>CM063742.1:6122454-8695669 GCA_032441825.1 Chaetogeoica ovagalla
CGAGAAACTCTTCTAACGATATTCCGATGTCGGAGTTGTTTTTTTTTTTTTTGAAAAAGAATAATATATTCCATTGGCGATGTATTCACGGTGGTAGTTTTGTGTTCAGAGAAAATTTTTCAAATCATCTTGTGAATATATCGCGTGTCACACGTTTAACTGGCTGTAACTGGCTCAACACACCCCTTACCGTCTTTCCAATAATTGTAACATTTAATAAATACGTTTTTTTCTCCATATTGTATTCAAATATTTCTCACAAAAACCTTCCTATTTTTTTTTTTTTTTTTTAAATCGTATTTTAATATTTCATCCGAATTTACGAAATACGATAAGTATGCGCATATAATAATAATACGCGCAAAACGCGATCTCGCGTGTGCACATAAATTTATCAGAACTGGAAAGACGTGTATATATATGTAATTTACACTATGCGTATTATTATTATTATTATTATATCGTTGCAAAACTATCATATTCGTGGTAATAATAATAATAATATATTAAAATTATTGTCGCGCGTCAACTGTTTTTTTTTTATTTTTTTTTTTAGCTAATCCGTTATTGTAATATTCGAAGTGTATGAGATCGGTGTCTTGTTGATTTTATTTTACTTCTGAGGCCGCGTTAGGTGTAATATGTCAAATAGAAAAGTGCGTTCGGGGGGGAAAAAAAAAAAGTTGTTTTGTGAATTTTACGTTTAGCCGTTAGCGATTGTATTACAATGATCGCTGCAGAGCACGACGGCGGCGATCACCTTGAAAATGCGTAATTTTTTATTTTTTTTACATTTTCAAACGAATCGCCGGATGAGAAGGGGGGGGGAGGGGGAGACAATCTCAATACGAAAATGAATTGCGCGAGAATTTCATAAAAATGGTTTTTATATCGAGCCGACTGTGTGAAGCGTCAACTCGCTGTCACACGTTTTTAACATCACAACGCTGTTTAAAACTTTACACGTTTATTGTAACGATTGCCGTTTTATTTATACATCGCGAATTCGATTTCGAACAAGTCGTCCGACGTATACGTGGACGCTGTCGATTTTTTCCTTCTTCCGTTGTTGTAGCCCGTTTATCCGTTTCGGTGTCGCGGACTAGAAAAAGTCTATAGGAAAATCATTGTTTTTTTTTTTTTTTTTACACGATTTAAAATTGGTGTCGATCGTTTGCATTACGCGCGAACACGGCAATTTTCATCTAAATAATAATAATAATAATAATAAAAATTATTAAGAAAAAAAATACGTTTTTACGTCCGATTCGTCGTTCCAATTTGCTTGACCAATGAGAATAACAATTTTCCGCTGCACGCGTGTACCGAGCTCGATCGGAGTTTCGATTGTAATATTATTATTATTACTACGGTGGCGAATGTGTTCAAAACGAATGCGATAACTCCGACGTCTGTGAATACCTAACTTCCTAACTTCAATGATCCGTCTCATTTCCCCTTTCTGTTCGTACGCGATGATATTATATTTATGTTTCGGCCGGAGATCTTTTTTGTAGAAAAAGGACCAGTGCGCCGCGCGCGTGCGAGATCGAACGGCGGCGCACGATTTTTCCCTACCGCGCGCGCCGCGAACCGGACACCACCACCCCAAACGGTCGGTCGGTCCGGCGGTCGCATGCGGCCCGCGCGTACGGGATTTCGAACTCGATGACAAACGACGTGTCCGACGATGTTAGCCGCGCGGTAAATCACTCGCGGCCGGCGCGCGCGATTCACTCACTGAAACGCGCGTGTTATAAATATATAGTGGCACAGTATAATATTATAATATCTCTCTCTATCTATCTTATTATAAACACGCACGCAGCGTTCTGGTATTTTTCGTATTTTTTTTTATTCTCTTTTCGTTTGTCATAATGGTACATATATTGTAACGACGCACGCTATACAGTAGTTTATAATGCGCGGCGTGTATAATTATTGCTTAATTTTTTTTTTATTTTTTTTGAAAAACAATTTTTTATTTATTATTATTTTTAACATCCGCGTACTTACATATACGGTCCGTGTATACATATACGATTCCCCGCGTGATTCTTTTTTTTTCGTTTTTTTTTTTTTTTATTCGCGTCACAATTAAATTTCGCCGTCTCGTACGCCGTTCGTACCTGCACAGCGATTTCACAAAACTGTTTCCTCTGTGGTACGACTTTTCAAATGTATAATATAGAAAATCCGTGCAACATTTTCGCCGTTCAATGTCGGTTTATAACAACCGTGACAGTTCGTGTACGGTTTATGGACTGTTGATATTGAGAACCGTTGTAGTGCAATTTTAACTCGATATTTTTAAAAAAAAATAAATATTTTATAGGTGCTCAAGTCGGTGCTTCGGACACTGAACCAGCACTGAAAATGTGTGTTCGTATACCGACGGAAATGAAACGGTTCAGACAAAATGTTCGAGTACTATGTTCAGTTCAGAGCATTGGCGATTGATTATACACGATGTTCAAGGGACGGGGGGGGGATGAGAGGTGAAAATGAACTCAACTCCTTCTGCCAATGAAATGTCCACATCGAAATATAATACCAAAGAAAAATCGTTTGACAATCTATAGAAGACGAAATGTGTACAATTTTTCGAAGTGTAAAACATTTTTCGATCGTAACACCCGCGGTTTTCCCATAGAACATTTTTCCTGGCAGGGGGGCGGACAAAAACGCCGTAGGTTTATAGATGGCATATGAAATTATTTAATTATCGTAGAATTCCCGTCTGGTTTACGTCATATTTTCTCATCGACTATAATAGTGCTAGCGTTCGCTCAGACACTGCTCATCGTCGTCATCCGCATCGGGACCACGTGTCGGAACTGGAATTGAAAATTATCCCTCGGATTCGTTACGGAAAACCGTCACGGGTCCTATAATTGTTAAAAAGAAAATAATAATTATAAATTAAAGACTTTTATTATTAAAAATATGTGCGTTTTAACTGGATCGGATTATCAACACCGATTCGAACAACGTTCGCAGCCGGATATGCTAATGAAATAATAATAATAATAATAATTAACGGAATTATACAAATAATTGTTCTTCGGTTCGCCGAATGCGGGCAATTGTCTAAGGAAATATTATATTCTTGTCGTAGACGATACCGTCATGTGGAATCGTTTAAAAATCCGGATAACACAATATTGCGCGCGTTCGTCTAAAAATCGATATGAGCCACGACGTGCAAACTATTATAATTACACGTTATTTTTCTCTCTGACACGCGGCTAGGAAGAGACATTTATTTGATTAAACGTCCGAGCAAAAAGAGTTTTGTTTTAAATCCGTAATGCGCGCTATAAAAACTATTCGCTTGGAAAAACGTTCGACATGCTGCGCGGCGTCTTATACGAATCCCACGTACACAATACTAATCTCTGACAAACCCACCAACTGCACATCATAAATACTACGGTATCCCGCAAGAACTACATTATAATAATAATAATATTTTAATAGATACATCATATATAAGTTTTCACGGAATAACACACATTCGTGCTCAGTCCATAATATACACGCGTTTCGTGCGCTGTAAGACGGATATTTTTTTTTACGATAATATATTAATTTTAATAGAAAACGCGAACTACATATGCATACACACGAAACGAGACTATTATTAATAATGGTCATTATTGAAATTAATTTCCATTATATTATTTACATAACCGCGTAGAATTATAATAATATATACTTATATGCGATTATAATATGAATTATGGTGGCATATAAAACAATTCCGTACGCTTCCGTTTCTGGTCGATTCCGGTAATGTTTTATATTTATTACATACACGATATTATATATTTGTTCAATAAGGAAGAAAAAATGAAATTCCTTCATTTGATTTTTTGCTTAAATACCGAATGGTCTGGACACATGGCGAAGCACAATTATTCTTACTATTTCGATATCTATGATGTACGAATGTAATTACACTTCTCAATACGTTAAACTCGGCACAATTAATTTGTTTTTTTTATTTGTTTATACAAGTAAACGAAAACGGTTATTAATTTCAAAAAAAAAAAAACATTTATATTTCTCGACATTATATTATAGCGAGTCTCGTGATAGAAAAAAAATACTCTGAATATTCGTAGATTCGAGTATATCTACACTAAATCCTATACACGGAAAATTTTTTTTTTTATCCAATTACGAATTTATATAGTTCAGCAATTATTGCAATTACTGCAGTTGAACGACTCGCGATTTTACCGCTGAAAAATCAAAATAGTAAAGTTAATTTTTATTTTCCTCGCTGATCAGTGTTCAAAGGGCGAGGAACGATTTAATATATATATATAAACAAATTGTCAATAGGAGAGAATTTTCGGATACCGTATGCCGGGCAGACAGTGCAGGAGGAGATCATATTGACCATTTTCAACATACAGTTATTGAAACTCAATCGTTCTAAGAATATTTTTACTGCACGACAGCACCCGTGTATCTGTTGGTTTTCGAAACAAATATTATTCGAATTTCTGAATTCGGACGAAGGCTTTTGAATAAACACAGTGCCGGCACGACCAAGTCATATCACGTGGAATCGTTTTAACGGAATAATAACGATAAAAAACGTATAAAACCATTCGCATGTTATTATTAAAAAATTCAAATTAATATATATATATATATATATAAATGTTTACGAAAAAGCAATTATTTAACAACAAACCCGGCCTCGTCGAGAATATATACATATTATTTATTTTATTTTTTTGACTTAAATCATTTCGAGACGTCTTGATTTATTTATTTATATATATATATATACACGTATTAATTTAATACGATAAACGTTTTCGACGCAATTATTATTTATTCTTTTTCTCGTTTTTCGCCGTATTTCGAAAACCACCCTCGTCGAATTACGAGTGTGTCAAACAACAATCCACAGGCGTTTTTTTGGCTATAACCGGCGTCGCACACACGAGAACCCGGTAACCCGTGAAAACTATATACCGTGAAATCATTTCTCGGTCGAAGTAACTGTCAGCCGTTCAAAGGGTACCTATCACTACGACGACGGGCACATTTTAATAGACGTGCTGCACGCGGCGCGTAGTGCGGTGAAAGCCCGTGGGGCATTATTAGAATCGTATTTTGTTTGTTGGTGGGCTTCGCCGGCAATCGGCAAATTTAACCCGACTAATAGCGCGGGGCCGCCGACAATTAATTATAAAACAATTAATTACGTTTAAATTGTTTTTTCTTCTTCTTCTTCTTCTTCTTCATCTGTTACTCGGCGGGGTTTTAACGATTTAAAACGCGGAGAATGCTCCAGGCATCAAATAATACACACATAATTATATATATATATGTACACCTATATCGGAATATTTGGTCGGTAGGCTGACGTTTAGCGCGCGTTTAACCCTCGGAATTGACTTGTTCGCATAATGGGGCCTCGGCGGAATATTTATTATTACGTTCGGGGGGGCGATGATGTTGTAAAAGCGGTGTGTGTCGGTTTGACGGAGAACACGGGAACCAGACGAAAACACAACAGCGCGGGAAACCGTCCGACGGTGATGTCTTAATACGAAAAGAGAGAGAGAGAGAGAGAACCGATACAAAAGAAAAACAAAAAAAAAAAAAAAAGGAATAGAAACATTGACGATAAATCACAAGACATCTGGCAAATTAGGTACCGGTCGGTTTTTATACAGATGATCGCGACCGAAGAAATAATAACGCCCGGAATTGGTTTCTCGTCATCCCTCTGGCTGATGTATGTCGATATATAAATAGATGCCTGCGAAAGGGTGGTCTACAATAATAATAATAATAATAATAGTGTTTTGACTCTCGCCCCGCGGAGTATATTACAATAAAAATTTTTAGATCAGAAATAATAATAATAATATTACGTCCAACATATAATATAGATATACGCGCTAGTATAATATTTTGTGAAAAACGAAAAAATAACAATAAGAATATTTGTGAGTAAAATACAAAAGAAAAAAAAAACACGAAAATAGAAAAAAAAGCCAATTATTTATACGCGATATCGTAAAAATGTTTTTGAAATTCGAGGTTTTTCTTTTACGGTAAAAGAAGATTTATATTAGACTAAATAGTTATATAAAACTACTATGCATAATAATAATATGGTAATAGTATATTTATGAAAGTTATATATATATATATATTAGTAAAATATAAATAGAATTAAAACGCGGAAAGAAAATAATTTTTTTTTTTACATAAAAAATTTACTGACGATCATTTAAAAAAAAAGTGCAATAAAATCATCAATTTTCAATAGCGAGTAGTAATGAATATGAATGACGCTAAAGAAAGACGCGCATATCAATAGCGAGACGAATTTTATATTCATTTAGAAATCTATTTCTCGTCTTTCGAGCAATACATAATTTATCAGTCGCATCCTCTCAATAAATTTTACTCGCATCGTCTTTCTGAACTCTTGTTACTATTGCAAATCGCTTGAGTATTGTTCATCGGCTGTCAATCATCCTCAAGTGAAACGATTGTTCTCATCACATTTCACTCCCGTCGAATAAATCTAATTGTAATCGTTATCGATTTAAGAATCAATTATTTTCATCACAGTTGTCATCATTTTTAGACTCTTCTTTAATTTTTACTCGCCGTCACTTTCGTCCTGGTAAGTAGCTACAAAACGAATAATAAATTGTGTTATGTAATAATAACGCGTTTACTTCCGTCCGTTCGTTGACTCAACTTTTAATATATACCAGGCGAATTCCTTGTGAAACGTAAAAAAAAATAATAACCCTAACGGACACTTTCCCGTAAAAAAAAGAGGATGACACTGATTGATATAGAACGTTATATTAGGTCGATAAATTTAAAACGTATTTTTTCATATAGGTTTTAAGCGCACATAAATTGCAGAGAAACGCGTACGAGATATTATTATGTTACAATATATCTCACAAAGATTTCAATTTCTTTCTACTCCATTAAATTGGCAATTTTCGTATTCGTTTTTGAAATGTATTCATAAAATAGACTTCATCCGCGGAATCGATTTTTTTCAAAACGTTTTTCAAAAAATGTCGAATAATGGCAAAAAATGGTCTATCGTTTCACACGTCACATGATTTTCTCGATGAAATCGTCCGTCAATAATATCGCGTGGAATATTATTTTATATTGCTTTCACAATTGTGTTTAAAATTACGCGATTTTAAAGTATATCTAACGACATTGTCTCGTATTCGAAAATAATACGATTTTAATGTGAAATCAAATTTAAACCTAATCGCCGAGCATATCTCTCATAATATATCACTGCACCACTCAGATTTGACACACATAATTCGTATCTTTTGAGTTATAATAATGGACGTTAAAAATGATTTGTGAGACAAATTTCGTGTCAAATTCGTACTCATCGTATAAAATGATATATATGAACTGTCAACGTTTCGAAACGATATTACGAGAATATTATTTTCTACAAACAATTTGGTCGATTCACTTGAATTCAGTTTTTATTCGAGTAATTCGATAAGTATAAATCATTTATAAATAAGTATACTAAAAATTTCGATGTCAAAAATATTCGAATTAAAATCCCCAACGTGTGATTGATGTTAATAATATATTTTTAAATATTAAATTTGTTCGATCCATCAGTTTATAATTACAATAACAATAAAATATATATATATATATATATAAAAAATAACCTCTATATACACATTGCGTGTATTCAGTATTGTGTCTAATTTACATTATGTCGAGATCTATAACGAGCATTTACAAAAAAAAAAAAAAAAAATATATATAAAAATAATAACACAAAGAACAATGACGGGCATTAAGACACATTTGTATAATCCACACATTTTATAAATATATTTTTTTCTTTATTGTTACTTTCAAACTAAAAACGGTATTATAATTTTTTCTCCTTATTAGACAATAGAATCTTATAATATCAATGTAATAAAAATATTGTATACACGTGGTTGATGGTTTAATAAAGTCATGGTGGTAATTGAATGCACCTACGTCTTTGTGTAATATAAATTATTATGTTAAAATTTATACATATGTATATTTATAAATAGCATAAATTATTATTAAAATGGCATAGTAATAAAAAATATAATAAGCGTCAACTCTGGACGAAGAAGAATCGGGTACGTACTTATAGTTTATGTTTAAAATAAAACGACTAAACAAATGGCGATTTCTGATTATTATTATTATTATTATATTATACACACACAATGTGTCTCGCGTCAATATTAAAAAAAAAATGTATATTTATATATTATATATTTTAATTGATTTTTTTATTTAGTAAAAATTTACAAACGAAGACCACACAACACGTACGTATATAATATATAAATTATGATCAAGTTGAAATTAATAAAAGTTCAATTAAATAACTATTAACACGTTCGTTATTTCAAAAACTAATTTTTGATTTCATAACAGTTACTGATTTTTCTTCTTCTTCTTCTTTAAAACAAACACATTTAATTTCCGGTAAATCATTTTTACGTGAGTTAACGTTACATAGGCAACGCGAATTACGATGTAGTATTGTTTCAAGTACGTATTTAAAGTGTGAGAAAAAAAACTTCTTTTACGAAGTCTTTGGAATGCTATTTAAATTCGAATTCGAAGAGTTAAAAAATAAATAAAATTTAGTTATAGCCTTGATGATATAATGTAGCGAACGTCTCGTCCAAGAGCCGACTGAGAGATTTCGCTTGAAGGCATTCCAATAATTCGGTGATATAATGGCTTACGATTGAACTTTTCATATTTCAAAACACTCAATGTACAACTATTGTAAATAATATACTTATGAAAAAAAAATATATATATTTTTAAATCACTTTAGTAATCGAGAAAGTATATTTTTAGTTATTTAATCATTCTGTACGGAAATCATATTATTTAAACAATCATTTATTTTTAAGCAATGTCTTGGTTTTTTTTTTCAATAGGGTTTACGATTGTATTAGACACAACGGGTGTTTTTAAAATGCTTTTCTCTGTGGACATTAATAAAATAAATGCTTCTTCTTGTGTCCTACTGTTTCTACCATTTTTTTTTTTTTTTGTTCTGTTTTTTAACCCAAACGTATAAAACACAGGAATAATGTCGGAAATAAAATTGAAAACACTCCGTTTTAACGTAGAATTCTATACAGAATTATTATTATCGACGGGCCACGGATCGATACAGTGTAATATATTATTATATAATAATAACAAACATTTACAACAAACATTTGTTATTGAATTAAAAACGCATATAAGAGATGCCACGTCCGAAGCATCGCTCGCCGGTTTAACCGATCCGACCGTCTTAGAGACTTCCCAGTAAAAATTTCTGTAGATCTCATCCGTACGTTGTTGTAGTGCCTGTGTTTAATAAACGGCCGTTTCCCAGAGTCGAAACTAATTAACAATAATCGATATAATGTCCGATTTGTTTCACAATTTGTTTAATTTTTCTTTTATTATTATTTTTTTTTAATTTTTAAATATATGCGCGCGCGCTTGTGTACAAACTAGTCGCGATCGTACGACTGCGCGGTTATTATGATTTAGTAAGGCGTCGCTCGCGCACGTCACCTATTATAAAAGTGATAATACACAAAGCTATATAATACGTTGTACGTACAAAGCGTATTTGCCTCGCTTTGGTCGACACGCATTAACGTTTAATTAAAACGGCGGTCTTGCAACAGCGTTTACGTTTACTTTAATACACTCGTATATTATACACACACACACACACACATTTGAAAGCGCCAACTACAGCAGCAGCAGCAGCACGTACACACACACATAATATAATATCTACGTATAAACGCGTATGAAATAGCGTTTGAAAAATAAACCAAACTTGACTTTAGTATTATTATTATTTTTTTCTTCTTACACACGAGCCGACAGAATAAATGATACACCTCCTGTGTCTCGACCCCAAACACTAGACGAGAGCGTATTTTATTAATTTTGTTTATATATATATATATATATACACACAGACTTGAATATTTGTGTGTGCACCGCAGCTATTTTATAATATATACGAGTGTATAATACATAAATATATACGGTGTGGGACCACACCGGTTCAATGTTTGTCCGATTAAAAACGCGTATAAAACGAAAGTCTCATTTACAGCCGTGTTTCACACGTTAGAACAACACGTATTACGAGTGAGAGAGAGAGGGGGGGGGGGGGTTGAAGAAAAAGAATAAATCGTATTCGTTTTTTTATTATTATTATTTAGCCTCGAGAAATGATATGACTATACACATATAATATAAGAATATGCATGCATATATACTCGTATATATTAATTATTATATAGATATAATAATATTGCGTACAGAAACGTTGAATTCGTGAATTCGCGTAGAAAATATTATTATTATATATACTCGTATTATTTATCCGAGGTTGTGCGTTAACGGGTTAAAAAGTTGAAAATTTATAATTTTAATCGAGTTATATATTTTATATTTTTTTCGAACGTGTGAAAAATCAAACATTCTCATACTGTATCTGTGATAACTGTATGGAAGTAAACCGTATTGAAAAACGTATACGTAGAAACGGTCGTGTAGATTGGGAGGTTAGGAACGGTGAGTAAAGTAAAATCGGACTGAGGAAAATTGGTCAGAATTGTTGTCCTGAGACTTGGAAGGAGCGGTGATCTGGGGGGGGGGGGGACACGTGAAAATACTGCCAGGCTCAAAAGCAACGTATTCTATTTGTAAAATATGTTCACGGGACATTCGCTGACCGTTTAGTTTCGTTTTTTCATCCGACGCACACGTCACAAAACCACGAGAATTAATAGACAATGAGAATATATTATTATATACGCATTATATAAGCGGTGTTTAGAAAAAAAAAAAAATAATAATAATACAAGTACAACATTTGTATTATGCGTTTAGGACGGTGGTGGACTTTTTCGCGGCCAGCGATTATGTTAAGAAAATATTTAGACAAAAATCTGTTCTAATTCCGTCGTTACCAAAAGTAACACTTTTCCAAAGTGTATCACGTATGAAAAACGAGATTTATCCGAATCGGTCAAATAGTTTCGGAATAATCGGTTAGGTTAATATATATATAAAAGAAACAGGTGGAATCGAGGACATCTTCCTTTTATCGAAGTCGGTAAAAATAACGAATTTTTATAATATAATTTGTTTGGCGAAATGTCATCCGCGCAGGATTACAATATATATACTCGAAAAATAATTAATGATTTAAAGAATATTAACAGGTAATTCGTGACAAATGTAATTTTATACAATCCAATTGATTTGGTGCGAGGACGCTCCACGCACTATCCTACGGTACTCTATGAAACGATTGTTTCACGCGGCAGACAACTCATCCGTTAGGCTGCAGCGGATGTCAAAATTTCTGTACGAAAAATTAATTATTCAAAGAACAAAAAAAAAAAAAAACGACGTAGTAATTTTTTTTAAAAATATTTTCAATTACGTAATAAGAATAATAGCGTAAAAAAAAAAAAAAAGTTCGCGGTAAATCATTTTTTTTTTATATATATATATATTATGCGCCGCCGATATCGTATAAGAATAATAATAAAAAAAAAAATAAAACGATTTTGTTTTATTATTATTGTTTCGCCTTCACTCGGTCACGTGGTGAGAAAAAAAATTATCACGATAAATGTTTTTTTTTTTTTGTTATTCGTCCGCGGTCCGATATAAACGGGATTTTAATCATCGCCGACGACGGCCCACCCGCGGTCTGCGCGCCAATGCCGCGAAACGCGCGAAACCGACACACGGTGCTCGAGACCGTCAGGTTTTTTACGATTCAGGTATACAATATATTATAAATAATAATAATAATAACGTGTACATGAGGCGAAGGTAAAGGAGACGACTAGAGCTGCCGACCAACAAATAATAATAATAAACGATTTCGTAACCTTACCTGTAATAATAAAAATAATAATGTCTCGTGTATGTGTATATACATATATATATATGTACAAATAAATAATAAATACAACCCCGATCGACAATCGGAGAAGAAGAAGAAGAAGAAGAAGGGTGTATATGGTCGGACAAGAGATGAAAAGAAATCACCGAAAACTACAGTTTGCGTACTATTATTATTTAATGACACACCAACATCCATTGCCGGACACGTTGCGCAATCATAAATCCTTAAACGCCGACCGTGTGTGTGTGTAATAACGAAATCGTAATTTCGCCCGTCTGTGTAGCCGTCGTGTGTACACCTCCTGCCGCACGTAAACCACACAGTGGTGGTGGTTTATCATCATCGCCGACCGACGCCACGTAGCGCGCGCCGGCCGTTTTCTCTCATCGTCCCCCCTTCTCCTGCCTGTGTCTCGTCAGTATCCGTTGAAACGTTTTTTTTTTTTTTGTTTTTCGCGGCAGGCGTAGGCGAAATATTTAAATACCACCACACTTGTATCGGAGCGCATTATAACGCTATCGTCGAAATAAATTTAAAGGCAACGCGCGATTCACCGTTGGCAAACGATTCCGAGCTTCGGCCTGTTGATTATTTGGCTCATTAATTTGGGCGTATATAACAAAAACCAACAGTTTCTATCAATAATAAAATACATCAGAAACTACGGTAACCACCAAACGTTTCTCCGCCGTCGGACTTCCTCGTTGTCGATACGAACCACACGTCATTCTTCAATTCGCAATTCGGTTAATATGTTACTGTAATCGTTGTGTGTGTGTGTGTGTCATACTACGTGGTTTTTTTTCCCATCAACCTAATCGTTCTAAGATTATTATTAGTCCTTCGCGCGTCTTGGAATACGACGCGCGTTGATTCGTAAAAAAACAAAAATAAAAAAATAGTTATTCATAGCGAGTTCGTCAATGAATTTTTTTATTCTTTTGAGTCGACAAACCGCGCGCATTTATAATTCGCCGTTCGATTCAAACGCCAACTGGACGCTCCGCGGTATATTATAATGTACATTACGCGTACACATATATATATATATATATCCGTGTACGTATTATAATATTATATTATTTAAATTTTATCGCCGCGCTCGCCGAGGTGAAAATATAAAATGCGTACGGAAAAAACAGAAATCACGTTTATTAGTAAGTCAATTTATTTCGTTTAGGTGTACTGTACGCGTGTGTACACCTAATGTGACACTAATGCATGTTAATGCTATTCGCGGCGTGTTTTGAATTATTCGTGTTTGTGGGGGTACATTAATATAACGATATTAATATTATTACCAAGTGTGTGGTACGTTATGATAAACGCGGCTGGATGACCGAGCGTTTCACGTTTCATCCGACAAATACGGTTAGGTCAGGTAACGCGAAGACAGTGCGGTCTATGGATACTTTATGTTCCGTAGGAAATTGTAAAATTACATTTATTATTAGCGACGTATCACGTACGGGACACAGTAATCGAGATAAATAATAACTAAAAAAAAGAAGAAAAAGAGTTTCAAAAATAATTTATTCGAAATATTCAATCGAATTCTATGATATTTTTCTCAATCCGTTTTCCCTAATTGTAATTCCCTCCATCTTTATCAAGAAAAAATAATATTTAAAGTTAAGCTAACTATATAATTTTATAATTGCGCGCGCAGCGTCGCTCTGTTATTCCCGTACGAGACCGGGTGAAAATTTAAAATTTTCCATATCCGTCTGCAAGTAGATAACGTTCAACAGTGACGAATTATTATGAAATGAAATCAGTACGAATTGCGGTCCGACGATTGGCCAAGGAGTCGATAATAATTGGTTCCGAGTGGTCCGTAGGAAGATGACACCATCCGCATGATATACTTATAGTGGCTTATATACACGTTTTTTAACTGGCTAAGAAAATGAACAGGCAGCTTTGCAATTTGAGAAAAAAAAACAAGGAATTTTTTATACGATATATACATATTGTAAATACAAAATACGAAAACACGAATTTATTGATAGAATTTGTTTTAATTGTATGCCTACCACATTAGTAGATACGTTCACTAATGAAAAAAAAAACGGTTTTTGGAATACCATTTTTTATTATCGTTTAAAAGCCTCTGAATCTGAAAATGATATTATTTCGCTCTGTTCGCATATGGATTAAATGCTTATTGGATAATTGTTAGGATTTAAATTTAAATTTATATTGAAAAAAAAAAATTAACGTAATTTACGAATAAGAAAATTAGTCGCGTACGCGTGTCTACGCCACCCGCAAGTACGCTTACTCTTACTTTATGTATAAATAAATTAGGACGCATCATATTACAATTATGTGCAGCCATCGTGTTAGTGTATTATTATTATTGTTATTGTTATTATTGTTATGTGCGGGAGATTCGAATATATTACGAAGTTTACGTCTTTAATATTAATAACACTCGGTATTAGCTTCACGTCAATGGTATTTTATTTATTTATTTTTTTTTCATTTATTCCCGCGTCAATGTCAAGCTAATAAAATATAAACGATCGTAAAAACATCGCGAATTCTCAAACTCCGTACGCATAACTCTACGTAAATAAATCATTCGTATATTTCATACAACACGCACGTAAATATATAATATATATATATAGAAAATTTTAACTGTATAAATGTTCTTCGAAACGGAACGAAACGTTCGGTGGATCCTCTCTTAATCATTCGCGCGCGAGACATTCAGCTCGTTTTTTTCCCCCTATATTCCATTGCTATAATAATGTGTTGGTCAATCGCGCGCACGGGTTTGACTTTGTCGGAGACGAGCGTAATAGCCGAAATCACGTCGTACAATAATTGAGTCGTGCACGTGAGCTATGCGAACGATTTTCGGCGTACACAATAAAATCCGACCACGAGGATATGCCGAGTGAACCTATTAATATATAAATTTTATTTTTATACCTATCGTTTTTACATATACGATAGGTATGAATCCCGATCGTTTCCAGTACACTCGCCACAGAAAGAAACGGTGACGTAGGAACGGCGAGAGGCGTTTGGGGACAAATGTTCAATGTTTGATTTAATTCAATATATTTGATTAATTGATGATTTTAGAACGGCATGTGCACCTAAAAACGCTACTCGGGTGGTAAGTTTAAATTTATAAACATATCCAAACCCAAGCGCTCGAAGTCCTTGTAGTTAGTTGCATACGGGTGACTTTGAGAAAAAAAAATTACTTTACACTTCTCAGTTCAAGCGCTCTCTTTCTCAGCTCTGGAATGTGATACGCGTAATGACGACGTCTCGCGTTAGGTATAGTGTGTAAAAAATGCAAATTACATGATATCGCAGGGCGGGATTTGCTTTTCATTTTGTTCGTCATTGAAATCGTAACATTTTTATATTTAAAAAACGTAGGACAATAATAATAGTTTTCAAATATCTGCATATAATATTGTTGTTATTTTTTTCTCTCTTTCGAATACACGATTTTAAAAGCGTATTTTAATGGTTTTATGCGTACTGCATAACACTTGTATATAATAATAATATATCCGTTCGCAATATTAATAATAGCCGATACGTTATAATAATGTTGATAACAAAAAAAAAAGAAAGATATATAAATATTTTATGGTTATTAGATTTACGAGTTGAACGAGTCGATGACGTTAAAACCTATTGCAAGCATTGTATACACACACGTAGACAGTATTAATGTATATGTAAGTTTATGTATGTTTACGTTACGAAAATCAAAACAAATTAAAATTTACTTTTGTTAGATTATACGAATATTTTGTTTATTCCCGTCATAAATTACGAGTAAGTACATTGGAAATATCGCAAATATTAAATACTTTTTTTTTTAAGTGAATGTTTTCTAAACATTTCGTTGACTCGTATAATATATATATATATATGTTTAAGTAATAATAACTGTTTAAGATTTACCATACCGATTACGTATTAATATTATACGTATTTTATATTTTAAAATATAAAACGCGACCTGTTTATCGTATTATAGAGAGTTATAATATTGCACCCGGATCACACGATTTATGGATATTTTTTTGATCATTATTATTATTATTATTATTATTATTATTTTTTTTTTGATATTCATGAAACCCCGATATCAGTACCAGATTTACGTTAGTGATGGCTCGTGCGCTAAATTATTTACGGGTTCAAATTCCTCTAAAAATATAATTCCAATATTATGTTATAGTGATTTGTACGTGTAAAATTATATGTAATATCGTATTTTTATAATAAAAATTAATATATTAAAAAAAAAAAAACGAATTAAACCTTAAATAATTTATATGTTTAAACTAATAATTTGACAAAATAATAACACGAGTTATTATAAATTACGATTTTAATGCGTTTATTAGTATACACGTCCGAACAAAGTCTTTACCTATCTTCAAAACGACTGAAACATATTAACTATGTATTAATAACTAAACATGTAATAATAACTTTTACCATATTGTCGATTGGTAATCATTGGTGCTAATTCAAAGCAAAACTTACGCCCTATATAATGTAGGTACATCGTTTCACGAGTGATGTTTTTCTTTTTCTTAATTAAATTCACTCCTCTTTCTCGCCTTCCTCCCCCCCCTCACCACACACGCAGTTATTTTTCACTAAGCCACTTGTATAATATGACGTGCGTGTTAAATATTTTCTTTATGGAATGACTTTAGTTTATTCTAAAAAAAAAAAAAAAAAAAATTTTCATTTTTCGAATGGACCGAGTTGACTTTTACCCCGGTAAATACGCCACTGACATAATAATACGTTATACTCGTCCGCCGTTTGATTTCTCATGACGCGCGTATATATATATATATATAGTATTGTCTGTCGCTGTATTATTTTTATCTCTTAGATTTTTTGTTTTCATTATAATATACTGAACATGTTATTAATAATATTTCGTATACAATACCTGCAGGGCCGCGTTACCATCAGATCGAAATTTCTAGATTACAATATGTGTTTTATATACGCTATTTGGCCAATGACTGTATTACATATATATATATATATAGTCATTTGAATAATACACGAAGCGACGTATTATGTACTACCAGGTGGCGGGGAGACGCACACATAAAAAAAACAAAAAAAAAAAAAATTATTATATTATGCGTAAATATACCGCCGAACAGATTATATAAAAACGGCCGTCGTCGTCGTCCGACGCGTCATCGTAAACTTCGAGATGCTGTCAAGTCGTTGTGTCGCGTGTGGTCTCTCCGCGCCACTACCACCACTCGCGCGTATTACACACCATGCATGCGTATGTACAAAATGTCTGCCCCTGCGCCTACACGCTTATAACTTTACTTATCTGCCTATAACGACGTCTCTGTTATCGACCGAAAAAAAAAAAAGGAGAAAAATAATAAAATATTCGTTTTGTTTGTTTTTAATTTATTAAAATTTTTTTTTATTATTATTCTTTTCTCTCACAGGTTCCCCTTCGCGCGATCAAACGGTTCCACGTCGTTTGTAAAATATAAAATACTCGCGTTGATCTATCGAGATAAAACGCAAACAATGTCTGATAAATATTAACATAACCCCGACGCGAAGTCTGACCAAAAAAAAAAAAATAAATAAATAAATAATTAAATAAGAAAAAAAAAATTAATATTACGTTTTTCAAACCGCCGGGATCGTTCGCCACGCTCGTTGGGTGTTCTCGCGCCTTGTCTACAGTTCTCCTCGCCGCGTTCGCTTTACCTCCGCGTATCCGCGTCTTCGAAACACTTGGATTTTGTTCTTCGCGCATTTCAACGCGATACGCCGTTACGTTTTTGGCCGTCAGGCAGAGATTTTAAACATCTGTGGGGATACAATTCGTCGTTCGGAATGCGCGTGTATAATTTCATCAGGAGAACGAGGAATGCCTGCAGGCAGACGTGCATATCGTGCGGGAAATCGCGAGGGAAGACTTGTAATCGAGGAATCCTACGCCCGCTGCAGGGATGGACTCGATTTTTCGATTCAGTTCATCGGTAGGGCAAATTCACTTATCCCCTATAGCTGTAAAATATTTTATATTTATAACGTTCACTTAGATCTTTCGTAAAAAAATACTTGTGAAACACCTACAGTTCGGCAAAGGAAATTATTATTTAATATTCACACGCTTTACGCGAGTAATAATGTAGCGTACTTATTTAGGAAAGTCTGGTGAACGACTCGAGTAAAAGAAATCCTCGTAAAATTTTCAAGTAATTTTTAGAACAAAATTGTTTTTTTTTTTTCTGTTTTACACTCTTTACACCGCAACGCCCGTATTTTTCTCTTTGCAGGCGCGTATATCTACGAATTAATTTTTACAAGTACACCACTGGCCGTAGCGTAATAAGAACAATTTTCGGCGTGCACGCGTATACGAATGTAATATCTGTCAGAAATTTTAGACAGTTTTTGCAATATTATTCTCGCATGTTTTCAATAATCGCAATCGCCTTACAGTGTTGGTTCGCGATAACACGTAAATGAGCGAGTTTAATAATAATAATAATAATAATAATAAAAATACTGAAAACTCCGGCGCCCGGTTATGATTTCGCAGTTATAGCGATAGTTTCGACCCAGTTTCGTTTTCACTTTATTTTTGTACTTTATAAACATAATAGTACAGCAATACGATTTTCTTTTTTTTTTTAAATTAAATTTTTTCTAAACATTTCGGGGGAGTGGTTTGGTTGGTGCACCAACGCGTTACTATACGTTACTCTGTGCCGGTTCCATTTAATAAACACCGAAATAAAAAGTCCGTACGAACATTGCTGCTGCTGCTGCTGCGGTATAATAACGGCCGCGCGCAAGTCGCAGTAAACGGAAAGCAGTTAAAAACGTTATCGCGGCACGCTACGCGCAACGACGACACAAACGGTATTTTATTTTATTTTTTCAACATTATCGCGCCGTACGAGTATTACACGGAAAAAGCGATTTCGAAACGATTTTTAAACAATAATAATACGGAGCGTTTTAAATTGCGCGAACGTATAAAAAAAAAAAAAAAAAAAAAAACGTTCTACACGACGTGCAGTGTTTGCCAAACACACAAGACTCGAACGAAATACGCTCCGACGATATTGTCACGACTGGCGATAAATCCGAAAAAATCCGCGACGTGATTATACGCCCCTAAAAGGACAAAAAAGTTCCTACAAACCCGTGTTCGATTCTATCAACCATTTCTGAGCGATTTTACATTTTGTAATTTTTTTTTTTTTTGATGTTATCAAACAGTTCAAGTAAAAAAAAAAAATTACTATTACATGAAAACTGTTGACGCCGATACAGCAACTAATCAAAGGCGATTTTTGAAATACGCTTTGAATTTTCCATTAGAAACACATTCTTTAAAAAACTTTCCGGACGCGGTTCAGATTGCCTATAATTTTCGAAAATGTTCAAGTTTTTGAAAAAGTCTTCGATGTTCAAGTGCGATATCCAATAACGCTTGGCAAATCCTATGCAAACTCGTTCGTTCTTTGATAGCTTTCAAACGGTATACTGGATGTTAGATTATATTGTGTCACAAATTTAAAACCGAGAAATATGCGCCATACGCGCGTGAAAAAAAACCGTACGTATTAATGCGGGAATGGACGAAGGGGATAATTAGGACTCCGCAGTGCAGTTATTTACCACTCTGATTAATTTTATTCGATAAACAGAGGCGTCCAAAAAGAGACTGACACAAAGGAATTACAGGAACTGTTCGAATCGGAGAAACCATTATGTCCGGCGCACGCCCTGTCTGGCGGATCCCTTACTTGACGTCCAGTTACACCCGATGACATAACTCGTCGCATTTCCTCCGATGCTCGGCGGTCTCAGTTCTTCGCCCGAGTACGTTTAACAACTTCGCGAAAATAAATCGAACTTTCTGAAAAGCGTCCCGCACACGGAAACGCAAAGGGTTTTTAGATCTCGGGGGGTCAGGCTACGGTTTCTCACCTCTTCCGATTCACGTCGGGTACTGTGCATTGAGATGATCCCTAGACCGCGTTAGAAAATTCGTAGTCGTGGGGGGGGGGGAAGGGGGAGCGTTGGTAAAAAACGGGGCACGTCCTCCAGAAGTCCTGGAAAATCGTTTTCTAGAAAAAATTTCCACATTTTTCCAGGAACTCTTCCGGCGATAACGGGCCAGTCGTGCGTGGCGTATTATTCGTGCATCGAACGAACGCGTCGTGCCAACGCGCGCTCGTCCATTACGGCGAATACATTACGGTAACGACGACAATATTAATTATTACTTTAACCGCGTGGTTTTTTTATTTAGCTGTTTTGATCGATCGAAGGAGAGAGCACACTCGATTGATACGTCACTTCGGGAATCGACTCGCGTGTCGATCAATCGTGTATTGTTGTTATCCGTCGACGACAGCCTTGAAATGCGCGGTTAATAAGTACGCGGACAACGATCCTTCTCGGCGGGATTTCTATAAACACTCGAAGTGTCGAACGGGATAATCGGCCGAAAAATATTAATAAATTAGAAAATATTAACCGTTCGTCGTTGTCGGATAAACGATAATCGTTAACAATGTCGTCGTCGTTACTGTGATGCAGCGAGCCGCGCGCGCGGTTCCCCGGGATCAATAAATTTTAACTAACATTCACGTACGTCGGAAAGTTAGCCCACGTGATATTACACCGTGAATAATACGGTTATAACACATCAATATCAATATTATATAAAGCCCCGTGTTTTTCGTATAAACTCCGATAACTATCGGTTCCATTTCGATCGGATTTTTTTTCACGCCAACGTCATAGGCATACATACATTTGGTCCGATAAAATTACTAAATAATTATTATTGATCGAAATAAACGCGTAAATCGTGTACCTATTGTGCCGGTTTCCAGCTGCCGTTGCAACGTGACATTTTCGACCGTCAAATTACGTGTTTGGACGTCTGCGCGTAGATATCACAGTTGTTCCGAGACGTTTATCGATAAAAATAATCTCGCGCATCTTATATTATGTATATTCCTAGAAATACGTATTTTAAAACGTTATCTATCTCACACCATCTCTCTCTTTTTAACTCCGAGACGCGCGTACATTCGGTTGTTAGTGCGTAGTATTTGGCACTGTTAGCGTCGGCGCGGTGTCGTCGGCGGTTACGCATTAACGTTAAAAGCCGTAAGCGCATTTTTCGTGTAAAGTTATTACAATTTAAATTTATCGTGCGTTTAATACACTCATCGGTCATTTTCTCTCAGGTAACTATATTTTACCGCTGAATATTGTTTTGTGTTATTGTGCGTAACAACTATGTTACGCGTACGACAAGATATATCGGGAAAATAAAATTAATATCGATAAATTAGAAATATACTTTTGGCCAACATTAGTTTTTAAGCTCGATTCGATCGCGAACGCACAATCAAAATAGCTTTTATACAAATCGTATGCGAAATCATTGCGTTTGTTTTCGTTAGATAATAATTAATAGTACACGAGTAGACAGCACGTTTTTACAGTAGTATATTCACACTGGAAACTCCATCTAATTAAATGTAAACAATATAAATTAATTTTTTAATCATACGTAAAAGAAAAATATTGTCAGCCTACGTTCTATAGCGTAAAAAGACGACGGAGAATAGACTTATGCGCCGATTCGAGTGGATCACTTGACGAGCGTGTGCTAGAAATGTATATTATTATTTAATATTTCGAATTCGAATATGGACGCGATAAATCATTCAGCAAACATCTGTCTATTATTATTATTATTATTATTATTTGTAGTTTTTCGAAATTCAAAGTATACGCATTTAAGAAAGACACGTTGACAAAAAAAAATGTTTAAAAACAATTAATACGTTTATGATTGTGATACATTTTTGGAACCTAAAATATAAGTGTACACAAAATGAGTGCTGATTTTTTTGTAATTTTATGAATATCAATTTTTTTTAATTTTTTTTTTTTTATTTACGCGTAACAATACTGCGGAGAAAACGGGAAAATCGAAACGTAACGCAAGTCAAGATCGTCCGAGTACTTATTTTTTATATATATATATATATATATAATAAAAAGAGTTTACTGAGAGAATGAAACAAAGAAAAAAACACGTTTCGTCGTAAAAACATTAAAAAAAAATGTTTCGCTTCTTTAGAGAGAGAAAAAACGCGTGATGAGTTCTCCTTTCGCGGAGTATTAAATGCTAAAAATCGCGTCGTCGAGCAATAAAAAATAAAAAATTAAAAAAAAAAAAAACGGTCATGCGAAACGTTTGAAATTAAATACGGTCACCACGTGTTTTGTTTTGGAAATACGGTTCGAAATAAACGAGACGCAAATATTTTTTAATTTTTCTGATAATCTGTACGAGAGAACTTTGTACGCACCATATATCATATTGCTGCAGGGTGTTCGCGTACTATAATTTGCCCGTGATTTAATAACCCGTTGAACTCGGCGTACGATCGCAATCGCGTGATAGCGTTTATAATTATTAACTTTATTCGACTGAAATTCATGTCAGGCGAAATATCGCGATAATAGCAACGTCGTGTGTGTGTGTGTGTGTGTGCAGTATAACACTCGAGTGTACATAATGTGGTTATACAACCAGTTAGGAGGCTAGTCGCGAGATCAGTTGACGATCTCATACGACGGGAGAGTCGAGTGTGTTGGAGACAAATTTGTTTTCGGTGTTTGGAAAAAAAGAAAAAATGACTCTACATCTCGTGTATAATATTACGTGACAATATTGTTATATTTTAAATTGGCATTTCGCCTCCATTTTTTTTTCTTCGAGATTTTCGCTCAACCGTACGTTATTTCAATCATAAATATAATAATAATAATTAATTATTGTGGTCGAGGTAATAGAACGGGACTGTACGCAGTCATTTGCTGACAAAACGAATTCGCCATTGCGGAAAACACCGGTTTACGGTTAGCGACAGAATCTGACTTTTTTCTTTTACCCAATAAAACGTTTAGGAAAATTTAACGCATTCATTAGTAAATACTCGATTGTATTGCGCACAACGTAATTTACTTGTAGTTCAATTATTATTAACGATTATACGACGGGATATTGAAATCTCTCGACTTTTTTTTATCAAGCACGTTGTTTTATATAAAAGTAAATTTTTCGATCTTGTTGGAGTTTTATGTGTGTGTGTGTGCGCGAACGAATATATTTTTTTTTAAGTGACTAGGAAGAGAAAAAAGTTTAACTGTATTAAACACAAATAAATAAATAATAAAAATCTGAAACGACGACATTTACAAATACATTATTCGCGCTCCGTTCAGAACATAAAATAAAAAAAAAAAAATTCTGTTAAAACCGAAACGAACGCAACACGCACTTTTTATGAGATATTCGCGTGCTAAACGTTGGAATATTTAGACATTATTATTAGTGTCGTATCGGTTACATTTTCACGTGTAATTTATCATTTTGTTTTGACGTCTAGTCGGCAGAAGAGTTCGTATAAAAAAAAAAAAAATCGAAATTATAATAATAATAAAAAACACACGTATATTTTATTATTTTTTCTTTTTTTTTTTTACGTCAAATGTTATTATATTATATATAAATGGGCTATTATTATACGCACGCGTGTAGAAAGCGGGAAATACCTATCACGCCAGCCATTGCAATTATTGGCAAAAGAATTATGAAAAACGTTATAGACGATAAATTAACGAGAACGAAAAAAACACCTCTGCTGTGTCACAGCGTGAGAGCACTTTTTTTTTTTGGCAAATATCCTAATTCGTGAGTATTGTATTATTAAGATAAATGACGCTTTCCTTATTAAACATGCATCTATCTAAGTAAAAAAAAAAAAAACCTGGGAAATATATATATATATATATTATAATATGATGAGTGTAAATTTAAGAGAAATTTCGCACGATAATTTTATTATTATAATTATTATTATTATTATTATTGATCATCCTGGACAATTTATAACGATCTCGAAAATTCGTAAATCGTATTTGTGTCGAGTAATTTAATATAAAACGCGATTTTTTTTTTAATTTATAATTTTTTTAAGACGTATTTTTCACTTTTTCACTCGTTAAATGCGTCATATCGATATTGTTTTCATTCGAAAACACACACACGATACGATAACGGTTTTAAATGTACCTATTTATTAAATCGCAACGAACACACACGATGCGGCGATAGGTTCTGTTAGAGCTTCGTTGAGTCGTTAATTTCCAGTGTAAAATCTACATCGGTTTCTAGCGAGAAAATCGCTAGAAAATAAACTTGAAATTTCCTCTAACACAATTCTATTTCAATTCATATGTACGCGCATTTTTTTCTCTCTTATTCTACGGTTGTAGGAGGATTACTTCGATCGATCGCCTCCTCCCGATTGTCTCTGATATTCTCGCGGATACGACACGAACATCGAACTTCGTAATAATTATAACGATTATTGTTTTTGACGCGTTCGAAAATTATTTAGAAGCAAAAAAAAAAATAAATAAATAAATAGGTATCCGCACGATAAATAGAAATGTACTTTAAAGAAATATTTGAGAGAATATTGTTTTAAACGCATTATACCGAAAACCGTTAAAATTTACTTTCAAAACGTATTAATTTTTTTATTTTTACAACACCACTGTGTCGTGTTTAATTTCGATCGACCGCTCGGCGCGCAAGTTTGTGATGTTTTATTATTATTTTATTGCATTTCGGACCGGCGTTGCGGCGTGTGTTTATATGTGGATTATTAGACGCTATACTCACGCTCATGATATGCTCATATAATAGATATTGTGGTAAATAACGTTTTATGTTCACGATATTGTTGTTGAAAACGAATGATTTCCGTCTAAACGCCTACTCGCTCACACGGTGTTACATAGTGCATTCAACTGAAGTGTAATAACAACACAATAAGCCTTTAGACGACCGTGTTCTTCTCACACCGCGATATTATTTATATTATATTACACCGGGGTGAATTGTGTATATTTTAGACACCGCGGTGTACGGCGATATTGTATTATAAAAACGCGGGTTTAACGTTTTTGAATTCGTTATAAATAACGAGTGAACTCGTATTTTTCGAAAATTAAAACGCGTTTTAAACGTATTTAAAATAAAAACATTTACCACCGCCCCGGCGATACCGCGGTGTACAATAATATAAAAAACTCATCGGTGTGATTTTAACGTCTCCACCGCGGATATATATATATATATAAAATAAAACGCGTAGGTATTTAAAGAAACATTGTAAGCCGAAGAAGCGCGTTTTTATTGTTTCCGAAGTATTGTTTGTGTGTGAGTGAGAGAACAGTTTATCTAACGGGTATTTGGACATGAAAACCATTGAATATATTTTCAGTATTTCCAAATATTTTTTTCGAAATATGCTACGTGTCGCATTTTTACGTATGTATTTTTCGCTTACGGGATCAAAGGGGAGGGGGGGGGAACGCGGAAAATTTTCCTCTTTTTTTCTGTTACATAAAAAACGTCCTCTCTCGTCTATTACGATATAGAATTCGATTGGATAACACCAGTTTTTCTCCGGCATTCAATTGGCCCCGAACGGATCACATGCGGGAAGTTCTCAAACTGCTGATCATAGTGATATTGTTTTTTTTTTTTTTGATTGGTCGCGGAAAATGTTCACGTGACGAATATATATGAATGACGTGCAATATTTCACAGGCCGTGGACGAGATCTGCGATCGTTGGTAAACCGATACGAATAATCGGGTTTGTTGTTTTATACGTTATCGTATAAATTTGCCGATTAAACGAAAACGCAACAATAAAATATTTGCGTGTGTGTGTGTGTGTGATTAGAGAGAAAAAAAAACGCGTGCTTCGTTAATTTATTTGGATTCGACGGAAGAATTGTCGCCCGAAGGCATTCGTAAATCGGACGATGAAAAATCATTTTACGAGAAATCAAAATACAATATAAACACCGACGTAATAGACCAGTTCGCGTATATCAAAAAATATATATGCGATCAATTATTATAACAATATCGTATTGTATTAATACGTCAATTAATTAAATTTTTTCGTCATAATTAACCGATCGATTGTTACGGTACAATACTCCGCATTTATTTATTATTATTATTTTCGATTGTTGTATAATTTCTTTCCCGCGACCAACCAGAGTTTTTCTCAACGGGAAAATCGCCTTCGTTCGGAGAATTATTATTTGTTATTTGTAAAAAAATAATACGATATATCACGGCGTCAAAACGCATTCCTCTGATCATTTACTCGGTAAAAAAGAGAAAAAAAAAATTACCTGCATAATATGTAAATATTATCCCGGCGCGGAGTCACTGGAATCCATTGTTATCTCCTCTTATACTTGTTTATTATTTTTTTTTTTTCACTTTTATCGACCAGCGATAATCTCACAATCGTTAGTCAACAAGCGCGACGACGAGTATTATATAAATATTCGTACGTACGTACAATAATATCATTACTTACCGTGCCGCGCGCGATAAACTGGATACGTGTGTACATACACGCACACTACATAATGATTATGACGTAAAGTGTGCGTTTGTAAATCGTAAAATATACGATTATTTACGTTACAATTACAGTGAAAACTCTTTACGCGGTAAATTGAATACACTCGGGGAACGATTTAATTTGTTGCATTGTCTTTTTTTCTTGAGGGAAACGACGACGAAGTCGTTTTACGCAATAAGCCGCGAACAACACTTTTCTTATTGCCGGGGCGAAATTATATCTTTGAAATTATCGTCAAAATGAAAGAGTCCACCCACCCTCCCGCCTAATAGCCGTATTACAACTTTTGCGAAGTCATCATTTCGTGCCTATTTATCCACATTTATCGTTAAAAATATAAAACGATATTTTGAAAAACGAACCGAACCGGACTAATTACGAACTAAACCATTAACCGTTTCAAAAATAATCATAATGTTTTCTTAAAGACACTTTGAAATACGCCTTTCGTTTTTATCGTTTAATGTAAACGAGGCGGTTATGTATTATTGAGAGTATTTCAGATCTGACGACACGATCGATCTGTCTGATATTTTAGAACTTTCCAATGTCTTATGTTGCAAGCGTTCGGGCGTAATCGACAAAAGCACCACACCATATTGCTCTCGCAAGCGTACAAGACTCGTTATTGATGTCGAGTTTTGCGGTTCCGTAAAATACGTCGAGTACGTTTGCAAATACGTTAACGGAGGCAGTGGTTTGACCGCGTTCCAAGTACAAATTACGCGTATAAAAATGTATATGGACTAGATTAGTAGTGGTCTTTGAGTGGTCGATTTTTGAGTTTTCACCGTTTGATTTGAAACTTAAAAAAATGTACTAGGACAATAAAACCAACGGTACAAGGCATAAACAAAAAACGTAGTGCTACGAGTACGAGTAGTAAACACAAACAGCAAATATCGTGGAGTTAGACGCGAATATAATTTTCTTTTTCTTTTTTAAGCGCTTGAGACAGATATCGTCAGATGTCCTGACAACTCGATGACGTCGATAAAATAAAAATAACCACATTACTTCTTTTCCATCGAATTTTTATACATCGATGAGTCGTACCGAAAAAATCAATAACTGAATACCCAAAATATGCGAAAGAATAAAAACGTTCTCCGTATTGTAAACCCGTTACTTCGCGTGTACCCTGTACATGGACATTTTGGAGACGTTGTGCGCGCATTAAATCGAGAACATATAATGGATCATAATATCGCGCCTATGCAGACAATAAATACGTTTGTAAATAAAGTACTTATATTTTAACGTCTAAACACTAATGTTTCGTTATAGCGAGTGAACATAACGTTACACAGGAAAAGAGAGAGGAATTGTAGTGAATTCGACGACGTATACGGTTGACGGCCAATTGTAATGTTTACGTTATAGAGAGTAGGTTTGAATGGTTATGTACACGTGTTATATATTAACGTCAGTTCGAAGTGTAATAGCGTTTCCAAATTGTGGGAGGCGAGGTAAAGGAGAAAAAAAATTTCCGAGGGAAAATTCATAAAAAAAAATAAACAAAATTATATTTTTCGATTAATTATTAATTTGTATTATTTTACACCATCACTACAATGTCGTCGTCGTCGTCGTCAATCATTACAGCACAATTTATCGCCTGTACGACGATGAAACAAGGCCGCAATGCTTTTCGCATGACAATACGATAAAATTCGCAAAAAAACATATATGTAAATATAATTAATTATAAACAGAGGTGATAAAAAAGTCGAAAGACTATTGAGAACCGAGTCATGCAGAATGCGTAAAATTAACTGTGCAATTTAAACTTGTACCCCGAGACTTTGGCCCTATTTGGGGAAGGGTGAATCGCCTTGTGAATGATAATGATCCGTTTGGCATTCGTCGTCGGTTGCTATATACAATTTCAATTAATTTATACAGGAAAACAAATGCGCAATTTGGACAAAATCACTCTCACCGATACACACACATCGAAATAATTGATTGTAAATGATTGCGTGTTTACGCAGGACAGTGCGTATTCTAGAGAACAAGTCGACGAGATACGAAGGGTCCATCGGTGCGACGGATGTCACAGCGGACGGTAGAAGAGTGGCGGTCGAGTTCGCCCGCTTAGATACGAGACTCAATTTCGTCGACGGGCTACGGAGGGTAGTCTTGAGCCTTGGCTGCTTGTCGGCGTTCCGGTCTACACCGCCGCCCGTTGCTCAGCCGTCTCGAGTTGTTGCGATTGGCTTTGTTGGCGTGTTTTGCTACTAGCTATAGTGCTGTTGTGTTACCGGAACGTCGTCGAACTTCATTGTTGTATTGAAATAATTCTGCTCCGACCGTTGCGTTGGACGCATCGTGTTTAGATCAGAATGGTTTTGTCGACAATCCGTACACAATTCTTTAAAAAAATGTTTTTGTTTACAATCGTTCAAATGCTTCTCGGCGCGAGCACAACACGGCGTGTCCGTTTATCCGTTTTATTTCACTCCTCAACACCTGTATACTAATGGAATACTCGTAATTATTTATTTAACAAATTTTCCAACACATTTCCTTAAACGTTCGTTTTGGAAATCCAAATCGCGCTACTTCGTACGTACGAAAAAATACACGCGCATTTTTCTGTGTAGGAAAAATTCGTATATACAACTGGATTTTTTTTTTTTTTTACAATTTATCACGCGCGGTATAATATATCAACGTGTGATGTAACATTTTTTATTATAAATATTCCACGTTTGATTTTAGAAACACGCGAGTGTGCCAAAAGTATTATTAATTGCGCGCGCGTTTTATTAGAATTCGTACACCGCGACGCGTATTAATAATAATAATAATAATAATAATAATAATAATAATAATAATAATAATAATAATAATAATAATAATAATAATAATGCGTCCCCAATCTGACGGCAGATGAAAAACCTCGGCGACATCATCGCGTACTGACAAGTATCGCAGGCGTCGTCGTATTATGATAATCGTAACGCGTATGCGCGCGTACGATCACTCCGGCTGCAGTTAAAATAATAATAATTATTACTTCGATGATATATCGATCGCGCGGGCGACATCGATCAATCGTATTTTAACAATAACAGCATAATGTGTCATATACTATATAATACGCGGTATAATAAATTTGTATGTGTGTGTGTGTGTGATAACGGCAGCTTTATAAAATATTTATATCGGATTATAATACAATAAACACAATGGTCGAGAAATCAATCGACGAGATGACGCCCGTTTATTATAATAATGTATACGCGTACACCATTGCGCGCTAAGTCGCCGGTCGCTTGTTTATTATTATTATTATTATGATCTATCGATCCGGTTTAATCCGATCCGAGGCACAGCGTGCGCGAGCCGACGTGTTAATAGTCGTTTAATAATAATAAAGAAGAAGAAAAAAATTGGTTTTTCTAATTATATTGATTTCGTGACTTGTATTCGTTATGAGCCGAATGTCAATCGAATTTTTCTTCTCGCCACGACATCTAACCGCCGCCGCCCATTGTTCTACACGTCAACCGGTGGCGGAGATACGATTTTTTTTCCCGAGCGTACTCCAGGTGAGGGTTTCAAAAGAACTTTCTAAATATACTAAAAATAACGCAAACGAAAGACTCCCCCTTTTCTCGTAAATATAAAACCAAGTCAACTCTCCTTCGATCGTTATCGCGTACATTACGTCAAAAACTTCTTCCGCATTATTTTCTCTAAGTGTATTGTATCGCACGATTTGAAGAATTTCACGAGAATCGGGGACTTTTGTTCCCGGGGACGATACTCGGCGAAAGCGAAAATTTTCTTTCTACATATCCCCCGCGCGCACCGTCCGTCGGTTTTTAATAACTCTTTTTATTGTACTCGTCATTTACATTTACAGACAAGTTGCAGTGTCGCCCTGTATAACTAATTTCACACGTGTAAACTGTATCGATCGAATTAACGAGAAATTCAAACATACAATTCGCTACGGTCATTGATCGAGTCCACCTGTACACTCCACTATTTTTAACGTAAAAACGACATTGATTTTTCCGTTTTATTCATTCGCATTTACACACGCGCGCGCGCGCATAATAAAACGTATAACGTACGTTTTGTGTACTTTTGACGCGAAGAATTTTTTCTTTTTTTTATAAGGAATCGGTCGGGTACAGGTGTGACGTACACACGTTTATCTATATAAAACGCGCGCACACGAATAATTTTGTTTTATACCTAGTCACGTGTATATCAAAAACATGTTTACAGCTTGTTCACCTCCACTCCAGTGTACGCGGCTGCGGCGGTGTACAAAAACGAGATGAGAAAATACGGCGTATACGCCTTTTGTGCGTGCGCGTTAAATATATTATTCAAATTTATTATTTATATACGGTCGTGAGCCCGGCAAACGCGCGCCTTTGTGTACACGTTGTTTTTTTTTCTTTCACCTCTCCCCGAACAGAGGCCGCACGACGACGCGCGAACAAACACAATAATAATAATAATAATAATAATAATATCACACGGAAAAAAAAAAAAAAAAAGGAAGAAGAAAATATCGGACTGTTGTCGCGTTACAATACGAGTGCATACCAAAAAAAAAAAAAAAATAAATAAATAAATAAAAACAGTGTGTTTTTTTTCGATCTTCCGGTCTTCCTTATGTGCGCGCCGTATACAACTATATATAATTCGATTTTGACGGCCTCCGTTCATTCGAACTCCGCGATTGCGGCACGCGGATAAATCGCTCGAATCGTCGGTCCCGCACGAAAAGTCCACCGTTCCTCTTCTTTTTCTTCTTTTTATTATTATTATTATCATTGTTATTATTATTGTTATTATCATTGTTATTATTGTTATTATTATTATTATTATTATTGTTATTATTATTATTATTATTATTGTGTCATGTTCGGTAGAGAGACCATCGCTTGCGACCGACTACTCTTTCCGACGTGTCCACCTATTATTATTATTATTATTTTTATATCGAATATTTTCTCGTCACGAATGCCACAATTCATATTACTTTTCCGGGTCGTTCGGTTTGTATTCCTCCCGTCATCTCTTTTTCCACCAGGCGATTTATCGAAATTATAAGCGGCCATCCTATTTTTCAACACCAATTTCGAAGAGAATTCGCCGCGTACGACCTGTCGGAAACGTTGAAACGGATTTCTCTAGATTTTAAAATTATCATCTTCTTCTAATATTCTCTCTCTCTCTCGTTGTACATCAGTCGCGTGCAATACGAATCTATCCTATCGGACACCCGTCATCATAACTCGAATGAGTATACCGAAATTAATTCTTTACATTTTTTCCCTTTCGTCCTCATTGTCATCCAATAATAACAATAATAATAATAATAATAATAATAACGATTACTCCTCCGGCTGCGCGCAGCAACGTTTAAAACTCGCCAGTTTATCCGGCGGGAGAATGTTGGCAAACGACATACACGTTTCCTTGACAAACTTATTAATTGCCCGTTTTCCGTGTCAAAAGTGAATTCTTGGATTAATCCTGGTATTTTAATCCTCGCTTGTTCGCTCCTATTTCCACGTTCCGTTTCGTTATATTTCGAAAATTCTCCAAAACGACAAACCCCATCTATTTTCTAAATTTAACACTGTGTCGTATTTATACTTATTTTTACGAGACGTTGTTGTTGTTGTTGTTGTTTTATCTGTTCCTTGGACAACGTCCCCGTTATGCACGCGAAATAAAAAAATAATGTTCTCTGTACTGCGTAATAATAACGTTATTACTCGATTTATGTGTTCTTATTATCTTCTGTACCTTTTAGACACATTATTAGATTTATTTATTAAACGACAACAAACGTCGTTGTACGTTTTTTAAAAGAAGAAACGTTGAAATAAAAACAATTATCTATTTGCAATAGACACCGCGTTTTGGAACATACAATGACATTTGCCGATTAAACGGTTGTTTTCATACGTCATCATATTTTCTAGAAATGAAATAATCCAATCGATATTAACGCAATTCGTAGCAATTTTAACGGTAAAAAAAGAAAACAATTCGTTTAGACGTGTCTAATAATAATTAGTTTAATTTAACAACATATACAATACGTTTTATTAGTGTTCGAGTTTAATACACGTTTTTAAATAAGTCATTATTGTAACAGGCGTGGAAGAAAATAATTGCGCAATGATAAAAAAAAAATTCCGTTATTGTATTTTGGTTTGTGAACAGCGGCTGATCTAAAAACGGATTATGTGTTTTTTTTTAAATTTTTTACTCTTAAAAATTACAATATTTTTTCAATGTATTTCACACGAATATATGAAAATAGGAGAAAAAAAAAGAAATTAAAATTAATTTATAAATAATAGTAAAGTTAACGTAAAAAAATTTGTAACAAAAAAGAAAACGTAGAAAAATGCGTCGTCGTGTTATTTGTCAAACGTAACAAATATTGTTGAAATTTTATATCTCGTGGGCTTTTTTTTTTAAATCTTATTATATTCATTACACTTTTCAATTCGTGTACATATACGAGTATATATATATATATATATATATATATATATTCTATACTGTACGCTGTCTTGTATAAACAGTTATAATCCGCCCTATTTTAACGTGTTGTTGCGCTTTAATTTCCATATATTTCTAATAAATTATGTGTAAATTATAATTATAATAGTAATGAAGACCATATTTTTTATCTACACTTATATATATATATATATTTATAATATCTCATATACTGTTATATATAAAATATCTTTGAGGAAGTCATTGACGTGTGTACGTAGTAGTTTATTACTTTTAATGTGAATACATCCTTGTCAAAAATAATAATTATAAAATATCGTCCATAGCGTAGGTATACGTATACAGCATAATATTTAAGAGGAAATAATTTTTTCGCTACTTTACGATTTGAAAATGTTTATCGGTTTCATTTCAATAATAGTGAATAAAAAAAACAATGTTCAGCTTATTTTTCTCTCCGCAATTTTTTTGGTGACGAAAACATAATTTTAAAAACACATAAATATATGCGTATGCCGCGTTTTTGTCACCTAAAGCGTTTTTATGATTTAGTTACACGTGTGTACTTACTTATATTTGCAAACGTTCGATTATATTATATGGCCAACGACCGTGCCCAAATTCAATACTAAACACAGAGTGTATCTTATATAATATTGTAGGAAAGAATTTTTGGCTTTCAATGCAGTAAATTATCGCAATAATTATTTAATGAATTAAATGTCATTTGGATCAAGACGTGAAGTCTGATTGCTTCATAAATGTCGTAATTCTCTACAGTGATATTATGTCGAAGTATTATTGGCGTGATGCTAGTATATGGTACTGTAATATTATAAGTAATTCATTTTTTTTTTTATCGTATATTGCTTTTATTCATATCGAAATATCGTTGCGAAAACACACGCACAAGCAGTCGAAGGGCGAAACATTCGAAATCTTCAAAAAAAATCTCATTCATTTAAGTTATTATTTTCAACGAATTAATCGCATATTATTGTAAATCCGTTCGCAGTTCGTTGTTATTGCTGTGTCAATAACTCCCCTTCCGCGTTTATCGTAATTATTGCGATACACGGTTTTCGTGAAAAGTACATTTTTTCAAAAGAGATAAACGAAACACTTTACCCAGTCCTAGAAGCTATCGCGTTTTATCACGCATAATAATATTATTGTCGCTTGTCACTACAAATCATATTATTAATTTGATGTATTTATATACACGCGCGCGCGCGCGCATTAACGTAATGCTCAGAATTCCGAATTCAATTGTGATCATTAGTTTTGATATAGGTTTAGATCATGGGGAAAAGAAAAGGATTTTTAGAGTTTGGTCCGGTAACGAGCGAATACGAAAATCCCTTGCGCCCGCCTACCGGTATGTGTACTATGCCAGTGTACTTATTTTATTGTATTCGCGTCGCGCGATTCCCTCATAACATTCATACGAGAAACGCGTACGTGTTATTTGAGGTAAACCGCCCGTTATACTCGTGCCCGTTATTCGCCTGCGCACATCGGCGGTTATCGTACACACAATTCAAACGTATAGAATACGTGTAATCACCGTAATGGGAAAAAAGAGAAGATAATAATAACAATTAAAAATGAATATAATAGTCCGTCGATCGATGAATTTCGGAAAAGAAAAGAAAAAAGAAATCTCGTTGGCGTCGCAGCGTTTCAATACGTGCGCACACGCGTTTAGGTCAATTCTAAACACTAGACGCGCGGTGTGTGAAATAATATTCCGCGCCATGTGCAGTGTTTAACAGTTCTCAGCGAGGTCCGACGACGACGACGACGACGGTATTATTAATAAGGTGTTTAGAGTACGCCTACTGGAAATTCTAACGCGCGCGATCGGGCGCGATTCTGGTGGTCGAACGTGATTTTTAAAACACATACACGTACAATATACATATATATATATATTTTTTTTTTTTAACGCTACCGAATATTAACAACACCCGAGTCGGAAACACGAATTTTTTTTTATAAAATTAAATATATATTAAAATATATAAATATACCAAGTCGCGCTGTACGGCGCACTTCACACTCGTATATATTTATATAATATGTATATACTGCATAATATTATTTTTACTGTACGCGCGAGTACACGGTGTCGTATGTTAAATATCAGATGCGTACCTACGTTTGGAAATCCAAGTCGCACCTCATATACGGTTCTTCGTATACCGCATAAAAATACACGTGTATTTTTCTAATATAGGAAAAATTCGGCATGTAACTGGTCTTTTTTTTTTTCTACAATTCACCGTACGCGCGGTAATCTACGTGTGAGGTAACGCGCGCGCGGATTAATAATCACACGTAAAATATGTTTTGTTCCGATACCGACGGATTATTATTATAAATATTTGACGTTTGATTTTGGAACGCGCGTATAATATGTTATCGCGGCCAAAATGATTAATCGGACTACGTTTTATTAGAATTGTACGTCATACGGGTAAAATGCGTTTCAGACCGACCGCGTTGGAGAACGCGTCGGACGTTCAAATCCCTGCGGCGTACGATTCGTGACATTCGAAATCGTTTTTACTCTCATAATTATTTATAATATGGCGATTATTACTGAGAAACGGAGCACACGTTTTTCGTAGACCTTTTTTCAAAAGGAATACGAATATAATAATAATTGCCACGACTGAACGCTCAGTCCGTATCGAAGAGTCTGCGCGCGCTAGCGCTTATATTACATAAACCTCAGATAGAGGCACACGCGTCGAGGAGAGGCAGCAGTGTTTTTTACGTGTTAAATTGATTGAAAACGTTAACCACGTCAAATCAATACACATTGTATCAGATATGCCTCTATAGGGTGTTCTCGAAATGACGACAATTATTTTCTACTATAATTAATTATCGTCGGGTTACGTTGAGTTAATACAGTAGGTTAACCCGATGCGATGAATTATAGTACAGGGGAAATTAGTCGTATAAACATTTTTTTTTTACCAAGATTTCGGCCATAGGTTTTTTCGTAGATTTTTTTTTTTTTTAATAATATTAAACATGTTAATTTTGTATTACTCACGTACAGTAATTTCTATAATACATATTTTAACAATTATTATTGTCAACACACTGACTGCAGTCTTCCAATAGTAGTAGTTTTATAGAAGTGATCACTGAATAATAACTCTGCAATCGACATGGCGCGTATAGGTGGATAAAAAATAATGGGTGAAAGGAGCATAGCCCTGACTGAGCAAAAAGAAAAAACCCCAAATTACACAAAAACGTAGCGTTATTTTGTAACACGTAAAGAATAATACGAAAGTAAAAAAAAAAAAAAACGTGACGAGGAAAATGAAAATCGAACAGGAAAAAGACAAACGCGTTCTAAACTCGCTTCACTCGTTTTCGCGTAACACCTCACGCTCGCTGCTGATATATCCGAATATATAATCGTTGGATAATACAGTAACGTTTTAAATTTTTTTTATTTATTATATTCTCACCGCCCACATCGATATTATTATATATACACACACACACTCGTGTTATAAAAATAGGAGCCGCCTCGTTAAATTCGAATTTAAGTTTAATGTCTCCCTCCCCCGTCACCCCCGTAATGAGGAACTAAAATAAGATTCACAAAAAAAAAGAAAAAAAAAACGGCTAGACTAGTTTCTTTGACGTGCACTTAATAATATAGCAGACGACCGAACGAAATATTATTATTATTAATATTAATATTAGGTATTATACGACGCGCGTATATTAACACAACAGCGTTTTCGATTTCGAAGATAAAAAAAAAAACGTTTTAATCGATGTTTTGTGTGTATACACAACACTTGAGATATAACTAGTGGAGCAGGACGACCGATGGGGGAGAGGGGAACGGAGATTCGGACGGATAATGCGAGGAGAGAAGAAAAAAAATTAATTATAACGTTTATGACGCGCGCGGGCGCACGTATGGAGAAATATTTGTGGACAATCAAGTTTTAACCGTACGTGCCCCCACACACACACACACGAATAATAATTATATACGAATTGCATAGATCTACCGCTGCTCTTGTACAGAACGCGTGTTTTAATAGTTCTAATGATTAATAAATCATTTACCACGAATGTAATATTGACGGAACGTTTGAAACGGGTAAGAAAAACAAAAAAAAAAAAACCACGCATTTTACTATAATTTTTTTTTATTACAAATATACGCCGTACGAGGAAGAGATGGGGGTGGGAACGAGAAAAGGGAATGGAAGTCCAAATTAGGACTCGTTGCTACACGACGCAGTGGTAAATCGTAGTCGATTAAATACACGGGGATTTGGAATAAAACGGAATGACGGGTTTTAAAAAAGAATTCGAGATCGAATTACGTGTCGAATTTCTAAGTCGTCAAGTAAACTTTCGATAAGCGCTTGGAGTTAACCGCGCGTAAACGGTGATCCGTGTAATTATACAACCGTGTAACCCCCATAAAAAACTTTTCCGTACACCGTTCAAATAATTTATACAAAATGAGGATAATTTTTGTTTTGTTTTATCATAGGACTATATTATTATTATTATTATTATTTCGTTTCTTTTTTCACACTTATCGTGCGGCCAAGTCGATTCTTATATTTAGCTATAAATGCTTTTGAGTCAGGGCAATTGGGTGGGGGGGGGCGATCATTAATTATTTAATCTTGGAGAGTTACTCCGATGACGATCAGACGGAATGGTTCGAGACGAATGTGTGTCAATGTAATCATCATCAGGAGAGACGCCGTCGATTATAAAGTGGAATAGTCGGCAAACCTCGAGAATTTCGGTCGAACACTTGTATAGACGCGCGCTAGAATTATTATTATTATTATTATTATTTTATCGTAATTATCTATAATAATTAGTACGGGTTTTTGAAATCGTATATTAGACACTTATATTATGCCATTATTAGTGAAATCGTTTTTTTTTTTTTTCATAAAATTTTTTACCGTCTTTGATAATGAGTAATGAGCTGACGGAAAAAAACGAAAATAAAAAAATAACATTGCACGCATTATTATAATTGCGTACGAGTCGACTATTGAATTTACATGTTATTTTATCGTAACTGTATTCGAATCTCCAATGATAATAATAGTTTTTTTTTATTTTCAAGTTTACAAGTGATTCGCATGTTTCACTCATTCGTATGAGTAGAATTTCGATACAACACTTATAAATTATAATAATAATATTAATAATATAGAATAACGTCGAAACCACCGCGATATATTTTCGCGGTTTTATTGCGATGAAAAACAGCGTAGTCGAATAAAGAGACATTAAATTATAACGTAACGGTCTTTTTCCACCGTGTACAGCGTCAACCGCCGGATTCGTTTCAATTCAAAAATAAACCTAACTGACCGAGTTAATTATTAATTTCAATCGTTCAATATGACACGACGTGTCCTTGTTATGACTTTATAAGTACGTTGATAATACGTTGTGGTCAGATTTTTAATCGTTCTTTTATTTCCTCGCATTTGCGGTCCCTGCAGTATATTTCTATAATACAACGTGTATTTATTATTATTGACGTCTTATTATCAAACTATAGTGTCGAATGACTCGTGCGTCAAAGCGTGTGTTGGAACAGTGTGTGTGTGCATGTGTGTGTGTGTATATATATAATATATATTTCGACGTATATCGAAATTTTATGTTAAAATTATTTTAAAAATTTCAAACGCGCGTATGTTAAACACGTAACCGTTATTGAAACAATACTACACTATATAAAATATAATATTGTACAGCGAATAGAGAACATTTCGTTATTATTGCGTAGTAGTTTCGATGTATAATATCGTAGTCAGTAACGCACCCAGGATTTTTTCAGGGGGGGGTCTAAAAAACTACATTATGAAAAACAAAACTTTTAATAGATAATAAAAATAGATTATATATTATAATAATATAATATAATCAATAAATTGTTAACACCCGGTGTTATCTATATCGTATGCGAAATTTTAACAGAAAAATATGAAAGTTGTATCAGAATTTGGATTTTCATCTATAAATGTAATACTATTGCACTAGTCAAGGGGGGGGGGGTCCGGACCCGGAGTCCATCCCCTTGGGTGCGCCACTGATCAACGTACGTTTACACGCCGGACAAAACGGAAAAATATCGACGATCCCTTCCGGAAATAGGGGAAAAGAAATTGCATGGAATCCAGGAGTTAAACCGCGTGCGTTTACAATAATTTCCATTAAATTGTCATCGTGGACACGGGGTCAATGTGTATTGCAGCCCTTCCCTTCTTGAGTCTTGGTCAAAAATTAGCGGCCTGGAAAAACATCCCTTCTCCCACCGTCGTTTCAGAACCATTCCGGTTGTTATTGTGTGTGTGGCCTTCGCGTATACCGCAGCAGCAGCAGCAGTTTAGATGGCGTTCCAACGCTGTACCGCGTGACTTTCCTCCTTCGACGGACGCCGTGAGGCGCGCACGCACAAAGCCACACATAACTGACGGCGTCTCCTGCATAACCACCGCCGTAGCGTTCGTTTGCGTGTGATTTACGCGTTTGATAATTACACCGCGTCGGTTTTTTTAAAAAAAAAAAAATGTTGTATTTATTTATCACACGCGGTGGTTGGCGCACAGTGTGTCCCTTCGCGCGTACGCCGCTCGCGATGTGTGCGTGTCCGTACAGTTATATTTAAACTCCGTACACGGCTCGCCGTTATTGTGTGTGTTATCGATTTATTTATTTCATTCTCTCTCTCTCTCTCTCTCTCTCTCGTTGCATACAACGACGACATACGTGCGTTATTGTGTACCGCGCATTGCCGGTGGTGCGTGTTAAAACCGATCGTCGTAAAAATCCGGTCCACACGCTAAATAATATTTATAATATATTGCCTATACGCGCGGCGTATATTATTATTATTATTTATTATTATTATTATTATTATTATTATTATTATTATTATTATTATTATTATTATTATTATTATTATTATTATATGTATATGGATTATAATAGGAGTAACTCCGTACCGGAATGTTTTCTAGAGAGAGAGAGAGAGAGAGAGAGAAATTCGGTCCATGCGTCAGACGAATAATAATAATAATAATCGATTTCCCACTGGGCTGGGATGGCGCACAATATCAGTAGGTATGTGTGTAGTATTGTACGAACACGGAGAGACGGAGTCACTGGGCGTGTTTAGCGTGAAAATATATTCCCGTTTTTATTGTTATCGTTATATTTTTCTTTCCGAAAAGCGCTTCGATACTCCCAAGCACGGCGGTGATCGGAATCTATAAAATATAGACAAATTTTATATTTATTCCAGGCGATAGAATTCACGTATTTTTTTTTTATCCATAAACGTCGATTCGTACTAGAAACTTGACTTCTTCCGCGTTTCTATTCGAACATTTCATTTTATTCGGTACGTTTTTAAACGTCGAACAAATATTATATTCGGCTTAAATCAGTGTTCAAAGATGGTAGGTGAAAAAAATCGGTACCGTCACCCACGGAACGTAGAAAATCAATTACTTTTTTTTTTTTAAACCGAGGTATTCGATAAAAAAAGAAGATATTTCAAATTTCTTAGGATCTACGAGAGTTCTTCCCTAGTACCCCCCCCCTCTCCACGGTCCACGCGTACTCCACAAAGACACTGGCATGCACTTATACATATAGTGCACTGCAGGGCGAATGAGAAATTGCGTAAAAAGTGAAACCTAACGCAAGGCGCTTTTCCGAAATGAGTTGAACCCGCGGTGACGACTACCACCGTGTGATACGATCGCGCCGGAGTCGGGCGATTCTAACTGAAAACATGATATTTACCAGCCTAATGTACGTCGTAGAAGACTATATGCATGTCCCGCGTACGAGAACAACCGTTTTATAAATTTATCCGCCAATAGTATTGCACATGTCCATTAGAAAACACGCCTCGTTCGCCGCGAATGGCCGCACGACAAAAACAAATACGTTATTAGATTAATTATTGAACGTTTACGCTGCAATACGTGTATTTATATATATATAAGTAAAACGAATAAATATTTATAGTACTGCGATAATGGCTCTTTGTTTTGGTACACTGATTTATCGTATTTCGTAACGCACTCGTCTAATATTGTACCGGCTTGTCAGTAATACTATTTTTTAAAATAATAATAAAGTTTATTATGCGTTTTGTAATTTTCATCAATTTGTTTCGTAACGAAACATTATACTATTAGTTTCGACGAACACATATACAGCGTTCGTTTGATTCATAACATCGCGTGCGGGACGCGACATAAACGTTTCTCATTTAGGCGAGCTATATTTCCTACGTGCGCCGCGCCAAACAGTCGTCCGGTTTTCGAAAACGAAATATTCGTTTGTCCCGTTGTCGGGTACTCGAACCTAACCACAGTGTTGGCTATACGCATATAATAATATATACTGTTTGTCGAACAGCGGGAGTGGACTCCAAGGGGGAGATACAAACGGGCGAACCTAGGACAATTCGAAGGTATTTGTTTATTTATTATTTCCATAATCGTATTTCACCGGTGTTCGTTTCCATCCGAAATGTATCGTTGAATCGATCAATGTCGAGTTTGTCGTTGCGCCTATTTTCGTGCGAATTACAAAAAAAAAAAAAAACAAATATTAGTTTGGTTAAAAGGCGATCGGAGCGGTCGCTTCGAAACTTTACTCACAGCAAAAGTTCTCGCGTCTCGTAAAATTGTCGGTTTACGATAATTTTTTTCTGTTGTTTTTTTTTTTTTTTGAAAAGAGAAAGATTTTTTTTTTATTGCAACGATAATAGAACAATTCCTCCGAGTTTCGGGACTCTACGTACTAACTCGCATTATTTCCTCCGAAAATATCTTCGAAAGTAAATTATTGAAGTCCGATTGAATTTCCTCTCGATAGGTGCGTAAAGGTTTCCGATTCTCGTTGATCGCTGAAACCGATCGATTTGTAATTAAGTCCACACAAACGAAATTTATAAACGCGTACTTTTCGATAGAATATTTATAACACCCGCCCTAAGTATATCCGATTGTCGATTGTCCGATAGACGCACGAAAAACATAGACACATATTATTATGTCGCGCGTTAAATATTCCGAGGTCAAGTGTTATTTATTATAATAGGTATAATATTTTCGAATCCGCCATACATCAAAAGTAATTCAATTTTGACATTTTCGATTTTAAAATAGTTTTTTTTCTCTCACACTATTCAATCGTATTTCGGACGTTTTTTCAATAATAATAATAATAATAATAATAATAAAAAAAAAATATATATATATAAGTTATATACGAGCGTGTGAATGCCCAGTGGTCCTGCGGCGATCGCTGTAATACTATACGCGTACATTTGTTATAATGTACAGACGATAATTAAAACGTATTCGTTTGAGCCGGTGAACGCGCGCCACGTGAGAAAAGCATAAAATATGTATTACGTTTATTCGTGTTTATATATGTAATGCGCGTAGGCTTATACACTACAGGGTGTATCTATAACAACTATTAGTAGGCAGGCAGGGAATTCTTTTTTTTTTTTTTTTGAATTTCAGTTATAGAAATAAAAACTAAAAATGAAAAATGTTTTGTAAACATTTTGAATCGCGCAAGTGTATACGAACGAAACGAATTAAATTTTTTTTTTTAACGGGTTTTCCGTAACGTTTATTTTGCTGAACATTTTCCCGATCGAAATATACATTTTGTTTCGCCGTACACTCCGTGCTGTAACGCGTCTAATCCATTTTAGTTTATTAAATATAAAATTAACAGTTGGATAGGTAAAAAAAAAGTTGTTTACCCGTAATGTATAGATTTATTCCAGAAATTATCACTTTATAATATTACAAACACCACCTGCGTACAATAATGACACCTTGTAGTGCACACGTTTTCATTTTCATGCCGAGCACATATTATACGCATACTTATACGAGATTTTGAAATGTCGACTATTCAGCGTATAACAATCGTCAGTTCGGATTTTTGTGCCGAAACGTATTATACGAGTATATAACGTTTCTGTGTTGAACTCCAGCACCTAAACGATTTAATACGTTTAAATTACATCCAAGCAAACAAAGTTCTTCGAGCATTCAATCGTTTTTTTCAATCTATTTTTAATATTGAAACGTTGAGAGTGTTCCTATTGTTTTAAAATACGCGATTTACACAATGAGTAAAAAAAATATCGAAAGTTTCAATTTTGTACACTGTTAAAAACTCGTGATTTCGACATTTTCTGTTCGATTCTAAAAAATGTTTCGGGAAAATTACCAAATGTGAAATACTATATAGTCCACGATCTATACCGAATAAAAGTATAAAATGATATGTTTTTTTTTTTTTTATTTACGTTTTTCTCAATAAAGCGTTCGTATATTCGTTCGTATTTCGGAATGATTTGTCGTAAATATAATATATTAATGCGTACGCAGACGGTAATTTTTGTCGCGTGTTTATCACTTTCCTCCTCCCCACTCGCCGTGCAAACGATTCCGGCTTTTAGACACAGCATGAGATACGTGTCATACACCCTGTATGCCACACAGACTTAAACGAAAAGAAAAAAATTTCACGAATTTCGACGGAGACGCGTTACACGAGTCACATAAGCGGCATTCGTAAACTACAAATGTATATTTACACACACACAATCGTAAGTTTCTCACCCGTTTCCACCGTATCGGAATAATTTATCGCTCTATCGGTTAACATAACACGCGCACACTATTGCTGCGGCCGAACCAAAAACGGGAATATTATATGAAATATACCGCAAACGCGCGGACTCGTATGTATTATTCATGTCTACAACCCCCGCAGCAGCAGGAATTTATTTTGTAATTTGCGTTTTCACGCTTCGGTCTTCTCCTCAAAGGGACCGTAAATGTCGAGCTTCGTGCAACGCTCGTGTGTGTTTATTAATAAAGTCCGTAATACGCGAATCGCCCCGTCGAGTGTCGAAATTCCAAATATACGTGAAACGAGGACGAGACTGAAAACAATATTATAATATCTAACAGACTCGTAGAATGATTTTTTGAAAAAAAAAAAAACGCAAGAAAAAAAGTTATTACTACACAGCGCGTTACGAACGATTTATAATTATGAATTTCGAACTTCGAAATAGTCCGTGATGATATAATATATAAATAGTCCGGTGATGGAAAAGAAATGTCCGAATCCAATGGCGTATCTTTGAAAATAGTGTTATGGGTGACCGAATCGCACGCCACGTGAAAAATTTAAACTGTATACTATGTAATATTTCCCTTCAACTCTATCAGTATATAGAAAACAATCACTGATCCGGTTAAAAAAAAAAATAAATATGATACGTTTTAAAATTGAGTACGTTTTGATTTTTTCTTAAACACTAAACATTTTTAAAAGTAACCTTAAAAGTAGAAAAATACTTCCTACGCATAAGTACTTCCAACTTCGGTTTCGTGGTTTGATTCTGATAGTTGAAATTCTCCGTCTAAGGACAACTCGCGTTATCCTTTCGCAGTCATATATATATATTCTTCGCAAAACGAGTTAGATATTTTTGAAAAAATAATCTTATTCCTTTCTTGACTAGTCTTCAATTTTTTTTTTTTTTTTTTTTAAATCATTTTACTAGTTTTCAGTAAAAACAATATCAAATATACCTAGTATTTATATTATTATTTAATCGTATACAAACAGTCGTCAATTGCGTATTTAGTGCGTTTAATAATTCGTCTTTTTTTTTTAATTCTGTGTTTATAAATCAATAAAATGACCAATAAGTATATTAACAACACTAATTAGTTACAACGCAATTATAATAATACGCGGTGCAATCGAAATATACTCGATAAATTGAATAAGGCTGGTTTCAAACACCCGCAAATGTAGCAAGATTGTTGATAAACACAAAATTGATCTTTAAATAATGTCTACCGCCGCTATTCATATTTTTTTCCCAAAACAATTGCTTTCCATATTTGAGTTATTATTTTTATGTGGACGTTGTATTTGAAATACGTTTGATCTTTAAAAATTATTCGGAACGTTCACTACCCAAGTCTGAGATCGTTTGTCTTCAACTCCCTGGCGAACCGGAGGTATTCAGGAATTTTAGTTCATTAAGTAATGTAACTGATGTGTTTTTAATGCGGAAATACCAGTGAACCCGATAGAAAATGCACAATACCAGACAGCGGAACCAATGATTGGCGATATAACATTAGAGGAGGTCAAGATTGCTATTAACAGTCTAAAGAAGTGGTAAGCTCCAGGATCTGATAATGTACCGGCCGAGCTTATCGAATACGGTGACGAAGAAATGCATAAGTCTATCTTTAAAATATGCCAAAAAGATCTGGGAAAAAGAACAAATTTCATTTAAACTTCGAAAAATCATTGTTCATTGCGAGTAAGCGTTTTTCAACACGCCCGCGGCACACGCGTTCGGAGAACTCGTTGGACGCGTAAAATATATTATTATTATTCGCCGATTCGCGCGAAAAGAACCGTTTTGTACGCGCGACACAATGGAGAGAATTCGTCGCGCGTACGGTACACGCTGTAGCGGTAGGTGGATTTTTTCCATTTTTTTTTCCACACGGATAGAGACGTATTTACGGGCAGAAACGATTGTGTTTATATTTTACGTTATTGTTATTATTACTATGTCCGGACGGGGAGCCACAAAAAAAAAGACGGCGAGAGAAACGCGCGTCGGACGATGAATGCACGAAACGCGCGTTTCCATCGCGAGACACTAATCCGTCAAAACGCCGGTTGGCGCGTGGTCTCTTCCGTGGACCACCGATACGTCCTCCTTTCAATCATTACAAACGCGCGTATGTGCAGTGTCAGCTTGTTACATATTGAACTGTTCCCGCAGTACTACACGTCACCGAAAACGCATTATTATTTTTATTATTATTTATTCGCGTTCAGTGGCGCACACGTGAAGGGATGAATGGGATCGGTAGACCCCTCCAATCAAAATGGTGGCTGGGATGGGTGGTTATGGAGCTAATAATTTACATAATAATACATATATATATATATATATATATATATGTTTAATTATAAACTATTAATATTAAAGTGCACGCACAAGGTGCGATTGGATTTGATATTTGGTAAAAACTAAGGCGCGTGTCTTCGAATAGACGTACGTCTTACGCCAGAATGTTGACGAACAGCAGTAGTGGTAAAGGCTGAGTCCTAAATATTTTTCGTGTATAAAAACGGTCCACGATCCCGCTCACCGCTCCGGTCTAGATTTTAATAGCATCGAGATAAAACTATTTTGGAATACTTAACGGTATCCGGATTTTTTCGAGTATAAATATTTTTAAAAATTTGTCCACGTTTAATTTATGTTTTTCTAAAACGAAATATAATTGCCTAACCTGTATATAATGTTTTAAGTTGTTGATCCTTAAATTGCGCGCGTTATTAGCAGCGAAACATCTAAGTCGGTTTTCACAAGAAACACAGATTAAAATTACGAAGAATCAAAGAAAAAAAATCTATATACATAACAATGAAATTCGTGATCGTTTATAGATTTTCTTGTCGTTTCGATTTTAAACGATCGACAAAAAAAAAAAAAAAAAAAGAGCCCTCCCCGCTCAAAAATTATCCTATTTATGACTCAAAATAATCGACGTCCGATAATCGTTATAAATAATTAAAAAATCGGAAGAAATTATAGAATAAATTGTATAAATTGTTTCGTGTTGCGTTTGAAAACTATCGAGAGAAAACAGGCGTTCGTCCGATTTCCGCGTTGTTCCGAATCACGCGCATGAGGTTTAGAGGATTATTGAGAAAATCGAAATAACGTCGTTTACGAGTATAATCAGTGCCGATTGGATGCGCGGTTCGTGATGAGACAGTGACGTTCTTTTTCCGACATTTCTGCGCAGAAAATAAAACACGTTTTTTACAAGGCACACTGTATGAGCTTCATCGGTTACCTATGGTCCGGTGTATAAAGCGCTCGGCGAATCCTTTAAAATTTCAAATATTATTTTACCTAATTGTAATATATAAATAAACTCGTTTTCGATTTCAACGAAACGTAAAATCATGCGACCGACAACGGATAGATATAATAAATATAATATTCGTCCGGATACAAACGTGCCAACACGATATTTTCTCTTCCCTAGTGACCACTGTTCTATTGGCTACGACTCGTGTCCCGGGATAATTGTGAATTTCGCAAATTAATTTTTCACCGTCGAAAATATTCGTGAGTAACAATCAATAATTAAAGTAGAGCGACATTGTTATTATTGCTATTGCTATTGTTTTATACGTATAAATTATTTAAAAAGAAAAACGTTGGTTCGATTGCCAGTAGTCGTCTCGCGCAAGTGTGCGGACCAGACGAATATGATTATTACGCGCTTTGCGTACCACCGGGACCGGTATCGGGACAGAACGACCGCAGCGCGTTGCGGTTACGGAGAATCCCCCGGTCTAACGTGATGTCGCGTTTGTCGTTTGAATTGCGTCCGTTTTGGGCGTATTATCGTACAACAATTGCCGACGACGATCGGTTTCTGTTCGTCGGTGAAAACCGAGAAAACGCGTGGTGCGACCCCCCGCAAACCGTAAAGCGATTCCCACTCGCTGAGAATCGAATAAATAAAACCTAATCTCTAACCTCATATTTTCGCGAGCGTAATAACAGTTGTGCGACAACTGTCCGCGCGATCCGTCGTTATATTTTGTCGTCGCCGACGAGGGCGTGGACGCGTTTAGGACATTATTGCGCGTTTACGGCCGTTATTGGTCGTAATGGAGAATAATCGTCGACGGTTTCGATTCGGAAACGCGAATAATATTCCCCCCGTTCACGGTACATAAATAATGTGTGGAACACAAAAAACGCGACGTTCTCGGCGAAATCGCGCGCTCGGCCCGGTGGTCGCCGGGCACCGGAAAATATCCGCTCCGCACCGCGCGACGGCTCGTAAACGCAATTTTGATATATGCACCTTGAAATCGGGGTATTGGATTCGCCGCGGTCAGGTCTGCTGGAGCGTACGGATATTATTATTATTATTATTATTATTGTATCGCGCTGTGTAAATTATATAATATCGTGTACAGTGAATAACGGTGACGGGAAGAGCCGAGTTGTTATTATTAGGTCAACTTGGGGGGGGGGACGGGACGTTACGAGTCGTAGAGATTTTCCGTCCGCCCCTCGGCGTACAGTCGGAGTTCACCGGAAAATCGGCAACCCTCCGCGCGCGTCACGCCTCGTTTTACGAAACGGACGACTGTCAGGCGTTCAGACGTCTTTGTCGGACCCGCGGAGCCGACGTTTTTCAACGCGCCTGTCCAACCGCGATTTTGCGCGAAAACAAATTGACGGCTTCGTCATATTGTCATTCGCCGATAGTCGCAGCATCGGTCTCGCGCACATTTTCCAAAAGACGCCGTGTGTGTTGACATCGCGAAAAGCGTTTTTCGACACTGATCGAACGAACACTCCCTGTTCGCGGACGATTCGGAAATCATTTTCAAATACGCCCGGGCTCGGGCGATGATTGTCGAGGGGCTTTGCCGCAGGAAACGGAGAACGTGCAGTTCTCTTATTTTCGACGAACGACGTTGTTTACGACGAGGTAATGGATTTCGGATACGGGAATCGGTCGAATTACCGCCCCGTCGTCTCCTAGTCCGAGTCTGCTGCGTGCGAATGATCAAAATTGAGCCTACTAAAATGTAACGTAATATAGTTGAAATTATCGTGTGCAGACGCAGTGAACAACACAGTTATTGAAACCAGTTTCACGAATATTAACGGAAATCGGGATATCGGTAGGAGATGCACAATATTAAAGAAGACTTGGTTTTTTTTTTTGATTTATCTTCGGAGAAAGTCATTGGATGCGTGTGAAAATCAGTGGCGTAATAATAACACCGGGGAGTTGGTGTATTAATCGTCTCTCGGCTTATGTTATACGCCGTCGGTGACACGACACGTGGTAGCCATTTATTAGAAAATATCCGAGCAGAACAGACGGGTGAAAAGTTTGCGTATAGTGACAACGGGCGGGGGAAAAAGTCGCGGAAGTAAAGGTTTCGCGGACCATACGCGCGCGCGCGCGGTCGTTCAAAAAAAAACAGCACCGATATCTCGGATGATCGGTCCAATGTATACCACCGCGCCCTCGTACAAAATGATTTTATCATAAAAAAATTACTTTTACGACGTGCGCCGGTGTAGCGTCAGAAGAGATCAAAATATACAATGTATCTTTCGCTCGTGCGAGACATTTTATTGCGTATCATGATAATAAACTGCGTTTATCGCGACGCACGCGCCGCGAAACATCGTTTTTGAATAGTGTCGATCACATCTGTTGGTGGCCAGATTGGATATTTTTGTAATAATACGAAAACGAAGGGCGGCAACCGCGTAAAATATGTTAAACGCGTATATCATTATAATAATATTGTGTTTGTGGTGTATAATCAACGGACCGATATATACGGACGATTACTCGGTGTTTGCTGCGTTGGGCAACAAGGAAAAAAAATAATATGTGTCACGTTGAAAAGTTTACTTCGTATACGCACTAATAATGTTGTCCGGTACACGCGTTTTGTTTTACTCGACGATATTATAATATTGTCGTTACACACGCGTTCGTTTTATCGTTTCGGTGTTTTTTTTTTCAAATTCGATTACGATTGACGTTATTACGTTTTTTTTTTTTTTTCTTTTTTTTTTTGCAGCCACACGTCTTATGTCTTGCCCTCCTCCCGTATAAACGATATACAGTCGCGGTGAACATTGGCCGTTGTTCACATACGGAGAAAGAAAAACGTATAAAAATTGTTTTCGGAACGCAATAAATCGTCTCGTAAGTAACCGAAAAGTGCCGCGGCGAGCGTTACACGCACAGTCTGTACCGCTCGAGCGAATGAAATGGCGTTTTTGCCGTTTTTAACAATAATAAATGTGAGATAATTTTTTTTTTTTAAATAAAACTATCGAGAAAATTGAAGAACCACCTGTCGGTGTTATTGACCCAGTAAAATTCGTTGTTACCGGGATGGTGTAACGATCGCAGAACTCCTCAAAGTGCAAAGAAAATATTAAATTGTTGTTAAACCTGCAAAATAGCTTCGCGAAGTAGAACTTAAAACGATATTCGAGAACATTCTGAATAATAATTTTTTTTTTTTTGGAAATCCGATTCACGTACACATCATTGCAATTAATAACACTGAAACAGTCGTTTATCGGATAACGAGTGCGCGTAGAGTAAGTAAAAAAAAAAAAAAATGTACACTAGGAAACGCATATATATACGATATATATATATATACAGCGCGTGTATTAAAAACAAATCATTTTTTTTTAATTATTTTCGTGCCAAGGTCGGCAATAGGTGACAATATTGTGTAAAATATTCTATTCTTATAAATAACAACACGCGTATATTATAATAAAAATGTATATACGAGTGATATGAATAATTTATCATAACGAATAATATAAATCGTGTCTGTAAACTTGGAATTTATCCGCGAGTGTTTTTACAATGAAAAAATATAGACAAACACGTTTTTTTTTTTGTTCTGTTGTTGCAAAGAACGCGCACATATAGCTCGACTCGTTTTAACATAATATATTTCGTAAAAAATTTGAAAAAAAAAAAAAGAAATCACAAACGAACAAAATATATTTAACTAAATCGTACATAGAGTACGTATATGTTAACTGTATGCGTGTGTATATACTCGTATATAGTGAAACTCGTAAAATTATTCGAATATCGAATATGGTAATTTTTTTTTTTTTAAACGACATCTAGTTTATTGGGCTGCGATGGTGTGATGTAATTATACGTTTTATTTATTTTTTTTGTACGCTGTCAAATAAAACCTAACCGTTTTTGTTTACGTTGAAATTTCGTAAATCGCTGCTGCCATAATATATAGACGCACGGTGTTATTTTTTCTTTTCTTAACGAGACGGCGTATCCCCGTTTTCGTGGCTAATAAGACTGTCAGGCACGTGGCCAAAAGTGTTAACTATACGTACATACGCGAACCGTAGAAATGTGTATAAATTATATTATTTTATTCGACGAATTTTCCAAAAAAAAAAAAAAAAAATATTAAAAATAATTTCTATACCAAATCGTAATATTATACGTTATCGCGTATAATATTTCCAATTCACAGGACGTGTTGCATATAATATATATATTATATACGTATATGACCTGACTAGAAATTCCCTAAGGACACGAGGAGTTTCATATTTATTTTTAAATATTATAATCCATAACAGATAGTATGAAGTAAATAAATACGTAAACAATTTCCATCGCTTTATATAATATTAATGAGTTGTTTTTAAAAAAAAAAAAAAATTATTAAGTAAATTATACATGTTTAATTAACTCTATTAAATTGTTCACTCGTATACTGCAGGCAGTCTCTCATTTAACGTATAATTATTTTTTCATCACTTCAGTACACTAAAAATTATGACAAATTTTCACGAATAGTTTTGTTTTCATAGTATTACATAATAACGAACACGCAAAGAAGTAAGTTGTTAAAAAAAAAAAATGAAATTTTATTTATTTATTGTATTTCAAACAAATTCGAACGAATAATATATGTGAAAAACAAATGGTAATTATTTCATTACGATTTTTTCTAGTCAATATACGTACATATAAATGTATGACGATTAAGGCGCGTTAACGAAAAATCTCAATTATAGCCGAAAATCGACTTGGTTTTGGTTTTTTACATTCAAGATGGTGATTCAAAATAATCTTTTTGTTCATATAGCAATTGTTTTCCGAAATTTTTCATATTTATATTAATATCTTGGCGGTTAATCGTAAAAACTGGTTGAAAATCTATTGCACCGTTTCAGTTTTTTCGTAATTGCAAAGTCGTTTCTACATTTGCGGTGTGTTCCTTTAGGTTAAAAGTTTCGCATCGTGTAACCGATCATACGGTCTTTTTCGTCCGTTGATTGAGAAAAAAAAGAAAGAAACCTTTGACAATACGCTGTACTGACTTTAGTTTCTATTGTGCTATGAAATCATTCCCGTTTTTTTCTAAATCGCTAAATTGAAATGATCAAGAATCACTGGACGTCTCGTTACGTTTTACCCAAGCAGGTCTCGCGCACGAGACATAGCGTCAATTCAAATTAGAAACAAAAAAATAAATAGAATGCGTATTGCCGCACGAAGATCTTTGGCATATGTCCGTTGTGTTTTCGCGCGGTAGGTCGACAAAATTAGTTTTGGTATAATGTAACGAAGTACTGGTGCGTGTGTGGCTTTTACGATACGTGAATATTATGAATCCGATAAGAGAATCCGTATAGGAAAAATCCGAATAATATTCGTATATTATAAATAACGCGTACGCGCGTAGTACGTGAAGAAGATTAAAAAAAAAAAAAAAAATTATAATTTCTATTTCATAAAACCGAGCAGCATCAGCAGCAGTAAGTAGTAATAGTAGTCATAAATCGTTTCGATGTTAACTGATAAAACACGATAGCAAGTCCGGTGTGTTTCGAGGTTGATAATTGAATACTAATGATACGATTAAAACGTGGAAAATAACATTTACCACTATATATTATAATTATATGCGGCGCGTTTCGTTTACACATCGAACACGTGTTATTATAATGCAGCACGTATAATTGTCTCCTACATAATATTATTATAACACCATTTTAATAATTCGGTTTTCGATATGTATTTTATTTTTTTTTTTTATGATTAACGAGACTTTATATATAAATTCCGTTAATATACCGGATTATAAAACATCTCTCGATCGGTTATTATAATGATATGTTTTAATTATACATACATAATAACGGTCCGAATATATATATATATACAATTATAAAATTTAAACGATTTAAATCCTCGTCGTGTATATATGTAAATATATATTATATATTTAATTCTTGTTTTATGGTACTCGATTTATTTTTCCTCTGGTTTTAAACAATTCGTATCCATAAGTAACTCTACTGTATTGGGTAGTGGCGGTTATGAGGTAGATGGAGGCAATAAGTGGATCTAGAATTTGATATTTTTAATTTTCGTATATCTTTGACCCAACAGCATCGACTTTTAAGTTGGTCCAATTGTGTTATGGTTGTGCTCCGGTCTTACAGTACCCCGCTCCTTTAAACGTCATGTGAAAGGCTGGAATAAGTACTCGACTGACGATCGTCAGTTTACTCACCGTGTGTGTGGATCACGTCGATCGCTGTGCAGTCCAATGATTTCGAACCGTTATTCATAAGCAACTACGTTCTTTTCCTTTTTCTACATCTGCATTTCGTCATTTCTCAAACAATTCTTCTTGGTTATTATTCTTTGATATGGATATTTCATTACTTACTTCAATATTCGATCGTGATGAGTTACATACAATACTTTTCTATTGATGTTTTGGAAATACCTCAATATAATCGAATAAGCAGTTTCACAAAAATATAAATCTGTGAGTACCTATTTAATTCTGACTTAATATGCAGATGATGAAACGATAATTATATCGAATTATAATAAATACTCAGCACAGCTAGTATGGGGTTTAGATTTTAAAGAATAACACGAATATAAAAAAAAAAATTGTGTATCGACCCATGACAATGTTAACTACGTAGAGTCTATTGTAATGTATTGTAATATATAATATATAAAATTTAACAAGAGATAAGAATAGTATAGTCGGTTTCGTTTTAGGTTTCGGTTTAGTCGGTTTCGCTTAACTCGCAATGTACGGTCAAAAGCAGTTAGTATTAGCTGAGGTGTAATTTTATTTTAACATTAATTTTAATTTTCGTTAAATTTGCAATTTTGTGCGTATGTTTATCGGTGCTGCATCATTAAATTTTGACAATATTTAAATTTAATTACGTTAAAATAGAAATTACGAGTATAAAGCGTATGAGAGGGATGTAAATTATAATGAATATGAGCGTGAGCTGTTCACGGTGAAAAAAAAAATATAAAAGTACAACAGAAAACACTAAAACCGGCGGATGAGTAACCGCGGTTAAGAGGAAAAAATTATGTTTGGTTTATTATTGAATTTGAATTTAATAGTGTAGGTGCTAAAATACGTCCTCGATTTACAGTTCGACAACTTAAAAGGTAATATTTTTTTTTTTTTTTAAATAAATTACATTTTAGAACAGGTTTAACAGCGAGTGTTTATAAAATTTAAAGTTTAGAATAAATAAACAATTTATTATCAATAAAATAATGTAAATAAAATAAAATATTTACATATGAATGAATAATATTTATTTATTATCGATAAAATTTGAATTTGGATTAGTTTTTTTAAATTTTATATATATAATATATATATATATATTAACATAGGTGTCAGTACGATATAAATAATATACATTACGTGCATCAGCTGTTGACTTTTAAAATGAGGAAAATCTACGCCTTTCTATAATAATTTTACAGTCACAAATTTGAAGTACCCCCCACATTGGCGTGTAATATAATTGAATCCGCTATATATATATATATATAAAAAAAAATTGAAAAGAGAAATTAATATTACACGGGTATCAGATATTTAATAGGCTATCGCGGAGTCGTATATACGGTTTCTAGAAAAATATTTTAAAAAATACGAGCGTTTAAGTGCGTATGGACATGGGAATAATTGAATTTATCCCAATAGACACTTGCCCATCAGAGAACATTCGTAATTATAAATAATTTATCTCGTCTGTTTTTATAGGCGTGACGGGAAAACAATAAATAAATCATTCAAATAGTATAATATCACGCGTTTATCTATTAAACGTATGGTGTTTTTGTTCTGTGTGTGTGCGTGAGTTCCAGGACGACATCGAAATTCTTGATTTTTTCCGCTGGAATTGATTTATTATTTATCGCGATGCGGTTTCCATATAAATCTAATATAATAATGTACGTGTGTTCTATACGCGCCCGTTTAACGAATTCGTTTTATCGAAAAATAATCGGTTTTTTTTTGTTTTCTTATTTTTTGCATCTTCCGTAGAAATCAATCGTTTTTTCTACTCAGTCGTGTTACGATATATCGTACATACGTCTAAAAAACCAGAATAGTATAAAATCGAGTCGAATCGCAAAAACGTCATCGAAATTTCGTTCCAAGTCGTTGCAGTATTTTATAACATTCTTGGCGATTGCAAACAGTCGATTTTGATTTTTCGATTAATTTTTCGAATTATTTTGTAGAAAAATTGGCTAAAGAAAAAAAGGAAAACAAAAACAAAAACAAAAAATATTATAAACGATTTTATTCTACGACACGAATTCAATTGGAAATCTTACGATACACGCGCAATCGCATTTCTCTTCGAATTTATTATTAAAATCGATATTATTATATTGTTCGACGAATCATAGGCGATTACAGGAATTCCGCGTGAAACTAAAGTAATTGATTTTAGTTTTAAATTTTTGGCGAAACGAAGAATGCAATGGTTTCACACGATTTGACGATGAATTTTTTTTTGTCCGTTTATTTTTTGCTTATACGAACAATAACTGACTGGATTTCGGTGAAAAATCGTGACACGGTTTTTTTTTCGATTTTCTCGATATTATTTTAATTAACGCAATTGACAAACATTAACGAATTGCGAGGGAAAAAAACATTTACACGATTTTCACCAAAATCAAAAATGTTTTTTTTTTATAATTCAAAAAATAATATTTCGAAACACTCGACATTTTTTCGGAAACGTTTTCCGTCCAAATTAGTTTTCGTCATTCCCGTAGACGAAACACAAAGTGTCAGTTGAAAACGTTTTCTCGTATGAGGCGCGTGTGACACGCTAACCGCGGAGAACTCAAATTGAAACATTGAAAATTAGCAATCAGTATATAGTAATAAAATTATTTATCGTAATTTGATGAAACGCGTATGTCGGTAATTTAAACACGGGGGTGAAATGTGTATAAAAAAACGCCGTTAAAATAAGAAAAAAATGTTCGGAAAAATAATAAAATTAGAAAAACACAGTGTTTAATTGCCCCGGCGAATAATTCGCTTTTGAATACTCGAATTACAATTCGTTCGTGTAATGAACACGGGAATAAACGACGATTCCGTTTGAGATTCCGTATAAATTTCATCATTTACACCTTCCATTATACGAGACTATAATAATGCATAAAAATTCATTAAATCGTCGTAGCTTATACGCAGCGTGTATTAGATCGACGCGGTGTGTGTGGTTTTTTTTTAAATTTTTCATAATATAATTTACGTTATATTCTCGAATATTGTTCGGTGTACATATATATTTTGTATAATTTATAACCCGTCTATAACCTTAGAGAAACGCGCCACGGTCATATTACTATAATATATAAAGAAAAAAAAAATCATATTATTACGCCGAGTTATGATTTCCCGAAATATTTTTTTATATATTTTTTTTTTATATTCAAAACTTAACGCCCGACGGTGTTCGGGTCCGCGCGCGATGTCTCATTAACAACGTGAAATTATCGTCTTCGAGTCCAATAAAATAACACCCTTTGACAAGTCATGTAGCGGGACCGGTGCGACGTATGACATTACACTCATACCAGATATTTATAAACACACACACGACGAGTGTTTTGTTTTTGGCTTCTCTCTTTTTTTTTTTCGTTAACGAAAGAAAAAACGTAATTCTATATAGGAACAAAACAAAAATTACTTATATATTTTATAGGTACGTGTACGTGTCACCGCGCGGAAACGTCCCCGGAGCATCGAGTTTCGTGTTTGGCGACGACGCCGTATTACAAGAGAAAGCCGTCGTTGCAATCCGCGTCCGAATTCGTCGCCGCGGCCTCGCCATCGTCGCTCGTTCTTGCAGCGTTTAAATTGGTGTAACAAAACACATTACCGCGTAATTGACGCCAACACTATATTATAATATCCGAATTTTTCGTGTTAATAATAATAATAATAATAAAAAATCAGCGTGTAATGTTTTTTCATTAGGGGTTTTGCGCGAAATCGAAAAATCGATTCATAACGATTAATGGAAAACCGTATAATAATAATAATAATAATATTATTATTATTATTATTTAACATTTTATTGTTGTTAAGGCCCAAGGGCACTTTTTTCACTTCGTCCCGCGCACACGAAACGTATTATAGTAACATAAACGTTTTCTAATTCCTGCAACGTAACGTAACCGATTCATCGTGAATTTCACTGTATAGATCGATTTTCTCGCTTTTAAAACATTTTTTTTTTTTTTTACGAAAAATCGGATATATTTTTTTTATTTTAAAATTTATTCAATTACTATTGACGGGATTTGTGGAAAAAACTTTTGAATGCGGGAAAATCGATCTCAAGTAGATAAATTTTGATATTACTATTTTTTTTTTATTTTTTTTTTTGTTTAGGAATTCTTAGTGTCTTACGAATATAATATATTGAAATTATATATTTTTTCCGATCCAAAAATATGTAATGTCTACAAAGTTAAATCTGTGCTTTGTATATTAAACGAAATTATTTTCATTAAGGCGAAATACAATAGATTATATTACAATATTTTATAATAAGTCGTTATATACAAAATTTAACCAATAGCCTAAAATATTTGATATATGAAATCCGATTTAGCCGATTCTATTATAGAGATAACAAACGTCATCATTAAAAATAATACTTTCATGTAGGTACTTTTCGATTTTTGTTTAATACGTATATTAGTTAAAAAATTCTTTTTTTTTTAAATGTTAAATTATGAAATATAAATATATGTTTCCTGTAAAGTTGACAATAAAAATAATAATAATAATATTTGTAATTATTATAATAATGATTGTGGGGTACAATATTGAAATTTTATTTTTTTCTAAATGTTCGAAATGATCATAAATATATTATTATTGAACTATTTGAACATAATTTAATTTCATATTTGAAATTGATAAAAACCGGAACTAGAACCGATAAGAACCGGAATTACATTTTTTTTTTAAATAACCGGTACCGAAATCGTAAGCCGCAAAGTTTTTTCCCAAGAACCAGAACCGGAACTAGTACCGATAAAATCAAAATGTTCCGATCCCCGCCTTAACGTCAAAAAAAATAAAAAAAACTCGAATCCGGAATAAATATGATTTTGTTTTTACGCGCGTAATATTGCACGATACGTTCTGAAAATATGCAAAATAGTCTAAATATTCTTAAAAAATTTTCCCTGCGATAAATTCAAAATAATTTTTTTCAGCACGAATAATTCTCATGATGGACAAATCATTCAGACATTATCGATAAAAACCTAGAAATTCGCTCTTTAAAAATTACAATAAACGAATGCATGCATAATATGAGAGAGAGAGAGAGAGATTACTATTGTCGTACGCGTGTATAGTGCGCGAGATTATAATTTATAGTGAGAAAAAAAAGCAGAAGAATTCATGTCTGCGTATATTATAATATTTTCACCGTACAAATAGTATTATTTTCGACGGTTCACGTGTCTCGTTTTTGTGTACACGCGTATAAAATAATAATAATACGTCGATGATTTATTATACGGTTTGTGTATACAGACCCGCGCGCCACCTAAGTCGTTTTTCCTTATAAACTATTATTATTATATCGTACGAAACGCGAATTAAAATAAATAAACAAACAAACCCTTTGCCGTAGACATAAGACCTCCGCGTATATATTATAATATGTAAACGCGTTATAATAATATAAAATACCACCCTCGTTGAAACGTGTCACGGGGAGAGAAAAAAAAATGGCTCTTAATACAACCGTGTAAATCCTTTGAAAAAAATAAACGACAAAAAGAAAATATACTAAACCGTGAATACATAATCATACGAAATGTTCTCCATTATCATAACATGTGACAGCTGACTTCACGGAGACGTATAATTGAAAACATTTCTTTTTTTTTTTTTTTCTTCAAGATTATCTTTTATAATACGCGTTTTCATACGTTTGTTTCGAATACATTTCACGTCTAAGACTTCATTAGATTTATATATTATATTTATTTTTTTTTTACGAATTTTACTCGGTATTTTTTTTCTTTCAAAAACAGTTTAATCTAAAGGCAAAAACAAAAAAAAAATGTTTTTAAGGAGTTTACCATCCTCAGATCGGATGCAGACTCCAGACGTTGTTGGGCGTGCGCGTTTGATACTGATCAATGGTTGGAAACTAGTTCATATACGTATATCGGCAGTTAGAAGAGAAAACGGGAACATATACAAACGAAAATTCGAAATTCGAATAATTTTCAAAATGTAAGTAGAACGCCATTATCATACGCGTGATTATAAAGTGTAGTGTAAATCGAATGATGTCTACACGTCTTTAATAAACCGTCCGTTTTATTAAAAATCCATATCACTTTGAACACTTGACATTTTTTCGAATATTACATGTTAAAACTCGTATGTAATTTTCAGGATTTTTTTTATTCCTTGAACATCGAATGTTTGTAAAATTACTTTTGAAATTATAAAAAAAAAAATATAATTTTGCGAAAATCAATATATATATATATGTATAAACACTATCAATTATTCAATAGTTAAAACACTATTACAACGACGATTCTATTAATCGCACGATACAATAGGTAATTAGTTATATTCGTATACGCCGCTCATCGTACTCGTGTTTACATTTATTTAATTACATCCGTTACGCACTACTACACAAGTGTATACAATTCTGTTTTTACGTTTATCCAAATTGAATAGAACAAATTGTTGTTTAACAAACATTTATTGGAAACACCGTTCTCGAGACGAAGTAAACACGCACCGTCGCGACCGTCAACTGCAGGCTGATCGAGACGTGTGATTTGTAAAAATTTCATCGGACACAGCAATTTCGGCCGTACAATCACATAATTGTTTGTCGATAATTGGAAAATAATATTTTACACGTTTTTAGCGAAAACACATTTGTCCGACGTCTTACGCGGTTTCCCGTAAAATGAACGGACAATTATCGTGAAAACGGAACGCACGCGGATAATAATAATAATATGGACGGTCGTTTTTTTTTCTCTCCGACGCGGTGTCGTGTCCGCCGGTGCTGCGGCGCGTACGCGGTACGGGCGGACGAGTGCCGGCAAGACGTGATTACTGCAGAGATCGAGAGAAGAAGAGACTCTCGTCGTGATTCCGCGGCCGTTTCTCGAGTGGTTCAGCAGCCAGCGGCACTCGAAACGCGCGTGGCGCAGGGGCGCGAAGTAACAATAACGCGATAAAAACGACGACGACGACGACGACGACGACCGGCCATATCCACCCACCCACCTACCTATTATTATTATTATTATTGTTGTTGTTGTTGATGTTGTGCCGCGGTAGGTGAGAAAATAAATTCGTTTTTGAAAATCGGTCTTCTTGGCCCCCGTCGAATATCGGTTATGTCTCGGAAACAATAACGACAACGCGTCGGCGGTGGCTGTGCGAGCGATGGCGGTCGGTGGAACGTTTTAAAATAACAATAATTATTGTTGTTACTATTATTATTATTATTTTTTGACAGTTTAATGACGACGGTGGCTGCGGCGCGCGTTTATCGTGCCGAACGACTAGCAGAAGGGCGATGGAAAGAGAGAGAGAGAGGGAAAAAGAGCTGTTTAAAATAATAATAATAATAAAAATATATATAATAATATATATAAAAGAAAAAGTAAAGCGGACGACGGGGACACGATAAACGATGACTCGGCGTCGCGGTAGCGTCGCGGAGGGTCTCCCCGTTAATTACTGCGCCGCGCGTACAACCCGCCGCCGGAGCACCCGTGCGCCGCCGTCATTAACGGTGGCCCACACATCATCGTCATCATCGTTCTCTCGCCAATGGCGCGTTACACACACACACGCGCGCGATGATTACTATAACCGCGGTTACATACCGTACCGCGCGCGTTAATTGGACCGCTGTCGTCGCCCGTTCCCCGTCACCCACTTTCAGGCAGGCATAGTACTTATTTATCCGGGAGACGTCGAGGAGGAGGGTAGTCAAAACGCTACTCTAATACGAATAAAAAAACCAATTTGAACCCTCGGGAATACGTATGGGGGGGGTATTTTTAGTTTTTTATACACTCCTCAGAAGTCGTCAACGGTTTCTTTTTTTTTACAAATTCAACACGATCGTTAGATCGTGAGTACATCAATACGGTTATCCGTGCTATAATTTATCGCGAGAATAATTAAACCATAGGTTCTCAAACATATTTCATACACAATTTGACAATCAAAATTTTTTTAGTGCCCCTCCAAAACTTTTAAACTCACCAATTGTTTATCTTTAAACAGTTATCACAATTATTATATATTTAAACATGCCGTATTCTATTTTAGAGTTCAAACTTACATTTTAAACGAGCGTTTTTAATAAGAACAATTAAATACTTAATCGAATTTCAATGAATTTTTATTAAAATTTAATCCATTCTTTGAATTTAAATTTATTGAGCTCGCTTAATGTGATGGATGAACCTGATGTAGTTTAACGAGTTTTTTCTATATCAGGCTCAAATTTACTTAAATACAGTCGCCGCGTTCGGTAACAAACAGCCGATTTCTTTTTTTAGTTATTAGTGTTGTTGTTACAGCACTAAATCCACGTTCGGACAAATACGATGATGGGAACGCTATTAGATTTATCTTTGAACAATCGACCATAATCCAGGGTAAAGTTGCGGGATTACATAGTTTTTCGCTTTTTTTAATCAGCTATCCGCCCCCCAAACTTCTTTGGGCCTTTTACCGCCCTCCTAAAGGCCATTAACGCCCACCACAAGGGGGCGTTATCGCCCACTTTGAGAAAGAATGAATTAAACTGATCAATACGGTTATACCGGGGGCGTTTTTACTTCGTAGTAGAAAAACGGCCCGTCGTATCTGTTACAAACTTAGAATTATCGAAAAATTATATGAAAATAATAAGTTTTAAATAAAAAAAATGTTTTATTACATTTTAATTTTAGTTCGATTAATTTTAGTTGTCAGTACATACACAAGTATCTAGGGGGGTGGGCGATCGCCCCCATCGCCCCCCTCCCCCTTGTATACGACCCTGGGTTATACGTAGGTATTGTAATAATTTAAATACATCGTAATTCGTACGTGTAAATAATTCGACGATATTAATAAATAATAATAATAATAATTCGTTTCTTATACATTTGATTTTCTACATTCGTCTATTACACATCGTCGTGAAATCAATATTGTTCGCATTTCTCTGCAGTAACACGATGAGAGTAAAAAAAAAAAAAAATGATACTAGTAAAAAAAAAAAAAAAAAAATGTAAATTTAACTAGATTTTACGAGCCTCTTGTCCCCTTACTCCTTTGGATCCGCGATTGCTTCTAGGAGACAGTCACGTGCGTCGTTACGAAATCATGCGAAAACATACAAACCATGCGCGCGCCCGCGTGTGTGTATACGCAAACCAGACTACTCGTAATATACGAAACTAACACGATTTCGTTGGACAACACGCGAAATTTTCCGTTTTATATATATAAATATATAACACACGTTATAAATCAGCTACTGGCGTGATTCTCCGTCGAAAGCTTCGTCCCGCGTCTATTGATCCCGTTAGACGTACGAATATTTTCGAGTTTTCCGCCAATACATAGTCGCGTAAGCTATTTTCTGCCGTCTATCGTATTCCGTTTTCAAAGAAAGTCCAGCGACGATCGGGTTTTCGACAATGAAGAGTGCTAAAAATCTTCTGACGCACAAGTGTTAATAAACTGTATTGAGGCTCACCGGTTAGGAATCGAGAACGCGTTACCGTTGAGTACAATATTATTGCTTATAAACGATTATGCCCGCATACATTGGGTTATTTATCGATCAGGGCCTCTTTACGCGGGGACACTCAAATGACACTGTAATCGCCTCCTAAATACTGGAAGACTGGACGGACGGCTTCGCGTGCACGTTTCAACGGCGTCATTCGAATCGCCGTGACCGATGAACTAATCAAATAAACTGATAAATTAATCGACTCGTGGGCACGTCGGTCTCAAGTCGACCGAGCTGTTTCAAAGTCAATAATTCAATAATTGTTATATTATTATTATTATTTATTTTTGTATTGTTTGTTTTTTTTTTTTTTTATGGAAAAACTGTGCCGTCGAAATCGCGACGTGACACTAATTTCGTGTATACCGTGTGTGTAAAAAAAAAAACCGGTAACTGAAGTTGCCCAGCTGGCCAATTTCCAAGTATCTAGGCGATTACAGTTTCTCTCGGGTATTTCCGTGCGAAGTGAGCCATAATGTTAGTTTACGATCAGGATCGTTTTGCAATGGTCTTCAGGATCGATCGTTTGTGACACGATTATCGGCCACTATACTGTTTCTGGTTCATTGGATATACAAGTCTGGAATGTGTTTGACATGCGTATGACGAGCGGACTGCAGATGTGTTCGCGAGAGACTATATTATCATTATTATTGGAGCTCTCGCTGTTTCGAGAGCCGCGTAATATTGATGGAGAAAGATGGAAATGTTTATTTATTTTTTATACTAGCAAAGAGCCTAAATTGCTTGTAATGCTAAAAAAATTTAATATTTTTAATACGAGTTATTATAACGTTAATATTTTGAACGCTATTTTTTAACACGTCGAAGGCCACGGTTATTTCGTTATAATTGGATTTTGTTTTAGACCATTTCTCGCCACGCAATAATTATTTTCTCGGAAACGCACGCCGACATCGACGTCGACGATAAAATTTCAGTTATAACAGTTTAATAACACAATTTATCATCTCATTCAAAGCGTTAAACGGTCTGCTGTCGCTCGCGAATTGTTCATAATCAAAAAAAAAAATATACTCGACAATATTATCGGAGACAAAATTATGAACGATGTTTAATCAGTTTCGTAGAATCTACGATATTATCTTGTTTTATTTTTTATAGCGTATATATCATCCTTTTTAATGAGACACGGTACCACTTAACAGAGTGTTTGAGAGAAAAATTGCGGAGTTATTAAAAAAAAAAATAAATCTAAGATTTGTTTTGATAAATTATATAAGTTAATTTGTAATAAGCAGCGTACATGCGTTATACATTATTAAATTTTATATACCTACGTATTGTTGTTACTAATTATATTTAGAAATTCGTTAAAAATATTCATTTTTACGATATAAAAAACAATTACTATACATTTTTACCCACTTATTATAAATATTACCGAAATAAAAAAATTAATATATAGACTAATCTAGCGTGTACTATACGTAATTGTTGTTTGGGTAGTTTTTTATTTAAGGATACATTTTTTTCTCGTAAATGTTCTAATTTAACATTATCTTGTCGGCAAAACGATTCCAGTGTTTCATCTTTAAATTCGTTATCATTACAGAAACGGCCTATGTTTTACCAAGAGATGCCGCCGAAGTTATGGACGTATTCAAAGTGAGATTCCTTTCTGAACGATCAATTTTGTACTTATTTAATTCGAAATCATACAAAAAAAAAAAAAAAAAAAAACAAGAATCTACAAATAATATTATTATTTTAATACAATATGTAGTAATTTATTATTTATATATATATATATTATTGTTTTTTATAATATATATTATTTAACTTTTCAAGAGAATTATACAATATTAAAAATCTTCTCTTTCCTTTATTAATTTTCAATTCAATCCATATACTTTATACAAACTATACAAATGAAACGACCACACAAAAATAATATCTACAAACTGCGTATTGTCGTTAAAGCGCTATTTCCATTCGGATATATTAGCTCTATATAGTACGGAAAAAAAAATTGATATTTACATTATGGTCACGGATAATATACCACTACCACCGGCACGTATGTAATTGTAAAACAACTATTTTTCGATTTCTTCTATTCGATGACGACGAGATAAGGATATTATTGATAGCCCATGACACTCGGTGGATCCTGATCGATCTATTAACGCATAACTTTCTGTTAAATCGATCGAGCAGTTCTCGCGTTATAAGCGTCCAAACTGACACGTGGACGGACAAAGAGACGTTGTATTTTACAAATATGTATACACTATACAGGTATAGATATAAAAATCGATTTAATATCGTTAAATTTTTCGTTTAATATTTAATATGTATTATTAATACATTTTGTTTATCTTTCAACAATTACAACTTATTTTTCGAACATTGTAGGTTATTTCGTTATAGATATCTTTTTGATTAACTTGGACCACTTTAAACGGAATTTTCTCTCTCTCTCTCTCTCTCTCTCTGTTTTAGCTGTAATTTCTGCAATGAACACATAATTGGCATTAGTTTTTTTCTTCTTCTTCTTCTTATTGTATAAAAAGTCAAAAATTTATGAAAAGCCATTGCGTTCTCGTCGGAATAAAAGGATTTAAAAATTAATATAATATAATATGCTTATATATATATACTATATAATAAACTGTAGAACGAACATGGGTAACCCTGGAAAATTACGTATTAGATAAATTATAGAGAGTAGATTTTGAGGTTTAACATTTCAGAGTTTATCAATGATAAAACATGTCCAAAAAAATAAATCGTTTAAACATAAACACGTTTGTTCGTACGTTTTTTTGCTTTATTTTTTTTCTTTTATAAAATGATATTTGAAGGGTGTACTCAACGACATTTCGTAATAAAAAAAAAGAATGTTTCGATTTTGAAAAAAAAAACAAAAATTACGTCATTCTACGGGAGTGTACATTTAGTGTCGTAAAAAAAAAAAAAATCATAAATTGTAGTTTTCGAGTGTACGCAAATATTTCCGTGAAAAAATTCATAATTTATTTTCATCCTTAATGGGAATTGAGCATGGTATGAACATACGAAAAAAAAAAAATCACTTTGTATAATATGCACGTTTCGTAGTACATATTATACGTATTTTATAATTCGTCGGATTATTATGCACGTTTACACTTGCGTAAATGTAATAAATGTTTAATCGAATAGATACAGCACATATTGTAAAAAAAAAATACTTTAATTTAAAAACGTTTCGTATTTTCTTAAATAAATATACATATAAATAAAACTAATAACGAAAATCTTCGTTAATAACATATAGTACAAATAGATTTTATTAAAAATTATAGAAGATTATCAACACGCGGTAACGGAGAAAAAAAATCCCAAAAATTTCGTATCCAAATACTTTTCGTGGTACACACTCCGAATACTCAACAACTGTGCCAGCAATTTAGGTACACTATCGCATACTATTCGGTTTAAACAGGTTTCAATGGATATTATATGTTAATTTGTCTTGTTTTTATTTGTAAGCTTTGTGGACGTATTTTCACGTCCTATTATATCTTAAACGCCGCGCGTTTGCCTATCTATCACGCGTGCGTGCGTATACATATTATATATATATATATATATATATATATATAAAATAATAATGTACTATACATAAATCATCATCACCATTATCGTCATCATCGTCGTCGTCATCGTCATCGTCATAATAAAGTATATATTATATAGAAGTATACGAAGAAGAAGAGTTTCTCTCTCTCTCTCTCTCTCTCTCTCACACGCTCACTCTGTATAATATTATGTGTCCTTCTGCTCGGCTACTATAACCATAACCACGCGGTGGCGGTACGCGCGCGTAGGTGGACAGCTATACGGGTTGGGTGCGTAAACGCATGCCGCCGCTCCGAAGACAAACCTGAATAGCAGCGGTGCGTACGACTTTACCGCCGTCACGTTACATACGCGTTATTATGACTGTGGTTCGGGTCCATCCATTTCTCTCCTCCGTTCGAATAATAATAATAATAATAATAATGAAAATTGTTTTAATACAATTGAATAACGTTACGGTGATTTGAGTATTGTGCACAGACGTGTACTGGCTGCGCACCGGCGACGGCGAGAGGTTTCGCGAGAGGCGCGTGGCGGAAGACTTTTCCGCGCGGGGCCATAGACGTATATTTTTTTTTTTTTTTGTAATTTTTCGACGCGGTCTTTACCCACGTGCGCTCCTCGTATCGAAAACCCGTACCGAGAACACCGATGAAAGTATCAGATAAAAATGTACCATCTGTGCGCACCGATTCGCCAAATATCTTTTAAAGTGAAGATATTACAACGGAATAAAATCGAGAATGTAAGAAAAGAAAAAAAAACGAATATTACACTTTTAATTCCAAACACGTATTTCGTATTGTTCATTATTTTGATCGAAATTTCGGCGTTTACATAAGTGCGTACAGGCCCGTATTTAGAAGAGCGGCAACAGGCGGCTGAATCGTTTATAACTTATTATTATTATTATTTCATTGATTTAATCGTCTTTGTCAAACACCGAAAGTGAACTGACTTCAATTACGAAAAATATAATATTAAAGAGTCTGCGAAGACACAATTCGCGGATAGAATTTTACTGTAAATTAAAAATAAAATTGTTTTTATATTTTATTATATTATAATAGAGTTTTTTTTTTTTTTTTTTGTTGTTCCGGGGCGACGAATCCCTTAAATACGGCCCTCGGTGCGTGCAGTATGATAAGGCTAGTTTTCCAGTGCCGTAGTAAGTGTCGAATCAACCAGTACGTCTATTACAGTACAATATTGATAAATCTGAATGAAATATTCGTCGGAGCGAGTATATGATAATGTTATAATATAACGTTTCGTTTTTCCGTAGACACTGTAGCCGCGCACTATCACTATACGCGCGTAGATTTTTTTGAAAATAATATTTTTTGATTTTCAGTTCGTTAACCGAATAAAATAATGAAAAGTAAAACGTCGTCGGTTGCTTTTTGAAAATCATTTTTTTTTTTTTTTTTTTACTCCCCGAGTATCTGGAACGATCGATTTAGAACGATATCGTAAAAGGGAAATTCGAATTAAAAACCGTTGAATTTAATGAGTTAAACAATTTTTTTGTTTTTTAACTATTTCTCGCGTAACATTTAAAACCGCGTTCGTATTGCACAATAGCGTAATGCACACACAACATTTTTTTAATAGGTCTCGCGAATAAAAAGCGTGATAAAAAGCGATTGTACAGAAACAATTGCTGGACTACGATGTATAATATACGGTATTAATACGGTTTGTTCGCACATTGGCAGGTGATCAGGGCAAAACCGTGTACGTCACACGCCGATATACGCGTTTGGAGAAAAATCGTTAAAATAAAAAAAAACGTGCCAACGCACGATGCTTTTCGCACTTATTCGCCATAAAATATAACATTCAGAAGACAAATATTTGCTTCGTGACGCATATAATATACTGCCGCCACGTGTATTTAGAAAAAAAAACGACATATTTGCTATTGAATTATCGAATATTAAAAATGTATTTCTACAACACCAAAAAAAAAAAAAAAAAAACGCGTCTTGTTGCTGTTGTTTTATTATTATTATTATTTTTTTTTTACACGATCTAATTCGATGATCGTCCGCAGAACCGCGTATTTAGGTCGTATTCGGACGTTCCGAGGCAAAAAGAAAAAATTTATAATAATAAATTACGTCGTCTTCGGCCGTGATCTTCTGCACGTTAAAATCCATAGTTTTTCTTTTGCAACCTGCAAACGATTCGATTACAGTATATATTCGTCAACTGTCACGCACGTAATGTTTTACAACAGCCGCGTAAATCGACGTTTAATATTGCCAATGAGTTCAAACCGTGGCGATTATAAGTACGGGGGTTTTTTTTTTTTATATATTTTCCGTATAGTATCGAAAACGAAAGTCCTGAGCGAGTATTCACCGTATGGAGGATACACTGTTTGTACATTTTTTTTTCGCCTTGTCGCATTGCATTAACATCGTGAACGTTTTTCCGGTACTATTTATATATATATTATCACTGGATCACTGTTCATATAGAATAGATCGTTTACTATGAATCGGATATTTGTTCTTTCACGAATACATGTACATTGACTTGTTGTTGTCCGTTAGAAACACCTCAAAACACTTTTTAAGAACAAGAAGAAAGACATTTTTTTTTTGACTAAACAATCGCGTGTAGAGCGAAATAATCGAGCGAAATCATTAGTTAATAAACTATAATCATAATCTATTAAAATATGTACATACTATAGGACACCGTTTCTGTGTGCTTCAATTATTTTGCGTTTTTTTTTTTTTTAAAAAAACCGATTGTGTCGTATTTCCCATATACACTGCAATACTGCATTTCGCTTCGTCGTCCAGAACGTTTTAAATTTTAAAGCAGAATTTTCGTCCACCGCGTATATAGTTAATATTATTAATTCCGGCGTAGTTTTTAGAAAAATATTCCGAAATTGGACATGATTGTTCACTTGGTTCGTATTTTTTTCCTCCGCAAAATATCCGCCACTAAATTATAGAATCCACTACTGATTATCAATATTGTTAGTGTAACGCGAACATTTCGGTCGAATATCTCAATTCGACGCCCCAGTGCCATTTAGAACAAACCGCTTATCAAATAAAACGCGCGTATTGTTACGCTTCAGTTCGGAAGAAGAAAACGTATTATATCACTGTAATAATATTATAATACGTATACGAATGAATGTTTGCCCCGATCGAAGTGTCCAGCTCGTTTTGGCGAACAAACAAAACAGAATAAAAAAAAATACCGTACCGAATTGAGTAATGTAAAGAGAATCCCAAGTGTACTACTACTACTGGCGTATATGTCGGGAAATATCGGTTTATATTTTTCGAAGACGCCGCAATACAACAATAACCTCGCATCTACATACGAGCTGAATCAACAGTCATTACTGTTGTGTCCGGGGCCAGGTCATCTAATTAGCATTTCGTACGCCGTTTAATCGTCGATGAGTAGTTTTTTTTTTCTATTTTTTTTTTCATTTCTCATTCTCATCGCATTTAAAATCGATATAACGTTTTAATACACACACACGTGTCGCCCCGACACGCGGAACGATGCTGTTGTTCAACAACAACACGCATTTATTATAAAATATATTATGCAGAAAAAAAAATTATGTAAATACTCGGCTATTTAAATGAAAATCTAACACCACGACGAGTGTATAAGTGTACAATCGATCGTGTGTATAGAAAGTTAGATCCGACGGATGGGTTAATGCGCGTTATGAACGTGATATGCGAACGTAAACGAAACTGTTGCGTATAAAAATTCGCAATTTTTTTTTTTTGCTAATAATTTGATACAGTAAAGACAAATCCGTTCGAGTTTTGTTATTACCCGGAATCTTGAAAACAATGCGATGGAAAAAAAATAAATCCAATTCCGAGCCGTGTAATGTTATTTACTATTATTGATAATTTACCTATACATAATTTACGATTAAAACATAAAACACGTCATTTTAAATATAATTTCTAACAATAAACCTATTAGGTAGTTAATAATTTAAAAACAAAAAAAAAATTGTTTTCCGTTAATATTCTAATGAATTGCACATAATCGGTAAAAATACTCATGGACCGTATTACAGTTTTCAATAAAATTTCAAATTTCAAATTTTTGTAATTTTTATGAATTTTTTCGAACATATATGGACCAAAGTAACGCGTACTTCTGACATTGTATTACGTTCTTGAACCTGAAAACAAAACCTTTCTTTTATGAGTTAAACACCGTCAAATCTATAATCATCGCTATGAAACAGTCCAAAATTGAAAGGAATATTTAAAAAACAATTATTTTCCTCAATTACGCGAATACTTCAAATGAGTTTTAAAATTGTGAAGAAATATAACGACAATCGATTTCGCGTAATTTTTCGGTAGTTTTTGATTTTTTTTTTTTTTTTTACTTATCAGACGCTTTTGAAATTAATCGAAAAATCATCTCTCTAATGTGTAGGTGCAGATTTTTCTTTTTTGCCTATCAGTAACCGGGTACGACTGTAAAGAACGGAGCATTCGGTCCAGTAGAATTTTCGGGTACAGATTTTTAGTACAGAAAAAAAAATCAAATCGTCGTAAAACCAATACGTTGTTCGCTCGGCTCAGAATGTAAAAAAAACATACACACACACATTATATACGTATAACGGACTACGATTTACGGAGACAAACTATTCGCGGGGTTTACCGGAGCGTTTCAATCGTTGAATTCGATCGATTTTTTTCCCCCGATCCGAGCAATGGAATTCAATTAACCTAAATTTTTTTTCCGCAGCGCGACGACACTCGTTGATTTTTAGTTTTTTTTTTTTTGTATATAAACAAGACCGAAAAAAATCCTTGTACGCAGCGCTATTCGCTCGATACCAGTGGTCTTCGAGAGGTTTAACTCAAAACTATTAAATACATATTATTTCGTTATATACGAAGGTACTCATAGGTTTACAGCATCCGTGTATGGAATAATATTGTGTTTACGTGTTTGGGCGTCGAGGCCACAATAACAGCGCGGTAAAAGTAACGGATTTAACTGCAATCGTTTGTGTATATATATATATATATATATATATGTATATGTAAATATATAATATATAGTCAGCAAATGCCGGTGTGGCCCCGGCCGCAGCGTAGTTACGTATTAGTATATCAAATAGGATATTTTTATAAATCTATAAAAATTGAAATATTTTTACGGATTTTCAAAACCATATGTGTTTACAGCGAATTTTCAATATTGTTAATGATTTATACAAATATATATATATACGCTGGAAGTGCGTTATTTTCCCGAGTTCTCAAAGGGAAAATCTTAATGTCAATAATATTATTACGATTTAAGTAGTAAAAAAAAATATATATATATTTATTCATTTTCTTTGTGCTAATTTATTAAAACGCTTTTCTATGGTTTCGCGTACTCGAATTAAATTTACCACACGGTTTTGACGGATGAGAAAATAATAAATTCTGTGATCGTCCCGGCCGTAATAATTATTAATTATAGTAAATAGTTTTAACTGACCATCAAGACAGTTGCGTATATTTATATGCTATATGAGACACACAATATTTATCATCGGATAACCCATAAACGGGATTACCCTTTCAACACTGATATCGAAGTCAAAAATGATTTTGTATTTTCATTGTTTTCTTTAATAGAAAAAGAAACGAAATAGTTTATATATAAAAAAAAAATATCTAATTTTCTTCGTTTTCCAGCAAATTCAGTCGATACTTTATCTGGTTAAATTTCAACGTCTTTGAATAAGAGCGAATTTTTCTGATCGGTTTAACCTAATTACCTAATCGCATTAGCATAATATCGCGGTTAATAATCTGAGGGATATTAACGAAACGTACTACGAAATTTTTGTAACAAAACAATTTTTTATTGTTTTTAATTAATATTATTTCTTATATTGTGGTTTTTTTTATACACTTACACGAAATGCGATTTGAAAAAAAAAGTCCATAAGCGGGGGGTATCCATTCGCTGTCCACCATACTTGCGCCCCGGTATTAAACCCTACGCTTCGGCGTTGCGTGTAACAGCTTACACTGCAATTTCGACTACAACTATACGGTAACGAATCTAAAATTTGTCGTTCACAATTTTTTTCACGATAAATCGTTTTATCATTTCATACTCGTAATAATAATATTATTAATCACGTTCGTATTTGAAAAATTACTAACGTTCTATTATTTACGATATCGTTTTATTTTTCGCAACCCGTCGTTATCAACAAATTCGAATGAACACTGCACGAATTAAGCGTTTATGACGTATAGAAGTCGTATAACATTCCGCAGGATTACGCGTCGTGCGAATCGATTAAGAAAATCGCGTTATGTGACATGCGTAGAACAGAAAAACAAAATAATAATAATAATAATAATAATAACATCGCGATAACGTTAATGCAATTTCATTGATTTGTTTTATTCGTGTAATACTATAAAACATTTTTTTTTCTTTAATTTTTCAATAATTACACATTATATTTCGTATACGAATATGTGAATAAATTCACGTACACGTATACATACGTTATATTATTGTTATTGTTTTGTTGTTTTTTTTTATGTCGTTAATATTTTGGGAACCGTCAAAATATTGTGAAAACTCGACGAAGCCGCGGTGGGAGGGTGATTGGGAACGAAAACGTTTGAAATACGATATAACGTCGAAACTACGTTGGAGCGAAACTGTTGTAGGAGACGGATAAGTGAAATGTTCGAAAAATGAATTTTTTTTTTCGCCGTTACCGCGGTTTCGCGCAATCGCCGAGCAACGGTTTATTAAATAACAAGTCCGATCGTCCCGTAAAAGGTCGGCACAAAAGCGCAGGGCGGATTATTGTATTTATACGCCGTATGCGCAATAAACGCGAATAGCAACAAAGCCACACACACGCACAACACACCGCGAAAATCCCTGAGGAATAATTTTGTTTTCTCCCCATCCCCGCGCATATTATATTAGCGTATTATGTTCGTATACACTGCACAGTAATACAGTCCCTGCATTACACGAGGTGGTCCCTATCGCCGTAGGGGCGAATCGCAGGGATTTTTTTTTTTTATATATAACGGACGGACGTAATAATTATTTTAGACATTTGTTCGTAGCGATTTAGCGCTGTGTAGGTAATTATTAGTTTTTTAACTTACACGTAATTTTGTTTTTCGTCGTTTATACGAGCGAGTGTAAATTTCGCGTGAATTCGGTCACGATCAATTCAACGCATCGCAGTGTCCCCATCCTCGGGCGATTTAAAAACGTCCAAAGTATTAATGTTTTGTGCGCCAAGTTCAGTTATGTATTTTTCTAGTTGAGTTGAAAGAAAAATTAATAATAATAATAATAATAATAAAAAAATTATATATTATCACGAGTATTGACTTTTAATTTTTTTTTTTTTTTTGTTTCTATCTTTTTGATTATTTATTTTTACAAATCCTTTTGATTTTTATTTTTAATTTTGTAAATTCCTCTTTGTTTTTACTACTTTGTTAATAATAATAATAATAATAAAAAAATTAAACGCTCGCTATTTGGCTGTTTTTCAACTCCCAAAAGGACCACGGAAATACGATGTGCAACATTAACTCTTTATTTATTATAACGACGATCGAAAAAAAAAATTTGTAAATAATTCGATAATTGACGAATAAAAATCCGGGGGCGCAATAAAAAAAAAAAAAAAAACGTCACCGTAGTTAATCGAATCGATAATTCCAGTGATTTATTTGTTTTCCTTTTTTTTTTTTTTGAAATTTAACGATTGAGTATGTTTAAAAAAAAAGTTTTACGTTTTTTTCTTTCGGTTATTATAATAATAATAATAAAAAAAAATAACGTAAACGTCCTCCCTCCTCGCACCACGACCACCACAAGCACTCGGAACTCAACTCTTGAGTACTGCGCGCACGGAATATATTTTTATAACGTTCTCGCCGTCAATAGATTGTCGAGCGGATATGGACGCGAGCGGATCGTCGAAAGCGCTCCGTCTGGGGAGAAAAAAGAAAAATTAGAAATAATAATAATAAATAAGGAAACGCTTTCCAGGGCCGACCGCGCACGGGTACCTACTCAGGGACACGCACTGCGCGCACAGTATCGTCCTGTAGACACACACACGTGTATAGTTGCCTGTACTGTAAAGGTGATGGTATGACGGCGAGGTATTACGTGCCGCCCGGCGGGTTTCGAATACAACGCGAACCCGTCGTCGTCCATTGTTGCCCGCTCGTAATACAGTGACCGGATTTTCAACGTTTTTACTGAGACCGCGCGCACGTCCAAATCGATTCGACGACGTTCTCCGACGATCCAATTTTTATTCCTATAATTACGAACTGATTATTACACAGACACGTTTTTTTTTTTTATCGCTTAAACAAAACACGTGGTTCGAGGTTAGAGACGATGTCTCGTGCAAGACGATACGCGTTAATCAGGTTCGATTTGAACGTTTGACAGAAAAAAAGAAAAAAGAATCCGTGACCTTTGTCACTTTCCAATCCCCGGGGACGTGATCATTTTTTTTTTTTTTTTTTTTTTGAAAAAGTGAAATATACCAAAACACCTGCAAGTACATTGGCTGTTTGAGTGATTTTTAAATGAACATCGTGTATTACTAAAAAAATAAATAAACGATATTTAAGCGCATGTAGCAATGTACAAACGAAAACTGATCGAAACGCGCGCGCCCTGAGGACTGTACACTATAAATTTAAAAACGAAAGTTTAACGACAACGAACAATTTCATTCTCTGCCCCGTCCGTTCGACCGATCCAGAGGGCAGACGCTGTTTTAATACAACACGCGAGGATTATTATGATAATTCAAAAATATAAATTCCCCCGACACCGTATTATATTGTAATAGAAAATACAATACGATTTGTTTTCGAATAAAATGTAGAAGAAAAAAAAAAAAAACGTTCTCGGGCCGCCGACCGTTTCTTTTATCTGTGTCAAAAGTGTTGCGCTTCGGCGGGATTTGTATTTTTCCAGTCGGTCGCGCATATCCCGTAAAGCGCCGTGATTTTTATTCCACACACGCGCGCGCCGCCGCCCAGCACACCGCCGCCATGCGTATTTTAAAATCCGTATAAAAATATAATAATATACCGGTGTATTAATGTTACGCGTGTTTTGTTATAATATTCGAAAACCATCACAATAAACTATATAAATTCAGACGTATAAAAACGGTGGCGGCTGCCGTTCGGAGCCCTCCGCGCGCGCGCGCCCACGGCTAATCTCGTTTTGAATGCCTGTCATAGTACGATCGGATTAAACGCGCGTGACACGCCGGCCTCGCGGCTGCGATATTATTACGTTGTTTTTATTATTATTATTATTATGTTATATTTATATTTTATGCGGTATCATTATCGGTATACGCGGTATATATTTTGATATTAAATCCGGCGCAAGTCGGAGGCTCGACAACCGGTGCGTACCGTTCGAAGGAAAAAAAACGCCTATCAGTGAGGCAGATACGAATTTTTTATGCCCCGTGGATTGGTTCGAAGGAGTTAGTTTTTCTAAATAAAAGTATTTCATAACGATATATAGTAGTTACGTATTGAATTTGTCGATTAAATCGTTTTTTTAAAGCGAAAGAATCGCCCATAATTACAAGTACGCGAGTCAACTCGCCAAACGTTGTATCGGGTTCGTCGAAAACTTCTTCCGACATTAATCCTATATTATGTGTTGTTCATACGAAGAGCGGATTTTTCAAGAGAAAACACTCGACTCGGTTTAAGAATCCATTGAATTTTCTCGTAAACGTACAGCATTCTGTCGCGTTTTCTACGATCGGTGAGTAAAGAACAAAAGAAAAAACCGATATTTTTTGTCAATTATTTATGTGCAATCAAAATATGTCGTGGCGTTGTAAAAACTGAACTCTATAAAATTAATGTACACCGAAGTCATTCTCTCATAATAATCAACGGATTCCACGATTTCAACACTTTAATTAGCAAAGAGAACGATTTTTTTTTTTGGGGGGGGGGAGGGGGTTTAGGAGGCGTTTGTGCCTCCTCTGTAATCCGCTGTACACGCGTATTAGTGGCAGGTGAAAATGCTTTCCGATTTCTAATATATTTGTACACACGGTACATTGGTATGAAATAATTATTATGTAATAGACTCGAAAATATTCGTGACAAATACTTGAAAAATCGCCAGAAATTCTATTCAAACGTTTGCACGAATCCGCACTAAATGTGTGAGCGAAAATCCACTATTCGTATGCAATTCGTCTATAGGGGTTTGCCCAAGTACCTAACATAGCGTTGAAAAAACTCATTTCAGTGAACAGAACGTCAACAAAATCATTCTGTTCCTAACGAAAATTAACATTGTAAATACATTAGATAACAATGTAAATCGACATACAACCTCAGTCGCGTTGAAAAGTATTTGAGTTATACTTTTATGTTAAATACTCGAAAAACGAAAGAGTTTTAACGAGCCTAACCTGATCAAATCTTAATCGTTTTTTTCTTTTTTTTTTTTAGAAATCAGTCGAGGATATCGACAATTCGTGCGTTGAATCTAATGAAATATCCACTCTATTATCTGAGCAACTCATACGACAACCAGCCGCCTCTCCCCATCGAAATAAAATCCTAAACACGCCATTGATGTCTATATCGTACGCGAATCAATTCGAAACATTTACAGTTTCTTCTTTTGAATGAATTTTTATAAGGCAATAAATAAATCACGCGGTCACGCCTGTTCAAATTCGTAGGAATGAAGATTTGCGGTGTGCAAAATGTACTTTATACATTTTTATTGTAATATTGTTACGGATTTCGCGTAGTTTTATACACTATAAGCGCGCGTGTAGCAGATGTACTGTCACACCTGAACGAAGTCGCGGTCAGGGCGCAGCAGCTCGTATACGCGTGTAATAGATTCATCTGTTCCATTAGCACGGATCTAACAGTCGTTTAGTCGATGTGTGCGGTAGTCCACCTCGCTCCCCCAGTGATCATTTTCATTCCGCGTGTTATTTATTTATTTAGTTATTTTCTTTTGTAATTTTTCTCCCTACGGAATTCAATACACCAATAATTGCAGTGACATTCATATGTATTGCGTACGATAAATATAAATTATAAATACCTATAGTTAATAAATCACGCGATTTAAAAAATAATTTTTTTTCCTTCTAAAATAAAACGTTTAATATCATATTTATTAGCACTTTACTCTGCTATAAATATTTATATATATATATTTTAAATACTTACACTTCAACAATGCCGAACTATAAATTTCAGTGTTTACGCGTAATATATGCGTAAAATTTTTTTGTGAAAAATCCGAGACTCTTCACCAGAGATATACCCGGTTTAGGACCGGCGCAGTGTTCTAAATTAATGTGGTTTTTCAGACCGTAACTAAAAATCCGCATGTCAGTGGCGCGCTCAGTGTTTTCAAGTGAGCGGATATATAAATACACCAAGTCATCGATGCAAAATGGTACAGTATGATCAGCTATGATGTAGATGGCCACGTAAATATCGATTGAAAATCAGTCATTTCTAAATTCGTTAGAATATTCTGAAGTTTTGATAGAAAATCCGTCAAAAAAAAAAGATGCTATGGCACGCGTATGAATCATGCAAAAAAAACGCGGTCGTCTCTTTAGAATGCTCGTTTAAGTAAAAAAAAAAAGTAATAATAAAACTTAACACCCCGTTTCCTTAAGTACGACTAATTTTAATTTCGATTACATATTTTGAATTAGATTAGATTATTCATACCTGTAGCTCCAACTGATTCGTTACGATTCCTTATTATAATACACACTGTTAATATTAGGAGCACCGCCTACTTCGATGACGTCGACGTACGAGAACAGCGAGTGCGTTTCCCCCAGTTCAATGAAATCGAAGATTCGGTAATTCTATTATGAGTGAATACGGAGTAAGATGTGCGTAAAATCATGCAATTTTTAATTGATAGAAACGTTATATTACTATCATATTTTATTAATATTTACAAATGTCTTTTGTATTAGATATTTCGAAACTCATATATTTTAGATTCCTAAGCGAGTTAAGAATTTAGATAGGAAATTGTATCTAGCTAATAATCCGTATTGGACACGTTTTTCGATTTCCCTATTAGTTAAGCGCAATTAACTCAAAAATTACAAAAAAAATCTGCCAAATCTGTTTTATACACGGAAAATTTGTTTTTCAAAACTTAAAAGTATCGTATATGAGCTTATTTATGTATCCGCTTATAATATGTGCAAATGAAAAAAAAATTCATTCTTCCGCCTAATTTAAAGATACACAAAAGAAATATATATTTATATTTTTGACATCACATAGCGTATCTCGTCAAATATCCGATTTATTTTGTGTAGGAGAAAAAAATGTCAAGCGCTCGTTGCATCGGTAATCTTTTTATTTACAACACATCGTCGACTGGAAATCGTCTTGACCGAAGTTTTCGTTAGACGATTTTTGCCTTCAAGCAGAGGATAGAAGATCAGACGGGACACCGTGTCGAATTTTTCGGACCGACGCGCACGAAGACGATAAGTCTAACGACAATATCCCAGCAGATGAATCATATCGATGATATATCTTATCGACCGGACCGATGCAATTGGTGCGTATGCGTGCGAGGAGGAGATTGTGTAATACCACCCAGATTCGAGGTCCCCCGGAGAGATCGGAGCCCAACAGAGATAAACAGTCTATACGAATGTGCAGGGACATGTGTTTTTTGCGTTTTGTAAAAGAAAAATTACCCTGCCAGTGACTGCGGTGGCTATGGGAAACAATTCGCTTTCCACCGTTAAATAGCGATAGTAGCAGCGGCATCAGCTCCTATTCATGGGCCGATTCCGGCACGTGGGTGGTATGTTTATGCGCTATACAACATCTGTTATTATAATATTTACTGGAGGCCTGAGAAGACGCGTCTTAAGCTCGTATCGGACCCGAATAGAATGGAATATTATAAAACGCCGACAAAAACCCCAAAAATTAATCTTGTTCTTCGTTTATCGCGCGTTTCACATGGCGCGCTACACATTGTCCCATACAAGTGTAAAATATATAAAATCCTATTCAATATCTCGTTATAACACGGGCATTTCTATACATTTTAAGTCGTCGGCGAATACGGTCAACGCTATAACATAACCTGTGTCGGTTCCCCGGAGGTGTCCCGCGAACAAAAATATTGTGATATATCGTTAGTTACCTGCAGTTCTATACTATAACACACACACACACACGAGATGTGAATCAGAAAACGTAAATAAATAACGTATGCGCTCAAAACAACATGGTCGCGAAGCCTGCTGGATATCGGGTTTTGTACGCGTTACGGACGAATCCCTTTGTTAAAACTTTGTGCGATGCTGCGGTATTGTTATCGACAGAAATATATCACGAGGCAGTTGGAATAAAAGTGATGTTTTTTTTTCCTTTTTTAAAACAGAATACGTTTTGTGACCAAAATGAAAAGAAAACCCGTCACGCTTTTCAACCCTGAGAGTCTAACCGTCGTCGCCTAGATGACCTATATGGCGTAAAATCGATCAGACGCTTGACGGCAGATCAATAAGCATTACTGTGTTCGATTCAAACGAGAACGCTTTGATTTATATTCAAAAACAAATACAGCCGAACGTTTATCGATCAGTTTTGACAAAAACACGTTAATGTTGGAACCTAAGTGGTTCCGCTAGTGAAGGATGTGGCGAAATTTCAGCTATATAAATAAAAATAAGCTCTTTAAACAGACGACGGGTATAGTATAGTTACACGTTTTGCGTATCCTCTAACAGTGTATCGCGGCCGATATCAAATCGTCGTTTCTGAGGCATGTCGCCCAAAGCGTCCGAAACGTAACACGTTTGAAGAATGAACCGCTCGGAAACAATGCATTTCCCGAAGGATAGGTTCGGATTTTTGTAGAACGAAGTTAGGGAATTAGGGAAAAATTCTAGTTTTAATAATAACCTAAAAAAACGATGTACATAGATTAATGGATAGTGATAAATCGATTTTAAAAATCAACAATTCCCCTCTCCCCCTATCCGCGTAAGTATATTGTTTATTTATTGGTATATATATATAATATGACAACGTGTCAACAGTAAGACGGGGACACGACGGGAATATTAGCGATAGTAGTCGATGCCAGGGTAGATTGTCATGGCGGCGGGGCAAGTGTAGCCCAAACTAGTCGCGGAGTGTGACGGGCGGGGTGTTTCGGCACGCCGCACCGGGGATTGTTTTTATCATACAATTTATACTATTACAAATATTATAATTGTATGTTAATTAATAAAATCTCTAATTTTTGTGTTACACAAAGAAGTCTTTAGCCGGAACATTTGCTTTGAAATTAATAACTTAATATTAAAATGTTTTGTGACAATATTGTCGGTTCGTCCATGCATTCAGTAATAATATCTAAAACACGGAGAACACTGGTTTTCCTTTATCGCACCGCCGTGCCAACTTATTTGGCACCGACTGTAGATCACAATTCGTGTTCATATAATATTAGGATATAATATACACATACAAGACGATTTTGGTTACGGATTAGTCACTAATCTTGCGATAAAACTGAAAATTACCAAATTAAAGTTTATTATTTACTCTGTTCGTTCATAGACTTCGCATTGAATTCTATAAAATTGCACGTTTGAATTTCCTTACGCGGTTTTTTTAATTACCTATTTAATATAAAATTATATTCTAATATTATTTCTATAAAATATATTATAGATATACATTTTTGGGGGGAGGGGGCGTCCCGTTCACTCCCCTCCCCCCTCGAATCCGTGTCTACTGTAATATTGGTTTTTGTTTAATATTTATTTCGAAATTCCAAAATATCGTTCGTTTTCATTCGGATTTCATCTGAGGACAGGGATCTCATTGTTCTGGGAGCCCCCCGCGGTTTGTAATGGCGGTTCATATAGCCCTTAATCCGACCCTATTACCGTCGTCGTTATTATTGTAAGACCCGTACAGATTTGATTATTTTAATAATAATAGTTAACGCCCAGTGCGTTCTATAAAAACGTGAAACGAATACAGTTTTTCGCGTAAAAAGTGTTTAAAAATATTGTTTTCCAAGACGCCAACACGTTTTGTATTCTCAAGGGAAGTTTTGTCGAAAAACTGTATTAAAAAAAAAAAAAATAAATAAAAATAATAAAATCAATACGTTGGCGGATTTTAAAATCGATCCTTACAGTAAGAGCGTTTAAACCGCGTTTGAAGTCATTCCCTTCCACAATATCTACTATGCGGATTAATCGTAAAACGATATTAAAAAAATACTGATTTTCGAGTGGACGTGAATAAATTTTAGACTTTTCAAATCGAATCTCCCGGCCTTTCATTCTGCGTCTCGACGTCGCTCCCCCCGGCGCTTTGATGTCGTCCGCCGAGGCATAGCTCGTACAGGAGGCGCTCTCCACATTTCCATTCATGAACGGAGAACACCCACTGGCTGTTTGTATGTTTTCAGTTGCGTTATGTGTTTTGTTAACGTTCGAAATTCGATTCGTCGATTTTCACGGTTTTAACTACACCCCCAAAACATCGTTTTTTTCTTTTCTTCGCATTATTGTATCGGTATGGCACCTCCTTCCGAAACCGACTCCAGTCGACAATGATTTGCCATTCAGAGCGGTTTTCGCGTTACTAGTGGGACGTTAACGAATCGAAAAAGTATATTCGCGAACATATTCCGTCTTCACTACACGGCGATAGATGGAATCGAAAAATCGTTTAACGTGAGTCTTATTAATTAATGATATTACATATATATATATATATATATATATATATATATATATATATATATATATATACGCAATTATTTAGGATATTTTAATAAAACAGGCGACTACGTTTTCGCCAGACAATTTGTATTTTTGCAAAGTCGGGAAACAATTGTGATCTCTTTTATTAAAATATTTTATTCTTATACTACGCGTAGACAGTAATAAATGTCTTGTTTTCCGAAATGAAAAATTAAATTGCTATGTTGTTAATCAAAAGTTTCGTTTAAACAAACGAAATTTATGTGTTACCAAAAATGTATAACTATTTATTGTCGCCTCCGATAACTTAAATGCGTATTTTATTAATTGATTTAGTTTGTTTGGAAATGAGCAGATATTGTATTATTTATGGCACCCACACCACATAGATTTCGACGATGTGTTTTTTAAACTATTTTTTTTTCTAAGTTCTTGTTTTATTATTATTATTATTATAATTATTAGTTCACTTGTCTTCGATTCGTTTAGTTAAATACATATTTACAAAAAAAAAAAAACCATTTAATTTATATGCTCGCACTGAATTTAACTTTGTATTTTTCAAATAAACGCAACCGAATTCGCGCGCGCCTTGAATATCACATAGAAATTTATGCGTTTTTTTTCTTTTGGCTATATTTCAATAGAGTTTTTTTTTTAAAGACCAACGTAGTGCTGCTCGTTATGTAACGATTTTTTAAAACTTCCCTTTATTTACCAAGTCACCATCGGATACGACGAAAATTGTTTTTTCTTTTTTTGTATACTCAACGCGTGTGATATTAATCTCTCTCGGTGACGTTTATGACTCGTGGGGAAAAGTTTCCAAACACTTTATTTTTATATTTTTATCTCTAAATTAAAATGATTTATTTTACACGACACCGTGTTTCGGTATAAGTACAACAACAATTATTATGTTTTCCAGTTATATTATATTACATTGTGTACACAAAAGGATTCTGTTTTATATATATATATTCGTATAATTATTTCGTTAATTGGATTTTATAATATTATATATATATATATATACACGCGTGTATTATAATAATATTTATGTGGTATTATGCATATTAATATATGCAACAAATAAGTTTGTTTTAATAAAATTATTAATTCAGTACGTACGTATATAGTACACGCACGATACGATGAGTTTAATCGAAATTATCATATTATTTAAAAAAAAAAAAAAACGTTATAGCGATGAATAAATTATTTTGCTTTAATTATATGGATATATAAGTACACTCGTGTGTGTGTGTGTGCACTATTTTTCAAAGTAAATTATACCGAGATTTAACCAGCGTGAATTTTTCAATTAACATTTGTCCTCTGCAATATTTATATATATATATATCTCCTAATAACGGGTTTTCAAGGTAACTAAAAATCGATTGAAAACTTGTTCAAATTCTTTTCGCGCGATTGAGTTAATCCTGTTGTGAACAGAAGGCTTTGGGGTGTGCAAACTTCCTTTCCGCACTTTTTTTTTTTTAAACATTTCAATAATTTGTTTTATATGGTTATTTAAATAAAAATGCTTTAATATGCCATGTGTACTATAATAAAAGTGTTGTTAAAACGACGAAAGTCGATATTGTAAATAATGTGATAATAACGAGACAATAAAAAAAAAAAAATTGAATAGATATATTATCGCGCAGTTTTCTCTATTAGTATATTTTATTTCTAATAAATATTTCCCACCTAACTTTTAATTTTTAATCGTAATTAAATGATATCCTATGATTATTATTGTAATCACAAGGAGACGAGTGGCGTTCACACTTAGCAGCGACTCATCGTCTTGTGCCTCGTGCAAAATATTTTTTGAGTCAATTGCTAAACTGACATTAAAAAAAAATATATATACAAAATCGCTAAATCTAAACACGACTAAGAGGTATAACAATACCAACTCGTTAAGTTTATATAAAAACAATATATATATATAAATCAGTAAAAATTTTGTCTATTTTTGGTACTGATTATAATGACTTATAGAAGTCTTTATGACTTTAAGACTATAATACGAATTATAGAAAAAAATTATTAGCGTTCGATAAGTATATTACGCTTTAAAATTAAATTATTTAAACGGTATTTTAAATAATTTACATTCGAAGTTTTTAAATGTATTCTTCAGCCTGTACTACATGTTTGTCCATTAAGTTTTATACGCTTAAAAAAATTAAAATATTCATCGTTTATAGCTCAGATTTAAAAATGAAAAGATATCTTCATAGGAGATAATATACAAATGTTTATTTCGGCGTTGAGAAACGGGAAAAAAAATTAACGCGATCGCAAAATTATTACTAACGCCTGCGGCACATCCGTGCCGTAGACGTTAATTTCATATAAATGTGAGAATTCGATAAATCGTCGGTTTTTATTTTAGTCGGGCGTTTTCAACTCGGCTTTCAATCAATTTACCCGTCTATTTCCGATGTCTGTGAAAACGGAAATTTACCGAGTTTCCGAAATATCGAACGAATAAATTCATATATAAACACATACAAATTTTTTAAAATACTCTACACGAACATAATAGTGTAAGAAAGGTAACAAACAGAGACAATACTCCTTCGTTTATTTGAAAATACGAAAATCGATATTTTAAAATATATTTTCAGGTTTAATTCACAAAAAATAAAAAAATTAGATATTAACAAATTTTCAAAAAATCTTTTCGTTTAATTTTCCTCCTAGTTAGAGGCGATTTTTAATTCTAAAATTATTCTTATTGTGTTTTATTTAAATCTCAAACCGTCTATTGAACTGGCATTGAAAAACAACTTAAAAATTCCTACTAAACCAACGTTTTCCAATCGGTGTGCCGAGAGATTTCATGATTATTAATAATAAACATTTTAAGGGTATCCGCATATCGGCAATCACCTGGCTCTAATTATTTATATAAATATTGTTATAAAAATTATCATAACTGAATGATTATTGGAGGAACACGTGCTTATCGGTTGTTAACTATTCCGACGTAGGAGGAAACGTACAATGAAAAAAAAAAAACGGAGCAAAATTTCTCATTAGACTTTTGTAACGTTATATTTTAATTGTTTTTCAATACTAATAAATGTATTATTTGTAATAAATTAAAATATGATTCTAGACGAGTTTTCTCAATCTAAATGAACACACCGTTTTAAGTTATTCACTAGTAATTCACCGATATAATGTGTACAATAATTGTTTTAATACGATAAATGTCGTATTATTATTATTAAAAAATAAATATTAGTGTGATGTGTGTCACGGCTTAATATAGATTGGAATAATTATAGTGTGCGGTGAAATTGAATAGGTCGTTTAAAACGCTGTACTATAAACAAAAGCATAGAAAGAAAAATGTACGGAATCCACTTAGTAATACATTTTACTCGTTAATATGATTTATTAACAAACGCCCTTATCGTAACTACGCTATTGACAGCTCACTCCTCTCCCCCACCCACGAAGTAAAATATTAGTTATGTCACTGACGGATTGTTTCTTTCGTGCAGAGGTCTGGAATTCGGTGTAAACTATAATTGTCACTCCTTCAGGATCGTCTCCTTGTGACCGACGAGAAAGATCTTCATCGGTATACGCGTGCCATCGTGAGATGAACGCGTCCAGAATCCGGTACAATTGGAATTATGAATTATTCAATTACCCGAAATCAAATCAAATCGATTGAAATAATAAAATCCAACCGCGTTATTTGTTGTTTTATCAGTAAAAACGTGCGACGCGCAATCGACCGGCCAATAATTATATTTTTACCGGTGAGGACAAACGACAAACTCCCCGGTTCGTTCTGGACCGGCGTCCCGTCTCCAAATTCGATCATGTCCCTGCACCTGTTATTGTACACGAATTGTATATTTATATAAATGTATTTCGAGTTTTCCTTGTTGACCTTTTCAAAATATTAATTTAATCAAAGGTCTCTACGAAAGTATTTATTGAATCAAAATCACGATTTCAATACGTCGAATTATTATTAAAAATTACTGTTTTATATAAAAAAAATATAATATATATATATTAGTTATTTAGTATAATTTAGGTTCTTTTTTTCTATTAAAAACCGCGGAAACTATTAAAATTTGGATTTTTTTCAAACGAATATATATATATATATGCACTCATGGAGAATATTTTATCATTTATTCGCGCGGTCCATGGCAAAAAATCAAAGAAAATATTTTTTTTTTTGAACGATAAACATATCACAATTTCAAAAATGGTGTACCGAGATGAAAATGTGCTGGTTCCAAGTTATCAATTGTACCGAGGTCATCGTATATTACTCAACCGACAAGATTCATTTGGTCTCGGAGATGTGGAACGTTCAATTTTCAATTTTTGTTTTCCTGTCAATCTAATGGCCGTCCGTCATTACACAGTAACGAATTACAATTAACGCGACTGATAAAAAACCAAAACATCCAAACGAGTAAAGCGTTATAATAATAATAATAATAATAATGATAATGATAATAATAATAATAATAATAATAATAATAATAATAATGATAATAATAATAATAATAATAATAATAATAATAATAATAATAATAATAATAATAATAATAATAATAATAATAATAATAATAATAATAATAATAATAATAATAATAATAATAATAATAATGATAATAATAATAATAATAATAATAATAATAATAATAATAATAATAATAATAATAATAATAATAATAATAATAATAATAATAATAATAATAATAATAATAATAATAATAATAATAATAATAATAATAATAATAATAATAATAATAATAATAATAATAATAATGTTGAATAATACATAATAATAATAATAATAATAATAATAATAATAATAATAATAATAATAATAATAATAATAATAATAATAATTTTTTCGTTGTTTTAATAATAATAATAATCCACATAATAATAATCCCAGCGCTCGATCCATAATAATAATAATTCGTCGACCGGGGCTATAATAATAATAATAATAATAATAATAATAATAATAATAATAATAATAATAATAATAATAATAATAATAATAATAATAATAATAATAATATTAATAATAATAATAATAATAATAATAATAATAATAATAATAATAATAATAATAATAATAATAATAATAATAATAATAATAATAATAATAATAATAATAATAATTATAATAATAATAATAATAATAATAATAATAATAATAATAATAATAATAATAATAATAATAATAATAATAATAATAATAATAATAATAATAATAATAATAATAATAATAATAATAATAATAATAATAATAATGATAATAATAATAATAATAATAATAATAATAATGATAATGATAATAATAATAATAATAATAATAATAATGATAATGATAATAATAATAATAATAATAATAATAATGATAATGATAATAATAATGATAATGATAATGATAATAGGAATATTTACGATAAGCCGCGCGCGCGAGACGCCATAAAAACCCGCGGCGGGAATGAAAACAAGAGGATTTCAATGGACTCGCGCGTGTAAATTATTGCCGGTCCTTTTTGATGATTGCCGCGCGAATAGACGACGAAGACGGGGTAAAGACAAGTGCACGCGCGCTTAGTTTAGGGTACACTATGTACCGCGCATGTTGGTGTACAGGGGAGTCTTAAACCTGTAAAACACTTGTATATAATATAATGTTTATCGAGCGCGTTCCGTTTTTTTTTTTTTCGTTGTTTTTTTAGTGTTCTGACGACGCGCGTCGTAATCCACATACATATAACCGCCGCGTTCCCAGCGCTCGATCCAGTCTCCGGGAATCGCTATCGCGTTCGTCGACCGGGGCTATAATTTTTGTTCTTCAGACCTCCCGCTGCAACCGGGTACGCGGCGCGCACGTAATACACACACACCGCCACCGCGTGTACGGGCGAACAATTTATAGAGTGAGAAATTTATTACAACGCGTACATTTTTAATAACACGCGAGATATTCGTCGTGGCATTGAATAATTCCCAGGCGAAATTCAACGACCCCGCGCACTCCTATCGTCCTGTCAAAATGCGTACTGTAACACGACCGGCGAGGCCAGTTCCGACGGTTAAATGGGCGCAAATATTTCTGGAGGATTTTCCCTTTAAACTTTATTTCCAATATTGTTTTAGACAAATTTAACGCGCGTTTTTACATATTAAATATTCTATAATATTTTTCAATGAAAAAGAAAAAGGAAAAAGCACATTCGAACGACGAAATTAATTGAAATCCCTGTACGATATCATAAGAAACAATTTATTTATTCGAACACGTAAATTTTATACAAATCATGCATATTAATTTATTTTCTTTTTTTTTGTAACGAGTTCTAATCAAATATTTCTGCGCGTATCTGATACGTTTTTCTTTCTTTCTAGTACATATTATAGAAATAGAGAAATGATTATCGAAATCTTTTAAATGCAATTTCGAACTGTTCAAACAATTTAATTCGTTTTTTTTTTTACATTTTTATCTCGATCGTTCTGGAAGTAAAACGTATTGACATAATAGGTTTGTCAATATCATTATTCGAATAAGATATTTTTTAATTGAATGAAGCGAAAAATATAAAGGTCATAATATCATGTGTTTGTTATATTTTGTCTTCTTTGCACAAGGAGTATACTATTATAGATCATTTCGTCATGCGCGTAACGCGGTAGTAATTTGTATCTGTAATTGATAGTTTTATTTGACACGTTTTACAATTTTTCCAGTAATTTCTTTCAAAAAAATTACCAAAAAAAACTTGGTCAAATTATCGTCATATTTGCTTTGCACATGGACGGTTTTAAATTTTTTGATTTGTTAAAAAATGTTTGGGACGTACATAATGTTTTCATAATATTTATTATATCGTTTTTTCGAACACAATTGTCACCGTAGCTTTCAAATTCAAAACGATAATAAAACTCTAAAATCTCTATCTAAGTAACTTTTTCATATTCGTAACGTCCACGGCTCGGTAATACATTGTTTTTTTGCACATTTCAAACATATTTTCAGTAAAAATATGAATATTTTGCAAATTTATTTCAATAAGTTCCTGTAATATCTATTAAAATTGCATTTAAACTAAAATTTATAAAAATATTATTGTTATACATCCTTTTTTTTAAAATAAAAGCTTAATATTTAATTATTTTTACACAATTTTTTTTTATTTATAGAATTACAAGTGATTATAGAAAAACAATACTCAATAATATCTATTTCTAATTTTGCATATTTTATTAATATTAATAATTGGTCATAAAAAAATATTTATTTTCGTAGAATATATAACTTATATGACATAAAGATCGGGGCGAGGACATTGACCGAAATCATATTAGGTCGCGCATTAAAAATTGAATTTGTAATTATAGCTACTGAATAATTGTTTTCATGTTTATATTAATAAAAAAAAAAGTTTAATTTCGTTGACGAATATGAACGAAATTCCATTTTCGTTTCTTCGCGCGTACGACAACGTTGTTTTGAATAAAATCATTTTGCTATAATATGAAAGGCGTCAAAGGATTAATTAGGACAGATTTGTTGAAATCAACTGGCGTACATCGTTTCAATCACCACACATTTTTCTGCAACTGCGTGATGAATACGATCACAGAAGTGTGTGTAGTACATTCGAATAAACACGTTAATAAAAAGTTACCGTCGAGTAATAGTAGTGGAGAATTCAATTGATTTTTCTAATATTTTCTGATCGTATTATCGTCGCGTGGTTGCGTTACACAAAAACAAACGTATTATTGAAAAAAAAAAAAAATAATAAAATAATTTACGCGATACGATAATACGATAAAAACACACGTTAGACACCATTTTTACTAAACCTGCAGTGGCTACTATACCAGAAATAGATACGACGTATGGAACTCGTTACGTTTACCAGAATGCCGATAAATTATTATACTAAAACGTCGCGAGATATTTATCCGATTGGTCACCACCGATTTCGGTAATTATTATTAACGTTATCGACCGCGCGTTAACTCTAATACGCGCGTAGCCGATTTACTTTATTTATTTTGTTTTTTCGTTGTTTTTTTTTACGGTATATTTTTTCTAACGGGCGCGTGTGAATGACGACATTATAATGTCCCGTGATGTGTTTGGAATTTTTCGATAACACCGTGGTGGTATAATTAAAGTTACGATTCGTTTTATTGATTAACATTAAGGCCCGGCGCACACAGAAAGAGCAAAACCACTTCGAGCTGATCCGAGCGGTTTGGTGGAAAAAAGAATGCACGCAAAGCAACTGATGCGTGTACCACTTATCAGTCAACAACAAAATGCGACAAGACAGAACAAAACACGATCGATATTGTTCGGTCTGGTTCTATTTTCGCGCCCAGTAAAATATGAAAACCAAAAGTCATTACACACAATTTCTCGTTCTTTTCACGTTCGATAATACTAGCTGTTATTTACGCATACTATTATTATTCATATTATTTCTGATGGCATGTGATCCGGATAAATTAATTAATTTTGTATTTACGATGATACGTTATACGTATGGTATGCGCTGATCACCGGCCGTGACCGAATGCTTAGTTGACAAAGCGAGTAAACGTTAATAAAATAGTAAACAATTTAAAATAAACGAGTAAACGTGTCAACGAATGCACAACGGGGAAACATGAACAAGTACGTTCATTTTATTTCATTGAAATACGCGAAATAATAATATTATTATTGATAATTATTGACATATGACTATGGGATTTGTTCTGTAAACCAAAAACCTTGTGTTATTTCATTTATTTAGCTATTTACATTTTATGTATTTTATTCATTTTACACTTTATTTATATTTATATTCGAATTACGTTGTGACCTTAATTATATTGGTTTCTATATCTTGTCATACGAAATAAATAAATAAAATTATTGATAATAAAAATAATTAAAATGGCAAACGCGCCTACGATAGGTCAGCGTCGAACTAGACACCCGCGTATACCGACTGACGCGCGTCAGTCGACCGCGATAAAACAGAAAACGAAAGTAGTTACCAGATAGCGCTACGACACGACATAGATAGCAGCAAGACGCATATAAAAAGCGGTTTGAAACCGGCTGATTGCTCAGTCTAGCCGTGGCGGGCAAACGCGCTAAAATAACCTTGTGAATATTCCATTGGCAGAAGGAGTTGACTCCATTTTCGCCCCCACCCCTTTTTATATCATATATAAATGCCACTGCTCTGAACTGAACGCACGAGTAGTACTTAAACATTTTGTCTGAACTGTTTAATTTCCGTCGGTGCCATCACACATTTTCAGCACGGTTCGATGTGCTGAAACACCTAACCGACTTAATAAATAATATATAAAATAAAATATCTTTTTAAATATTGAGTTGAAATTTGAACCGAAACGCTTTAATTGAACTACAACTGTTCTCTTCAATTAACAGTTCATAAACCGAATATATACTGTTAAACTGTCACGATTATTTTAAAACCACATTGAACGGCAATAATGTTACCCGAGTATTATAATACGTAGCACTTTTTTGAAATGTATAAACTTAAAGCTTCTTTTCGTGATTACATTTAATTCTCCACTTTTTAAGCTTTATACGTTTCTGTTCCGATATTAAATTACTACATAAGTTTCATATTAAATTAATAGATGTAAAAATGTTTATAATTACTAAAATGTTTATTATTATATGCCAAAAATTAATAATCATAAATAGGTATCGATGTTTACTTAATTATTGGAAATATTATTTTTAAAAAAATAACAGATTAATTGGTTACATTATCATAAGTTATCATATATTTATACGAATGAAATTGATTTCATTGCGATCGGTATGTTACATTGTGGAGATTCGAAATTGCACACAACGCTCTACTACTTATTTATACTGTATGGTGTTCGTGAGTATCTCACAGGTATTTGTCTAAATCTCTACGTCTGGACGCGTATATACTGCACAATGGCTTTCGTCAAAATCAAAATCAAAATGAATTAGAATCGTCTCATCCCGTTTTTATTCCAAAGATTTCCGAATAGATAAAAAATATATTATTATATAAAACGTTTATATCGCATTATTTTTTTTATCTCCTTTCAGTTAAAAATTAAATTTGCACGAGTTCGTTACTGTTCTATTCTTTAGGTCAAACACAAAACAGTAATAATAAAACAATATGTTTTCCGCAAGCGAGAAATTTCATATTAGTGTCCAATACAATATAATATTTTCGTTGACAATGTTTTGTGTTTTAATAAATATTTTAATGTGATTGCGGAAACGGTTGAAACGAGCAAAAGCTGAAACGAATTCCGTCGTGCAAACGAATTATACAGTTAGGCTAGATAAGATAATTAACCTAACCTAACCGATATAATAATTAGATCCTTGTGCATTTGCATCACAATCGTAACGTGAGAATGATAGTGTTATTTGGTTTTCGCACTAAGTCTACTCCCGAGTTTAGCTGTATTGCCCGATGCCGTTTTTCGAGTTCAAAGTCGGAAATCCGACTTCACTTTTGGAAACAGCAGCACGTGAGATATTCGTTGCCGAAATCACAGACTGTACTGTCGCCGGATGATTTATCGAAATGATCGATAGCAAAAATGGAACGGTTTGCCGCGGTAGCCTCGTTCGATAAACGGCTTTCGTTTCTCCCGCTCGTTTCCCGGAGAAATTAAATCGTTTTTCAAACGGACGCAACGCTCGCGAGAATTCTTTCGTTAATTATTCATAAAGTGTGTCCGCTGTAACGGGGCCGGTGTAGTGTACGCGTTGAATCAGTTCCGTTTCAATCGCTCGTACGGTCGTAAGTCGTTTTTTCTCATTTGAACTCCACCCCATCTCCATTATCGCATTTAGAAATATACGACTACATGGACGTTAATCTTTAATCGAACTAACGTCGTGTTCCGTATACTTTCTGTTTTTCATTCGTCCGTTCCTCCTCCTCCTCATCTCGTATACGCGTTTCATCCAGAATTCTTCTTTTGGATCTTGCCAACCATATATATATCGTAATATATTATGTCTGCCGACATTTATCATTATACGAACAATTGAATTCACTAGTATATACTACTGTACTGTTATTACGAGGAACATTATGTGATATTTTAATATTAAAAAAAAAAAAAATTGAAAACGTTTAACGTACAGGGTGTCTCACGGGCATATATTTCTCACAAATGTTATTACTTTGTCAATAATTCTAATACTTGCGCGCTCTGTATAATAAACATTTTTTTAATAGAATTTTATAATAATCCATATAAAACGTACATTTTAGAGAAATATTTGATATTTAAGACTCTTAATTTCCTTACGTCGATTTTTACAGTTTGTTAAATGTGTTCCCTCATCAATTAGCAGTGTTATACCGATTTTTCGCAAGAAACGACTCATTACACAACGATAATCTATAGGATTATAGTAATTATTACAACAAATAACTAAAGAAAAATAAATTACAAGAAATAACTAAAGGAAAACAAGTATCGAATAGAACGAAAGTTATTGCATTTGTCAAAACTCCGTGAGAGATACCCTGTATAACACTTCCGTATATAATATGTCTTAATGTTTTTAACGGTTTACCACCGGCGGTACACGTAAAGTAAATTAATCGAAAAAAAAAACTCTCCAATAAATCAAATATGTCACTGCACACCTATCGTGTATTAAATTATTAATTATCTATACGGAATTTCGTACGATCCAAAAAATACATAACGTGTTCTATTACGTGTAATTGACGCGTTGAATAGCCGAAATTTGTTCGAATAATACGTACACGACAATCGTTGAAATCCAAATGAATTAATCGCTGTAGTCGACAGTCGTCTAACTCGTCGCAACGAGAATAAATTCTATTCGGTATTATTTTTTTATACCCGTAAAACGAGTTTTTTTTTTTTTTTTGTAAATTTTCAAAGTCAACACTATCGGCAAGTTTGAAAACGATATGTTCTGTTGTAACGCGTCAAAAACATTTGGTGTTCAAAGCGCGTAAAAATCTGCTATACACTGTTTGCTGATCATACGGCATTACTTTGTACATATTGTGGCAATCTTATGGTCATTCTTATATTCTATATCCAAATAAATATCGATTTATCTTAAAAAATTTTTTATAACGCGATTGAAAATTTGTTCGACGATGAAGTCGACGAAATGCGGAAAGGGGACAAGTCCATTTCTATCGGTTTTGATTTCATTATGTTTGCGTGTTAAACGCGTGAAAAATACACAGCAGAAGTGTGATAAATCCCCGATAGTCTAAACGACCAAAAAAAAAAAAACAGTGCACGGAAAAATACTGTCGTTTTCAATATATCTATAAATGGCAGTCTGAAATTATAATATTACGCGACAGTCGTATGAAAGTGTTTTATTTATTACTATCGTTATTCGTTATTAATTAATTTTAACGCACATGTAGAATGATTCATTTCGCTATTAATAGTCATGAACAAGTATTACGGCGTGTTTAAAAGAAGAAAAACATTTTTTTTTTTTTACATAGTTTTTATTTATTTTCATTTCCTACAACGAGGACACATATTATATATATGCCGCAGACAAGAGACACGACTTAAAGTTATAAATTTAAAAATAAAAAAAAGTTGCGGAATTCATTTGTTTTTCCATTGGAACGATGTACGTATTAAATGCGTATCGATAAAAACGGGCAGACGTGAATGTCACAATTACGCGTGAATTAATATTTTGATAAAGATTTGAGAGTGTTACATTGCAGTTGATATAATAAGTTACAAATTAATGCGTTCCGGCAAAGCAGTAGAGTTTCGGTGTAATATATTATCAATAAATTAAATTACGCGTAATTTTTCACGAATAAATAAAATGCACTTTGTTCGAGAAAACTAAAAATGTTTACGGAAGAAAATTGTGACAAACGATTTTCGATAATATTTTTTTTACGAATATTTTGGTTTATGTAACAACGCGTACGTCTAATGTATTGTGTTAGATTTTTTTAAAAATGTTAAAACCAACATTTTACTACTCTTTTTTTACGAATTTTATAAATACATCGAAATCTATAATTGATAATAAAAACAAAAATGGTTAAAAAAAAAAAGTTTTCCCCAATACAATAAGATAAACACTTGAATTTAGCGTGGAACGTATGATAATGCTTCCAGTTTCTTATATCATTTTAAAGATATTATTACGGAAGAAATGGCGCGAGAAAATCGATTTTTTTTTGACGTTTATCGTTTTTTTCTGACGTTTGCGTGGATGGGGAGAGGAAAGAAAAAGTATTGCGAAAATCGAAAAATGAAATACACTCTGTAAAGCAACTCCTCCTGGTGACAATTTCAAAGGCGTATTGCGGTAAAATATACGTTTCGCCGCGCTCAGAGAGTAAAATTAATGTTCGCGTCTTTTGGAAAATTAAGTTAAAAGAAGGAAAACCTCGTTCGTTCACTATTATTTCGCACGCGCGGAAAAAACCTTCGATTTCTTCTTTCTACAACGGACGGCCTCCTTATGCCGCGTGTACGTTTTATTTTCGTTCGCCGTCGTAATGTGTCAACGACGCGCGTTACCAATTGGACGACGAGAAGAGACGCGCGGTAAAAAGAATAGGCGCGACGCGCATCGTACACGTCACGGCACGTATGAAAACAATTTTTAGACTCGCATAATAATATTACAACAACAAACGAATAATATTCGTGTGTGTGTGTAAGCAATATAAATTATAAACGTATATACACATATGTTTTTTTTTCTTTTAACGGAACACGAGGTGGAATTTTGTGGGCGTCTCAATGCGATGCTGGAGAATGAGAAGACGAAGACGGAAAAAACTTTCGAAGAATGTCATTCGGTTGCTTTCGAAAACATTATATTATATAGTTTGATGTGTTGTGCGTGTGCTGTACTTGCGTGACTTGTATATGCCGTCGACGAGATATTCTCCGGTTTAGTTTTTTTTTTTTTTTTCAACACGACGTATGCCGAATAAATAACGAAAAACCGCTCGTCTACGATAAAAAAAAAAAAAAAAACGAAATTCAATTCTAATACAATACGCGATATTATTGTGTGACAATAATAATAATAATAATTATTTCGTCGTCGTCGTTAATTGTTGACTGAGCGCTTTCAAACGTCACCGTATATATATATTTTTTTTTTAATATTATATAGTACGTTATATCATATAGGCGCGTTTGGTGAATAAAACATTTTAAGTAATAACAGACCGGCGGCGCGTACGTATACATATATACCTACCGTTTTCGTATAAATCTTTTACACACACATATACGTATAAATACGTTCCGGTAACTGGAGAGAAAGAGAGAGACATACACTGTTTATATATGTATATAGGTGCAAACACAAGTGAAAGAGAGTTTTCTTTTTTTTTTGAAGAATATCGCTGCGTTTCACGTCTCGTAATATTTTACCGAAACGAAATCGACAAATTATAATTATTGTTCAAGCAAGTACACGTTTTTAAATATTGCCCGCGCAAAGACCTACACTCGCTACGGATAGAGCGCGTTGTTTTCGTACGAAATGTTCGAGAATTTTCTACAAAATTCTCGTCGGAGTGTGGACGTGACCTGCGTGGTTATTTTTTTTATTTCGTTGTTCGTTTCCAACCGTCGTCGCGCACAGTGTAAATCGCCGTACTACTTTCTTTTCTCGCGTGTTTTTGAATTTTGCGATTTTGCCGTTGTTCTCCGTTGCTTTGGAGTGGTTGAATCGCGATTACGTCGCCGTTGATCGTTATTTTATATTCGATCGCGGTGATCTCACATACGTCAAGTTTCCGACGTTCGGAGCTTGACGTAAACCGTCTATCCGGTTACGTGCGTCTTTAAACGATTGTGTGCCGCCGTCCGTACGCGCTTAATGCCATTCGCCGTTGAACGTCACCTTTGTTCGCGAATTGGCATTCGTACAACGTTTGGTGCATTTTACAAACGTCACGACTCGTTGTTGCTTTTACGCAGTAGTGACATTTCGTTTTGTATAACGGGCTTTCTCGTGAGTCGTATTTTTGCTCACGACCCGTTACACAGTGTAGCCGTCGAAAAGTGCGTGGATCGATCCAGCCGACTTTTTATCGCCGGTTCCATCATGTTGACATACCTGAATCGTCTTTAATCGTTATCAAGCTGTACTCGTCAATGATAATCGGTGTACTGTTGTTGTAACGTATTTGTATATGAATTTTTTCCTTTCATTATTAACTGTTTAGTATTAAGTATTTCTTTTTTACTTTATTTAGTTGTACTGTGGGCGCCCCATTAATTTAAACGTTATTATTATATACATTGCTTCTATTATTTAAATCTCATTTTTTTGTACTTATTATATTTACGGGGTCGCTAGTGCGACACGTTCACTAAATTAGCTGTATTTATTTATTTGAATAATATTCCCCGATTTGTATTCCATATCGACACGAGTCGAACCAGACGACCGCACAAGTAGGATCTGGTCGGCGCAATCATTGGTAGCAGAGCGTGGTTTTAGAAACTTTCCCCGGAGTGTTGTAAAGGGATACGGATATTCAATCGGGTGAACTGTTCAGGTGGGTTTCCACGGTATAATTGTATATGTTATAATTTGCAATAGAGTGTCGTCAACGGACAGTGACACTGATCGTGAAGTGTGTATTTACGTAATATTACAACGAATAATAGTTTTTTTTATTATTTTGTTTTTTCTTTTTTTTTTTCTCGTTTGTTATTTTGGCTGCACTTTGTCTCGTTGTTTGTCAACATGTCTGAAGGAGACAACGAACGTAAATTAAGGGCCATGCAAAGAGCAAAAACTGTTGCTTTAATCAATCGTGAAAGTACAGTTAATCGAATTAAGGCAATACTTGAACTATCCGTCAAGTTAGAGAACGAACCTAATCTGGTATCTAATTTTCTAGTAGCTGCTGAGGACTTGGAGTCATTATGGGATACGTTTACAATCAACAATCAAGCCGTACTGGATGCGCTGATGGATTTGGATGCCGTTCATGAATTCTCTACACGTTTTGAAGCAGAAGTCAGATCAATGTACGTTAATGCCAAATCTATCGTCGAAAGTTATAAACCTCTTCCAGTGTCCCATTCTATTAATGGATTCGAGGACGATCGAAGTCAAGCTGGGTCTGTCACTTCTAGTCGTAGAAATCGTCATACATTGCAACCACCCGGATCGCGTTTGCCTAAAATTCCTTTACCATCGTACAACGGTGATTTATCTGGATGGCTTGTGTTCCGTGATCGTTTCACAGCTCTCGTTGGACAACGCGAGGAACTCTCTAATATAGAGCGCTTCTATTATTTACTCGGCTGCTTACAAGGTGAGGCTCTCCATTCTATAAGCAACATTGTCGTTTCCGACAATACTTGAGCTAGCCTGGAACACGTTAGTCGATCGATTTGACAAGCCACGTCAGCTGGCAACGTCGATAGTGGACAAACTGTTATCAATGCCGAGTCAATCGCAAGAGACCCTGGACGGATTGAAGACTTTTCTGACAGTGTTTTCGGACCAGGTGTCGATGCTCGAGTCATTGAACATTCCCGACCTGGGGACCTTTTTGTTATTCGCTTTATCCACACGTTGTTTACCACTGTCCACTCGAAAGGGTTTCGAAACGGGTAACAATCGTGCCTTTCCTTCTGTACATGATATCGTCACTTATGTTAAAGGTCGTGTATCACTATTAGAAGCCGTTGGTGCTTCAGGTAACGGTCGACCTCCAGCGACATCAACCAATAAATTGAAAGTACCGGTAATTCATCAAGGATATAAGACTCCAAGAACAACGTTGCTGACATCGAAATCGAATGAAACCAAATTGCTTAAATGTCTGTTCTGCTCGGGTGATCACTTGTCTTATAATTGTTCCACATTTCATAGTTTATCCGTAGAAGATAGATACAAAACCGCTCGTGAGAAAAGGATATGTTTTCGTTGTCTCAATTCAACTCATTGGTCAAATCGTTGTAAAGTTCCGAAGCCGTGTGACAAGTGTGATAATCGTCACCACCCTCTTCTTCATCGTCTAGTGGAACGCTTCGAACCAAAACTTTCAACCGCTGCCACTGAACTCAGCTCCTGTGTGAGTTCTTCGCACCACCCAATGGTGCTGTTGGGCACAGCACAAATACATATTCGTGACCAGTCTGGAGGCGTGCAACTCGTTCGTGCTCTAGTCGATTCAGCTTCGCATATCAGTGCCATAACATCCTTATGCGCAGAACGACTGGGACTTAAGCGACATAAATGGACAGTCCCTCTTTCTGGTCTGTCTGGTGTTTCTGTGCCAAACGTGAAAGGGTCTGTGGACTGTCTCATCAGCCCACGAGCTACCGGCAATTGTAATATACACGTAAAAGCATGGGTTTTACCTTCCATTACGGGACATCTTCCTCTTCGTCGTTTACCGTCATATGTAAAAGAAAGGTTTGCTCATTTAACTCTTGCAGATCCGTGTTTCGACAATTCGGCACCTGTGGATGTACTATTGGGTGCTGACGTTTTCTCACAAATATGGAATGGGAGACAAATTGTGATTGATAACACGTTGCCTACTGCTTTTGGCTCTTTGTTTGGTTGGATTTTAATTGGATCGGTCATTGAACCCGAAATTCAACCGTTATACTCGTCTGTTGTATCACTCACTGTTTCTCTTGAAGATCTCGTACAACGTTTTTGGCAATCTGAAGAACCCGATTCAGCCCCGCCGACGTTCACGAAAGAGGGACAGTGTGAATCTATTTATGTATCGGAACGCATTCGGGATTCTACAGGACGGTTTGCCGTTCCATTACCGTTTATGAATGATTACACGCATACAACTTTCATCGGTTCTAGACAACTGGCAATTCGTCGGTTCCAGAATTTGGAAAAAAGCTGCAATCCAATCCTGACTTGAAAAAGGCATACACGAAATTTATGGATGACTATGAATCATTGGGTCACATGTCAATTGCTACCAATCCTGGGACATATTTCATTCCGCACCATCCTGTATTCAAGGGTGACTCCGATACTGGAAAGCTACGTGTCGTGTTCGACGCTTCAGCGATGACTAGTTCTAAAATTTCCTTAAATCATTGTTTGCACACTGGGCCCAAACTACAACAAGACATTGTGGAAATTCTGTTGCGGTTTCGCGTCAACCAATTTGTCTTTACTACCGACGTCTGTAAAATGTATCGCCAAATTTCAATACTTCCCAAATATCGGACGTTTCAACACAAATTTTGGCGCTCGTCACCATTGGACGAATTGAAAGAATTAAACGAATCATTGGTCATCATAATTAAATGGTCTCAGAGTCACACTTTATCTAGTCTGCTTGCTGATTTGACTCACGACCGTGTACCGAATCGTCGTTACGTCGGTTTACGACCGTTTATTGACTCGACGGGGCTAGAGTTCGTAGGTGGCAGACTGAAGCATTCTGATTTGGCCGATTCACAAAAACAACCAATCTTGTTGTGTAAAACTTCTTATTTATCAATTTTAATCGTCCGCCATTGGCACCTTGTTACTTGCCATTCGGGTCCTAGAGTAATCACATCGTTAATAAATCGCACCTTTTGGATATTGTCCGTTCGAGTCGTTATTCGTAAAATACTCGGGTCGTGTACTGTTTGTGTGAGAACGATCGCACGGACACCTCAGCCTTTGATGGGAGAACTGCCTGCCGCGCGAGTACAATCGTGTCGTCCGTTCGCTCGAGTAGGAATCGATTATGCCGGGCCATTATCTATGCGCGAGTGTAAGCTGCGAAAAGCCCGCCAATACAAGATATATATATATAGCTGTTTTTGTTTGTATGGTTATAAAGGCTGTACACCTTGAAATCGTTTTGGATGTTTCCACGGATGCTTTCCTGGCTGCGTTTAATCGTTTCACGTCCAGGCGTGGTCTTCCGCAAGACGTGTATTCCGATTGTGGTACCAACTTCGTCGGCGCTGCGAACCAATTGAGACTGTTGGTAAACCATCCAGACAATCATCATATGTTGTTGTCTCGAACTTCTTGCTCGTGGCATTTTAATCCGCCCAGCGCTCCGCACTTCGGCGGTCTTTGGGAAGCTGCTGTGCGTTCCACCAAAACGTTATTAGTTCGAGTTCTGGGAAGCCACAATCCAACCTTGGAAGAAATGTCCACAATCCTATGCCGGATCGAAGCCACTCTTAATTCGCGGCCATTGACACCTATGACGTCTTCATTTCATGACCTAGATTATTTGTCACCGGGTCACTTCCTTATTGGTCAGCCTCTGTTAGCTGTACCAGAGTTACCTATACCGGACGAACAACACAAACTCATTTCTCGATGGAAACTGTTACATCAAATTTATCAATCGTTTTGGCGTCGTTGGTCCAGTGAATATTTACAAGCTCTACAAACACGAACGAAATGGACCACTAAAACACCTAATCTCCAAGTGGGCAATATGGTTGTCGTCAAATCCAATCAAGGTCCTCCTATGACATGGCGAATGGGTCGCATAGTGGACGTTAAACCAGGACACGACGGAATCGTTCGAGTGGCTCAGGTTTTCACCTCGCAGGGAGAAATCACTCGACCTGTTGTCAAATTAGTGCTATTGCCTACAGATTAATCGAAATCTTCTCATTTCTTTGATCATTGACTATCCGTATCTCTCGTCCATTTGAAACATTTTGTATTGTGATGTCTGTTGTTATTATCATCATTATTTTGTATTAACATGTATCTTTTGTTTATGTATCTATTGCATTATTTTATTTTATGTATACCATGTATGTCAACTTTAACTTCCGATGTGAAGCGGCGCTTCACATGGGGGGAGTATGTTCAAGCAAGTACACGTTTTTAAATATTGCCCGCGCAAAGACCTACACTCGCTACGGATAGAGCGCGTTGTTTTCGTACGAAATGTTCGAGAATTTTCTACAAAATTCTCGTCGGAGTGTGGACGTGACCTGCGTGGTTATTTTTTTTATTTCGTTGTTCGTTTCCAACCGTCGTCGCGCACAGTGTAAATCGCCGTACTACTTTCTTTTCTCGCGTGTTTTTGAATTTTGCGATTTTGCCGTTGTTCTCCGTTGCTTTGGAGTGGTTGAATCGCGATTACGTCGCCGTTGATCGTTATTTTATATTCGATCGCGGTGATCTCACATACGTCAAGTTTCCGACGTTCGGAGCTTGACGTAAACCGTCTATCCGGTTACGTGCGTCTTTAAACGATTGTGTGCCGCCGTCCGTACGCGCTTAATGCCATTCGCCGTTGAACGTCACCTTTGTTCGCGAATTGGCATTCGTACAACGTTTGGTGCATTTTACAAACGTCACGACTCGTTGTTGCTTTTACGCAGTAGTGACATTTCGTTTTGTATAACGGGCTTTCTCGTGAGTCGTATTTTTGCTCACGACCCGTTACACAGTGTAGCCGTCGAAAAGTGCGTGGATCGATCCAGCCGACTTTTTATCGCCGGTTCCATCATGTTGACATACCTGAATCGTCTTTAATCGTTATCAAGCTGTACTCGTCAATGATAATCGGTGTACTGTTGTTGTAACGTATTTGTATATGAATTTTTTCCTTTCATTATTAACTGTTTAGTATTAAGTATTTCTTTTTTACTTTATTTAGTTGTACTGTGGGCGCCCCATTAATTTAAACGTTATTATTATATACATTGCTTCTATTATTTAAATCTCATTTTTTTGTACTTATTATATTTACGGGGTCGCTAGTGCGACACGTTCACTAAATTAGCTGTATTTATTTATTTGAATAATATTCCCCGATTTGTATTCCATATCGACACGAGTCGAACCAGACGACCGCACAAGTAGGATCTGGTCGGCGCAATCAATTATATTGACCGTCTCGTAAACAAAAAAAAAAAACTTTCGTCGATTTGCATGTCAATAACGCAATACGCACACATCGTACACGATATACGATTTGAACGAAAAATTTCTAAAAAAAATCCATTACGTTTTTTCTTTTTTTGTCACACGACTCCGAGACGTTTTAAACGTCTGTAGCCAACGCGCGGATGTTTTAGCCGTACGTCCGTCGGTTATAACCGACAGCAGATTTGTTGAATTTAAATGAGCTCCAAGATTCGGAAAAGCGCTGTGATTAAAGACTTAATTTTTTCACGCACGCCACCGTACAGAAATCTATTTCGTTTATTTCATTTCAACCCGTTTATAAATAATTATTTTCGTTAGGATTTTATACGGTTTTATTATATTATACGTCTGTTATTATTTTCTTTTATTGCCGAAATGTTTCGCATAATAACGCTGTAATCTAAATCGATATTATCATATTTTATAACGCTACAAATTTTACATTAGTGTGTATTGCTGGATGTGTTATAAATCGATCGTCTCTCGTCGTCAGTCAAATATTACTTATATATATATATATATATTTTTTTTTAATTGCTTATTTATAACGGATGATTCGTCCGGCGTGAATCGAAAATATTACAACAACTAGGGAAGGAATCAATTAACTTTACACGATTCAAACCAAATCACGAATTGGTCTTCCGATGATGATATTATTGTAGTGGAAGTAATATTTTGTGTAAAGAAAAACACGAAAAATTAATAGCCGTTAAGTTAATTTTTCTATGTTTATATTGTATTGCCATAAATAAAAATAAAATACTATCAAAGGTATAAGTGTTGTTGTTTATACTGTCGAAAGCCAATAATAATTAAAATCATAAGCTGTCAGATATCGCCGACAGACGACGGAACCAGAAATAATTTCATAACCAAGTGCGCCTGTCGACGATATCATACGACGATACTAATTGAAATATTCAAATTTATTGAAAAATAAATTATTATCATTCTGCATATGAACAACAATCTTAGGCTTCTTTGATGAAAAAAAAATTAGAAATATAATAAAGGTTGCCACTCTTAGGGATGTATCATCAATTCTATGACGCGTTGAACGTGTCGTATACCATAGGATTTTTGACGCAGCGAATGTGATAAATAGTATTTTCAAAAGTTTTCTATGCATAATTATTATAAACTGTTCACCGGTGTTTAACTCTTCTTTTAAATATTATTAATAATTTTTTTTTTTAATCGTTTCTTTAAATCGTTCGGCGGCGCAGTATGCACGCGCGTATAATTTTTATATAAAATATTAATTTGTCATCTGCCAGTTCGCCGACTGTTGTCATTTCCGCGGTATTTTTTTTTCACGAGTCTATTAAAAACACAATGACACTACTCGTCCACGTTCGGAATTATTATTTTTATTTTTGTGACTTCGACGAATTTCTTTTTTTTCCTATAAATAATTTACAAATATAACATTAAAAAACGCACTACGGGCTCTCTCGATTATTTCATCGTATCGGCACGCGACGAATTCATAAACGAAGTATTTTTTTTCTCTCTATACTAATTATTCGTTCGTCTTGCGTAACACTGTTTACACACGTGCATATTTAGCGTACACATTGCATTACTAATTAATTTTTATGTTTTGCTCAATAAAACACGATTTATTTATCGAAAAAGAAAAAAAAGTGTATTTTTTCTCTCTTTCTCTCTCCTATTTAAACGTGATTCATAAAAAAAATTAAACACGTTTAATTCGACAAATAATAATAATATCACTTACTTGTATAATAATTGTCTGTCATAAGATCCGCAGTAATCGTCGAAATTATCATAAAATATACTATGATGACTATATACATATATATTGCGCGTGTAGGTACATATTTTTTATACAACGTAAATGCTTATAATAAACTTAACGATTATTTTATAATATTATTATTATTATTAGTACAGGTACATACGACGATAATAATATGACATTACAAAACCGCAAAACCGTAATCAACGCAATATTATTACCACGCGGTTATACTTGCATATTATATATTTATATATATTATATAGATGCGCGATCGTACGATTATAACACACTGCTGTCAGTTGTTGATAGCGAAGTAATGAAAATGTTTGATTTTTGACGTTTATTACGAATATTATTATTATAAATACCAAATAATCATAATTTTACGCGGATATATTATTGTGGTGATCATAATATTATGTAGACGCGCGTGTACTGCATTATGTATATAAAAATATTACGCCGTCGTTATGGAACGCGCAGAGGTTTTACAACGATAATGATAAAACGGAATTCTGACAAAACGAAGAGAGAGAAAAAGTGTTTCTTTTTTACATAGACGATTTGAAATTTTTCAAATAAACGAGTATACAGAAAAAAGGGTCTCTCTCTCTTTCTCTCTTCAAATATTAACCGCGCGATTATTTCTATACTTTTTATTTTTCTATAAACGTTTTTTGACAGTCGGTACACAATATTATAGCCTTTTAAGCCGCGCGACGTTAACATTTAATAGTTTAAACATTTAGTCGATGACTATCGTTTTAGTGAAAACAACACTGAAATAATTACATAGGAATATAATTCGTTTATCGGTTCGTTAAAAAGAATACAACTATTATGTTTAATAGATCCTATAGTAAAAAAATAGTTACGATAGGGTATACATATATTTCGGTTATTTAATTTCGAAAAGTCTTTAAAATGTGTCGTCGTTATTAGTAAAATTGTCAATGAAAATTGATATTTCGACCGTTAGAATTTTCTAGAAAAATAAGAAGCGCGAAAGAATTCATTCATAAAATAGTGATTTCTTCGATTTTTTTTGCCCTCAAAATCTCACGATTTTCCAGTTTTCAATTATCATAAAATAAATGTAAAAAAAATAAATATTTCCGTCAAATGTCAAAAATTTCGAAACGCGTGATTTTTCTTTTTATTGGAATTCTTTCGATAACAATCATTAAAATATCCGCACGTCCAGTGACATTGCTCGACACACCTGTACAAAAACCTCGCGTATATAAAAATAATAATCAACGTTGAGATCTATAACAGGCAAATAATATTATATAGTTATGAAAATACGGTTTGTAAATTATGTTTATATTGAAAAAAAAAATTTTCTCGTTTATATGAATCTATTCAGATAACTTCATGTTTTTTTTTTTAAATAATAATTGAAAGACATTTTGGAGCTTTACACGCTCAGACGAAATCGTCTCGATGTTTAAAATGTTTTAAATCATATACCATCGAATCTTCGACAATCTTAAAACTATTTAGGATTCGGTTATCAATATAATGTACAAAATGAGTATACTGTTGTGTTGAAAATTTGTAACGTAACAAAATTTATTAAAATAATATTTATCCGTCGTATTTATTTCGATTTTTTTATTTTTTTTTTTTTTGTCTCAATAATTTTGTTTTTTACTACAGGACGACGATCAACACACCGCGCGTAATATACATATAAATACGAATAAACGTAAAGTATACACACCTTGTATAATAATATTTGAAATAACGACACTATATTACGTTAAAAATAGTTTTATTTAGGAATGAAGAATATTTTGCAAAACATCCGAGACATTAAATATTATTCTAGGATATAATGAGCAAGTACGTAATACGGCAATAAGGTACTTTTAAAGCGTTCCCAAGGATAAATCGAATCATAAATTTACTCTCTATCGTGTTTAATGTATATTTATAAATATATAAATAATAGTACACTCTTAGGAATTCGTATATGCAAAATTTATAACGTTTTCATATTTTCCTCGTTTATTTTGTTTATCATGCACCGCACGTTGGTATTTATACTTACATAACTTACAGATGATCGCAGGTGGAGGTATTTATTATAGACTTTTTCGTCCGTTGTTTGTTAATATGAACGGCTTGTGTAGCTTGTGAACATTTCACGAACTATATATATATATATATATATATATTGCCCAACATAGAAATTGACGGTCAATTGAACAACAATAATTGTCATCAATATAAAATTATTGTAAAGATATTCGAATATTCGTATTTCGATAATGATTTACATTATGTAAAGTTCTCATCATCATCTAAAAATCGTAACGCTATTATTGCTGTATAATCAAATATACAGCTATAACTAATATACAATTTCAATAATCTTTATATGCGGGTTTTACGTATACGCGTTTTCTCGTTTACATTACATTTTCCGGCTATAGAGCTGTTATTGTTATTCTATTCGGAATTTTATTAAACACATTTTCACGTAAATATGCTAATAATTAAAAAAATATATTATCGCCTTAAATTTCTATATGATGCGTATTTCTTAATTTAAATCGTATTATACATTTTAATAAATATACTTTACGAAAATTCATTTAACAAAATAATTAAGTAACTTTTTCCCGACGTTTAACCTATTTAATAATTTTTATCCCGTATTATAAATCTATTATCTTTCCAATTTTTACAGTTTATAAATTAAAATAATTAATAATTTTTTCAACCTATATACCCAAATGGAAAAATATTATAAATTCGGTTACAAATTTACATTGTAATATTTATCGAACGCGCGCGTTGTATTTTTTTTTTTTTTTTTGTTACATCTCAAAATATCAGCTCCTCGGAAACAGTAAAAATCTCGCGCGTTGACATGCGCTGCGAGTATTTTTGTACGACATAGTATCATATTTTATAAGGTTTAATAGGAGCACGTTGGACTAAGAACGTCTTACTACATGATTATCGTTTCCGAATATATCCTTGTCGCGGACAATTGTTGTTGAACAAACAGGAACGGTTTAAATTAATTTTCATAACAATAATTAATAAACGAATTCGGAGCCGTTAGATTGAAAAAGTTTTAAACGAGTTTTCAAACGATTTTTCGACGTTGCGCAATATTTTCGAAATTCTCTTATCCCCCCAAGACTTTCAGTAGGCAATTAAACTGTTGAACTCCTCCCATTCGCATCGTCTATACTTACGCCTCTGCAGCTATATTTGCGCGCGTCTACTCCCATAGACGCATAGGCATGTTTAATACGAGGATCTGGCGTCATTTGGGCGATGGACGCGCAGACATTCGAAATCAGACCCTCCTCCATTAAATTTAAGGATAAAAGCGTATTAATTAACGCGAATTCGCGTTGTTAGATCTCGCGGTTAATAATAATAATAATAATTATAATCCACTTTATAATAACGACCGATTTCACGTGAATATATTTTATTCCAATATACAGAGTATAATAACGTTAAAATATCGTTTTTCCGCTATATATATATATACATATTATTCAATATTGCTATTGGCCATTTACATTTTTAACGATTTCCAAGTGAGATATATATATAATATTTTTGCTTGTCCTCTTCTCCTCTTCCTCCTCCAAAAAATAAAAAAATTGTTTCACGTCACCTCCTGCCTAGGTATATATATATATCTGTGTGTGTTTACTGCACGCGCATCGAAAGTCACCGATTTTATCATCGGCTGCCACGTAGATACACGCGCTCGTCTTCGCGGCGGTCTTTGAAAATGAAAATTTATCGTTTTATCTATGGGGGTACGTTGCGTACTCTCGGCGCGGCGGTGTTTCTTCTCCGGGACAATACGAAAAAAAAAAAAAAAAAAAAATGCACGCGACGTGTATTCGTAAATACGTCGATTTCTCACGAAATCTCTCTTTTGTGGGACGGCATTGTGGCGGGGCGACGATTTAATTTTCTCGACGATCGCTTACCGTACGAGTGTGTCACTGGACCGTTGGCGATGCGAGAGAAACGCTCTATCGCGTGCGCAATAATACGCGGCAAACGCGTATATTATTATAAAACGTACACACACACACACACACAATACGGTTCGAGTAAATTACGGCCTCACGCCGTTTTTCGCTCTTTTGTCCGCCCCGAGACTCGTACTGTGTCTTCTTTTAAAAAATATAACAACTACACACGTATTCGGGTCCGCGAGTTTTGTCACGCGTATCGAACGTGTGCACTACTAAACACAGCACAGCGGAGAACCTCTCGCGTCGTTTACCAATATATTATTATTATTATTATTATCCTACCGTAACCCTCCTCCCTCACACACACACACATGAATATACGCCTCCCCTTCCCCTCCACGCCGATGTTATTCAACCGGCGCGGAGAATGAATGAACGGACGTTTGACCGCCGGATCAAAGTGTACGGAGATATATCCTTTGCGCTGCAAGGCCGCGCTGAATGACGCGTTCCTGCTGGCACTAAATTCTCTATATTATATACGTTTTCGGGCTCATTGTCCGTAATAACGTCTCGTCGTCGTCGTCGTTATTATTATTATTATTATCAATGAGCGTCTGGAAACCGGCACGACGTATTCGTAGAGCGCACAATAAACCTGCGGGGCGGCGGCCACCACCGCCGTCGCGGGCCCCCATACGGGAGGACGTCGTCGTCGTCCAGAAGTGTATTATACACTAAAGGGAGAAGAATTCAATTATCGCGCGGAAAAATATTATAAATGCCCGCCGCCCGAGTGGTGTGCCGCCGGTTGTAAAACGCGGTGTGCGAAAATCTCAGACGTTTCGACGATCTCAGTCTTTCTCTCTTACTCGCACTATGTTCACCGTCACGGTCCGGTCCAGAATCGGTTAGGTAAGACACGCCGCGGTCTATGCCGCGAAACACGAACGATCGTTTAGCAGCTGCTGCTGACCTACTCGGTTTCACCTTAAACGTGGTGACGGCCGTTTAAAATGAAAGCAAACCGAACCGCACCGAATTTACTATTTCATAACGGGCCGGGCTGATATTTTGCGTAGTAAAAAGACCGCAACGATTATGTAATTTTCTATTTGAACCGGCGCGGAGTAACGTTCGTCTTTAAATGACCCGCGCGGATTGGGCCGAACGATTTATTCGTCACCGCATTCATTTTTGACGTATTTGCTCTTCATTTTTCCGTCTGCCGCGCGCGTTATTGCGAGGAAAATATTCTTATACTCCCGAAAAACACCGACTGGACATCGAAAATTGCCCGCTACTGATATTTTCAATATCATTTATAAAATATTATAATGAATGCAAAACGATTACACCTTGTCTTGGTGGTTGTAAAAAAAAAAAAAAAACGCGCGAATCCGTCGTAATTTTGTTTTATTTTATTTATTTATTTTTTTTTCGCAAATAGAATTTACGCACAGACGTTCGTCGTCACACGCGCACGCGTCTACAGTATGTGTTCTCTCTCACAGCATTCGTCGTAAAATTGCAATCCCTGTCGTAAAATTGATTTTATGCGAATTTTCGTCATTGCTATTTCCGATGGAAAAATTATAAATTACATTACGTAATTTTTATTAGTATAATAATTTTAAAAAAAACAAGAAGCGTTTTTATATTTAACGTTCAACTGAGTAAAAAAAAAAAAAAAAAAAATTATAAATTTATATAAATGTGTGTAATAATAACGTAAGAAATATTTCCAGTTCGACGAGAACGTTTTCTTTTCCCCGTTCCTTATTTAACAGTGTTTACACGCTGACGCATATTTCGGAAGGAATTAAAAAAAGGCGGCGGCCGATTTCGTCGAAAAAAATGTCCAAAATTTCAAACTATATTGTAATTTGTCGAGGAAAGGAAACGATACTTTTATAGTCGTTTGGATATTTGTATTATTTTTTTTTTTTATTTTACTATTTAGTAAATACGGATTATAATTGGAAATCGTCCGCGAATATAAGGAGAAAAGGAAAATCGTTCGAAAACCCTTCGTCACGATCGGTTTTTGAGAATTTCAAAACAATATATTTTTCGCCAAAATTAAAAAAAAAAAAAATTTCTTGGTTTTTAAATACTTAAATTTTTAATTTTTTCCGGAATTTTATCGGAATCTCGTCCTCGTCGGAAATGTACGTTCGTTAATAAATTCGAAAATGAATATTATCGAATGGCCGTGTCGATTACATATTTTATACACGACGAAAATACATTTATAAGAATTTGTCGCGATTACTTTTTCTCAACGTAATTAAACACAGTAAACGTTTTATTGCAATGGACTCGTTTGTTTTGTAGTGTTATGAAAAGATAATAATAATAATAATAATAAGTACGTGTTACGACGACGCAAATACAAAATGCTCCTCGGTACGCTGTAAGGTTTTGAAAATCCTACTATGAATACGATTTTCGTCCGTAAAAATCGTTTGTTCGGAGAGAAATTATATTCTCTCACAAGCGATACTGCGACGATTAACAAAATGATTTTACCGGATTTGTTCGAAGGGACGAGGAGGAGGGAACGGAAGTAGTGTGTCCATTATTATTGAATAATATTTATATATATATATTGTAATACGCGCATATTTCGAGTGTTGAATTCTCGCCTTAAAAACTATTTTCGTTTTACGTACGGTTAGGTTCTTTTCTTTCTTTCTTTTTTTTTTTTTGCTCTCGAAAATTCGTGAGTCTCTCCCATCGCCTCGGCAAGTACGAGATCCTATTGAAAAACGTTATATTTTTATTTATTGTTTTTTTGTTCACGTTCTTCTGCCCGTACTCAACGCGCACACCTATACGAACAGGTGGGGATTTCTAAGGATCCGGGAGATCGGAGTGGAGGGAAAAGAAAAAAATTCGGGTTTTCTCCTCCCCCCCTCCCCGGTCCCGCGGCAGCGCGCTGCACCGATGGCTTCTAAACACACACACACACACACAGAGACCTTTGGTCCGCGGGATCGTAAAAGTCTGTTCCGATAATAATTTATTGCACCGCGGTCGGGTCGCCGACAAAACGTTTCGAAATAACGTTTCCATACGGTTCCCCTGGCCGTGTATTGTATTGAACGACCCGTGTGCGTACGCGCGCAGAGCAAGTACCGCGGCGCGGGATTCGTTTTGTTGGAAACGCGTTCTTCCACACGTACACGACCGAGTGTATTAAAATAGTTATTATAAGCCGACATGGTGCGCGCGTACCGGCGTTTGTGTACACATACTTACCCGCGCGCACGCGGCGTTACACAACCGAAGAATTTCCCCCCTCCCCTCCCCCCCCCACGGGACCGATAACGAGAGCTCCGCCGCACTTCGACGCGGCTTTGTCCCCCGTTACGTAATCTAGAACAAAAAAAAAAAAAAAAAAAATTAAATATTATTAATAATAGTAAAAGAAGAAGAAGGAGAAAAAAACGCGTCCGTCCGGAATGGTTGCTGTGCCCGTCGTGACGTCGCGGCGGTCTGTTCGAGAGAACGGCGTGTTTGGTTAAGAAAAAAAAAAACGGTGACGCGGCGGCAAGACCTCAAATCCGAAATTCCGGACGATTTCGCGTTAAAATCCTTTGATTCTCCGCACGAACGTTTCTTCATTCAGTTATTTATTTAATCGACAATTCGTTTTAGCCGTCCGTCAGCACTTCGCGTCCAATACGTGTTTTGCGTTTCTACGGGAACGCGCGTAATTTATCGTGAATGAATATTCGAACCGGTCTCCGATGGAAACGAAGTTTAAAACGGACGCTGTACTCGAGTTGAGATAAAAAAAAAGCGCTATCTCTCCCCTCGTACGTCGACCGCTTTTTGAAATCAAACGCCGATAGCGAATTACGACGGACGAGATTTCCGGACGGAGAAGAAATCGGATGCGAAGATATTTCCGGAGGTCAATAGCAGGGAAACTGATGGTTGCGGAAAAGCGAATGGAACAATCGGTGTGGGGAGGGGGGGAGGAGGAGGGAAAGTTACGTGAATTACTGTCGTTTAAATACTCGCGTGCGTGTGAGGACGGGACGAAAACGAATCAAACGCTTTTCCGCACATCGTCCGCGTGCTGGCAACGCAATATTAAGTAGTTTCGTTTGATTGAAAAATGGAATTGCAATGGACTTGTAACATGCGAGGTAACAAGAGGACGAAACGGTATTCTTTCATCAGCGTTATACTGCAGATTACGAAATCTGAGAACGAAATCAAAGGAGAAACGCAGCGATTTAACGCGGTTCAAACGATATCCCGGTTTTTTGATACCGAAAACTACCGAGACCGCTTTGTGGTAAACTAATAATGAAAAAAAAAAACGTTTTGTCGGTAAACAAAAAAGAAAAATAGAAAATTATATGAAGTAGTAAGCAAAAATTTTAATTCGTGGAAAAAGTTAAGATGTGTCATGATTTTTTTGTTCTATCTTATTATAGGACGTTTTATACTGCCGGTTTTTGCGTTACAGCTATTTATCAAATATTGTTAAAGATCGACGTAATTAAAAGCGTTAAAATATTGTAAAAAAAAAAAAACCCCCCCGTTAATATTTTATAATCAAGCATTATTGTTTTTTTTTCTTTTTACTCTTGTGCGGTTTTGAAGAAATCGTTTATAATATACTGAAATGTAATCGAATATAAGGATTTACGTCTCGAAGATGGCCCTTTTAAAAAATTATAATTACGGCGCTGGACGGCGCGCGTTTTGCTTCACAGGTTCATCTAACCGTAAGTGATAGAACCTGTAAGCGAGACTTCTGTATATACAACGCGTTTCGAATCGAAAGCCATTTGAATTATTTTTTTATAAATTCGTTATTATAATTTATGGAGGAATATAAAGAATATTTCGTTGGATTCGTACAATAAATGCCCATTTGTTTTTGTTAATATTAATAACGTTTTCGCGCTAACCCGTTTCGCAAATATATTATTATTATCGTAGTATTGGTCCAATACGTATAATACACACGTAAACATATGGGTGAATGAACTATATTATTGTTATGTTTCCAACGAAAACAAATAATATTATACTATATAACGTCATAAATATTAAGTAGCGTTATCGTGGAGATAACGGTGATATACATCGCGTATAACGCATATTGATCGCGTTGATCAGTAAAGCTCCGGGGGAAAAAAAATGTATTTTCGTTTATGTACCGCGATCCGGACTAAATCGTGTCGCGAATTTGGTTGAAAGAGATTTTAGAATTTATACTGCGCGTCTTTGAAAGCGTGGACCGTTGTATTCGAAAAACGATTCTCATCGGAGTTTCAGTGTAATTTACAAAAACATTTTGCAAAAATGTTATTTTATTATGTAGTACAACGAAAAGTGTTCATTTTGAAAAGTTCGAAACACTGGGACCCGATTGTTTTCGAAATTACGAAGGTACAATTGCGTATATACGTGCAGATTATGGATTTCTGTAGTATTGGGAAAATTAACTGTCTAAAATTGAGGTAAAATTTTCTAACGGATTTTTATTAAACATATAACGATCGGTGCACGTTCCTTGTAGTCGAAAATTCGTACACAAAAAAATCCTATAATAAACGTCATTGAAAAACCAGTTTTAGCTTTTAAAACTACGCTCAGAAGCTAAAGTAAAAAGATCGGTTGAATAACGACAATATTAGGCGTGTACAATGCGCCAAACAGGCTTAATTATTAACGCAAACGCACTTGGTCGCTAAATTGTGTGAAAAAGAAAAAATTCATAGCGAGACACTCGTGCAGTGGCAGTTCTATATGATGAACAACGTTAGGTTTGATGAAATCCCAAGAAAGGAGGGAGGTGATTCACTTATCGCCCGCGTCCCTTATAACCGCCACTGCACTCGATGTATATCAACAATTATAGATTTATGCTTTTAGAGGTTAACATTGGTCGAAAAAAACGAAATCATTTATTGAATGAGAGTATTTTGCAAATAACCGAATACAATTGTATTTGATACTTAGAAATTATTCTTTTAATTCTATTCTCCGGCAATGTAAGAGAAGAACCAAATCGCCTACGAAAATCTCTAAAAAGCCACCGGATTTTCTGCTCGGATGACGTAATAAATATTATCTTTATAAATACGTTTCTGAATGAAACTTAATTGGCACGTGCGCACACGCGTTTGGTTTCGGACGTGTTTTTTTTTTTATAGTAAATAACACACGCGTAATAAACAAAAGCCATTCGACAGCGGACCGCGTATACGCGTTTTCCACAAAATCGTTTTTAAAATAAATTTTATGAAAATATGCGAAAAAAAGAAAAAACAAAATTATCCGATATCGTTTTATTTTATAATAATATTGTGCACAATTACCGTGTGTTTTTCTATTATTCATTCAGATTTTACTCGTATAATAATTATAAAGTATATTGTTTATATTCAATATAACATCTATATTCTTTGTAAAGAAAACCAATCGATTATTTCTGAAACATCAATTAACCGCACATATATGAATACAATGCGAAATTGTTTTTTTTTTTTAAATACTATTTATTTTCGCGGTCTATAGGATTTAGTATATGTGCGAATCTTTTTAGAATCTCGCTTCATAATGTATACGTTTAGAATTTCTTATCGAACACCGATCGACACAATATTATGGGGGTTTTTTTACGTTATTTCACGCGGAGAGAGATTTATACGTCATGTAATGTAACCATTTTAATTTTCATTATACACAGCTGAGAACAGAACACGAAATAGCGTCGTAGAAATTAGAAATATTCCAATATTATAAACACCGTATACAAACATAACTCGTCGGTCGGTTTTAAGGCGTAACTCAATTACACGCGACATAATTCAATAATCTCCGCTGTTCCGACAGACCGATCAATAATATTTGTTCAATTAAAAAAAAATAATAATAACATGTATAAAATACCCGAATATTATTATTATTATTATTATTATTATTATTATTATTATTATAATCGTCTTATTTACCCGTACCCGTTTGGGTATATTGAAGTTTGTACCAATACACTTGTTTATATAATATAATTAAATTATACAATAAGAGAAAAAATATTCCTGAGAATCGATACGATAATAATGAATGTTAGATTGTGTACACGTATCAAAGTTTAAAAATCAAAATGATAGCCTTATGCACCTAAAATTAAATAATAAATCGGTTATTAAATATTATAAATGTATAAAATAATGCCGTAAATATTATTATTATTATTGTTATTATTATTGATATACTTGTTTGTGTAATACACAATACGACGTGTGTTCCGAAAGAAAAAACGAAAAATTATACGTATATAAAAAAAAAAAAAATGTATTCGAATATTACGGTATTAAAACATCGTTTCCCCACCTAATTTCATATAAGCGGCACACTAATTTCAACCTATATTTAACCGTGATACACTTCACGTATTTATTTCAACTTTTTTCTTCTTATTAATAATGGGCTTTTATCGTATTAAATATACTAAAGCAATTGTATTTCAGTATAAACTACTGGTGAATAACATAAAACGGTGTATATATAATTAGGTTAGGAAAACTCGTGTAGAATCATATTTTAATTATTATTATTATTATTACAAATACTAAATGTATATTTATATGGGGAAAAACAGTTAAGTATTTACGATATAACGTTATAAAAATTTAACGGAAAATGTCGACCCCTTTCGTCGTTACCTCCGGGATCGAATAGTCGATAACTATTCGATCCCATTAGTTCTTCAGTTATAATAATTTTTATAACGCCGCTTTTTGTCGGAATAATAAGAGACAGCCGATTAGAAAACCGTAAAACGTTTATTTATAAATATTCGTGAAATTTCTCGGCACACCTATGGGATATAGCTCACGGCACACCGGTCGGGAAACGCTGGTATAAGTGAAAGAGCGAAGGCGAATTAGTCTACGAGGGGGGGGGGGAAACGATATTAAAACCGCGCGTTAAATACATAATATAAAAACGATAAAGTCTATTCGCGGGTTTTTAAACTATTTAATTATTATAATATCGAGAAATATGTGGTGTATACGAATAATTTGAAATAATAAACGGTAAATTAACTGAATCGCGTGGTATAAAAATAGCGTTCATAACGGTTTTTCAACATCTGCCCGTATTTAAATCGTGGTATTGAGTTTTTTTTTTTTTGTTCGCGCGTACTAAAAAAGTTTTTAGCGCGTTTACATTTCGCCCGAACGAATTATTATTGAAAAAAAGAAAACCCGCGGTCAGTTATTTTTCTTCCGTAACACGTTTTCATAGAATACATTTCGTTTGTCGGACGATTGCGTTCGTTTTTCCTTCGCGCGATCAATACGATCGATAAAACAAAATTTACGAACTCTGAAAACTGTTAAATTCGCTCCGCTAACTTCGCCGATGTCTATATGTATATATATACACTCATTAGCAAAAAAATCGACTCATACCGCACACTCGCAGTTAAACATCACAAATTAAAACTCGCATACCATTTTCTATTATTGAATCTATAAATCTCTGTTTCAGTTTTAAGAAAACATTTTAGAACTAAGGCTTTGAACTTAAAGATTTCAAAAATCGGGATTAAAGTTTAAGTTTTTTCGCCAGAGATATTTAAAAGCGAGTTTGCGGTACGAGTCGATTTTTTTGCCTCACCAGTGTATATACACACATATATATATATAATATATATAAATATATATGTCAACATTATAAATTTAAATACGTACTGTATTGTACTATATCTTTCGGGTTTACAATATCTCTTATACATTTGATTTACGATCGTATACGGTTTACCGTTATACGTGGTTTTTGTGTGCGAACGCGTGTGATAAAACACGAGAAAAAAAAACGCGTGTAAAAACCAATTGCCGTACGGTGAAGGGGAGGAAAACCCGAATGAAAACGGAGATAATTTAAGCGTCGTAAAATCGTGGTTTTAAACAATGTACGACGGCGGGGCGTTTGAGAAATATAATAAATTCGTATAAAAAAAAAATATATATATATATATATAAAAACGTATTTTTCCTCCAAAAAAAAAAAAAAGAAAAAAAAAGAAGATTTTCGTAAAAGAAAAAAAAAACGGCACCGAACGAAATTCATTTCGGGTTTTGCGACAATTTAAACGTCGTGAAATTCATATTGTAATATACTCGACCCCGTGTGTGTAATCGTGTAATCTAATGCAACAACAGTTGGTGAGGCGGTCGGTCGGTGATAATCGCTTATGATAATAATAATAATAATAGTCCGAGTGTTTTATTTTTTTTCTCTTCTTTTTCTACCGCTTTCCAACATGCGGCGCGCGTAATTATACAATATTATAATATCCCGCGCCCGCCATAGCCGGTTTTATTAATTAATTTTTTTTCTCCTTCTTTAAATATCTCTCTTATCTGATCCGTTATATATTTTTATCTCGTTAATTTTTTTTTTCTTCTTCTTTCCGTTTTTACCAGCCGCCGCCGTCGTCGGCGGAATAATTCGATGATCGCAATCTCGCCTCGCGCATTGGATGCCCAAATAACGTTATTATAGGTGTACGTTTTTAACGGTGTAACAACAATAATAATAATAATCGAACTCTTCATAATCCCATACGACGGGCATTAAAAAACATTCTTTCCTTCGCGCATCACCCACCGTGTCTCCTTTATACGCTCCACAAAAGTCCCTCGTACGTTTTCTCATTAACGACCCCTAACTAATCACGCGTTCCACCGCTTCGCTTCTGCTTCTCGACTCGTTCGCGCATCGTCTCCTCGTTCTTCCTGCTAAACGTTACGCTTCTAATCCCTCACGCGTCTCCGTCTTAAAAGTTTTCATTTCCTCCCGTTCGTTTCCCAATGCCCGAATCCCCGTACTCAAATCCGACCGCAGTTTTAAAATAATAAAATTGTCTTGTCCTTTTACTGTATAAACGACACGATTTTAATCGCTCGACCATTATCGTCGCCTCCATCCACACGTCTGCACACTTGCACCTGAAACGTTCATTTTACCCGTACTGCGCACGCTCCAAGCTTTTTACCATTATCGCTTCGAGATTTATTAAAAAAATTTTTAATTTACCTACACGATAAAAAAACGATGGAAATAAACATATAAAAAAAAGTTATATTTCAAATACGAGTACATGTATATTATTTTTTTTACTGATCTGAAATCGTTTTCAACTGGAAATTCGAACTCGGCACCCCTTAATTATAAAAACCATACATAGTAAAATATGTTTTTATTTTTATATTTTACATTTAACTTTTCGTATGACACACAATTTTCGGATTCATTTTTTTTCTCTTATCTGCTCTTACATAAATCAATCAAAATATTTGTATATTATTAGACTGCACGCAATAGGAAATTCGAATAACAATATTAATTTTGATTTGTTTAAAATATTGAAAATTTTCAAATTCGAAATACTTATAATACAATTGAAACAATATGTATTATGTTGCTCTCTACACCGATTTCCTTATCATAGTAGAACAATATTATAAATGAGCTAGTCCTGTGGTTACGATTGTGTCCCGGGACGTACACTCGTCGCCTTTCTACACGTCATTCAGCCACGTCTCGTCCTACTTGCTACATCATCTTCAATTATTCATGAACAGTTAATACTAATTACTAATTAAATTATTATTATTATTATTATTATTATTATTATTATTATTATTATTATTATTATTATTATTATTATTATTATATTGCTCCGTACGGTGTCGGCCACACTCATAAGATATCTGATTTTCATCACCCCGAAAAAGATCCGCCCGGATTATCGAGAAAATATCTCGCAGCGACTCGATTTTTACAAGTGAATTGACTATAAAGTACAGTTCTCTGCCTCAACCCACTCGTGCCACGACAATTACTATTGTACATTTAGTTTTTAAAAAGAATAAAATCAAGAGAAGTGCGATTAATAAAAAATATTATTATTGTTCAGCAGTTTTCGTGCCATAATATTTCTCGTGGACTTCGTTAAAAATCAGCTTTCTCGTTGCTTTCGATTCGAATACGGCTTGGAGCCATAAAAAAAAATATATATATATATATCATTTAACATTAATTAACTTGTGAATCGGATTGAAAAACACGAACCGGATTTAAACGGGTTAGAGACGACTGAGAAAAATATGTTTCATATATATCAAACCGACAAATCAGAGGAGTGTCCGTCATGATATGTGACAATTTTTTTTTTCGTATAATTATGTCATTTGTATACATTCATTTGTTGCAATTATATTGCAAATTGTTTATTATTAATTGATATTAAAATTAAATATTTGCATGACATATATATACAACTTTTTAGTCACACAACATGCATACGTTTTGTTATTATTTTATTTTGTTTTTTGGACGCAGTCTTAATATTATAAAGTCAAATGGTACGCGTCACTTGATAAAACTAACTTACACTGGCTACGGATGTCGTCACACTCACGAAGCCCTCACTTGAATTTTCGAAAAAAAAAAGAGTTTTCGTATTCCACCGCGGGCGACGAAGTTCTCTTGAAAATAGAAATTATAAATAAATCATCGCACGCGTTTGTCATCGAGTGGCTCCACTTTTTTAACGCGTTTTTCCTCGGTCTCTTATCGCGAGAAACGTGTCTATACATAGTAATGAATAGAGGGACGCGAAGAAAGTTTTTTGACATTTTTATACGAATGCAATGTGATAAAATCGTAATATTCGACAGACGTTTTTAACAACTCCGCATTATTTATACTGTCTATTGTATTCGGCCATTTTTCTTTACTTCTTTTTATTTTGGTTTGATTTCCTAACACTGCTTACGTATTTTACGATACTTAATACAAACGTCCATTAAATGAAAAACCTTATAGTGGGTAATAATATATATGCCGAAATTTAGCCTGATTAGAAAAAAACAGATAAATACACTCGATGATGTTATAATATACGCATATTCTTATAGAACTTTTCAAAAACTAAATTTTTCTATGCTGTAAACAATAATTTATTTCGAGAGTGTGGGGACAATCAATTTCATGAAATTATTATTTTTCAAATTTCCAAATTTTATTTTATTGTTGCGATATTGGGCCTGATATATAAACACATCTGGTTTTCTTTTGATATACCATTGTGGTAATGTATAATTTTTCATAAATTTGAAATGTTTAATTTCAAATAATAAACAATTAATGACGGGAGGAAAATTGAACGATTAAAAAATTTAATTAAAACATTTATCTATAAAATAATAAACGATTATATAGGACGTTAATTCCTATTATATAGTTAAAAATTTAATCTTTTTTTCGCTTTTTATTTTTTCATTACATTCTTTTTAGCCGCAAAAGAATTTTTACACGAAAATTTGGAATTTCAGACGAAATTATAAAAGCGTATTAATAAACACACGGAAATCTTTATTCCAGTTATTTTGTAAATTACTTATAAATTATTCATTAGCGGCGCTTCTCCATAAATTATGACATGCGCTCGTGAATACATACATTATATAATACCATTGAAATAAAAATTCTGGTGCGCTTCGTACAAGTTTGTCGACTGACGCTTAAATCTTGGATCCGCATCTGATTACGATAGAAATTCTGCATCGTTAATACTTTTTTCTTTTTTTTCTACAGAAGCGTATTCGTCATTTGCCACCAAGTATTTTTTTTACTCGTATGACGTAAATACCAGTAAGTTTTTTTTTGTCCTGTCCCATAAAAGCTTTCTAAATAACTTATGTCCGTAAGAAATAATGAAAAGAGCCAGCTGTGTTTATAATAATAAACTGGTTCCTGCGTACGATTGAAAATTTTAAATATGAATCATGTTTACGAATCACGCGGATTAGGCGCTGAAGAATATTTTTGAATAATCATATAATAAACTACACGAATGGCTTTGTAAGATTATAACACACCGACTAAAAATACTATTTTTTTTTTTTTTTTTGAATTAATGGCATCCCGTATTTGCTGGTACAAAATGAATAAAAACAAAAATGTAACGTATTAATAATAATGTTTGCACGTTATAAAATAAGTATTTTAATATTCGTGGTGATCGTATATATAATGAAAAAAAACGTTGATTAATGCGAATGTTTTAAATAAAATATTTGCCACGTTAAACGTATCACCGCGCAATAATTATGAAAATTGTTAACGTGTTTTAATGCGGAAGATTTTCCTGAATATTTTCAAACGAAGAACTTAATATTATAATTATTATTAGAACTATAGAAAAATACGTATATAATAATAAATATCTCATACGATACTATACTGTATGGTGCAATTCGTTAAAGAAAAATTCGATTGAAATATTACACGAATAAGCAATTTGATTAAAATACAATATTATACATTTAATTATAGGAGATTAAAAATTTAAAAGTGTTTTTTACACCTTTCAATTATATATAAAATGGTTGATTGCTCGTCGACGTACGTAGGTGATATAATAGTACACAAAAAACAAATAACGTAATTTTTCTCGATAAAAAATAATAAATATTATTGCTACACAATTCCGATGTATATAGTTTATTTAAAACAACGAAATCGACCGAGTATATTATAACGTTAATATTCGAAAAATGTATAACTCGTATTTTCATTTCATTTAAAATATACGTGTAATTTATTTCTCTCGATTGTGTAACTGCGTTTTTTTTCCGGGGGGCCTCCTAGGTGGGTCTTAGTGTAAGATAAGACGCGGTAAGTGTCGGTTTTTTTCCCGTTTTTAATATCTGGAGATTCTATACAATATAAAGCTTATCGAACATTGTTCTCAATAATATGTAGTGTTTTAAGTAGTGAGCGATATGTAACGTTACATATTTTATACTACAACTCGTAGCGGATTGCGGTAAATAATATGATATACAGATTACACACACACACACGCATTGTACCAGTTAAATAACACTCGGCCAGCTCAAATAGTCGATTAAAATTAATTTCAAAAAAAAAAATGTAGGTTTACGTTTTAACGAATTATCACTTGTAGTTAGTTACGTGGGCGTAATTATATTGGGAGGAGGAGGATAGATAGGTGTCGGATGGCTTATTTTTTTTTTTTTTATTAGTAATAGGATAGAATTTTCAAACAAAATATATAAACGTTTTTTGTTAAATTTCTGCAATCATATGTTCAAAATCATTTAGAATTGTTTAAAAATTTGCTCGAGAAACGAATCGAACCTGCTGAGCCTATATTAGTGTTGACTATTAACTAAATGTTATATTCATAAGGATCGATTAAACGGATTGTCCACGCTGCGGGCAGTTCATAAAGATGTGACACCGAAACATGTGGGTTCTCAACGAAATAGTTCTAAAGCCAAGAGTAATATGAACCGAAATTTGTTTTGTATCGATTAATATTGTCGTATTTAAGTGAACACGAATTTACTTAAAAAAAAATAATAATACTACTAATCGCCTCACGACTTAGCCTTTAGCCACTGGTTGGTTAAAAATATTATTCACCCAACATTACGTCGACTTCTGTCCGAAATTGTAGCGATATCGTTTTACAAAACTGCCAAAGTGACGAGTGCAATTAACTGCTTTTACAGTCGTTTCAATCGATTATACGTTTTTCATAATATTTAGGTCGGTATAGAAATTCCGTCAACTATCGATAACTTAAACACTTAATCGTATATAGATATTTTTCTCTCGCGTACACTCGAACTATAGTCATTTCACATAAAATAAATGTATCGAAAATTCCATAACAAACGGGTTTTCTTAAATCCAACGTTACACTACATATGCGTTTATCAATAATTTATGCGGACGATTTTTCGAAAAAAAAAAAAAAAAAAAAAAAGAACAAGTCGCTTATGTGTTATTCTCGAGTTATACACGCATCAGTGTTTAGCGCGTTAATTTCCGCGATTTTATCACAAAATCATTAAATACTATAAATTTGTCTAAAATTCCGACGAAAAGTTCGAGAAGAACGACGTGTTCGATAAAAAAAAAAAAAAAAAAAAAAAATGTTTACACTGACATTATTAAAATAAGAGAAATTTTTGAGAAATCCAAAGTCTTCGACGTGCGAAAACCGTTTTTCATAAATTGTCAGCTCTATTATTATCATTCGATCTTCTTTTGCGCGTCATTGGACATTTTTTACACTTACGATTTTCCACCATAACGTGTACGAATTAGAAATTAACGGATTTTCGATAGCATTTTCTTTTACTCGTCCGACGTCGGCCGAGTCAATTGCGCACTATATTTTTGTGTATTAGCCCGCACGCGTTCTCGGTCGATTCATTTGGTTTCTTCCAGTTAAACTCGTCCCATCACCTTCACATATCAAAATAATTGTAAACCAATATTGAACCCGGTGCGTTAGTAGTGATTCCGTTTAATTGTTTTCGATTGCGAAAGAGACTCTCAACGTGTGTTGTAAGTACGCGGCGCTCTTTAAAATCATTTTTTTTTCTTTCTAAAATCCGCGTTTCCAAAAAAAAAAAAAAAAAAAAAATTATACGCGTTTGACATTTACAAGCCATTTGGTTTTAAACAATTCTCGACATTTTAAAATATTACAACAACGGCTGCGTCGTCGTATGACGTTCTATAACGCGGGGCCAGATTTCGGAATACGAACGTTTCCGAAAAATTGTTTCGAATCGAATTGCATCTGTTTCCGTAGTAATTAATTAACGCGGATGGGGCCCGGTCCGTGTGCGTCGGAGGCCCTGGGCCCCGGGAGCCTATTTGATAATCGACCCCGGGGAAAGTGTTTTCGCGAACGCGTCGTAAATAATAACCGAGAGAATTCCCCCCCCCCCGATTGGCGGGCGAATTACGCGCGTCTAAGGTGGGGGAAAGGGGTTGGGGAGAGAGCAAAAAATAAGTAAAGAAACGTGTGCGTGTGTGGTGGGAAATCGGGTAAGGCACGGTGCACATATACGCGTCGGTCGTGCGCGCGCGATCGCTGCACTCGCCGCCGTCGCCACCGCCGACGGTGTTCGGCGGGTCGAACGGGGCGGTGGCGGCGGCGGCGGCGGCGGCCGCGGCGGTGGGAGACGTTCGATGGGTGGACCGTCGCGGTGAGGGGCAGCGTGCGTGCCGGGTCCGCGTCGTGTTCGACCGTATTGGTTCGGTTCAGTCTGCGTTCGACCGTCGTTCATGCGCAGCACGTGTGCCCGCCGTTATCGTTCCTGCACCGAACACCGTATTTCGCTCGTTCGGCTCGCAGTGTCTGTCTGTGTGTGTGTGTGTGGAAAACTCCGTCGCGCGTCCTCTTTTTTTTTTTTGCTCCGTTCACGAAACGATTCTCCCTAGTAAAAGTGACACTACAGGCGCTTAAAAAGAGGAAACATTTTTTTTTTTTTAGGGTTTTCACCCCCACCCCCTCCCTTGTACGCAAAGTTTTTTTTTTCTCGTCGCCATCACGCGGCCCCGCTTTTGCGCGCCGAATAAAACCGAATAAATAATAAAAAAAAAACCAAAACCGGTAAAACGACGGGGTATAGGAAAACCGAAAAAAAAAAAAATCCCAATGCCGATGACCGGACCGCGCGCCCGTGTCGTGTAGCCACCAAAACGCTACAATTATTGTAACGCGCGGCGAATAATTTTCAATTTTATTGTCGTCGTCGTCGTCGTCGTCGCGTATAAGTACCGCGGCTTTTGGTCGTCGACGACGTGCGGTCAGAGGAACAACCGCGTACACCGACCCGGAATAAGGTCGACACAGATAGACGTGCCAGACATGGTGTGTGGCGAACGACGACGAAGACGCCGCCGCTACGCACCCGAATCCTCACCCGCTGCATGAGTCGCGTTCGACCGTTCACGTGAGTAAACGTTTTTTTTTTCCCTCCCCAACAGTTTTACACGAATTTTTCCTCCTTGTCGTTGTCGGTTTCGCCGTCTTTTTTCATTCGAGAATCCGTCGAAAGCGGATCAAACGACGAGAAAATAAAGAGAGCGAAATAAACGATCGTCCTCCCGAACGAATAAATAATAAATGCGGTTTAATCCGCTACAGGTACACACACACTGCACGAATCGTGCGCAGTAGGCGTTTTTTTTTATTATTATTATTTATTTATTATTATTTTTGTTTTTATCTGATTTACATATATTATTGAAAAACACTACACTCACAAGCGCGCATTATTTATTTCATTTCATTTCGTCCGTTCGCGGAGATTTTTTAAAATCCTACCGCCGCCGACGACGACGAGGCGCCGTTTCAGCGCGTGTGCGTGTTATGTTAGCCGGATATAATATTTGTATAAATCGTTTTTACACGAAAAAAGCGGTGTATAATCGCGCGTCTTTTTCTCCTATAACGCATTTATTACCCGGCAAACAAACACATATTACAATAAACCGTATACGCGCGTTTGTGGATTTTGACGTTTCGAATTTCGACGACTGGGGTTTTTGTTGAAAACTAATAGAAAAAAAAAAAACAGAAAAACCACCACGAAATTTTTACCGACGAAACGAGAACCGCGCGCGAAAGAGGCGAGAGAATCATTACACGTTAATATCATTTGGATTTTCTCAGAGGCGAGGTCAATTTGTCGGTGAATTTATCGTTATGACGGGGGTGGTGCGCGTACGTGGCATCAACACTGACCGGTGATTAAAAAAAAAAAAACACCGAGAAAGCCAACCGTCTTTGGGGGCTGGTTTGTAATTATAAAACGCGAAGACAAAACGGAATCGTAACGCGCGCGCGCGCGTTAATTACGACGACGGCGCCAACCGGCAGTGGTGAGAAGGAGGAGGAAAAAAAAAACACACTCGCACACTCGATTACATTATTTTTAACGGTATACGCGCGCGCGCGCGCAAAGTTATTATTAGTTTTTTTTTTTTTTATCCAGTAAAACTAATTAATTTTATCGAGACGTTGTAGTCGTTTTTATATTCGAGTTTAAAAAGCAACAATAAAAAAAAAAAACGAAATTGTACTCGCCGCGCTAATCGCACGGACGCGGTCGGGGTGTATCGGTTTACGCGAAACGGTCCCAAACACCGGCCATTGGAGAGTCTTAAAAAAAAAAAATCGTTTTTTACGTTGACTTTTCAAAAGAACAAAAAAAAAAAACGGCCAACAATTTATTCGCACGAGTTCTATGAAGTATACATATATGTATATATATATTGTTTTGAATATAGAAATCTGTGTTTTTTTTTCTTTCCGCTCGAAATAAAATTATTATTTGTCTTATGTATACATAAAATCACGACAATATCGTTTCCTTCTTTTCCGCGTACATTTGATTACGCGTTTATTAATAATAATAAACGCGCGAATCGTCACGACGCCGCGGTGTTATTATCGCGCTTATACATTGAATTATAACGTTTACTAATAATTGATGTAGTAAAAAACGATAAATGTTTTTTTTTTTAATACGTTCGTACGCAGTACAAATATTTACGTTTTTAAATACTTTTTTTTTTTTTACGGGTTTCATTCATTTATATATTTTAATCGCCGTGTTAAACAGACGGATATATATATGTATACACGAACGGCCGATGATACGAGACTAGGGTACAAAACGATTAGGAAATATTTCGATAAAAAGCTATTGGAATTGTTAAATTATCGTTTTAACGCGTTTGCTTTCACGACCGTCACGAATGCACACGAGCGAGAGAACACGTTCGTTTTTTCTTTTCCCCGTTTATTATAACTCAACACACTCCCGGCCGCGGATAATCCTGCACTAGTGTAGATCGTTTTTCCGCCGCCCGAACGACGTATAAAAATTAAAAACATATATATATATTTTTTTTTTCTAATTTGTAAAATATACGATAAATTGCAAAAAGAATCGTTCGCCGGGGCGAGTGGGATGGGTTTTGTTGAACTCTGCATTAATGTTTTAGCCTGTACGCGGCGCGACGCCATCGCAATCGCCGCGTACGGATCATTTGACCGAAAAGAGAGTTCAACACCGAATAAAAATTTTTTTTTTTTTTTTTATAACAATTTTTATATATATATAAATTGATTCCATAACGTTTTCGATGACGAGTTATTACTAAATAACGTGTAATTACAACAAAACATCGAATCGATCGATTTGTCACCGTTTTTCATACTATGATTTAAGTTAAATGTAATTATATCACGATGGTCTGTGAAAATAAACGTTATAACGTATCCGTTTATTGTGGCGGGCGATTTCAAAACGGTTAATTCCTTGCAACCGATCAAAAACAAATCGTAGACACGCATAATAATCGCGAAGAGTAGACGTATTCTCAGTTGACATTATAACTGGTGGCCGGGGGGTTTATTTTTCTTTTTACATATGGAGCTCCAATGTCGGACGAGTTTCCTCAACGACGATTCATCTATTCCTACGAACCGATATACAGCACGTTTTTACCGCATAAAAAAAGCACGTGGTTCAAATTTAGAGAATATTTTAATTGTAAAACGATATGTTTTAAGGATATATTATGTTGAAGTTTAGTATTTGAACATTCTACGAAAAAAATAAATAATACAATGGTTTACAAAAAAAAAAAAAAAAAAAAAATACGAAAAGAATTGTCAGTTTCTCCGGACGCCGCACCGGACCAGATCGGATGATGTCAACTTCAACGCGCGATATATTAATAATAGTAAATTTTTTTTTGAACATGTTATTATTATTATTTTCAACTCATAATACTGAATATTACATATTATCGCATAACATAATTTATTATTATTTTTTTGAGAACACTTAATAAAGTGAAATATACCTGAACAATATACGCATCGCTAAATATATATATATATATATATTAAGCACATGACTGTTTAATTCTTTTTTTTTAAATCAAAATTATTCCAACCGTCTTATGATTTTTATAAATTGTCAGTTTTGTTTTTTGTAGTATTACGAGTAGGTTTTTATGAAAACATCGTATACAATTTAAAAAAGAAAAAAAATATGAGTATAAAAGATAAATATTATTTCGAGATTTTATAGGCGCATATAAATCCGGTCTCTATAATTACGAACAATCTGCGGCGGTGGTTATGCGTATAACTATTAAATACTATTCGACTCGATTCTTCTAAGGTTTTTTTTTTCCTTTTTCTCTGTTTTATCAAACGCGATACTGCGCAGCAATCGCTTCGTCGTCAGCGTCGTTTAAGTGCCTCCTCTCTCTCGCCCACCCGATCACGTTTACGGGGAAAAAAAGAAATTTTTTTTTTTTTAACGACAATATTTCTGTCGTTTTTTGAAAATCCTCGCACACGACGTAACCGATAAGTCGTATATACTCGTATATACCACTAGAGAACATTCCGCGCGTACGACGTAATAATAATAATAATAATATATATGCTTTTTCCCTCTCGACAACGGTGGCTGGCGGCGGCGGCGACAGAGGACACACAACACAACGGGACGGATAGAAAACCTCCGGGAGAGAGATTATTAAGTAAACTGTAGGCAATTAACCGGGATTTGTCGTTGTCGTGTGTGTGTGTGTATGTGTGTTTACACATACCGAACATACCATCTATCTAAGAAGAACACATACATAACATACATATATCCGTTATTAATAGAACGTATATTAGACGAGAGTGTCTTTGGTTTTTTTTTTTTTTTACTTTTAGACAAAGTACGTTTATCATATAATAATAATAATAATAATTATTATTATTATTATTATACGTATACGATGTGGACGCGCGCGGAAGATAAGACTATCCGTACCATTACCACCGGGCTCGATACATTTTATTTACACAGAGTATTCCTCTCCCACGAGTCGCGCTTAAATAATATAATCTCGTAATTGTCTGATGTCGTCGTCGTTATTGGTTTGTGTGTGGAAGAAAGAAACCTCTAAGAGCCGGGGAGAAACACACGCGCGCGTGTGTGGAAATCGACGACACGTTACGAGAGAGTTTCTCGCGTTAAAATCGTCGCTCCGGAGACTCCGCCGATAAAAGGCTTAATATATAAATATGTATACGTAATGAGATTATGAAGTCCACGGAATTTATTTGTAGAAAAAATAAAACTGTTTCGCTTATCGGAATTAAAAGTAGACGTAATTTTCTGCCTGTATGTTTAGCCGTTAAAACTATTTTAAACTATATATACTTATTCAAATAATCAAGTGTACATTTGATTACACTGTATTTATTATTATAAATTGTGCTTTGTATTTCATAACTAATCGGTAACAAACACTTATTAGTTATTTTATTAATTCGTAAACACAGAATTTTCAAAAAAAAAAAAAAAAACTTAATTTTGATCACTGTAGTTTACAATCGATTAGAAGAAAAAATAATATTCTAAAAGTATTCGGAATTATTTGTATGCGAAGTGTTCAAAACACTATTAGGGAATATTATTGTCGTGATGTATTTCCACACCACACTTAAGAAACTATAATTATTCGATTTTTTTTTTTTTTTTTAAATTCTTAACCAAATTCATCGATTGTTTTTTTTTTTTTTTTTTTTGTGTCGAAAATACCTCGAACCCGTACACGAGATATCTTTGAAATGTGGTTATCAATACTATTTCCGTGGTTCGTGTCGGGTGTCAATCAATAGAATGCTCATCGGATCTATCAGACGGCTTTCAGACGCGTCCACGAGCCGGCAAAGAGCCCGGTGTGGTGGTGATTAGATCAAAGGTGAGATTCTGTGCAGTATCACGCACAATCGAACACTTGCTCTCGCGCTCGCGGGGTCACTGCACACGGCGCGAGCGCGCTGTTACCGTTAACAATACCCCGAGTCCACATACCAATAACGACTTCTTTCGTCTGCTCGGAGACACTACTAATGCGATCGGCGGTTTCATTCTTCTTCCCGTCGTCGCGATGGAAGTGATGGTGTGCCTCGCCGGCGGCCAATATCAATAAGAGTCATCAATTAACCGTAGAAAGAAAGAAAAAAAAATCACTCTCCGGACACACGTCAATATATTTCCATCTCGTCTCACTTTCTCGATCACTCCCGCGATATTCTTGAATATATTTATTTCCCCCCCCCCCCGTATAAAATTCGTCCGAAGGTTTCCATACAAAATTCTTCTATACAAAGATACACGCGCGCACACTGATGCGGCAGATGATAAGTAGTGAATCGCAAAATCGATTTTGAATACGATTGCCCATTGCTACACGCGAACGAGACGGTTTTATATGTGCGCCGTTTGTACGCCGAATAATATGAGTTTATTATTCGCCGACTTTTGAACGATACCGTCGGTCGGGGGGTGGGAGCAGGACGACTATGAATTATTTATAAAACACACTGCAGTGTGATAATATCGTATAAGGCGAAATTTATTTCATACGAATTCACGCGGGAATCGACGACGATGTCAAAAAAGAAATGCGCAAACGACTTTTTCGACAGAATTTAAAAAAAAAAGAAAGTGATTTGTGCGTCATATAACACGAGGAGATTTTTTTTTCTGTACACTATTCACACCGATAATGTTTTACACGATATCACGCCGAGTCGTCGGAAAACACGACGAGGAAATTCGCGAAAATCGTTTGAAAACAGTTACAGTTTACCAGTCCGATCGACCTGTTTTTACACGTTTCGTTATTAGCGCCTGAAACGAGTAGAAACAGCATTCTTATTGTTGTTTTACGTAGTACAACAAAAAAACAAACAAAATACTAATATTAAAACGCGCGATACGTTTGAATTTTTTTTTTAATCATAGACGGTAACGAATTTGAATATAAATTCATAAAATTAATAATTTACAACTTATGAATTCTCTCCGTTCAAGGTAATTCAATCGAATAACATTGTAACGCTAACAACAATACAACAACGCAATCTACGCGTTTCGGTGAAATACATCAAAACGCGATTTAACAATCAGAAGGACGAATTTCGAAATTCTTTTTGGACGCGTGTATTGTAGTAGATCACGAGCCGTTTCGATCGTTAGCGGTGGATAAAACGGTGAATTAAACACGATTGTTTTTCCGGTTAGATCAATTTTCGATTGACGAATCCGGATTTCGATTAAAATTACACGATTTGAAAACGAACATTTAAACACGGACGAGATGCGCGTATGATTCGAAAAATAAATTTACCCTTACGATTATCTCTAAGAACACATTCCGTATAATGTAGTGCGAGAGTTTTTATGTACTTCGAACCGAACGATCGCTTAAATAGGTTTCGGGTAATAAATATATAAACGCGCTTTGAAATCCTTTTAACCGTATTATTAGGAACGCGTTCCGTCCCGGATGATGCAGGTGATGGTCTCTACCGCATTTGCATTTCCAAAACTGTAAACGTAGTGTGTTTCCGTCAGCGATCTTGTACAATTAAAGAAACGACAACCACCGCAGTTATCATTAACGAACGAACTCGTCACGTCCCGGAACAATAATAATTGTTATTATCGACTAATACGTTTATCGTTCAACCGCCTTTCGAAATCTCAAAGCCATTTTTTGTTTTTTTTACTTTTCGTATATAAAAACGTATCGTTTCCCCCTCGGTCGACACTCGCGCGGGTCACATCGGATACGAGCGGCACAAATGAACAAACACCCGACGTACGATATAATAATAATAATTATAATAATAATAATAATAATAATAGTAATGAGTAATTATTGGCTAATATGGGAGAACGCTTAAGGTATCCGAAACAAGTCCTCCTTGGATCGGTCACGAAGAAGTACTTATTGAGTTTGAGAGAAGTGATAGCCGCGTAGCGTTATTGTAATTGGTTTTTTTTTTTCCCCCAATAAAATGGATTTTATAATGTTTTAGTAATACCGAGCACGAGTAACCTAATGACGTAAATGGGTTTTTTTTAACGATTTTTTTCCTCCCTCCCTCCTAACCGACGATACGAGTATAGTTCGTTTTTATTAAAAAACAAAACGATAATATGACGTCTCGGAGAATTTATCGAGCGCGCGCCATCACCGGTGGTCCACCGTGTTCAATAGGCGCCGCACTTTGATGCGTCGTTTTCGCGACAACGTATGAATTACTCGACGATGCGCGAAAATCGACTTTTTAACGCTGTGTTTTATGTGAAATGAGAAAGTAAGAATAATTTCCGATTAAAAACATGCTACCCCCTACACATCGCCGTAAGACCCGAACTTTTGAGTCACACGCACAAAGTCAACAGAATTTCAGTGGTCGTTCCGCGTGTTTAACGAAATTATTATTTCTCATTTTTTGTGAACAAAAAAACGTGTACAACAAAAATTGTAGATTTTCGCGAACAAAAAATAAGTCGATAAAATATAATGCAAAACACTGAAATTGGCATTATTACCGGTTGCATGGAATCGTGGAAACTGCAGGAAAGCGAGGAAAAGAATAACGTCTAAAATCCGTTTGTCCACCACGCCACGCGTTCTTCTCTCCTCTATTAAATCACTCGAATAATACGGTCTGACGTTTATTATTCCGGACGAACGACATTTGAATTTATTCAATTGTACATCGCACGTGCGCGTCACTTTTCGGACGGACCATTTCCTCGACATCGATTATAATAATAATAATAATAATAAACGTCTCCACGTTCGAACGAATTTAACGCGATAAAAATGTGCGCACGTGACATATTTTTTAATTTTTATTTATTACGTTTTTGGGAATCGCGAACGACGACGTGAACGTTTAATCGTTTTTAAATTGGCCGAAAAATATACAGTCGCGTTTACATTTAATTCGCGTCTCCAAAACTCGTAGCGGAAAAAACGTTACAATTTGTTTATAACGCGACAAAAAGAAGAAAAAAAAACGTTATTAACATTATTAAGATGTGTGTAAACATTTTTCTTTTTCAAATAGCGCAAGTGTTTGGATTTTTATCTTTGGCTTTAACAATAGTGATTAATGTGCACAGATGGTATTACACATTTTTTTTCCAATACTTTCATTGTGTACTTATAACCGACAATTTTCGCTAAACTCCTATTAAAGGAGTAACGATTGATTTAATAATATGTACGTATAATGCACATCACGGATCGGGACAAAAAAAAAGTTATATTAATAATAGTACCGCTTTGTTCTCGAGGGGGAAAACGATTAAAATATACGGCAGAAACCGCGTGGTGTACAACTATAATATATAAACATACGTTTGGAGAGGTGTGTCCGTGCGCGGACAAGCCTTATTATTATTATTATTATTATTAATATTATATTGTTTACAATGCTTCCACGTGAGCGCGTCAAAGGATTATTATTATTTCATTTGTATATTGAAAACCAATAATTGACCTAATGCCCGGGTAATAATTAATAAGACGATTTTTCTCTTTCGTCATAATAATTTTATAGAAACGTCGTTGGTTAAAAATTTTCAATTAAAAATGCGTTTACGAGGCACGTACTATATATTATATCATCTGTGTATATGACGGAAGTAAAAAAAAAACTTTTAATTCTCTATTTTCTTCAGGAAATATTATTTCGAATTTTAATAATTAAAATAAAATAATAATATATTTTATAATAATAAAAACACGTAAATAATCTTTATTCTCCAGCCTCATTAACAGCAGTAACCGCACGTATTATTATTATTATTTTCTGTCGAGACACTTGTGTCCGCAGAAATGAAAATGACTTTGAATGTTCTACGAAAACTCTTCACACCTACTCGAGGAGTCAAGAATGCACAATGAGTTTCATCTTTCTTCCCGAAATATACGTATTCAGTACAGTAAATATGGTACGACGAAATATTAAAAAAAAATATTTCTTTTCTAAATAAATCGACCGTAAATTATGATATTAATCGTTCCGATCGTATTTTAATAATATCGTTAAATTCAGACAAATCTACTAAATTATAATGTAGACAATACGTAAACTGTTCGTTCTGGGTTTTCAGAAAAATCAAAAAATGATATTTAATTCTGAATTTTTTTCCGGCGATAAATCCGCGAGTTTAACATTACGTTTAATTGCAAACACATCGCAGTACTCCATCCTCCGAATTTCATTTCCATTTCTGAAACGAACATTTTTTTTTTATTTTATATGTCTACGACGATCTTTTTTTTCGAAAAATATTCGATTTCTAAACTTTTAATAAAATAGGTATGAATTATAAAGAAGAACACCGCGCGTTTTTATCGATTTTATCTCGTGTACCGCGGACAGTTTTGCAAATGAGATTTTTTTTCTTCAAACTTTTTCCAAAACGATTAGAAAAATAATTTAAAAAAAAAAAATGTGTATATATATATATATATTTATTAATTTAATATGCGTAGTGAATGTTTTTTAATATCGTATAAATAGTAATTACGAAATAATTAAAGTATAATATTATTATGCGCGGGAAGAAAGTGTAACGTTTAGGTGAACATTAGGCCTGTTAGCACTACAGAAATAGTAATTAAATATTCAATGAGTATATGTGTAACGCCGCACGCCTGTTAAATACGCATAACGCCCGCCAAACCGCCATCGCGATATTATATAATAATAATAATAATAATAATAATATTCATATCATTATCATTATTATTATTATCATCATCATCATCATCATCATCATTATTATTATTATTATTATTATTATTATTATTAAACGCTTTAAACACGTTATATATTTATAATCTATCGTGTACACGAATATTGCGCAATTCTTGCTGCCGCATAGAAACGGTGTAATGAATATATATAATATTAAAAATTATATATATACACGATAATAGCCGTTGTCCGTTGGTCCGATGGCTGTTGGATGGGAGTGGTGAGAAGGGAGACCGACGAGTGAAGCACGTACGATCTCCGACAGACACGTAGAAGTCGTTAAAAAAATTAAAAAAAAAAAAAAATCCTCGCAGCTTTGTTTCCGAACCGATTAATCGATTTTTTCACTCGGGTCCGAGACCTGTCTGTCGGCCGACAAATCTGACGGTCGCTGCCGGATTTCTCGATATACCGACGATAACAGTAGGCACGAGCGGTGTTGCAAAAATGGAAAAAAAAATCATATCTTCCATCTATTATTTAATAGTGCTCGGTAATCGTGAGAGTATCAGTATTATCATCGGGAGCGTGTAGACTTCTATATCGAATCTATACGAGATGTAATCCGCTGCCCGGGGTGCATCGTCTGCGGGAGAACGTTTTTTACCCGCGGCGTGTGTCGCGCATTCGATTTACTTCTCTAAAATCTTCGTACTAGTTCCGTACGCGATTCATGTAATATGTCAAATTTATACCGTTTTACACCGTATTAACACGCATATACGTATATGTACGCGATTTTAGTTATTATTTATTAATTTTTTTATGTTCATATTAAATTGTCACGTTATAAATTAATAATGCCGTACAAACTATACGTAAAATAAATAAATCGCGAGAAAAACCGGAGTTATGAATTTTATACTAAACGCGTTAAACCGCTATCGCACGTGCGTTTTCCATTGAAAGTTTCACGTATTTCTTTTGACCAATTTTTTTTTTTTTTTTTTTTTTTTTACTATCCTCACAGTTCGAATCGTTACTCATTTTTTGACCATACACTGTAGAATAATACTTTTGTTTTTATTGAATATCAGTCGGATTCAACTTTTTATACCACGAAAAAATCGAATCGCCCTTACGTTTACGAATGTATGCGTACACAGAACAACGATTAAGAATCAATTATATATTTAAATAGATAATACAATGACTTTGGTGACACGGAGTGACGCAAGTGGTTGATAACTGCCGACATGTAATATTTGTACAAATTTTCCATTTCATAGCGAAACGCGGAGGAAAAATAATTTCTTCGTCTGATCATCGAATACCTACTCGGCTTCAACGCGAAGCAAAGCATAAAGATGATCATTAGATGTAGGATTTAAAAATAGTAAATGTACATTATATTAGCAGTCACATTAACGACTGCGCGTTAAGAGTGGATTTTTTTTCGCTTGTACAAAAATAAATTTTCATACAACAAACATCGATTAGTTATCAAGAAAAACATGACAAAATATAATTTATTTAAAAAAATCGTATTTGAGTATGATGATGCGAGGAGGTTCGAGGAATAATTGCGATAGTATTCAGTCCCTGTTATGTTACGTGTGTTAATCATTTGGAGAAATATCGAACAACAAATTTCCGTTTTTAAATCGCGTTTTTACATGATTTTTCGGTAGTTTTTAATTTTATATTTTCGGGTGCTTTTGAGAAAATGAAAAAAATTAGCCTCTCTCTCTCTAAAGTACTAGACTGCACGATTCGTTATCGGAAACAAAAAGTGGCTGTAATGTTCGGAGCACTCCTTCCGGTAGAATTTTTGGCTACGGACATAAAATAAAAAAAAGCGCGTCGTCGTCATAACCGATAACGCGTTTGTCGTTCCGTCGAAGAGTCTAAAAAGAGAAAAACTGAATCGTTCGATTTCCAAAATCCTCGTAGAAAATCCTTCTTCCGCTCCGGTCGCGGAGGCGGATAGTCGTCGTCGCACGCACGTCTAACCCGCGCAAAAAAATATCCGTCGGAAACGGGGAAAAAAAACCCCTCGCGCCGCCGTGTCGTGGAGAAGAAACTACGACGGTGAAGGCGTTCACGGGCGTATATATAATAAAGCCGCGCGTGTATAACACTGATTGGAATTTCTTTATTTCTTTTTTTGTTTTCTACGTTTCGTGCCGTCACGTTTTGTGCGCCGCCCCACACGCGCGTACGTCTCGCGTGAGTCGGAGTGTACAAAAAAAGAAAAAAAGAAATACAGCATTTTCGTTAGCGTTACGGTGACACGAAATGTCGGGGACACGGTCGTGTTATAAATTATTATCACGCGCATTACACAATCGTTCGGCGGCCGGGTGGCCGATAAATAATAAGTACATTACTGGTACTGGTACGCCGACTGACGGCGGCGGTAATTTGCTTTTGCAGATAAAAAAAAATTTCAACGGCGGTCGTAAATCCGCGCGCGATCCGACGGACGCGAGCCACGGCCGACGCGACGATTCGTCACGTTCGTTTCCCCCGCCCCACCGGCTCGTTTACTTTTGTAAAATATTCGCAATTTTCGCGGGCGCGTCGCACACCCCTCGTCGCCGTTCGCACGTGCGCCGAACACTTTGCGCAGAGAGACTTCAGTGCGAATCGCGCGTGCAATTGTTTACGAGTGGCAGACACCGGATCTAACGCGCGCATAAAATATTCTGTACTACGGCCCGGTCGTCGAACGTCCGCGACGAATACTGACTGCTGCTGAATGGCCGGGACAATTTCGAAAAAAAAAAAACGCAATTGTAAAAAAATGTAATAAAATGAAGACGCGGATCGTCCCGTAAATCTTTCCTCACTCTCCCACCCCCCCTTTCGACGGCCGCGAGAATAATCCGATTTCGAAATCCCCCCCCCAGAGAACGAAACAATTTGCCAAAAACCGTCGAAACCTTCCAGAAAAAATAACGGGAACGTTACGAGGCAAATGGTGGTTACGAGACAAAACGTTCCGAGGCGTTATAAAACACACACACACCGTATAGACATTCGTTTTTATAAAAATTTATTTTGAAATAATTGGTTCAATTAAAAAAAAAAATAAGCGAAACATTTTTTTTTTTTTTTGTTTTTTTTTGCGAAAATACGCGTAAAACTGAATGCAGTGATAACGACGAACATTTGAAACGCCTGAAATGTACGGATGACAGAACTATTTACCGTATAAATCTGTACACTTTCCGTCACTGTTAGCTGCAGTGCTGTGTGCAAGACCGTTTTCGCTGTAAATATTAATACTGTCGAATTGACAAACGTCGCATTATATCAGGTCTACAATGGTATAATTTTAACCATATTGTCGTTGCGTTGTGTATTGAAAGGGATTTTTGTATTATTTACGCTGAATGTGTTTGGAATGAATTCGCCGGAAGAGAGTTCGGACTTTCATTTAAAAGGGATACATTTTTTTCGGTCGATTCTAATAGAATTTTTAAATGCGAACTAAATACGTTAATCATTGACAATATTATCGGACATTCATATTTCTATTGAAATCAGCTAGCACTCCCCCATCTTAATTAAGAAATCCAATTCAGCCTGCGAGTCTATTATGTTAGCAAACACTGTGTTGACGCTATATTAAACGCTATGCCGGTTTAACTACATTTCCATACTATTTGTGAAAATAATTTATTTCGAATCAACGTTTTATTCACAAATACTACGGCTATTTTAATAAATTGTGCATCGTTGTTAAAATCGAATTTTTTACTTGAATTTCATTTTTCACTCATTAATACTTAAAACGTTTTATTTCATTTTTCTATCACAATACACCACGCCGCTTCCCAAAAGTTAACATTAACCATAATTGAAAAATTAAAAAGATATTTTTTGTTTTACTTTTCAACTCGTTTTATCGTTAAATTTACACTATATATATATATATATATATAGTCAATTATCATAAATTATACAGTTTAATTCAACAAATCAGAATTAAAAAAACACAACATTATTTATGTGTTATAAAATAACATATATTGACTGAAACAACTATTTTCATGTAACTTCGTGTCAGTAATGAAATAATTACAATTCACGGCGAATATTTCGTACAATATTATTATTTTCAAATAGAACATTGAATTTTAAATTTAACGTTTTTTTTTTTTTTTATCGAACTCGTGTTGTTTTTTTTTTATAAATTTTAAATTTAAATTCAACCGGTTTTCGAATCGTTTATAGTTAATTTATTCGAATTTTATTTTTTCCATTATAACTTATTGCTGAATTTTTTAACGAAATACGTGCTCGTATTTATCTAATATATCGTTTCGTATTTATATGTCGGCAACTAATAGAAAAATACTCATAAGTGTACAAAGATTTTTAAATAATAATAAAAAATAAATAAATAAAACACGAGACTATCGAGAGAAGTAAAAACGTTTTCGCCATGTTGAACCACAAAAATGCTACCAGTGAACGGAATCGGTTAACCCGCCGTAACAGCGGTCGTCAGTGCGTTGTCGACCACGGTGAGACGACTCATGTAGCGGTCTCATAAAACAATATCATAATCTCGGCTTGCTCGTACGGAATGTCGAGAAGCCGTTTTTCTTCAAATCCGCCGTTCCGATATAAATTCGTGTGATTTACGTCAGGCGGAGCGGTCGATTTGATGCCGCCGAGGCAATAAACCGTTTTCTCATAACACGCGGTTAGTAGTGTGTGCGTTTGTGTTCGATCTACAAAAAAAAAAAAAAAACCTTCCGTTGTACGCGACGACGGCGATGACGACGGCGACGACGATGTGCTAATGACAAATACTACAGGCACACGAAAGATTTTCACCGTAATACGTTTACGTAGTGTAAACAAATCTGTTGCGGGTTTGCATAGTTTTTAACACCGTCCGCCGGAGCTCGTGCACAACGTCTCCGCTAGTGGATGCTGTCTTTCTACAACGAATCTGTCGGAATGGGCGTTCGTTGGGGGAAAAAAACAATCGTACCCGTTCGTATTATTACGTTCATCCGTCCCGTACATACCGCGTAGCGAAACGTTTTAAAAATTTTATGAAATTTTATTTTTATTTTATATGAAATTGTTTATAAATTTCGAAGAAACTAAACACACGCGTGTATGGATTTCTCGAAAAAAAAAACCGTTCACCGTCGTGTCCAGACGGTCTAATATTAATTAATCAGTAATCATTTGGGTACGCGAAGTCGGCCCGATCGATATCTTTCCAAAAACCCGTTTGGACGAATCATACGCGGACTTTGTTAGCAAAAAAGCTTCACGAGTTTACTTTCTATAAATTTGATTCAATCTGAAAAAAGTGAATATTTTACAAAAAAAAAAAAACGGAAAAAAAACGTTGTTTTCGGATAACCAACTCGGTGTCGAAACCGGTGGTGTCCGATAAAACTTTGAGGAACAAAAAAAAAATAAAAAAAATATCTAATAATTATTTCTAATAAAGTGTACAAAGAATTTTTACACTAACAATAAGTTTCTTCATATGTATATGTTATATAAAACTACTGACACGCTTACTGACTTTTTGGCCAATTGCGCAAAGAATTGTGTAAAGTATATAAATATAAATTATTAGTGTTGTTAACAAAAAAAATAAATAAATAAATATTTTAACATTAAATTTCATCGATCGTATTTCATTTACAATCTCCGTGATATCAAACGTCCTAGCAATTAACGTGTTCCGATAAAAAAATATTATTGTTTTACCGATACGTGAAACGAACGACCGTAATCCGCAGGCACGTATAATTAATGTTTCAGGAGAAGAAAAAAAAAGTGTGGAGATATAACATCTGTTCCCCGATCAATCCTCGTAAATACGCGTTACTGCAACAGTCGATATATTTCACATTCCACGACGTTATTTGTCGGAGCGTAAACAGTTAGGCGAGAGCCACCACACACCCGTCTGAAGACTGGGGAACCCGTGCGACGTTTTTTCGATAAAAAAAAATTATGTGAATATTTCCCCAAAAAAAAAAAAGGAAAAAAATGTTTGAAAATCGTATATCGTTTAATTCGTTAGAATAAATGGTACGTTTTCCGGACATTATCGACCGTTATGTCCGTGTTGTCCGATTAGCAGTAGATTCGATCGCGAGCACGTTTCAACAGCCCTTCGCCGCGGGAACACGTCGAAACGGCGGCTGCTGCTGCGGCATTATATTATACGTGTATTATCGAAACGTTCGTTATGATTTCTCCGACGGTCGCTCATCTCGTTTGTTGTTCGAACGGGTAAAATCGGGAGAGCGCGCACACCCCAAAATAAAAAATAAAAATCTCCTCTCTCTCTCACCATCCTTTCTCTCGTCGACCCTCCTCTCGCGGTACACCGTCGCGCGCGCGCCACGGATTTGCATAATTAAATTTTGCGGCCGTCGCGCATAACAATATACACGTAACCCTTTCGCCATATCGTCCGGTGAAAAAACGGCAAAACGCACTTACTATACAGAGTGATTTATTTTATTTATCACGAGCCGTTTATTAGCAGATGCCCGGCACACGAAACGCGCGTTATTATTATTATTATTATTATTTTATTGTTAGCTAGTGAACGATTCGAGAAATATTCGGTGCGGACAACAATAGTTTTAAACACGCCGGACTACTGTCTTTCTCGACTCTTCGCCACGTCTATATTTCCACAGTAATTAATAAATGGAAATTGTTGTTATTCGTTATCGTAATTTGTTTATTATCGAATAACGTACGCGTCGTAAATTTAAAACGAAAATTTTAAAATATACGAACGACTAAATAATAATTTTGATTTTTAAACTCATTCGCTTTTAATGTTGCTTTTTCTGCACGCGCTATATTACGTATATATATATATTGTTGTATAATTAAATACCAATAATTAGTTACTTATTAAAGTATACTAATAAGAGTCGCTTTTCGGTTGGAAACTGCATGACACAAGTATTTCTATTGGATTAAAAGAGGGGAAAAAAACTATATTTGCAGTTATTACGCGTTAATGCCAAAATGGGTTAAAAATATATAATTTTCGTTTTCGAACTCGATTAGTTGGAGATATTCACTGTGTACGAATTTTTCAATTTTTTTACACGATTCTCACGTTTAATTATAACACGCCGCGCAAACGAATGTTATTATACCAAATGTCTCAATATTATTTTACACTTAGAGATTATAGGATTTGATTATCATATTGATTTCTAATTTTTTAGAATTTTTTTCTTTTTTTACATTAACACTTTGTATTTTATAGTAAAAAATCTGTTGGTAACCCCACAGAGAGGTTAACACTTATATCGATTTATATCATTTTTTCCCCGTTACCTCGGACTCGATAATCGATAAAACGTGTGTCGGGGGGCACGTTTTCGACATTTATTAAATTCTCCCTTTACCAAACGTCTCGAATTCAAATGAAAATATTTCGAAAAGTCAACGCGTATTATTCATTGAGAATTTATAACAATAAAATCAATGTATATTTTATGGACGTATTGACAAAAAATCTCTATAGTTTTTGCGGCGGCGTTGTAAAAAAATTATTAAAATTATGTAAAAAAAAAAAAAAAAAAAAACCATGATATACTCGTACGTAACTAGCCATTAATATTTCCACGTGATGAGTGGTAAAAATCAATCACCCTGTATATAATCGTACACACGCCCTATATACGAAACGTGTAGAGCATGAATAGACAATATACCGAGCAGCGGTTTCGCAATCTCTCGTTTTAATACTTTTTTTTTTTTCTCGAAATCTTTTCGCTATTTAATCGTACGTTCACATCATCCGTATACGTTCGTCGAATCCGCGTATCGCATACACACGGCTCATTGGCGTAATGAAAACCCCTTTTGCGCGCAGTCATTGTACTCGTACTGTTTGTCTGCGCATTGTAATTTGCCGCTCGGCCAGTGTTTAATCGGCGGGGGCGTAATTGGATCACAGTGGCTAAGGGGACGGGAACGGGAGAACTGGAGCTATTTACAATGTTTTTGTAAAATAATTTTTTTTTATCATTACTATAATAGTTTACGTGACGCGTGTAAAAGAAAAGACTTGTCAACAAAGGTTTTGGCAAAATAGAGTAACCGTCGATTTAAAAAAAAAAAAAATAATAATAATAATGAATTTAAATTATAAAATAATGTGCTATTAAATATTCGCACGATAATATCGTAGAAGAATTCGAATAAGTAATCGGTCTAAACAATTTACTACATAATTATTTAATTAAGTTTATTTCGTGTTTTATATTCAAATCATAGCACTCCGTCATGATAAAATCCTGGCTACGCCATTGTAGCCATAACCGTGTAGAGGTATAAAACAAAACGAAAACGATCTCTGCTGATGCGCATAAGAAAGAGGAGCGTTATTTTATTTTTAACGCAGTGAGACGATCACGGGTCTGGTTACACGAGGTTAACCTAAGCTAACCTTACGGTGGCGTAATTTGCCATTGTCGCGACTCGCCGACAAATTATTATTAAGAAATTACTGTCCATATTTTTATAATTGCACTCAAATCTGCCAGCGTAAAACAGATTGTTTTAACCATAAAAACCGTTAAAAGTTTTTACGGAATATTAAGAAACCATTACCGATTGCGGACTAACGTTGAAAGAATATTTATCAATACGTAAGTCTCGTTTTTACTCTGACATTTATAGAAAACGAATTTTCGATTTTTTTTTTCTCGCAGTCAATTCGTTGTGATACGTTTTTTTATTTTTCTTACATATTTGCAATTAATGGTGTAAAATTCAAAAAATACTTACGATTTGAAACATTCAAACTAATACGCATTAAATTATTAAAACAAAAATCGTGATTTATATCGAAACAAAAGATAATATTGAAAAATAACTTGGACGCCGATAACGCAATAACTGTATCCCTTTTTTTTGGTCCATATCTTGTAATTCCGATAAATCTAAAACGTTATCTGAAATATTGTGTGTATCGTAAACGAACATAATAATATAACCTTGTAGATTTTATAACTTCTTTATAAAACGGTCTTACTTGCTGGCTGATTTTCGGTGTGTTCCGGAGGATGGAAGGCAGTGTAATAAGGATTAACATAAAGAAATTCTATTTTAGTTTAGACTTTAGATGCTAGTGTATTAAACAAGATTATCATCAAATTGTCTATTCTTCCACTACGCATTTACGAAATAATAGAAAAAAGTCGATGAGATACGCGTCACCGCGAGACCTATTAGAACGAAATTGTGTAAATGAATCGAGTAAATTTATTTTTCTATTTTGCCTGCGCGGTTAAAGCGGATAATAAAAAAATTAATAATCTCTGTGTATTTATAACGAAACACATGCAATATAAGGACGATATAATGTTAACGGATTAATCTGGCCCAAGCCCAAACCTCAAAAAAAAAAAAAAAATAAGAAGTTTTGTTAACTATAGTTTGTAGGACTCTTGGCATTTAAACGTCGTCAATGAGCTATTTCAATCGTATGCGCTTCGGTTTTATTAAAAATAGCCATCACCTTTCTATTCCATTTTGACTACAACGGACCGGTCGAGTAACGGCTTCGTGATCTTTGGAGGCAATTGACAACGCAGTCCATTTTGACGTTTGATTCGTCACTGGCGAAGTGAAAGGTGTAAAAAATGCGTATTATGCACGCGTTGCGATCCGGGTAACTGTCGAACCAGCAAATGGTCTGGAAAAATTTTTGTAAATCCTGTATATAGTCAAAAATTCCAATACGTCCAAATATCCCTTTAAATATATATATATATAAAACACAAGGAAACTATCAATATAAGCATACTGTTTTCTGTAATTTTTTTGTTTTAACGAATCGTAGCGTTGAAATTATTATACAGTTAGAGAACACGACGTGTCATTCATACGCCATTATATTATTTCTAGTAAACTCCATATACGACGATAATGTGTGGTAACCGGTAGCCATTCCGTCTGTATGTATATATATATATATATAATATGTGTACGTACTACGTGTAATTAGCATTTATTTCATTTACGTTAACACGGAGGCAAATATACATTTTCCATCGTCGAAATAATGAAGAAATTTAAGAAAAAAATAAATAAATAAAATTACCATATACAGTCCTCGGTGTGTGTCGCATTGTCGTCCATACGACTTTTGCAAGCCAACGAACCGTTACAACAACGCTGCGCATTTGTTTTACACGATAACTCCGAGTATTGCGCGAGATTTATTTATTATTTTTATTTTTTTATCAACGACATCATAATATAATGGTTTTGTTTTATGACCGTGATAACAACTACGTACTACTTGCACGGTAAATATGTTCGAAAACTGGTCAATTAAAAAAAAAAAAAACGTTTTCCAGCACGTACAGTAATCCGTGTAAAGTATAAAGTAATCCGATAATGATCGATACACATTAGATATCCGATGTTGTCGTGGTGAAAACATAAAAAAAATATTTACAATTTATTACACCCGAAAGAAAAAGTTAAAAGTCTTGTCGGAAATGTATAAATCGTATTTTACTTCATAAGAAAACATCGAAAACAGCTGAATAATATGCGTAACAATGTGAAATTATTAACAGAAAATTTATAATAAGTTCGAGTTTTCTACTCGATAATCGATATTACAATGATTTAATTGTTCGGGAAAAAAAATGACCGACTTAAGTCAACACGAATCGGTTAGGTTGGGTTACGTTAGATAATTTATAACGTTCCTTAGAAAGATTCTGTAGTGGCCTAAAGAGATTTATCTTCATAAATCTAATTAAATCTTCAGTCAGATTTAATCACCAAGTTGCATAAAACGACGATGAAATAATTCTGCGAGCAGAAATCACGTAGGGTAAAATATGAATATTATTGTAACATTAGAAATAATAATGTCAGGTTAAATTGACTACATTTATTTGAATATAACAGATCGTGCGCCGTTTTATATACATTTTGTATTTAAATTTATTTAGTAGAAGAAGAGTAGTAGAGATGATATTAAATTGTTTTACTTGTAACGGCCAAGTTAAATTCTTAAATACGTCTGCCGTATGTAATATTAAACGTTTCGTTTGGCTCGGGAAGCCGCCTTCACGGATTATATTATTGAACTAACAGAAATCACTCGAGTTTGAAACGTTATTTTATTATTATTATTATTTCCAAAACACTAAAATCTGTCGGTTTATTTATGTTTAACGACGTTCACACAGTTTTTTTTTTATTATTTTATTTTTATTATTCGATTTAAATTCGTTTTCATTTCTCTTTGTAATATTATAGTCGGTTTATTAAGCTTTTTTTTTTACTATTATTTGTATTTAAGCGAAACTCTAAACGTGATATAATAACTGTACGATAAGACCGTATATTATAGTAGTAACATTACCGTTTTAACGTGCCGCTACTCGTGTTTACAATATAATATACACTGCGTACCAGCTATAAAATACTACGCTTATTCTTGTTATTACTATAATACGCATTCAATATACACTCGAACGATATTGTAGTAGTTTAGCCGTGGATCCAGGATTTTTAATTGATAATGTTTGATCAAAAAAAAAAAAAAAATGTGTAAAACGTACAAAAACTAAATGATTATATTTAATATTATATAATTATAATCGTGAACGAGAAAATTACGCGCACGTGACGTTTCATTTATAAATAGCTATAATAGAAAATGCACTGTGAGAAACAGTAGCTACTAGAGAGAGAGAGAGTTTTGAGATGGATGGTGGAAAATATTTCGATTAACCGATAAATTTAAACACTGAAAAAATGATTCTAAATGTTTCTATTGATTTTTAATCAGAATGATCGTTGACGTTTTAAAAATTTCAAAATATTCGTATTATTTTAAGATAAATATTATACGTCGTGCAACGTCGAATTATGGTATAAATTTCAAGTATCATAATCATTTTTATAATGAAAAACAAAAAAATCCACTTTATGATAATCCGATGTGTAAATATTGTTTTGTAGTTTTTCTAAAGTTCAATATTAAACACTGTACGTGTAATGTTCTACAAAAATTTTATACGAAAATTATATTCGTAAGTGAAAATTTCTTTTCCCATTTTATTCGTTGTATAATAGTGTAGTTCGGACGATAATCTGGTCATTCAATAAATTCGACGACGAATTTCACGAAAACGTCGGTACTAATTTTTCGTGCGGTGTAAAGAACGTGCGCTTATCGCGTGAAAATTTAAACAAACATAATGACAATAATTACCTGATTAAATTAAATATCTCGTTAAAAAAAAACGCAATATATCCGATAATACACACGTGTTTACGCAACGAATTTAACGAATGTTACACGCGGATTACGACGGGCTTCACAATTTTAATACACTACAACAATATGTATATATGTGTACTCCATTCTCGTATACATAATATTATCTTCGTCTCGAAATAATACGATTGTGTTTAAATAACATGACGTTCGTTCTCGCGATAAACACGCGGTGTGGACACGATATTATAATAATAACAATAATAATAATATCCGTGAATAGAGTGGTTGACAATATAGAAGAAGTAGAAGAAGAAGAAGAAAACACGAACGTAGTCGTATAAATTAGTCTGTAAATGAATTATGGAATTAATAGTAACACGAAGTATACGCGTAATATCCTTATATCGATGTAATTAACACAAAATCGATATGCTCATGTTAAAAAATACAACTGGATCGTTCGAGAAATATAGTGTTATATTTTCATCAATTATTATTATAATTATTATTTTGAATTAAAATAGGTTTCTCGTAATAAATAATAAGTGAATCGTGCAGTATAAATCGATTCGCAATAAATTACACGTCGTAATGTTAATATTACGTTTATTAGAGAGTTCAGTGCGATAACTCCATCAAGTTTTATTGCGTTCTTTCCGCAAGTAGCTAAACCCTGTTCAAAAAAAAAAAAAAAAAAATTGATATTAAATTAACGATTTATTCGACAAAAACGAATAACTATTAACTATACATCTAATGGTAGAATTAGTCTCGAGTAAGTCTTTTCGATTTACTGCAGACCTGCGTTATAAAATATTCTTTTTTTGAAATTGATGGTATATTCATGAATAACTAGAGAATTACAGAGTAGTGTACGTATGTTTGTTGTCGATGAATTGCGATTGATTAATCGACCTATGCCCAACAATATTTTGAATCGATCTTTTGGTTTCGGGCGGGTGTTTTACACAATCCTTCTTTTCCGTAAATATTCCACTGCGTAATGCCGATCTAGTATAATTGCGTGAACCGGTCTCTTATGTAAACATCGAATACGCAATACTCGTATGTAATATTAAAATAGCTAATAAGCTAATATAATTGAGATAGGGTCAAAAACGATAGAGCTTCATCTGCAATATAACTCAGACGATTTACAAAGTTATTGACAATTGCCCGCAAGTCACTTAGACGAGTATGCCGTTACAAAATTATCATAGCAGTTGTCTACGCGATGACGACGACGAATATAACACGGATCAATACGCCCGTGAAAATCCCATCAAAATTATTATCGGATCAGCAGTTTCTGAGTCTTACGATTACAAACGTTCACGAATATATATATATATATATATACGAGTATATATGGTTGAAATTGTGTTATGATATCGAAGCGAGCTCGTAACGTCGCGCGCGTGATTTATATCAATATAATATGTTAATTTGGCAGAAACAATTATACGGAATAGAACGAAAATAAAGAAATAAAACCCGCGGCGGATCGTGTGTCATTTCGAATGCAATATAAACACAACTTAATTAAAAAAGAAAAAAAATACCGCGGCCGCGCGTTTGACTTGCCGAACCGGCTGCCGCCGCGGTGGTAACAACCTGCAGGCTATAATATATTAGTAATATTATTTTATATTAATACCATTTTATATTTTTATTTTTATATATATATATATAGGTTAATAACCGTGTTTTTTTTTCTATATAAGAATGTATTTTCTTTCTCTTCGCCATTATCCCACACACACACACACAGGGTCAGCTATTCTTATTTTCGCCCTCCTTAACCATCGTAACCATGTCTTTATCCAATCCAGATGGAGCTTATCATATACTATTTACAATGACATCTAACCGCTTTTTTTTTCTGCCTCACCCTACTTATGATTACTTTTTTGCTTTGACTTCTTCCTACGTCGTATATACAAGACCCCCTAACTACAGTTTTATAAAATACAATTTCGTTTTTACTCTAAATGACGCTCAATTTTTATCGCACAATGTATCACCTTCGCCTTTCTCTAATTTATCCAACCACACCTTGTGTTATTTTACTAAATTCTCTCCGATTTCCTTCGTCCATTGAACGCGATCTATAACTTAACCTTCAAGCCTAACACTACGTTCAGTAATATTTCTACCTCTCACTGATTTTCCAACCTACTGCTCTCTCAATATTCTAGTGTTTTATACGACCGTATTTGAACCATTTTCAATTAAGTCACCCGAAACACTTAGACAATAGAACACAATTGTCCTCTTACTCCTCCCCTGAAACAATATACTTAATCGTTCGCTTATTCCCATCGCAGACATAGAAAATACTATTAAATAAAAAAAAAATTTATGAAAACATAATAATCGACGAATATTGCGAATAATTCGGAATTGAATTGAATCGAGGTATTTAAAAGGATAGTGGAATATCGGCAACGAGTTGAACGTTTGTCATATGACATTTTCTCATTTAAGGAACAAATTGTTTGATGAGCGGATATGTGCGCTAAAAAGAAAGAAATTTATATACGTTGGAAACGAGTGTTTCGTATTTAATTATTTCACGGGACCGACGAACCTATATATAGAGCGGATGAAACTGAATTTGTATAATTAGAATTGATAGAATTTTAAACTCAAATACACGGACTAGTCATAATTAATTTGCGTACTCCGTGTCTGCCAACCCGAAATGGCTTTTTACGACAAATCGCATTTGTATTTCGAATTGCGCAGCGAAACGATCGGAAATGACGACCGAATGTAATATTCGAATGACCACCGAAATGCATTTCCATATAACTTTCTGCGGATATTTCAAATATTACAATATTGTTTTATGCCGTTCCAACGCGTATTTTTAATACACTCATTACACGTTACAATATTATTGTATTTCAACTCCGTTCGTTTACCTATCATATACACAAATAAGCTAACTTTGTGCAAACATTAACGTTATAATAATGTGACGACGACGTTGCGCGTCGACAGTGGAAAAAAAAAGAACAATTTATATGCGGTGGGACCACGATGGCGCGACTATTACGAAATATTCCACAAAAGAAAAATAATATTATAAATCGTTTCGTGACTTTTCTATATTTAGATAGACAAATTATTACATGTAATTATCGTTAGATAGGTGTATTATACGAGTGCGTATAATATATACCTACGTCATGTGCGCACCACACATATTACGCGTTTTGCCCGATGGTAATCGAGTATCGACGACGACGACGACGAAGCCGGTTTGATTGCGCGTCACTACGTACCTATAAATTATAACGAGGATAATTCATAATAATAATAATAATAATAATAATCGAAACCTGAGATTGTGTATGTGTTTGAGATGTGCACAACATTTGTGTGTACAAATACCGAAAATTATTTTTCGTGTCGTACGAAAATGTTTTCGAAGAAAAAAATATCCGTTTCAAATTAAATTTTGTATTATTTGAAATACGAGTATTAATCGTCTTATGACGCATACTGTTATTACGAAAAGTCCGAACTCACTGGGAAAACAAATCGTTGAAGTTACGGAAAAAATATAAGTTTTCACAGCACTTTTATAACTCCATCGAATGTATTGTACCTATATATTATATAATATATGTAATCTCTCTCTTTGTTCGATAGTTCGATTTCGAACGTCGTGACCGTTTTAACAAGTGTAATATTACTAATATTTCTTCAGCCTTTCCGATTTTCTATGCTTCGCATGATTTCTGCTACTAACCTAATTCCTGTTAAATTTTTGATTTGGTTAATAAGTCGAGTAGGAGAAGGTCCTCTATTCCTTTTACCTTGTACTTTTCCTTGTGACCCATATAATATTTTTTTTTAAATCGAATATATGTTATAATATAAGATCAATTATACATTTGTACTTTTGACGCTACGTTACGGTGTTTCGGAAGAAAAAAAACAAAAATCATATACACATTTAGTTTAAGTATACGGATATTATCACCTGATTAGTCGAGGTTCAGATACTTTAATTATATCAATCGAGTATATAAAGAACGGTCGGATCGTTTAAAATGTAATATATTGTATTATTCACATGTAAACGTACATGATAAAATAACGTTAAAACGAGAAAAAAATTGATCACAAAAACATCTGATCGTTGTATAACGATTTGACGTGATATCATTTTTCAGACAACAAGAACGTTTGAATGTCGTTGTGAATTTTCCAATTGTTTGGATTTGTTTTTAAAAGCTTTAAATATTAGTTGAAATTTTTTAGAGTTTCAAAACAGATTTTGACGATATTTGGTACCTTGTTTTTCTTCCGATTTTTTAGATACAACACATTTATAGTAATTTTTGAATTTTTTCAATGTTTTTCACATTTTTTTATTTATTTATTTATTACATACATTTATATTTTTAACGCAATTTTCGACCTTATTCGGTATATTCAATTTTAATAATTTTTTTGAACAAGTTCTAATGATAATAATAATTTTATTAAAAAACGGTGTTGAAACCATATTCAAACACGATTAGTTAAAAAAAAAAAAATTAAAATATTGTATTATTTTATAATCGAATGTATTATAATAAATAAACAGGCCTCAGTTCATATACTCGACAAGACTCGTTATCGTTGTGATTGATTCCTCGCATTCCTTAACACACTCGTATATAAACTTGTAAAGATAAATAATTAAATATATAAGAACATGTACTTATACTTAAATTATTATATGTTATATATATAAAACACGTACACGTACAATTAATTTTATTTGTATTTTTTAATTTCATGTAATTAGTGACCAAAGCAATAAGGTTTTTTCTCTTCTAGTCTTGTTCGGATTCATATAAAGTATATTTTAAAGGCAAAAATAATTTAAAAAGCGACATAAATTAAACAGTTTTTTTAATTCTTGACCACAGCCATGTTTTCACCGTTTGAAAAAACTCCCTTCGTTAATGGCGACATTTTTTCCGCATATGTAAGTTAAAAAAAAATACGCCCCGGATCTGGGAGGTGTATATAGCCTCATCATTTCTGCGCATTTCAGACAATTTCAGGCCTTATTAGATAAATACATTTTTTATTGACCAATTCATATTTTGCGATAGTCAAAAATTACATTTATCTGAATTTTCTTTATACCTAAACAAATTTCAACTCGGTCATCCGTATTCACATACAATTCAATAATGTTATTTTAAAGCTTTGTCTAGATGAATGTTTTTCAATCTGATTTCGACACCGGTATTAAACATAATATACTAAAATTCGTAGGGAATTTTGTCAAAAATGTCTAGACGCGCTCATTCTCAAATTCAGTGTTGTCAACAAAATATATTGTCTGAAGCGTGGCGTGTAAGAGGACATATAAAACGAGAATGAACTTCTGTCAACACTCATTACGGGGCTATGATGCGGTCGTATATTCGTACTCGACGACCGATCGAAGTCGTAGAAACGCTCTCTGCAGTCGCGTAACCACATAATCCGAGGCCAAAAGCCAATAAAATGCAGTGACTAGTGGGTAATATTCGGTTCATATTATTACATTTGAAAGTTTTATTAGTCGGATAGACCGTTTCTGTTTTGTTTTTGTCTTTCGTTCAATAAAGTAAATATATAAATTATACGCTACAAAATGTTTTATATATATACAATGTAGGTTTCGTCCGAGTATTATATTACTTAAATATTTTTATTTTTAAATACTTTATCGTTCGATTTTATTTTTTCCGAATTAAAACGTGTGGCATCTTAGAGATTACCTCGGTGTGTTAGCAATTCATAGGAATTATGCCTCGTTATGCTTATACATCAAAATTTTTTATATTCGAATTTTGGCTTTAATAACTTTGAATTTACAAAATCTAACCATTGTCGTATAAATTATTATTTAACTGTTCTCTAAGGGGATATGTTTCAAATGACTTTTTTCGACAACTTATAGTTGATATTTTAACTTTTAACACAATCACGTTACGAATTGCTTTCACGAAAATTTTAAACTACAATCGGGAGATTTTTTCGAATTCTTCCCATCTTATTTTACGACGATTATTTTTTTTATTATTATTTATTATTTTTAATACAAAGAATTCCGACTGACGGCGCTCTTCGGAGAGTGCTGTACGCGGAAACAATCATATGGTTGAACGAGTTTTTTTTTTATACGTATGTATTATATCGGTGTTTGATGTAAACGAACGTTTATCTGTTTCTTACAATGGTTTTGTGGATTTGTTAGAAAAACGTTTCAAAACGGTTATAAAAGTTTACGTAACGGTTTGGATAAGACGTCGTCGACATATCGACGTCCGATTAATACTTATCGAATATCTAATATATTCAGAGGTAAAATGTGAAGAGGGGGCTCATCTCCTCATATACCTGCACGGACCCATTCAAATCATTCTTCGATAAATACGCACGAACCTTATATGCGGTTTGGAATAGTTCATATCTTGATCGATATAGTTATTTTCGAAATTGACAAATTTTTATAGGTTTTTTCTTTTTTTAAATTCTTTGTTAGAAATAACTAGCATTCAAGTGTTGTTGCAATGTTGAATTTCTTTTTAACACTTTGAATTTGGTTGTCGAATGAGAAGTATTATTATTATTATTATTATTATTATTATTAATTCGTCACTTGTAAGTTATAAACACGTTCATATACGTAATATAAATGTTTTTGAATTTTCCTGTAATTTTCGTAATACATATATATATATATATATTTTTTTTTTTACGTATAAATAAACGACAATTATTTCAAATATTTTTTTTTAACAACTCTCACGTAAGAATATTTTTTTAACTGGTTATTCAAATATATAATATGAAAATAATTATTATTACTATGTCGATACAGGACATACTGACTTTTTTCTCGAGTATTTTCATACTTAAAGTAAAAAAAAAAAAAAAATTAGATTAGGCCGACGGTAATGACATCATCTTATCGATAAGAAATATTGCCTACATAATACAAAATGTAAAACGAGTTTTATATATTTTAAAGTATAACAATAAATAACTGAATATTGTTTATCAATTATCATTTAAATTATTATTCAATTTTTTTTTTTTAATTCAATAAGTGCGGTAATTATTTTACTATTACTTGTCACTTCAGATATTGTGAATATATCTATTGTCACACAATTATGTATTGATTATCGATTGTTTTTTTTTTTTTTAATTACATGTCGGTAACCAAATACTCGTATATAATTTTCGTGGATACTTGCGGCCAAACGGAGTTTAAATATCGTGAAGAGCCGAAAATTATTTAGTTTTTAATGTCAGAAACTATATAATAATCGTTAATTATTAGTGAATAACGATTTTTTTTTTTTTTGTTTCGAAAAAACTTTTAAAAACTATAATTTATGTAAAATATACCGCGGTACGTTATAGAAAATATACATTTCTACGAGTTACTATATTTTCAACTGTTCGATCGAAACGTTTCCAAAAAAAAAAAAAAAAAAAAAAAAACATGTCTCGACCTTTAATTAATATGAAATTATTTACATACAAAATGTATAAAAAGAAAACACTTGTTTCAAAACGGGAGTGTATTGTTTATATTGCAGCGGTATTTACATATAACGTCTTGCGTTTTACAACAAATATGTAGAGCGACTTTTCGAGACACACGTGAATAAAACAAAATACGTAATATTATAATAACCGTTTTCCCGCACAGTACTTTTTCGTCGATTTAAAAAAAAAAAAAAGGGCTTCGGTAAGAAAAAGAAAATCCCTTAATTGCCTTAATCGTCCTAATGTCGTGTTACTCGTGTTACACACATTTATATAATATATTATTTTACAACGTAACGTATGATCAATTTCTAAGCATTTATACATTTTTTACGCGAACAACGATTACATAATATATATATGCATATACAAGATATGAACACGATTTGACAGGCGTGTAGTTAATAAATGTTTGTTTGTAAATCACGCGTTAAAAACGGCATATACGCACTCACGACTATCGGAAAACTGTGCTTATCGTGTTTCCGAGTACTTTTAAAGTATTCGAAACACACACATCGCGGAATATATCTCTGTATAGATACGTTAAAAATGTGTTTAATCAGCCTTGGCCTCCTATCAGCCCATCCATCGGGTTTAAATATAAATAAATGATTTTGAAATGTGGAAATCGTGTAATATACAATAAAATCATGGTTTAGCTCGCGTTCACGGCGTTCTTTGAAGTTTTTTTTACGGTTAATTAATGAGCGTCTTTACTGGGAAAAGTTTCGAAAAGCTGGTGTAAGTATAAATAACGCTTAACGATTTAGCTAAAAAAAAAAAAAAAAAAAAAATTGACTTTGAAATTACATTTAAACGTAAAGAGTACCTATCTAAACATCAATTCAAAACGTAAACGTTACGTGATCCGCGAATCGATTATTTATAATCAATTTTGCAACGTGCATCGTATTTCAACGAAGTCGGGAGCAATAGAATTATTTCCCGAAAAATTCATTTTTATTAATAGACGAATAAAATGATTTGTTTTTTTTTTTTTTTTTACTGTAAAGTTATAGAAAAAAATTCCTAATTAATTATCGCTTACGTATTGCGGAACAGTATAATATAACGTACCATATTATTTATACGCAAATGTTGTACAAAGTGATATATTTATTATGAAAAATAATTTTCTTTAGCCTGTTATTCGACAATTGAAAAAAATCCCATATATATATATATATATACTGTTCATACAGTGTTTACACGACAACCGTAAATTTAATTATTAAACACTATAAAAATCCGATCTGCAGCTGCGCGTATATGAGTCAAAAAAAAAAAAAAACATTTTTTTTTTTATATACATTTTCCGAACGACGTAAAATAACTAAATATATGTATCGTCACAGCAGCTCCCCTCGTACAGATTATGTTTATAATTATGAATTTTGTATGGCAAATAAACGTATATTCCTACGTCTAAACCGCTTTAATCCACTGAATCGTCGTGACTTAACTTGACACCGTCGACGCGAACTCTCTACTAGGACATCATCATAATAATAATAATAATAATATTACGGTCCGTAATGCGTGCTCTACGGTCTGCTGTCTGTCGTTGCCGCATAATTCTCCGTTGTCGTCCCCTTTAATTTTTCCACTCGTACGTCATATTATAGAACAGCGTCGTCTTTACCGTGTTGTTGACGGTTCTTATTGGATTTACAACGATTGTCCGTTACGGACGTGTGGGCCGTTTAAACACATGTGGGGGAATAACTCAGCCAGCTTATTTATGCGTTTCTGTCGGCCAAATCCCGATTCGTACGCGATCGGCGGATAAAGAATAAACGTGTGAACACACGTACGTACGGAGAGTGTTTTTTTTTTTTTTTGTCTTTTGTTTCGAAAAAAAAAATTAATATAAAATTACAATAAATAAATAAAATACGTGAATGTAAACGCGCTTTAGGGCGTATTATGCGCCGCCGCCGTCGTCACCGTACAACGACGTGTAGGTTTTCCAAGCAATAAACACGACGACCATCCGACGCGTCGGACGAACGTGGCGCCAGCCGGAGACGTCGTCGTCGTCGTCGTCCGCGGGATAACTCGAAAGAGGACCGACCACGCATTCATCACCACACGATTATAATATTAATAATAATATTAATAATAATAATAATAATGATAATGATAATGATAATGATAATATTAATAATAATAATAATAATGATTATGATACTCGCGCACGCGTGTGCGCCCATATGATTACAATATTAAACGCGATATAAAAATTGTATAAATTCGTTATGAAACGAGATATATAACAATAAAATTGCTTTCTGTCACCTCGTCGTTAAGACGACGACGTCTCGGACCGTGGATTTGCATACACCGCGGCCGCACGCTCCGAAGATATAATATTTATGCCGTGTTTTTTCGTAAAGCGTACAACGACGGTGACGACTTCGCGCGCGCGGAAAGTTTAAACGATAAATATTTTATTGGCTATTTTATTATTCATTTGTTTATTTGGTAGAAAAAAAAAACAAGGAAATAAAATTCTTGTACACGATTTCGACATAAACCTGTGCGCAACACGCGTGTCTTGCGTTAAATGATATTTTTTCCAAACGCGTATTTTTATAAAATATTGTTCTAAAATTATTCGAAGGCGTGACGTGACGTTTTTAAATAAATAATCCTAACGAATTCCGTTTTCGAATTAATGCCATTAGCCGACTGTACAACTGACATTAGTCAATAGTACCAATTGCCGTTTTCTAAAAGTTCGGGTTTTTTTTTTGTTACGAAAAAAGAATATTTTGCGACGAAAACAGTGAACACTTTTGGACGAAATCGCGCGCGCTATTATTTTGAATTCGAAAGCAACGTTTTTTTTTTCGAATAACGATTAGAGTGATAGTAGTTTGTATTTTTATTTTTTTTTTTAATGCTCACGAACTCACGAATATTGTTGGAATAAGTGTCTGAGCTCTCGTACAACAATTACATTTCGAACTAAGAGACGTACGAGCCGGCGTACGAAACTAACGGACGATTTTGTTGTACGTCCGAGTGTAGTGGAAAAATCGAGAGAAAAATAAAGGAAAAACGCGTCGAAATAATGAAATACGATCCGAGCGCATTCGTCCTGCGATGATAATATTATGTGCTGTACGATAAAAATCGACAATAAAATCAAATTTTTTTTTTTTTTTTCAATTTAAACACAAACGTCATTTGTAAAACGTGTTTCAACCTTCCGCGCGTCCCGAAACGCAAAACGAAAGTATATCGAACACGTGTTGGAAAAATAATATACGAATTCGTTTCGAATATACGAGAGAGTGTCTCGACGACTACTAGCGAGGTGTATAATATAATAAATTATGTATAGGCACACTCGTATATCGAGCGCGTGTAGTAGTAGTAGTAGTAGTAAATTGTCGTAAAAACTCGCGACCGTGTGACCGACCGGCCGTGCGAGTGTGACGTGGTATGCGAGCGGTAAAGAGAAGAAGAAATGAAAAATAATGAAACGAAATGAAAAACACAATCGGTCCGATAACGATACGGGGACGCCGCTTCGCCTACGCGTGGGAGTGACGAGAACGATATGCGTTATAAAATATGTGTTTATAACTCGTACGCGAGCGTATAATAATCCTTTATTCTCAATATCCCCGTGATGTGTTCAACACGATTTATCCTGCGGTCCGTCGAATTTTGAATTTATCTCGTATTATAGAAGAACGTAGTACGTACACCGTTTTCGTTTTCGGTCCAATCTCCCGTTAATGTCGTATAAATAATTTCTGGATTCCATTTAGGATGATAATAGTCCGTTCACCAGTTACGCTCTTCTTCCGTCCGCTGTCGAATATTTAAACATCGCTATATGATGATGATGACGACGATGATGTCCAATACCCGACTCTTTGACCGATTTACTCAACGGTCACTATCACTTTATTACTGTCGTTTCGCTTTACCCTGCACTCACAAGTATCGCGTTTTGTGTACATTCTACAATGTTGTTCGTCTTGTCGTTATTTTCGGGGCATCGCGCGATTAATGCGAGCCCGTCGAGATCACAGCGATCATCTTTCTCGGAAACTATAATACGAGCGTATAAAAATGTATAACATACTCGATCAACCAAAAGTGGAAGAGGTTTAAATACGTTTCCGTCAATTTTTTTCTTTTAGAATTTAGTTTTTTAAGCGTCGTAAACGGTTAGAGTGCCAAACGATCGTTTTACGTTTATAAAAGGATTAAAATCATTATATAAAGGATTAACTGGATTGTTGTGTTTTTATAAATCGATATGCAATTCAATATTCGTTTATTGCACCATTAATCCGTTATATTTAGCAACTGTAGAGTTACTCTATGTCTCTCTTTCTGATAAAGCAAAATGTAATTTAAATATATATATAAAAAAACGCGTCTTTATAACTATAATAAATTTGTATAGTAACATAAAAAATTACTGTTTTTTTTTTGCCTCGGTAAACTAATATTACTGTTAGTATTGTTTTTTCAAATGTTGTGTTTAGTCGATACGTTCATTACGCTACCGGTCTTATAAATAATACTTTTAAAATGGAAAATTTTGTTTTTTACAATGATTTTTGATTTCTAAACGAGGACCGACAAAATTTTTACTTACGCGTAGAGTGAAAACGATCGGCTATATTTATTTATAATTCTTAGTGTTTTTTCGACCGAATATAATATGAATTATTAATTACGCAGGAAAAAGAACTATTTTTTGCGTGTTTTTTCTTCTTTTTTTTTCACTTTATTTTACAAAATTATTAAAAAAATATATTTCGTATTCGAATACAAAATACTAATGCGTAATATTTAAGTACTTTTATTTGAAAAAAAAGAAACAAGTATTGAAATAATTTACAAAATTGACCGAAATGTATTAAAAAATTCAACAGCATTTCTTGTTATGAAATATATTTATTTTTTTTTAAACATATTATTAATATCATTTTTTTTTGTCGACCGCTTAAAAAAAACATACGGCACCTGCGCGTATTTATAATTCAGAAGTGTTGTTTTTTTCTAAGTTATTTTACGCTTAAATACAGCTTTGTCGGTATCGGTACACACACGCATATTCCGTTTATTGTCGAAAGCAATGCAAACAAACGGAACGCGGAACAACGAAATCGCTAAATGTTTTTTTTTCGCCAATCCCGAAACGTCAGAGGCTGTTTTTCGCCCCCAAAAAACAACAATTGAGGAGCGGCACATTATGACAATGCGAACGTAATATAATAATAATAATAATAATTACTCGACGTATTGTTCGTACCGTATTTGTTATTGTCTAATTTACTCGTTTTTAATTTATTTTTAATTTTTTTATATTATCCGTTTATTATTATTATTATTTTTTTTTTTTTTTTTTATAGCCAAGTGGTATTCCGTGTAAACAAGTCTAAAACGGTGTTTTTGTTCTATTCAAAGTAAAATAATGATTATGGAAAAAAAACAAAAAAAAATGTTAATTTAAATTTCCATTACTCCGAAACCGGTTATAATTAATTTGCGGGCCACAAAACGAACACGGTTACCAAACGCAATATAGCCCATACCCCTTCGTAACAGAAATTTTAAAACTCTAACGTCGTAACGTATATTATTTCAATGTAATCGCGCCCCACACCGTTCGGGGGACTTAAAATAAATTTTTTTTTTTTTATCGTAACGCGATATTTTACGTACGATAATAATAGTCTTTTTTTTCCTCTCTCTCTCCGCGTTCTCGTCGTTTCGTCGAATGTGTGCGTGTTTCCATTCCGTTCTCATTGATAAATTTATTTTTTCCTTGAGAAATGTATAAAAAAAAAAAAAAAATTTCACCCGAACGTCTGTTATATATGTACATATATGTAACACGAGAATATTATTCGTCGTGCGTTATTAAAAATTTGAACACTCGCAATCGTTGCGTATGTTTTTTTAATTTAATTTAATTTTTACGTAAACGATATTATTTCGTTAAAAAAAAAATATACCTAACGCGTGACAATTTATTAACGTGTTTGTTACACGCATATAGTTAATGAAATGCAAATGTAAAAAAAAAAAAATATGTTCAAATTAATTTTATCATAATACAAACCACTGCGAATACAAACCAAATGTTGTTTATTCGGTATTTTTGTTCTCTCGTTTTCCTTTTTCCCCGAGACAAACTTGTATCGTGATGTGTGTGTGGTCCTCTCGACATATTATATATTGTATTATTTTCATATAAATAAATCGTACACACGAAGAAACACTGGCCACTCGATTCGTAGATACGGAAATTAAAAATATGATAGGCATATGAATAACCGAATAAGAAGTTAAAAATAATTATAAATGATAGAAAAAAAATTATATATATATATATACACGAGTAGTTATATTAATTTAATACCGGCTTCGACAAAAAGTCATCACCAGTTATTACGCGAAAAAGAAAAAGAAAAGAAAACACGACGAAAGAATAGGAAATAAAAATAAACAAATGAAAAAATATTGATGTTAAGGTAAAAAAAAAAGACGGTTTATTATTTAGTAAAAATTAATAGCGAAAACAACAAAGAGATTTCATATTAAAATAGCGAATTATAAATTAATTAAGTATTAACTGACTACAGTCTGTTATTAATGTTGTTCAATATACTCGTTATGTGTTATTTGTAAAATCTCTTTGCGCATTTAAAATATTTATTTAATTCGTTACGTTAAATTTCCTTTTGTAAATATTATTTTTCCAAAACCGAATTCATATACCTATTACGTCGTTTAATACTTAAAATTCATGAAATAATTAAACGATATTGTTATTACACAATATGTCTCGCAGATAATGATTTAATATAGAAACACGTGTAAGTAAATAAACAAATTTTTTTATTTACGATTATTAATTAACGGTTTTTCTTCTTTCCGTTTCTTTCGCGTATCATTTTCATTGTTTTATATTTATTTAATTCTTCGTTTTTTTTTCTACTGTTTTATAAAACGGTCGTTTGCTGCTCGCACGTGTAATGAAATGGAGTTCACTCCGATCGTAATAACTTTTTTTTTCTTTGCAATTAATACCCGGCGTGTTCGTTATGATTTAACGTTTTTCGTCAACGCCAACGTTATCGAAATACACGCCGAAACGAGAGGAAAAAAACGCCTATAGAAGAAATCTTCATCCCGAAAATAAGGCGAATTTAAGATCTGTTAAAAATATTAGTAAAAAGCAACAAAAAAAAAAACCAACAGTTTTAGCATTGCACAGCTGCACGGCCCAATGGGGGTTTTTTTTTCTTGTTTTTATACGAAAAAATTCCGCCGTCCCTGCGGTGTATTCGCGCGCCGGCAATATATACGGAAACCGATTCTAGGACACAATATACACGCGAAACGGCCGCTATGACATTATAAAGTGACCGATACGGTTAATGTCAATAATAATACGAGTAAATTTCAAAAAAAAAAAAATAATTATTATTATTATTTTCAGCAGTCGTCGAACGGCGTACGTTTTACACGTCGGTCAGTCATTGTCCGCGGCGCGGGTGTGTGACGAACACCGACATAAATTACGCGCGCGTATCGGCGAAAAAAAATAAAAAAAGGACAAAACTATAAATAAACGTTCGTCGACACCGCTGCTCTGCACACCTGCGGGCGACGGACGACGCGACGTCCAGCAGCGGGTAGACGACAGACTCCGAATTTCAGCCGCGGGGGCGTCGAATGAATATAACTGCGGCAGAAGGACGTTTCTCGAAATATAATTATTATATATAAATATATATATATATATATATATATATATATGTGTGTGTTACAAAATCCGTGGTCCATTGTCCGTGGAGTATTGTGGCGCGTAGGAGGAGGAGGCGGCGTGGTCCGCGGTGCGCGCCTCGGACGAAAATAATAATATCATAAAATATTTTATACAAAAGCGTGTAAAAAAAGCGCGCGTTATTATAATATATCATATATTATACGGTTTGTATTTGACGACGACGACGACGACGACGATGACGATTCAAACGGTAGTCGGACCGGGTGTATTTATCCGATACATTTATGCGGTGTCGTTATTCTATAAACGGTTTAAAAAACAAAAAACAAAAAAAAAACGCTCAAACGCGCGGCGGAAATTTCTTCTTCGAGTTATATTTTGTTTTACGCGTGCACTCTGAATGAATAAATAATAGGCGGCGACGGTTATTGCGTTTTATTTATTTATTTATTTTTTTCATAGAACGTTTTAGCCGATGCTTTCCTGGATAAAAATGTGATTCAATACGAACGTAAACAATACCGATTTCACTTTATTTCGCATTTCTTTTTAACATAATTAACGGTATCATGACCTTAAAACGCCAAAACGTATGTAATCGAGGAGCGAAATATATGGAAAAAAAATGTAGATTTAAAGCTGACCGTTTGGAAAAAAAATTTTGAAAACAAATCGCACCAATTACAAAAGTTTAGGAACCTCTGGTCCATGGGAAAACTACTGCTAGCGTATAATAATAATAATAATAATATTGTAATATGCGTACGGGGACGGTTGTTGCGGCGGAGTACGTGCGGGCGCGAGTTTGATTGATCACGATTTATTAGCCCGTAAGGTTCGCTAGTCAATATAATATAATATATAATTGAAAATCATTAGGGCACAGTAATAGGTTATTATTATTACTACTATAAACACATGTTTCGAGGGTATTAATTTTTTTTTTTATTTTTTTTATTATTATTATTATTCTCTCCACCGTTTATGATATTATATAATATCGCCGCCGTTGGCCGGCCGGTTGACAGACTCGTTTTCATCGATACGCGCGCTCTATTAATCCCCCCCCCCGCTCCGGCCTCCTAACGAAAACCGATAATTATCCGTCGTATAGCTTAACAGCGCGCGACCGATGAATTACAAGGAGAGAAAAAAGAATTCCTAGTTGATCTTACCGAAAAAAAAAAAGAAGAAAAAAAAAACACGAGCGTTATAACACATAATGCTGAGTAAAAAAAAAAATATACCTTTTTTTTCTTCTTATTCCCCCGCGGAACGCGCGCGCGTGGTGGACGAGTATATTTATATATATATATATAAACGAGCTACACACATGTAAAATATTATATTAATATAATACGCGCGCGTGGTACACGGTGTGTGTGGGGGGGTATATCTTCTGGTCCGGGGACGGTGTACGGTATTCGCCGGTCATCGCTGCCGTATTATTAACTCGACGACAAGCTTTCATTTCACACCGTATTTATAATGGATCTATCAGAGTAGATTAAAAAAAAAAAAAAAAAAACCTGTTGTTATATAGCGCCGCTGATGTTGCTACTCCCGCTGATGCTGCTGCAGTTCTTTATCGGTCTTTACCATCTATCCGCCGCGGTCCTTCTCGCCGGATCGCGCGCGTGTGTGTGTGTGTGTCGTCTCTCCTACTCCTCTCACCGATATTCTCTTCGCCCTTCACGACCGTCCTCCTATAAAGAATATTCACTGCCAACGTACCTTCGGCTAATATAAACGTTTATTAGTTCTTTTTTTTTTTATTTCAAACGATATACGCCGCACCGAGTAGATAGATTTCATATTATCGACACTTGCACACGTGCAATGGTGGTTACGGTAACGGTCGGCGGTATAACGTTTAACCGATAATATTAATTATGTTTGTGTCATAAACTCGTATGTACGTGAGACCTTATGTATACGTCGTAACGGAGGAGAAACGCGGCGTGTGCAAACGTTCTTATACGGTTTTGTTTATATGGGAAACAGAAAACAAAAATTTTAATATAAATTCCCAAAAAAACGTTGGGTGCGAGACACCGGTAGCGAACGGAAAACGATATGTCTGAATGAAAGGCGGATCGACAGTTATATTAACCGGGTAAGAATCGACAAAACGCCGCATAATCAACCTTATAACATCGTTCAATGTCCCCCGCAACACGCTATAAATCGGCGCATGACAAAATAATTTTCTAAACCGATTGGACAGACAATTCTCCGAATACAATAATAATAATAATAATAATATCTATTGCGTTGGGCATATCACGCATTGCGGAACGTAACAAAAAAATGAAAAACGAAAAAAATCCGATAATATAACGCGATTAATTCGACCGTTTGATTTAAACTTCTTAAATAAGTAATAATTAATGTTCAAAATAAATTATGTTTAAACTCGCTTGTCATTTTTATTAAAATATTGTTAAAAAATAAAAATTCATATTTTACGATTTCCGACAATCCGATTAAGATTCACAGATATGGCGACGAATAAGAAGAAATGCATGTCTAAAAACGAGACAATCCACCGTTTTTATTTGCGGATTCGTATATGTGCAAGAGGTTCGTGAACTAAAAATCGTTAACCTCAAAGAACAACACTTTTCCTCCAAAACAGTATAGTTATATCAACTTAAAAATATTTCCTTAAACGATTCGTCGTATTCTCGCGTTAGTTTAGAAGATGCGAAGATAGGGGGGAAAACTAGAAAATTTCTTTCAAAAAAAAAACACACACACAATCGGATACACGGAAAGATGTGTAAATCGCGCGATTTTCGAAATGAATATTATATGTTATGTGCGCGAGAAAAAATTCACTGCGAAAATCTGACGAATCCGGTGACGGCGCGCTATACAAACCGTGCAACAGCAGCTGTGCTGCCGCATGTGAATATATACTCGAACGCGTATTTATAAATATACGAATGTGGCGGCGGTCACGGATTATTGTCGAACAATTGTTTATAATACCTACACGGATATATATTATTTTTTTTTTTTTACCACAGACGCGTTATCGACTTTATATACACACACGTGCGGCGTGACTACCGTCGCTCACGATTACGCGGTTTTATCTGTTTTTTACAACTTTTACACATTTTACGCGTTAGAGGAAAAGAAAAACGATGCATTTACAATTGTTTTCAATTATTATAAAAATACGTGTGTAAAAAATCCACACATCGCGTACATCACAATTATGTGTGGTCGGTCGGAAAGCGTTACACTTAATAATTTATGTACTGCCTACGTCGTGTACACAACAGAGTTACATACCGCCGGTGAAAATATGTCGTGCCGGCTGTTATCGTCTTGTCGTCTGAGCAATGTTTTCGTCATGATGAGATTTTACGTCGGCCGGTGCCCTGAGCAGCGAGGTTTAAGTTACAAAAAAAAAATAAAAAAAAAAATAGGTACAATCTAAATAGACCGTAGTGACGTACGTAATTAATATTATAAAGTATTTCTGCTCAAGTATCGTTTAGAAATTTTTCGTATACTGAAAATCCCGTTTCAACTACTGTTGTTAGAAAAATTAAAATCTTTTTAACATTTTACTCGTAACTTAATCATATAATTGGTTGAATTTTGTTCTTAATTTTTAAACGCTCAATAATATAACCGTTTCAGTGTTATGACCGTTAATGTTAACGATCGTTGATAACGTGTCGGATTATTATAGGTTAGATTGATTTCGGAATTAGAGGTAGTACAAGGAAGTCAGGGCTGAGGCCTAGTTTGTAAATAAAAAATTAACGAGAAGGTCAGTGGTGAAATGGGTAAAGAGGTGCTTATGAATATGAATGATACGTAGGGGGAAAATAAGAACAATTTATTCATTTTGTATTGGGTGCGAGAAGCATAAGATGTTAATCGAAGGTATTTGATAGATGTAAAAAAAAAAAAATCACCCAGTTGATATCAACGTTATTGTGACGATGGGTTGTACAGTCTTCGACTGTAAGTGTTTACGCGAGTTTATTCGTGTTATGTTCAATTTATACGTCTCGGAAATAAAATATGTTTTCGCATTCAGTAATTGAAAATTGTTAAATTATACGTAACTAACGACGACTACTGGAACAACAATATTTTGGCTCGGTATGTTAGTTGTGATAAATTATACGCCAGTTTTTTGGAAAGAAATTTTTACTTACCGCTCCTCCACCCTAACACCAGCATTCTTAATGTGTTTTTATTTGTTTTCCAAGAGCGAATTATGCGGTTTTACGTACGTAATATCAGCGGCGATTAAGAACACTTTGAATTTTGCGGTTGTTTTTTTTAAATTATGCAATTTATTTTCTTTGACGCGACCGCATTGTAACGTGTTTTAATCGTTTCGAAAAAAAAAAATATATATATTACTATATATATACATAAAACATCTTATAATATATTATTTTTCAAAACTTTGGCTTCATTTCAAAATTTTATAATAGTTTTCAACGTATATATCATATACTATCATAACTGTATATTATATAATAATGGTATACGTGCAGATAATTTATTAGGAATTAAATAGGATTAAAAACCGGGTGACATATATATATCAAATATGTTTTCAACGTTTTTACTGCATGTAATAATAATAATAATATATAACGCTGGAATAAAAAAAATAATAAAATCGTTTCAAGGCGGTAGGTAAATAATATCTAATGCTTTAGAAAACGCCATTTTAGTTTTTACCCGCGATCAGTGTACGTGTGTATACGTATAACATACACCGCATATTAATATTATTATTTTATTATTGCTATTTTTATTTTATTTATTTTTGTTGTTGGTCAAGGAGAACGCAAAAGAGTTATTCGTTTTCTATCCACGTTGTGTACTTGCCGGTCTTAATAATAATAATAATATTATTATTATTATTATTATTATTATTATTATTAATGACGGGAAAAAAAAATAAAATTATACGTAAACGTTGGCGCCCGTGTCGAAATGTGTGTTAAGGCGTCGCGACAAGAATTATTATATGTGCGCCTAGAGACTGCAGTCGTGGGACGTCGTCGTCGTCGTCTCCTGCAGCCATCTCCGATCCCAGATAAATATATAAAAAAACCTAAACGATAAATCAGGTACTTTAATGTATATACGTATATATATTTTTTTTCAAAACAAATATTCAATGGCAATTGTTGTGTTTTTTTTCTCTCGTTTTTGTGCGCGTTATACGATCGCATAACAAATGTACCTACCTACAATCTACATCGACGAGTATAAGACGAATGTCGGAGGGAAACTGAGAAGAGGCCAAGCACCCCTAAGAATTATTCTTCTCAATTTATAAGACACATAATAAACTATTACGGCCATACAGATTATATCCCTATACTCGTACAGATTTATTTCTTTTTTCTTCTCCCTCTTTATTATTATAATATTATAAAAATTTTATTTTTTGTAATTGAATGATTGATTAAAATATAGTTTTTTTAATTATTTGCGACAAATGCGTTTATCTGTACACTACGTTATCTGATGTAGTTATCTGTGACCCAGAGGCCATATATTATCCTATACGGTGACCACGATTAGGTCGAGAAACGATAATGTGAGTTTCAATCGTACCTAAATATCTCACGGTGATAAAATTTATTCATACTCGTTATATCCAGCTCTAATGGTTAATTGTACACCGCTATTATCAAAGGCGTTATTATTTGTTTGACATTTTTTCTACAAAATTGTGTGCTCTAATAAAACAATCAAATCACTGCAACGTTCTTTGATAAATACAAGAAATTAATAAATGGCCACTGCACATATTAAATGCGATGAAAAAAATATTGTAAAATTTAATTCCGAAGTAGTTGAAATTTGTTTTATTAAAATCTTATATTTGCATCCATGTAGTATAAAATGAAACCATTTGTGAACATTAATGGTTAAGTTGCTGATATTTCAAATCAATTTTACATTTCACCCATACCTTCTGGTATTCGTGAAAGAAACTTCGATGTTATAGAAAGGATTTATGGACAATTCAGTTTTGTAAGAAAATAATTGGCAAGTTTGAAGGAAAATATATTTTTATATAGTTATTGCTTTTATTTTATTATAACATTTTTTCATTATAAATTTCTGGCACACTCTTAAATAAATAAAAAAAAAATAATCAAATATTCGGATATCATAAGTCGGTTTATTTTACAACAAAACATATAATTTGTTTTCTCTCAATATTATACTATTATATATATATATAAATAACATTATTTATTTTAAGAAAATATTCGGCAAAGTAAGTCTTCGGGTTAGAAATGCATCAAAATAATAATTAATAAAATTATATAACTCGTGCAATCTATTTCGTTCAGTTATTAGTTGGTTGAAGACTTAATACTGTAACTCAACGTAAGTAGTATTACTATAGATACACCTTTATAATATGACAATAACATGTCATATTCATAATTTTCCTAAAAACTTGAAAAAATAAACACCATATTTTTGATACACTTTAACTTAACGAACTATTATATTAAACGACTATATTAACGACTAATTACTTTTTATTTTATTTAACGAGCGCTTATTATCAATTTTACAATGTTACTTAGAAAAGTTAAATTTCTTTAAATATTATATAATACTATTACATAATCGAATTTTTACCAAAAACATTTTTCGTATTCACATAAATATTTTCCTTGGCATTGTTATAGAAATCATGTGCGTTATATGATATTTACAATTTTTTTTTGTGTAACTTTTTTTTAACCGATATCTTGACTCGATATTTTTCTTTTTCATAAAGCTGTTGCTCGACCAAGTCATCGCTTTTTTTTAAAATAACTTCTTTAACAGAACCATGATAATTAATATTTATTTGAATCGACGGGTTTAGAATATAAAATGTAATATTTCATCTAGACTTAGTTTATGGGGCACGTTAAATTATATTTGATTTTTTTTTTTTTTTTAATAAATCGAATGACGCGCGTTGATGACGTTTATAATATATTTTTAAGTAATAATTTCATTTTTACATAAATCCACGATGATTTATTAAAATATTGTTTATACGCGCGCGCGTATATAGTTACGAAATCCGTAACCGGTTTATGTTCTCAATTTTTTCTTTTTTTTGTTATGTATATATTTAGCGCAATTAATAGGTAATATACACGCGGCGTATTTGTAATTATTTTTTAATTTTCTAGACTCGTCCGGCAGGGTGGGGCATATGCTCTAGTCGTATTCTGTTAATATTTATAATATTATTATATAAACATAATCAAATAACAAGCATTACATTATTGCGTAACGGTCTATGGATGAAAATAAATACACAGAATCGTGTGCGGCGGCCAATATTGTTATTATTATTATTAATATTGTTATTGCGTGTATTATGTAATACTGTTTACGCGTGCGTCGGATGGGAAAACTAAAATGAAAATCTGCTTGTCGTCCGCCCAAAGCCTAAACGCACGCGACATTAGAAATTACCTCTAGACGTTTATGATGTATGTTTTGCCTAAACATAACGCCGGCCAATTTATTCGCGTGTTCGGCGCCGTCCGTCGTTGGAATGCACTTCACTTAGGTTTTTACTATTTATCGACACATCGACCGACCGACCAGCGGTACAAGTGAACCGTTTGTCCGCACATTTATTATAATATTAAATTTTTTTTTTTTTTTTGTTTTATTCGTTTCAGGTTAACAAAAATAATCCAGAGTGCTTTCGTTCTATTAATGGTGAGTAAATTTGTCGATTTTATATAATATTTTATTCGTTTGTTATCGCGTGCAAACGTTATAATTCCGCAATTTGAATCATCGATATTTCGAATTGTCGCCGTGTTTCGACGTACGTATTGTGTATACAATTCTCACTTTAGTACTCAATAACACATGAAACGTGATGTCATTTTTAGATAACGGATCGTTTTAGAATATAGCTTTTTTAATATTCTCAAACAAATACTCAAAACGTTTTTATTATTATTAACACGTGAAAATCATTCGCAATGAATTTTCGATTATGTTCCAAAGATCCAATTATCGCATTCGTAATAATGTACGAAGTAGTATTAGATGAATAGCCTTTTTTTCGTAGATAACCAAACACGAGCGATTCGGCTTTTTTTTATATTATATAATCATTAAAGTTATGAAAATTACCAATAACACTTGTAATACAAGATAAATATTATTTACTATATACATACCACGGAATAATGAAGTCGTAAAACATAAAACTATGTTGAATCATGTGAAATAATATCTGAATCGTTAATAGGTAATGGTGGTCAATAGTAAAACTAGCATTTTTACAATACTAAAATAAGTTATTATTGAATAATGAATAGTGAAAAATGTCTATCAAATGTATATATTAACGTGAACGTAATACTACAAAACTTTATATGAATAATTTTCAATATCACTAATTAATTGAAATAAATACGTATCGTGTGTATTTTATACGACGAATCTTCAAATATATTTTTTTTTCAAGAAAATTATTGTTTGAAGAAAAAGTTCGGAGATTATTGTGGTTACTTGTTTTGTGTTATTACTTAAAAAGTTAAAAACGTCCTCTCCAATAACACATTTCTGTTGTGTCGTTTCTGAACAAAAAAAAATCTATAAACCGTTTTTTAAATTATAATTTTAAGCGTATAAAAAATTACCGATAAATTTTAATATCGGTAAAAAAGTGTATATTTATATTTATATTGTAAAGATCGTAATTCGAAATGTGCAAATACAATTTTTCTTCGATAAAATAAGTCAACCATTTCTCTTTATAATTCAATATTCGAACTCGTAGATATTTATATATATATAATTACTAGATTTTATTATTATAACATATAATCCCGGTTTAGAATATTGAAATGAATCACATACGAATACGTGCTCATAATAATAAGAAATTTCAATTATTTATTATTATTATTATAATTTTTTTTTTTTTTATCACGGTCGAAAAGTAAACGTATGTCGTCGGAGTGAACGTATAACCGCAACGACGGTTGAATATAATGACAATGACCCGTTTGTAAAAATTATACATACACATATACCACCTATGTAATTTGTTTGTCGCGTTCAATTGACGAGGACGATTAATCATTTAATGAAAGCAATATTTTAATTGCGAACATATATATATTTTTTTGAACGCAAATGATATGTAATTTTCATACGTATAATATATAAAATGACCTGGCGAATTGACCGTTTACTTTCGCTGACTATTTATGTTCAATAATTTCGATCGATGATAATTTACAAACTATAACTCATTGCACCAGTTACAGTTATTATAATTTATATTAAGCGTATATACGTATATTTATATATATACACAATATAGTGCTTCGACTCGTTTAACATAAATTGAACGAGAGTTGAATAACACAACGCGTCTTTCTATAAAAGTCTCCTACTCGAATTAATCGATATATATATATATATATATATATATATATATATATTACCCGTGTTCTCGTTTCTATATAAGATATAAATATACACTATTTGATCGTACATGTATTAGCGACCATTAGTAGAGTATACTATATTTATAATATAATTAAATCTTTGCATGCGAGGAGACGCGCGTACGGCCAATAAAAAATAATTGAAAAAATTAATATTCACCGTCGAGCGTCCCGTTGACGCATAATATAATATTATAACACGTAAAAAAAAACACCTCTGCGCGTGCATATCACACGTCGGTGTGGAAAAAATAATAGTCGCGTGTATAAACCGGAAATTTTATATCAACGAATTAAACGTTATTGGTATTTTTTTCTTTTTTTGTCTACGATGAAAGAGAATTTCCGGACACAACAAGTCCTGCTGTTTAAACCGGTGGCAAGCGCCCGTGTAAATAATAATAATAATTGTTGTCGTTAAAAAAAACTATAAGCGACACAATATTGCTATTAACGGGCCGCCGCCGGTTCACCCGGAAATTATTTTTCTAGAATTTTCAATTATATTTTATCTTCTATTTTAAAAACACACACACACATATATATATATATATATATCAACGTAGGAGATAATTTATTGCATTCCTATTCGCGATACATAAAATAATAATAATAAAATTTAAAAACGGAATCCGTCGAAACAGACCGCGCATCTAATATTAATATAAAAATTGGGATAACTGTAATATATAACAATGTGTTGTTTTTTATCGCGAGCCGTGTCTTTGGCACCGTAAATACACAATTTCGGAATAATAATTTTAAATAAATTTAATTATCCCGGAATGTATGGACTCGAGAGAAACGGTCATATAAAAGTCGTAATAAATTTCGTATCGGTAAAACGTGTAATAATATATATATATATATATATATTATGACAAAACACCGGTCTTCTTTTAAAACGTCTTCTGTGTACGCGCGGTAATTGTATAAGGTGGAAAAATCAATTCAAAAAAAAAATAACGGAAAAAAAAATTAAAAAACGTTTTTACGATTCTCACCACCACGGTACAACATTGGGCACTGATCGCTACGGGACGTCATTCCAGTCGATGTATCGACCCGATAAAGGGCCGGGGATTATTAATTATTAAATTGTTATTAATATACCGGCCGGTAGTTTGTTACATTCGCGCGTTGTTCTTTGAACGAGACAGTGGCAACAACAGTGTGGCGTCGGCGGCACGCGATAACTTACGTTAAAAATTCTCGATGGAATGTTCAAAAAAGAAAACAAAAAAAGAAATATAAAATAAATAATAACCGACGGTGACATTGTTCAGAAACTAAAAAAAAAAAAAACCTTTTTAAAACAATAATTTTTATTATTCCGACAATATATTATATTATAAATACAAAAATAATATATATATATATATATCGTAAAAACGCGCGTTTCGAAGAAGTAAAGAAAAATATTATTTTATATTTTTTTACTCGGTGAGACACGCACACACCGTGTTATTGTATAGATTATAAATACTATACGAGAACAAAAATTACAACGGATAATATATTATTATCAATAATGTAAAAACGCGAGACAATTTCGTCCGGGATAGGAATTTTTTTTCTCATTTTTAAAAATAGATAAATATTGTTATACACACGCGCTGTATACACGCCGGTCTACCGAAATCGGATGCACGTGTCGCGTAATAATAATAATATACGACTTTTGGCGACGACGGATGTCGTAAATAATTTAAATAAATTACATAAAATAATAATAATAAATAAATAAAAACGAGAAGAAATTTCGACGTGCGGAATTCGAAAACTCATTTGTCGGTACGTGTAATAGCGGTGGTGGAGGAGGAGGAAAACATCAAATACACAACACGCGCGCGCGCGCGCGCACAGTTCGACGGCGCGTAATAATATATTTTGTTTTTATGTGTGCAGAGAAGCCGCACGAGAAGGTGTGAGTACGAAACACGCCGACACGAGTGATAAAAAATAAAAATACCAAAAAGAAATTTAAGTGAAAAAAAAAATAATAACAATACACTGTACACAGACAAACGGTTTTAAAAACCGGCAGACGTTTTTCTTCCTACCGTTACCGCCGCAATAAACCGTATAAATAAATATTTTTTTCCATTTTTAATACTCTCGTCTTTTTTTTTTTTTTTTTGTTAATGGTCCGGCGTGGTGGTAATACGGTTTAGGAATCTGGGCGTTAGAAACTCGCAATTTTAATAATGAACAGAAAAAAATAAATAAAAATAACGATTATATATTGGAAAGGGGAAACGTCGTTTCTGACGGTTGTTCGAAATAAACGGCGGTGACGATGGATTTAACGGCAGGAAATACTGTCCGTGCAATAGGTTTTTGTCAAATCCAGTGTGCAGAACGACGACCAATACTGCAGCTTGTGACGTTATACATAATACACCAAACGTCTTATACTTTTAAAAAAAAATTGCTATAACCCCGTGCAGTGTAGTTGAGCGGCCTGAGGGATTCGGACGTACGCAATTAATAGTCCGAAAACAGACTACTAAATGCTCTGTCTGAATCCAGTCCGTTTTGGTCCGTAAGAATAGACATGATTCAAATGCTTTGTGTTGCCCAACTGATTTAGTTCGAAAATAATCCGGTCCTATCCCAGTCCAAATTCATACTGATTGAGTTCGATCGGGTTTTCACAAGAAAGAAAAAATTTTTTTCAATTCTGTCCCGTCTGTTCTTTTTTCTTGTTTTTTTTTTAATAATAAGCACATTACTAGAAATGATGGTAAATTCGTAAGATTTTTATGCAGAACGATCGCGGTGATGTCAATTTAAGTTACGCACGATAATTCAATTTTTAATACAAATAACACTGGCCCGGTCCAAAAGAAAAATATTCAGTGGTCTAATGTGGCCCGGTTCAATGTAAAATAGAAAATATTGTCCGGTTCAATTCGGAAAAAGTGTTTTTTAAAACGGCAATTGGCCTGGTTTAGTTCAACGTAATATTAAAATGAGCAGTCTGTTTCCGGTTTAGATCTCGTCTCACTGCAGATTACTACCGATCGGTAACGAAATCGTTACAATTTCAATTTATTTAACCGCGTTTTTGAAAACCGACTGATTATGAAAAATTACTTATTTACAAATCGATCGAAAAATTGGTGCGCATTTTCGTTTTAAGCGAGTACAAATAATACTATATAAAAAATAAATGTGTACGAGTGAACGCGGCTGAATTTATATATATATTTTGTTCGAAATATCGAACTGTACTCTCGTACAAGATCGTTATACAAAATATTATCTTTGAACACAGAAAACACGGCGAACACATCTCCTTTAAGCATTATTGTTCTCCCCGCTTGCAATTCGCATTATACTGACAAGAGGTTTTTTTTTTTTTTTGTACAGTCAACTCGGTAGGATTTATCGTCTTATATTGTTCGAACCATAACCTCGGCACGGCTGCCAATTGATTAGAATATATCGGTAATTGATATTGAATATCGAACACATCTCCGCATGGGTCTAATAGCCGTACGCGTGTTACCGACGACGTTTTATGTCTGGCGATTTCTTCTCGCTGTGCAACCTTGGAAAAAAATTCTTCGCCGGCGGCCCATTTAAAATAATAATAATAACGTATTAATATCGAATAACAATCGACAATATAATAATAATAATAATAATAATAATAATAATTATACTCACGCGCATGTGTTTCAATTATTATTATTATTATTATTATTATTAACGTCGAAAACGATTGTTTTACTGTTCCGAGATTGATATAATGTGTCATTTAAAACAATTACGTAGACGTACATTACGTCTAATCGAATTAATACTGAAAATCCAATTTAAAAGCCCCGTCTTGTTTCCAGAGAGAGAGAGAGAGAGAAAGACGCGCGCGTGTGAACAAAGTATTTCGTTCGATTATAATTATATAATATGCAGTACAACCGCAATTACAATACTTAATGACACGCAATTTTATTTTTTTTTTTTCGAAACTTACACGAACGTCTGCTGTACGTACTTGTACGGCTTGCAGAAACACTGGTAGATTAAAAACAATAAAAATAACGTAAAAAATCGAATCATTTTACTGTCGATTTTATTTTTGCGTTCATGACGATAATAATTATAACATTTGTATGTCCTCCCCCCAACCCCGTATTGGATATAAGTTAAACGTCGCATAGCGTTTAATGTTTAAACACGTTTCAGAGTACAGTGGTGAGAGTAATTCGAGTATTAAAGTTCATTTCGCATATATATAATATATATATATTTTTTTTTTTGTACATTTTGCTATTATTAATACGTTTAATGCGCATATTTTCAATGTTTTCCGATAAATATGTTTGTTCGGTATTTTTGGTTTTCGTTTAATTAAAAAAAAAAAAATATACGTATTAACAAAAAATAACGAACACGGTTTTTTGTCGTCGTATTTTTCACGAAACCATTATCGGTTTAGTACCGTAGTTTATGTAAAAATATTAATTCTTATAAACATTATAAACTCAATCATAATCGCTATAATAGAAATAACGTTTTTTAAAATACGTATTTTGATATATATATATTTCTTTTTTGTTTTTCGGTGCGCCAAACACTGTTCATCGTGCTAAAAACACGCGCGGTTTTAAAGTGGTAATTGACGCGTTTTCAAAAACCGCGGTTAAGTTAATTTTTTACAATAATTTTCCCGAATCTTTAAAAGAAAATCGATAGAAAAGTGTTCGGGATAATGTGCATCTACGTGGGTAGGCCGCGTGAAAAATTTTAAATCTCGCCTAACATTAATAGACCACAGTAAACTGACAACAATAACTACGCAATAAGTCCGAACGTAAATTTTTATAATTATTATTATTATTAAAAAAATCGAAATAAGATTTTCCGACGTGACGCGATTATTATATAATATTATACAAGGTAACGGCACGCATATGAACACACGAGCATACGCGGTGTACGGTTTTACGAGTGCAATGATTTTCGAACGGACATGTACAATCAATTAGTGTGAGTGGGATTTAGACATTATGAACGCACACCATACAGCTATACACCTAACCACACGAGAGTGTACAGCTGTGAATAATTTCACGTTTACGACTTGCGACACGCATTGTTCCCCGATATCGTAGTGCCGGTGTAAAATTAATTTTCCACAGCCGCAGGTGTGTTTTATCGCTGATGAAACAAACAAAAAAAAATGTTACGTTTTTTTTTTTTGCTCCGTCCGTTACGAAAGTCGAAGTCGCTCGTATTTCACGATACCACCGCCCCCGCCGGCAAGATAAGCGCTTCTTTCCCCTCTCGTATTCTCCGATCGTATTAATCGTACCATCATCTGACCATGATTTCGGACGGTTTTCAAACGTTTTCCCGAAATATGAAAAAATATTTTTCGCTCTCTTTTCTCGTTTAAAACCTACAGAGTCCTCGCATTCTTAGAAGAAGAAAAAAATTATATATATATATGTCTCTTGTCTTTTACGGGTGTCAGCCCTCCAATTGTTTTGACTTTGATATTTAAACACTCATCTCTTTCTTCCCATGCTATTTCAATAAAACGATAATTTCAGACAGATAACTAAGAACGTAATTAATTGAAAAAAAAACAGAAGTTTAAAATGAAAATGAAATTATTAAAGAAAAGATTTTGTTTTTTTTTTTAATACAAATATAACAGCTCATACGAATTGTCCTCTAAACCGATAAAAATTAAAAACAAAACAACGTATATTTATAAAATCAAATAAGCCACTACGTACGTAGAAATAATTAGTTCAATGTTTTTATTAATTTTCGCGCGATTGAAACGGCCGATTGAAAAATATTTAAACACGTGATTCAAATATCCGTGTAGTCACCTGTGCAATACGATTTTTCCTCACATTTCAAAAATACCAACGTCTCAACCTCATTAGTTTTTAAAAGCGATTTACGCGATAATACGTTATGTGCAAGTACCTACAACGTTTAACTGAATGCGTATGGTTGATATATTGTATTATAAATGATGAATAACGTCCAAAATTATGTCAGTTGGACTGTACACAATACGTAAACGGTTTTCAATAATAAAAAGGAAAAAAAAAACAAATCCAATGGGGGAGAATTGAGTTCCACAATATCGTTAAATAACTTGTCACGCGTTTAGAAAAAACAAATGACGAGCATTTATCAATTGTTTAAAATCGATTATTTTTATTCGAGACGATTGATCAGTAGTCATAAAAAACAAAACCTAGAATACACTCGATTGTTGCGAATAAATAATTACGTTTCGGATGGTAAACGAACAAAATCTTCAGCAATATATAAGCGACACACACGTTTAGATTTATAATCGTTTATAAGATACACGTCATAAATTATAATTTATGTCTTCGGAATATCTTCTTACAGACTTCGTGTTATAATATCAAAAATATATCACTTTTTAAAAAACAATTTACGTTAAAAATTTAACGTATTCCAATCGGAATAAATTTTCAAATACGCGCGGCATCGATTTGCGTTATTATAAATTATATTGTATTACGATTTACATATTAACAAATAAATTCGTTTTAAAAATTATCTAAGCGATAATTTCTTTAAAAAAAAAAAAAAAAAACAATAATAATAAATTCAATTCGACAACATTTAATTTATTTTTCTTTTTTACGCGTCATATTTTTTTTTTTTTACATAAATACTTTTTCGACGATATTTCAATTAATTATAATATTATTTTTTTTTCCAATAAATCGTGTTACAAACGTTATAGTAGTACCGTACAAGTTCAATACGATTTTTAATATAATAACTTGTCAATGGATCACGGAAGCCATAAAACTTATCCGTAAACACTTCACTGAATGGAATAAGCTATTTTTATTCGAAAAGTTGCCACTCGTCATCGTGTTTACCGGCAGATAATTCTATACAGTATTGTATCGCTCGCACAACGTGTATACGTATAGGAAATACGCGCGTACGAAGAGAGAAAGGAGATTAACATATTTAATATTTTCGTCCGCGTTTAACCTATTGAATAAAAAAAAAAAAATTCTAATCAAAAACGTGTGTATACGCACTATATATTATAATATATCGCGTTTTAGTACATACAACACGCATATACGACGTAGGTACGCGTTTAATCCTAGTGTGTATATATTATTTCTCCACGTATAATATATATATATATTAATATTATATATTATTATTATCATCTCAAGGTTCGTTCGCCTCGTTAAGAATCAAACAAACAAACAAACAACGGACACTTGCATGCATATTGTAATAATAATATTATTATTATATACGTGTATTTTAATAACGTTCACGACTCCCCGTTGGGGGGATATCGTATTTATATTTATAATATAATATACACACACACATATTATGATGTGATATTATCGTCCGTCCGACGTGTACCATATTATATACACTGGAGCGTTGATTGCTGTTGTTATTATTATTATTACTACTACTACGAGGACGAGTTAATAAAATAATAACGAGTATAATAATAAATAAATAAATAAATGAAACAAAAAAAAAAATCGATCGCGTACCGATTTCAAGAAGGTGAGAAGGAGGAAAACCGCGGTCGTTTTCATAAGTTACATTTCACGTATCCGTCCGTAGTCATATAACACACATACCGCGTGGCGATGAGACTCGTATTTGTACGATTAAAAAACGAACGAAATCCTTACGACTCGTGCCGATGTACTGCGTTGGAAGTACGCCGTACAAATATCGTTAAAAATAATTTAAACTGTAGATAATTTAAATGAAAATATAAAAAATAATAATAAAACTCGATTGAAAATCGGTTACAATCGGTTTTATTATTTTTTTTTAATTTTACTCGTCCTTTCTCTTCGGCTAACACCGGAGTACTGTAAAGAGAACGGTAACGCGAATTCCAATTAATTTCGTAGACATTTTTTTTTTTATTAAATTGTGAGAAGAAATAAACACTCACGGCCACTCTGTGGATCCTCGAGAATGATCCGTTGCTTACGGACCATCTAGTGGCGGTTCACGAGCCGTCAACGGTTCAAAACCCCCGGACATAATATCATAATGACATATACGGATGTGTCGTAATATTTTTTGTTTTTTACGAAAATAATCGCGAAACCAAAAAAAAAACAAACGTAAAACGTACTACTACGCCGCGAGACTTTAAAACGGACCGAGTAAAATGTCATTTTATTTATAAATATTTTTTATTTCTATCTTTTTAATTATTTATTTTTACACATCCTTTTGATTTTTGTTTTTATTTTTGATTTAAATTTCTTTTTGTTTTCACTACTTTGTTAAATATTTAAAATCCGTTTTTTCCCGCATCGAATCGAACCGCCGAAATCTAATTCGTCAATAACTATAAACGGTCGCGATTAAGTGAATAATAGTGTTTGTCATGCACCGATATTTCCTATGCGCGCCACTATTTGCCCGGGTAATATCGTCTCGTAGGTACACGCGCAGACCGCGCTGAATATCCCGCGACCAGGACGACGACGAGTCCGCGCGAAAAAGAGAGAAGAGAAAAACGAGTAAATCGTTATTATCGTTGTGCGGCGGTGGTGAGGAGACGCGTCCACCTCGTTGCCGGCAAACGGCCGCCTGGTCGTAAAACAATATTTTTTTTTCTTCTCTCTTTTTGTTTTTCTACGTGAACCTAAAAAGACGAGGGGGAGGCGGGGAAATAAAACGAAATTAAAAAACGCCGTACCCAATTTAAATCGAAATAATCCACGGGCCGCAGCGAGCCGACCGCGGTGAAAATCGCCGTCGTTTTAATTACCGACGAAATTTCCGAAACGCCCACGTCCGCGCGCCGCCGACGAAATATATAAAAATAATAATAATAATAATAATAACGACGACGCGGAGCCGACAATCGTAGCCGGTTCGAAAAACGCGTGTGATGCGCCGGGGAGGTGTCCACCCGGTTTCTCCTGCACACCTCCTCACTTGAAATAATATCGCGTTGGACAACGCGCGTGCGACGGTAACGAGCCGAACGTACGACGTGTTATACACGTGTAATAATAAAATTGTTACGCATTCGGGTCTAACGGAGAGGAGAAAAAAAAATCAGAAAAGAAATCCTCAGAGCCAACAGCACGTTAATCGTTCGTATTCGGTTTTCGAGGAAACAAACGAGACGCTTTTTTTTTTCTTCTTTCTTTTCCAGTCTGCACGTATTTTATTTATTTTGTAAATCGATTCGGCCGGCACCGGCGTGCTCGCGAATAATCCAAACGCGGTTTTCCAATTTTTTACAATTAACCGATTGTCAATTTAAAGAAAAACAAAATTCGGTTCGCGTTGTAAACTATAAGAACGAGCGCAAATGTTAGGAATTCGACGATCGTCTTTACGTAATTCACGGGCGCTCCTAGGAAAAAAAAGAAAAAAATTATACGCGATTATTATCACTGTCCAATGCGATGAGAAGTTTTTTTTTTTTTTAAATAATATTGTTAAAAAAAATACGTTCAAAATCGAAACGCATTCCAACGGAATTGAAATGGAGAACACCCGTGATAACAGCGAATACTATAACATCAAACATTCTAGTGCCCGTGTACAGAACGGGTTTTATTTTCCGAACGCCGGGACTGTATAGGACCGAAACGAGATTCGAGTTGGGTTACTCGTATGAACTTACTTATATCATTACTTGTATTATTATTAATATTCAAATGGTATTTCACGAACAATTTATTATTATTATTATTCGATTATTCTCGTTTTTTTTTTTTTAGGACCTCCTAACTGAGTAGTACATATATTGAACGGTATCGCCGTTTGTGTTTTCAGGTGGTGTTGTGCAATATTTGGAGATGCGGCCCTTGTTATGGATTCGGGGTTCGACTGTACAACGATTGCAGCAGTCGTAATGTCAGGGTTGACCCCCGGGGACGAGTCCTGGCCGATGACGAGACTTCGAATGCATTCCGTAAGTGTACAAAATATATTTCTGTAAATTATAAAACATACGTTTTAAAATAAATAAATATATTATATTAGATATTTATATATTCGTAAATAATGAATAAATATATATATATATATTATATTTGTACGATACGTCGTCGTATTGTTATCTCGCTTGTAGGAATACGATGCCGCGGTATGCGCTCTATGTTTTTAACACGACGACACAATAATAAATATTGACAAATGTTTAAAAACTGTTAGTTTTTACGAGTAGATTTCGGGAACGGGGAGAGCCGTGAAGCCGGATTACGCTATCGCCAGTATATTTATACTGTACACTATATATATATATTTTTTTTTTATCAACGCCTTATATCGGTCCGAGTTATCTTCCGTCGTAGTATTTAATTTCTATTAAAAAAAAATGAAATTATCACGTTTACGAGCGAACGTAATAAATTACGGTAAAAGGTGTTTATCGAATAAAACGGTGATGAGGACCTCGTGTGTTCTCGCGAATGAAAATATCCCACAGTTTCCTAACACGATACAGTCTGCGCGAGTGTAGGCACATAGATATTTCTCGTCGTTTGTATCGGATATAATAATATTTTATTTTTTTCATTTCGCGGCTTCTTCGTGTCTTCAATGTATTTCCACGGCTCCCAAAATCATATCAACGACAAGAAAAAATGTAATTTCCGCATATTACGTATTTAATTTTCGTGTACAAACCATGTAGTAATTATGAAATAATAATGAAAAAAAAAACCGAAATTGAACGTTTCGTTTTTGTGTTGTACACACGCACGCACACGACTCCCGTGACCAACTCACACGCTTCCTCCGGGACGCACAGTTTCGAGAATACCTCGCTGACCACATCGGCCGTTTCGAGAAAGAGAAAACACAAAATTTTATTGAAAAATTCAAAACGAATCAGAATTACTATATTTATACAACGTGCGTCGTCGTATAATTATTATTATACAAGGGTCAAAATGCGTTAAATACTCGACTGCAGCGATTGTTATATACAGAGTGGAGCGAAATTCAGGTGACGGAATCGCGCAAAGAAAAGGAGATATAATGAAGTTTAAAACAATAAGATATATATTATTGGAAACAATCATAAAAAAAAAAGTCATAAGAGATGTTCGAAATAGATTTTTCCTTCGACGTCTATGCACTTCAGGCACCGTTTGGAGCGACAAATCGCCGTTCAGAATTGCGCCTTCTTCCTGGTTTATTTGTTCCAAGTACTCAATGGCGTCGGGATTCCGGACGTTTCTTTAACATCCCCACAGAGCGAAATCAAATGTGGTCAAATCGGAGGCGCATTGGGAAATCATTCCCGAAAATAACAGTGGTTTCATAATTTCCATTTTTTTTTTTTTTTTTATAATACGAGATAAGAATAAATACGCGTTCCGCGTGATGACGTTCCACTTCTATGACATCAAAACGTGTATAGCAAGCAAGCACACAACACTCTTGAATACACACCACAAGAGTAGTACACATACTAAACGCTTATCATCGCAACGCGCATACGATAACGATAGCGTCATCAGACTTTTGCTCCACTCTGTATATTATATCGTTTGGTACGTATTATCGTAAACTCTAGGCGTAGTAGTGTTTTATTATAAGCCGCCGTTTCGAAAGTATAAATAATATATATTTTTTAAAGTATTCAATTTTTTTGTTTCGTACGCGTATAAATATATACATACGAGTATATAATCTCAGGATCGTTTTGTTTTTCGACAACGTGTATACGATGTCGATAACGTTTTCTCTCTCTCTCTCTCTCTCTCTCTCTCTCTCTCTCTCTCTCTCTCGTCAAGAGAACAATGACAAACCTACAAACACGATAAGCGTTTAGCATATCGGTAAAATTCGTTATTATTATAGCGCTTTAAATACCGATGCGTGTGTGTGTGTGTGTAGAAAACTCGTGTGTTCGTGTGGTCGTCATTGCAACAAGTGAAACAGACGAGGGTAACGAACTCTGTCGCTCCTCGTGTACACCGTAAAACATTACTAAACATTTTACAACTAACGCGTAAACTATTTTGGAACGGGCATTAAAAGTTTTAAAAGAAATTTCGTTGGCGAGAGGGCGAACTCGGCGTGCTTAGAAGCAAACTTCCTCGTCAGAAGAATATGGGAATGAAGACTTAACTGTTGCCCTTTCGTGGAGTATTATAATTATACGCGCGATAATTCGTGAACGGTAAGGTAATACGATCGTATTTCTATACGTATGAATAAATCAACACGGCGGACTTTATACGAAAATATTATTACATCAATAAATAACATTTCGTATTATAATAATACGAGAAACAATATTTTATTTCATTTCCATAATTCCTTATACATATATTATCACTTCGCGATATTAAAAAAAAAAAACTATCCCAACTCGTTGGGACACCGTTCGAAGGGGATTCGTTTAAAAATCCCATTGATTTGTCATTTTTCAGCCACGAAATACATAGTTTACAATTCGACTTGAAAACGATTAATCGTCTTTTGCGTTACACTGCAATAAATTATTGTACAATTTATATTGAAACGAGGGAGAATAAAAAATTTATAAACTTTTTAAACGAACGAAATTTTCTCCTCGGCGTGTAAATGCAATATTATTCAGTAATGCCGCCGATAATAAAATATACACTTTCCTTATATGTATTATCATTTGTATAACATATTCGTCGAGTTTTTAATCATTTCTCTTTTTATATATTTTTTTCAAATTTCACATATGTAAACATTTGAACTAGGTACGTGGATTCCGTTGTAAATTAAAGAAAACACTGGAAACGTATTATTCGTCGATTAATTTATCCGATTTTAATTTCGTTCTTAAAAAAAAAAAAAAAAATACATGAAGAAATACACTAAAGTGATTGGTTTCATTAACTATGCAAAAACACATTTAATCAATAAAAATATTTTAAATGGCGTCAATTTCTTTTGCGATTAACATAAATACTATCCACTTTTATCATTAACACGATGGAGACAAATATATATAAATATTTGAATTTTATTTTTTTCGTCAAAGTGCGAAAACACGCATTATTTTATAAGTGCTTTAAAAAAACAAACAACAACTCTCATATATATATATATATAAACTGAACGTGACAATCTTCACATTCCGCGCATCTACAACGAAATATTAAAGACCTATATATATATATATGTATATATATATAACCAAACGACAAGTGTTTCATACGTAAATGACGTATTAATAAATAAAAAAAAAATTGGTAATATTTATTTTCGTGAAATACTTTTACAAATTAAATCTCAAATTTTAACGATTTATTTTCAATGTTCCCCTTCCTTTCGAATTTTTTCTGCTTTTCCATTTAAACTCGACTAGTTGAAAAAGTCTCACTTGTTAATTACACTTATTAACGGTGAGTCACGTATTATTATTGTTATTATTATTATTATTACTTTTATTATTATTATTATTATTATTATTACTATTAATTTGTATTTATTTGACGTAATTTTTGACCAGTTTTTTATCAAACAATCTACTGAAAATAGACGCGATAAACGGTTTTTTTATCGTTATTCGTCACATTAGATCGCAGATTTATAGAGGTGTATTAATATAACAAACTAGTGAATAAAAACGCGCACCGATGGTGTTAAAACGTCCCTTTTAAAATCGCATTCAAAAAGTGACACGATGAAAATTGTGTGAAAATTTTTTCGTATGTTAAAAGTAATATTAAATGTTTTATTGTCAGTATACGTGTAAACATTATTATTAACATCGTGTACGCCGTAAAATACGAGTCATTTATATATTTTGTTTTTTTTTTTTGATGAATATGCATAAAGTGTTGACGAATAAAAAATATAAAATAAAAGATATAATCTTATTATATCTATATAATTAACTGATTTAATTTTATTGCATAAACCTATTTAAAACTTTTGTTTCGTTTTTGGTTATTATTAAAATGTACGGCGCACGTTAGAGGAATTCTAACGTAACGCGATTTCGAAAGAAAATTAATAATTTGAATCATTTCTACATAGTTTTTTACATTAATTTTTTCCATACAATTATTTGTACGGTGATAATTATCAATATAACATTATTTTATTATCCCACATTTTTAGGGAACGCTAAAAAACGGTATAGAAAACACAGTCTTCTCCTTCAGCTGTTTTTTTGCCGTTTTAATCCTTAACGCGTATTGTAAAAAATAGAAACAAAAAAAAAATGCATAAACACATTAAACCATGTACACACGCGCGTTGGAATATAACAAAATATTCAAATATTCCTCCGACGACATCGATAATATACTACAATTATAATTACATATATAAGTTCTTCTAGAACAATAGTGAAGCCGTGTATATAATAAACACAATAATATATTATACACGATGAGTACGTCGCGATATTCTATAAAATACATTCGTGTAAATTAGTAAACTCATCACGGAGGATTTTTTTTTTTTAATGGAAAACTCTTGTAACGTTCCTCGTTGTCGTCATCTTCGACGTATAAATATGTTTTAGAAAGACTATCCGCCCGGGGATAGATATAAACAGATACGGAAAATGAAAAAAAAATAAATAAAGAACGTTTAGCAGCTCTCCGCAGGTGCAATGCTCGTTATATTTATCTTATTCTTTTTTACTTTTTAAATCGGGTTAGGTATACGAAACGCGTATAAAACATTCCACAGCCGATCGTGACTGGAAATTCGAAGTTCTGGTTTTTCTATTATATTTGACGACAATTATTATTCAACGAGACCTAGAAAGTCTGTGTGTACACGAATTTGTTGCCGCAGCGTTTATTAATATTGTAATAATAATAATAATAATAATAATAATAATAATAATAATAATAATAATAATAATAATAATAATAATAATAATAATAATAATAATAATAATAATAATGATAATAATAATAGTAGTATTACTCGTGGTGTGAACAACACGAATTTAATGCGCGCCTCTTTACATTGAAAATCGTATTACATTATACTACTCGTATAATTGTCGTAATACGCTTTATGAGTTTTTAACATTCGTCGGCATATTATATAAAGATAACTTGTACAACTAGATAATGCGAACGCGAGCACGTGTCGAGAGTGTAATGCCAATGATTGATCATCAGATCTACTAATGTATCTCGTACCACGTTTTCACTTTAAAACTGTTCACTTAATGACACGCAAACGTACGCGCGAGCGAAAAGTGTAACGGTATAAAATCTGGACCGATCGTTTTCTTTTCCAATTGTTTCCATTCCTAAACACTTATAAACACACAGTATACTAGACAAACAAATAACGAGAGTATTTTTCCTATTTTATTCGTCCATAATATTGTCTAATAATAATAATAATAATCTATTTTAGGGGTGGCGAACGTTTTTCGTATCAAATGCTAATAATCTGCAATCAAGTATTTTAAAATGTTATCACGCGCCAAAAAAAAAGCAATATTTCATATTAAATATAATTTATTAAAAATAAAACAAATATCTATTGAATTCCAGTAGAAATTTTATGTAAAAAAGTGTACAATTTTTTTTTCTACAAAATTTCTTATACTAACATTTTTACGTATAATTATTATATATATATATATAAATATTGTATAAATGTTTTGATAAATTCTAATATTTTTGCGTGTCTTCAAATCTATATCGATTTAATCGATGAACAATTCACATGCCAAATAAGCAAATGAGCAATAACGTAATAGCTTTATTTTTCAATTTATCATCGTACAAATAAGACGGCGTTGGTCTATTTCGATTTTGAGCTATTTAATATTTATAAAATAGGACATTTTTGGTTTTAAACGCTGAACGTTTTACATAACCCGAGCTCTACATTGCTTGAAGTATATTTTAAAAATCTTAACACTCCAAAATGTCGGTTATTTTTTTTTTTTTATACATATATAAATTTGTCGGTCAATTTTTTTAATTTTCCGGCAGTGCTAATACGTATTTTTAAACACCTTTAAAATGTATATTTTTAAAACACTCTCGACGTATTATTTTTATTCGATATTACATATATATATATATATATAATATATGAATTTGTATTATTAAATGTAATAATAATTATTATTGTTCGACGTCTGGCGTTAATTTCTCGTATGTTTCGTTGTTATTCGTTACAGAAAACCTGACCGTGAAGTCCCTGGATTTCAGCATTCGATTGTCGATATTCGCCGAGGAGTCGCATCGATATTTGTGTTTCAACAACAAATGGTCCCTTTTCGGTTCGGTAAGTATTTACATATTATTATTAGTATTTACGTACTAACGCGCGTGAATAAAATAATAATAAAAAAACCACGTGTCGTTGTATACACACAAGTGCGTATATACTCGAATCCTTATAGAATATTTTCATTATAATATATTATTATATTTTAAGTATATTTATGTGTGTGTACACAAATAACGAGGTCTTCAGACTTCAATATAATATTAACACTCAGTCACGAATCGTCTCTTATATAACATATATAAATATACCCTTCACGACGAATTCCTCGTCGTTTATTTGATTTTTTTTTTTTACATTTAAGATACAAACAGTAAAACGATAAATAGGACGTATATCCACCGCGCGGTATTTAATATTATTGTGTTTCAGCTAAGTACGAGATGAATTTCACAATCGAATACACACACATTCGAATTTCTTTTTTTCTTTTTTATCGTCTACGTCGTGTACGTCTTCGATGTTGAATAAACAATCTAACGAATAAAGAATGTTTTCAGGAATATTGTAAGAACGCGTTTTTCACTCTCTTTCTCTCTCTCTCTCTTTATATATACTGTCTCCCGCATATTGTCAACACATACTTTCATTCATACACACACACACACTTGTAACATTTTTTTTTTATATAGAATTACGACGGTCGTCGTATTTCGTCACAATTTCATTTCGATACGTCGTCGTTCCGTATAAACAGCTCGGTAATATTTTATTTTTATATATAAAACTGCACACACAAAGTCCCAATAAACAAATCGAAAAACAATAATTATAATTTTCGTGCAGTCACGAAGCGCTTTATATAGCGTTGAGAACGTGCCCACGGCTCTACAAGACGCGCTTTTATAGGTTCCCGTGTCTGTTGTTGTGCAAACTTTAATTTCTTTTTCTATTTTTTAAAACGAGTATACTCACAGTACATTGGACTATAATCGTTTAAATATTTTTTTTCTTTTTTTTTTATTAGAATATCTGTAGCTTTGTATCTATTCAATTACGGACATACCTTTCCCAATCAACTCCCTCAATACACCAATTCGATAAAAAATGGAAAATTAATAATCTATGCAGCGGGTCTCTCGAACGAAAATACGATAAAATTATATTCTGTAGTAAACACGATTTGGGTGCATAATAAAAAAAATGTATTCACGAATATTTTCAATATTATATAATATTACTGTAATATAAATTATGTTGTGTACAGTTATATTATTAATTGAAACGATAAAAAATCAAGGAAGTCATACGAAGTATCATAAAGTGATATCAGTAACTTGATATAAGTTCGTTATTTCAGACATTTAGTTTTTAGTCTAGAAAAAGAGTGAAAAAGTGAAAGTTTCGTTAAGATTACTTTATGATATACTAAATGTTAATATTTTACTCTAATGTCTTGGGTGAATAGTAAAAAAAAATATATATATATGAATTAAGATTCATGAAAAAGTTTTGAAAATTTTTAAGAATCAAAATTATACGCATGATTATTAATAAATTGAGTATACACTAATTTATTATAAAACGTTTAAACCATTGTATATAATTTCAAATACTATAACTTAAATTATTTTCTACATGTCTATTAAGAAATTCTATTATTATTTAAAATTTCCATATTTCTCTATTTGCTTACCTATCAATTAACTACGTGATTTGACTAAATGCCTCGAACAGATCAGGTATAGGAGCAATAATTTACAAATATATACGAGTTTGTCCCATCGAAAAAAATGAATTTGCCATGATCTTACACCCGCCTCCCCTCTCCCTAAGAAAAATCGGGATAAATTTATCGGGCAACTGATAATTATTTACGCAGTAAAACGACTTATCACCAAGCATGCATTTCATTGAAAAACATCTATAAGTCGACATAACGTATTATCAGTACATTAAATGCTAAGGTTTAATCGCTGAACACGTAGAGTTTGAGTTTGAAGAACGGTATGAACAAATGTAAAAACATAAACGGTCGCCGGTTTAATTTTCATCATTATCGATATAATTTAAAATGGATTATGAAATGCAAACGGCAAAATAGCCGTGACTTTTTCTTTCACATCGGAAGCGTCCTCTTCGCATTCTTAATGCCCGTTCCGTTCAGGTAATATCTGTCTGGTTCTGTTTTCCAGAAACATTTCCGTGGCCCCAAATGTCTGTTCTACGAGGAAATGCTGTCGACCGGTTACACGCGGTACAAGTCGGTGGTGGACCTGTCGCGTTACATCGGTTTCAACCGGCGCGGTCGGCCGATGAGACGGCACGTTTTCCACAAGGACCCGCTGAACCGGTGCCTGAACTTCCTCAAGTTGGACACGAAATTTGACATCGGCGACCATAACCGCAAGGTGGCGGCTTCGTCCGGCAAGAGCGTCGTCGTAGTCGGCGGCGGCAACATCAAACAGAAATCGTCGATTGCCGGCGGAGGAGTGGGTTACAACCGAAAATCGCATTCGACCACCACCACCACCACCACTACCACCACCACCACCACAACCACCACCACCACTACACCACCTCCTCCAACAACAACAACACCACCACCACCACCACCATCATCATCGCACCGACGCTCGCCATCGCGTCCACACTCGCCATCGCCACCAACGCCTACTAGACACAATCGGATTCGGTTCAGACACAACAGACGTAACAACAGACGTCATCCCGAAGCGCTCCAGTCCCTGGACCGAGCCGACTAACGACACTCGAATAATTATATTATTATTATTATTATTATTATGAAACGACGCCGTATATAACGTTGTAGAGAAAAAAAAAAGAAAACCACGTCAACGGTAATATTATATGTCAGAACGAAATCCCTGAACACGGTTGACGTTTTTTCTTCTTTTTTTCAATGTCAATGCCCCGACATATTATATACCCCACCCCTCCCCCCTACGTGTAAATATAAATTTATTCGGTTTCACTGTCCCTTTTATAGCATTAGGTATACGACACTGGAAAGGGACTCGGAAGGATTTTACGGTATACCGCGCGCGTATTCTTTCGCATTGCAATAACATTTTGGCAGTGCGAAAAATACGTTTCTATAATGTTTAATTTTTAAACGTGTTTTTGTATGTACAACCGGTAAGTATTACGACAAGAACTGGAATAACGTTTTTGTAATTTTACAATCATATTAATAATAATCGTCGGATTTTGAGCAATCGCCGCTGCAGCGTATTGCTGTCATTATTATTATTATTATTATTATTATTATATATAACGATTACAGATATAGCAAAACTAACGAGTATTAAAAAAAAAAAACGAATAAATTTTAGTGAGAAAAATAAAAAAAATCTTTTTTATATACGCAGAATTATTCACCCGAAGTACTGCACGTACAATATTATCGTAATACATTTTCGGCGACGATTTGCTTCCCAATATATTTACGTGACGGGAATGATGACGATGTCATTAGTGTTATTATTAGCGTCGTGTACAGTGTCTGTGTGCCGTGAATTTTCTATTAGCTGTCGTATCAGAATGAGAAGTAAAACGCGTATAAACGTCGTTATTTTATAAATTGTCGTGGAAAAAGAAAAAAACGGTATTATAATTTCGTTTAATTGTGTTAAATCTAGTGGTGCGGTTTTTTTTTTTTTCTTAAATCGTTTAACGTTTAAAGAGTTCGTACATTCTAAATATTAAAAACTTAATACAGTGCGTACATAATAATTTTAAAAGTGAATGATGACCGTACTCATAAAACGCAGAAACTTTTACGAACAAATAAAATTCTAATTGTTTATGAGCCAATATATATATATATATATACGCCCTCGATAAATACCGTAAAGTATTAATATTTGTAATTTCTCAAAAAAAAAAACTCATTTGAAATTAAAACGTAGGCTTTAGACGTGTTTATTATAGTTATAGTGTTAAAATTAGAAATGTAATATTATTTATTTTCGTATGTGATGTGTGTAACGAAAATAACAATCTTTTTTCTTTTACCGTTATTATTTGCAGTTTAAATCCTTAATATATTATTATTATTATTATTATTATTATTATTATTATTATTATTATTATTATTGTTATTAACGGGGAGAAATCTCGTTTGAAAAGTCTGGAAAATATCCGAATATTAAATAATTGATTTTTTTTTGTTTTTCAATACGATTCGTCCCGACTTATATAATGCAGTCGTAACGCTTTTACTGTATAACATACGTTTGAGTTGATTTTTATTTCGGCCACGTCATGTCCCGCGTCGCCGACAGAGAAAATCAGACTTTAAATATTATATGAGTATATATAAATATACAGACCCGGCTTAGATAAGTTATAGGCAATTGTCTAAGGCAAATATATAATATGGAAAAAAATATTAAGAAAGTCCCGAATATTATTGTAGCTAGAAACCATCGGATTCATTTAAGACGCACGAAAAGAGTTAGTTTGTAATAAAAAAATTTTTGTGTAATAATTTCCACAAGGACACGTACGATTTTTAACGTGGTATTTATAAAAGTAAATGTATCGGTTTTAAAATGATTAAAATAACATTTAAACGCTTTAGCCGGGTATATATAATAAACCTATACAAATGTGTTCATTCAAAATGCAGCGTAATAATGATGATGATGATGATGATGATGATAATAATAATAATAATAATATTCCTAAACGAAAAAAAAAATGTCATATTTAATAATAGTAATAATAATAATGTTTTTCTTTTTTATCAAATAATTTAAGACATGATATGTATATACACATTACTCACGAGGTAATTTTATACGTATAAATATATATATAATATTGTACATTACGCAAAATTATATAATAATTAACAAACTCAGACGCGGAAATTATCGTTCGGAGACGTTTTATTATTTTACATATACATAATATATAATATGTGTGTTGTATTTTTGTTTAACGTAAGTAAATTGTCGATAAATCGTCGATATGAATTTTTGTAATGTATTTTTTTTTTTTATTTGTAATTTTTATTGTTTTTTTTTTTTTACTCCTCTCCCCCTCACAAACACACACACACATTCCCATGTAAATATATGTTTATATTATAATAATCACCATATACGTACACGGTGTACACTCGTACATAATAATATCGAACATGTAACATATTTAGTTACTCCTCCTCCTCCTCCCTTTTTCACATTCCTTACAACACTTTTTTTTGTATTTATTTAATTTTTTTTTTTTACTATTATTAATTTTTTTTTATTATTATTATTAAATACCTTTTAACAAGACATTATTACTATTATAATAATACGTTTTGCCGCAATGAACCAGTATAATTTCGTATTTAGCTCATTTTTTTTTCTAACTCCGTTATATAAACGTTTCGTGGTTATGTTTGTATTGTTTAAGTGTATTCGTGGAGAACGATTTTTTTTTTATTGTGATTCTAACCGGATTATTACGTACCCACAAAACTATTTTAAACACTAAACGTTATCGAGGAATATTTTACAATCTTTTTCGAAAATCATATCCGTATTAAAATTATAACGTTAAACGAGAATACGCGTTTGATTCACAAACGATAACTGTCTGTAACCACTGCGTTTCGGAACTAAAAAATAACGGAAACGCTTCTTTCAATTCATATAATTTTTTGTCTCGCCTCGATAAATAAAAATCAAAACATTCGGTCGCAATAATCGCTTTTGTGTGGTTACGTGGAAAGCGTTTATTACGATGCATTTAACTATAATAATACGCTATATTTTCACAGCCGAATTAAAAGCTGTGATAGTTATAACCGATTTGTTTATAAGAAGTTGTTTTTAAAAAATTATCGTCAAATTACGTAAATAAAAAAAATCTTTCTAATAAAAAAAAAAAAATGTGAAATAAAATTTTTATATTCGCCGATATAATACCAAGCCAAGTGGACAGCAGGCTCGTGATAAGAAAAATCACTGTCCTGCAAAAACGTTTTTGAACGTTCGAAATAACGCGTTGTCGTTTTAATAAAATACGCTGTCGCAAATTTGGTACAAAAAAAAAAAACAAAACAAAACGCCCTAAATTTAAAGGAAAAAAAAATCACGATCAATTTTTATGTGTGTTCATTTTTCCGGCAACGTAATATTATTAACAATATAAAATTGTATGAAATCCAATTTCGTTTTTAAAGCCCGTTACGATAATTATAATTATTATTTATTATCAATTTTTTCTTTTACCAGTCACTTATATATAATTGTATAATAATAACGTTTAAATGTGATTTTTTCCCCTCTCCTCCTTCGCGTACCTCTTAAAAACTTTTAATATTTTCAACTAATTCCCTCAAATACACCACAGTAGTACAATCTCCTTCCCGTCTGTCCACACTAAACGTCTTTCCTCTAAACAATCCATGCCGTCTAATATTATATTTTATTTGATGTTTTTATAACGTTTAATTGTACACTATTCGCACGTCTCCGCAAATAATGTCTATCGTGTAACGTTTATACTGTCTCTCTCTTTCTCATTCATCCCTTTATACCGTGTAATAATTAACAGTAACGATTAAATAATATTATGTACACGCGCCCGACGCAGTAATCTTTTCAGTATATTATATATTATATAAATAATAAATGCGTGTAAAAAAAAAAAAAACTGCGTTGTTGTTTCGCGCTTATGTTCGTGACGACTTATTTACTTATTTACTACTACTATACAATTATTACCGTTAATACGACTGTTATTCACTACTTTACTAATGAATATAATGCCACGAATTTTACTGCGTCCACTGTACCCCTATACTACTTATAATGAATAATAATTGTAATTTAAAAAAAAAAACTTTAGGGTACTATAAGCATTGTAATAATAATGAAATATATATATATATACATTGTCTTAACCGTTATTTTCAACATTAATAAAAAATTATATAAAAAAAAAAAACGCTTGAAAAAAAAGAAATTCACCTATTACGCACGGAAACTGTGAAGTTATAACGTTATTATTTTCGTGTACACGCTCATGACACAGTGTACACGAATTATTCCGAAAAATTTCCCGATGCGTTTTTCACGCCCGTTCAAAATGATTTCCCGAAACAAATGCCCAAATGGTGTCGACAACGAAAAACGATTTACTGCAGTGCCCTCATGAATCCACTTTTTTTTCTCGGGCGATCGTTTCAAGCAAATTTAAAAAGGTGAGTAATTGGTTGGTTTAGGGTAAATTGAATTTTAAATCAAAAAAAAAAAAAATGTATAATGATTTAAATGTTTAAATAAGATCAGTAAACGTGCAATTAAAGCCATTGTCTTCGACGTACACATACATTATGTTAGGTTCTTTAATAAATTATTGAGCAATATATTTTATATATATAAAAAAAATAAATATATTTCGCAAAAGAAGTAAAGAATGATTTATTTTAATGTTGCCACTTGCCCCGTATAGTTCGTCAATGTTCGTAACGCTACTGACAGTTTACATAAACCAATATATGATCGGCAACAGGCCGAATTCCAATGGAATAATAAAAATAATTTCGTTCCATGTATCGAATTTGTGTTTTCTATATAATTTACCAAAAAAAAAAAACTGATACCTTACGTGACTCTTTTTCGAGATTAAAAAAAACACCACATGATAAATCGATAAAAAAACTTATTTTAAATTAAACGTAAAATATACGTACGTCTGTAAATATCAAACTATGAGAATAAAACAAAAATCTACCGAAAAAAAAAAACAAAAAGTGTTCGTAAAAATGAGAGTAATTAAAGAATTTTTTTCCATGGGCTACGATGAATAGTTTTTAAATCATCTAGACTGCACTAAAATAAACTTACCTATCAGTAGAAAAGTTGAGTAAATTAACTGATTTTTTCTACTGGTTAAATTAATAGTAACTTATATTTTACTTTTTAATGTTAAAAGTTAACTTCTAACTTTTCTAAAAGGCGAAACTGTTAAATAAATATTAAAAAAAAATGAATTATAAGGCCTCCCAACATTTATATAGTCTTCAATAATATTACACTATAATATGAACAATTTTAGTGTCATGTATATTTTCGCTAATTTAATTTATTTTAGAAACTTTTGCAGAAATAATTGAGTTAAAGCTTAAAAAAAAAAAAAACAGCGCCGTTTCGGATGTTAAATATAGGATGGCGAACGTTTAAAGCGAGGCAATTAATAATTTCCACCAGGCCACTTCAAATGCGAAGTTAAAAGTAAATATTTGATATAGAATATAGTATAATATACTACTGTAATAACGGTATGTACACCTGAAACGTATTATCGATGAAATAATTAAAACGTAGGAAAAAAACAATATTTAATCAATGTTAAATCCGATGGTCATGAAAATAAAATAAAAAGATTAATCAACGTATAAATGCATATTCACAAGTTTATTGGTTAGTAAGCGTTACAAGTAATAAATCAATAATAATAATAATAATAATAATAAAAACATCGCAATAAGTTAAATTTCAATTAATGAATATTTATTTATTTTACCACCTACCATTTTCATTCTCCTGGTATTAACGGCCTTGTCTAAATCGAATTTATTTTTTGTATATTTCTGAACACGCGAGATCACATATTACGCTAACAGTCAATGTGTGAACCTTAAGACATAATTCTTTTCAACGATGGACCGAGTTCGTATAATGACTGAAAACAAGAAAATTGATTTAATATTTTAATCGTGTCCAAGCATTTTCGGTTATTGAATCTATCGGTCTAATTTCAACGATACTTCATTTAAACACCATTTAATACCAATTCTCTCATCGTAATTATCATTTTTTTTCCACGCTCTTTCCTTATTTCTATTTCATCCACGAATAATAAATTGTTTTTATACGCGTTGTTTTTTAAAAGAAAACGCGTTGATTCAATATCGAATAAACGTTTTTACTTCGAGTAAAGTGTTAATGTTGTGGACCGATTTCTCGTAAGCCCGGACCAATATTATAATATGATAGTACGGGGAAAAAAGGAATCCGTGTCCTCAAAAGATATAATTACGGTCTTATTAAATTGAAATTTAATTTAAAAATAAGTAATAACTCGTCAAGCAATACCTAAGAGTAATACAAGTAAGTGATTTAAGTACATAATATTCGAACAGATCGAATATCATTTATCAAGTACGCACGTATTTGTAATGTGATCGTTTACATTTTATGTGTGTAGCCTACGCGTTATTCAATTTTCGTAAATGATTATCGTTACATGAAAACGTTAAAAAAAAAAAAAAGTCAAAATGTTTAACCAAAATTTAAAACTTATTCCGAATACTGCATACTTACAAGCGTTCGAGTGTTAAACGTGAAAACCAAAAGACGGAAATTTTTAAGAGAGAAAAACGTGAAAAAAAAATATTGACGAAATGCTTGAGATGTTGTTTGAAAACATGTGCGGTAGGCCTTGTCCGTCGGAATTTCGAGAAGCGTATACACACAATATGTTTATTGTGACGGACAACACGTAATATTTTGTTCACTCGCTTACAGCGTGTAAAACAGCGAATACTTCACAGTCTACAACGTGTATCTATAGTATTTATGTACCGACATATTATTATTATTATTATTATTATTATGCACTGTTTAGAATTAAAACTTGTGCGCGGAAGGTGTTTCGCGCGTTTGCACGTTCCGGGTTGATCGTACGGCGCGTCAACAATAAACGCGTGTACGTACGACGGAATTAAATACACGTTTTGCAACCTATCACGCTTGTACGCGAACGAATGACTAGAGTTTTTCAACGCTCGTGTTCTTTCGCGCCAGCAACGACAACTGTTTAACAGATCTATTTATTCTGAGAATTTAAAGGACGCGTTTTGGCTGTTTCGATGCGTATTGAGGGTAGTGATTCGACACGTTACGAAAAACAAAAAAAAACCAATACGTTTGTTTGTGGGAAAAACTTAGGTTCAAGGATAAGCACCCGCGGCCATTATAAAATAAACATTTTCGCCGCTTATTTGTATTTCTTTATTTTACTATCGAATTCCTATAGCGTTCTCCTCCGTTTCACGTATTATACAATATTCAATTAAAATCATATCTTTCGTTACGAAAATACGTTTCCTACGGGCCTTGTACACTCAAATTCAGCCGTACGTATTATAAGACGTACTCGCGTGTCTAACGTGTGATTACATCGGCTTATTGAGGAGGAGGAGGAGGAGGAGCAGTGTCGCGAGCGAATCCGAAACGCCGCAGTTCCGGGCAGCCGAAAACCGCAACAATTATATTTCGAAAATAAAATATGACAACTTTTTTTCTAACCGTCTGTGCAGTTATAACGGCCTCCGCGTTTCAATAAAAACGTTCAATATGAATATAATTTTGATCATTTTTAAATGTACACCGCAGTGTTGATGATTTTATCCGGCGTGTATGGGCTGCCGATCTAACATTATTAACTACGCCACTGCTTCCTAATAATTGGAAATTACTTCTAATATAGGAGAAACGTTCGTCGGACACGATGGCCATAACTCGATAGCGAACTGAAACCAGTTGTAAATTTATGCCGCTCACCGATATACATATATATACGTATAAGCGGAAAAAAGAATTTTCAACGAGACGATGATAATGGCGGCAATTAAAACGATTATTACGTCTTATATTTGTCAACTGTATTATTATTAGCCGTCTATTTTTGAAAACATTATATTGTTAGACTATTTCGTGAAAAACTTACGCTCTTGTACACTGCAATAAATTTAAATTGTAGATCTTCGCAAGTCCGTCCGTCCGTTGGTAAAACGCAGTTAAAAAAAAAAACCTTATATAGTTACATAAACGCACATCATAGTAATTAATGAATATTGTTATTTATTTGTTATCGTCTAACAATCATCTGTTTTTTTTTTGTTTTTTGATAATATTATATTATTTCGTAAAAAACCAGCGCTCTTGTACTTGGCGATAAACTGTTATTTTTTTTTTTTTTGTCGTGATTAATCGTCGTCGTGTTTTAAAGTCAAATTTTCATTATGGATTTTTTTCTATTAACTTGGAAATTTAAAAGAAAATAATTAATTTTACGAAGACGTATTGTTATTACCTATTGTCACTTACGTAGATACCTAACTGAACCGGTTGATTCCAACAAATCGTACTTTGACAAATACCAACAAATTAATACACAACGTAATTAACAATATAATGAACAGCAGTTGATAAAACTAGTAAGATAAATATTTTTAATAAACGTTCAAAGACATTATATAATTAGATATAAACTAATTAAATCGTGATTTGCACCGTACCAAGAAACTGCAGGAAAATTAATCAATATTTTATTGTCATTTGTAACAAAATAATATTGTTCTCTTCGAGAAAAAATAATAATCGTTAATAACTACAATAAGACAATCCACAATTAAATAACACCAATAATTTGTCGAATTTTGCGTAATAATACTTTATTCATGTGAATTTTTTTATTTTATATATATATATATATATATAATATGTTCCTATAATTTTAAATGAGAAATAAAATAAGTATTCAGTTGAAATACAACCGCGTACATAAAATATCATATAATATTAGTTTATATACAGAAGACGTGAAGTTATTATTACCTCGGGAAGTGCGTTTAAAATATTAAAAAACCGAATGTACGCGGCGAGCAACAAGTAGGTCAGGCGAGTAGTATAGTCGGCGGTGCAGTATACATTGAAATATATTTAAATGCGGTGTAAATTAAATTTAAAAGCCATAAATTACATACAACTGTCAAAATATACGGATTCTAATATCTGCAAAAGTTTAATGAAATTAAATCCGAAAAGTAAAACCGTCACAACGGTAAAACGAATAAATTATATTCTCTGAATATATATATATAAATACCGACGAACCAAAAAAATATACAAACTGTTTTTCTAGTTATCATACGCACTTATAAATAAAATGGCGGTATGTGCGCGTGACACAATAATTGAATTCCCCTCCCCCCCGAATGAATAATATCGTAATTTATTATGGCTTGACTTAATGAAAATTTGAAAAAAAAAAACCGAGTGAAAATCGTGTGATGCCGACGATTTGAAGCTTGTAAAAATTGTTAAGTTCCGATTTCACGTAATTTAAAAGACGTCTGAACGACAAAAATCTAATAAGCGTCTTTAAATAAAATTATTTACAAAACTTTCACGCCTGTGATTTTTTTGATATTTACACCGCGGAATATTATTGCATTTGATTAAAACAACCAAATATATTTAATGTTTTTTTTTTAAATAAATATAAATTTTCTATTATTTTTACTTTATATTATTCCGTCATATGTGTTAAAATAGTTCATTTTTTTTTTTAATAAAAACATATTTTTAAAAAAAAATTATTTTCAATTTCTGTAATTTGTGTTCTTTTTTTTGCGTAACTTGCGGGGAAAAAAATTATTATTTATTAAAATTTCTTAAAAATTTTCACGTATTTTAACTAAACTAAATTCTCTGGGAAATAACTATAATTATAATGCTGACTTTAGAAAAAAAAATTAAAGTTACCGGTAATTTTTGAAGATAATCGTACGACAATATGTACGATTGGTAAAACTTAAATTTGACCGACATTCGCACATTTATCAATTTTAACAAAATATCTCACGTATTTCTCTTTTTCTTTAAGACAGCCATTTAAGTACTCTCACTTTTAACCCAATAAATAATAATAATTTATTTGTGGAAAGGATATAGGGCGAATAAGTGTTACTTATTATTTTAAGTTTTTTAAACCAATATCGTTAGTAAAATCAAATTTCTAATGAAAAATTAAAATTCAATTTATAAATAGGCAAATACCATGGTTAAAATGTATATATATATTTCAATAAAACGAAAATTAATTTCATCTTTTATTTATAATAATAATTGTATGTAATTTTTTTAATAATAATAATAATAATAATCGTAATACTTCTGCGCCAGTGTAATAAACATATTAATTTGATTTCAATATATAAGGGCATAATAAAATTACAGAATTAAAATTCAACCCCGTTATTTGATATAGAATTAATAATCAAGACAGCCAGTTACGAAATAATAACACATTCAAAAATATTTTGAAATTTTTTCTAATTACGTTACAGTCGTTAATTTTTAAACGATTCTGTTAGAATTTAAATATTTTTCACGCTAATCAATGTTTCGGTATTGACACGTGCTACTTGATATTGAAATCATTTTTCCAAAAAAAAAAAAATAAATAAACAACTCGGTTTATCGGGTTTAAGCGATATCGCAGTAATAATTATAAAATACAACTTAAAAAATTACTGTCGAATAGAACATAATTTATCCGCAAATCTCTCCGTGTAAAGGACTATTTCCCTCCCCCCGCGTATTTACCGCGATTCGACCGATTCAATCGCCGTCACAGTGGCCGCGTATGGAGTTTTTATCGTCGGCATGTGTTTTTTTAAACGTTATTATATTATATAAAATATAATTCGTGTCAAGTGGAGTCTGTGGATAGCATTCCGAAACGGCCGTATAATGTCCGTATAATATTTATATTATTGTACGCACAACGAGGGCGCGATAATAATAATAATAATAATAGTTGTGTATTACCGGATGGCGCGCGTACACCTGTCGCCCATAATTGAGAAATTAAACGAAAATTGAATAATTTTCCGCCGCCTGGTGTACAAATCGTCAAATGCAACCGTGTAACGTGATCCGATCAATAATAATAATTGGTATTATTAGGCACGGAATCAGTAGAATTTCCAATATCTAAAACAATTAATTTCCAACAACCGTTTTTCCAAAAAATGCTCCGAGCCTCCCTCCGGAAGCGCGTTGTAATTGGGTTATTATAAAAGGAGGAATTCACGGGGGAAAAGAGAAGCAAAAAAATATTTTTCTTTTCACTTTCAGACATTAAACGAACCGACTACTATTTATTATCCTCGTTCTTATTTATCATACGGATTTCAACTGTCGCGGACGTCAAACGTTATATCGACGTTTTCGTGCGTGCGTGTGTATCGACGGGACGACCTAGTACTCGAAAACATATTTTCGTTTTGTTAGGAAAATATGACAAAATAAATAAATAAAAAAACGTGACTCCGCGCAATAGAGTTTTTCTGAAGTTTTGTGCGTGAAGTAGGAATTGTAAAACAAAAAAACAAAAAAAAAAAAAACAATAAAGCAATATAACAATATAACAACAACCGTTGCGGAGGAGGGTGAAGGGGGAGAAATGCACTCGAACGCCATCACCACACTAGTAGCAATAAAATCGGTATATTTTTTCTTTTTTTTTTTTTTTTGTCCGTGGTTTTTATACCTGCGGCGTGGCGCGGCGGCGTTCACATATTTCTATATACGTATATACCTATATACGACTTCAAAATTACACTTCAATAACACTGCACACCTGCTTTACGTATATCATTCCCCATAACTTTATGGGTTCTCGATCGTTTTCCTCTATATGTGGCAGTGTCTGCAACAATGATTCTCTCTCCTAATGTTTACTCGTCTCTCATTCATTTCTCATCTATCTCATTCTTTCTCTCTCGCTCGCTCTCTCTCTCTCTCTCTCTCTCTCTCTCTCTCTCTCTCTCTCTCACGCTCCTCGTCCGCGCGTCAATAATAACAATAATAACAACAACCGTATTTATAATGCCGTCCGGAGTCGAGACTCGTCGCATCGGCGGGACTCTTCCTGCACCGGGTCCGATTTTCGTTTGTACACCCTTCTCTCTCCGCGACAAGACGTTCGCGGCGGCTTGGGTGAGGAGGAGAATTCTCGATCGACAATAGCCGCGCACAATGTTGTCGTTATTATTACGGCGTTCGCAGAACCGCCAAAAATATTTTATAATAATAAATTCCTCCGCGTCCCATTACGACGGTATAATGTCGCGTAAGAAGAAGAATAAAAACGATTTTCTAACCAACACTATATCACGTATATTGTTACAGACAATTATTTTTTTTATCGTGTTAAACGGAAAATGAGAAAAAGTCTTTAGGATTTTTCCGCACTCTTGGCAAAGACCATTGCTGGCCTTATTCTGTAGGACCCGATTCGAGCAATCGGTAATGGCAAACGAACAGTATTCGGGCGCCCTACGCACCCTAATGTTATGTGTCGCGAAAAGTTCTGGAAGAAGGCATACTATTATAATCGTTCGGGGAAAAAAAATGTTTTAAATGTTAACTATAATCCTAATACCAAAAATCGGAATTTGATTTTATCTAAAATCGCTAGAAATCACAGACGTGCGGCACACTCTTAGTTCAGAAATTCCAACGTAATAAATTAGCACCCAACCCCTTCTCTTACCATCACATAATTTTTAGACTCAATAATATTTCTATAAAACTATTATACACTTCCACATATTATTATTTTTAATAATAAATCACGACTGTTTTGAAGTCAATCATAAGAAATACAATAAATTCAACGACCATTTAATTTATATATTCAACAATAACGAAATGTGAATTACATATTATTATTTCGTATTCGGTGTGTAATTTGGATTTTGTCTTTATTTTTTAAATTTATAATTTTTCCCAATTAAATTATTAAAAATATAATGTCTTAACTGGTAAGGATTCAAAATTTAATAAAAAAAAAAACTCTCCAGAGTTTCTCCTGAAGTTTCCGGGGGTGCCTCTGCTAGAAACCGCTTACAATATAATATATAATAGAATTTAAACTATAAGTGTTATTGATTATCATAATTAAAAAAAATAAAATATAGCTCTATTTATTCAATAAACTTTTACGTAAAATCTCTCTCTTTCTCCATCTATATACATAATCTGTAACGTTGCTATATAGTTAACGCATGAACGTTTGGTAATTTTTTTTCATATATATATACACGTTTAGTAAAGATTTTACTCTCACTCGCACGTTTATATACACATGTATAATAAATGTATATAATTTATGGTTATTTCATTTCAATAGGTTGGTCATTAAATTTAAAACACGTAAGTACGTTTTAAATTTATGCTGCACGTCTAAAACATATTTCAAATCAATAAATGGTCCTGTTAAAAGAAATTAATTATTATTTCATCGAGGAAATTAAAATTTTTTTTTAGAGTACCCACCTAGTATTTATAAATTTTTAATTCTTACACTTATTCGTATAATTAATATATGTATATGTTTTGTTTTTAATTTAATAATTTAAAATAGTTTTTTGTTGAGACATTATTTTAGATTATCATAAGACTTTTTTGAATAATATAATAATAATAATATAAATATTAATATATTACCTATAAATACTAGATAGATAATAAATTAGGAAAGTTGTTAACATTTTAAAACGTCAACCGTTATATCGTAGGTATAAATATAATATGCATGGAGGTATAAAAACGTAATTTTTAAATTTGCCTCAACATTTTTAATTCTTTTTTAATTTAAATTTATGGTCACTAATCATCATGCAAAGTTAGTGATGACCTCCATCCGGAAGAATATTTTATAATTAATATTGTCCAGCACCGGCTACAATGGCAAAATTGAAAAATACAGTTTATCTCATGCTATTATATAGTAACATGTATATACTCGTATATACATGTTACAAACCAATAGATTCGTTCGGTTACATTAGAAAAATAATATAATATTATCGTACTGATTATTGTGTATAGGACGTATTGCTCGAATATTTTTATTTTAATTACAATTTCAGTCTATTTTTATATTGTTTTTAATTAATTGATATGCGAGATAAAAACGTTTTTCTTTAAATAATTGCTATACATATATAAATATATTATATTAGATCATGATTGAAATTGTGTTTTATCTGAAAAATTCAGCGTGTATATATATATATCATAACATACGCGTTGTTTAATTTTTTTTTTTATAAAAATTAAATAGTTTTATTATCGTAATCGACCTTAAGTTTCTGTGAATTAAATTACATAAAGCTATATGCATTAATGAGTTTATTTGCATAAAGTATTCAAAAATAAATTTCGTTTGCTATACATTAGTTTGCTGTACACTGATTATAGTACGTTAAAAAACAGTTATTTCAAATTTAATTTAATTATTTTTTTAACAACGTTGATTATTATGTTCTGAGTTTAATTTTTTACATAATATTTTATATTTAATTTTAATAGAAAAATAATTAATGAACATATTATTAAATTTTACCGCGAGCATATCTCGTCTGAAATAAATAATATACTTTTATATACATATAAGTATATGTAACCTATTTTTCTCTTTTTTGTAGACACATTTATTTTTAGTTAATAAAATACTTTAAATATAAGGCGTTAAATCATAATTTTTTAATAAAATAGTAATTTTATACAATATTATATCGTTTATATAAAGTCAAAATTCACGGGAAGAAATGGTTTTGCACAAGGACCAAACATAATACTGGTGTTCTAAGAAAAAGCAAAAAAAAAAAAAACAGTATTTTTCTTCTGTCGTATACACAGCGGGAGATAACTCTGCACATTTTGTTCGTCTATACAGGTGATATGGAACTGGGCAAGTACTATAATTCGAAACCATTCAACGTTTATATATTTTAAAAATTAAAACAAAATAAATTATGTATTATTCATAACGACCGTCAATAAATTACTGTACACGTCCGATTTATTGTTTATATAATTTATACTAAGTATATATTATCGTCGAATTTGTTCTCAGTAATTCGATTGAAACGAGCCACTATAACGCCCGACCTACTTTATTTGCCGTAATAATTCATTTGAAAAATCGCGAAATATTAATAATTGTTTTATTATTAATATTATTACACATATTATAATTAAAAATCTACGGCTCATTGTCGAAGTCATTATAACGCTTATTTCGCAGCGAGAGTAATTCAAATTTCGATCGTTTAAACCCAGGGTGGGCCGCATACGGTTCTCGAAGCCATTTTTTATGTGGCCCCTGCGCGAAGATGTTAAATTTAAAAAAAAAAATTATTTTAATCAACATAAATTTATACATTTATGGGATTTTTATAAAATGTAATCTAATCTTGAGCCATAGTTTACAATTTCACATTTTTGTTTTTCATTAAATTTTTTCCTAAAAGCAAATATTTCTACTCAGAAGCTTGTATTTTTTTTATACTCATATTTATATATATACAGTGTGTAAACGCTAATTGAAAACACTCAATATTTTTGCGTAGAGCAATGCATTTTGAATTCTGTTTTTTTAGATGGAAGTTGTACTTAATAATACACATTTTTATGGTCTCTGAACTTAAATCTGTTTATTATATTCGCGCATGCGCAATGCAACTTTTTTTTCTTAAATGGCAACCCCCACTTTTGAGCACAAATTATTTTTTTTCATATTTTTTTATGAATTTTAGTGGTTCAACCAACTTTATATGTCCAAAATTGATTGAATTACAGCAATCTAACGAAAAATATCGAAAATTTCGCGATTTTCATTTTTGTCCCCTATTACTCTGAAAAAAAACCATCCTAGATACTTGAAAACTACCCCATCTAATTTATTAAAGTTTTATTTCATTTCGAACTACCCATTGTTAGGTCCATAATTAGCTGAGTTACGGATATTTCAATTTATTTGAAATTTTCCGCAAGAATTTGTAATAATTTTGCCGTTACATGGACATTTTTTAATTACAGAGGTTGATTCTGTCACTTTACCATTTATTTTATGTTCTACAATTGTTTTTTAACTTGTGAATGAATAGTGCGACACTGAAATGTCGATTTGTCATAATTTTACTTGAATAAATAGGATTAGGAAAGAAAAAAATGTAGGTATGTAATTTATGTATTTTACTTTACTTTTAACAGGTAATTAACAGTTTAATTGATAATAAACTTAACTCTAGTAACAATTTTATTTAATTATAAGAACTTTATTTTAAACACTGCTCAAATCGTTGTCCGTTGTGCTCAATACATGCTTCAGCACGCCGTATAAGTTCTTTATTAGTTGCAGCTGTAATTTGTGCTTCGGTCAGTTCGTTACATGCTTCTTTTATTCTATCTTTTAAATGTTGAAGATTTATAGGAGGATCGGCATACACAATAGTTTTTAAGTGACCCCATAAAAGAAATCTAATGGAGTAAGATCAGGTGATCTTGGTGGCCACTCAATGGGTCCGTGCGTTCCTAGCCATCGATTTACAAATGTTTCGTTTAAATAATTTCGAACAATAATTGCATTGTGAGCTGGAGCGCCATCTTGTTGAAAAATTAGATTTTGTCTAATAGCTAACGGAATATCTTCAAACATCATTTGTAAATCATTTATTAGAAAATTATAATATTTTCTACCATTAAGTGTTCCATCATAAAAATATGGTCCCAACAGTTTACCACCAATTAAACCACACCAGACATTTGTTCCCACACGGTTTGGTTGTTAGTTTCAAATGTGCAATGTGGATTTTGATCGTCCCAATAACGGTTATTTTGTTTATTAATAACACCATTATTGGTGAACTTAGATTCATCTGTCCATAATATCGAATTTAAAATAAATGGATTTTCGTCTAATCTGTCCACCAACCAAGCAACGAATGTAATTCTACGAACTGCATCACCCTCGCGCAAATGTTGAACTATATCAGGTCGATACGGATGCATTTTATACTTTTTTAAAACCTTATGAACCATAGTATGAGATATTCCAATTTCTTTACCAACGTGACGTGTAGATACTCGAGGATTTAATCTGACGTACGCTAATACTTGGTTCTCGACCTCTTCACCTAATGAATCACTTCGTCTTTGTTGTGGATTGTTACTTCTTTTTGAAAATGATCCCAAATTTCTAAGATTTTTTTCTAAGTTGAAAAAAAAACTGCAAGAAGGGTGTTCTCTATCTGGAGTAATTTATAAAAAAAAATTAATTTAGAAAATTCTCTAAATAAAAATAATAAATTTAACTAAGCATACCTGGGTAACGTTGAGCATAAGTTTGTGCTGTAAGACGTGAATTTTTACGGCACTCCCAATAAGTAAATAGCATATCAACTTTCTCCGAATGATTCATATTTAATATTGCTTTTTAGTCAAATTTTACAAAATGTTGTACAATATAAATGAACAGTGAGAAATATTGAACTATTTGCTTATTTCATTTATTTTCTTTAAATTAGTGTCAAAGCAAATACATTTTTGATATGAGGCCATTAAGATAAAGTTTATCCAAAAGATACTGTAGAAGGCCCGATAAAATTTAATGATCAATGTTAAAGATAATAATGAAACAAATTATTTAAGTTTCTGTTGCAATTTTCAATAGTATAATTGTGAAAAGTAATATTGAATAGACATTTCAGTGTCGCACTATTCATTCACAAGTTAAAAAACAATTGTAGAACATAAAATAAATGGTAAAGTGACAGAATCAACCTCTGTAATTAAAAAATGTCCATGTAACGGCAAAATTATTACAAATTCTTGCGGAAAATTTCAAATAAATTGAAATATCCGTAACTCAGCTAATTATGGACCTAACAATGGGTAGTTCGAAATGAAATAAAACTTTAATAAATTAGATGGGGTAGTTTTCAAGTATCTAGGACGGTTTTTTTTCAGAGTAATAGGGGACAAAAATGAAAATCGCGAAATTTTCGATATTTTTCGTTAGATTGCTGTAATTCAATCAATTTTGGACATATAAAGTTGGTTGAACCACTAAAATTCATAAAAAAATATGAAAAAAAATAATTTGTGCTCAAAAGTGGGGGTTGCCATTTAAGAAAAAAAAGTTGCATTGCGCATGCGCGAATATAATAAACAGATTTAAGTTCAGAGACCATAAAAATGTGTATTATTAAGTACAACTTCCATCTAAAAAAACAGAATTCAAAATGCATTGCTCTACGCAAAAATATTGAGTGTTTTCAATTAGCGTTTACACACTGTATATATAAAATAACGCTGATATTATAAATTGAATAATTATAAAATTATTAGTGTTATATCATATGTAAAATTTATTATTATTATTACCGTGGCCTCTAGATGATAACATAAAAAAAAATATAGCCCACACGGTTTAAAAAAGGTTGCCGATCCTTGGTTTAAACCGCGGAAACCAATAGAAATAGTTCATCTCGGATGCTGTCAGCAAGCCTAACGCGAACGACCGTGGAATTCGCATTTTATTCGGATTACGAGTAATCTGATATGAAACGCTCGAAGGTGAAATGTGCACGAAAGAATCGAAATGAATAATGTAAGCGAAATTCTTAAATGAAACCTAACCGGTGGTTAATATACAATATACTCAACATCTTTGAAAACGGTTTAATCAATTCGTCGGTATGTTATGTAAATGAAATTAATCAATATTGGCGATTACGCAATGATATTCTGATTAGATTTTTTCCTCTAAAATCGAATAAAAAAAAAAAAAAAATGTAAAAATTACAATCACATAGTCGGCCTGCAAGAGTCGGTCGCCACCCCGTTACCCGCCAGTACCGTCGAGCCCGCGCGTGGGGTGAAATAGCGAGCGGTCGCTCGAGAAATATACACGTTAGCGCGACAGACGATTTACAACGACCTAACCGATACATAAAATATACATATGACAATAAAACGATAGCGGACGAACGGCGTCGTGCGCGCGTACGCTATAGAGGAAATTTAATTTTAAAAAAAAAAACACACACACGAATAAAATAACGCGGTGTATAAAATAAAAACATCACGGGCCGTCGCCGAGATCTTAACGGCCGATACGGTTATAATAATAATAATAATAATAATAATAATAATATACGCGCGGCGCGAATGTCCCGCCCGATCGCTATATTATCATCATCTCTGCTTGTTCTCGCGTATATTTTTTGTAATTCGTCGCAGGATTTCCGCGGGTCATAGCGAGACTCGCGACTGTAATAATAATAATAATAATAATAATAATAATAATAAATACTGTGTAAATAATAAAATAACAGATGAAACGGCCGTCGTCGTCGTCGCGGCAACGCAATGACCCGAAACGGAACGCGAGTTCTGTGGAAAAACGGACTGTGCGTACGACGAGAGTGACGAGAAGAAACGTTTTCTTCTTCTTCTTCTTTCTCCGAGGGTCGCCGTAAGTGCGTTTTTATGGCGGCCCTGTGTTGTACAAAAAAAAAAATATATATATATATATATATACACACACAAACGTCTAATCAACGAGATTCCGCAGGTGTAAGAATAATGAGCTACACAGAACCCGCGCGCGTTGTAGACTCCACGGAGAACGCTTATACGTACGATATAATAATATAATGGATAACAATTTATATGCGCGCGTACATAATATTTATCGCGTCGAAATGATCGGTATATCAGTCTCGGAGAGCGTATAATATTATTATAATAAAATATATATTTAATTAACTTATACATCGTGTATATTGTACCCTGCCCCTCCCCTTTCTTCTTTTTTTTTCTCCTTTCGGGCGACATTTACCCACCACCCTGAGTGTTCTCCAGGTGCCTCCATTATTCGTTACTAAAGGGCCCGGATGATGATGCCCTAAAAACCTACAAAAATACCGTTAAAAAAATCGAATTCATTGACTAAAAACGCGTAAAAATTACTGAAATCATTTATTCGTTTTATTGATTTATCAACGCGATTTTTCTGTCGATTATTGAAAAAAATATATCTTTAAAGAAACGGCGTGAAAAATGTTTAAAAGCCGAAGAAGCGTACTAAAAAAAAAAAAATGCAAAACACGAATTAGTCGTTTAGATTTAAATTTAAAGGGGAAAAAAATGGAAAATTCGTCACACGTCCGAACCACAGTAGTTGTTCCACCGGTCTCGTTTTGAAATCGTCAGTTTTGAGGAGTCAATGCGTTATCGCCATCACCGATGTCGTTCCGCACGTTCTACAGATATTGTGAGTTCCGTAAACGATTTCGCAAAAGCTTTTTCTCGATTTCGATCTGCTCCGTGTCCAATGGAGCGGGGGATACAGTCTTTCGTCATTTGTCTTAGCTGTTTTTTTTATATATAAATATATCACTTACCGCGCTCCTCCTGATATCTGCACGGGATGCCATACAAGCCAGCACTTGTACCAACGCAATGTACGTATCCCTGCAACCGCACCCGTTTCGTTTAAGGCTACATCTATTTTCTTGCACGGCGAAATCCAAGTACATTCGTGCAAATGGATTGCACGTATTATTATACGCACCCATAACCTGTAAACGGATTCGGTTCTATAAACTTCGCCGTGACGAATTGGTTACGTGAAATCGCCTTCTTCTTCGACGCGTTAAACCGCGCACGGCATAATAACTTTCGTATCGATCGGAGTCTTCGAAAAATTCAAACTTCTAAATATTCACCGATCTGAAAATTAAAAAAAAAAAAAAAAAAAAAAACAATCAATTTAAACTAAAGAGATATTATAATTAAGGAAACAAAATATGTTATTAATACAGTTGTCTGTGGTTTATTTATTTTACATTCCGAGTTAAAAGGGGACCGCGCGATACGACGAACTGGCTACATCGCCGCGCGGTTACGTCTTACGAACCGTTTTTAATCGCGCGTCTGTCGTCACAGCACCAGACAACCAAATGCCGTTTCCGATACGATCTCTTGCTATTCCTTCGTCGTTATTATATTATATGCGCATTGTGTTCAAAGTAACACTACTAACCCCGAAAACGCGTTGCTCGTGAGCGCAGTGACTTTAACGGGACCGATAAAATTGAGTTGTCTCGCGTAATTTACGTACCTATAAAATACGATAAAATGCAACGCTCGCCGCCGTCGTCGTAAAACACAATCCGCACTTCGAAATAACAATAATTTATTAATACATAAGAGATACCCGCAGAGACAGACACGACGGACCGTTCCGATTTCGTAAAGCCGGTCGGGGGAAAAAAACTGCGATGCCAGTCTATACACGCGTAACATTATAGAAATGATTTTTATTATTTTTTTTTTTTTTTGTTATCCATTAAATTTCAGTGTTTACAATGTCGATTATTGTCGAAAACCGTTTTTGTACAGTAAAAACTCAATGGGAGAGAAAAAATTAACCGATAATAAGCTACTCCTTAAACGGTATATAATACGTAAATTCGGTTAAAAACTATAATTGAAAAAGAAAAAAAAATTAAGAACTCGCTCCACGCCACCCGGATTCGGAATATGTATATAAATTTAATTTTGAATTTTCAATGCATTCTTTTTTTTTTTTTTACTTTTTCAACGTTATTTTTTCATATTACATGTAATTTTTGTAAAAAAAAAAATAACCTGTAGATACTTTTAGACTTGAAATTTTAGATTTCAAAGAAATTTCTACAGCGCTCGCGTATTGCGTACTATTATATAATAATATATTTTGCTTTTACAGGCATACCGGATATATAACGCTTATCGAATATACATTTTTTATGTCTATAAAGCATTTTTTTTTTTTGCACTTTATTTAGTTTAACAAAGTTTTATATGCAGTGCTCCTCGAATCGAAGGGGAACGCAAAGCGACAGAGGTCCTCTTCAATTTTTTCATATTTTGAGAGAACTCCTTAAAATTTGTTTCATTAGAACGAGAGGACAAAACGTGTTATTTTATTAAAATAATATCGACATTTCGATTCGCGTTAAATATAAAATACAGAAATAAATCATAGTTACCCACAGTTGTAGAATGTAATTTAAAATTAATTATAGATACCGCCGAATTGGCTAGAGTACATTTTTTTTATATAATTATTAATTTTTACACGTCAATAAATGACAACATTTTCAAATATATATATATTCATTGTAATATACAATATTATATTGTAATAATTTGATTGAAATGGACGAATGGAAGTGGGTGCAAAGCCACCCCCTCCCCCCCCCCCACAAGTCATATTGTGTTTAATTATTGTAAAGTACGCTAATCAGTGTAACGCGTATTATTTAAAAAATATTTTCTGCCTTTTAATCGATTTAAACGATTTGAAAAAGAAAAAGGACGAAATGTGTGTGCGCAAACATTACACAAAATCACGGGCGATTTTCAACGATAATCGGCGGCCACCGAAGTATACGCAAACAGTTTTTTCTCTTGCATATTACAGTTGTCGTATATACGACGAAATAGTACAGAATGACTACTATTATATTAAACCAACGCGTGTATAGCGTAGTATACAAATTATATATATATATATATTGAAGACATACATAAATAAAACTGAAAAACGTTTTAGAGGCACCGCCGAATACAAACACACGCATACGCTCAGCGTGGCGTCTGCGTCCGCGGCGTTTAAACAACGATTATTATTATTATTTCAACGGTTTATTATTATTTATTTTATACGTATAAAAGACTTTTATCCGGGGCAACAGGAGAAAAAGAACACACCACTACGGACGCTTTCGATCGTTTATATTTTTTATTTCTCCTCGTCCGCCCCACAAGCACTTTTCGCCGGGCCCGATACCAAATCGACCGACCCGGGGCGAATAAATAATTATTCCGATGGCGTTTTTTTTGTGCGTTACAGACACTACTGCGGTGTGCGTACAACAAGGACGCCTTCAATCGGCACGCAAACGGTTCGTACGACGGTATTCTTTATTATTTATTATTCTTTATTATTATTATTATTATTATTATTATTATTAGACTTCGTACACACACTTCGCGCTCGCGCCAAGTATATCGTAAAACGTACGCGTGTACAGGGTAATCGTATACCCCGAAATCATAATATACGCCGTGGGGGAGTAGTCGTTCTCGGCACTTTTTTCCATGCCCTTGGCCCGCGAGACACGCCACATAATATAGCGCTGCGAGTATCCGATGACCGCGGTTTGGCGCGGCGTTATTCGATACACTGATAGATGATTTCATTCTTTTTTTTCCCCTCCGCCCTAACACCTAACCCAATACCGACGCTGTTGACGATACGCGCGCATTAACACCTCGACCGATCATTAAACCGATATTTAATATTATACGTGTATTAGTTTCCAGTGGCGAGATTATGTCAATCGGGTGTTCAATTGCGACGGGCGGACTTTTTTTCCGAGCCTCGGTCTTTTACGCGTTTACACCACCAAACGAATGTAATTTTTTATTCGATTCCGAGCGGAACGTGAAACGTATTGGTATAAGAGTAATACGCACCACATTTCTAAACATTAAAAAAAAAAAAGTTTTCTCCTCAAGCTCGAAAAACGAATGTTTAACGATATTTTTACTTACCATATATTCTCGATCTGCAATTTGATATATGAAATTAAAACACAGCGGAACTGTATAATTATACATGTAGTTTGTAGCTCGTTTAATTATAATATTATTTAAACATTTTCGCGATCGTTTGTAATTGGTTTAAATGGGTTTTGTGCGTGCGCAACGCAACACGTTTCTACACGTACAGAGAGAACTTCCGCAGAGCGATGGAGGGCGGAATTACTTGATTTTAATAACTGATAGTACGTTTCGCGCTTTTATTTTAAATAAACTATAGTTGAGTCATCATTACGGTTATATTACACAGTTAAGTTGTTCAATAAATTATTTTTATATTTCGTTATATATTATTTAATATAAAATGCGATAAAAATAAATATGTAAAGCTGCAGTGTAAAATGTTTCAAATACATAAATTACTATTACTGTATAAATGTGTTATATTTTATACTTTAAAAAATAGATTATTTTTCGATTTGTTCGATGTTTTTTTCGAACGTTTGGAAAAAAACTACCGGAAAAAATACATTTTGTAATACAATTATAAATTATACGGTAAAAACGCGATTTTGCCGAAATCGAGTAGAAATTGAAAAAAAAAATTCTTTAAATTTTAATCAAATTTTTAGCAATTATAGAATTCGAGGTGTTTAATTCGTAAAATAGAGAAGATGATTTTCGGTTTCAAGTCTTTTGAACATTCTTAATACAACGTCGGACGTATACACGTTATTTGGATTATATTGGGAAAAAAATCTTGAAAATCGTTAGCCACGATTTTTTATTTTATTTTTTTTTTTTTTAAACCGTTACAAGTTTTTCGATTTTGAAATATACGTAAATATATATATATATTATTTCGATGGAAAAAATTACAAATAGACATTTTTAATTTATCTACATAACGATTTGCTGTAGAAATTATTAAAACCGTGCGTACTACAGTATAATAAGCTGTACTGTATATAGCGAATTATGTTAGAATGGAATACACACACACTACACTTGTAATATTATTAATAATAAATAATATATTACACCGGGAGTTTTTGGAATCGTTTTATCGATTGATTTATCGAATTTATATAGAAATAATAAGAAAACTCTAAAAAAAACCTTTTAACAACATAATGTATAATATAAGTAATTCATTTAAACGACGTCTCAGAACGCCCCGTGGCTCGCTATTTGTTCTATTATACCGTTACGCGAGCACAACACGAAAATCGGACGTTATTTTTTAGACGGAATTTTTCTTTTTTTTATTATTATTATTATTATTATTATTATTCTTTTCCCGCCGCTCCGCACGCAGTTCCAACGCAATTATATATTTTTCTAAAACGGTCCCTGCAACAGCATCACATACGCATACATATATATATATATATATATAGGTATACGTTAGGTACTCTGTCGTTATCTCATATACGCATATATCGATTTCACACACACACAGCGTGATGTATCGCGCGTCCCGTGTACCAAACATAATATATATATATATATATAAACTGTAAATTATAACTTATATTAAATATATTGCCTATATAAATAAACGCGTAAGTAGTGTAAGATATAATAATGTTCGGCCCGGCAGGGTCCCCGGCACGACCGCGGAGATCTGCCAATTGATTGATGAAACGGATTTATGTTCGTGGACGCGGAGGGGAAAATCGAAAAGATATATACAAACGCGCGCACAATATAATGTGTAATGCGGTATGGTATGTGTGTGTGTGTGTGTGTGTGTAAAATATATATATATTATATATCGTAAAATCGTTATAAGATGAGTCTCGTGTTGTGCCGCCGCGTCACATACACACATAGGAGAAAAAAATTTTTGTTTTTTTTTTTTTTTAAATAATAATAAAGTAAAAAGGTACATATATACACAGTTTTGTTTAAAACAACGCCGACGATGCTGCGTGTCTCCCCGTCGTCGTTAACTCGCGCCGCCCGCGCTCGTTTTATCTCTCGTGACAGATCGAATACGCCGCCGTTTTCGTCGACGCAACCAAAAAAAAATATATTCTTTTCCACCGTTGCCGCCGCGTAATTGGGCGGTTTCTCTCGCGAGATCACGTATACACACACACACATGTCGTGATTATTATTATTATTATTATTATTATTATTATTTCTTCGTTTTTTTTCCCCCCATTTCTCAGTCCTCGGCACCATCCATATAAAATATCGTATTTATATATATTTATTAATTAAAAAACACTTTCGTACCGACGCTCGCGCCTTACAACGTTTCCGTACAACAACACAATTAACATTTTTTATATAATGTATCGCATGGAATATAATACCCGATTCACAGATCATTCCGATAATTAAATAATAATAATAATATTAATAATAATGAAGATGATGAATACGCCGGGGCTGTATGGATGTATTTATATATTATATTTCCCACCCGTCATCGAAATTTCAGGAATTTTTTTCCCCTACGCTCCCCCGCTTCCCGTAGAATATTATTGTTATAAAAAATGCGTATTACCAATTTATACTAAATTCCTAATGGTCGTTTTTAATAAGTTAAGAATGTGATAATTTTTTTTATTATTATTATTAATTTTAAGTTTTAGTCTCGAATAAGAATTTAGAAATAACTCACAACAATATCGCTCAGCGCCTTAACCTCCTAAGCAAAAAAAAAATGCCTAAATACATCCCTGAAGTGTATAGTACTGGTTTGTCTCGAAATTATACGACGTTTGAATGTAGCTATTCGCGTCTCATCGCTTCATTCGGAATCCGTATGCTTGCTCTCTCGAACATGAGCGTACTCACCGGGAACCTAAGTACTTTGGATTTTTTTGTTCGAGGATATCTCAAGGAACGAACGTACGATCAGGAAGTAGATTTTAAATTAGAACTCGGAGAAAGGATTCTTCAGACAACTGTTGAACTACGGAAATGACGACAATAAGTGTAACCGGGAGATAATAAGTACGCGAGAGAGTACGTGCTTATTTTGAGGCAAAATGGCAGACACAACGAACAAATTGCAATAAGTGTAACAACTTTTTTTTTCCAATTTCATGGAATACAATTTTATTTTTTAATTATGTACTTGTTTTTTCCGTTTGTTATTTTCGGTAATGAAAAAAGTGAGTGTACTATTCAAAAACTTATTATATCCTAAAGTTTTTGTGAAATTTGCACTCCTCTGCAATAAAAATTGTTTTTTTTTTTTTTGATAAAATTGAAATTTTTTAAAATTTCGACACTAACCCGTTTAAAAAGTAAAATTTATTCTAACTTGATCAGTCACCCTTTCGGCAGTCTACTGCACGATTCGCAAAACACATAATAAATAATACGAAAATTACGCAAAAGTTGCTTTTACAACGCAGGCACGCGCGCAGAAATAATAATAAATTAATTTAAATCGCTTTGAACGAATTAAAACAAAAAAAAAAAAATCGATTTTGCTCAATTTAATTAATCGCAAACCGTTGGCCAGGGTTGTTTGCTTGAGTATAAATAAATCAAAATTCACACATACACACACAAAATCCGACTATTTACAGTCGTTGTGCAGTTATTCACGATACAATATCGGCTATTAGTTTAAAAATCAGCAATTGGATCAAATTCGTATACGTACAATCGTTCGGTCGGATAACTGTTGTTGAGCGTATATGTGACGAATGGATAACGTAATTCCAAAAACCTGTTCTGACCATTATATTATAACGTCGTAGAATTTCGATAAAATTATTTTAACTGAGCATCGGGTGGTCTCAATGACGGTATTACATTAATAATGTGTACAAAGTCAGATCGACTAAGATACTTGTGCGTTTGTGTCCAATTATCGTAGCCGAACTATATACGCCGCGCCACGACCACTATTCAACTCTAATGATGCAAAGACACCAGAGTATCCCACGGGAAAAAAAAACAGAAATCGCCTAAAATTAAGGAAAAAAGTTCCGACTCGATAGTGTATAATGGCTGTAGAGTTATTATCTCTGCGTGTACGCCGGACTTTCTTAAGTAAAGAATTTCACACGGGTTAAACTGAATTTTTTTTCTTCACTATTCTAAGAGTATCTACTACTTCTGATTATAAAGTAATAAAACGCTAAATTGATTTTTTTATTTTATTTTTTTTTTTAATTCGATTCATTTGAAACGTTAATGAATTTTTGTATATTTACTATTTTATTACATTGCAGAATCGTCTAAAGCGAAAAATAAATTCATAAGTTGCCGTAGAAAAATTAAAATAACGTCGAAACGTTTTGATAGATGACACATTTGTCCGTTCTCTTTTTTCGGAGGTGATGCTAGACCATGAATATTGTGAATATACTTTTAACCAACTCCGAGATAAAATGGCATAAAGTCCGCGAGCCGCTAGAGAAACAACATTTCCGCAAATCAAACCGACAAACTCGAATGATTGCCGTTGACCTTTATTTTTTTTTTTTTTTTTGTAATCGCAAAACATTTTTACTGGAAATTGTATTCTCTTAAACTGACGCCGAAATACATCGGGGAAAAAAATATTCAGAATGTGTATTCGATTATTTCATGACAATAGTATTCCCTTGATATTTTGGATATTTCACGAGAAGTATTCCAAATACTTTTAATATACTTTCTTTTTTTGTTATTTTTACTATTTTCCTCTATAATACGAATATTAAATATAGCTGTAATATTATATAAATATTCAATCGAATATAAACGGTCATCAATGTGCAATTCGGAGGATTTATTGAATTCGTTATAATTCTGTGTTTTTAAATACGAATACAATAACTAATCAGTAAATTAATAATGACAATTAGTTTTAAAATAATTATAATGAAATAGTGTGATCAAATATTATTTGAATACGGCTGGGTTTAAACGTCAAATGTAACGAGATCATATTCGATATAAAATAATCGATATCGTTTTAATTATTAATACCCGTTGCTGCTATATTTGCGATTTATTTCTGAAATAATATTACTTTTATACGTTTAAGCAATAATAAGTTATTATTTTTACGCGGGTACTATTTAAAACACGATTGAACTTCAAAAGTATTTTCGCGAATACTATTCAAGTCTGGAGGACAAATTATGTATGATACGATACGAAGAGAAAGAGAGAGAGACATAAAACAATGAAATACGTGTCCGTGTTTTTAAATAATTTAATTCGCTACTTTTTATATTTAAATTTTTTTTTTAAATATATAAGTCAGATACTTAGAAACAGGAAGAAAACAAACGTATACAACACGATTCTGTCGCCGATGATGATGACCATCATCATCATCATTACGCCTTATTATGGTCCGTATACGCCTTGTCACAGCGTGTGTATACAACACGTGCAGTCTCCGTGCGTGTATGGCGATCAATCGGCGGAGAGAATCGCCGCGAGATATTATTATACTGCACACATCACACACCGCTTGCCGAGCGGAGATGTGACGCGATAATCCGTCGGTCGAGCTGTACGTGCCTAAAATTTCGGGTTTTCTCATAATTGACAATTATATTGTGTTATACACGCGTGTGTCGTCGAGAGAGAGAAAATTATGAAAGAAAACACGCTATTATTTATTTTAACCCTTAGCGTAAAATTTGTCCTCCTTTGCGGTTTGTGCGCGTGTACTAAGACGAAAATAATGTTTTCCCGTGTATTCGTCGCAGAACATAAAAACAAACGAAAAAAATCTCACGGTGATTCGACTGCGCGATACGACGTTCGCGTGAGACATTACCCGCTTGCATGTCACTATTATAAAAATGATACAATTCGGTAATCTAATAACGCACAATGAATTCTCGTATTTTTAATAAGTCTCTTTTATAATATATTATTATATAAAATGATATAATAAAATAGTATTATATAACGCACAGAAAAAAAAACCCCTATTCATATATATATATATATGACGTCGTTGCGAAAGAATTTTTCAGTGCGTATAGCAGCATCGTAGTATCGACGAAGAAAATATTGCTACAGCCAAACAAATCTCTATATATTTGTTATAGAAATGGCTATACTCCTAGAAATTTGGCTATACTTCTAGTTATTCTCGATTTCGTGCACGAACTTTTGACAAAATTGTTGTTCTCGTCCTCTCGAAGTAACGGTATCCGTGTAACATAATTTGCTACCGCCGAAAAACGGGCATATACGCTAATTGTGTAACTCCGTTATTTCTACCCGAAAAATTTTCAACAGGAAAAATAAAAAAAACATTATTATAAAATTTAACTTGCAGGTGCGTACCGTGTAGTTTGTTTGTTTCTTTAGTTTTTTAAAGTTCGCTGACGGAATTTCATTTGACGAGATACGGGATGGATTTTTGATTCATTTATTAGCAGACCGTCATATATACGGGACGCGTTCAAAATCATGGATAAACGTCGAAAAGAATCTACCGAAAAGTTATGTAATATGCAGTCGCTTTCCTCGCCACCCATATAAGGTACAATAGACAGGGACAATTATATAAAAGATACGTATTTTATAAAAGGGATATTTAAAACACGTGCAGAGTTACGTACATATTATGTAAGCATCGCGTATTTAAAATGCGTAAGTGATGGGATTACAATAAGGAATAAGGACTTTTAGAATTTCAACATTCTGCAGGCTACGTTCGGCTAAATTATATAGGCTGTTATGCATATTTTGAAACTCAAAAAACCGACCCCAACACTGCTATGGTTTCTAAAATAATAATAATATAAATATTACGTAGCGCTCATTATTGAAATTTTACATTTCTACGTAGATATTTTTTTTCGAATTATTTAAGTTTAAAATTTAGATACAATATAATTCTTACACTATATTATAATCGAATTTTTTGTTTTATTTCTCTAAACTTTGCGAAACTCTTGGCATTTAACAATACTGTGTGCTCAAAAGGAATTCACGAAATTGCGTGTTTAATCTTAATGGTCCCTAACGAAAAATAGTCATTTTTTTTTTAATCTGTTTGTAAAACATTAATATGGAATATATTAAATTCTAGACGAAGCTAGAAAGCCATTATAAGATGATATTTATTTTTTTAATAAAAAAACAATACTCGGTTCATCTGGTCGTACTAGTTACGTTCAGGAAGCAAATTTTATCGATAATTGGGTATAATATTCATTCGAAATATTTTTCGATTATCTCAGTATAGTTCCCTAATTATGCGTAATTCAAAACAATTCGAAAATTAAAAGTAAAACTATTTTTTCAATAGTTTTTAAACATGCGGCACAATAACTACGAAAAAAAATAAATAAATTGTGTCAAAAACGGCAAAAACGCGATTTTATCAATCGTACATATTAAAATATTAAATAGTACGTATTACGCCCAAATTCTTCTCAAAATATTTGTATTAAGTGTAAATGATTTCGAAATTGTTTTCAGATTTACAATAATAACAAAACCATAAATATATATCTTAGTAATTCACTTAAGCGGCGACAACTGCAACCGGCATTAGTGACTTGCTATTTTTTTTTTTTTATTCATCCGTTTGTTCTAAGAATATTCAATAATCGAATGAAACATTTTATTATTATTATTATTATTATTATTATTATTATTATTATTATTGAAATATTTTTTTTCAACGTTTTAAATACTTTACATCATCTGCAGTTTTCAATTATAAAACTTAATTATTTTAACTTTTCGCCTTACTTCACATCATTCAACGTAAATATAGCCTTATTTGTGTCTACGCATAATATTATTATTTCAATATTAATAAACAATTTTTTTGGTTTTTTTTAATCGCTCTGCAACTCGGCGAGCAAGCAATCCCGTGTCTATTCTATGAAATTTCCTCTTCATTTCCCCATCGTCATAATATTGTTATAAGCGTAATATTTTAAAACACAAGAACAAATGAGAAATAAAACACGTTGTAATAGTTACTACAATTTATATACGAGAGAAGAAAAAAACAAAAATTTCTTATAAACGTAAGTAATAAGTAGTCGCTATTTCAATTACAGCGTTTTGTATTCAATTTTCTTCGGACGGAAATTACACGTTACGTTATAAGTTATAACGTAAGCTATACCCCGTACACAAATAAACGCACGATAATATAATATGTATGTAACAATAACAATTGTAAGTATATAATACATACGTGTAAAAACGGGTAAAAAACACACAGCTCCGGGGGACGGTTATTATTATTATTATTTCATATTGATTTTTTTTATCGTTTGAGATCTAAAAGCCAAAATTATACGTAAATCACGATCAATGAGCCCACACTCTCACTCCCACCCGATATAAGTGATGTGCACGCGTGCACATCATAACTCTCCACATTCGTTCTGGCCGCTCTTGCAAACCGCGCATATATTACGTATTTTTTTTTTATTTATTTATTTTTTTATATACACATATGTAATAAAATATAGAGACGCGTATACCGCGGTGTACACTGCAACGATAGAGAGAGGAAAAAAAATAACCGAACGGCTCAAGGGATTTTTTTTTTTTAATAATAATAATAACGAAATTAAAGACCTCGCTGCGCAGTCCGACCATACCGGCGGGTTTAAGTATATTTATGAATTTATTTTTACGCCCTTTTTTTTTTTTTGTTTTTTATTTTTATCTCCCTAAAAATCGTATACAAATACGTCCGTTGAAAACCCCGAATTATTAAGGGCGGACACGAAAATCACACACGAATAAATACATTTATATACATATATGCTCGATTCGATTAACACAAAACTATGTGTTTATAGGATAATATATGTTATTTTAAGTGCGGGAGATATTATAATGCGTATGCGCAGTGTGTATGTGTGTCAATATAATCATTATATATATATATAAGAAACCATGTGAATCTTATAAAAAAAAAAAAATACTTTTTTTTATATTGCGCCGATATGTCCTAACCAGCTCACTCCCCACAATTATTCTGTAGTGTTTAATCGATTTTTTAAATAAATACACACACACACACACAAAGACCGAACGGTTTCTTATAACGTCCGCGGAGAATTCGGATTTGTATTTTTGTCCCTTTATATACGCTCGCGAATCGTTAAGTACAAAAAGTGTTGTTAATTTAAAACGTCTCGGTAAAAAGCAAAAAAAAAAGATACAAAATAAAACTTAACATAATTCGTATCGAATGAACAGTATTAAAAATTTATACAATACCGAATGGCGCGTGTTCTTCGCGAATATATTATATACCTACTCGAATCAAATGTAAAAAAAAAAAAAAATGAGCCGTTGTATTTTTGTAAAATATCATTACACTAAATATATATGATCTCAATTTTTGCAATAAGGAAATTAATAAAATCCGACTTATTTTAAACTAGAAAAGGAGAATGGTATTTTTCCTTTTTTTTTTTATAAACTTTACTATATAATATTGAAGACGTCCTCGCGATTACAACTATATTATATAATATTGACTTGTATAATAAGTTTTTCTCTTTTCTTTAGCATTGTATATACTCGTATATAATACATTCGTGATTTTTCATAATAAAATTCCCTTGGATTTTTTTCCCTTCTTCTTTTATTGGCTATAATTTTTTTTCTTATTTTCCAAGCGATTTTTTTTTATTTGTTTTTTTTTTTAATATACCATATATTATAGACAGCACACGTTATAATGTGGAACAAAATTATCGAATCATAATGCGCATAAAATATACAATAATAATAATAATAATAATATCAAACAAATATACAGAGTTCACTGCCAATTCTATTACGTATATATATATACCTATATATTATAATATTAATATCTAATTATTATTATTATTCCCGATCAAAGGCCCCTTTAATATATCGAATGTACTAGATAATGTACGAGTAATATACGCGTAATTTTAAGTAGACGTTACGTAATAAATTGTTCGTAATACGTACAATAATAATCGCATCCGTACGATATACGTAGGTATATATTATAGTATAATACTTTGTAGATTGCGAAACTCAATTTGAAAACTGAATATTATATTTATTATAATATTTACGCAATGACGAGGATACAGCAGAGTATAAAAAAGAAAAAAATGTTTCACGTCGAAACAAAGCTATATGATAAATACATATAATTTTCTTTTGCATATTTCAAGTTATTTTTATAGTTTTTTTTTTTAAATCATTTAAATAATAATAATAATACGCGTGGACCAATAATTTATGTTTATTATGATTAAAATGTGATTTTTTTTTTTTTTTTTTTGACATAAATGTGTTCATTACCTAATATATTATAATTATTGGACGGCAACCGTACTGTTCTGCGACAATAGAACGCACGAACACTACAGTGTTGAACACCGCTCTGATTAGATTTTTATGACAGTAATCATTATTTTCGAATAGAGTTCTGTATAATGTGTAGATTTATTTTTACTACCAGCAGATTAATGTGCTTAACGAGATTATTCTAAACAACTTACTGCAGCGAAACGAAATTACGTATTAATTAATTGATTTCTCCGATATCCAAGCGTATAGGCTATGTTAAAAATGGGAATTGTTTTTGGGGAAAATTAGAATAGAGGAGAGCGGTTGAAATTCATTAAAACTTTGCGCGGAATAACATAAACTATCAAAGTATAATCAGCTATTATAAACTCGCGTGACGGCTAATAAATTATATATAAATATAGGATATATGCGCGTAAAAACGGTTTTTAAAAGGTGTGTATTCCGTCCTCGTTGAACTCCGCATAAAAATAAAGAAGAAACAAACACTCGGTGTATAACACATTTGGTAAACAAATGTAAAAAAAAAAAAAAAAATGACCGAAAAGTTCACAAGATATGTGATTTGGGAGGGAACAAGCGGCGGCGTTTATGGCTTTAGCAGAAATAGTGCGTTAGGTATTTTGAATGTAATAAAAACCAGAACCAGCGTCGGGTTTACGTGCGAGCAGGTGATTGGAGGAGTGAGAAATTTTCAACAATCCACTTTCAATACATGTTATATAATATGAAGAAAACTTTCGGCCTTTATAAGAGTCGATAAAAGGTTTTTTAATAACATAATCATTTATGGTTGACTATGTATTTGACTATTCGTGTTCTAACGTTTTATGGCTAATAACGGTTTTTTTTTTTTTTATGTATTTCGATCGGTTTAAAAAAAAAAAAATCTTTTATTAAAATGAACGGCCCGGCAACTCGTATACGTAATCCGCCGCTGACAAGAACTCATTTTCCGTTGTGTCGCGCATTCAATTGGATTGAAATATTCTCATTCAACTCGTGTTCTTCGCGTGAAAATCGTTCGCCGCCGATCAAAACGTTAATTTATTATTGCGACCCGCAGTTTGCAAACCCCCGTCCGTAATTATTGAAATATTACAAAATCGTTTATAATAGTGGCCTGGAGTGGGGAGATGAAGAATCGACATCATCGGTCCCCACAATAATCATAACGTGCGATTCGCGGTTATTATCTACCTATACAGACGAATTCAGGTCAACGACGTCGTCGTCGTCGTTGACCTGTAGCACCGCGCTAGATAACAGTAGCGATATACAAGCGATGATAACGGCACACACGGTTCAGTCCGTCACCGGACACGCCGTCACGTGCCGTCTTGTCGTCGCGTTAACGTTCAACGTTAAGGAATAATAAAAAAAAAGGTAAACCTTCGTCACAAGAGAACCGCCGGCCGATTGTTATAAATAGACTTTTTGTCCGACCTCCCTCCCGTCCAAATTTATACGGTTCCGTTGCCTCTTATAGTTCGTCGCCTGCTATAATAATAATAATAATATTAGTATTATGTGAATTATCTCAGAGTGTTACGCGCAGTGGATACGGCGAGCGGAGTCATTACGCGTCGTGTCTTTCATTACGCAAGAAAAATCACACCGGGGCCATCATGTCGAAAATGAAACGCATCACGGACCGTACATCGCGGCTCGACTATTATCACAGAATGGTCCGCGATATAATTCTGTGCCATCAAGTACGTGACGACGACGGTCCATAACGATAAAATAATAATTAATCCGTCTGTATTGTTATTATTATTATTATTATTATTATTATTATTATTATTATTATTATTATTATTATTATTATTATTATCGTTCGTTCTCTGTAATCATTTTTTTTCTCGTCGATTTTTCGTATTATAAATTATTTTACACAGTTTACTATAAAAATAATGTCACAAAAATAATAGCATAATATATTGTCGCGACTCTGTAAATACTAAACGAATTCAATCGACAATTATTACGTGTTCGCGTTAGACGAATAACCGTCGGGCGCGACCGATTGCCCCCAACACTCTATATATATACACTTTATACGTCTATTGACGATTTAAAATGAAACAAATACGATTTGAGCTCACAGTATTCGTTCGGCGATTCCTCCCCGGCTCAAACTATAAAATGTGTAAATTTGAAATCGTTTTATCGTCTATGCGGATAACGCCAAAGAGTAAAGCGTATTTCGCACGGCGAATCGATTATATAGATATTTAATGGTATTGACACAAAACGTCTTAATAAATTTCGATAAAAGTAATTAATTATCAAAACGCCGCTCCTGCACACTAAACATCGTTCGTATTATAGTAGATAATATTATAAATACATTGCTGTAAAATCAGCACGCGTTCTCCGTTTCGTTCGGTTAGGTTCAGATTATAATTTAAATGTTAAATATCGATAATTTTTTAGAATCCAGTGACGGGTTTATTTCCGGCGAGTCCAACCAACTCGCATGCGTGGATCAGAGACAATGTTTACACAGTTTTGGCCGTCTGGGGTTTATCTATGTCGTGTAAAAAGTTAGCAGATATTGATGAAGATAGAGCGAAATCTTATGAATTAGAACAGGTAAACAGAACAGTTGCAAACACTCTCTAGTCATATTGTGTGTCTTTGTCGACAAACAAATCGTGAATGCTCAATTCCATGATGCGATTATTTTAAACATTCATTATTCTGTTGTTTTCAGAGCTGTGTAAAATTAATGCGAGGTTTATTGATGGCCATGATTCAACAAAAAAATAAAGTCGAACAGTTCAAAATTTCACAAAACCCTTTACATTCTTTGCACGCGAAATATAATTCGGCTACTGGTCATACAGTTGTCGGTGATTCGGAATGGGGTCATTTACAAATGGACGCAATCTCGTTGTATTTATTAATTCTTGCACAGATGACGGCTTCGGGTAATTAAAAAAAAAAACTTTAAAAATATTCAATTTTCCAGTAATAAAAGCACTTTTTTTTACTACCTACATGCATCAAATTGTGTAATATTGTTTTTTTATTATTAAAGGTCTTCAAATAGTTTTTAGTTTAGATGAAGTAGCTTTTATTCAAAATTTAGTGTTCTATATCGAGTCGGCATATTGTGTACCTGTAAGCTTAATTTCAGTCCCGTTCGGAAAATTGTCAACATTACTCTAAATCATTTTCGATGTAGGATTATGGTATTTGGGAACGCGGTGACAAATCTAATCACGGTCTTCCCGAATTGAATGCAAGTAGTATTGGAATGGCAAAAGCTGCCTTAGAGGCTATGAACGATTTGGACTTATTCGGAGCTCGAGGTGGCCCATCTTCAGTCATACACATATTGTCAGACGAGGCTCAGAAATGCCATGCTGTTTTACAGGTGAGTAAATACAGTTCTCCTAAACCGTTTGGTGTGTTATGATCACGGTAGATTATTATAGTCTATATAATATAATCATTTTATTCTTGGTTATTATTCTCTTTTTCACTTTCTAATCACCTACCATTGTATATTACCTTACTATACCATACACTTACATGTCAAAAAATCCGATTGGCATTTATATTATTAAATAAATAATCTATATATATATATAATCATGCTTTAAATAACTTTTGTATTTTTAGTCTATGTTGCCTAGAGAATCATTTTCAAAAGAACTGGATAGCAGCCTTTTGTCTATTATCAGTTTTCCAGCCTTTTCCGTCGACGACCCACAATTAATTAAATCAACGCGAGATGCTATTATTGCGAATTTAATGGGAAAATACGGTTGTAAACGATTTTTAAGAGACGGCCATAAGACTCCACGTGAAGTATAATATCAGATTTATTATGAATGATATATGAAACTGAAAGATTCAAAACAAATTGTTATATTTTCAGGATCCCAGTAGACTTCATTATGATCTTAATGAATTAAAAGTGTTTGAAAACATCGAATGTGAATGGCCTTTGTTTTATTGTTACCTTATATTGGATTATTGTTTTCAAAATGACATGGAAACGGCAAACTTTTATGTCGAAGCTTTAGAAAAAGTAATTGATTGTTTTTAACAAAATTAATTTACAATTGCCGCCATTGTATGTAATGGTTATAGGTAATGATCAATTCTGATGAAAATATGAAATTAGTTCCGGAATTATATGCTTTGGAAAACGAAAACATAACCGCTGAATACAACAACCCAGGGAGTCAGCCTAGAATTGCTTTGGGTAGATGTCCTTTCCTGTGGGCGCAGTCACTTTATGTGCTTGGGAAACTATTACAAGAAGTAAGCAATTTATTACTGTCAAGTAATATATTATTCTTTGAAAAGCATAATTTTTGAGTTCACCTTAAAAATATAATCCATACTTTTTCTCTCTCTCTCTCTCTCTCAGTATTGTAAAGAAAACTCAAACCATTTTTTTTCTTATTGTCAGTAATTCGTGTCAAATAAATAGAACATGTTTGTATATAGTCACATTCATTTTATTAAACAGTAATTATTATTGATTTTGGTATTAATTTAATAATATAATTTGTATTTATTTTTATAGAATTTTCTAGCTGTTGGTGAATTGGACCCATTAAATAAACGGTTGTGTTTAGAAAAGAAACCAGATGTTGTTGTTCAGGTAGTTGTTTTAGCCGAAAACAATGAAATTCAAGATTTACTTCTTCAACACGATATTGTGGTTCAGACCATAACAGATGTTTCTCCAATAGAAGTCCAACCTTCTACTGTGTTAAGCCATCTCTATACATATCTAGGTAATTTCATAATTTTATATATTTTCCGTAGATATTATTGATATATGTACAATGTACATTATACAGTTGTAGATGGTATAGGTTAAACAAGGTTCTACCTAAACTCACACGGACCACTCATGGACGTTTTTTTTTTTGTGGTTATAATGTAGTTGTGCTGTCAACAAATCGACCACTTTTTTGTGGTCGTAAGTCTTTTTTATAGATGTCCAAACCAATGACGATAGAACCACACCACAACTACAAATATTAACAATCGAATTAATTTTCTTAAAATATATTTTAGTGTTTACAAATGCATTTTAATGTAAAACCTAAACGTATAAAAATTATTTGGCGTTATCTTTTGAATAGGTTGGTCGATTTATTTAAAATAAATCGATTGTTTTATAATTACAATTTTGTATGGACTATTGTTGTAATATTGTTTCGCTAATATTTTAGGTCGGAATGAAAAACTAGGATTATCTGGTCGAAAGTCTCGTGATATTGGAATACTTGGTACGAGTAAATTATATACATTGCAAGATCGAATATTTGCTTTCACACCTCAGGTATATTTATACTATTTATAAATAATAAATATATAGTATATACATGTAAACACATATAAAATAAGTTTAAAAAAGTTTTTCAAATATAATATGTAAACAATGGAATGTTGTATTTGGTGTGCATAGGTTTTTAAAGTTTTCTGTTTTTAACATTAATAAAAACAGCAAAATACTGTTTTACTTTATGTAAAATGTATATATAGATATAATTATTTTTAAATTTTTAATAATTTTAACCAATAGCTTACAGATCGTCATCGTTATTATATTGCATCTGACAACAACCTGATGATTGATTTATTTAAAAACGAAATCAATTTTTTGAAATCTAGTTGGCAGAATCTATTAGGTCGACCAACTGTAGTTATTGTTATAAAAAAACTTCATTACGGTACTTATTACTTAAATGATTTTTCTTTAATGTGTTTTAGAGTGATAACTAAAATGATAAATTATATTAACAAAATGTGTTTATAATAATATTTGTATACAATAGACCTAAAAGATCAAATCTACCACTCACGATGTACGATTTAGTTTAGATCAGCGGTTTTCAAACTTTTTTTCGCGTACCACATAAGTATATTATCTATCAGTCACATACTACTAATGATTAAAAATAGAAAGATCCAAATTTCACATAATTAATTACATTTATTTTAAATAATAATAAAATACTATAATATAATTATTTTTTATTTATTAATACAAATTTATAAGTTTTTTTTAAAAAAAAAAAAGTATGAATTAAGTAACAAATTTTAAATGAGAACCATGGATTTTTAGGTCTGATGATGAAAATCTGGTTCAGTGGTACTTAATTTTAAACATAAATTTGGATCGAAATTCAGTTTATTTTAAAATTGGTTTTTTACTATAAACGTTGAGTTGAAACCAAAGATAAGATAGATTTCATAAAGATAAGTTGTTGTGAATGGTATTAAAAATAACAATGCTTTTCTAGACAGATCTTTATCCAAAATTCACTCGATTCTAATTTAGTGAATTCCATTTTCAAACTTTCTTTGCATGATATTTCTAACAGACTTTCATTATTAGTTAGTGTTCTAGTGATGTTTTAAATATTTAAAAACAAACACAACTACTTACGTTGACTATCATGAATAAACTAAACAGCCAAAAGGAAAATATTTAGTACTGATATAAAATAATCAGAATTTATCTACTACATAGATTCTACGTATGTGCGCATTGCATGTCGACGATTATGGCATATTTTATTATTAATATATTACCTATTTTTATTAATACAAAATTTAAACGTGTTTTTATTTATTTATTTCTAATTTTCTGCATACCATTTATTCCACTTAGTGGTATGCATACCACAATTTGAGAACTGCTGATTTAAATTCTAAACAGCGGTTTTTATGAATATGTGTTTTTTAAATATTTGTAAATACTTATTGGGGTTGTAACGAGTAACCCAAACTACTTATATGGACTTATTTTTGAGGAGTGGCATATTTTATATAGAAGGTACTTTAATTAAATTAATTTTTTTTTTTTTTTGGATTTTTCTAGTAGTTTTTTTAAACACAAGGCAAAAATTACAACAAGAAAATAGGTAATATAATTTTAACATTGTTTTCTTTCTGTAATCCAAACATTTGTATTAAATTTATTATTATTTTGTTTTTGAATATCAACTTCTTGCCTCTATCCTAACAATTTGGGGTTGGTCACCTTTACATTTCTTATTTTTATACCGACTATTTCGCTTTATTTAATCTTTTCAAGTACTGCCTTCATAATTTATATCAGTCAATATTTTGCCATATGCTTATAAAATTTAAAATAATAAATTAGTACATAGTAACTTTTATTTATAACCTGGATTCTATAATTATTAATAAAGTATTAGTAAACAAATCATTAGGTATTATTTTCCAGTAGACATTTGATTTGGACCAATATTATGTGGGGAACGATATAGAATTATTAGCCAACAATATAATGATGGATATATCTTTTTTGTCAATGAATTGGCGATATATGTTAGGTCGTCCAACATACACTATAATTGCGTCTTCTAAATTTATAGGTAAGGTGAATTAATATTATATATATATATATACTACTGTATCTAAAAAGTAAAGTGATATTGCATTTATTTAAAAAAATCTTTATTTATTCTTCCAAATCAATTTCATCGTCTTCAGAGTAATCCTCCCCTGATACATTGCACTTAATGCCAATGGATTTTTCAATCTTCGAAACAGTTATTAAAATTAATTTCCAGGATGACCTTCAGCTCCCTCTTTGACGCGACTTGAATCTCCTCTATCGACTCAAAACAGTGTCCCTGAAGTAGTTTTTTGAGTTTGTTGAATAACCAGAAGTCGCACAGTACCAAATCAGGTGTTATACAATGTTTGTGGAAGAATATGGGTTGAGATTTTTATGAAACGGTCATGAAGAATGAATGTAGTGTGAGACAGTGCATTATTGTGGTGCAAAAACCAGAGTGGTCTCACCACAATAACGGCCTCTTTTAGGGAATAGTTCCATGCAAACGACGTATAACACTCAAATAATATTCCTTGTTGACTGTTTGATCCAGCGGAAGGAACTCATAATGTACAACACCATGATAATCGAAGAAAACAGTCAATACGACCTTGATTTTTTAGTGACTTTAGTGCGATTTTTTGGTTTTGGCTCACCTTTGGCATAATATTTGTTTCACTAATCGGTTGTTTTGGGGTCGTAAGCATAGATCCAAGTCTCATCTCCAGTTATTATGCATTTCGTTTTATCAATATAGTCAAAAAGCATTGTTTCACACACTAACGCCTTTTTCCCAAAAAATTCAATGTTTTTGGTACCAGTCGAGATTTGACGTGTTTGAGATTCAAAACATCCTTCAAAATGGTATTGATTTACTTTTGATATGTCAACATCATCAGTAAGATCTCTAATCATTTAATCAACGGTTTTCAAGCACCAAATCTTTAATTTTTTGGCCATGAGCTTCATCAGTTGAGGTTGATGGTCGTCCAGGATGCTCTTCGTCTTCGACATGTTTTCGGCCTTCTTGGAAATCTTTATACCACTTGTAAGCATTTTTTTTTTTTTGATATAGCCTCATCACTAAAGGCTTTCTGCGCCCTCTTCAACGAATCAACAACAGAAAATTAATTCCGCAAACAAAATTTAATGCAAATTCTTTGCTCAACAAATTTACATATTGTAAAAATCGAAAAATTCACTTTTAGCAGCTCACAAAATAAAGTATATCTCAAACACTAATGAATATTTTGATTACGTGTAACGTGACACAGATGTCAAAGACAGTCTTACGAACCTAAAAAAAACATTTATTCAAATACTTTAGCGCGCGCAATTTAAATCCAAATGTCACCTTCCTTTTTTTGGACACAGTAGTATATAATGTAATAGTTATTTCTAATTTTAGTATCAATACCCTATGGATTAATTTGATTTGAGCTAAGAAGTATTGTTTTGTTTGCATGTTTTAACCAATTAAAAACTGTATAATATATATTATTATTATTATTATTTATTTCTAAATATTAATATTTTTCATATTGTTGTATAGATCAGGGAAAAATTCCACTTGCCATGGTTAAAACAATTAAGAAATTAAAAAGTGGTTATATTAATGGAACTCGGTAATATATATCATTTATGCTATTAATATTTATAATATATATGATTTATTTATTTAAATGTTTTTTAGAGTGACTTTGGGAAATCTGAATAGCTTTCTTAGCACTTCATGTGTTACTAATCTTAGTTTCTTAGGGAGTCAAGAAATTGGACTTCCAAACAGTTAGTTTTTTTTTTTTTTATTTTTCATCTTGAATTATTTTTGTTTCATTTACCAGAATTTTTATTTTTTAGAACTCAACATCGAAGTTGGACAGTATTTAGATCAACATATTGTTAAACGTTTTGCAAATCAGTCTACTCTTTTAACCTGTATGCCTAACAAAAACACAAAAATTAAACGGAAAATGTCTGTGAAGGGTGCCATAAAAAAAACTAGATCATTCATGCTTGATGGTAATTATGCTAGATTATATTAGTTGAATTGCTCTTTTAATTATATTTCATTTAGCCGAAGAACGACGTATTCAGGTAGCTGAAACACAGGCAGCTTCAAATTTATTAGCGGAAATAAATTCATCTCCTGAAAACAGAAATAATTTAGTGAAAACACTAATGGAACAAAATCATCGATCTACTTCAAAACCATTAAATAATCGCTTTAAGTAATAACAATGTAAATTTTTCTTAAACAGTCATCTGAATTAAACTTCTGTATTTATATTAGGACAAGTTCAGAACTATTATATTCTGAAGCTGAAATAGACGGTATTTTATCTATGCTGAGTGAATCTGTATTGCTGGAAGAAAAAGGTGATATATTACAATACTTGGTTGACACATATGGTTTAGAATATGATACCGGTAAGAAACAATTCAATAATAATTTACCTTATATTTATTGATTATAAATTAATGGTCTTGTAACAGGAATGAGAGAAGACAGCAAACCAGTATTAGTAAAAGACTTATTAAAATTACTGTATGAAAAGGCGTGTCAACAAAATCTTTGGGGATTAGTTCGACACACAGCTGGGATGTTAGGTAAACGTGTAGAAGACCTTGCAAAAGCATTAACAGATCTATTAGTACGACAAAAACAGGTGAATTTTATGATGCTTTATTCAATGTTCTATATTTAACTACAAAGAATATTTCATCTTGCTATTATTTATCTTAAAATTTATTCTAACTAATTATTATTGTTTTTTTTTTTAATAATTAGATATGTTTTTATTTATAAAATCTTATTCAACTGGACATCGAATAATAAATAAAATTTTAAAATAATTACATCGGTGTATTTTTTATGTACTATTTACTAAAAACACCTATGATCAATTGTAGGTAACCATTGGTATGCCACCATATAATGAACATACGATATCAACTCCTTTACCTGAAGCCGAACTTCGACAAGTAATTCATGAAGCCTATGGAGATGATGAAAGTACAGCGATGTTAACTCAGGTAATGTTTGTTATTAATTTGACAAATTTCAAAATAAATTAATAATGTTCTCACGAGGAGTAGTGTATGTTTTTCAGCTTTCGATGCAGTGTAATCATTTAAATATTATCTATTGTCTCATTTTCATGTGTAGAAATAACTAACATGTATTTTGTATCATAATTTTCAGGAACTATTAGTTTATTTAGCTATGTTCATACGGACTGAACCGCAGTTGTTTTTGGAAATGCTGAGGCTCAGAATAGGTTTAATCATTCAAGTTATGGCAGGCGAACTGTCTAGAATTTTAAATTGTTCGGGTGAAGAAGGTTCTGAGCATTTATTCAATTTATCACCATTCGAAATGAAAAATTTAATACATCATATTATGAGCGGGAAAGAATTTATATTGAGTAGCGGTTTGTTCTAGAAAACACAATTATAGAATAATTGATTTTCATTTTAATTTGATATTTTGTAGTTGGACGAGGTAATTTCTCTATTATCAGTTACAAATCGAGTCATGTCAGCAAAGTAATATACACTTTTACTAAACGTATTCAAATAATAAATACATATATATATATATATATATATATATACTTGCCATTTTATTTTTAGAAAAGTCATATTGAAGGTTTATTATTAACTGATAATGAAATTAATAATGAAGTATTAGAAAATGACAGACAGGGCCAGTGGTTGCGTAGAAGGCGTCTAGACGGTGCTTTAAATAGAGTACCACGAGAATTTTACAAACGTGTTTGGGTGATTTTAGAAAAAGTATTATCGATCATATGACTGATGTGCTCAATATAACTAATTGTTTTTGTATTTTTAGTGTTGTGCTATAGCTGTAGATGGAAAACTATTATCTCGGAACCTCACACAAGAAGTATGGATTCATCTGATTTGTGTCATTTTTGAACATAATTTTTTTTAATTACCTTAGATGACCTCTGGAGAATTGAAATTCGCTTTGGCTGTTGAAACGGTACTTAATTGGGTTCCATATCCAGAATATAGACAGTTAATAGTGGAGACCTTAATGATAATCGCAGTGTATGCTGAGAATGAAATATCGCCAAACATTCACGGTATAATAACTATCGAAGATTTTGTTCACAAAGCAAATGAATTATTTCTACAAGATCAAGTATGCATAAACAAATGAAATCTTCTAGTCTTAGAAGTCTAAATTCAATTTTAAAAAGTCTACCTTTGGTAGACCAAAATTCCCATTGGTTTTGTAACTGTCAGATTTTCACGAGTCAACTGAATTTATTTATTTTACACTTATTTTAATATTTATACATTAGATTTGTGTTAATGGAGACGCGACATTGTGTTGTGCCAAGCCACGCAAGGAGTTGACTCAGTGTGGCTCACTTTTATGTGGCGGTGCAGCCTATATTTGTCAACATTTTTATGACAGCGCTCCAAGCGGAAGTTACGGAACAATGTCTTACATTATTCGAGCAGTAGCTTCAATTCTGGAATCTTCCTTTGGCCTAATCGATGTCAATTGTTCTATTAGTTAATTATTTTATGTAACTATTCAAATTGTTCTTAATTCGATGTTTTACATTAAATTGAAAAATAATCATTACTGCATTGATGAAACATTGTAATAAATTATTATGTATGACATATTAATGTAATGTGACCTACTTTTTGTAACAACGGGAATAAATATCTTTTTAAAAACATTTCAAGCCAATTAAATTGTAATAGTATAATATTTTATTACACGCATATATATAATTTATATATATATATATATATATAAAATCCATTTTAACATTTATACTAAATCTTATAATAATAAATTTATTTGTACACTTAACACTAAAGAAAAAGAAAATCGTTTTGATTATTATACTTGATAAAGTCATCATCAAAAATGCTAGATTAATAAGAATACATGTTTACAGAATATTATTATTAAATGCAATAATACAATTTGTTCTCGCAGACAAATATTTAAATAAGTAGTCAGTGAGATCTAAGAATAACACAACTAAAAATCCAATCATTGTATTATTACATTGTTCGTATAATACATACTCAATTTATATAACATACTAATCAAAGAAATGAATAATGTTTTAACAGTTCAGTGTTTAATTATAACATATAATATATTATATCTTTTAAAACTGTGTGAAACTGAATTTTTCTTGAGGTTCAGTACCTGGATAATATATTTTGTAATATTTGCTTGCAATGCATTTTTAAAAACGCCCATAGATCAACACATAAAACGTATAATGTTAAATAAAATGGCTTGTTGGATATTTTTTTATCTTCGACAAAAATGCGCATCATATATATTGGACAGTTTACGGTAATTAATACATGAAAGTGAATAGTTAACGAAAATAAAAAATATATATATAATACATTTATACATGCAATATAAAATCATATTTAGAACAGAGATGAAAATTTATATAAAAAAAAGAACACCAATATTACAATGAATAATAGTATGTGTTGCAAAGCGGATACAAGGAACAACGCGAATGTGATTATTTATTAAACAGACATCGGGACTAATATAATACTTCTTGAGATACTAGTAAAATGAAAATTAGCTGCTTACAACTGTTACAAATATATAACATATTATATTGTCAGTGAAAATAGACAATTTGAATGTTTGTACAATGCATTTTATTACAATTATTTAAATATTCATTATAATGGAACAAAAAAAGGTTACAGTGAAATTTTTGTATTTACGACATAAGATCAGTGTCATGGACAATATGCTTTAAATTTGCTTAAAATATGCTTTAAAGTTTTTAGAATATAATTTTTGTATTGTAAACAATTTTTTTTTTTTTAATGAGACGGAATCAGAAAAATTAACAAAACACTGAATGTATTCACAATGTACAATAACGCACAAAAACACGTTTTTAACTATTTTATTCATTAAATAATTATATTAATAGTATAAAAGTAAGAAAAAAAAATTACACATTTAACTATGATAAATAATAATTAAAAATAATAATGGTAATAATTTTACCCTAACATAAAAGAAGTCTTTCTTTAATAAAATAAAAATATTAATTTGATTTAACTATTATTTGGGTACCACTCAATACAATGGCAAGTTACAATCATAATAAAATTGAATTTATCAAATAAAATACACTGTACACAATGAAACACAATCTGTCCGATATAAACAAGTGTTCTCGTAATTTTTCTGATTAAAAATTTAAAAAAAAATTTAAATATGTAATTTCAAGGCCAGTCGGTCTCTAATATTTTACAGCGAAATAAAATTGTTTAACAACATTACAACAACCTAAGAAATATTCGAACAATTCTTAGTGGCCAATAATTTTACATAAATTAGTTTGCATAAAATGGCAAAATTAAAAACACACTTCATATATATATATATATATATATAATGTGTGTCAATGAAAATGTCAATATAATCTATTACATAATATGTACATATTAATAAAATATCTTATCACAGGGTAGTCGCGAAATAAAAAAAAAAAATTTTTTTTTTAAAAAAATCAGTCTACATTACTATTTGTCAGCATAAGGCATCATCGCTTTCAAGGGTTCCAGCAACTTTACTAAGCTTATCGCTGAGATTAAACTTTTGACAATATGGATCTAAATCTAACGAATCCAATATCTAAATAAAAAAAATAAAAACGAATAATAACATAATATATTATATAATCACTTTAGTACATTATTTAAAAGATAAATGAACAGTCCTTTATGCCTTGAAGTCGTTGGTGTTTATTCTGGCAGATAAAATAAAAATAAAAGCAAGTATTAAATTATTACTCACTTCATCATTATATTTGGAAGCATAAATATACAATTCCTTCAACGCAGAAACTCTATGAAAATTACCAAAATGAGATACAGACAACTGATTCATATTATTGTTTAATTCCTGATCAGTTATTTGAGGTAATTTTTGAATTTCACTATAAAACCTGGAAAAATATAAATTAATATTTATAAAATGTTAATCTGTATAGTACAATTTTACATATATATTTATGGAAATAAATTATTTAGAAAACAAACGATGATTACAAAATAAATTTTTACCTTAAAACAGTCTCTCTGTATTGAGGAATGTCTTTTGCAAAAAGAAGTTTATTTGATGGCGAATCTTTTCCAAGTCTATGGTCAGAAGTTGAACACGAATCCATAAATGTTTGAGCAATAACTGATAAACACGAGTCCACAGTGGGTGTCTTGTCAATATCAAATATGAAATCGGGATTCTTAATGAAATTCACCCAAAATCTCAATGGAAGGCTATAAAGTTTTTGTAATATTTTAGAAAAACATTCATATCAATTTAGAAAAACAAATTCTGTTTATAATTTCATAATGAAACTCAATACCAAAATCATTAAATCACTAAACAATTTCTTTCTTTTTTTTTACAATTTTTATGGGAATGTAAATTCAAAATGAAATTTAATTTTGAGACTAAAATCATTCAATTTTAAAACCAGTTTATCTTAGGATAGGTTTTAAATAATATGCTCACATTTATCAGATTAGTAATATTAATAAATACCTGTTGGATTTCCAAGAATGAACAATTTCTGGATCAGTCAAATTGTATGTTTTAGTAGCATTGTCAAATAAATCAAATAACCATTTAACTGCGGGAGGAAGTGTATTGTTAGCTGCTAAAATTATAGAGAAAAAATCGTCTACATATTTTTGAATTGTTCCTTTTGTAGATAACAATCTGGTTAAGTAAATTTCGGGAATAGCTTTGTGTGTCCGCTCTGGCATTTTATTAGTATTATACTGAAGTTGTGTATCAGTAGATCTAACCAAGTGATATACAGTACCACTGGATGTCGAATTAGTATCAATACCTCCATTACTCGATATTACAGTACTAGAGAAATATGCTGTTGTACCTAAGTAAAATTTAAATTATTGTATAAAACCATTTTTCAAATTACAATTAATCTAGTTTTTTTTTTTTTTTAATAATTACAATTATGGCACGACTGTGAACAAGATTTATTATATGTATCATGTTCACAGGGAATTAAAGTCATTACAGCTGATTCTTTAACACCATAATGTGAAAGAGTATTTAACTTTTTTGATCCGTTTATAGTTTTGGTAGTAACATCGTAATCTCGAAGTGTAAGGTGACCACCCCTTCCATGACGCCATTCTAATTAAATAACAATAATATTGATTAGATACATATAATATATTTTATCAATATTATTACTACTTTTTTTTCTATTAATAACAATAATTACCTAAATCAACATCATAAATAGATGGTCTGAGAGAAAAGGCTGTATTTTTATAAACTGCATCAAGAATTTTAGATTTAACTTGACTAATAGTATCACAGTTCAAGACTTTACAATGAATTTTATCATTTAATTGATCTTGTATTATAAATAAATTCTGGAAAAAATGAATGAAAAAAAAAAATATATATATATATACAATTTAATAGTAATACCGTAATTAATAAATAATAAAATTGTTATACATACAATTACATGATGGTCTATTTGTTCTCTAAGCAAACGGTCTTCAGATAAAGTATATCTGGCATCACACGTCAAAGCGTCTACTGGACCTTTTTCAATTTGAAGTTTAATGGCTTTATACAGTAAAAACAATGATGACCCTGCATAATCTTTAAGGTATGTATACATGTTGAGTGCTAACCAATTTGTTAACATTTTTTCAACTACTGATTCAGTTCTTCGGAGCATTAATTGCGGATGTCTAGACATGACTGATTTATCAATCAATCGAAGTAATAAGCTTCTTAAGATATCTGTTGCATATTCCATTTTATTCATTAAAACAACCATTAAGAGTGATGCAACATTAACTCTAAAAATATTATAAATAATATTAACGTATAAATTAATGTAAATTCTTTTTTTAACTTACTTGTCACGAATACTAAACGTTTTCTGTGATTCCAGAGTATCAACAAATGACAACAAAAAATGTTTGTTATTTATTAACTGTTCAAACTGAATCATGGCTGTGTCATAATTTGTTGTTGAACCAGCAATAACCTTTCATAAAATTAATTACACATATTAATATTATATTGATTCTTAATTATTAATAAATAATAAAAATAAGAAAATAAATTACCTTTGATTCGTTTAAAATGGGATGATCTCGAACCCCAGGGAAAAATACTTTCAAAATATATTCATGATGATCTAAGGTAGGTATTCCAGATGATTCTAAATCCGATGTTAAGTCAGTCATATCAGTTTGTAATTCAGCAAAAGCTAAATAAAAATAAATTATTATTTGTAAATAGTTACAAGAAATTAATTATCATTTCTATATTAATTAAAAGTTTTGTTCTTTTATACCTTGTTTACACTCAGATCGAACATTGCTTTCAAGTGTATCCATTTGAATTTGAATACGTTTATAATCTCTTTCAGCTTGTGTAGATTTTCTTCGATATAAAAATAATATAATAAAAAAGATAATTATAATTCCCAAAGCGCCTGTTATACCAAATGCAATTGCTTCTGGCGAAAATGAATATGAAGACAAAACGTCATATTCCAAATACCCCACATTAAATTTCAGCTTTTTACCAACACGCACCTAAATAAATGAAAAATATAAAAATAAGTCATCTGAAATTAGTAATACATATATTATGTAAATTATTGTGTTAAACTGTGCACATTAAAAAGGAGTCGGGTTTTGTAAATAATTAAAATTATTTTAATACATAAAATGTTAAAATATAAATAAAAAAAATGCAAAATTTATGAAATCCAAATGAACAATTTTCAAATGTGAAAAATGAACAGGGAAGATGTAGAGATCAATAAAATGCCATAACTAAAAGGTAAAAATAAAATAGAAAATAAAGTATTATTAACATGCTGAATATTTAATTAAAAAAAAAAACTTTAGTAACTATAAATGAAATTAATAACAAAATTTTTAAAGTAATTAATGTATTCGAAATTGATTTTATATTATATAAAATTACACTAAAACACCTAGAACAAATATTAATACACAATTCATATACTTATAAACATTGTAAATAATAAAAATAAATAAACAGAAAATTATTTTGAAAGTAATATTATTATCGCCTGACACAATTTGGCTATAATATAAATGCTTACATTGAAGTTTATTACCAATGAAATATTTTAAAAATTAAACTTACTACAATTAAAGGCAATCCATTTTTTGTCGGGAATCCATAATCGTCAGTTGGATTAGGTTGAATTTGCGGTGGAATACAGACTAACTGTGTATTAGCTAATGATGTTACATTACACACATCAATTCCAATTGTTACATTAACATCCGACTCATCACAAGCCAAATTTAAATTTTCACCCTAATTAATAATAATAAAATAATATTGCAAATAAAAAACATTTTTTTTTTTTAAAGATATTAAAATTTAATAAACTATTAATATAATTATACATATAAAATATAAAATAATAGTTTATATAAACCAACCTCAATAACTAAAGTATCTCCTTTATACGATTTAATAATATTTGAGAACTGAAAATATTTTGGATCTTGAACATAGACAATTTGAGATTGAAGCGCTTTTAAATGTTTTTGTAAATCACGAACTGCCTCAACATTATCCATAATAAAACCAATTTTTAAAGTAAAATACGAATTGACGTATTTATTACTGTTAGAAGAATGCCGCCTTTTCTTTGTATAAGTTTTAATATTTTTTAAAAATTGCCCATTAGCTGAAGGTGATGGACATTCCATCTGAGCCGAATTAAGAACTATACATTCCTATAACAAAATTTAAATTATTATAATTATTATAACACAACAAAAACAAATATTAAATATTTACAGTTTTATTAATAGGGTTATTGAAATCTGAATCCATATAAATAACCATTTCTGGCTTTTGAATGATATCAAAGTTTGTTCCGTGAACCGTTATCATTCTTCCACCAGACAAAAAACTTATTAATGGTTTAATTTCTGCAATCATAGGATCACTTCGATATGTAAATGGATTTACTAAAGTCCTATTGGAACCATCAATTCGCAAATACATTGCACTAATAGTCTGTGTTCTATCTGAAGCAGATGTCACACAAGTAAGTCTTGTACTTGAAGCATGGGTGGTATTGACCGTGCATGGAAACTGATCAAGATATGCAAACACTGCACTTCCGATGTTTAAATTGTAACCATTAATTGCTAAAATAGTACCACCGCTTTGTGGACCAACCATAGGAGAGATTTTATCAAGCTTAACGTTCTGTGAAATATATATTTTATTTAATGACTTAAAGTAATATGTTGATTACTAATGGACTACTGTACTGTACCTTGTAACTGAAATGTACAGACGATTCAGTTACGCCCGCATTATTACCAATGACAATGGATGCTATTTTTTCTGTTTTTGATGGACCAGTTTTACAAACGATTTTTACAGATATTTCATAATCGACCAAAACACACAATATACCACCAATGTGAATTTTATCCAATACGTCTTCTCTGTTAAGACCTAAATTACTACCCTCAATAGAAATTAGAGTGCCGCCTTCGATCGGTCCACTAAGAGGTTTTATCTAAAATAATTTTAACATTATACAATGTACAGAATTCAGTTAATATATCTTTTTAATACCATATCTATTCTTGGTTTTGGACAATCATTACTCGATACTTCTAAACAAGTTTCTTTGTAGACACAAGTATTTGAACACCAAGCACAATGATAATTACGATTACGTGTAACACATAATGAACAGTCAGGGTGCTTTCGATGAGAACCAAGAATATCACATTTATATAATGTAACATTTATTACATCAACATGATGATTTCGGTTCCAAATCATCGTTAACATTGCATCGTATTCTCCAGAATTCGCTTCATAAGAATACTAAAATAAAATGTTATTATTACTATTTATACAAAAAAAAAATAAAAAAAAAGATCAGAAATTACCGTAGTTTTATCACAAACAATATGTTTTTCTTCTATTCTGGCAGGAACCATCAACTTAGCACCTTCAATATTAATTATACATTGAAAACCAATATGCCCAACTTGAGGGTTTGGTAGATTTTTAACTTGTAGAAAAATTTCTTTAGGAACACCATTAGGAAGTAATATTTTTTGAGTAGGCTCAACAAAACGTGGGCAAAATACAGCTCCGTGATCTTGAAGGTGTGTAGGATTCTATATATAAATTTTGATAAAATAATAAACAAAAAAATATGAAATAAATTAAATTATAATAGATTTTAACTTACATTTTCGCCACTAATAATACGCTGGCAACTAGAAATATTACTTGTGCATATATTTTCATAAATACACCAATTACATGCCCACTGAGACTTGACACATTCCATACATCGGGTATGAGCTGAACAATCATAAAAAGCGAAATTTCTGCTAACAAAGTCTTTATTTGTTTCTGACGATCTCACTGATAAAGACACATATACATGATCTTGATTTCTCGGAATTTGAGGACGTGATTGAATTGGTGGAGTAATGCATTGTAAACCAAACGGCATAACAAGTGCATCTAACGGCTCACTCTTATCAAAAACACAACGATATTTAGTTCCTATTGGCAATTCTGGTAACGTTTTAATCACAAGTTGTAACTGAAAATAAAAAATAAAAAATTTAGTCTATTACAATGGTTAATCTAAAAATTACACTTTCAACATACATTTTATATAGTACAATAAAATTATATAATTTTTAAATTATTTTAAAATACAATACCTCTGAGATCTGGTCAATTGGAATCCGATCGGGATTTATTTGTTCAAAATCAATACATTGTTGGCCTGTACCAAGCGATAACCACCTTGGTGAACTTTGGCTAGCTTTTTGACAAGTATTTCTAACCGTACACCTTGAAATAGCATTAAATTTATTAGATAATTCTATATGATTAAAATATTCAATTACGTAACACATATATTTTTGATTATTTTTAACTATGAATATATATATATATATATATAGTAGATACACAACACACATATATTATATATAAATATTAAATACCTTCTTTCGAGAGAACACCACCCGCAATACGGATCATTTGCTTCCAAACATGAAGAACAATTAATAAAACTATTACAGTGTTCTACCCGTATTTTCAATACCTTTAAAAATAAACCAATTATCAATACAATAAAACTGTTGAATAGAAAAATTTAACAACTTACATTGGCTCGTGTTAGAACATATAAATAATCTTCGTTATTAGAAAGTGTTGTATCAGGCAATATAGCATTTCCAACGTCAAGCACAAATTCTTCGTAAATTACACCATAAGTTGCTGACGATAATAATACCTTTAAACATACATAATAAAATAATACAATCACAATATTACATTAATTAATAGTTATTATAAATATTTGTTTAATTATACCTTTTTAAGAATCCCAGTAGAAGTTCCTAAAAAAACAACTGTATTTCTTTCAGTTGTAGTTATTGTTATTGATGTAATAAGATTATTAGGAAAATTAATAGCAGCTTGTGTATTTATGGGTTCAACACCAGATATTTTTAAACCAACTTCACAAAAGTTCAGTATATTTCCAGTAGACTAAAAAAAAAAATATATATATATATGTAGTAATATAATAGAATATGTAAAATTTCAAGAGAACTCACTCCAGCAGTAGGACAATCTCCTTGTAATATGAGTCCAGAGATGTAAGGCATATTACGATATTTAATTGTACCATTGAAACACATATGGATATTTTCGTCAAATTTGGATTCAATATATTTCAAACTGTACACACAAATGGCCGACTTGGACATTGGTTCGTTCGTAATGCCTTCACTTGGTGAAAACGATCCAATTAAAACTTGATCATTAGTATCAATATCAAGACTAATGGCTAAATCTTTTCCGGCAACACTCAATTTCAAATCTTGAGCAAGGTTATAATTAACTAAATTTTCACTACTCTGTGTTTCTTTGACCATGCATTGCAAAGTCACCTCAGTATAACTATCATAATTTCCATCGTCAATACAAACTCTGGCTAATCTTGTAACGTACCCTTGTTCCTCTTGACCAGGCAGATGTGAATGTTTTTGAACGACGACGAAATATGCATAATTACTTGAATTGAAACCATAAACATACTTGACGAGGAAACGATCACGATAATTTACATTTATGTTAAGTGAAGATTGCTTCAAAAGGGAAAATTCTGCTAGATCCAAATTATATAAATGCCGGCTTGAAATTGCTGGAACCGCATGTCTATAATCCCCATTATTAGTAAATGTGGTTCCAACGTATAGAACATTCGAGCGTCCCCAATTATTATAATTTTCTGGTCCAATAAATGCGTAAGTAGAATCGTGTTCTGTATTGGCAGCAATACTCATTGGAATAAATTCACCAGGTAACGATACATTAGCCATTTTATACTTATTGCAAGCACCTTGGAATATAGAACCACATACTATCAACATTCGAGATTCTAAGTCAATAATTAAAATTTTGTTATAATTATCAGTAAGCGTTGTTTCGACCAACGGAGATACGGGGCATCCACTGGCCGGGCATTGCGAACTATCAGAAAGTGGGCCCGTTTTGGTACACGTTTCTACAGTCAAATTGAATCCTTCCAATTGTATTAATTTGTTCACGGCTCCGATATAAACACGTCCGTGTGGACTCTTGTCGACAGCCATGTGAAGAAGCTGATTTGAAAAACATTCCGACTGAATATCGTGCGGATATTTTGCAATAACTGGCGTCGCTACAATGCATTCTAATGCTGTAGTTATTAAAAATAACAACAACATGTAATACGATTTTGACATCACCAACGTTCCTAAATATTATAAAACAACCGATTAAATATGTTTTAAAATTTAATGTTTTTTTTTGTTCGGGCGAAAAATAATTTATCCCAGACGCAATGGAATTAAAAATTCAATTTCATAATCAAATAAATAAATGTCGAAATATAGTTAAAATTCTGATTTAATATTGGAACATTATACAAGTTGAAAACAAACAATAATCTGAAAATATCTTAAGACTCACCAACAGCAGCAGTGAAAATATAACCCATTTAAATAACATACGCATTTTCAAATCAACATCAACTCGAAGTCCGACTTTAACATTGTTTTAAACGGACGGAGAAGATTGCATTTATTCGTTTACTACTAAAAGACAACGGTCCATATCGTATATTTATCTGTAACACAAAACATGGCGTATAATGATGTACCAGACCGTGCGTACGAGTCAGCAACGTCAAACACAATGCGGTGTCCGCCGTCGCCGCAAAATTATTGAAACGTTAACGGAAATTATTATTATTGTCGTAAAACGCGGATAGATACCCGTCTCGTTTACGCACAAAAGGCAACGGCGATGATGGTGGCCAACTGTACCGTACCGTAGCGGCGTTCTCGAACGCACACCGAATCCCGTTCGACGTTTAGCGCTCGACCGTACCGGTTAAAAACATAAACGCACCACCGCAATCCAGCGCGACAATATTACGACCGCGTTTAGCGGCGCTGGCGAACGGAACGTTTTCGATTTTCGGCCGCCGTGGTATTTGATAGAGTGTGGACGGCGCGAACACCGTCTGTGTCTCTTCGACAACGACCTACAAGAACGGCAATGCCTGCGCGTTTGCTGAACGAACACTGCGGAACAGAAAATGTGTTCTCACCACCATTATTATTAAACGCGAGCGGAGAATTTTTTTTTTTTTTTTTTTTTTTTTCTCGTGTTAAGAATTTACATAGCGCTCATTATCAAAATTCGTGTATCCGTGAGAAAATTTGATTTTTGTTAGGCGCGGAGGTACATTTCGTCTTCCATGACTCCACCCCGGGAACGTAAACGCGGTTATAAACTATTCGGCGGTCCCAACCGCACTGGCGGGACACCGGGGTCCAATTAATTATTACGCACTGTACAATAGGTCCCCGATATTTCGGTTTATGCGCGTCACGGAGACTATGGAGGGAAGAATTCTCGATTGTCGTCCGCGGTCCTCAGTGTCGTCGACCGTCAACAATAAAATCCGTCCATCGCGTTTAATTATTATTATTATTATTATTATTTATTATTATTATTATTATTATTATTATTGTTATTATTATTATTATTATTATTATTATTATTGTTATTATTATTATTATTATTATTATTATTATTATTACACGCGTTTGTCGATACCTACTATTGTAAACTTATTAACAAATCTCGTTCACCGGCTACACGCGCTCAGTGTTTCTTTCAGACAATTTTCTCCGGGGGGGGGGAGCATTTGAAAAAATCGGGGGGTCATTTATATTACATCAAGAAAAATGCATTTTTTGGTAATAATTACCTTTGTCTGTTATTATTATTGTTGTGAACAAAATTATTAAATACACGACATTTTTTGTATAACCTTTTAGCTTTTTTTTTTTTTTTTTGGTTCTGGTGGGGGTTTTAACCTGACCCCCTCCCCCCCCCCGTAAATACGTCACAGACAAATTTGTCTAACATTTGGTATTTCTTTACTATTCTTCAAATTTTCTCCGGAGGGGCCTTGGACAGTGCCTGAAAGAAACACAGCACGCGCTCAATCGGACAGTGAAGCGAATTTGTTGAAAATGATTTGTACGCCTTTATAAATATTATTATAATAATACCATGTATATGAATCGCATTGATCCTCCCGTGTGTTTTATTTATGTATTTATTTTACCACGCGTTATAATATTACGTCTACAGCGTGAAATTACGCTCTTATTATGTAGAAATATTAACTACGTATACCGTTTAAAATAAAGAACGGACTCAATATGACAGTGTATGCACGCACCGACAATACGGTCGGTGAATATTAGGAAATTGACTACACAGCAGTCGTCGGAGTGTGGTCTCGTAATATGGCAGTGGTCGTCAATCATTATTCCGCGCGCCAGTGTCTTCTATATTTTGGAACGGACTACGAACGACGACGAGTGAATTGGAAATCGAATATATCTATATAGTTCAACGGGTTTTTTATTTTTGTAGTACGCAGACGTCTGATGAAGAATTTTTTTTTTTTTTAATACGAAATATCTCGCGTCGTTATAGTAAATATTAAAATTATTATATATACTCGCGTATATTTTATGTATAATGTAGGTATTACACATACAAAAACACGTACATGTTATTTAATAATTGTTTTTATTGTACTTAAAATTTATTTTAAAAATTTCGCTTTTATTTATTTGACGCGAAAAACGGTGTTTCACGTTCTAGATGACATCCGTTTTCCATCATTGAACTCGATACTCGAAAGCGTTCGATCGCAGTTCGGACTGTCTCGATGTTTTCCCCACGCGCGCGGTTTCGAAACTTGTATTTAATGCAGACAATATAGCAGGGAAAAAATGTTTTTTTTCGCATAAATGATAGTCGTGAGCGATTAAATCAAAACTTTCAGAGCTTCAGTCCGCATAATCTTTTTGTACAGTAATTATTCGTGTGATCGGAAATTTTCTAACGATTTCCAATTATTGAATTGTGCGTATTTTTAAACTACTGTTTGTACACATTTCTATAAGACCGCGTCATTATTCTTCCGACGCGATGTCACCCCGTGTTTGATATTCGACGAATATCAATTGGAAAAAGGGGTGCGTCTAATTCAGTTTTTACTCGTATCTAGAACAATCAGAGTGCGGTACAAGTTTTGATTAGTCGAGTATACTTTCAAAATTTCAAATTCTTTCGATTTCATGCCGAATATAATTGATTATTGCACACGGTACGTACGAGGGACCGCAGACCGCAGTGTTTAAGAACCACCGATTAGTAATTTAGTTTGTTAAAAGAAAGATAGATGGCGCGCATGCATTATTTTTATTAACGACGATGGCGAAGGTGGCACAATGATAATTTGACTATAATATTAAAAAAAAACATGAGACGTTAAGCTGCGTCCACAAAATGTAAAATGTGTTATATATCATTTAAATTCAATGGCACCTTTATTAAAATACAAAAACAGTTTAATCAACTGATTATATTATATAGGTGTAACCATTTCAATATTTCTCCATGACATAATCAATAAGTATTTAATTATATCAATTTTAATCGCACACACATTTCGTATACAAAATATTTTGAATTTGTTTTCAAAATAATGTCCAAGCGAAAACAACATTGTCTTAAAATTATTAATATTATTATTTATTTCATAATGATTAAAGAAGTGTACACAAAAAAATGTAACTTAAACTATTTGATTCGACAGTTTGTTTAAAAATCAAATTATACTCGTATATTTAAATGTCAATAAGCATATCAAAATAATATTAAGCTTTATCAATTTTTGAGCTGAAAGTATCTCGCCAATAATCTGCAGATTTTTGTGGTACAATCCTAAAAACAAAAGAACGTTTTATATTAATGTCAATCATAGTCTCATAGAGTACCTATTATAGGTAATAAAGTGTACCTATTATATTTTTGATGTTATTATTAACAAAAATTGTTAAACCAATTTCGTATTCGGAGTATTTTAACTACACAATATATTGATAAATATGGTTTTTTAAAAATAATAAAAATTGCTTCTTTTTTATACAACTATTCATAAGATTGTTATCAAGACAAAAATAGTAGTGGAGAAATGTGTGTGTGTGTGTGGGGGGAGGGATTGTAAAATTGACTACATCCTTGATTTTCCCAAAATATAATTATTTTGTTATTTTAAAAATAATTATCTGAAAAATTCTATATGTACAAATGATCAGACAATATTTTAGTTATTTTTATCAGACACATTTTGTAGGATAGCGTCCGGTCAATTTCGGACTATGATTAAAATTTTAAAATTGCACGTTTTTATTGTAAGTTCACTATAGTAATAATAATTTGACAGTTTGCTTACCATGCAATGTACATCACGAATCTTAATACTTCTGGTACAGTGACGTTAACGTGCTCTCTCTTTATACCCCGAATGGCCGCACTTGCGACTTGAGGAATTGAGACTTCTGGTAAAACCGACCTTTTTAAAAAACACGTTCGATTCAATTGAAATTCATTTTAAATAATTATTTTTCTCTCTCAAAAACTATAATTAATATTATGATTTGTATTCAGTCAACACGGGTGGTATACTCACTTAACTTCCCAATGTTTTACATTTATCGGTGCCGAGTCCAAAAAGAAAGGATGGATTGTAGTCGTTTTTATGTTACTGCAGGACGGATCGTGCCTGATTTCTTCTCTGAGACTAGCCATTAGACCTACAAATAAATACGCAATAATCTATTGATACACAACGTAAATACATATATAATAATTACGCAGATTAGACGAATATCAGCGAAAATATGTTTGTTTATGTATTATCAATGCATTTTAAATATTGCCTCGCGATTACGATTGTGTCAAACTGTTTTTCCAATAAATTGATAACAATTCGAATCGAACAAACAATATTATAAGGCCTCGCTTTATTTTCCCAACTTTTTTACACAACTGAAATTGTCTAAATCATTTCCAGAATTCTAAACGGACGCGCAAATGAAACCACCGTACACGTATCCAAAGGTCTCATATATGTAACTCATAATATTTAAAGTTCTTAATTATAAAAGTGATATGATATAATAACTAAACACTAAACGCTCGATCACGACCGACTAATTCCAGCGTTATACATGATATTCAAAGGGCTGTGAAAATGGAGCGTAACTATATAACATAATTGGATCAATTTACAAGTCGGTACTGTTTGCTCGGAGTCAGAGATATTTAAAAAAATTTTTTTGTTGACATTTTTAAATTATAATTAAACGATTTAGGAATTATATTATTCAGAACTAACGCCGCATCCAAAATGAAATCCCAATTAATGTACACGCGTTATTATAATCGTGTCTCACCCGTTACTCCGTATTTGGTCGCCGCGTACGGGACGATATTGGCCGCACACGTGTATGCTGCAACCGATGAAGTAGCGACGATATGACCGTCGTTGCGTTTTTTCATGTTTGGCAAAAATGCGCGTACCATCTGTATGTATAGAAAATAACGAATTAGACGCCAATATAATATATCTTGTTGTCACGTTATGAAACGGTGCGTGCGTGATCAACAAAAAAAAAAAATAACAATAATACGAGTAATTAACGAATTTTTAAATTTTATTTCGACCAATTTCTTATAGTTATTAATTTCGAATTTTACATTTCCAACGGTTTGTAATTTGTTTGCGGGCGTATTTTCATTTTTCATCCAAACACCCTGTCGACCAGCGTGGCGTATAGCGAACCACGTTTTTAAGAAGCAATTGCTCCTGGATTTTAGTCGAGTGGGATGGTAGGTCCTGAAAAAATTGTCCCTTTGGTCCTCCCCTCAAAACAGTGTATCTATGGAACATTTGCTATCGGAAAATGGGTATGTACTTGTAAAAATTGGAGGAGTTTTATCCAAAACATTGTCTACGGGGAAAAGAAAAACATTGTCGTGAAACTGAAATTGGTTGGACGGTCGTTAGTGCATTGTTCGCTCCTTTGGTTTTTTTAATTCGCAGTATAAGACTACATTAATTAGTAATAATGCGCACAGAAGACAACCTCGAAAAAATTAACGAATAATTTGTATTTTGTAATAAAAAAAAAAAAAAATGTACTTCCATTAATATATAGTTAATTTTGTTGTTCACTCTTAACGGATGATAAATTTTAATTTTTAAACTGTTCGAACTCGGTTGGAAAAAAATTGGTTAACTTGATTTTAGCGAATTGATTTATACAATCGGCCTCGCGATACCGAGACTATAAATAGGGATAAACAATTGTTCAGGGCATCTATATCTCTTAAAAAATGTGCGTGTATAATTTATTAATTAGTAAAAAAGTATATTTACTTTGGCATTTTCGGACTAGCACTCGCCACCAATGAATATTCGCTTATTATTCTATTTTAAGTTCTTTTTCGCGGTATTTTCAGTAGAACTATTTTTCGATATCATTTTAAAAAATATATGGTTCTGTTGCGTTCACCGCGTATTGGTCGTATCGGTGGTAACTATGGAGAATTTTTTTTTTCACATAAAATAAACGTTTTATATCAAATACGTTACGAGTTACTTATTCAGTTATAGAAATATAATATAATAAAACGGTCGACATAATATAATGTAATATTTTACTCGAATGCTCTTTTTAGGAGGGGAAGGGGAAGAAATTAAATTTTATACACGTAAATTTTATCGATTTAATTTAATTTAACACTGCTCGTTAAATTAATATTAATATTTGTGTCGTTGTTTTTACGTGAAGAACACTGTTGATAATAAAGACGTTTTAAAAATTAATTTTTAATCGACGATTTCGAGTCTTACAATTTAACGTTTTAATGTTTTATGTAATACATAATAAAAATAGTCTGTTAAATTAAAAAAAAAAAAAACACCATAAAACTATCCTCTCTTTTATGAATTTTTTTAACCCCCGTGCGGCCGGAACGTGAAGATAACGAGTCCGAATATGACTGAAAAGACTTTTAAACTTTAAACGAACAAAACCGAAAGACTCGGTCCAAGATAATATTTATTATTTTTCTTCGTCTACGCGTTCTACCACAGTATAAAGACTTTTATTATTATTATTATTATTATTATTTATAACTATAATATGTACGCGGCGATTATATTTTCTTTTATGGATCCGCGTATTCCGCGGAGAAAAATAAAGAAATTATTATTATATGATGAACATCTCGCTTATATGAAGTCGTTACATTATTATTATTATTATTATTATTATTATTATTATTGTAAAATGGAAAAATTCGCCACTATACCTATGTACACAACTATATAACTATGCGACGCGAATGATTTGAACGATTTCGTGATAAAATGTTGTTAAATGCGCGCAACTACATATTATAAAATGAGGAAGACGAGGTGTTTTTATTTTATATAACTCTCGTTTTCCCCTATTTATTATCGTACCGACCGCAGCATCCTCACACTTCGGCTTGGTATATTCAAAATTACGGGAAACCGTATATATATATATATACATACGGACAAGCGTATTACATACCTACTCACTTTTATATGAGCAATGTCGAGACTTATTTTCCGAATAGTTTTCGAAATGCGACCGTTGGGACTTAAAAATAACTGGACGCCTTCCCCGCCATCACTTTTCCCGGCCGTCCTCCCCTCATCACCGACACGGTTTTGTTTTACGCGGCGCAATGAGCTCGTAATAGCGTTTCACTTTTCTTTTTTATCGTATTATTCCTGTGGGTACGTTTTTTTTTTTTCGTTTTTTTTTTTGTTTTTACTACAATCGTGGGAGTCTTATTCTTATAGCGCGTGTTACGTTTCCAAAAATGTAAATTTAACGCTTTTATTTATATATATATATATATATGTATATATATATCGACAATGTTTGTAAAATATTCGACGATAAAGTGACGATATAATATAATATAATATGTATAGGATTCGTATGGCGACGACGAGTTGCGCTGTTTATTATATTACAATAATATACACATTGTACGATTTTCTCGTTTTCGTATAGCGACAGCGTATATATTATCGGTTTTCGGTCATTTTTCAAAAACCGTGAATTATTTAACGGTTGCATAATTATTAATTTTGAAAAAAAAAAAATAGCAATGAGGTCAAGTTTTTTTTTTTTTTTTTTAACTGTCTCGAAATCCTCTTAATACCGGTTAAACATTAAAACGGGATTTCAGTTAATAGCGTTGTACATTCTAATGAAATAATAAAAAGAAAATCATTTTCTTTCGTAAACATTTTTTTTTTTTTGTTTTACAAGTACACTTACAAAAGTGTACTGGTTCGTTTATACAAAACCGATTTTATTCCCTGTCATAGAAACAGAGCGGTGTTCAATAAACACCGATTTTGTTTCCTCTTTTTTTTTTTTCACTTTTATTATTGAAAATCGGCTTACAATAATATAGGAAATTAGGCTAATCCTATCGGCTAATAGTATACATTTTTTTTTTGTTTTGTTTTTAAACACTCTGGAGTCGGCGGGCGCTCCTGAGTCTGTCTATTCCCAGTTACGTCCACGGACCCAAGGGCGTAGTCGGGCCATCCACCGGGAAATTTCCCGGTTTACCGTCAGCTGCTGTACAGAAAAGATTTTTTTTTTACGACGGGACGAAAATTGACATGAAATCGATTCGCGTTCGTCGTTCTTGGCGAGTGGTAAACGTTTGGAAGGAGTCGTATTTTTTTCCCCGTCAACGGGTCCGAAATTATACGGTATAGCGGGGGGGTTTTTTTGTTTTTTTTACACTCTCCCCTTACGGATTTCATATTGTTTACGCGAATAAATATCCGTCTTGTAAAGCGACTCACCCAAAAATGGGCCATCAAGTTCACGTCCACCATGCGCTTTATTTGATCGTCCGTGGCGGCCATTAGCGGTGCGCTGGCGACGATTCCGGCGTTGTTGATCAGCACGTCTACTCGGCCCCATTTCTCTTCGACCGTTTTCGCCAGCTCGTTCACCTGGCTCGGTTCGGCCACGTTGGTCGTGTAATATTCCGCCACGACGTCGTCGCCCGTACGGCCGCCGTTGATGGTCTCCACGGTTTCCCGGACGCCGTCCGCGTTTATGTCCACGCACACCAGTTTCGCGCCTTCTTTGGCCAGCTGAAGCGCAATCTCTTTGCCCAGACCTCTGCCGGAGCCAGTCACCTGTTGTCGTCACGCGAATAACGGCGATTATAAAACGAGCTGATGTTTATTATTATTATTATTTTTTTTTTATATATATATAAAATCGTTAGTGTCGGTTTTTTTTTTTTATATAATTGTTTTAAGTACACACAAAGTGGCGTTTTGACGTTTTGGAGTCGGCACCGCTCATTTTGGTTCAGCGCCCCGTTGAGATGTGAAATACGGGTAATTTTTTACGATTTATCCAAAAACGCGTTCGTAGCCGAACGGTAAAAAACAAAGTTTTTACCGGTTCGCTTTACCAGAGCCTCGCGATTCAGTTTTTTTTTTTTTTTTTTTTTTTTTAACCGCTTCGGCCACCCACGATATCATAGAGTTTACGCCAAATGTTCATTTCGGCACCTAGGATTATTATTTTGCAGATTTGTAGGATTTAAGATCCGATGTGGTTAATTTCGAGGTAAATCGTGGAGGTTAATTTTTAATTCGAGTAACCGACACGACCTCGTGAAGGTGTCTGATCGGGCGTGGCGTTCAAGGACTTTCGTCATCAGCAGCTAGTTGAAATGCGTATAAAATATTTGGTAAAAATCGAACGGATTTTTGTAAAAAAAAAATTATGATAATAATCGTAACGGTGTGATGTAATAAATTTGGCGAGAATTTTTAAAATCAACCAATCGTAGAGCATCGTGTATAGTTGAACACCGCGGTGCCGAGATCGTCCCTAGAAAACAAACTCGCTACACAGGTGCCTCACGGGGATCTGAAAAATGCTTATTTGTTCTATTCGACGTTTTATTAAATGTTTCTTTTTTTAAATTATCATAATAAATTAGCGCTATAATAAACATATTTATATTCAATTTAAATTTCAATCGCAATATAAACGAATCAAAATTAAAATTTTATCCAATTTTTTTTTAGAATAATAATCATAATAACCGACTACAAGACATACATTTTAGAAAAAATTCGCTTTTAAGATAGTTTTAATTACAGTAGTTCGTCATTAATTTTTAAACGATTTTTTACGTTTGTTGAAATTCAAATATTTTTCTTGCTAATATATCTTCTGCAGTATGTCATAAACAATAACAGTTGATACTCGATAATCGATATTGAATTAATTTTTCTGAGAAATGATTTGTTATCATCAGGCAATAATTTGTAGCGCAGGATTATACAGTAATTATTATAAAAAAAAAACCTAAAAAAATTGAATAGAAACAGAATTATTTTGTTGTGAATTTTACAGAAATTATCGTATTTGTTAGATCACAGTAAGACACTCCGTAACACACTTATACCTAATATTACAATAGTAGGTATATTGTTCTTATTTGTCTATATGTACATACGAGTATGACTTTATTTTTCAATGATTTTTCGTCCGGAAACAAAGTGAAAAATGCTAGATTAAGAATTGTGTATATTGTATAAACGACTCCTATTATTATTTTCATGGTCAACGGCAAATAGCTCGTCACGAAACTCGAAGATGAATTCCCTGCACCTGAAATTACAAGAAAATAAGAATAAAATTCAAAACGTTTTTTTTCTTTTAATCATACATTTTAAATAATAAAAAACAACCATTGAATACATATTATAATATTTTATTCGTTTCTATAACATATTGATCGTCCTTTCACAAAATTATTTAACGTTATAAAAAAAAATCAATACCATTCTGTTTTTATTTATTTTTTTTGTTTGTTTGTCTTGTTCTCAACTCGATCGAAATACATCGTGTATTTGAATAGAAAAAAAAGAAAGTGAAAACGACTTATATATGCCGTTCTATTTAAGCTAGTTTTGTAAGCACATGCATAATATTAATTAATATCTATCTTCTACATTATATAATTATTATTATACGCGCATATTAAAATAGAACATGAATTAACTTGATTTATTTTAAAAATAAATTCTAATGTTAACATTTTGTTTTTTTTTTAAATTTAAAAAATTTACGCGTTATATATTGACACATCGAATTAATTAATTAACGATATCTTAGATAGGTTAATAAAATGTTTAATTATACATTATTATTATTATTATTATTATACCAGTTTATCTAATTAGATATGCGTAATTCAAATTTATAATAATGTGGTGAGAAAAAATATATGTATATATATATACATCTTTAATCAAAAAAATTTAGTCTCCTTAAAACTAATATTCGTTTTTATACGACACGACGGTAATAATTTTTTTTCGGTTATTCATTTTCAATTAAAAACGTTTTCGTAATCGACCTCGGAATTTATTTATTTCCATATTAATTAATAAATGTATAACTTATTCGATTTGAAAAGATTCGTGAAATAAAAAAAATTTTAATTTTGCACTCTTTACTATATAATATAAAAATAATATTGCCAAATACAAAAATGCAATTTATAAAAATATATAAACGCGAACAACATTGAACACCTAATACAATCTATTAGAGCATTTTTATTGATTTAAATTATTTTCGAGGAAACACGTATTAGGTATTGCGGGTTTCACAATGATGCGTTTTTTTTTCTGTATATCTGCAGTGAACAATGTTGACAGCTGACGCACGATGATTTTCACATCTTACCATGCAATACCATTCAATTGCGAATTGTATCAGCTGTAATTGTTACTTTATTTGACACGCTTTTGGATTATATCCCGTAGTTTCCTCGAGGAAAAACTAAGTAAAACTCGCCCCCGCAAAAAAAAAAAAAAATAATAATAATAATCTATAATCCACGAATGTATCGGGAAAGAAAATTAATTAAAGAATTACCGGCCGGTTAAGTTAGGTTAGTGTTAATTGTACATTTCGAATAATATACGTAAATACGGAGCGGTATGTTTATTGTGACACGTAATACCAATTAATACACCTAAAAACTAAACGGATTATTAAACAAATATAATACGTAAAGTTGTAATTCTTCAAATGGTCATTTTGTCGGGGAATTGTGCAAATAACACTTATATATATATATATATATTTCTCTATTTATAATACGGACGAACACCGCGGCGGCGGCGGCGGCAAAGACGTAATTTAATACTTTATATATAAAAAAAAAAATAGTTTCTGAAATTCGATTGGATAATAAAAGCCGGGTGCGTATCAAATTCGTGTACAGGGATGCTGGGATGCTGCAAACGATATTATTGTTATGTGTATTCGCGAACAGCACCGCGCGCGTTTTTTACGCGTATCCAGATACGACGCGCGTATAGGGCTTTACGCGTCTCGGAGACGAGGTGAGGTTTCACGGAATGGAAAATCTGAATGGCGCGCGGAGGGTCGTGTCGTAGTCGCCCGTTCTGGTGATGTTACATAAAAAATACGACTGTACCGGGCGATCATCCCGTGGGAGACGTATATATATATATGTATATTTTTTTTTATTCTCGTTTCAACGGGTGTTGCGGATAAACGTGAATTAGAATAGCCACCGCGGCGTCTACGAACGTTTTATGCGCGCGTTCTCGTATTATTCTCATACGTGCGTACTAGTAGCATGCCCGTATGTTATTTTCCTATTGGTCCGGACGTTGCGCAGGATGGGATGGGGCATACTGATCGTGTATATATATAGTGTTTGAAAATTAAAAGTTCAAGTCTCCGGGGAAAGGCGTTCGGGAACACCGCGGCCGACGGTCCTGTCTATATATTAAACGGCGCGGCGTTTCCAGCTTGTAGTATACTCCTATATACCGGGCGATTCGAAACGATCTGATGTGTGTAACGGCATTACCGGACGCAATCCTCCGGGGTCCGGCCGCAGCGACGTTTTGCAAAAGCCAAAAAGAACCGCGTTTTAAAAATTAATGAACGCCAAACGCACTCCTATGCCGGATAGTCGTCCATTATATTATATAATATATATATATATACGTATATACAATGGAATTTTTAAAACATTTATTCGCATTTTACAGCGCTGGCGAATAAAATATGCGGCGAAAACGAATAATTTCGATAGCGTATAGACTAATATTGTAATGACGTGATCGGGGGCAATAGGACCTTGACATTTTCGTCCGTTTATTTTGCGAGGGTATTTAATCGTTTTTTTTTTCTCTATTTATATTTAAAAAGTAAATCATGATTTTACTCGTTTAACGGAATAAATGAAAAACTAGAAAACAAAATATTCGAACCCATATACGAAGAAATTAAACTTAAATTGCGTTTATGTCGGATAAAAATCAGAATAAAAAAAGGGCCACGATGTAGATAGAGTTCCATTTATTGTAAACACTTGGAAATTTTACTATAAATACCATTCGAGAAAACTTTGCACAATGAGTTACGAATTACGAGTGATGTGGCGTATCAGCTTCTTTAATACGTATTTATATAACTCGATTTAATATATATTTTCGCGGGATTTATTAACCGCGTAAATATTAAGAGGAGGAAATCTAATACTTTATTATCTATTGAATTACGAACATTATAATAATATACTCTTCGAAATTTATTTGAAAATCGGCTTACGGTATTAATACTCGCGTTTAGTTCCGATTTCCGGTATCGTAATATTATATAATTCCCCACAGTCAGTTTTCTATTCTTCCTCTTCTCCCTTCACAATATTAATATAATTGAAATGTTGAACCGTTTGGATTCGTCAAAAAGTACACCTAAACGTGCAATATAATTTACGAATATAACGCCCGTTGGCAATGTAAAAAAAAAAATCTCGTATTCGCTATTCAGCTATAAAATATATACGTTCTGATAATTTATTTTTATAAAAAAAAAAAACTGGTAAGACTACATCGCCAAGGCTGTTTAGAACGCAGCAGCGGGTTATACACTCGACTCGATTTAGTTTTAAAGTTATTCAAAAAACAAATACAATTAAAAATATTCGAATTATAATAATAATAATAATAATAATAATAATAATAATAGACCGGATTCGTTAAAAACATAATAAATTATATATGAAACGATTTTAAATAATGTTACGCAAATCCTTAACGTTACATTTTTGTGGAATTCAGAACGACTGTAAATATTATAATGATTTCAAGCGTTGGACGAAAAATATCGATTATCTATTGAGTTCAATCCAACGAGTGAAAGGCGCACTGAGGAAATGTGTAAATGACTACGATAAGATTTCGGTGTTTTAATACGCAATACGAAATAATCGACTTACATCCCAACGAATTTCCCGTGTCCAACACACATTACAAGAATATAAATTATTAAAAATTCGTATCGTATAACATTGGAATGCGCTTACCGTTCGACGATTGTCCAGTTTCCATGTCGATGGCCTTTTTTTTTTTTTTTTTTTGTAGCAGAATGATTTTTACTCGTGACAACGTATACGATTGCAACGCGTACGCGTAATGCTGCGATACTTTCGTTGTAGACGGTCGCGCGCGTAAATTGGTAAAAAAACGAATTAAAACAAATTCGCAGGTGTGGGATCGATCAAGTTCGTCGAGTATGTGATGCTGTATTACTCGTTATGTCGCGGTGGATCGCCTTGGTATATTGTATCAGTGGCGTTTTTGTTTTAGAGGTGATCGGGAGGAGGGATGGACCGGATTTGAGTTCTATTTTTTTTTTCAACCTTTTTTTTTTTTACATTCTATACTTCTTTGAAAGACGCGTAACGTGTAATTAATAATGATTACAAAGAAATGTTCCTTATTAAAAAATGACTCCGTATTAAATTTCTTTAGTTTTTGCGCGGCAAATGCTTATAAACGGCCCAGCGCCATTATAATTGGTGCAGTACATATATGATTCATCGCTACTGAATACTATAATATCTGACTATTACTTAAGTCTGTTGTTTTTAAGATAGAAAAAGTAAATTAATGAATTTAATACTCTTTGTATATATATATTGTTTTTTACTCATTGGTTTCAAATACATATGTAAAAAAAAAAATTTAATATTACGTTTATATATATATAAAGTTTTAGAATTTTAGGGGGAAAACAGTACACAAATGCGCATCGGACCGAGTTAAATCAAAGATTTATATTATTTTCGTTCGCAGTTACTACGTTAATCGAAAACTGCTGGCTTTTGCGACGATTGTCGATCAAATATTTATTCTTCTATTATATAGTATTATCCGGCGATTAAATTCCGCCCGTGTTCCGTACACGTTAATAGGCGGGTATTTAAAGTTAATAATTGATTTCGTTCTCAGCCATTCAATACGATACACGACTGAATCGTACACGACGTGCACTATATGGTTCTCGTATTCTCCGGGGAATAAGCGATGACTGCAGTGACCAATATGAAACACCGAGAGAAGGGAAGTTTAGACAAAAAAAAAAAAAGTTTTTTTTTTTATTTTGGTCCACAGATATTATACCAATGTCATATGTTCCGGCGTTACCGTTGGGTTTTCAAAAACTTTACTGTGTAGCATTTTAAGACGTCATATTATAAATTCAACGTAGGATTCGGATAAAATTGTTGTCAACCATATTTCTAAACTGCAGATCTATTTCTCATCTATTATAAAATCTCTTCTTCCCCCTTTAAAATTGGTAAAGCTGCGTACGCAATATGCAATATTTCGCATATTGTATTACATTATACTACTCGCGTGATATCATATAATACATACCAGTCCCTATGTGCAGTACGAGAAAAAGTATACGGAATCCTCGAGTTGTCGAACTTTTTATTTATACAACCATTTGTGAGAATTTTCAAATTTAATTTATACACTCAAATTAATATTTTTTTTATTTTTTTGCGTTATGTTATACGAACAAATCAAATGTCAACAATATGTTTTATTAAAAATAAAAACAATTATTTATATATTAATAAAATTGTAGAAAATATGATCTATTTAATGAAAAAATGTAATGAAAAAAAATAATAATACGATTTATTTATTATATGTTACTTTATGTTATTATATTTTATTGGTGTTATACGTAAAGGGTTTCCTATTATTTCTGAGAATTGAATTAATGTCCAAATCGATTTCGATCAATTTCAAATGCACGAGGAGAGTTTGAAGTGTTTAAATTTAGTTTTTATCGTAACCGTGACGAAAATCCGACCTCACAATATTATACAAAAAATTTAATGGGAAATAGTAAGTCTTTAGCAGAAAATGTTGAATGGACATTTCGAACAGATAACTAAAATTCAATAAAATATGTATTGTTGAAACTAATTTCTACGAATTTTTTTTTTTTAAATAGATCAATAATAACAATTATAATAATTCGTCTGTAGCTTCTTGTGGAGATATTCCGCGATCCCTCGTAAAAAAAAAAAAAAAAAAACGTTATTTGAAATTCACTTTTTGGTCGCGATCCACAGTTTGAGAACCAATGGTATAACCATTATATTTACCTTTTATTGAATACACGCAATGCTTTAAAAACATTTTAAGCGGATACAATTATTTATGTCCAGAGAAACATTAATTATACGCGAACACGTATACGTCATGTGCGCCTATACACTATACAAGTCAATTCTCAACCCTCTTTTTCACTATAACACGAATTCGCGGTTAAACGAAACACGCGCCGACATTTTGTAAAGTGTGCCCACAGTCGAACAAATAACGATTATTGTTCTCGACGAAGCCAAAGACATTGGCGTCCGGATACAGACGCTATACACATATAACAATCGTGTTGCTTTTAATAGTTACAAAAAAAAAAAAAAATGAATGCTTAATACACTTTGTCCGAAAATTTTAAAAATAAAAAACATTTGTGACTTGGGATTGTCCAGATTTTTTTTAATATAGTTAAAGTAACGTATAAAATGTTCGGCCTTTGAAACCGAAAATCGCCCCTTTTACGATTTGGATAGCTCGACATTTAATAATAATTGTTATGAAATTTAGAAAAAAAATGTTTGAAATTCTGGTAGTTGTTTTCTATAAAAATCTACCGAGAAAATAGTTTTGATCTTTCAATTTTCGAGTTGTTTTTTTTCTTTTTAAATTACGCGTAAGGAAAACTGTTGCCGAGAAAATCGAAAAACTTTCCAAATGAAGTACCGAGTAGACACCAGAATTTGTTACCGGAACGTTGTAACGCGCGACGAGACCATCCGAGTATTCGGAAAATTTGCACGCAGAAAAATAACAATAACAACAATAATAATAATAACAAAAAAAAAAAAATAAATAAATAAATAAACGTCACTTTAATAAAACCAATCGCTTCGCTCAGAATCTAAAAACCGTTATAAAACATTTCACGTTATGAGCTGTTTCGATTTCGCAGATTATTTGGGGAGAGAGTTCTTTTAGAAAAACGTTGAGGCTTTAAATGTTAGTTTTTTAAATTGCGCAGCACCGCACGAAATTGCCGAAAGAAAAACCGAATTTGATAATTAATATATTCGTATAATGAATTTTATTGTATGATATTCTAAATAGGTCAAGCGTGTTATTATTATTATTATTATTGTTATTAGTTTGTTTGCGGATGAGTAGAAACGTTTTTTCTACGGGTCCTCTGGGAACCGGCGAATATATTATAATAACCGTCCGGATACGTGCAGTTAGGTACGTATACATTATAGGTTGCTGGTAGGATAACGATGAGCCGCGCGCGTGTCCGCCGAAGCAATTTTTGTGGGAAACTCGTCGAAGGTTTTCGCAACACGCACACGCACAAATCTTGTTTAAAAATTCAATTAAACGCTAACGGACGGTCTGGTAAAGGAAGAATATATTTTAGTATATGTGTGCGTATAATTTCCCCTTGGGTATAGCGTGTCGAAGGTTATGGCGCACACTTATAGGACGAAACTCGTCCGTTGGGATTAGGGGAGGGTGTTCTGCACCACCGTTCTAATATTACATATATACACTCTCCTCACTCACAGATCTCTCTCTCCTCTCTCTCTCTCTGTCACGCCACACGCAGCAGACTCTTTTTTTTATCTGTTTCCTTTTATTACACGGTGTACGACGGTACACCAGTTTAGGTATGATTATATGACGCGGAATTGAAAGAGATTGCAATAATGAAGCGTCTAACGAATGTCCATCACGCGGGCGCAACACACAGTACCATCAGTTCCGTTTTCAATCTTAAGAGCGCGAGCCCGAGTCCGTATGAGGGCCGCCGAATATCGGACGTTTATATTAATTAATATAAATATCTGATCGTTTGAATAACTGTTGTTTGAAGAGCTTCGATAACATTTTTCAACGGATCTCGAGTTCCTGCAATAGCTCGGAAACGGATATTATCACGGAATTTTTTTTTTTTAGGTCAAATTGCGTCTATTAAAGAAAAAGAACTATTATATATTAATTAGTATTACATAAAGTTTATTACTATTTTATTAGTGTATGCTTAATTAGTATAATATTTGAAATTACATAAGAATTTTTTTTTTACAGTCTTTGTAACACATTTGAGTTTTTATACCATTGGACGTGTACTGAAATTATTCGTTTGAGTTTCTCAATCCCATCGAATCTTTCAAATACACGTACAATTAGGTCCTCAAATGACGGCCATGAATAAAGCTTTTAGAATACTTTTCTTATGTTTAAATACAACTATTTATATATATAATTATATACAGGAAATTAAGGGATATTTTACGATAAAAAAAAAAAATTTTAATTACGTAAAATTTAATAGTGAATTTAAAATAAAACGTAGGTTTGAGGACTAATTAATAAATAATAATAATAATAATAATAATAAAGAATAGATCGGAAACGAATTAATTACTAAAGAAATATTTGCGTGACAATTACATGATAAAACACAGTTTATTCGAATGTGCATGTAAATATCGTGATTTTTAAATTATTTAAAAAAAAAAAAAGTTGAAAATTTGTTTACAGCTGTGTACGAGAAAAAAAAACGATAGTTACTCCATATAAATTTAGAAGAAAATAGTAAGTTCAAGGCTTATCAGACTTATTCACCGAGCATGCCACTGAATATTAACGCAGAATCGTACATCGTTACGCTTATGTAGAAAAGCTCTTGAAAAATATGCATTTTATATTTAATATTACTATTCGCGTACATGTCCGTCGGACGAACGTGTTTTAAAAACAGTTTCTTGGAAAACAAAAAATTTCATACGGTTTTCAACGATGAAACTTAGAGCAATAGACGCACCCTGCTGTATTCTCCAATACATGTTAATATTCATACGTACTTTAAAATATTGTCCTGTTTAAAAAAAAAAAAAAACGGTTCCCGGTATTATATACCAATAAAATTGTATGTACCCTTTTCGACACACTGACCCTCGCGTGTTATTTTTTTTTTACAGTAAATACGTGACTTTCCGTATATATTTTTTTATTTTTATTTCGTGCGTCACAAACGACATACGTATATATATATAAAAACAGTATAATATAATATATTCGATTTCAACATGGATAAATATATGGTATGTGTGTGTATGTTTTTTTTAATACTACATTTATTTCATAAATAAAAAAAATCGTTTGAGTCAACTTGCAATTTTTTATTCTGTTATTCGCTACTATAAATACATAGTAAATAAATAATTGTCGTTTCAAAATATTATGATTTTTTTTCGATTAAAAAAAAACACAAAAATTGTATGTACATACGTAATATGTGTATTTGAATATATTGCGATCGAGCCAGAGAATATTGGGGGGGGGGGCGGACATGCATAGAGGATTTATTGCGGCATTAAGTTTGTTGATTTATATTTATAAAAATGAAGAAAATAACATAGAAAAAATTAGTCAAATGAAATAAAACACACACACATATAAAAAACGGCAAATAATTGTGTACACGTAGCGAAATTGAATTGTTAAAAAAAAAAAAAAAAAAAAACGTCTACGGCGTATTATTTCATAAGTAATTAATATTTAAAAATAATATTTAAAAAATCTAAAATTTTAAAAATTTTTATTTTTTTTTCTACGTTTGTGTCTCCGGCAAAAACGTACTTTTTTACACGGTTTATTATTATTATTATTTAAAACGTTCGAACGTCACGTTTTTCGTGACGGGTTCTCGCGGCAGATATCGGTGACGGCGTTGACCCCGTGTCAAACGACGACCCGATATGTGGGAAGGGCGGGGGAGGTGCTTAACTGACGTTTAAAGAACGCACGTGTACGGAAGAAAAAGAGACGAGAAGAAAAAGAAGGAGAGAAATGAAAAATTTGGCAATCTATATTTGACATCCGAGTGATTGCTGGCGCACAGAAAGTATTTTAACGGTTGGGCGGCGTCCTCGGATACTTATTTTTCTCCATGGTCGTTTACCTCTTTTTTTTTTCTCTTTCTTTCAGCCGATTTTTCTTCTATTCCCCTCGACCTCCTCGACCAACCACCGTCTATCATCTCGAGCACGAAAACATTAAAAAAGTGATGTATCGGCTCCGCGTCGTTTCGCCGCCCGAGACAAATTTCCATTCTCTCCGTCCTCCGGCGAACGGCTGAACTCTCCTCTACTCGTTCGTTTCGCACGTGACGACGGTTTTTTTTTTCTTTATTGTTCCTAAGCAATTTATTCCGTTTTCGCGACACACACGCGATTCTATACGACTGTTCGGAATACGTGCACGAGACGAGCCGCGGCATACGTGCAGCGACCGCGCGGGTTTATTTTCAGGGTGGTGACGCGTCCGGGCGATCGCCGCATTTCCCCCGGGGGCCTTAGTCTTTCCCTCTAACACAACAATATAATATTAATAACACGCCCGGAAAAAAAAACGGTACTTTTTTTTTTTTTTTTAAAAAAAAAATTCGCGTTATCAATTGTTTTTTATTATTTTTTTATATACGACATACGTGTCACGTATAACCTCGGTCGTATGCCGCGTAAACGCGCGTAACGACAATATTGTTGTCGCGTTTTTTTTCCCACTCAATCACTGTACTGCGTACGCGTGGTATACAATTCCATTTTCTTTCATTTTCGCGTTACCGGTGTGTATATTTTATCAATATCGAAATGAGTACGCGGTTTCGCGGCAACAAAAAAAAATAGAAGAGAAACCGCGTAAATTTTTTTCTCTCTCTTACTCTCTCGCATAGACTTTTTACTCGCCAAAAGCGGGTAATAATTGTAATAAAACGTTCCGTCACGTTCACGTTTTTGTTTTCGCAATGCTCATACTTTTAGTATATATTTTGAATTTAAATTCCAGTGTTAATATAATGAAATGGGCAGGTAGTGTGTGACGTGCGTTCTAATCGCTGCTGTGATTTATTATTATTATTATTATTATTATTACTACTGTAAACCCCTTGTTATTTTGCGGAAAAACTGTAAGTGATGGGAGAAAATGGACGTCACTTTCGAATTCAACAATCTTGAAAACGATAAAGTTTACCAAAAATATTTCCACGTGACTGAAAACAATTTGTTCGCAGACCGGTGAGTTAGTCAATCGATTTCACATTCGGTACATTCTAAACACATTGATCGTTACGAAAAACAATGAAAACGTTTCGGTCGTTCATTCGTAATATAATATTATATTATAAATCGTTTCGGTGTATTCGTCTATGTAGTCTCGTTCTCCGTCCGATCGATTTCACGCTTATTGTCGTATAATCACATTTTAAATTGTCCGCTTATACTAAATTTTTCACTTCGCAGTAATTATTTAAAAAAAAAAAAAATTTAATCGTACAAAAAATTATATGTGATGAGAAGCGTGTACGTTCAAAACCGGTGGTATATGAAAGTACTAACTCGCGATTTCTCAAAATAATTTTTACCCATTTACCGTTGGGAATTTGTTAATATTTTAATCAAGCGAAGCCGAGTGTTTTTTTTTACGTTCTGACGTTATATTCGATGTATATTTTTTTTACGATTACGTTTCTGGCGAAAATTTAGCAATCGTTTTCGGATAAAAACTCGAGTGAATTATAAACACATTACTGTAGTATTAGAAATTTAGAACGAGTGACGGAAAATTTAATATAAACAATTAGGTCAACAGTTTAAACGCAGAGATTTCAAAGAACTCTTTATATTCGAATATTATACGAGTGACACAACACTACGAATATAGTTAACGTGTATATATGCCAAAGATACAAATCGTGAAGTAACAAAACATCTAAAAATAATTCGAATATAAAATATTGTTTTTTTTTTTCATTTATAATATAACAACTTTCATTTTTTAACTTTGGACGCGTTTGAAGGTCGAATAAAACGACGAAGCCTATACAACCGGTTGTTAAATGTATATTTAAATGATATCCTTGCAATAACAAAATACTCGTTTTTATTTTAGATATAACACATTGCATTAATAAACGTATTCGTGTATGTACGTATATGTATTTATCGTGCACGGTGATCGGGGAATACATTATATAGTACAAAATAATTGATTTTAAAGAAAATTCAAAAATGTTGAAAATAAAAAAGAAATTACAATAATTACTGAAGGATTACAGAATACATTCAACGAGTATAATATACATAGTGTTATATTGTATAAACAACTATATCATATATGAATATTAATATTATACAGAGTCTTCACCGTGGATTTACGCTTATTTGTACAAAAATTACAGAATACAAATTGGCGAGAGTTATTTAGAAATACTTATTCATTCAGGATATTGTTTTGATTAAAAAAAGAAGCCAGTCATATTTTAATTTACAATAAAATATATAAATATATATATCCATTTTTTTTTGTTCATATATATTTGTTAAAATACTTCGGAATTTACAACAATGTCATTAATCATTATCGAATCGTGTCATTGAACGTTTTAAATTTATATCATCTCTAAAAAGCGATTCATTTCGAAGCCATTTAAAACTACTGTTAATTAAATATTATACGCTTATATCATTTGTTGTTGTCATCAGAACTATATTTTCGTGTATACTTATATTTCTTCTTTTTAATTGTCAATAATTTAATGACGTTTTTAATCCAAAACAACTATTTATCGCAATTCGCTCACAAGTAATAATAACGATAATCTTGTAGCAATAAGCACGTGGATACTGATTTTATACACCTGCCGCGTTTTGTTATAATATTGTATAATATAAACGAATTTAAAATTAATAAATTTAAATTAAAAACAAAGTAATTCTTAATAATCATTTTGAATTATATTTTAAAAAAAAATTTTAAAAAAACACAAAAATTGGCTGAGAAAATAAACGTCTTTTTTCAATATATGTATATTATATATGTATATATTAAATAAAAAATATATATAAAATAAAATACGAAGGTTGTTGTATATGCTACTTTATTACTACCGGTTTCGACAAAAAGTCATCAGGTAAAATATTAAAAAATACAACAATATAAATATAAATATATTTATAATATTAATATACGAGTATATATTATCGGTCATTTTGCACCTATAATAATAATAATAATAATAATAATAATAATAATAATAATAATAATAATAATAATATTTAATGTTTAACGTAGTACAAAATGCGCAATATTAATAATTGATTATTTATTGAACCACATTGACGCCTGAAAAAAAAAATACATTTTAAGTAACAGTCTATTCAGTGTATTAAGTTGCGATTTTTGAGGCGCACTCATAATATAAAAATAATAATAAACGTAATACGCATATTATTATTATTATTATTATTATTATTATGAATTTATTCTTGTTGATAAATTTTATCTGTTGATAAATCGGTTAGTAATTACCTTTAAAAATAACTAAAATGCCTGGTTAATATGATAAATAAAGGCAATCCATGCCTGTCTCGTGGTTTCGACAAATTATTTTAAAGAAATTATAACGGGTTTTCATCGAAAAATATAGTATCACTGACACGCAAAGCCGAAAAATGTGACTGTTGAAACTTTAATACACTTCAGCGGTGAATTGAGTAATTTACCGTCAACAAGCAAAAAGAAATTTGCCGTCACTTCATTTTCATAAGATTTTTTTCGTTTTAAACCGAACAAAATATGTAATGTTAATTAAATTTATTATTTGAAAACATATGAAACGTTTACTAACCGTCGAAACGCGAATGGTCAAATATTAGTTAATCGTGAATAGTAATAGAATATTATTATAAAAGTCTTTTACGGTTTTCAATGTTTGAAAATTCTTCAATTACGTCGCAAAAGTCGATTGTCGAGTGAAAATTTGCCGCTCCAATCACCTGCTTGCAAGTAACGGCGTCGTTTCAGTTCATTTTTTCGGGGGCGCGAAATTTCAAGCAGGCCATATTGACATTTCATCATCAGAATTTTCTCCGTAGATCGCGAATCGCAATCAACACAAATATACTAATAATAGCGATTTAATAAATTTAAAAAAAAAATAATAAATAATTGATTACTTTACTCGTGAAAACCAATGAGAGTATATAATGTGCGTGGAGAAAAGCTTTAAAATAGCGAAAACAAAAAACCAAAAAAAAAAAAAATAAAAGTTTATAATCTTTACATTAAAAACTATTGTACAAAGATAAAGCTGTGGGGTGAAAAAATGTTATACTTTAAACATGCGGTTATCGGCGATTTTTAAATCTAGCAAATACAACACTTTCTACAACACGATATTTCTGTTAACTTCTTCGTCAACAACGACATTATAATAAGCACCGCAGAACCGGCCAATCGCGATTGTATTATTAAAAGTATAACGGATGCAACCGTCGTACACCCATCTCGCCACATCTCCAAAACGACGCGTTTGCTTGCGTCCCCAGACGCTGATACAATTTTTCACTCGACTCTCTCGATATCCGTGTCTCGCGTATAGCTCTCTCTTTTTTTTTTACGATACATTTAATTTTCATACGAGAAAATCGTACAGAAGAAAACCTAACGTTATCGTAGTAATACGGGCTCGTCTGAACCCGTATCCGTCGGAAGCGCGCACACTTTCCGCTCGTACGCGCGGGGAATTATTTCATATTTTATACGACATTCGAGGTGTTCGTATACACGTCGGCCGCCGGTCCCCGCGGATCGCGAGTAATAACTCTTCGTCGACGACGAAGACGACGACGACGACGACGACGACGAACCACCGGCGGTTCGTATAATACGTTGAAGGGGGAGGTGGGAAGAACGACTTCGGCGGTATACATTTGCATTGCGCGGCACACCTAACCCATAATTCATACCGTATAATTTATTATACACGAGAAATATAATATAGAATAAGTTTATATACACGTATAATAAATAAATAAATAAATATATTTTATATAAAACGACCGGGCTGCTGCGCGTTTTCGGCGTACGCGTGACTACTTTTACTGCCGTTCGTTTCACCATAAGCGATACGCGGTCGTCTGCACGTATAATACGCGCAGTCAGTCAAACGCAACATTCGTATATATTTGTATAATAAATACGCGTATAGGTAGAGGTTTTCTTCCCCTCTTCCTAAACCGTTATTTTATTTTTCCCATTCTCTCTTCTCGCGATTTTATTTTTTCCATTCCGTACGCCAACCAAACACAATTCACTGCGAATCGCGCGACGTATTGTGTAAAATCGATTTTCTTTTCATTTTTTCTTTTAATTTCAACGGAAATTAATTTTACCACACCTACATGGTAAAATCGCAAAATCATTTTTCCCCCGAGACGTGAGTGTACGAAAAAAGTACTGATGCCGAAACGAACGAGTTCGTTTCTATTATTCCCATTTCTGAATCGAATACATTCCTCACGAATATCCTCGTGTGTATCTCAACACCCCGAAAATCCCTTCACTTTCCTACCGTCGTTTTCGCGCAGATCTTCTCTCTCCTAAAATTGTGTACGTACCCGAAACGTTCTTTCTATACGATCCGTATTCCGTACTCGTCCTCCTCCCCCCCCCTCCGCTAGAAATCATCGATTATTGTTATTCCATTTTCCGGGCCACTTCACATCCTACGCGCAAAATCATCGCTTCGAACGCACCGTAATATAATGATATTATGCCGATATCGATTTCCGAATAATTTTGGTTTTAAACGTTAACACTGCAGTGTATATTATATATTAATTGTCATGAATTCGTATGCAATAATACGAATAACACAACAACACGTACAATATACAAACCGCCTTCGGGCGTTATAGTTAAATAAATAAATAAATTACCAATGACGACCGTCGTCGGCTTTCAGCGAAACCCGCGCGGATATAATAATAATATCTCGTAGCGACGTTTCTTTTTTTTCTCTGGATAAAAAGGCGCTCGCACGATTTTCAAATCAGATTCGTTTACCGCGCACCATCGACGATATCGTACAGTCTTTTTGGCTTCTCGGTCCGCTATTTTTCCCCCCTATAAATATTAACAAATATTTCGTCTCGATATGCCGAACTGAAACTCAGATCCGTATTGACCCACAGACCGTCCGTTAGAATAAAAAAAAAAAAACCTTGGAGGCTATTTTCTTTAGAGACATCCGCATTCGCCACGTCATTACGTACTGTGTACACGCGACAACACTTTTGAAAATAAATCCGGTCGTTCATACTCGATAGAGTATTGAATGCCGAGGCACTAAAAACGAGCGCTTTTTCCACATTCCCCATTTGCCCACATCTGATCTTTGAGCGGGTACTGCAGGGCGTGGTGCGTACGCACATTTTCCACCGCATACTCGCAATCTTAGTTTTTGTCTCTGGTACACGGCGCTTCTTAAAATTTCGGAAGTGTGTGTACGCGGTGACGGCGCATGCCCTTCACCACATCATTGCGGTACACGGATTAAAGGGTGTATCGGACGGGTGGCGGCGGCGCAAGTGACGCAAGCTCGCGCCGTGTGTGGTGCAGGCAAAAAAATAAACGTATTATCGAATAAACTCGACGTGTGTGTGTGTGTGTGCGGTGGGAAATCGTGTGAGTGTATAATAATAATAATAATATACACACGGGGCAAAAGAGAGAGAGAGAGAGAGATTGAAAAAAAAAGTAAGGAGAAAAAAACGAAAAAGGAAAACAAAACAAAAAAAAAAATTTGATAATGCCCCGCACGCGACACGTGCCGCACATGTTCGTCGTTATGCCAATGACGTTACAGCCGGTCCCTGCAAATCCCTCTCGGTCGCTGTTGCCGTTGCAGTGTACACACGCACACACACATACGACGCTGCGAAGTTTTTTCGCTCGTTACAACGCCGCCACACACGACGACGACGACGACGACGCGATGCATTTCGTTTATTATTATTTCGTTCTTATTTTTAGCGTTTATTATTATTATTTTTTTTTTTTCATTTTTCGCTTTTCCGTACGCGTAGTGTTTTTTTTTTTTAATAAGCTAATGGTCGCTCGCCCGTACGTACCTAATGAGAAGTTATTGAATTCCAAATAGCACATTATCATATAATATTTATGATTAATATGCGGATTTGTGTGGTTTTTTTTTCCCACGCGTTACACGAACACTGATTATATTTAAAACATAACCACGGTACGGAGGAGGAGGAATTCCGTACGAAACTCGGATTGAAACCGATGAAAAAGAAGAGTAGTGAGCCGCCGCGGGGGCCGTGTTTGTAGTGAACGTCGCTTGAGCGAATTACACTCGGAATAGAGATTTTACGGAGTTTAATTTAATTACTATATTATAATGATCGTAAACCGGAAAGCGATTATATACCATCGCTTTCGACGGTTCTGAACCGTGGAGCTCCGGTGTAAATATATTAATTATGCAGTGTGCGAACGTATATCGTCTGGGAATGAATATCGACGATAAACTTATATTCACAGAACGTGTCGGAGAGATCACGTGAAAGGCCAACTGCGCAAAATCCCACACTTTATTCACTAACAAATCAACGGAGCCCGCTTCCACTCAAAACAAAGCTGTACATTTACAACGCGTACGTCTGATCTATACTCTTAGTAAACACATACTAGGCTTCTTCTTGGATTCCGAACTTATATATATATATAAAAAAAAAAAAGCCAGTTGGAACATATTTGAAAAACTCAATCCACCACTCATAGATGTGATTAGAACGGACAGTCGATGGTACGTTTCAAACGAAACCGTCAGAAATACTACACTCGTTCTGACCGTAAAAGCAAAGATCCACACAGACTCTTTCAAACTAGTAGGCGAAATCAAAAATTCAAACATCACACATAGCAAATAGACCACATACAAAAAAGAAAAAAACGATTTAAAAATAGACCACTGAACTGAGAATAAAACGAAGAAGATAAAAATTACCGCAATCTCTCTGGAAGAAGCAACAGCGCTTGGGACAGAGTACGAATACAAAGCAAAGCAAAAAATAAAAATAAACGTGCGTACATCATTCCTGATTAACCTTATACTGCAATGCACATGGTTTTATTGAAGATGTCTTATAATAAACCTTATATAAGTGGCTAAAAAAAATTTTAATTGTCGTTTTCCCCATCGAAACAATAAATTTTGTCAAAAAAAAAAAACTCGAAACGGTTATAAAAAAAACTAGCGATTTTCTTTTCAACGTTTTGACGTTGTATCGAATTTTCAAACCTTAAAATCGAAAATTATCCGTATTTTTTACGAATTGAATCCTCAAAATCTATAATTGCTGCAAATTGCTCGAAATTCAGTGAAATTTTGCTGTATATACTATAGTAATTTTTTCTGTAGTTTTTTGACGCTCGAAATAAATATTGAGAAAATCGACAAAGCACCTCTTTAAAGTACCAACAAAATGCAAATTTTTACTGAAAACCGGGTATGACTCCGAGTAGAGATCGGAGTACTTCTTCTGGTAGAATTTTATTTTTAAGTATAAATCTAAAAATAAAAAGCACATCACTGTAAAACCAATATTCGCTCCGCTCAGAATATAAATTTAACTAAATAAACGAGATTATATTTTTTTAAATTATGTTTCGGCGAAATTTGAATTCAAGTTAGTTTTTTTAACGGATTGAGTTGAAATAAATAAATAGTACAACAATTTTAATAAAGTTATATTGGAAAAAAATACGTTACAATTAATATTCATAGACTTTTATTTAAAAATTCACCTTGTCTTCAAAACAACCGTGCAGGTACACTCATATATGGAACAAAAGTAAATTTAAACGTTACGAAATCGCTTTTTATATAGTTTGACTCTTAAAATTGATCTAATTTTAATAATCGTTTCATCCATTTACGATTTTCTCTTTGAAATCAACGTTAAACACTAAAATTTGTTTAAAGAACGAAAACGGTGTTCAGAAATGATAAATTAATCGTAAAATTAATAATAATTAGTATACCATCCACTGTATACATTATTATAATACGCTCGAGCCATGAAATATAATTTATTACGCCCCCGAAATGTTACCAAAAGTCAGTTCATATATTGTACCGAAATAGCCGCCGAAACAGTTGTCATGACGGACGAATTGTTTGTATTCATCAATGACAATGAACAATACCGCGACATTAGTTACGTTTCAGGTGCAGAACGCTCGTATAATATGACGTCGATATAACAGGACGAACCGCAAGTCTGCGGGAGTTGAAGAGACAAAGTAAACTTAATATGTTGCCGTGTGCTTTTTTTTATTTTTAACAGAATTCAAAACGAGAACTCCGAGTTATTATATCAAAAGTGTATATATAAATTCAAATAAATTAACAGCAACACAGCAGCTGCAGGTTACGTCGATTAAACGAATCAAATGAATTCATTTGAAATTCATTATCGCGCACCGTTGTAGATCGATCGACCGGTGGGTAATAGAAAGTAGAAAACGCTTTTAAAGCACCTTTACCAATAAAATGTAAAAATATTGAGATTTTTCGTATTTCTGGCTGATCATCATAACCACTCGCAATCAAATAAATATTAAATTCCCGTAACCAATCAGTCCAGTTTTGACATCAATTTCCATCTAAGGATAGTTGACTATCGACCGTGTTTGTAGACATTTGAATATTAGGTATCGCATATGTCACTTGTTTTTGTGACTCATTTATTGGCTTATCATATTTTGATTCAGATTTATCCGTTTGATCATTCTTTTTTCCACCCATGACGAATCAATACCCCACACCATGTTGTATTATTATTATTATTATTATATAAAAGACTTATTATTTATTAAATAAAAATAAATTATATTTTAAAACACTATGATATTACACATTGAAACGAGCACGACAAATCATAATGTAATTATGATGATAATATTAATATGACAGTGTTATACAACTTCTAAATAACAGGTGCCTGAAATATAATTTGTACAAAATTATCTAGAAAATAATACCGAATTATAGATTATTAAAAAATAACATTTATTTCTTCGGTCGTGTTTTTATTGTAAATTAAAAAAAAGAACATTTATGTGAATAATTATACGTATAATTATAATTATGTAAATAATTCAGGCATTATGAAATGCTATAAAGTAAATCATTATCCCTGGAAAACGTAAATTAAAACTAATTTCTTAACAAATTTAATTAAATTTTTCAATAAAAACATTTTATTTATTGACTTTTGCCTCGCATTTAAAAATACCGGCTACATTATATTTCTTGTATCTCCTCGTCATATTTATATCAATAGCAGGGATATAATGATGAGTAGATAAAATTAATTTTGGATCGCACGACGCGCGCAAATGTTTTAAATTGATTTTTCCTCGGGATTTAACTTTCTCTCTCTCTCTCTCTCTCTCTTTCTCTCTCTCTCTCTTGCATTAATGTATATGTATTTTTTATACGTTTGGATTCGGTCGGAGAGAACGAGGAAAAAGTCAGCCTTTGTAATACTTACGTGGATCTGATGGGAGGGAATGGCATGTAAAATTTCATACACTCGGCGGATGTCATCTATCAAGTCCGGTGTATTAAGACGGAGTGCCGTGTGTAATTCGTTGCAACCATTTTCCAACGAAACGTCCTGTCCCTTAGCCAAGGGTTTGCATCCGCGAAAGAGTGATTAACTGTTCGAAATCAGTCCCGAAATTAAATCCGACCCTCCCGTAGATGTCCTGCGCCGCATATTTGTGCTTTAATAAATATCGCCGCGCAGTACTTGTCCACGCATTCTGGGGCACGTTCGTATTATGGACGGCTAAGTATACCACACGCTCGTACACATATTACACGCGTATATTGTCGAGGGAAATTCTTCGGACATTAATCAGTTTCACCTTGCGATTCTCGTAATAATACAATATTATTATTATTATTTCGGTAAAAGCCATACACGCAATCTGCTGAAAATACTTTATAGGAACGCGCATTTCTCAAATCGCGTAAATACGCTCGGCTGGAACGCACGCGACAATGTCGGTGCGAGAGGATTTTCTCGAGGCCTCCAGATGCAGCGGACCCCCAATTTGTGTGGCACTACACGAAGACATATTTTTGATGTAATTTTCATTTTATTATTATTATTAACATTCAATGCTGATATTTGGTTCATTCGATATGATTTGATAAATATCGACGGCATTTATATATTCATCAATCGTCGATATATGATTAGTGACAGCTCAATGAAAGACGCGTTTAAAAACAAAACATTGGTTACATTTTGGACGTCAAACAAAAAACGAATACCTATCTCTTTTCAAACAAACATTACAATGTTTTATTCCATTTACTACTACTTGTTTGTGTCGGAGTGGATTTTCTGGAAATGCTATATTTGAAAAATAAGTACAACAGCAGGCTCTGTTTTATTTTTATTACAATATTATTATCTCATTCGAGATTCATGATAGGTTTAAGTGTTGTATTAAAGACATTTATCTCTTCCTACGAGCTTTTTGGAAAATGTTTTCACATAAACATATTTATTTATTTTTTTCACTAACCAACAAAGTACACTGAGATCAGTATATTTAACTAACTTTAATTTATATTTTACAAAATATTTACAACATCGATTCTTTTTTTTTGTTTTTCATTAATTTCATTGTTTCTGTTTGTGAATCTTAAACCGACGAAGACTTTTGTACAGTGTATAAATGGTACATATTTTGAACAGAAATAATAATTTTTCATAAAACTACTGAGGTCTGCATGTCATGAAAAACTTTATCGCACGGCAACTACTATAATTTTTAAATGCGACTCTATTATATTATAATATATGCGTTATTACGAATGTTGTTTTGACGAATATAAAATTTAAATAATGTTTACAAAAAAAATATATACATATTAACACTTGTTACTGTCAAGGAAAAAAGTTGCGTTCGTTCAACGACAAAATTGACGTTGTTGGTAAAATGTAAATTTTCAAGAAAATCAATAAACAATTTGCATAATACATACCTACTTTGGAAATTTACGTATAACGTGACTTCTTAACCAATCGCTTTCGTATCCTTCGCCTGAAAATTACACAGTTTTATCTTTTAAACCTCCCAATTCTTTTTTTGCCCATTATTTTATGCTTTTATTAAGTCAACGCGCATACAACTCAATAATATAATTCTGATTTAAATTGAATTTTTTTTAATATAGGGAAAATAAATGTTACAGATAATAACGTATTTATCGACAATGGAAATATTATTAAATTTCACGCCATTATGTATCAATGAATAATTATATCGATAATAGCGTATACGCCATAATAAGAACGACGAATATCCGATTACTTATGTTAAAATATTCTGTTCCAATTTGTTTCTTTTTTTTTCTCTCTCTCCTTCATTTGAATTCTTACGCCAAAAGTTAATTTTTATTTATCGTAATATTCAAGTGTTGTAACGTAAATTTACGTTTAATATTATAACATTTTTTTTCTTCACCAGAAATAAAGTGTTTAATACCTGGCGAAGAAGAGAGAATATATTATATTAAAAGTACTCGGAATATTTGTCTCGTTTTATTGATGAATAAATTTCCATGAATTATTCGCTCCGGGGAAATGTACGGTTGACAAAAATACGGTGCTCCTTAAAACCCCTTACACAAGTTTCGTACGGTAATTAAATACGTCTTATGCAATTTTCAGTATATGAGAAAAAAACTTGTATTATTAAAATGTTAACTGAATTTCAATACAGATTTTTTTTTAAAACCTGCACAGCTCGCGGGATTCTGTAGCAGTATTTTTGCTACAATTGTTATCGAATACAGATTAAATACAGCAAAATTTATTTTATGCACCGATAATTGACGGGTATATAATTCTGTACGGCAAATTTTCTCATATTTTAAGCGCTATTTTTTTTTTTTTTTTTAGGCTATATGCATTAAATTAGAATTATTTCACGTTATTCTTAAATCTCGTGTTATGAAAAAGTTAAGAAAAATCATAATCACAATGTCATTTCCTATTATATTCTTAAATAAATCGCGATTTTTACGGCAGATGCGCGCCCCGACGAACCTTTTTTTTGCTATTTTTACCATTTGCTGGGCATATTTTAAAATTTGTTTTCTGGAAATATTCTAGTGCACATTTTAAGCGTGTTTAACGCTATGAAAAATCCTAGTCTTACGTCGTTTCATCGTTATACCACACAGAAACGTTCGCATATTTCTTATACCGTGTGTTTTGCGAAAGTATCCAAGTTATTGAGTGTCGAAGTCTCGGATTCGTCTTGCAGCTGCTACAGTTTCCGTCATATTCCAGATTCCAGGAATTTTTTTTCATCTTTCAGGTAATTTTTGAACGCGAGAACACGTGTTCTCGTATATATACTGCATTTGCCACGGAATTCGAATATATTTACGGGCACGTAAAGATTAAACGGTTAAACGGTATCTGCGACTGGTGGTCGCAACGACCATAGTCGCTAATAATGATTGGTGTATCTAATCTGAAAACGTAGTTAATAAAACGAAATTATTATTATAACTTCGGCCGCGAAGCGCAGTCGTATTTAACGAACTTACAGTCGGTACGCGCAGCGTTCGATCACCACCTTTGGGTTATCATCACTTGTCGGCGGCAGCGGCTCAGAGACAACACGCGCGGCTTGTTCCGGCGAAGAAATAATCGTGTATCCGCCACTGCGCGCAGCTCATAAATCATTTGCGCCCGTCCGCATGATTGACGTTTTATTCAACTAGTGGGCGCGTATAATGCAATACACACGCGCGTATAAATGGCTGTCAGCCATTCCAGGGTGAGGGAAACTAATAATAATAATAATAATAATCAAATACAGCAAAGAGAAGAACGGCGAACGACAATAATATTATTTTTTATTCAAATTGAACCTTTTAGTGGGAGAGGGATAGCGCGCGTTCGGTCTCGGCATCGTATAATATCAGCGACGGATGCGGGGATGATGATGATCAGATCAAAATGTAATCTCGCTGAACGGCGAACGGATTCCCAAGGCGACAATTTATCGTAACGCCCGCCCGTCAACCAGCCCCGCGTTCGGCGTCCCGCCAACGCCATTTGGTCGTTTCTAAATATAAAAACGAGAATAGCGAATTTACTATGGGAAAAAAAAAAAATAAAATGTATTCCGCGAACGATATTTTATATGAAATAACGGCGACGAGACGCGCGCGATATTCGACAAATTTAAATACACTGCAGAGTTATATACACGACGGTATTATGTACGCACGTACGTCGAAATTCAATACCTTTTCTAGATTTCTTTTTTTTTTTCTCTCGCGAGACGTTCGAAAAATTTATTACCGAATTCGTAATTTAGAAAAATAATAATAAAATTCGGCGTTGAAATTATATTACTACGAAAGCGAAATTAGTTTTTTTTTTTATATATAATAAATCTAAACAAAGTATTACGGAATCTCGTCACACGTATTCAATGAATTTTTATTCGTATCGAAAATCGTAATAAGCGCGAGTTTTTTCCTTTTTATTTTATTTATACCCCATACGAACTTATAATTACGAGGAAATATATTTATTATTTTTTTTTTTTTTTAGAGAGAAAAAATATATTTTTGGAATAAAATTAAAAAAAAAAGGCAGAACGAGTATTGTGGATGTCGTTTAAGTGAATTGCTTAGACAAAGTTTTAGACTTTTCTTATCACTATATATAAAACGATACGAAACGGATCTCCGTTATGTTATTATTATTAATAACACGTACAATAATGAATTTTGACAATTTTGGTAGATTTTTAGTTGGATATCTTAAGAAATCATTGAATAAATACGTCCTGGACGAAAAAAGTTTCGATGGCCGACCAAATAAAATTTTCCTCGAGCCGAATTCTCGTCGTTAGTCCGTATAACTCGTTATAAAATTACACAATTTACAGAAAATGTAAAAAATACGTTGATTTTTGTATACAGAATGTTTATTGGAACGAATGGATAAAAAGTATTTGGACTAGTATTCGAACACAACAATTGTTACACACGATAATTACTGTGGTAAGAAAATTCTGGGAAGTCTTATGATTCTTAAAACATATATTTCATTAGATATTGGTCGTTATTGAAATTTATAAAAACATGAAATGCATTAATTTTTTTACGAATCGTTAGTTTTTATTAGTGATTGACGAAAAAAAGGATTTTTTGGCAAATAGAGATACAAAAATAAAAGTATTCAGAATACATATTCTAATTATTTTTTTTTTTTAAAAGATTTAAAAATTGTATTCGAACACATAAATAAAAAAAATCAATACTTCTATATTCGAATACATTTATACGATTATTTCAGAAATCCGCAATATAATTCTGTATATTATTGGCTCGAACGCTATAATCATGTATAATAACACCTAACCTATGACTCGGTAACGATTACATCGTTTGTGTTTATTCAAACATTAAACGATTTTATTTTAACACAGTACATGCATTCATTTTATACATAATTTTACCAAATTCGAGATTGAAAAAAATTCATTTTATGTTCACATTTTTTAAAACTAAATATACACAGCACCAGTACAGTGCACGTGACTCTAAATCAAACGAAAAGCGACATTTAAAAGTTTTTTTTTCAATTAAACATGAGCCAACGGCCGTCAAGCAGATCTAACGCGAACGAACGGCCAACGTCTAGATCAAGAAATGCGGAGTCGAATTATAAGTGTGAACGGCAACGGAGAACCGAGTGCCGTAGAACTGACGTCATTCAAGAGGCAAGCGTCGATAATGGACAGCCGATGCGAGCGGAAGAACAGCACGAATTTCAGATGGAACCGAGGTACGATCCAAAAGAACTCCGCGATGCCGCAAAGAAACTCAGTTCGTTCTTAAAACTAATCGAGCTCACGAACAACCCGTACGCTAGAGTAGTGGCCCGTGAAGTGTGCAAGACTTATTATCGCTTGTATAATCCGAACCAACATTCCTCAGACGTGATACAATCGATTAACTGGGACGTTAAATGCGAGAGAAGCCGACAATTGTGGAGCGAATTCTGGCTCTACGTTCCCGGGTCCAAGATAAAAGAATGGGTATCGTTGCGAACGTATGCTGACGTCACTGCCGCGAATTCCGACGAGAATTTTGACCCAAACCAGTTGCAAGTGACACCCGTCCGTCGCCGTTCTGATCGCAGACGAAAAATTGCACAACCGAAACTCTCTCTGGACCCCATGAACGCGTATACATCCGACTCGCCGCATTCCGATTTAATTAACGTTAGCCCACCGGATATCATGTACGACCATAACATCATGTCAGCCGGTTCGGATTCACAACCTTCTCCGAAGAATTATAATAGACACGCTGCCGGAGCTAACATGTACACGCCGTCACCGCCGACAAGCGAATCCGGATGTCACAGACATGTCGTAGCGGCGACTTCCAATAATAATGCTAGAGATCGATTCGAATGTTGCAGGACAACTGGGAACAAACCGACGCCACGGCACAATCAAAGAATCCGAATGGTCCAGCCGTTGCCGAGAACTCCGGTCGAACCGGAACTGAGGACGAACGCTTTGAACAATAGTGCCGCGTTAATCGACGACGACGACGACGACAACTCGGATTCCGTGGACAGTTTGAACAGGACCGAGATTCTGACGAGCAACGCGGATAAAGTGGCCTGCGCCTTTACGGATTTATCACTGGCGCAACAAGAATTCGTGAAAAAGAGAATAGCTTTCAGCGCGGTGACACAAAACTGTCTACAGTCGGCGTCGAAAAAGTATTGCGACGCGGACGCTTACCAGTCCACGCACGATCGTAGACTGAAGGACGTTTCACCAACGGTCCGTCAAAAGGAGCTGAAGAAAAAGTTACGATTCGACGACAGCGAATGGAACGAAAATGCATTTAAGGACAGAGATTTTATTCGTATGATTCCGTTTTACGAAATCGTTCACAATCAAATTGAATACATCGCGACTGAACAGCAACAGTACTCGCTCAACATGTTGGACGACATTATGTCGCTTTTATATCACATACACTACGAACTGGGTGACCCGAGATTGAAAAACGACCTGCTCGTCACACACGTCAATGCGGTCACAAGGAACACTTGGGAAAAGTATTTTTACCCGGATACCAATAAAATGCCTGTCGCGCCCGAACCACACCAACTGCACTATTCACCGAGTCCACAAAACACGCCATCCGTGTTCGGCTCGTCGCCGCAACCTCCTTATCCGTCAACTCCACAACACATGCCTGCCGTTGTGCCCTATCAACTTCCACCGTGTGAGCCGTCTACTTCCTCCCAGACCGCGGTCCAACTGCCACCGTGCGATCCGTCTACTTCCTCCAAGACTCATCTGCGACGTAGTGAAAAACCGAAATTATCAAATCGGAGAGCACCTAGTCTCGAACAAACGCGTACAAATAAAGAGTCGAAAACGGCATCCACAACTGATAGAAGACCTCGTACCACAAGTAACACGAGGAGAACGGCTGACGTTCCTAACGCGCCTTCGGAAACGCAAAATAGTAATTGCATGCGTACGTTACCTAATTTTTACGGTATTTTCTAATTATTTTCAAAACATGTAGACAAGTGTGCGTTTCTACGAAAAAGTCGACCAAGCGGGGCTCCTAAGGGCTGGGCTCCAAAACTCAAACAAGTAGATCGACCGGAGGAATTGAAGCAGTTCAAAGCGAAACCTTTACCGAAATTTATTCGTAAACAATTGAATAGCCGCGATGAGTCGTGTTGAAGAACATCGTCAGCAGTGTAATCCTGTAAAAAGAAACTTCGAAAACGCATTGAAAAGTGTGAAATATATTAATATAATATTATGAAATAATAATTGTATCAACTGGTTATGCGATTACCCGCCGTCAGGGTTATACAGTCAATGCCGATTGCCTGTGCACTAATGACGTAGGCAATGGATTTTTCGCAATCGCAATTGGTAACCATGTTGCCTTAACTATAATGTATGTGTTGGTTGGGCCTATCATTTGAAGAATATTGTTTGCGTTTAAAGTTCTTTTTTAAAACATTTTTTTTTCTAATCACTGCACAACCATTTGGTACTTTTTTTATATAGTAATATTGTATATAATATACAATCGGAGAAAAACGTATTTCAATATTAGATTAATAAATTGCGTTTGTGCAATGTAACGTTGTTAGAAATTCGATGCCAATTTCGAAAAAGTTCTCGATCATTTTATAATTTTCAATGCGTTTTCCGAAGTCTGTTTTTTTTTTTCTAAAAAAAATTTGTTCACGTCGTTTTTTAAACGAATACCGAACAATTGCGATCAGACGAATTCGCGATTGTGCGTAACGAGAATAAACGAGCACCGGGAGATACCGCCACTGCGGCGATGCAACGCGCGAAAGGCGTTGTATTTTTCATGGCGTTGATGTATTTCATTTAAATAGTAAAACGGAGTAAAATTAATACAAATACAAATAATAATAATAATAATAAATCGTTATTTCCGTGAGAAATCAACGCGCGCGCGCACACGACGCGTCATTTAAATTATTTTATAGGAGCGAGAATAAAACGTGTGGATACTTCAAAAGAAGCAGACAATATCCCTCTGAAATCCTGGACACGCGACGTCAACGGGTCCCTTTTACGTGCAAGACAAAAGCGAAATTGAATTTAACCGCATTTTCCGGGCTCCGACGTCGTTCGGCCACACACGCACACATACGGCCAGTTTTGAACGAGACCACCACCACCACCACCACCACCACCGCCACTTCGTCGTTGCAAGGATTTCGTTTCGTCCTGGGATTTCTCCGGGGACCGGCGCCGCGCACTGGCCGTGCCGATTGTTTCGCGCACAACGCTCTCTTCTCCCGCACTGTTTCGCCCGTCACCAGGCCATTATCCGCCGGCTCGTACCCGACGACCGGACGTATTAAATATAATATTATTTTTGTGTCCGTATGCTGCTGCTGTTGTTGAGCTCGCCGTAAATCTCCTTTTATGATTGGAAACCTGTCGATTTGTATTTTATAGGTCCGTTCCAATTTCATTGACCGTTACAGTCCGTTTTGTATAAACCCGGTACAATGTTGCACGCCGAGTGCGTGTAATATAAAAGGGGATGGATTTGAAAATAAAGACCATTTTTTTTCTTTTTTTTCATTCTAATTCTTTTTATATTTTTGGTTCGCTACAAAACAGCGTTTTCGTCGTTTTCTTCGCTGGCGCCATTATTGGAATAACAGCGCCTTGTTCGTGAACGGTAATTGGGCGACGAATTATTATTATTATTATTATTATTATTATTATTATTATTATTATTATTATTATTATTATTATTATTATTATTGTTATTATTATTATTGTTATTATTATTATTATTGTCGTCTGTTGTCGTATGTGTGTTGCAGCTGAGTACACTGTGAAAGATTTTAAATTCGTTTCGATTACGCGATTATTATAATTTTTTTTACGGTGTAGAAATTCGTTCTCGTATGTATTCAAAAAGAGTTTGACACGAAACGGCCGAATGAAAAAAACGAGTTGAACGAACTTCGAAAATGCAAATTTCGTTGTAAAAACGGAGTTTCAAACAAGCTGTTTCTGAAAGCGTTAAAAAAGTGTGCACCGGTAAAATAATGCAGAAACGTTAGATTACCATAATGAAATTGTGTGTGTATATATATATATAATAAAACGTATCCTAAAGTTTTGTATGTTCAACTTAGAAGTAATGTACAATATATATATATATATATATATATATACGTAAGAAGGGACGCGCATTAAACAGTCCAACGAATAAACGAGTACTTACAACCAAAATGTTCGTTAAAAATCTAAACGTGTGGGGCTTTACTTCAAATTAGCAGCGTAATTACTCGCGTGTATTACACGGCCGAAAAGATTAGGAAAAAAAAATCGACATGTGTTTTATTAAAAAAAAATTATATACGTACACGTCAGAATATCTCGGTGGTAAAAAAATATAATTGCGAAAACAAAAATATTGCATTGAAATAGTATTGCGTGTATTATACTACGTAATGAATAATCAATTCAAATAATATAAATAGTATAAATTATAACGAATGAAAAAGTAGCATCCGACTGGATGTTTGTTCATGTGGGATTACTTTTAAGAATATTCGTGTTAAATTTTCATTACTCCTCGCATTCTTCGATCGAATCCAAACCATGTTATATAATTGCAAATTCGTTTTTAGAAATTGAAAATCAAAATTCTATATTTAGAGAATTTTTTTTTATGTAATTATTTCGATAATTATACTGAACCATTGTGTTTGAAAAACGATTCCGATCGACAAAGTCAACATTATAATAAAATTCAAATGATCAACTTATTAGTAGCTCGGGTTTCATTATAATTTTACATATGTTCAGATGTAATACACATATCAATGGAAAAATAAATGAAATCAATAATAATTTTGCCGTAATATAAAGGTATATAGTTATTTTAAGGTATATAGCTATATAGTTTTTTTTATTATTAAATCGATTTTTATAACGAATATAGCGTATGAAACTATGAAAACAATAAATTTGCATAAAACCGACCAACTTTAACACAAACAATAGTAGTAGTAGTAATAATATAATACATTTTTTCAATAGCTAAGTCGTGTTTAATTCTTAAAAATTCTACACGTACATCGCTATGAATGTGTACACTCTGCAGCGAATAATTATTATTTCATGTCGATAAAGTGGATTTGATTTTTTTTTTTTTTTTGTGACGGTGGTGGTTATTACTCAATTTTGTCCGTTCTCTCTTCACGACTCGATTCAATATACTTTTGGTGTTTAGATTAATTTACCGAGATAAAATACTACGGGGAAATTTCGCGGAAGAAGAAAAATCGAAGTGAAGACCCCGTTTTCGTGAAAAAGTAAAAGTAAAAAAAATAATTCCAAATCAATAATAAATATGATGTATACACCGTAGTTTTCTTTGCGTAAAATATCGAACGCCAAACAAATCAGATTTCTCGATAAACGAATTCATGTAGTATTATATATATATATATACGGCAGTCGCGATGAAATAACTCTCGATCACAATATACCGTTTGCGCGGTTATGTGAAAGAAATTTTCGCCTAGGGCCGCCCTGTTGTCATCCCTTCCTTAAATCACACACATACACACACATAACGACAGACGTATACGTATATTTTATATTCGGGCGTTATTGATTTAGAATTCATCTCGCGAAACAGTGTATATGACATACAGTGTGTTTGAGAGAAAGAGAGATGATGATGGAGAAGGGAAAAAACAGGGAAAACGTTTCTCTGCGGAATTGTCCACCGTATGGTTTGAACGCGCGCCGTAGCAAAGTTTGACGAATAAAAAAAAAAATATGTCGACAAAGACCGTTCGAAATCCAAAAAGCAAGAGGTAAGAAAACAAAAAAATAAATATATTTATATATATATATAAAAAACTTTATATAACGGAACCTCTCGACAAAAACTACGCGTATTTCGCTCGCTCTCCTGCAGCAATACCGTCGTCGTCGGCAGCGGGATCCCTCTTATGGACAAAATGTAAATTGATCGAAAAACAGCAGCGAACATCCTGACGAGTTGGGAAAGGAAGAAAAATCCCTGGATACGTAATACGCCCAGTGAAGAAAAAAAAGATAAAAAAAAAACGTATATATATATATATTCGACGCGTTTAAGTTTATTAAAAAATTCGTTTATATCGTATAAAATATTTTAGTTTTTTTTTCCAGTTGGCGTCATAATATTTATATCGTACCGTGCATACAACACTATTCAGACTTTATTCGTTCTCCTACGCTCCCCCCCCCCCCCGCGTCCGACAACGATATTTTATTAAACGTATTTATATTTACTATATATAAGTATGTTTTTTTTATATATATATACATATAAATTTCATAAATTTTTATATACATTTATTGGTTTTCTTTTTGTGCGTACTTATAAATGTACGCGTTTTTATTAACGTCTTTAAGCACTTTTTGGGAGGTCGAAAACGATTCGACGATTCAATTTAATACGACGCGATGGACATTATCAGTGTATTATAAATACACCGTATTGATACCGTTTTTCTTCGGACACATCAAATTATTTTTTTATTTGCTGAAAAATTATTTGCAAAATACATGCATAAACATTGCGGGTATCATTTTGAAGTCAAATCACGTCAATTCGGGAGTGGGCGCGTTCAAAAATGACAAATACAAAGAAAATCGGTTATAATGTGTATCTCACGGATTCGTATGTAAGGCATGCGTACAAACGGATAAATCTATATACATATATTTACCGGAGTTCAATTTATTTTAAACCTATAATGTTTTATTTTTTAAATTCATGTACACGATAAATAATATGATCGTATGAAATTTAAATTAAAAATTAATTTTCTACTTTAAAATAAACCGAGCACGCGTGTGTAGAGATAAAAAAAAATCGTTGTTATAAACCAAAACTGACGATGTTATATATTATATTATGTAAAAAATAAGCTATTTTCAACAGGAAATCCTGTTGATGACGTCTGAAGATCGACTAAGAATAATAATTTTAATGATTTATTATTTACTACCTGTATTATATGTAAATAGTGTAAAACATACTTCTTTACCGCTTCATTGCACGATTTTCTTACTCGTATAGCAACTATTCGGAACAGAGTTTATTCCGCGGTTTTCGCTAATATGGATAGAGCGTTTCAAGGAGAAAAGTTTAAAGTGTATAATATGTGGATACTTCAGTCATTTCTTAAAAACTAAGTACAAAATCGAAAGAGACAATCGTCGTAGCCAACCGGTGTTATAATAATAATAATAATTCTAAAAAATCTGTGTTCACTGTTGATATACTGAACGGGATTCAGGATTCATACGAGTCATCCGCTTTAAGAGCGGTGTCTTCGAGAGTACCGAATGCGAGCCGAGTGAATGCGACCGGCTTTTTTGTTCATCATTTTATTTTTCGTTCGTTTCACGTTTTCTCGCTTAGAGAATGTTTTACTGCGTTTTCAATACAGCCATAACAACCGCGGTTGTCATAAATTATCAATGATTTATTTAAATAGTAATTAATGATGAAAAATATGTATAATAGAAAATCTTACCTTTGCGGTCTTCTTGAAATACGCACGATGAGAAAGTACCGAGACGTTAGGAAGGAAAGTCGATAAAATAAACACATTACAATACAAGCAGAGAGTGTTTTCTACCAAGAAAATTTTTATATTTTGGTATATATATATATATATATATATATACATTGGAAGGAAAATTTATAGTGATAAAAGATACGTTTACCGTAATTTATTGAATTAAGCGGATTTTTGTATATTATTTTCCATTTAATTAGTTTTTATTTTTGTATAAAATCTATGGAGTACAATAGCTTGTAATAATATCCGACGTTATTATTGACACGTTACAGCGTCCACCTGCATACTCGTAGATCATCAGCGCGTGTCTGTAAAAAAAAAAAAGAATGTCTATCCAGAGAGCTGTACGAACGTCGTGCCGCAGTCGATTATCCGGTATTTGTAGCAAAAATGAACTAAATAATTTACTGTAAAATATAATTACTTAAATAATTAGATAATATTTCGCTATAATTTGTCTATAGGCTATTTAAAGAAAAAATAAATAACCACCACGTAAAATATAATAACTCTTTGTTTATCATAACATTTTCTCTGTATCGATAATACAAACGCATAACGCGTAGTATAATAACGTAAAGAAAAATGTTTTCTAATTCGTCTACAAAATATTTAACGTCGTCATGGGATTTGGTTGATGGAAATTAGCTAAATGGAATATCCACCAGTTCCCGCTGAATATATGCGTTTAAATTTGTGCCTATACGTTATAAGATTACCACATAATTATTTATAAATTACGTGAAAAAAAAATTGTTTATGTAAATCAAACATTATGTAGCAGGTTATTATAATAATATATTTTATTATGACTTACAGTGTATAGTGATAGCAATTAAATATATTATACATATAATTTAATATAAAACCGATATAATTGTAATAAACATTTTTCCATTTGCCGTTTAAAATATCGAGAAAAAAAACACGGTTAAAAAAAAAATTTGTAATTTATAATAAAAATTAGTTTTTTATTACACGTGTATCTTTGGTAAAATTTTACAAGACAAATTTTTTACTCTAAACTTCTTATTTTTTTTTTTTTATACAATGCGAATTTCAACGGCGAGTTGAAGAAACGGCACTATAGTATCGTTTTTTATTTCACAGAAGAAAATGTTGAAATAAATTTACGGTTATATAATGATAATTTCGTTTATTAAACAAAGCGCAAAATATCCATCGATTTTATACGTAATTTATTCATACATACATATATATTATGTAATATGTATAGTATAAACATCAAACGAGATAGTATATAGAGGTACACATAATTATAGTGTCGACAATAAGTTTTCAAACAATATTATAATTTACGATAAAGCTAGACAATGCAGGTAACTATGTATGTCAAAAAAAAAAAAAAAAATTTACACATTAATCGTAATAATAATAATAAAATAATAATAATAAAAATAATAATGATAAATTATACATAAACAAGTAATAAGGAAACATTCGTACGAGAACAAGAACGCGGCTACATATTTTATAATAATATATAATTGTATTAATCATAGAAAAAAAAGCACGTCCATATAATACATATATAAGATACACAACTATATTATAATAATGATAATAATAATAAATGTATGGTACCAATTTACTACGTTTACACCGACGGCGTGGAAACGGTTTGAAATTTAAATCGTTTTAATATTATTTAAAACGTTTTAGCGCAATTATGTATTGAAATAAATATTATATATTTATACGAATATAATATTGTAAACGGCGATTTAAAATAAACGTATTTTTTTTTTTATCATTTTTTTTTTTTTTTTTAAATACGACTATTTGCAATAATCAAATTCCATATATTTGACGATACGATTTATAGCAGTGATTCTTATAATCTAATCGAATCTTGTGAAAATTCGAACTTATATATAGTATATAACTAAAAACAGTAAGTATCATAACGCTGCTAATGGTCTGAAATACGAAGAAAATATTATTGAAAAAAAACGGTGGATCGGTCATCGGAAGGAAGTCATTAATTATATAAAAAAAAAAAATATACGAGTATATAAAACGCGCGTCGATATTGTGTGATCCACTTCAATGTGACTTTCGTTTGTTAGGAGATTTTGTTCGATAATTATTAATACCAATTGATCAATATAGGAAATTGAAAACGAAAACGATTTGGTCATAGCACGATTTAGTCATATGAAATGCATATCGGTGCTGAGTCTAAGAATTTCGTTTCGACTTCAGAATCGTCGTGCCGTAGATTCAACCACAACAGTTTTGTAAATGAAATCGAATAATTTTAAATGTATTGAATAAATTAATTCGCGTAGGTATTACATAAGTAAATGCCGTTGTACCCGATAAAAACAATTAATAGCCATATAATAGCAGTTCGACCGAAATAAACAACAAATAGAAAATACTTTACGTGTTACAATAACGTGCACGCATTTCATAAACCGTTTTAAGCGTACACAAACGGTTTTTAACTTCTCGATCTACATAGCGTTTTAAGCGTTTTGACTTTTTTAACTTTTCAAAAAACACTCTTTTTTTTTATGATGTGTTTACACGTGACAATAATGACAATTTTAATTTCAAACCGTTTTCGAACGCCATAATAACATCGTCATCGTCATATTACGAACGTAGTATATTATAATATTGACCCGTACACTATATTATAAACTGTACATATATATAATATATATATACGAGTATATACGCGAATATTATTTTATTACGAATAATATAATTTGAAAATATTATTAAATAAATTATTACGACGGTATCGGGCGAACAATTTAATAATAATGATAATAGTAATAACAAAAATAATAATAATAATAATATTAATAATAATGACAACGCGCGCGGTAACGACGATTTATTTAATTATATCGTTAATATACGACGATATATTATTAAAAGATGGAAAATCTCGAAAACTATTCAAAAGAAAAAAAACCACAAACGTATCCGTCGCAGTATTATATATCATACAATTAAATAAATATCGTACGATATTTATTGTTATTATAAACATATATTTTTATAATACATCAATGAAAACGGGTAAGTGCGCGAGAATGTACTGCTGTATTTATAATAATATACGAATATACGTATATATATATATTTATAAATATTTTATAATAATCTATGCGATTTTGCGCGCGTACTTACGCGAGATTGCCCGATCGAAAATCGGTGTGTTGCGTTTCCTTGTGCCGGCGGAGGTCGACCTTTCTCTGGAAAGCTCTGCCGCACAAGTCGCACGCGAACGGTTTGTATCCCGTGTGCTTACGACTGTGCGTGATCAAATTCGACGATTGGCTAAAGGCTTTTCCGCAAACCTGACACTTGTGCGGTTTTTCACCTGTAAACCGACAATACGAAACGTACACGTTATGTTAGGCTGTACAACACACTGCAGCTGTCGAAGTGAATCAAAACGAGTGTTGTGGGATAGGTGACGGCAGTGGTGTCGTTTGTCATTTCAAGTATTAAAAGGAGGACCGTGGTAAAGTTGTGGAACGGTCCTCGGATATTTTTGAAAAATAAGCAACAGAAAAAAAAAGTATTTTTCAATACCAACCCTACATATTAAAACTAAATGGTGAACTATATACACATATTTTTTTTTTTTTTTTTGGTTATGATTAAGTGACGTTTAAATTCACTGAATGTTGAATAACATTTTGAACAGACGAAATAGTTCTTACAAAGATGATAATAATTCAAAGGTATATTTTTCAACCGCGCGGGTGGGACCGTATATTAGTTTGTATTGTAAACTTTATAACATTGTATGTGGGGCTTTCTGCACGAAAACCCGTGAAATCGTTGATCACTAATTCCAACATTATACGTCATGATGTTCAAATGAGGGGTGGGGGGATGAAAATAACCATGTGATAGCACGTTGTCTTATACCGATATTATTGTGATCACGGTATCAACCGTAAGTTATGTTCAAAAGTCCGCGGCTTTGTGTCGTGTGTCGATATTAAAATAAATAAACACGTGTTATTCTCGCTCTTGTAATTTTATATTATAATAAATAACAATGAAATATATTTAGACTCGATTGGTTTTTTCATTCATTTTAAAGTGTAAAACTATGCCAAAGTCGAACTCAAACGGACCGAATTACACATTAAGTCGGTGCTGTTGGGTCAGAGACACACTAAGTTAAAAATATCGGATACCAAGAGGGTAGCGGATCCGTCAATTGCCACCCTTATAACCGCCTATACTGCTGCGGATGTGAGGATATTATAAATAATAACGTCTCTCCTATATGTTTTATTACGGACGTTTTCGTAAATGTTTTTGTTCTGTATTTGCACGGGGCGCGACAGTATACTGTTTAGAACAGCATTTCCCAACCATTTTCCCTCGCGGCACACCGATCCCAACCCATATTTAGCCGCGGCACACTTGTCACACTGACTCATACGTGAATACGTATTTTTTTTTATACTAGACTTTCATCATATTAATATTTATATTTTATTTATTAATCTTGAGGTATAGGCATTTCTCCACCGCACGACGTGAAACCAAATGATAAATAGCTTTCGTGATATTGTCGAATATTATTTTTTGATCGTACGTTAGTGTTTTCATTCGCACTATCGGCTCGACATTAGGGGAGGATTGAAACTCGGACCAGGCAATTCCTCAACACCAACTCTATGAGCATTATTTGGACCGGGCAATTCTTCGCTTAATTTACGTTTCTTAATTGAAAAACGATCCATCGTGCGCGACACGTAGTACTACGAATGATAATCGTAGAGCGAAAAGAAAAGATTTCCGTTAAAATAAAACACGGTAATAATAAATGTACTTCACAACGGCGACGACTAACTGACTAACATTTGAAATTAATTAATAAGAAATAGTGAACAATATCCCCGACAAAAGAATCGTTAAAACTATTTTAACCAATTACCGAAATTTTACTCAAACGTTTGTTAAATAGTCGTGAAATTTCGCGGCACACCAATGTGCCGCGGTACACCGGTTGGGAAACCCTGGTTTAGAAGTTAATAATATCGTGAAGATATTCTTATGCATAATACGGTTAAAACTTCACGAAAATTAGATTTAATTTTGTCGTTTTTTGTTACATTCGTGTTATAAAAAAAAATACAAAAATGTTTTTTATAAGTGTAGATAAATTTTATAAGAAAATTTCGTATATTCGTTAAAGGGAAAACAGTTGCAATTATCGAAAAAAAAAAAAAACTCCTACAAAACTTTTTGTTACGCGATACGTCTCTGATACGTCTCATATATGTATTGAAATGTGGGGGGACCATTGCGTTATACTGCAATTCCGCGTGCCGACATGTATTTGTGCAGAATGTAAACGGCGCGCGGTGAAGGCCGCGCGTGATATATTACATATATATATATATGCCTAAATACGGTACGACCCGCGCGCTGCGGCCACCAGTCGCGGCGCCATGAAAAAAAAAAAACTCACGTGTTTTATCGATTCCGACCGCGTCGATATACGGTACAGTAGCGGGGTGGAATTTCGACGAAGCGTACATAATATTATGTATACGGACCACAAAGACCTATGGATAATGTATTTGAAAAGTGCGGATAACCCACACCGAGCGTATTTATTTATTTCTTTTTACATCACTTTTTCTGCAGTATATATATAGGTACTACTTAAATACGTAGCAGGAGACGTGTGCGAAACGCTTTTTCTCGTTCGGGGGATGGGGTGGGGGGGGGGGGTGAGAGCGAAAAAAAAGAAAAAGAAAACGGATTTCGCGCTGTATAATAATATTAAATACGGCGTATATATATGTACGCTGCAGTGATGTAAGAGCGTCGTCGACCGCCCCGGGGATTTTCGCGTTCGGCGCGGCGTGATTGAACGCCCCGCGCGCCTCTCTAATGAAGTTCTCTTCGGGCGGCCGAATTACCGTCACCATGGTTACGATTACACGGGCTCCTTATTTGTCCCACCACCCACCCAATCGTTCCCGGAGACGGCGACCACCGCGCGCCGGTATACACCGTATACACCGCGATCATCCGGGCGTCCGCCGCCGCGCACGACGAGCGCGCCGTATACCGGCCGCCGCCGCCGTCGGCGGTGCGTGTGTGTGTGTGTTTGCTGTGCAGCCGGGTACCGCGCGCGCGAACCGCCGGCGGCCGAAAATGGGTGGAGTCAGCGCGCGGGCCAATCACTGCAAACCGAGGTTTTCTATTATTGCCGTCCCCGCGCAGGGGCGACCCACCGCACTCTCCGCCGCAGCGCCACCGATATCCGCGCGTTTCCGACCCCCGCGCCGCCGGGCGCGTCCGCTACGCGATGACGGACGGAATCGCACCTCCTCCACTCGCCCGATCGTCGCTATCAACCCTCCGCCTCCACCACGACCGCCAAACCGCGGACGGCTGACAGTGTCCGGGGACCGTCGGCACCGCCGCAGAACCCGTACGACGCGGTGGTCCGCGGGGGAATTCGTAAATATTGCTCGCGCTTGACGGGGTCTCGCGTAGCGCGCGTGCGCGGTGAACGCGGGGTCTCGCGCGCGACTGTACGCACACGGATTACATACAATACAAAAGCGGTGACGGTATATACCGTTACATGCATACCGATTATAACAATGGTATAGAAATAATATCTATATGTATATTGTATATGAGAAATATGTACAATTATTACGGGACGTCCCTGGGAGGGGGACACGTATCTATCGATCGCGACAGTGGCGCACCAGGGATTTTTTCCCAGGGGGGGGGGAGGGGTCTAAAAAACTACATTATGAAAAACAAAACTTTTAATAGATAATAAAAATAGATAATCCGTATCTTTATATCACTCGACACTCGATATCACACAATGTAGAAAAACAACGTTGCACTTATTATAAAATAATATAATCAATAAATTGTTAACACCTGGTGTTATCTATATCCTATGCGAAATTTTAACAGAAAAATATGAAAGTTGTATCAGAATTTGGATTTTCATCTATAAATGTATTACTATTGCACTAGTCAAGGGGGGTGGGGGGTTCGGACCCGGAGTCCATCCCCTTGGGTGCGCCACTGGATCGCGACGACGCGGCCGTCCCCGGGCCCGGATGAATTATAAGGGCCCACTTGTTTTCCTTGTATACCACGAGGTTTTCGAAAATCGTCTAATTGTATAATGTGTGTGAAAACTAGTTTAATACAGTTTAAAATGGTTTCGACGCGTCGAATGTTACATATATTGCAACCGTTTTAATATGATTTTTGTGTTATAATACCGTGTCATTTGACCGCGGTTTTCAAAAAAAAAAAAACTCGCAAAAAAAATAGAAAAAGACGATAAATGAATTCCCAATGGATTTCTAATCACACTTTGATTTATTATAATTGATGAATTCCGGGTTAGCCACAATATTTACTGCACCGCGTGTTTTAAATTAAATTGAATTACATACTGACTGCTGTTGATTATTATATATACGAGGTTAGGTTAGTAACCTAACCTATCCTAACCTCGTATGGTTTGAAAGAAATACAAAATTTATATTGTTATAATATTTTTTTTTCATCGAGAATCCGTAATTTTTATATTCGCCGATTCCATTATCGTAATTTTACTCGTGTTCACAAGTGTGGTTTTTTTATGTTTTTTTTTTTTTGCTACCAATTTTTCAAGTGTGTTGTATGCAGTACGAAAATTTTAGGCTCCGACGTCAAATAATATTTTCAAATCATTTAATACGTATTTTCGTCGTTCCATTTGCACTGATTACCGTAGTTATTTGTTCATTAATTACAGATACACAGAGGAGTGTTGAAAATTCAATTGCTGGAGCATCTGCAAATCAAACATGTATACTTCTGCCAATTGAGTGCTAATGATAACGTATTTATAGGAATTTCTGTCCCTACGCCGTTTTTTTTCTTCAGAGTGTGTGTGTTTTCAATAGCAGGGCAGACGGTATCGAAAAAGTCTGACCCCTGCAGATTCCCGGAGTCCGCAGTCGATAAATTAGTTTTTCCCGCGCCACGCTGCGGCGACAATACGACGCTGCAATAATACTAATAACGCGTTTACGTTCATTTATCTAATATTTATATAACGAAAAATAAATAACGGCGGCCAGTGTCGTCACATAATAAATACACTTTCAATTGATACGAATTATTTTTTCAATTATAATGATAATAATAATAATACATATGCGAATTAAAAAAAAATTTTAGTCTCGAATTCGATAATATTTTTATAGTTCGTGTTCGTAAACACATCCGTTCGATTCACTGACTCTTTACGGCGTTTCAATTAATATTTAATAATTATTTACGGTAGCTGACGTTAGTACGCAGAATTTTTTTCCACGACAATCAAAAAAAAGTATAATTATTACACCCCGTTTTATGGCAGAGAAAACTGTTTTGACTTCGCGGCGCACTAATTCCAACCTATATTTAGCCGCGACACACTTCACGCACTGACTAATATTTTTTTTATTATAATAATAGGCTATTATCGTATAAAATGTACTGGAGCAATTCAGTAAATTGCTAGTGAATATAACTTGCGGTGTTTACTCGTATTTAGATTAGGAGGACTCGTGGAAAACCATATTTTAATTATTATTACAAATATCAAATATTCATTTTTGAAAATTTTGTGAGAAATTTCGCCCCGTTTCCATTTCGTTATACGTCTCCTCCGGGATCGAATAGTTGACAACTGACTAACACCCTCCCCCCTCATGTCTTCTGCAATAATTCTTTAGTTATAATAATTTTTATAACACTATTTAGCATAATAATAAAAGTCAGGTGATTGCCGATAACAAAAAAAACCGATTAGGTTTTGCGAACCGCTATTTATACATCTGCGTGGCTACCCCGCGCTCGTTTTTTTCCTGCCACTATCTGGTATTCTTTTCCGGTTTTATTGCTGGCCATGTTTATACATTCGTCGTGTGTTTAGTTTGACGCCGCTGACCGAGCGATCAATCGTACGCGTTTATTGGTATATATTATTATTATTATTATTTCGCGTATTTCAATGAAATAAAATTAACGTAATGAATGATTCATCTCTCCTCGTTGTGCATTCGTTTACACGTTTACTCGTTTATTTTACATTTTTTACTATTTTTTTTTAACATTTACTATTTCACACGTATTCTCGACCGACTAAACACTAAACGCTCGATCACGACTGATGATCAGCGCATACCATATGGATGCGGTCTGGCAATTGTATTGATAACTGATTCGTGTATCTATTTTGAACAGTACTACGGTGTTTGAACCGATAGTCACATTTTCACGACACGGTTAAATCCATGTAAAAATTCGGTATTCATTTTTGTTAAAAACACGGTTTTCTGAACCAGATTGTTTGAACCATCATTTATTGATGATTTATAACAACGTCTGCACCTAAATAATGCTACTCGGGTATGGATTTATATTTGTATATAATCGTTTTGGGAAAACGATGAAAACATTTCGACAAAATGAGTATATAACTTATACGTAATAAATCGTATATGAAACCAGCTGTATAGTATAATAGGTACGTGCTTTTTTTTTTATACCGTACAGTTTTAAATAAAATATAAAAATCGTTGCCTTATAAAACGAGGCATTTTTTTACTTTTAAGTATATATACGCGTAATTTTTGTGGTATAATCATAAACTTTTAGTATTCGTCGCGCACATGTGTATTATACAAAATACGATAGTGTAAATTATGTAAACGGTTATGTTAAAAAATAAAAAAAAAAAAACGTTGATACACGCAGTGAGTACATATAATTTACGTTTCGTGCAACAGTAATTTTATACGATGCCTAAATATATTCGGATTAAACGTATCGCATTTACAAACTTGTAAAACGTTTTATACAATATTTGCATATAACGCGTATTATAATTTGTAAGCCGTCGAAACGAGTTCCAGCCGTTTATAATGGGAAATTTAGCTTATATTTCCGTTGCGGCGCGAAAACCGCACCGGTGTAAGCATTTTAAAAATTGAAGTAATTTTTAATTAGTTTTTTCTTTTTCATTTTATACTCAATGCTTCAGTATTAGTTTGAATACATTTATATATTTTTTTTATTCCTCCAGTAAAATAATTCGTTTATAAAAATATATTTAAAAAAAAAACTTTTTGTACATCATCGAACTTAAAAAAAAAAAAATGATAAATATCACGATGTATCATCACGCATGACCGTATTACTTGTAGGAAGCGTTTTTATGTGTATTATAATTTTAATTCAAAATACAATATGAATAACATATTTATTTTTTTATTGTATATATGCTTGTTAAATATTGTTACGTAATCTATCTATGGCATTTATGTAACCGTACACACAGCCGATGCGAATTCAAGAGTCAAATGCGTCGGTTGTCAAACTCGTGCGAAGGATCCCAGAATTGTTATTTCAATATATATATATATATATATAATTATGCGCATTTTATATATATACGCGCGAATACGAGAGCGTTAAAATTTAAATAGAAAAGCGTTAGATATAAACTTAGATACGTTATACACTGTTTAGGCCTGCATTAACAAAACTTTTATCCTGCAACCTTGCAAAACAGATCCTTCCCGAACAGCGTATTTATAGAAAAAATTTGAAGACATTTTGAGCGTAATAATATACGCGCGTATTTAAATATATTTATGGACGATTTACACATAGGTACGAATATTGTTCTAAATTATTGAACATTCGATTCGGAAACCATTTAATTAAATACGACTATAAACCAGTATATATATATATATATATATATATATATATATATATATATATATATATAGATAGATATTGGTACCATAAGAAGATGGCCGAAGTCTATAGTAAATGAAATAATATATATTTGTAATATAGTCTTACAAATACTCACAAATCGCACGTTTCGTTATGTTTCGAAAAAAATCCACGTACCACGGCTGAATTTTTTTCCAGGATAATTTAAGAAGGGATGACTTACGAATTTTGATTTTGAGCTTACAAACACTTGTATACAAATTATTAAGGCGCAGGAAATTAATTTAGAAAAAACAAAAATCATAACGGCTAAATCGTTCGTGCAGATACTTACTATAAAGAATAATATCGAGGAAGAGATGATCTATAAATGTTGGCTTTGGGATTATAAATGGGATTATAACCGAATTTCAGCCGTTTCACGGACATTTATTAGCCGAGAAAATAAAATTTACGTGAAAATACTCCGACATAATACAGCGATTCTCAAACCTGTTTGAATTCGCGGTACACTAAATTCCATCTTCTTACATTTAACCGCGACACACTTCACGCGCTGACTAATATTTATTTCTATTTTAATATTAAGCTTTTATCGTAGTAAATATACTGAAGCAATTGTCTATCAGTAAATTATTAGTGAATAATGCATACATAACCTAACCGCCCGTGGCCCTTAATTGCTATGAGATTTAACTTAATCAAGTATAGTTATGTCAAACAAATTCTGTATTTAAATTTTAAAACATTATACTAGGAGTGAAAATAAAAAACAAAAATAGATAACAACGAAATGTTGGTATACGTTCGAACACATATAATATATAATGACTAATTAGACTATTGATTTTCGGTTCTCGTAAATGCGTCAATGAAATCGATGCAATTCAATTCATTTGACGTTTTATTATTGTTTATCGAATACTGAATCGTTCAACTTTTCATCCGGTCGAGTGGATTTTAAATAGTTTTTTTTTTTTTATGCGTTTAAGACATAATAACGATTTCTCTCTTTCTCTGCAGTAGTACACAATATATATATATATACATATTATAAACACTCCCGAAATTTCTTAATGCTGTACCAATATTTGGAAATATTTCAATAAGTGTGTAGAGATTTTCCTTTCAAATACTTACATATACATATAAATTAACGTCACGTCAATAGACTTTATAATTATTATTAATAGAAATCGTTTTCAATACAGCTTATAATACGCGGTTTATTGCAATTACATAGCAGCCGGTAAAACAAAAATAAAATGTCTCCTGTATTAATACACATATTATATATAAGTATGATTTATTGATAAGAAAAACCGGTCGTATTCCACAATTTAAATACCGTATATTATAATATGATATTCGTCGTTTATAATAATAATTAAAATATATATAAACGACTAAAATATAATAATAATAATAATAATAGTCGAAACGCGCGGAGATATATAATAACAGCGTGTCGCGCGGAGTCGAACAAATAGTGCGCGGGTCTACACCCCACATACGCGCGCGTGTAATAATAATCTTCGAGCGGTGATGGTCTATAGTGTGAGAGAGAAAGAGAGAGAGAATTTTTTTTTCTCCTCGTCCCATTGTCATTCGCGCACCCTGCGAAATCGGCGCGGGCCCTTCTGCGATGATATTATATCTGGCACCCTTCTTCTTCGAAATTACTATATTGCCCGCTGCTAATATTCAAGACATCTCTCTCTCTCTCTCTCTTCATATATATGTAGTCGATCATAATATTTACGGATATATATATATGACTTTTATTGGTAAACGCATAAATCATAATAATAATATTCGCCGTGGACGAACCGTGGTTTTAATAGTTTAATTCGCGCGCTCCGAGTCTCTTCATCGCGCACGGATATTATTATTATTATTATTATATTGTACGTCGTATATAGTCTCGTATCCGCGTGTCGGTCGCGCCGACGAGGGGGCTTTAAATCAAATCTCTCTCTCACTCTCTCTCTCTCTCTCGCTCATCTCTGCAGTGCATCCAGAGATTTTTCGCTTATATCCGTATTATATTATTATATCTTCGCGGTATATACGCGCGATAATTATTATTAAATTACCGGCACGCGGCACCGCTGCAGCAGTCGCGTGGAGTGTGACACGCGTATAATAATAATAATAATAATAATAATAATAATAACGTGTGTGTATAATTCCGAGTATATTATAATTTACGCGTGCGATATTTTTAATACAATTATAAATAGCAATAATCAGCGGCAGGGATGACTAACCACCAGAAGACGGGATTTCATAGATTCCGAACGAATATTTTATATAAGTGATTGCGGCGGGACGCGCGCGCGGTATTGGTTATATCACGTCCGATGATAATTTAATATTATTTTTCTGAGCGCGTGCGCTTTTCGGCTTATTAATCGAACGTTGCTCAGTAAAACTCACGAGATTCGAACCGGTTCGAACGGTGGTGTAGCGGCGACGTTATCGCGTAAATACGCATATGTCTAAGCGCGTCTTTTGTTCCTAACACCGATGACTGCGGTCGACTTTTACGGACGCGCGTTCCCTGCCGTTACGTCGTTGCGGTCCGTCGTCTGTGTTACGTCAGCGCATAAACACAGTTTTTCTTTTTTTTTTTGTTTTACACGCTCGTATTATGCCGTTTGAAAATCGTCGTTTTATTTTCAGTTGTCTGGCGTTTCATTCGCCCGCGGCGATACCGGTCATACCAGTGTGTTTCATTTATCAATCGTAATATAAAATTATTATATCAACATTTGTACCGATCGCGCGATTATTTCTAGTGTCTGTCGACGTACGACGTATATTATTATTATTATTATTATCGTCATTATTATTATTATTATTATCATTATCATTATCATTATCATTATTATTATTATTATTATTATTATTATTATTATTATTATCATTATCATTATCATTATTATTATTTTTATTATTATTTTTATTATTATTATTATTATTATCATTATCATTATTATTATTATCGTTATTATTATTATAATTATCATTATCATTATTATTATTTTTATTATTATTATTATTATTATCATTATCATTATCATTATTATTATTATTATTATTATTATTATTATTATTATTATTATTATTATTATTATTATTATCATTATTATTATTATTATTATTATTATTATTATTATACGCGCTCGACGTTTTTATTTGCACCGAAAAACAAATTTAAATTAAGCAAAGTACTTTTAATTTATCACGAGCGCTTGCAAATAATTAACGGGGTGAAATGACTGTAATTTGTCATTCGCCCGCGGGGTTATACGACGACGTCGTCTGCAGTGATGTGCCGCGGGCGCGAGCAAAAGGGGGCAGGGCCGGAAAAACGCGATACAATCGCTCGTCTATAATAATAATGTGTGACCTTATAATATAATATACGTTTAGGCGAATTTCAAAGATTTTTTTTTTTCATTTATATCACTTTTAATTAATTTTTTTTTTTTTTCTACAATACTTTTGAATACGATCGAATTAATCGCGTAATAATAATAATAATATACATATATCATGTTTTATCGTTTTTATATTTCCGGAACGATTCGAATCGGCCGACTATATAATATTATGTATACGATTTATAAATATCGAAATACGATCTCGACTCGTCGTCATTGTAAATCGATTTGTTTAGACAAAAAAAAAAAAAAAAATGTCTATAAATTAACAGGAAAATAATTTTTTTGTATAGAAAAATGACGCGTACACATATATATATATATATATTTTTATATATCGGTGCGAATCACGCGATACAAACATTATTGTTTATTCTGAACGGTAAAATAATAATATCATATAATATATTTTACCGCAGGTAATTTCAATTAGTTTTCTTCTTTTTAGCGCGTAAAATAATCGATATAATTTTTTTAACGTAAAACATTATACAACGCAATTGTTGCAAGATAATAATAATAATGTAAAATTTGTTTTAAGCAAAACGTAAAACAATCGATTTGTTATATTAATTTAGTTATAAAATGATCTTAGAAAATATTATCATCGTATACATCGCATATACGCAATTTTTGCGCAATACATGCGAATTTTTCGTCATATCGCCGCGGAAAATAATTTTTTTATTATTATTTATTCATTAAAACATTCATTATGAATTATCGTACTATTATTATTATTTTTTTTTTTTTTTTTTACAAGATTTCATATATTATTGGTTTGTATATACGGAATATGCTCTGATAGCATTTTGAATTTGCACAGGATCATTTTTAATATAAAACGGTACGAGATTTTTGAATTAAGTAAAAATAAATGCAACTTATGACCGACTAACAATCCGTGTACGATACAAATATAATAATAATATACGTTATATAATAACGTGTCAACGGATAATAACAACATACCAATATGTATTTACAAAACGAAAGATAAGTATAAAATATCTATTCTATACAACGAACGGATAAGACAGATGAAGTTCATACTAAGTAAATGTCGATTTTTTATTTTTGTCTCGTATAAACACTATTGTTCACTTGGTACATATAATTACAATATTATTATAATTTTTATATGAAATATATTTATTATATTCATCTGTTTTCGATCGGTTTGGCCCGTTTCGTCTAAAAATGTGAATTTTAATTCCAGGGTAAACTACAGGTTCGGGCCAAAATGAACTACAGATCGTCCTGAAATCGGTTTTGGCCGATAACGTATTATATTATTAAAATTTTATAATATATAACAATACCGTACGTTTTATTTCGGTCATTATGTATACGTATACTTATATAATCCATTTCGGAGAAGAGGAGAGAGAGATAGAGTGTATATGGGGGAAAAAAAAAGGAAGAAAAATAAAACGACGAGGGAGACGAGAGACAAACGATGTGTACACGTACTGCAGGTACGATCCGGAGTGGAATACAAGACGAATCGTCCGAGAGTATTGAACACCGTTTGGTAAATAAGATATGAAGTGGTGCGCGAATGCCGGACACGTATTGGCAATTTGATAAGACGATGAACACGTTTAAAAATCCCGGGGACTTTATTACTGTACAGGCCGGCAGGGTATATAAAGACGATATCCTGCGGAGTGGCGAGGGATCGGCAGGCAGGTCGGGGAACAAGGAGGATACGCGGGGGATAAGAGAGAAAGCGCGAGAATGAAATGCGTGCACGCGCGCTTCTCTCTGCTGCTGCAGTATAATGGAAATCTTAGCTCGCGGAATCAATCAAACGGTCTCCCTAAATATATATAGTTGAACTCGAACGTCCTTTAGGCGTATATACCGTATATATAGCGGAGTCTTTTTGAAACGATGTGCTTTTTTTTTTCTTTTACGTACGCGTATATTTGGTTTACATCGGGACTTTGTCCGAAAACAAGACACGAACATACTGATATGAATGGCCAGAACTGAGGGGGGAAAACATTTTTTTTTTTTATATATATATATATATAATTGACTTTTTAAAATTATAATCAAATCGATTGTTTTACAGTAGACAATCCTGTACCGGTTCGGATGTTAAAACATACGCTTTTTTTCTTTTTTTCTATACGAATTAATAATGTAATTTTTATACGTAAATTCGTTTCATATCATTATTGATTCGAAATAATTAAATCGATTTCCGATTCGGCTCTTTTCAACGCGGTAAATGCTTCTTCTCCCGTTACTTTTTTGCGCAATTATTTTACAATTCAGGTTAATTTTTTTTTCCTTTTTTCAAACAGTCGTCGGCTTTTTTCATTTATTTATCGTGCTTAAAAAGTCGAGCCTTACATAAAACGTATGGTTAAAGATCGGCATATAAATAATAATCACCGCCCTCGTTTTTTTTCTTTTCGTTTTCGACGTAGTGTCAATTTCGCACACCGTTTCGCGCAAAACGTATTCAAAACGCTAACGGCCGTTTATTCGCACGAGTATATATATTATATATATATATATGAACAATAACGGTACGTATTTTCACTCCGCATACAGTGTTTGTATTTCGAAAAAAAAAAGAAAGAAAAATATACTAAAAAATCGCCTCGAGAAGTTTTTCTCGACGTGTTATGAGTGTATTGATTCGCGGCGGTCCAGAGGAAACGTACGCGCCGGGCCGCCGCCAGGTATGTATTTGATTTTCGCTTCGTTGTTTCGAAAACGCGGCTTTCTCCGTTCATTTAACACAATGCGCGCTAAAAATCTGATCATTGTTCCGCGGGTTTGCAGTCGAAAGTTTAAAACGCGTATAAAACTTCTGTACCGGTCGCGCAATAAAAAACGTTTTATAGATCATAAATTCCGCGCACGGGATTTTTAGTCTTCGCCGGACACTGTATTTGATAGTTGTGATGTTATCTATTACATTATATTGCACGACGACAAACGTTTTATGACACACTCGCGTATAGCGTTTCCACGTCAACGCACATTTTCCCGTCCTACACGTTGCGGACAGAGGAAATCTTTAAAAATTTTTTTTCCTTCGTGAATTTCGAATGATACATTTTATATGGAAGACGTGTGCGGCGATAATGTGTGATATAATTATTTGTTTTTTTTTTTTTTTTTTTTTTTTTTTGGTAAAATTTCTATACATAACTGAGGTAAGTGGAGAGACAAAAAAAAAAAACTGGGAAGAAGAAAAAAAAAATGTTCATTCTTCTTTTTAAATGAATATGACTGTGTGTGTGTGTGTGTGTCCATTGAATAAATTAATCGGATTGTTTATGAATTAACGAAAAAAAACGCGTAATTATTATTATTAAAAAAAAATAATTATAAATTATAATAATTATGAATACTTCGTAGGGCAAAGAAATCCCGTTCGAAAAACCGGGAATTCGTTATACTATGAGTGTAAAACACATAATAAAATGAATACGATGTAACGCGCGGTGTTTTACACGCGTCATTACGAAACGAAACGTGGGCTACTGCGGTGTTTTTTAAACGTGAGCCGTCCAAAACAAAGTTTAATTCTCCTTTTAAATCCTCAGTTACAGCGTTATAAACACCGCGGTGATATACGTTAATTATACAGTACGTGAATGTAATGCTTCGCGAAAGAGTTTTTTTTTTTTTTTTACCGACTTCTACACTTTTTTTTTTTACGTGTAATTAATATATAATTTACGCGCGCGCGTGTTAGGCCACATGGACTTGGTTATTTTGGATTAATTGTAAGCGGATGGTGCGAAATATGATTTCTACAACGGGACGATTAGAATAAATGTCACGCGCACGGACGATACGCTGAATAATGAATATACTAATATTATCTACGATTATTATTGTTCATACGCGTTTTTAATTATTATAAATAATAATAATAATAATAATAATGGAATACGATGTTTTATGTGATAATTTCTGCAATACCCTGCGAATTATTATATACCGAATCGTCGAACTACGGTCTTCTGCAGCAGCGGTAAATTGTAGCGTTTGCAGTAAACGTTCAAATTAAACTGTTGTTTGTTATTATTTTGTTTTTTTTTTTTTTTGCGATTTTTCGAGAAAGTTAAAACGTAATATTATAACTTTGAATCTTTTTTTTTTTTTTTTTTTTTAGTAGATTCGCGTTTTCTATTTCGTTGTGAGAAAATAAACGAGTACAAGAGCGAACGGCTCTCACTTACGCTCCGCCGTAAATATGCGATGATAATATATATAAAAAAAAAAGTTTCTTCGATATAATTTTACTAAAATATAATATATGTACAACAGACCCGATCGAGCTGTGTGTGGTGGTACGTCAGATATTTTTAATACACGCGGTTGTTTCGCGGGAACGACTCTCGATTTATAATAATTTCACTCTGGAGGTTTTTTTCTTTTTTTTTACTTCCCATACCCTCCCGGAACAATCGGTTTGTATATTATATTTCATATGTTATTCTTCTCGCACCACACACACCGCACCGACCCGGCGTTTATACGACCTATTCGCGACGGTGGCGGCGGCGGCAGACACAATATTATAATATATACCGTTGTGCGCGCGAGTGTTTTCTTACGCTTTTCTCTGTGTATATATTATAATATCTATACGTATAAATATATATATATATAAATGCACAAGACGGGTTTACATCCCGTGAATCCCGCGGGAGACTTTATATCGCTCGCGAGTACATTCCTGTAAAGTGGCTCTCGGTTTACAGGATGCAAAACGACGATATTCAAACCATTTCGTACATACGTGTATAATACATAATACATATATATATATATATATGTATACGCGCGCGTATTACGATAATAACAACGAAAAAAATATATTATAATAATGATAATAATCAGAGCTAGTCATTTTACCGGCATAGGATACATTTTATAAGCGTCATCTGCACCGTATATCAAGAACGGTACGTTTGGTGTATATCTGTCTACAAAATTTAAACGTTTTTGTTTTTTTTTTTTTTTTTTAATCGTTTTTAGTCGTTTTATTAATAATTTAATTATATTGTAATATAAAAAAATTCCTCTCCAAAACGTAACAGTCTTAAAGTAATACAGGTTTTTCTTACTTATTTGAATAACTGTATTAAAAATACAAGAAAAAAAAAATTAATTGCGTATTGCCGAAATATTGATTTTGAACAATTACAAAATATTTTTAAATTACTTGTAGAAGAATGACTATGAATTCGTGTATACGTTAAACATTCCGAAATAAATATGAAAATGAATTATTATAATTTAAATCTTTCTAATTTTTTTTCTTTTTTCTTTTTGTAATTAATAATATGAAATAATTACGTAGAGGAGTAATTAGTAGAAGTGTATCGATAAAATATAAAAAGGAGAAAGAGTACCCGCGTATATATTATGTGTATAAATATAATGTTTTTATTATTTTATGTCACTGAATTTTATATTTTATAAACGTTTAACTTTATACAGATCGATTATTATTATTATTATTATTATTATTATTATTATTATTATTATTATTATTATTATTATTATTATTATTATTATTATTATTATTATTATTATTGTTATTATTATTATTATTATTATTATAGGGATGTGTAATATTTGAAAACTTAGCGTATAAAATGCTTTTCCCCGTGGATCCAGTGCAGCAGAACTACAAAAAAAACTTTCTATTTCCTATATTAACGTAAATGTCGTTTAAAAAATAATTTATGTGCGTATTACCGTTCAACATCGTGATGACACGTGCGTCTAATATTATATAACGATTATGATATTAGAACACGTCATAAATATTATCGATTAAATGAAATATGGCAATAATAGCGATTTTACAATTTTGTTTATGTACATATAAATTATACGTTTGAGAAACGTGTAAGGCAGACGAAGTGAAATCGTAAAATTTTAATGGTAAATTGTGAATACAAAAAATCGTATTGGTTTATTCTCGTTTTTAAATAGTTCCGTTTGAGAGAGAAACGTTAAAATATGTATAAATGTTACTGGGACGAAATCAAACAGTCCGATACAACGTGTATAATACGTCGTTTTAATTTAATTCAAATCTTCGATTGTCTTCGTACACAGTTTTTTTTCAGTTATTATTGCGTTTAATTACACTAAAACGTACGAAATAGAAAACTATCGTTAATTGTTAACGCATTACGCGTGTATAATTTAACAAATTGTGATCGTATTATAATTGTGTTCGTACTGAACTGTATTATTTATTGCGACCAATAAGTTAAAAAGAACGGGAGGGAAGCAAATATCGCGAGTAAACAGAAAATATATCATCGCGGTGTACCTAATATAAAATATTAAAAAATTGTTATAATTTTCGTTACGAATTGTGAAAAACTAGAAAAACACTTTCCCCCCAACTAATATAACGGAACGCGGTATATAAAAGTATAAAATCAACGACTTCGTATATAATTGGAGCGTCACGAAAAACTGATATAATTATATTATTTTGTTAACTGACAACGTGATAGCGTTTAGCAGATAGGAATTGTCGATAATGTGACACGCGTGTTATTATTATCAGTGGCGTATTTATACGATAGGAAGATGAGGAGGTTCCGGTTATCGGCCAATTCTCTATTCAAAGAAAATCGATTATAACGTAAATTTACAGTAAATAAAGACTCGCCGCCTTGAGGAATATTCTGCGTCAGAGATATAGTCGACATTTACTTCTTTTTTTTTTTAAGTAAAAGACTTAAAATCTATGCGCTCATTGTGGTTAATCGACGGAAATAACGGGATAACTCTTCCCCGAACAAGTTCTCATTGAACACTTCAATAAAAAAAAAAAAAAAAAACGTGACGTTTAGAATATTTATGTATAATTTTCCTTTTTCTAATTAATGTTCTATGTACTGTAATGAATGAGATGGGCGGACAGACTGAATGCTGATCAAGCCGAAGTCGCGGAAAATGGAAGACGCGTGATGGATACAGGGAGAATGGTGGTAGAGGCAGCTAAAATCCTAAATGTGAACTGTAAGAGTTGGGGGAAAAAAATTATTAAATAATAATATTACACATCGTACTAGTATATTATCGTCACTCGCGGTTTGTATGACAAATGCGGAAACGCGCAATAAGAACCGACAAGACCCCCCCCGTGTTGTGTACACGTTAACCGGATTCGTTTTACGCGAATAATAAAACAGGAGAATTATTTTATATTTAATAATAATAATAATAATAACCAGCCGATCCGCGGGTGTAATCCGACACCGTTTATAAACGGATTCCGTCGCCGCGGAGAGAACGCGTCACACTGCAGCATCAGCAGTTGACAGACGCGCGCAAAACACAAACACGCGATAATAACCGACACCGCGGCAACGGTGCTCGTTATCCCCGTCGATAGCAAAAGTGTTTGCCAAAAGGGTATATAATATTATGTTACGTATAGTGTATTATATAATATTATTATTATTATTTTATATGACGTCTTGTCACGTATAAATGGCTTAACCGGAAAACCGCGACATTCGCGCGCTCGCGTATGCATTAAACGTATTATAAAGGAAAAATTTTTATTATCAATTTTGTTACGACGACGAAAACGAGTGGAGCGGTAACGATGCCTATCATCGCGCACCACCACCGCCGTGTCTCCTTTCAGTGTCATTCTTCTCGGTGTAATAATAATAATAATAATCGACCACATCTCCTCTCCTGCACATACACACACACACACGGGTAGAATACATTTTAAAAGTATTTTTTTATTTTTTTTTTTGTTGCGCAGGAATACCGTATTCCGAATATTTCGGGCGATTAAATTAGACGAGTTTACGCGAATTGGTCGTATTGAATAAAAGTTATTTTAAAATTTCATACTGCGCATCACGCGTACGGGTATTATCGATCGTTTATCCTGTCGACGTACTCGTAAGTTACGAGATGATTGTGACCGATCCCTTCGCCCGTCGCATGATTTTGTCCGCGCACCACAGTCTGTATCGCGTACAATCAAATGAATCGACTCGCTCGGAATAAACTCATCGCTGTAGTAATGCACGCGAAATTCATCTTTTGGTTTTTTTTTTTTTTTGTTTTTCTCCCATCCACTCATCTCTCCCGCGTCTCTCGGACACAATATAATAATAATATTATTTTTTTTTTTTAATAATAATAATAAAATTGTTGATTTTAGCGTATGCAGTAGTCGCAGGTTACCGTGTCCCGTTTTAGGTTAATATACGAAAAAAAAAGGCGCATTAGGTTATGTATTACAACGGTATCTCAACTAACGAAATGTCACTACAGACCTCGCGACAATTGCGGAAATTCTACGCACTCCGTCCCCCGGGTCATTGGAGAGTAGTGAGGATGGGAGGCTGGAAGGTGTTCGAGACAATAAACGTTTATTATATAACAATAAACTGTTCCGGTGTACGAGGCGACGATGATGAATCATTACGAACGGCCGCGCACGATACACACGATATTATTATTCCCGAGCATAACGAGATTACGACGGATCACGCGCGCGGAGTCTGCGGTGTACACAAAAATGATATGCGCGCCGGCGGTCCATTCGTTTATTGGCGCGAGGGCGGTGTCACTTACGCGCGCCGTCTCTATTGGATTTGAATTTCCCCGAGCGATGTACGCGTGTCGATACGCGCGCACTATCGATCGTATTACGCGGGGTAACAATGCGCCGAACGACCCGTCAGTGTAGGGCGAAGGCCGGTAGTGATCGACGAACCCTCCTTGAAAAAAAATTATTTTTAAGTTTCGAGAAAAAAAAAATCGGTTTCATTTGTCGTCGTGTAAATTCGTCGCATTCGATAAAACGACGCCGAACGGAGCTCCGGTGTATTCTAGCCCGCACGAGTAGTATAATACGAAAACGAACTGTTTTCACGATTATTAAATGCGTCTATAATTGCTATAAATAGTCGAAAATTAAATGAAAGTTATTGAACAAATTCTTTTTCCCTAACATATAATATATATGGATAGTTACGCGTGTCCGATATGAATATTTCAAGATTCCTGTACCCATTACTTTCGATTTTACGACGAAACAGCAATTTTTAACACGCGCCGACGCGTACAAATATCAAAACGCTTTTTTGTCCGTGATAGGAAATTTTTAATTTTGAAAGAAATTCAATTATACATTATGATTTTAATTATGCGTAGACGATTTTTTTTTTTTTTGTTTTACACGATTTTATGACGATTCGATCGACTGTAATTTGGATTTTTTTTGGTTGTTTTCTAATGTCTTACACTACTCGACGGCGGTTTTTTCCCTCGTATTTTTCTAAAAACGAAAACGATTTCTTTTTTTTCGATCTGTAATCTATAACGCTCAATTATTATCGACAAGAATTTATTATTATTATTAAAGTATTAAATTTTCCACACAATTTCATAATCGATTTTATACTAACTTTTCTATATACCCTTGTGCTTGAACTTTTTCCTTCGTCTAGATTTCGTTCGGAATTATTTTTCTTTTTTTTTTTTTCAAAAAATAAATATTTTAAAATATTTTTCTACGCACTAATATATAATATATATTTTTTTGAGGATAAAGATATCAAAACAAAAATCGGTTATTTAATTTTTATAAAAAGAATAGTAAAAGAGGAAAATAATAGGGATCGATTTCCAAAGGGACAAATCGGCATTTATCAGAGACTCAATGCTGAAAAAGTATATGGATCTCGTTTTAAAAGGGACGTAACGAGTCGTCTTACCGTAATATATATATAACAAGTAATACAAGTACCGCGTGTTTATTCGCCATGATATCAATCAATATAAACCGTATATCAACATAATTTTGAAAGTTTGCCGTTGAAAAAAAAAGAAATGTGTAACTTACACTCGTCGTCGTTCACTCGAATACGTTGAAAAAACGATTTCGTCACATAATATTTTCAAATATTTTACGCGTTCATCTCGGGCGTAGCGTAAGCCGCCGCGAGTGATTATTTCGATAATAAATCGTGTTCCTAATCATCTTACATACTTGCTATGCGCAGTTTGAAATCGATGAGAAAAAATCAGAGTTTTTTTTTTCTTTTTAATAAAATTTACTGCCGAGATAATTTAACGGAAAAAAGCGAATCCCGGACTGCGGCTTTTGCCGCCCTTTGAAAACAACGGTTTGGCCATATACCGCACAGCTCTTACACCGAACGGCGTAAAAATAAATGGACAAAGAGAGAGAGAGAGAGAGAGAGAAATAAAACAATAATCGTAATAATAATAATAATAATAAAAAAAAGAAAGAAAAGAATAAAAATAAAAAATACGAATTCCCGAGTGCACGCGCGTTTATAAATACGCGGCGCAGTCGTGACGATGATTATGGATATTACGGATATTATATTATCCCTGGCGGGCTGCTAGTCCACCCCGTCCGTCCCTCAATCACCTCACCGCCCAATATGTCAAATCCCTTGTGCGATAAAAGGCGCGCGCGCGCGCTAATAATTAACGCGATTGGGTCAGAGCTCCCGAGGGACGTTCGGTACACACAACACAGTGTAATATAGTTTCACGCCGTTCACAGGGACGTATTGCGCGCGCGTGTGTACGCAAATATCCCGGTGCCGGTGCCCGTTCCCTGCTCCTGTTTTATATATAATTTTTTTTTAGATATTTATTATCACTTTTCATATCTCTCTCTCCCCCACATCATATACAATGCGTGCGTTCTTTTCCCCATCCTCACTTAACTCTATTGTAAAAATAATATCGTTATTACGTCGCATAAAAAAAATAAAAATATGTATTTATAATAAACCTGTAAATATCTTCGTTCGTTTTTCGCGCGTGTACCTAACACGTATTACGTTTTTGTCTATGATGAGGCACGGGAGGGGGGGGGGATAAAGGGATTTCGTTAGGTTGTCGGACCCAATAATGTGTGGTGAGACGGGAGGTGAAGCGATAGAACCACGCGGCTTCGGTTCGCGTGAAACCTGAGGCTTACAATAACCGTTTCGACAGAATTTTTTTCGCTCATCGTCACTTTAGGTACAGAAATTTGTGGTTTTATTTCTTTAATTATCAGAATTTTTTTTACGTTGCGTCGGCAAATCGACGCCAACGGCGCAACGTATTAATTTATCGGACCCGTGTTTTTTGTTTTTAAACGCGCCGCTGAATAATTCATCAAAACTGTCCAACAGTGTTTAGTGCTTGAATTGTTGGACCGATTTTTAAACATGAAAACGTTACGATTTTCACTGTACAACCGTTTGAATAACACTGTCGACAGTGAATTGCGCGTTTTTTAAAAAAAAAAATAAAAAAAGGCCAAACAAACGTCGGTACCTTTCTAACAACGAGCCGAATACGAGTATTCGGCGGGAATCGTATTAAAGGATTTTTATCGAAACGTCTATATACACGCGAATTCGTAGCGTCAAGTGGCGTAGTTGACGTGAATTAATCGATTTGAACCGTAATAAGAACCATAAGATGCAGTAATAATGTCTTAATAGAGTTGGACAATTTTCGAGTATTTCAGAGTGGATTTGCACGTGTCAAAAAAAATGATCAAACTATAATACAGTGGACGATATCGTCTCCGTATCTATAATGAAATAACGAGTAAACAAATCGTCTCTTTAATTTGAATACATTTTATATGTACGCATAGTTGTGGATTGAAAAAAAAATGGGTAAGTCGTTATGAGAAATACTGAACAGACTTGCTGAAGACCCTCGACGACTGGTATTTGTATAGATGTTATGCATAAATATATATATTGTATTTGATTATTTACGTTTAATAATTATGAAAATAATTTTACATCAATTCAGAAAAAGAATGAAAACTCTTTCATTTGACACTGTCCGCCTCTCTATTAAATTGGAAATCTAACTAAGCCGGTAATAATATGTTTAAACATTAGTAATGCTTCTATTAGAACATTGAAACGATTTTTTTATGTTGAAGACCATATTGGGGAACAACAATCGACGATATAATAAATTCGCAGGTACTAAATTTTATCCACTAGCGTCTGCACTCATTTATCGTACACAGCTGATCCGTTGATTTTGGCGTTTTGGTCGAGCAGTAATAATATTACAAAATCGACAATAATAATAATATGTTCCGTAGATTTTCGCGTTTAATTTGGATTTTCACAATATATTCGACGCGAATTAAACATTAATAATATTATATTATTATTATTATTATATGGAATTATTAATTCGACATTCGCGGGACAATTTATCGTGTAATATGTTGGGCTCGGGCAATGGACGAGCTGGACAATAATTGTCGTGTTAGTTTCAAAGGATACGAGTAGCTGAGGGAAGGAAAAAAAACCATCTCTCGAAAACCAATAAATATCGTTTCGTTACTGTTACGTATAGAGTGGCACGCGACGTATATGTGTGTTTTGGGGGTAAAATCGCGACGAAGGGAGGACACAGGAGGGGAAGTGACGTGTATCGATACAAGGGGGGTGGCGAAAGAGAGACGGTTTTAGGGATGGGAACGCGAATTGAGACATCGAGATTGCCCTGTTCGACAGATGGGACAAGTGTGTATATATACGTATATATAAAATAATATTATATATAATTCGTATACAGGACTTATATAGCCAATTCCAGTCGAGTGTTGTTATTGTTAACGTTTTGGACAATGCACGACGCGCGCACACACTCGCGGAGTACACCTACTAAGGGATATAGTAGACGATTGGGTTTGGCCGTGGCTGGGGGAGGAGGCGCGTATGGCGTCGAAAAGACGCGCCGGCCACTTGCAGGGACGACTTGCGATCGCATACGTACGTATAACGGCAGGGATGGCGAATTTTCGAGAAATATTTTCTTCTTTTTTTTTTTTTTTTTAATTATTTTTTACAAACAATCTGTTAACGTTTCATCGTGTTTTTGCACATTTCTCTTACCCGGAGAATACAATTTTCTAAGCGTTGTATTTATTGACAACGGATTGTGTAAAAATAAAATAAAAACAAATTGTGATTAGGTTTTATTGCTATTGACGACTCGTACCAGAAAAAATGTCTGTCGTCTGACCATTTTGAAAGTGAATAACTTACTAAACGACGGCCTGCAAGACTCTAAATTTCTTTTAGAAAAAAAAAATCGGCAAATACTGTATTCGAAACATTTTTCATAATATTATAATTTATAAGATACGCACAGAGAATAATAATAATAATAATAAAAAAAAATCAGTTAATTTTCGGCGAATTCGGAAAAATTCACCACCACTTATAAAACTCATAAATAGTGTGTACGACGAAACGATCGCGTGCGAAGGTATGACTCGCAGGGCCAATTGTACGTAATATGTTAAGCCGAAAAATGTTAATTTCGTGACACGGAAGTAACACTGTGCAATCGACACCCTTCTCCTAAAAAAAAAAAAAAAAGAGAGAAATAATAAGAAAAATGTGTTGAGGATCTCACATAAAAGTACATGAAAGTAGAATGAAACGGTTACAGTTTAAAATTTTCCACTATGAAAAAAAAACATTACACGCATTCACACACCGAACGCAGAATGTAAATTTTTTTTTGGTTTTTTCGTACCTCGCGCACGATATGCTTTAAACTCGATCGTCAACACATATTGGGATTAGATTCGTTAAAAATAAAATTATTATATAATACATTTTTTTTTCTAACACTTGAGTAAAATAATAGAAATCAAGGATAAAATAAACGTGTTTAATATATGAAAAATCGTTAGTTTTCTGTTCGAGAAATCGTTTTGGATCAACTATTAAAATGAGAATTCGATTGTTTAAGCTTCAGAACTAAGAACGATAAAATTTGTACGACACTGTATTTGTCATATTTCCATAGAAAAAGACCATATGCACGCGAGCAAGACCCTTCTAAACATTATACATGTCCATAATATGTAATTAGATTATCTTACCGCGGTAATCTCAAAATTGAACAACATAAATATCGAACTGAAATCACGGTCGGTTAATGTGAAATTCGTATCGTTAAACTGCGAAGAAAACAAAAATACAATAAAAAACAGCTTCCGTGTTCAATTCTGTACGCGCACGAACCAGAATTTTCAACATAGGAAATCACGAGAACCATTAAAAAAAGGTCTTCGTTGAAATATATTAAAATGTGAAATACGCGTAAGTCGCGTAATTGCGCCAACCAATTAACAACACTCGTGTGCGTTCAAGTTCACCTGCAGTTTCAAGTATAGAACCGAATATCTTTCGTTTTGTTTTTTTCCAGTAAAACACAATATTGTAATATCGAAATTGATGTGATATTTTCATCCGTCGGTTACTCCACTTTTTTGAGTGGTTTTTAAATTTTTTTTTCGCGATTTTGTTCGTCATGATTTTTTATTACGAAATGCAATACTACTAGTATTATGCTCGGAGCCTATTGTAACGTTATTTATTCTCGACTGATCGGTCAATTTAATATTTGTTTTCGAAAATTGTAAAATTTTTGAATAATAACGTAAAGGCCTCGAGAAACCGCCGATAATCTCAAATGCCATTAACCGCAGAGTGACGACAAATTTAGACGGTGTGTAAAATATATTGAACCGGAGTGGCGGTCGGTTAATGTGAAGCCTTTGTAGTTAGCTTTGGTCAGTGTTGGACAGGCCGCGAAGAAAAAAAAGAACAAAGATCTGTGTGTGTGTGTGTGGGGAGATGAGGATAGGAAGAAGGACTCGCAGCCGGCGGTAGCGGTGGCGGCGACGCGTTAAGGAAACGGGTGGAAAAACGGCGGCGGCGGCGGCCGCGCCAGGTGTTGCAGGGTCATCTGCAGGATGGCAGGGCTATACACACACACACACATACACACCAGTTGTTGCGAAGTGATGAAGTCGGAGGGAGATGTGTACGTATACGGGCCGAAGTACGCAAGCGTGGTAATTAGATTAGGCAGGTATATATATATATATAGTGTGACTGGTAGTATAGTAAACACGAGAGTGTGCGAACACGAGAGTCAGAGCGGGAGAAGGGGGAGAGAGGTTAAAGTTTGGCAGAAGGTTTACTAAAATCAATCTACTCGCACGCCGTTTTCACCAAGTGTTTTGCCGCGGTTACCAACAGCTCTCCAAAACTCGGTCCCTGCCACCGTATATACATAAACGTATACGTGTGTGTGTGTGTGTAAGTGGCTTACAGGCCGATGGTGGTGGTGGTTACGACGACGAGAGGTTTTTAGGGGTGAGGTTCGACGGCGAGGGATTATATTAAAGTGGCATCCTCCACTCGAGCAAAGCTGCTTACAAAAATATTATTTCAGTTCGTTCTAAATGGATTCGGACGGACTGGTAACTGCACTTGTACGTACGCATATACACACACACACACACACAGGTTCTCCCCGTTTCCCGTCTCTCGTATCGTCACATTCTCTTCGCTGTACCTTTAGTTTCCATTTATTATTAATAATACGCGTATTTACTCTACAAAACCACAACCGCGCAGTTAGGTCTGTTATTCCGCAGCGCAACGTTGCGCGCACCACATGCGTATTTGCACGAACGCCACTCGAAACGCGCGGAAAAAGACGGAGTTGGTCCGCCGAGTCTGTGATGACGAGTCTCCTTATTGAATTTTCACCACGGCCTGCCATCACCGGCGACGAAAAAGAAAAAAAAAATATTTCCGTCGGAACTCGATTGATTTTGTCATTTTGTCATTTTTAATGATTTTTTTTTCCCATTAAAACGCTCGGAAACACTCGTGCCGAAATCGTTTCGGATCACAAAATGTAAGTCCAGCGCTTGAATCGGGGATAGAAAAAAGAGTTTACTAGAAAGACGTTGTATTAAAAATTCGCGTTCCGAACTTTTTTCCCGCTCAACGTTTCCGCCATACTAACCGAACAATGATTTTGATAACGCGAACAAAATGTATAACTATTATAAAATCGTGAATTCGTCCTATTATTTATAATGCATAAGCGATTTGCACGGCTTTGCTAGAAAAAAATTGTCAAAAATTTCAAAGTTGAATGTAGGGTAAGTATAGTACAGAGAAAAAGTCGTAATAATTACTCTGATTACGAACACGGTGAAAGAATGCGAGCAACGATTGTTTCAGAAAATTTTAAATTCCTAAGTCATAAAAAAAAAAAAAAACTTTTACTACAGACCAATGTAAAATGTACCTGAATGGGTATTTGATGATTTTTTTTGTTAAGTAGTAATTTTCTGGTCATGCAAACACAATAGCGTTTTCATACGGATTCTCCAGAGCCACGGGCTACTGGTCGGAAAATTTTGGTGACACCCCAAATAAATAGGTTAGACGTATGTTTTTTTTTTTTTTTGGTACTCCTAATAGTCAATTTATGTTGTATTTAGTATAATTATTTCATTTAATTAACCAAATTATATAAAATATAAGTAATTTAAAACTCATTACATTATTATAATAATAAACCTTGGAAACTTTCTTCTCACCACCCCCCCCCGCGTTCAAAATCATCAAACACGTCTTGAAAATCGAATTCACTCAGAACACATCACACTCTGAGCATCCCGGTCAGGCAAATCCTTTACAGCCATTTTAATAGGCGTGTTTAAAATTAGAAGACGATTTTTATTACTGCGGACGCAATGTCTTCAATGTTTACCGTTAAATAGACAGATAAAAAAATCGTACGAGTTCCCCTGAGCTGCAGTGCGTGCCACTGTACATCATCAAATGCTATTCTACGCATTATAAACCCGAAGATTTACTCGGTTTTTACGATTTTACGAATTTTATACGCGCGGGACCATATGCGTCTCGTAAATCGTGTACAATTTTGTCGATTTTCCTACGGACGTTTTACGATATTATATATATATAATAATCTCGTGCCGTCGTCGGTGTAATAAATACTTCTTTTATCCTCCTCGTTATTTAATGTTAACGTCGACGTACACGCGGCCGTCATGATCCCCGGCAATGATAATCCTCCCTGCGGCGCACCGGCTTAGTGTTTTGTGCCGGAACGAAGGCAACCACGATGATAATTATACGCCAAGGGATTTATACTCACGAAAACCGTGTCCCTGTACCGGTACTCAATTACTCAATGTGCGAAGCGGCCCGAGAGGAACGCGTTTAAAACGATTAATTATAAACGCGCGAATAATTTAACGATATTGAACATAATATAATAATATTAAATATATACATATATATATATATATATATATAGAGGACGTTTATTTTTCATTGGTCACCTAGTGATTATTAAATTAGTTTGGCGCGAGTACGAGAGTTGAAATCTAAAAATATTAGCGCACGATCTTTTGCAACTGTTTTTTTCTTTTCCCCCATTTCATATTAATATTTCGTATTTATAATGCGAGGTTTTTTTCCAACGTTTTACACGTCATTTAACGTTTTTTGTTTATTTATCAAAAAAAAAAAAAAAATATATATATATATATATTTGTTTTTTGTCGGCCTTCGAAGAAAATGACTATTCCTTTAATAATATTACGTGAGAAATAAAACTTTCAGTTACTGACGTTTGTTACGGAAATTTCATTTGCTTTTAGCGCTAATCGATTTTAATCTTTTTTTTTTTTTTTGACTACAACGACATCCGATTCCTCTGATTAAAATGAACGTTTTGCGTAATTAAAACGGTCGCAACGGTTTTGGTCAATGCGGAGCGGAAAACGACACAACGCAATTAAATTTGCTGATTTTCGATGAAAAAAATTGTGTTCCATATACGTTTGTGTGACGCAAACATCGAGTTTTCTCGAGAAGAAAAGTTTTCATTGTTCGGGTACAGTAATTCGCTGATTTTAAAAACTTGGCAAAAAAAAAAAAAAAATTTAATACTCTAAAAACTCATAGGAATGAAACGATTCGTGATATAGAAAAATTAAATGACCAGACAATATTTTCCGGTGTTTATTACGAGAAAATCCGCACTATTATCTGCACAGGGCCGTTTAGCAGCGAAAACGAGCATTTTTCGCCTTTTTTTTTTAATTGACTTTTGACTCTCGCGAAGTGTATAAAATAAATACACGATTTCCCGAGCAATTTATACACTGGACAGGCCCGTCGAGTCTAAAATCAATTACGCGCGAGTTGTTTTCGTGTATAGATAAAAAGAAGTCGATAAAAAAAAGAAGCAAAAAGGGGGAAAAAAGTGAGATTAATGGCGCATTAAAGTACAATCGTTTCGAAAAGTGATCGCAATCGGTTAGGAACCAAAAACGTTTCGTGTCAAGTATCATACGGCTGCGCGTGTCGGTGGAGAACTTGAGAATTTGTCACGACGATAGCGCCAGAATTTTTTTTCATTCGTATTATATTTAACGCAAGCGCGATCGTATACCGATATTTAAGAAGTGTAAGTCATTTTCAAAAAAAGTACATTTCGTGTCTAGTGTACAGTTCAGTAGATCGTGCGGTTTTAGATATTTATTTTTATTTTGAATTCGCGGATTTTGTTGGGCAAATTGTATTCGAAAAGCGACACCAGCAATGTTCTTATAACACATAACAAATATTATTATAATACATTTTTTTTTGTAAAATTAGGGCCCTAGAATTGAATGAGTCCGGGGTCACTTACATCATTAATCCGGCTCTATGCACATATACATTTAAATATTATTTATTGAGACAAATTCGAAAAACATAAAAAACGGTCATTTTTAAAGAACAAAACTCTTTAAAAATCACACGAGCTGTATAAAAAAGAAATCTATTTATACTCATTTGATGTATTTACAGCGAACATCACCGTTGATTGTTTTAAAGGGAGAAAATTTATACAAATATATATATATATAAAAAATCTAATCGATGTAATAATTACTGTGGTTGGGTCAGATAAACGATATTTAAAAATATTGTTAAATCCGCCACTGGCGTATGCGTATGCCGTGTACGAAATGGATGAATACGGATCGATTTATCTTTCGTTTTTTTTTTTTTGTTGTTTTTATTCTAACGAGAATAATTAATATAATATTGCTCTGCATCCGTAAATAGTGTTTTTATTATTATTATTATTATTATTTTACGTTATCCGAATTTTTCCATCGAATATTCCTTAATTCATTTTTTAATCAACCAAATTTCTATACAAGTACTCACCCACTTTCGGTAAATTAAAATGGATAAAAAAAAATTCTACCTCAAACGCGCGTCGATCAAGGGAGAGTTCTTTTTTCCGTATTACCGGTGATTTGCCCTCTTGTTTAATTTCCTCTGGTCTCGTTTTTTCTTTTTTTTTTTTTGTTCTCCTCTCTTTCCCCGAAAAGAGAGTATTTTTTTTTAATTCTAGCAGTTTTTTTCCCTCTCGTTTTAATTGGATGTGTAAAGAGAACCCTCGTGACAGTAAAACGTGAACACTCGAGAGAAAAAAAACAAATACAAAAAAATACATATACCTATATACACGTATTCTTTTAAACATTAAATTAATAAATTACTTTTTGAGCGAGAAAATCTACGGCCTTCAATCTAATAACGTTTTCCGGGCGCTCGAAATAACGTCCAGACGTTGGTATTTTTTCTTTCCTTTCCGACGGTAATGATCATTCGTTTCGCGTAATAAGTCGTTTGAAAATATTCATATTATATCTGTTCCGAATATTAATGCGAGTTTTTCTTTTTTTTTTTTTGTGATTCGCTAAAATTAAGTCAACCGAATTTGTTTCACTGAGTTGAAGTGAATGGAAAATTAAAACGTTAAAAAGTTACGAGTAAATTTACTATTGACTATACTGAAGTCAGAATATCGCCGTTCACGTTTCGAAACACTCTTGTCGATAAATACAGGTTTTATTCGTATTGGTATGAACCGCTGACAGTGCACAGCGCACGTTTTCCGAACAACAATTGCTGAAAACTAGAAATTCGATTAATTAAAATACTCGAATAAACGTGTTACGTGTACGTTTTAGTTGTGTAAACACTAGTCAAAATTCCGTACTACACATTTTAATTATCATACTGTACCAAAACGTGTGTCGTAGTGCGTACACAATTTTAGGTCATGACGTACGTGAAGTTGACGCCACCAAGTTACACTGTCGACATTAATTAAACCTCACATAAATTTCACAAATAATTTGCGAATTTTTCGATGCCGATAATAAGGTGTCGTTTTTGTGTTCCTCGACCGGCGTATCGTCAAAAACCAATCGTTTTGTTCGATTTTCTTTGATTTTTTACATTATTTATATCTCGTCTTAGAATAAGTAACACAACAGAATACGAACATTATGCATGCGAATAAATTTATATTATATGCGTGTATGTGTGTGTGTGTGTGTTTCGAAAATATAAATGTAATAATCGGATTTCTTTGCGAGAAAGAAAAATACGCTCCGAAGTTAGCGGAAAGGCAATGCAAATTTCGCTAACCATTTTCAACTTTGTACGTGCGTGAATTAGCATTTTCAACTTAATAAAAAATAAAAGAAAAGTCTACTCTAAAAGATGTTTAAAGTGAAACACGTGTAAATTCGTCAATCATCCGTTTACGAATATTGAAGACTCATGTTCGGTTCGTCAATCTCAAGTATGACACTGAAGTAAACATCTATTTTTTTCTCTAATATAATGATAACATGTAAATATAATAGTTGAATACCATTGTGCAGTATAGACAACATATTATGTATTAATGAATAAAAATATGATTTACATCGGTTTCACCACATTCGCAATGTTTTTATCGTAATATTTAATTCGACGCTATAATTTTTATTTCATTGTAATTTGTTATTACGAATTAAAATCAGACACTGCTGTATTATACTTGAAACGTATAAAAATGTTTTAAACCTTTACAATCAATTTATATATTTTATCCGGCTGATCACTAATTATTTTGTTATTTTAAAAAAAAAACATTTTGGGATAAAACGTAACGAGAAACCGCCAAAAAAAGAGAAAAAAATTACTATTTTATTTAAAAATCAAATTTTTGTATGAAATTAATTGAATAAAATATTTAAGAACAGTTTATTTTGTAAATATATTTTAATTGTAATCATTTAATAATCCAACGTGTAATCGATAATGAACAATACGTACAGTATTTAGAGTATGGAATGTTTCACCAGAAATATTGAATTATTTAATATTTTTTTTTGAAAACAAATTACACAGTACTAGCTAACTGCATGGAAATTAGAACGGAAATCTGAGTGTTTTACAAGAAATCGTAAAGATAAAAATTATTCATACTGAATATTGTCAATAGGAAATAGGTTTGACATTTTCAAACACTTACGAGTCATTTTTATTAGTCACGTATTTACACTGATTATTTATATACGTATAATACAAATTTTTTTTTTTTGTTTTGTTCACAAAAACGTTAAAAGTAAATGTTTTTTAAAATATAAAATTTATTTCGGACTATTGTGTATATTACACCGGCGCTTGTAAAAAAAAAATATATAAATCGATTTATAAAGGTACGGTTATAATGATATTAAAATAGTAGAAAATATCGACGGGAAACATGTCTTCGTATTTACAAGCATCGAAAAGAGCTGGTCTCAAATGTGTAGTAGATAAAATATTTTATGATTCTTGTGATATGATAATTACCTAGACGACATTTTTTGTCGGAAAAAAAAAACGGTGAAAATATTTCGTGAAATAACACAAATAACGCTTATATAATATGTAAATATTTATGTAGTATTTTCTGAGCGTAAAAACAGAAAATATTTCGCGCTCACAGTTGCACTTATTACGGGTTTCAATCGTTCGTCGGTGGATACGTGCCTTCATTAGTCGTGCACCATAGGGGCGTACATTCTCTTTTTTTTCCCTCGTTTTTATATATTGCGTATACTTAAAAAAAAAAAAAATTACGTGATACGGCCGTTACACTATTTCATGTTATTACTTTTGAGAGTAAATCCGACACAGAAGTGTCAGACAATTGAAAAGTGTAATTTTTTCCCACTAGTTGTATTTTGTCAACGTGTTAAGCGTTTTAACACCAGAAATTACCTATTGCCTGTGCCTGTATCTACAATTATACCGTTTAATTCTAACTACTGTTCAATGTTCTCATGACTGACCCGCAAACGATTTAAGAATTATGCCAAAATCGTATTGACTACGCAAATTCAAAAGTCGGTTTGAGCGTTTTACGCGAGCGTTCAACACGAGACGTTCAGCGTTTAGTACAATAATGTCCGGTCGAATAAATTGATCGTAGTTGAGAAACGAAAATATACGAAAAACAATCGTATCGCTCTGTATGTAGTGTACGTTATTTCAACAGAAATATGTAAAATAGGCGAAAACGAGAGTGGAACGATTTTCGTGCGAAACGAGAAAAATTGTTTTTTTTTTTTAAATATTGCGCTCGTTTATTTTGTCACCGCCGAGTGGTAGGCGTATAATATGTGGATAGGACGTGGCGCGGATCGCGTGCTACATTATTCCTTTGGCCTCGTGCCGTTATTTTTCGTCCATCCGCGTATACCGTGCCATTACGCGTAATTGTTTTCGATTTAAAACTCGGCTGGTCGCCGTTCGACGGACCGGTGTGACGCGCGCGCAGCAATAACCGTCGCCGAGAAGAGATAATTCGTCGTCGTCGACGCGGCCGGGTCGGGGGAGGGGAATCGTGCGAGCGATATAGATTGAACGGAAAGCGGGTTGGAGGAGCCTTTTGAGATATTAAAGCGACCGAGGGCTTGTGACTTTCCCGGGATGAGTGGCGAACGGACGAGGGGCTGTAACGACACGTTGAAACGCGGGAAACGTGAAGAGGAAAATTGTAAGTCGTCTCTCAGCTTGTTGATCTAATTGACTCGTTTTAATGTCTGTCAAAGGAAAAGGATTATACGGTGACGGGCCTTTAAGGAACCCTCCTCGTTTTCCACGGGACAAATTAGTCGGCGAAAGTTATCTCGTCTGCCGCCGCACGTCGGTTTTCCGACGAGTTTTTATTTGGCACCCGAGAACGAAAAAGCCGTTGCGCGCGTCGTCGCGCCGTTGAAACAATTCGGGAAAAAGGGTTATTTTTTTTTTTTATTTAATATTTCTAACAATTAAATATTGTCCGCTTAATTTTTTTTATCGGAGAAAAATAATTCGTTACTATAATATATATCGTTTCGGAGTAAAAACAATGAAAATAATATGATTTTTTTTACTTTCAAAACGTGGTGTACACGTGGAATTTTTTTTATTTTTTTTTTAATGTCGACAAAGCGAAATTCGTATAGATAAATAATTAAAATTACTGTAAATCCGATAAAAAAAAAAAAAAGTGTATAATTTTAGTATAGCGAATTGATTGTTTTTTCAAATGACATTTCTCAGTACATTGAAATACGACGCGATATTTTTTCAAAACGATAATTATTTGTTTAATTATTAAAAACTTTAATTAACGTTTACGCGTGAAATTCGCCATTGATGTTCACAACGTTTTCGACAAGATCCCAACGACTTCTCAAACGACGCGCTCCTCACGTCATGTTATAAAAATCGAGTCCTTAACCGGTTCTATACGCGCGTGACACGAGAAATTCACGCGTTTGCGAAAAATGATATTATTTTGCGATATCGTCATGGATTTGATTAGTATACGCATGGATCGCTTACGAAATAATATAAGAAAAAAATTCCGCCGTTTGACCGACTACGACAAATCGAGTGTTAACGTGCGCGATAGCGCATATGTATCGGAAATTTAAACATTATTCCTGTGAAAATACAGAAATTAATCGAATAAATTAGTGTAAAAAATATATATACCAAACGTGATCGTGAAAAAAGACTTTAAAAAAAGATTATTGATTTTGATTGATTTAAGTTAAATACTAAGAAAACGTTTTTTTTTTTTTTTGATTCGATTACATTTTTACCAATATGTGATAACCGTTATTTTGATACTAATTGAAGACAACAAAAGATTTGTACAATATAATTATCGGCACAATAATTTTATATCGTTTTGTATACTTATATTGATTCGCGTTCACCATTTAGAAGAGCAATATTCTTCTGTTCTCGGACAGGGGCGATCCATTCACATTCATCTGTGATTATCACTGCAATCGGCGAACAACAATATCGTTTTTACAGTTTTAATACAATAAAATATATTATCGTGCAAACGCGATATTTCAATCAATTTTCTTTCTCCACCTATGACTTATTTCTTTTAAAAAACGTTAAAACATTCGTTATTCATTCAAGATATAAAAAAATGCCGTTGTAGGCTTTAAAAAAATGCGTTATTTCGTATCATATAATAATAATAATCGTTGGAAAAATGACTTTTTACAATACATTTTAACGTATTCCAGTGGTGACGACAATGCCGTCCATTTTTTTTTTCATATCTCGCGCATGGGCGTTCTCACAAAGGGGACATGTGGGGTGGCCTTTTTTTTTACTTTTAACGTCTTCTTCATGTCTGTATACGACTCGTACAGTAAAGAATAAACAAACGTGTTACAGTACACATTCGGTCTCTAACAATAATATATAGCGTGTGACGATTTAGGAGGAAATTTACAAACGTGAATACTTCTCGACGTCTTATACGTTGAAAGTGGAGACAATTTTAGGTTTTATAAATCTGATGATTTTCGATAAATATATATATCATTTAAATACGTGTTGATTGAATTCTATTGTTTGTGTGGGGGGGGGGAAAGTGAAAGCGGAGCACAAATTTTCGTTAGGCTCTTCTCCGTTGAAACAACGTGAGAACGCCACTGATTATTCGCGGATAACATTAATTGGATAAATATCGACAATTAATAACGTTTACTTACCGGTGTGTATGTACGTGTGCTTTTTCATGTCGGACTTCTGATGAAACCGTTTGCCGCAAAACTGACACGGATACGGTCTCGTGTCGGAATGGATCAGCAAGTGCGTGGACAGTGTGGACGATCTTTTGAACGTTTTACCGCACTGTTTGCACTCGAACAGCTTTTCCACGTTGTGCGCTGAACGCCGGCAACACAGCCATCTGTATGATGGTAAAAAAAAAAAAAGAAAAAAGAAAAAAAACCATATTGGCCGAGTACAGTAAATAAATATGAAATAATCGCGTAAAACGGGAATTTACGGATTTTTTATTTTTCTAAAGAAATACACGGGCGATACCAATTTTTTTTTTTTAAACTGCAGAATTAAGTTAATAAAATGACTGTTATAAATATTGTTAATATAGAATTTACTGTCTGTGAGTATTTGATGCGTGCGCGCGTTGGCGCGCCAAGTGTTTTGGGCTTGTGTGATCGAACGTCAAAAAAATTATCCATAACACTGCATTACGGCACGCCATTCTTAGAGAAATCGACAAGAGGGGGAAAAAAAAGAAAACTTTTAACGAAAAAGTCAACAGTATAAGGCCGCGTAATTAATTTTACGATTTTCTCAGTAAGCAAAACAAAAAAAAAACAAAAAAACGACCGACGGACTGAATATTTTAACATTCGTGTAATTTTAATAATAATTTATTCGTTCACGTAGTGTATCGATCAAATTATTATCGTTTCGAGGAATCCTCTGCCTAGTAGAAAAAAAAAAAAAAAACGAAAAATTGTCATGGCTTTTGAATATTGAAAATAGTTCGAATCGTTTTCCCGGTTCGCGATTATCGTTAGAAATTGCGGAGAAAGGGGAAGGGAGAAATAATAATAAATAAAACGAAATTTAGGAAAAAATCGAAAAAACCGTTGAGATTCTCGCGTCGTCGTCGTCGTCCCGTCCGTGCACATTGCCCGCGGTCAACGACAACGCAACGCGCATACAACACGATAGAATATTATAATAGACATTTTTTCGTACGGCAACACTAACCGGTGCTGGTTCAGGCTTATCTCGGCCCCGAACGATTTGTTACACAGCTCGCACGAGAACGGCCTCTTCCCGTTGTGCGACCTCCGGGAATGCACCTCCAGGCCGTGCGACGTCGGGAACATTTTGTCGCATTTGATGCACGAGTACACGTCGCCGAACACCGAGCCCCTCATCAGCATGTGATGGTGTCGCATCGGGTCTGCGGGTGGAGGCACGGCCGCCAGCGGTTGATTGGTGGCCGGCGCGAACTGTTGCCGTAACTTCATCATGTCTTCGGCAGATGGATGTGGCACGCCGCCGCTGGACGTCGGTTGAGCGGACGAGTGGAAAGGATTCGACGACGCCGGCGAAGTCATACCTGCGGTAATCGCAAAGAAAAATCACCCGTTTTTTTTTCCGGCCAAAAAATTGAGTTTAGCGATTAAAACGCGGTCGGGCGAGGCGCCATTTACCCACAAACCAGAGTCCGCTGGTTACACAATAATATTATAGAAAAAAAATAGAAGTATATATTATATACTTCTATTTTTGACATATTTTATGCGCCGGTTCTATAATATGATAAAACTCATCTGCTCTACTGTGTGTATATTGCAAGATACACGGGAACGAACCGAGTCCCATGAAAGAATATTGTAAATATACAGTAACGAGAGGTTAGGTTGTATATTATTACTCGGTCCATAAACGTTTCAACGTATTCAGAGATATTTTACGTTAGCGGCGATATGTTTGTTATGAATTTTATAGTTTGTTAAAATTCACAATTCTAGGATGCGATTACATTGGAATTACGAAGTACGGAAAGAAAATATTTTGGAAAACGCGAATCAATCACGAAAATCAGAAATCGATGGGTTTTTTCGTGATAACAAAATGGTAAGGCAACAGCGCTGTAGATTTTACGAAACCGTAATCTGATCAAATCCGACTTATACCAATTCGAAAACCGTATATCTGACGATGTAATCTATATATTTTACAAAACGGTTTTTAATTTTGCGAAACTGATTACAAGTTATGGGTCCTGTAAATTTTCGTGCAACCACCAGCCACTCGGCGTTGAGTTTATCATCGGTTTAAATTATAAATAAATTCGCGAAATTCGTGCGGATTTATTAGGAAATCGAGAATCGTTAGGAAAACGATTTGTAAATAAATAATATTATAACGTCGATTTTGTACACAACGACAACAAGCGTAAAAGGCGTTTTCGGATTTTCAAAGTTCCGATTTCAAATCTTGCTCAAGGGAGCCAAAACTATTTAATAATCAGAGTAATCCCGATAATTCTAAAAAAAAAAAAAAAAAAAAATCGTAGTAGTTATAATAAACGAGTTGAACTTTCAACGATTATTATTGTCTTGGTATATTTAAATACACCGCTATTTCTTTACGGTCGTTATTATACACTACAGGTTGTCCGTGTTATTCGACCTGAACTCGTTTTTCACAAAGAATTGTAAAATGTCACGATCATTCGCTTGTGTATTTAAAATATAATCTTGTAAATTCGGTAAAACAGTTTTTACTTCATCGCGGTTTTAAGAACGGAAGAACAAAAAAAAATTTTTTTTTTAACTTATTTCTAAATTAATTTTATATCAGTCACTCGAACCTAGAGCTAATATTTTTCTCCATCGATTCTGGTGGCCAAAATGATACTCTTGTTCGACCTCTTGTGATCACTACCACGTTACAGCGTTTTATTTTTATCATTAAATTAGGTGATTGCGTCCCATTTTCATAAAACTAGATGAATTGCGTCCCTGCTGTAATTTAGTACTAGGTGAATTGCGTTCCATTATTCAGCCCATTAGCATTATCCAGAAGACACCACGAGGAGGTTGACCGTATAGTTTTTGGAATCGAAACTTAAAACCATCAATTATCACTATTTATTTTATTTTTTTCACTTATTAAGAACTCTTTTTTAACGGAAAAAACACGTACAATACGATTGACGACTACGGACTGATAAACGAAATTTGTAGAAATTACGAGTATATCTCACCGCTCGGTCATATTGATAAATTATTATTTATTACTCGAGCACTAACCGATAAGTTGTTATGATAAGAATGAAGGCGCTATTTCAGCGCTGCTGTGTTGCTTAGAACGACTAGAGTGGACGCAATTCACCTACTTGGGCCGCAATTCACCTATGTATTAACATTTTATTTTTGGAACGCAATTCACCGAACCCGTAAATTTCACGTATGATTTTTATAATTACATATTTATTTATTTTTTTTGATTTGTAAAAAGGAAATGTATAAAAACTAGTGTTTTATGTTTTTCTCATAACACTAATATAATCACAATTAAACCGTTGTTTCGTTCGAAACGGGAAACATCACAACGGCACAATCGGAAACATTATACGATACAAGTACAAGTTGAATTGTACGATACAAACGCGGTATAGGAAAATTTTTTACAAGCGCCGTTAATTCAAGCTCGACACTATTGAAATGACTCCCGGGTAAATAGAAATTATTCAATTAACTGAATGAATGTTTTTTTTTCTTTATAGATTGGAAGCGTATTCGACAAAAACAACGAAACCGAAGAAGATTTAAGGTCTATTCCCACTACCCCGGGACGTGTCCGGGCCGGGACCGTCCCGGATAAATCAGAACGGTCGTGTTTAAAACTCAATGGATAATAATTATTTTCTTGCACCCGAACGTATCCCGGCTCGAATACGTCTCAGGATGGTGGGAATAGACCTTAAAATGTATTTCGAAAAACAAACATCTTTTTTTTTTTTATTTCAATTATAACGTACAAAACGTAATACGAATGACGAAAAAAAAAAAAGTTAAAAATTAATATTTAAAGAGAAAAATGTTAACAAATCGTGTTGAACAAAAGGAATCGCAATTCGTGATCGGTACGTTGGGCATATTGAGACGAATACGATTTAACACGATTCGCAAGTGACTTATACAGAAGGGATGGTTTTGTATTCTCGGGACGAGACTATAGCGGCGTACCTGCGGCAGACAGTGGATGGACGAAAGCGGCTGCTGCGGCGGCCTGAACGGCGCCCAGGCTCAAGTACAACGAGCTGGTGAGCAGGTTGTGATTGCCGTCGGTGCAGTGCGAGTCTGCACCGGCCGCGACACCGTTCTCGGGCGACGAACCGGCGGCCGGGTTCAGCATGTTGGCGGCCGAATAGAAGTGTGGGTGAAAACCGAAGTTGGAGAAGTGTTTCTGGAGCAGCGAATTGGCCGCGGACGGGTGCAGATGCACCGCGTCCTTCCGCGTGTCTTTGATCAGATCCGGGAACTGGACGGCCGGATGGTAGAGCAGCGACCTGGTGGTGACCGCCACCGTCTCGTGCAGCTGATGGTGATTGTGGTGATGATGGTGGTGGTTGAACGAGTGTCTGGGACGCGGAACGTCCGGTTTCAGGAGCGCACTAACGCTGAACGCCTCGGAATTCTTGGGCGTCGTCACCTTCGGCTGCGGTTTCACCGCGATCATCGTCACCGTCGGCTGCTGCTGCGGCGGCGGCGGCGGCGGCGGCGGAGTGGTGCATTTAGTGACGTCAATGTCCGGCGAAACCGACGTCTCCAGACGGTTTTCGACGTCCAGTTCGGACGTAGTGGACGCCGTGGACGACGGACTTCTCAACGGCGACCATATCTTGGCTACGGCCGCAGTGGCGTCCATCGCGCACCGGATCTTCACTTCCCGTTCGTCTTCGTCGTCGCCACCGCGACGGTCCGGTTCGTTCAGGCTTTTGGTTATGTTATTATTGTTGTTGTTGTTTTTGTTGTTGTTGTTGTTGTTGTTGTTGTTGCTGTTACTACTGTTATTGTTGTTGTTCGTTACCACCGCGTGGTACGACGTGTCGACACCCGCGTCGTACGTCGAACGGTTATCGTTGAACTTTTCCACGAGACGGCTGATACCGAATTTTATGCAATCTGAAAAAAGAAAAATTTAACAAAATATTATCACTTTTATTGTGAGGCAAAAAAAAAAAAAACGAAAATCGTATCGTGTCGACTACAGACAAAAACGACAAGAGCTGATTACTACAGAAAACCTCATCGAGTTCATCCGAGCAGTAACTCGCAGACATCATTCAAAAAAAAAAAAACACACACACATCGTTGTGAGATCGTATTATGCAATGCGTTGTTCTCTTCGCTCGGAATCGCGAAAATTAAATCGATTTTTAAAAGACTCGTCATTTTGTCTTGTACAGAATTATTTAAAACAAGTCGCTCCGATTTTCATTGATACGAGTTATTTTTTAAATTCGAGTCCCGTTGTCCGGCATATCGTTCGAAATTCGGATTTCGCACGAAAATGTTTAATACAGAAATTCTACGCGTAATGACTGTGTCACTATATACGTGTGTTATTATTCGTAATAAAGTGAATCTCTGATATTTGAAATCGCTTGAGTATTTGCACATCCTGTACAGTCACTGTTCAGACCAACAACAACAATAATAATAATAATAATAATAATAATAATAATAATAATATTGTCGTACAATTTCAACGGTGTGTATTGTTTGTTAACATGTTCTCCGACCAATAAATATTATATTTATAAATATGATTTTGCTTATCGTTTTTCGCGACGTGTAAATAAATAAAAAAAAAAAAAAATCATATTTATATAACAAGTTATACCGATGATAATAAGAATAATAATTACCGTTGACTACGGTTTGCGTTCAAACCAAACACAAATATGGTTATAGGCGAGTTCATACTATTGACTAGTCAGACGGTAAAATAATAATAAAAAAAAAAAACGCAAATTGTCGCGTCATTACGTCTATATACGCACGTCCCGCACACATTGACACGTACAGCGAGAGTTTGTGTATACGTACGATTTTCCATATATTCGATTTCATTGAGCTACCTAGTAAAACAGTGCGTGAATTTTACCGTTTTAATATTATATACACATATTAATACGTTACGAACGTATTAGAGAATATTGTAAACTTCGGTTATCCAAGTCACGAGTAATTATAGTCGTATAAAAAATTTAATATTGCGTTTCAACAACAGCCGTATTGTTTCGTGTTTATCGGCTGAAACTCGTGTCGACCAATTTTTTGTTTTTCGTTTCTCCATTAAATTCGTTCGGTTAGGTTAGTGAAAAAAATAAACGAACAAACGACGGGAACTGTTCGGGAATAACGTAAAGTGAAAAGAAATTTTTAAAAAAAGTTCCCACCCCTTCTGCAGAATTATAATTGGCGAAAAAAAAACACTTTTATACGAGTAATTTTCAAAACAATTTTTTTATATTCATACGGACGATATGCGTAGATTAATTCATTTTTTTTTTTTTTTTATTAGTATTAAATATTTAAAACGCCTATGCGTGTCTACACACACGTTTTATAGTCGGAAATGTCGTCTCAAATATAAAACCGATGACGATTTACGGTGATTCGGAATGTATTATACCGTCTCATCAGCGTTACGTGCGTTTGCGTGAAATATAAACACCGGTTTACTAAAATAGTTCGAAATACTGACGCGTAATAATGGAAAAAAATGTCCAAACGTTCCTCGTATCGCGAATTCATTTCTATATAATTTCCGTGTAAGTTTACAATAGCCGATAAATGTATTTTTCCACTTGTTCGTTGTGAATGTCTTTTTATTAAAAATTTCCGAAAAATATTAGGAAAAAGAAAAAAAGAAAATAAAGGGATATCTTGAGAATTTATTTATTTTTGTTTTATCGAAACGCGTCTCGTTTCGGTTCTCGTGCCGCCGACGTATATCGATTCAGTCAGTGCGCGCGCGCGCGCGTTCGCCCGCCGTATTCGTGTAAAAAAAGAAAACGATTCGTGTTCCGGACAACGAAACAAAATATTATATTATTGTTTGGGTGTACACAACAAAACGCACACCAGGCACACGCGATTAACGGTTTTTTTTTTTTTTTGTTTTTCTCCGGACTTAATCACCCCCATGAACGATGTACTGGCGCGGCGCAGCGCCAATATTTACTCGAAGTGGTTTGACCGTGTGAGTTATTCAGTAGTTAAAATAAGGGTTGGAACGCGGGGGGACGTTAGGAATACGAGAAAAAATTAAAATTATACTATTACTACTACCCGCACCGAATTATACCCACAAACGGTGTACACATAAATATAATATTATACGGATGAATTATGAATTATTGTATTCCGTTATAGGTCGTACCTATAAATACTTGTGTGTTGTTAGCATTCGTCCGACAGAGAGAGAGAGAGTGATAGAAAGAGTGGAGGAGACGAGACTGTGTCGCACACGACCGTTGTACAAACAACCGACGACGACGACGACGACGATTCCCGCCCTCGCACACGTCGGCCCGGTTAAACACACACACACACGCACAATAAACCGTCAATTTTTTTCCTCTCTCTCTCTCTCTCTGTTCATTTTTTTATTTTTTTACTTTTTTTTATCGTTACATTTATTACAGTTATTATATAATTTACGACGCGTGTAACCGAACCGTGGTATACACACCGGAGTAGAAAAAAAAAGAAAAAGAAAAAACAGCCGTGCGCGTCCTCTACCAAGCCGCGGCCACGCGTACAACGTATTATTACGACGCTTACGGTTTACCGGCGGCGGCGGCAGCCGGGGACAATCCACGACGACGGTCATCGCAATGTATAGGCGAAACGTAATTAAATTTCCACAAAAAAAAAGAAAAGAAACGTTCTGACGAAGTACCGTGGAATATTCCATATTTCTTTCGACATCAATTCTTGCGCGAATAACTTGCTAGAATTCACATCGGGTAATTCAACTCGTTAATTGTCTGAAAATTGAAATCGCACGGTATTCAATCGTTATAACGATTCTCCAATTGCACTGCGAAATTATACGCGACGTCTTATTTAAGATTCTTTGATTTGCCTTTGGCAAAAGTCTGCAACGCACGCTAGATTAGAAATCTATTATTTAAACGATTTTCGCCGAAGTCTCGTGTCTCGCTGGTTCTAAACTCATTTTTTTGCTGGCCCGTTTGTTCGCGTTGGCTCCGGGGACGCGCTTCCTCTGCTCCTCCTCCTCCCCCCCCTTAGTGTGTGAATTTGTATGTGCGAAAAACGATACGCGAATAATACGAACGAGTGGAAAAAAAAGAAAAAAAACCATAAAGGAACGTGTTCGTCAATACAAGTGTGCTCTGCACGACGGAATCCGGAATTGCAAAATTGTACACTGACAATCGTATCCGTTGATCGGAAACAGCTGATGCTGGCTAACGTATCGATAATGGTTTTTTAATCGTTACCACACACCGGTGGTGGTCGGGTTGGTGATCAGAGTCGGTTTCGTTGTCGAAACTTATAAAAAAAAAAAAAAAAAAAAAAACGCCGAGTCCGTGACCGCAACGCACTTAAATCCCGACGAACGCGTTTAAATTTGCTATAGATTTTAGTAGGAAAAAAGGAAAAAAGAATTCCCGAGACAAAAACCAAATAGTAGTGTAAAAATTATGATAAAATCGCGTTCGACAACATTATGACGACACGTCATAACGAAAACAAATCCTACTCGAGCCGGTTATTTGCGTGGAAAACGCGCGGTATTATAACGTTCCGACAAAAGCGAAACGCATAGAAATACAAATATTCTTTCACGATCGTTCCTCGCCAATAGACAACGAACAGCGAACGCTTTAAGTCAAATATGACGACGATCACTGAGTCATACCAACTCGCCGACTCGTTATAGCTATACACGTGAACACGACGACTATCGTGATTACGGCGATTATTTATTTATATTTGTCCTAAGAAAACCGACAGTTAAAAAATGTTTGACGTCACCCATTCCTTTTGTCGGCGTTTCGCCGCGCACCTATACCCGCCCCGACGATCGATACGATATAATATGAAAATTACACATATTTATATATATATATATATATAAAATCTTTTCAAACAAAACTACTACGACGACGAGATTCCGTTTTCTTCTTATTTTCTTAGTAAATATTTCGCTTTAAATTGTGAATATTTTATTCGTGCGCGCGTAACGCGAAAACCCGTTCACACGCGTTTAGATATTTATTCGACGGCGTTATCGACTATATTTATATATAGAACTGATGTGTCTGTCCTGAATAATGTATCGGGCACGAAGTGAAATGTGTAACATTACACGTCTAGTGCAGATGGTACGTCGTTGTGGAGGAAAGATTTTCTCGCCGATTGATTATTATATTTCAAATATTTTTATAATCCGTTGGACCGAATTTAGACGTATTTCCGCGGGACGCTTGTGTACGGCAAAATCTGTTTAAATATCAAATGACAACGAAAATTTTCGCTAAAATATTGTACATGCGAATATTCGATCAATCCAAAGAGTATAAATTGTATACGAAATAGAGAAAAAATTGGTAATACTTGTCGCATTAAATATAGAAACTATTATATTTCTTTTTTATTTTCCACATAATATACTCTTTCGCATGATTGTATACTCGCAAATATATAAATATATATATTTTTTTATACACATATATAATGTATACATTTTATATTTATGAGAGCGTTGATTTATAATTTTTCTTTTTTTTCTTCTATTTATTTAGCATGTCTTTTTTATCTTTCATTAATTTATTTTATTATTATTATTATTTTTTTTTTTTTTTACTATTGCATTAAAATATTGTTTCGAATTCGACTTGTAAAAGAGAAAACGCGATGACAAAATTGAAATGTAAATTAACGGTTTTATTACTACTACTACACGCGATTGATTTGAATAATACGAGAGCGGGTTAATACGCATAGAAAACTACACGTTTTTGGGAGGGAGCAGGGGAAACTTTAAAAAAGTTCACTTTTCGAGTGCTCCGAGGTTTGTACGCTAATGTAATAAATATTGACTTATTATTTTATACAAGCTTTATGTGTTTTAAATTTTTTTAAATAATATAATCGATTCGATTATAAACGCCCGTAATATCTCTATTTATACGTATATTATTAATTTATTCGTTTTAAAAGAAATTTTTCTCGTTTATGCGTTGAGCAGAGAGGAAAACGTGTAATAACACCAAGGTTCGGATACCGTATAGAGTTTGATGCATTTTTATAGAATTAAAATATATAGAAAATGATAAATATTCGTTTTATGCGACGATTTACTATCTAAATGCAAAATTCTGTATTGCGTATTTTCGCATGTTTTAAATGCAATTTTTTTTTTTTTAGTATTTTTCCCTGGTACGCGTTAAATTCCATTAATCTCGTATTTTCTGTAAATATCCGAATCTGATTAGGGGGATGGAAATACAAGCGAATTATTCCGTTCTGTCGTGTAAATAATCCGTATGATAATTGTATGGCATATTTTACACGATTCTTCGTATTCACAATAATTTTTTTTAAATGCTATAGAATATAGCGGTGCAGTATAATATATACGTTTTTCAACAATAAATTATAAATATCTAAAAGAAATGTGTATACACGGAGACTGGCCACTATAATATATAGTACATAATATCCTTTTCTTTTTGATTACCTGTTTTTTTTTTTTATTGTATTATTATCTAATTACTTATTTTAATTAATATTTATGTAAACTCGAAATGTACATATTGTGAATTGAGCACATGCCCGTGTTGTGTTATTGAAATAAAATATAACGAAGACGTCTGTTATTTCGTTCGAAAAGATAATATTTTTATTTATTTATTATTTTTTTTTTTTTTTTTTACGTCACCGTCGTCGTGTATTTCACCGGCACTTAAAGATAAACACATTTGTACGACGTGTAGTCCGTATATCCGGACTGAAAACAAAATAATAATTGTCTAGAAAGTACACACGTGTATCATAAGAAATATTTTTCGATACCGTTTTCTAAAGTTATTCGGGGGGGTTTTTTTTTGAAAAAAAAACTCGGACTCGACAAAACGAAAACTCGTCTAAAATAAATGGATTTATTTCCGTTACGTGCGGCGAGTAACGCACGGCTTTGGTCCTATACGTTCCGCGGGAAAACGATCGCTATGTCCTAATAATCAATCGATTGAATCAATTCGTCTGACTACTTAACCGCTGCGGCAATAACGGCGGTATTTATTTATTTTTCTTCCATTTAATCGCCCCACGTCGTTGTCGTTTCTCGTTTCGAACACAAGTCGAAATATCGTACAATAAAATATGCTCGGGAATATACCTATATATATATATATATTGTTATATTATTACGACACGTTGTTGTAAACTGAAATATATACATATATATTATGTTTTATGATCGTTGACGCCTCTCTACCTATACACGTTGCGCGTCGCACGCACTCCTCGCGCACAACCGAGCATATAAATAATGACGACTTGTCAAACGCGAGATTATTTTTTTATGACAGATGCGCGCAAACAGTGTACATAATAACTCGATCGGATAATATTTACGACGCGCACACGGTTTTGCGCGTACCAATAAAACCATAAAAAGAACTTAGTCGGGACGACTAAAAAAAAAACGAAATATTATTAAGAAATATTTCGAATCGCGCGAACGGTACTAATATTCGGTGTGTCGCACACGGGCCTGCCTTCTCCTCCAACACTCCAAAAGCATCTAAGTCGAGATTCGGCGTTACGTAAATGTCGGTTGCGTATTTATATATCTCCAAGGATGCGAAAAAAAAGAAATATTTTCATAATTTTTTTCATTTCCCCGAAGGATGGGTAAAAGTTACGAGTGCTTTTTTTTTTTTTTTAATAATTCAAAATTGTTTATTACGAAATGCGCGATTTTATAAATATTTATTATGTATTAGCTGGTATAGACAATTTTTTTTTAATATTATTAAAAAAAAATACGCGTTTAAATGTCGGTCTAAACGTATGAAAATTAGTTTATACAAATTACGGTTATAATAATTTAAACGCGTAGAAAAAGAAAAACATAATAATAACGGACCTCGAAATAATTTCTCGGGCACACGGGCCTCAGATCTCATTGTTGCGGCATTGGACGTATCATAGTTATGCAACGCGCAGTGTACGGACTGAGCAAGGCGGTTGTCAGTTGTCAAAAGTTCACATAAATCGTGACGAGTGACAAACTTTAAACACTCGAGAGAGAGAGAGAGAGAGAGAGAGAGAGAGAGAGAGAAGTATTTTTTTGGAAATTTTAAAAAAAATTTTTTATACGACACAGGTTACGTTCAATTTTTAGAATAACAAACGTATAAAAAAGAAAAAACTCAGGAAATCATTGACGTTTTTTTAAAAAAAAAAAATTACACATCTTTATCTATCTCAAAGTCAATGCGATCCGTTTCGAGCGTCGTTTTTTTTTCATCTCTTCTGGAGTGACAAAGTTCGATTTTTATTAGTAGCCGAATCGAATGTTTTAACGTTTTTTTTCTTTTTTATAGTTTTCAACTATAAAATAAGGAACCCGAAGAAAATATAACGCGCGTTCGCGATTTATTTTTTCTTTTTTTAATCAAAAACGCCCGTTCAAATCACACTTTTACAGAAACCAACAATACTTAGCCTATATCTATCATAATCTAACGCTGCAATAGTACGTATCGATGAACGATAAGTCACGATCAGTTTTTTTTTATGTCATGAAATTATGTTAAAAGTCATACAAGAATAACGTTTCTCGTCCATTTCAAAATAATCGCGTAATATCGCGTAATTATGAAATGGTGTTTACCGCGAAAAACGAGAATAAAATAACGATTTCACGTGATAATATTCTATTGCGGTGGCGTATAACGTATTCTAGTTTTCAAGTGTAATAATTAATACGCCGTGACAGTAAGCCTATACCGCATTCGCGATATTGATAATAAATCAGTGGAATTCAAATGCGAAATCAAGTGTGAATACTCGAGTATTCGAACGATATCCTTATTATTATTATTATTATTATTATTATTATTATTATTATTATTATTATTATTATTAATATTGTAACGTACGTATAACATATATACATTATCTGAGGCGTGTGTGGTTTTCGCCTCGTTAATTCCTCAAAACCGAAATCATATAATATTTTATCCCGCTACTTATTAATTTGATATAACAAATCACTGTAAATTTGACAGATAGAATTATTATAACACGCATATAACATATATATATATATAAAATATTATTTATCGAAAAAAAATAGCTGTTTTATTATATATTTTATAATTCGACGATAAAATGGAGTCGGTTCGATTATTATTGTATAGCGGCAAACGAAGCGTAAATATTATACCGATTAACTCGTCGATCGGTCGCACTGGTGTATAATTTCAAATTTATTCGAAAAATTGCGGATTATTAAAAATTTCCGTCTACACGCAGTATTCGTCAAAATACACAATATATTATGTTTGTTCGTTTTGTTTTTAATCGACTAAAATTACGAGTGCTTTACACCATTTTGAAATTAGAAATTTTTCTCGGCGAATCTCGAAAACGTTTTTATATAACGTTATAGACTGTATAAGGAAAACGGAAATGAGAAGAAAAATATCGTTATAAACTCATCGTAAAAATCATTCACAATCGACAACAATATACAACGGTTTAATATTAATTTAAACGTTCAGTATTAATTATTTTAATTTGTACAATATAAAAACGTACGATACGTATGCGCGTTTAGAAAAAAAATCTAAATTATTATAGTTGGTGTGTGACTAGAGAGAAATTGAAAATAAGATCTTATTTAATGAGTGTCGGGAAAAAATATAATTTTTTTAAACGTATTTTTTTACTGTAATATAATGTTTTAAACAAAGTTAATTTTTTTTTTTATTAAAACTCTTAAAATTCTCCTACACTAAGATTTTTAATTGTCACTACGTTTGTATATAGCTATATTGTATTCCAAACTAAAAAATCTTCTAAATATAATACTCAATAGATTACACATTTATCTAACACGCCAATGTAGTAAAAGATTAATACTTTAATAATTTTAATATGTACCTATTAATAACTTTAAGGAATTAAAAATAAAACAAATCTATATATGCCTATTATTATTATCTTAAGTACTTAATCGTTACTTGGTGTAATATTATGTAGTTACTATAAATAACATCAATTATTATTGATAACAACTTTGATATGTATACGGAGAGCAGGTTACCAGGTTTCACGTATAGCTATCAAGAGATTTAACGATTTTAGATCAGAACGCGTCCTTGCAGACGGCGCAGAGTGTCAAAGAGACTTGTGGAAAATACTTGCGCTAGTCCTGAATGGATCGTTAAAATAATGAGAGGCCTCGTGACGTCGAGCCGTCCACGAAATCGAATGCGGCACAGCTCCTATCGTTAAAATTTTGCGCGTTCGTTGTTCGTAATTTCAATAAATTCGGTAAAAAAATATAATCTCAGAGTTTCTCGAATTTTGATACCACGTACTTAGATTTTGAAAAAAGTTATTAATTTTCTCAACGTTTTATCAAAAGAATTAAGAAAAAAAAAAATCTCCAATCAATCTGTAGAGAATATTTTATTATTAATTTATTTATTTTTACCATTAAATTGCTCTGAAAATAATTTATGCGAACGAAACGTCATACAGGACAATATGTGTGTTTAGCAATTTATAACCATAATTCCGGCCGTATCAAACACGCAAAATTTTACTGTTTTGCCGGTCAAGAGTTCTGTATCGCAATAATCGTCACGGGAGATTCGAATTTATGAATAATAATAATAATAATAATATGTTTGGTCTGCATTTGTGTGTATGTGTGTAATACACTGCAATGTGTGAAATATAGAAATTATAAAATATGTTAAGCGTTTAGTTTGTGAATTTTCTTCTTTATTTTTTTTTCAATCTGATAACGTGAATAATATTTGATAAATTCCGATGACTGATTCCAGTTATGCAAAGAAATGTAATTTAGAAAAACAAAAACGTTTTTATATTACGCTTTATACGATATTTGATAGACTATAAACCATTTATAATTAAAAAATTAAGTATAATTCTACTGACTCTTAATATGATGATTTGTTGTGTATTATAGTTTTCGAATGAGACCTATTAAAACCGTTTCGTTAATCCGGAAAAAGAATTATAGAGTTGAACGTAACGTTATTTAACGAGAACCGCGTGTATAGAAAAAAATTATCATTTGAGGTTAATAAAAAAAAAAAAAAACGCGTATTATTATTTAAATAAAATTCTCTAGATCGATTTTGAAATTTCCTCGCGTTTTCCGTGCTATAAAACCGGGACGGGCGTCTGTCCGAAACGATTAAACGCGACTTTTGTAAAACCGACGACGCGCCGTGAAACTCGAAAATATGTTTATTATGCGCGTACTTATACACGGGCGGTCCGCGAATAATATTCGTAATTAGGCTTTTGTCCGCGAAACGGGGAAATGATTAATTGCAGTACACACAGTCGTTCCGAGCCCTGTATATTATAGAAACGGGGACGACAATTGACGGACCGATTCGTACAACACAATACAACGTTATTATTGAACGAACCCCATTCGAGGCTGCTGCTGCTGCTGCTGCTGCTGTTACTACGACTGGAAATTAGAGGCGTATGTACGAACACTCTCGCGCTTTTACACTGCAACAGTGTGAATAATCTTATAGTCGTCGCAGGCAATTTGTTCGGCGGCGGCGGCGGCGGCGAGTGACCCCGCAGAAAACATCTGTTTCGAAAATCGTCTATTTTTCGCCTCGTCCCTGTCTGCGCTCGCGTCATCCGTATATATTTTTCGCCTCGTCCCGCTCCGCCTTTTTGTAGTAGCGGGCCGAAAACACGGTGCGCGCGCGGGGACGACTCGCCGTATAACGAAATCTAAAAGGGTATGTAATAATATAAGGGTCCGGTATTATACGAAAAAAAAATAAATATATATATGTGTATATATACTCGACCCGCGCGCGGTATTTAACCTCCCGGGAGCTAATGATCTAGAAAGGCTTTAAACGTATTCTCCGCACTCTATACTTTATATATTATATATATATACTGAGCAGTTTTTTTTTTTTTATTATTATTATTCTTTTCGTCCTGCCCCCGACGTCCTGCGTTGAGCCGGCGGCTACGGCAACGGCGCCGCGTTTTAATGATATTTAAATCGTCTGTACGCGGCGTAAATCGAAGAACAGTCGATAATCGTCGTCGTCGTCGTCGTCGTCGTCGTCATCGTCTCTTCGTCGTCGCACACCGCCGTTCATCCGTGTAATACACTCGATAAATGCAACCCCTTTCGTCGAGGGGAAATTAGAAAAATAATAATAATAAAAAAACGCGCGACATCAAACGGGGACGAAAGAAGCGCGTGCGGTTAGGTTTGCCGGGAGAAAAACGATCTCGGCACCCTATGCCGTAGTACGCCACGTCCGCGCCGTAAAGAGAACGTTAAACATTTTTTTCGCTCTCCTCGCACAATTACGTGTATTATTTATTACGCCGGGTACATTATAATAATCCTTTTAAACGGCCTATATTGTATAATTGAAATTCCATTGTGGTGAATCCCCTCCGGAAAAACGATTTTATCAGTTATTATTATAAAATTTCGCCATTCGATATCCCTTTTATCCAATGTATATTATTTATTTTTAATCCTCCGCGGCCGACGACGTGACGTTCCGTCCGTGGCGCAAATTGACGGTTCTTCGGCACACGTCTCCGCCTTTTCTCCCCTCAAAAAAAAAAAAAACAAAAAAAACCTACCGGTGTATTACTACTCTTGCTCGTAAAATATTATCATCCGAGCCGAGCCGGTTGTACAGGAGAGGACAGAACGTTATTGGTTTTTTTTTTTTTTGTTTTTAATTTCGAACAATATGATAGATGAATGAATAAATAAACGATCGTATCGGGTAACGCGAAATTCGAGTGTACACCGTATTGACGAAAAAGAGTTTACTCGCCCCGCTTAGCGAGTGGGCCAATAAAAAAAAAAAAAAAAAAAAAAATAATAATAATCGTCGGCTTAAACGCGTCACGATACAATATTTTATTGTTATACGCGCGAAACGTTATAAAAATTACATAAATAATGAAGAAGTTAAAAAAAAAAAAAACTATTAAATACGGATTTATAACATTTTTTTATGTACTTATGCGTGCATTTAGTAATTCGCATTAATAAAACGGAAGTTGTTTAGTAGTTAAAGTCTATACACTTTCCCCCCCCCACCCCGGAAATTCGATATAAGCAGATCGTAGAATCTTAGTAGTCTCCGCGACGTCAAAAACATTGGCGATCGCTGGTATGGATTGGTAAGTTTTTCCAATAAATGCAATGACGTATTTACGGTACAATCGATTTATAAAACATTTTCAAGACAAAGAAAAAAAAGAAAAGTCAATTTAAAGTATTGGGCGTTGGTTCGATTTACCTAATAACACGTTTGACGGTAGTGCAATCGAACGCGTATTCGTCAATAAACGTCGCGCATTACGTACAACTCGCCCGTTCGCTTTTCCGCAAAATCATATTAATCAAGATCTGCGGGAAAGGTTTATTTCGAGAAATTCGGACATGAAAGGCAACTACTGGCGTAGTTCATATTTTTCCGTTAAACAAAAAACAATATTTAAAAATCCGTTAACGATGATATTGTCGCGTAAATAACGCGCAATAAAGCCCGATATGGTCCCTCAGTGAACTGGCCAAATGAAAACGGATTTTCTGTTTTCTAAATCCTAATTAAAAAAATGTATCGAAATTCCATTGGAGGACGAGTGAAATCGTCTAATAAAATCGTTTACGGCGGTGTATTTTTTTTTCGCTCTAACCTGTGTTTTAGAGAAAAATCCCCAAGTACGCAACAGCGTCGAAGTATCGGGGGGTTTCTTTTTATTTTATTTTTTCCTCGATACTCATCTATCGTGCCGGAATCCGAAGGACTTTTCTACGCAACGTCTACACCGAAAAACGGTATAGATTAAAGTTTTCGCAATAAATGCGTGTGTTCGACATCCAAAAGCCATAATGGTAAAAATCACTTACGGATAAAAGTACCGAGCGCGGTGAGAGGCGTGGGGGGTGGAAATCGTTTTCCATCTCGGTTTAACGACATACGGTCAAAACATTTACAAACAGCGCGCGCGTTCGTAACATAATTATAACTCTCGAAATGTACACACACGCCCGGAACAAACTACAGCTGGTGTTCGGAACGTTCGTTTTCGATCGTGCGAATTATAAAAACATATCCCTCGGATATCCGTACAATCGTACAAACGCGTCGGCGACATTTAGAGAAAACAAAAACGACTTGCAAAGCAGTTCGTGTAGAATTTATCAGCGGTCTCGTTATCGGATTTATGCGCTCGGAGTTACGACGAAAAACCGATTAACCGTTTTTTTTTTTTTTTTAGACGGAAATTTCAATCGACTTTTTTTTTTTATTTTTCCAAAGTGAAACGATTTGGACGTCATTTTCATTAAATTTTCGTCCGAGATATCAGCTGATTGAGCGTTGTGGACGAATTTCCGGAGCTATATAAAATGAAATCGCGTTATACGTAAATGTTAATTGTTTTAAATTATATGCGAAAAATATTGGTCAAACCTAAATGGTTTGTATAAAAATCATCCGGACCGTTTGGAAAATGCTCGTTTCCAGACCGCCCTCATACTCGCCGTTGTCGTCAATAGCGCCGCTCGTTTATACACGTATTAAATAGAAAAAAAAAAAATAAAGAGAAGACGGGGAGGAAAACGTAGAGAAATTCTATCGGATAACGGATATTTTAGAAAACGGGAAAAATTGGAGAACGCGAAAGAGAAGGAGTTCGTGATTATTTTTTACAAAGGGATAAAGTATATGAAGTGGACTCGATCGGGAAAATTTCGTCGACGACGACGGGACGCGAACGAGCGGGCGCGCAATCAAAGACGGACCGAGATGCGAGACGGAAAAGTGTGGTGCGCGTTATTTGCAATGGCGAAATCGCAACGGAGAAGGGCCTCCGAGTCTCGTCCGATTTAATTAGTTTCAATCTGAGAGGAATCTCATAATAATTTATGAGAAGCGCTTTTTCCCGACGCGCGTATATATTTTTATTAAATATGCAGATGAGAGCTATACACACACACACACACACCCACACGCGCACAGGAATATATTATACGCAATGGATTCGAATACCAAATGGGACGGGGGAATCTCGGGATTCTCCGATTCGGCACCACCACCACCACCGCGGGGCCGTTATCCCTGCCGGAGCTAGACGGCCACCGAGCGCACGAAAATGGCGCGGAATACTGCTGCACGCCACCCGATTGTGTGTAATTACACCACTCGGCCGTGCGCGCTATAAAATGAACTCGAACGCCTACTGCCCTCCCCTACCCAACAGGACCTCTCCTCCATCCGCCAACTGCCCCCCCCCCACACACACACACCCGAGTCCGTCAGTCCGCGCCAGTTTAATTACAAAATACCAGTCGTGGTTCTCGCGCGGCCTGATCGGCCGGATGGTATGTCGCGTCCGCATCGCCGGCGTTTCGTATATTATTATTATTATATACGCGAGCCGTAAAACGTTCAACGCCTATATCCGAAATGAATCGTTTTATTTTTATTGATTTATTTATTTTGCTTTTTTTTCATTTCTCCCAACGCACCTCTCACTCGTTCGCCCGAATAAGACGACAAATATTTATATCCGAATACGTGCGCGAACTTACCGGAAATCGTCATTAACACACGTCGGTCGTTATCGATTTATGGTCTCACTCGTTTTGTAATCGAGAAGGACTGATCAGGGACCTACACGACACGTCCTGGGGGGGACTTTTCATCCCGAAAACTTACCGTGTACAAAATCTACGCATAATGATAATCTGACGAATAATAAATTGGAAAAAAAACCGATTCTTAGCCACACTCTGTTAATTTGTATTCTCTTTAGTATTTCGAAATTTAAGACTTACACGCTTAAACATACAAAAAAAAAATAATAATATTATTATTATTACAAACGGTTTTGAGACATTGACGTTACAAACGATTCAATTTGTGGAAATTATCGGTATAATAATAATTTCTCCTCGACAAAACGAGAAAAACGTGTGTCGAATTGACTTCAATTGACGAGTAAACACAATTGCAAATACGGTTTTCTATATTGGAAAGTTCCTATACTCGAAACTCCATTTCAAGCGTGCAAAAAGTGTCGGCGGATAAAAAAATAAAATATAGTTTATTTTAATCGTGCAGCTCGGGATACGGGTATAATAATAGTAAAATCATTATTTAGTATTATTTGTATTATTTATATCGAAAAAACAAACGTTTAAAAATCTTTATAATTCCAGACCAGGATTCTTCTGAAATGTAGGAAACGTCCGAAGAAAGCAGTGGTCGTCGAATCCGAGGGAGATACGCAGGTTAGCTTTCTCTAGTATTTTTTTTTTCTAACCGCGTACCCAAACTATATTTATTTATTTTTTTTTTTTTAGTAGTAGTCCACATATTATATTAAAATATTGAATTTTTTTGTAGAAAGCCAATTTTTTATTATTATTATTATTATTATTAGCAGAGCTCTTGTTCTTTAATTTTCCATCAATTCGAGCGCGATGAAATATAAAATCGATCTCATTCTGTCGTCGAACTGAAATTACGTAAAACTATGTGTCTTTCCGTCGTTTACACTTTACAACGACGAAAATAATAATAATAATAATAATTTAACATAACATCTGCAGTGTGGCGGCGCTTCGAGTGCTTCTTTATCATGTTGTTGGTGTAACGACGCGGATTACGATTTGTTTTATGTATTATCTTCGAAACGGTATATTTACGTTTGACTAATAAAATATGTAACGGAGTACAATAAAATCCAAACCGAATTGAAAATCGTTCGACTGCTTATTGGATTTCAGCAGATAACGCTCGCGTTAAGTGCGTTTCTATGCGTTTTCGAACTGCTTTCCGCCTCCGCCCCCTTTCTTTTCGTCTCCTGACGTCGATACGACGCACACACACACACAATAACGTAATATATTTTACGTGATATAATAATAATAATAATAATACGATTCCAATCCTTGTAAACGGCGTATACCATCTGCGCTTTCGCGTATAATCCCTTCGGATTAATAACATCACCTCTACGAGTACACAGTACTCGTACCAGCGCATGTGTATACGCTTCGCAGCAATACACAAATAATACGCGGTCATAAACCGTTTTGAAACGCGACGGGCGGTGTTCGAAACAACTCATCATCTAATGAGGTGGTGGAGGAGAAGGCGGTGGCGGTTAAGTATACACACACACACCGTTTTCTTAAAACCAACATAAGAAGTTTTTTGTACAAGAAAAAACTTCGTATTTTTTTTTTTTCTATTTACAAAACGATATTTACTCGGAACAATAATATAATTTGTAAACACACACGACGCGTGATGATAAGAAAACGCGCGCGCAGTTGATTTTTGTTTTTTTTTTTGTTAGGCGGCCCAAAAGCTTTGATTTTTTTTTTATAAATCGTATCTGCCCGGTTAATACAACACGTTTTTATTTTACGTTTGTATGAAATTATTTCAAAACAGGGGCGTCTTCGTGACAGTTTTATGGGGGAGGGGAGGCGAATTTTTTAATAGAAGTCAATACGCCAGAATATGAGACATTACACAATTCTTATAAAACTGTTTATTTGCGGTATCACGTGTATTTGATACAAGCAATTAAAAAATTATACAAATAATTTATTACATACTCGAATGACGATCAAAGATAAACGGGTGTGAATAATGAGTTCTAATAAAACGATCCGCAAACCTTCTTTTCGTCAAATTCTAACGCTATAACGCTTTAAACGGACAATGTTTCAAATAACGCATCGTAAATATTACTATTATTTGTAACTATAAAAAAAAAAAAAAAAAATTTTCAAAAATATTATAATTATATAAATAATATTTAAAAATAATTTATGTTTTTCGTCAAATAAAAATTCATTAGAATTATATCTAGAATATTCATTTCAAAATCTGTGGTATAATAACGAATAACGTAATCTGTTTAATATAATTATATCGATCCACTATAAGCGCTAGTTGTAGTGAAATTTCTCAACAGATTTACAAAGAAGTTTTATTAATCATAGCTCGTTGTTCAACCTGTCCGTCTTTAATCGTGACTCGAACACGGAGAAAAAAAATCGCCAAATTTCAAAAATTAATGGAACAAACGAATTTATTTTTATTTTCTCTTCCACAACACCCCCCCCCCCCACACCAACCAACGTTTTGTTCACCTGCTGCTGTTTGATTTTTGTTCGCCCTAGGCGTAGTCCATATACTTCATGGGTGTATGGTGGTAGTGGACACGCGAGAGAAGCGTCTAAAACAATAAAGGACGGGACTCGATAATTGTGTTTATTTATTTTTTTTATCACTTTTATCGATTACAGTCCGTACAATTGTGTCTGAATACAAGAACACACATCTACGTTTATAATGCGTAAATTAAAATCGAAATTAATATCGAAATAAAAACGTATTTAAACGAATACGAATATTTCTGCGGATTCTCGAAAACATAATACCAGTGTTTATAGACTGTAGCGAAAGTCGTCGTGTTTCGCGAGCTCGTGTAGGAATTTCAACAAGATATATACAAAAAAATATTATATTCTCCATTTTTTTTTCTTCAATTATACGAAAAACGCCAAAAGTAAAACGCACGGGTCATGGGCGAAGGCGCGTGCATTTCTTCGTATGGAGACGCCACGAGAATGTCGCCGACGTATTTTTTTTTTTATTATTATTATTAGACCGTCGTCCGTTTTTAATCGGTTCGACGGCGGCAACGGTTAATAAAAGACTTGTATTTTTAACATTTCTTTTTTTTTTTGTCTATACGATTAATCTCGTCCGAGTTAATTAATATAATTATTATGACGCCTACGCGGCGAACAACAATCGTGCGACGCTCGTGTGTTTTATTGGCCGTGAGTGTATACGGCGTGCGTCAAAAACAACTCGCGTTTCCGAGCACTGCACACCATCGCCACTGTTCGCCGCCGTCATTCTCGGCACGCGAGTAATCGAACATTTATTTTATTAATTTAGGCGGCGACGAATTCGTAATGATATTTATAAAATTAGTGACGACTATTCGAGCGGGGGAAATAACGACTCTTCGGTAATCGTTATCCGTGTCCCGGAACAATTCAGACGAGTGGCCAATATTATTATAGCTCGATTCCACACTCTTCCGGTTGCTTTTCGTTAAATCATATCAAATGACGGTTTTTTTTTCTTTTTTATGTAGGAATGAGGAGGAGACCCAGGAAAATGTTATAATTCTTTATGGTCCGCCCGTCCTCGACAATCCCTGACGCCAGTGTAATCACAACGGGATCCGTGGGTTATCTTTGCGTTCGCACACCATCGAACTCTTCTTCGACCGCAATAATATTATAATATTCCGCGAGTAACGCGTTTCTGCGTCATAATAGACACACTGCACTGCCTGCAATCATACTGAATAGCTATCGTTCCACGCACGTAAGTATACGATGATAATAATAATAATAATAATAATAATAATAATAATAATAATAATAACAATTTATTGCAATATTCCGGCGTGATAACAACGCGTGCGCGCGCCGCCGCTCGATCCCCGCTATTGCGAAAAACGGATAAATTTACTTGTAACGCGGGCGCGCGCGCGCGCGCGGGGAAAAGACGTCGGCGGCGGTGCGAAAGTCGCATTAGCAAAGAGCGGTCTCCGGTACAAGCGCACCTGATGTCTCACACACACACACACACCCGGTAAACTGTTTAAAAACTCCGGATGACCGAAAAACTTTTTACTACCCCGAGGAGGAGCGCTCGTATTATATAATGGCGAGCGAAATCTCCGGCTCGCTTCACCGTTATAACCTCCTCTCATCCCTACACGAGCCGTTCGCTAAAGTGTACCCGCAAGCTCTTGTGTAGTGCAGGCGACCACGCCGTTCGGGTAATTGTTACGGGGCGGCGCGGACGAAGTTAACGCGCGCTTGTATAATAATATACCGCGTGCGCCTAATGAATAATAAAAAAAACTTACGGTCCTGCACGCGCGGGACGAAGTGATGACGACGATGATAATGATAATAATACGCGCTTTGAGATGAATTCCGATACGAGAACGGCGGTTATTGCTGCGCAGGATGCACACGCTGGTGTACGCGAACCGCGGGACGGTAACGAGAATTAATTAATTATACAAAGCGCAGGGCCGGATTTAGGAATGTGGTGGGCCCACCTTAAAAGTATATATTATATTTCGATAACATATTATATTTAAAATATATTATTATAAGTGAATTAAATTTAATAATATATTAACATTTATCGCAAAATAATATTTTATTAGAAATTTTAAATTTATTTTGCAAATATTATATCGTGTTTTATACTTGGATGCAAAAAAATCCCTCATTAAGTGGAGGCCCTCATTTTGTGGAGGCCCGGGGCCCCCCTGGCCCCCCCCCTAAATCCGGCCCTGACAAAGCGAGTACGACGATTCGATTTACAGTAATGGATACACACACACATAAGGGGGAATTTATGGGACGGGGAATAGAGAAAAAAAAACCGCTGCCCGTTGGAACGCTTACGGCGTTTCCCGGCTCTTCCACACTTGTTCGCTTGGTCAACAGTTAAACCGTTTAATGATTATTTGTATTTTTCAAATAGCTGGATATCCGACGTTTTCCTACGAGTAGATACTGAATTATTGTTCGTGTTGAAAAAATGTTTTTTTTTTTTAAATTGTCCTATACGGTATAGGCCTCTGTTTTTTTTTTCATACGCGACCGAATCACAGCAGTGGTGCTAGGGTATTTTTCCAGGGCCACTGGCCGAATCGTATAAAGAAAGAAAATTGGTAACCATGAAAATCAACACATTGGCCCGCCGATAATCGGCGGAAGAATCTCAGAGAGCAACAGCGATTTTCTCCTCGTAATCGCTTTGTTTTTTTTTTTCAAGATAATTTTATGAACGCGTTGAATTTGTTAACGTTTAAAAAAATATATAATTAAAAATCGTCGACTGCGTCGGAAAATCAGTGACGAATTTTCTCGGACCACGCCTACAACAGTCTGCGTGGATTATTCTGCAAATCAAGCATGACGATTGGATTGCAAACCCTTGAAATAAGGTGGATTCTCTTTTATGAAAATTTTTTATTTTTATACGATTGAAATATACCGACGGAGAAGAAGAAGAAACGACGTTATGTGTTAATTTCGTTTGTGTTCGTTTTCACTCGTGCAATCAGGAATTTATTCGGTATTATGTATAGGTAAATTCGTATATTATATATATATTTTTTAACGCCGTTTTCGAATTCAGTAACCCCTCGAGACAATCGAATTTCAAATTTCGGACGGTTTTTTTCTTTTCTTAAAATAATAATAAATCATATTCTCTTATCGGCATAGCACTCAATAATGTCGTGGTAGTGACGTCGAATTATTATTAACACTTTCGCCTGTTTAGTCTTTGACGCACGCACACAAACGGTACGCGCGGTATGTGGTAAAACAATTATAAAAAAAAAGATCGATCCGTATATACAGTAGTAAGTCGGGAAGTGGTCGGTAGAAGCGGCAAACGTCTCTCTCTCTGTCTCTCTGTACATTTTCTCGCTAATTCTATTTGACGGGTTAATTTATCGCCATCCAGTTAAACACAACGACCACAACTATACACTTACGGACAAAGAAAGAAAAAAAAGAATAATAATAATAATAATATTTTATATATAAATATAAATCGTCCGAAGCGGCGCGCAGAAACGTGTGGTGTATAGGAACCTAAGCCGGAGTGGTGACGACGGCAGTAGTTAATTTTCATTAACCGCCGCCGGCCGCGGTGGCGGTGGTGGTGTTCGGATGAAGGAAAGAAGGAAGGGCGCGAACGAGACGACCAGAGTTGACCCTTAAGGACGCTGACATCATTTTTACACCGGATGACTCACGTGTGTGTTTGCGTGTGCGGTCACACACTGACGGTTCTGTGTGTAGAGAAAAAAAACATGATGCTGATGATAATAATAATAATAATAATAATAATAATAATAATAACGATAATAATAATAATAATAATAATAATAATAATAATAATAAACTAAGAGCGGCGCGCGCGTATTAGAACTAAAATAATAAACGATCGTAATAAAACCCTATTAAAATAATAAACCACTATCCCTATAATTTATACGTTTCGTCTTCCGTACGTAACGGAGTGCTGTTGGACAATATGTGCGCACACAAATAAAAAACGACGGAATTATTATGTTCGACGGTTTTTTTGCTTTTTTTTTTTTTTTTGTGCGCGCGCGGGAAATTTTGACGAAAATTACTGCACGATAGACGCGTTGTTAAATATTAAAAAGTTACGACGATGTGTTTTAATCGTAGCGCGTGTTCGACCCACAATTTTTATTTCCCTACAGATATGTCCAACGAATGTTTTCGTTTTAATAATATTTACGAAATATTTGCGTTTTAACAATATTTACGAAATATTTGCGTTTATTCGCCGCGGAACAGAAGGCGCGCGCGTTGACGTTTTTGTTTTTACGCGCGCGTGAACGAACAAACTTTGTCTAACCTAACCGCCGCTGGCCTTTGCAGTGTTCGTGAATTCGTCGCGGCCGTTGAAAACGCAAAAATCCATACGCAATCGGCCGCGGGCGCGCGTTTCATTTCGATCGCTTCGCAAAAGTATTTTTAGAAAAAAGAAAAGGACTCGTTACCGAATCAATTCGGCGAAAGAATCTGGCGGCCAAGAATCGTAGAGAATATTATCGTTGAGGTTTTCGTCAACTTCGTAAAAAAAATAAAAGAGCGTTTCGGATAAATCCTAATAAATACAAAAAATAAATATTATACGGACTACTTTTTTTTCCGGGGTGTGTCCGCCGCGGCTCACTGTTAATTGCTGCGGTAATCACGCGTGAATAAACGCGGTGTAGTACGCACAAAATAGTGTGCGTGCGTGCGACGAGCCATACGAATGGTTTTATTATTATTATTATTACTTTTAATTATATTTCTAATTGGTTTCACTAGAAATGTTTTCCATTTCAATTGGGTGTGTTTCCACTTGGAACTCGAATTTTTATACGCCGTAGAATTTCTATTATTCGTGTCGTACTCCCAGTTACTCGGTAATATTTTTGCACGAACGATAAAATAATAAAAAAAAAAAACAAAAAAATTCGTTGTAGTTCGCAAATAAAAACGTATTGTTTCGTTTAATCAGTAAAACAAAACAAAAAATAAATAAATAAATATTGTTTTTAACAAATTGCGAGAAACGGGAAGTGGTAAAACTTGGCGCGCGCCTGTGTGGCCTGTACGGAAAAACGCGATACGATTGGAGGACGTAAATCGAACGAAATAATTGCGCTTTTTTTTTTTTCGTTACCGTTACACTCCGCGCAGAGTCGAGTGCAAAATATGGCAACCACTACGCGGAGCTTTCTTTTTCCACGTTAAACGAAACAAATTTTATTTGAATTTCCAGGACACGTGTACTCGACGTGTTTTAACGTTCGCGGGGACCTCGACGTGTAAAATTGAAACAACGCCGGTTTTTATTCGGTCGAATAACGAGACGGAACGGCCCTTGCGAGTACACACATAATTTTGTAGTGTAGACGCGTTTTTATTTATTTATTATTTTTTTTTTTTTTTTTTTTGGATTTAAAAGTTTAATTATTTGTCAGCGGACCGCAGTCCTAAAAACATAACCGCACGACGACTACGGCTCTTTCGATTGCTCGACAACGTTCGACTACGTGTCTTGGGCGCGGTTTTACGGTCCCTCCTCTTCTCGCGCACTCCACACCGCGGCCATCTCTTTCCGTCACGTACTACCCACGAGAAAAACGTGAACTCATTCTCGCCGTCTGTTTCTCGAACAGCGCCTCCGTGTTATTATTATTATTATTATTTCTACAATTTATGTCTTACTCTCACGGTAAAAACCACTGTTCTCGTACGACGCTTCTAATGCGCTTTCGAATTCGCACTCGAATTCGATTCCGTTCTGAACTAGTCGTTTAACATAATTATTCGAATTTTCAATCGATTTTATTGCCAAAAAATATTCGAAAAATAATAATAATAATTCCGTTTCGGGTATTCCAATATTGAAAATCTATATATATAAAAAAAAAAAAAAATACAAACATTATATTCGATTTATTATTCCATAACTGTAGCGGTCATATGTGCTCCTATTGGAAATCGTCAAACACTATATGTATAATAACAATGGATAAATCGATGTTTTACAGATATTATATGTAACGGGACAGACTTGACGGTTTATTTTTCAATTCTTCGCGTAGAAATTTCGTTATGAAAAAACGGTTATTTTTTTTCGCTGCTTTTTTCATTTAAAATCTCGTGTTTATTACGTATAACGCGCGCGTGTGTGTGTGTGTGTGTAATCGTAGTGGTGCAGAATAATTACAGTGAAAACATTTCCACGCGTGTTTAATAGGACTGAAAACATAACAGTACCCACGTGGAATTAAACTTTTACTCGTTCGAATTCGAAATTATTGTAATTCGCAATACGCGCGACGATAAAAGATAATGAACGAACAATTAACTAACGAATCCGGCTCGTTTTTCGATCAAAAAAAAAAAAAAACATTATTATATTTATTAATCGATAGCAAGAAAGATCAATGAGGCTGCAGCGCGTGATCGTGTCTGTATTCGAATTGCCGAAATTGTATTGGAGCAATCGCCTTTTAACGTTATAAATACGAATTTCGAAATACTTTCTACAATATTGTTAATCGATTTAACATACCTCTGCAAATCACGCGCGCCGTCATTATTTAGACAATTATTTTTCATTTTTCGCCAATATCGAATATTGGTAAAATGAAATTTCGATTGAAAAAAATGAAAATTTACAATACGAAAATGAATGTATATATAAAAAAAAAAGTGTATGATAAAACGAATTGGACGAAAAACGCTCGTGTGTCCTCGTGAATTGTACACAATTTTTTACGATGTGCAATTGAATATTGTACGTCATACATACTTATGTACAATAATAAAATATTATATAACTGCGAAAAAACAATCACTCGTTTAGCTGCAGTGTAAAACGATTAATGTAGTATTATACACAAGGATGGGCAGCATTGTAAATAAAAAATATATCCATGTAGGAATATAGTTTTACGCGTATTTTGTGAGTATTCAAACACAATACACTTCATTCTAGAAAATATACAAATAGATTTTTTTTTTTTAAAGAATAAGGTTTAAGTGATTTATGATAATTTTTAACACAAAACATAACAGAAATCGTGGCGTAGAACGCAGATTGTCTATAAGGATTTAAACTGCTGATCGACTAACTGACGAGAACCTTAAACGGCAATATATCATCATTCGTCTAGCTGAATGTTTTCGTTCACTATTGTGATGGATTCCGGAAATAATGAAAAAAGAAAACGAATTCAAAATCTATTTGTCAATGCAATGCGAAATCTTCAGGATGATAGTGCGTACTTGGAAGAAAAGTCTAACGACATTATCTGACGATGAAGATTATTATGTGTTTTCAAAATATCAGTCTATACCTGTAGAATGGATCTACACGATATTTCAGTAAAACTAAAGACGAGTTGGGGGGAGTTCAATTATTTTAGTTTTTAAATGATGCAAACAAACATTTATCGCGCTTGAATTTAGTTACCCTACAGAAAAAAATAAATATATTCGTGAAATATAATTCAAGTATTTATGTTCATCAGCTCCACTCGAGTTAGTACTATTTTTTTTCTTTTTAAAGATTTAAGTACCAAAGCCGGACGAAATTATTTAATCATCTGAACAATTCAATAGGTACGCATTACATGCATATCGCAATTCATGACTTGATTAATATCTTAATTTTTATTTTTATAAACACTGTACTCTATATAAAACTACAATTTATTAATTTTTGTTTTTAAATAAATACTTAAATAATTATTCTGTAAAATCGCTTAATAAAAATATCTACGCATCGTACATGATATAACTACGAAATGTATTTATTTTTTATCATTTTAATATAAATAACATATAAAAAAAACAATTAAATTACTATATCGCTTAATGAATTGTAAATTATTCGTTAAAACAAAACTTTTTTTTTCTTATATATTTTATTTCAGAAAATGTATCACGTTCACTGCCACATGGCCGCCGCTGACCCGTGTCAGTTCAGTTTATACAAGTTTATTCAGTATACAACGTCATACAATTTTATGCGTATTTGTCGTAACAGTTTTCTTTTAAATATCATAAATTTCTTAAAACTCTGAATAGTTTGATGGTTTTTTTCTTCCTCGAAACCATCGACTTTATAATATTATGTTGGCTACGACACGGTAAGAGCTATATTTTTTCCATTTCCAAATCGTATTAAAAGAAAATCATTTTAAGTTCATGTTGAATATTGTTGTACTACAAGTGGCTATGCGATATGAATAAGCCGGAGTCACCGGAGCAACCGATTCGGCTTCGTGATAAATTCAAATCGTTTAATAAGCTCGGAACCGATGTTTTCTTTTTTTTCAAAATGTCCTTAATGTGAAGTATTTTACTCATCCATACAACGCACACGAATATATTTAAACACGATAAAATGTCGTCAATACTCGAAAACGTGTACCGTGTTGATTATTAATTTTCTTTTTTTTGTTCCTTTTTCATTCGAAATCTCTCCCGTATTCTATGTGTAATTATATGTAAATAATGTGATTATAATACGTGAGAGAAATACGGGGGTAAAAAAAAAAGAAAAGGAAAACGACTTCGCGAGCGCATAAAAAAATAATCCGATTTCAGTAGTTTCTTGCGAACCGTCGAGAAAATCTCGTGCGCAACGCCACAGCGTTTTTACCGGGAAAATTTTTAATGAAAAAAAAAAAAGCAGCGCGTATGTTATGTGTGCGCGGCCGTTAAACGAATAAACGGCGTGTATATGTGCGCTGCATAAATATACGAGCGGAAAAAAGAAATCCCTTTCCAAGCACATAGTATTAAATAAAAATCTTGGACCTGTTTTTTTTCTCCTCTTTAAATAAGTTATCCGCGTTTAAAATTGCAGAGGTCTGGTGTAACGGCAAAGAGCGCGTGCGCGCGCAGTAAATTCAATGCCGTTTCAATGTTTTTGCTCGTTCCGGGCACGTTTCGACGATATACCACCGACAAACGCGCGCTCTCCTCAAAACACAATAATCGTATTATACACACACGCACACACTGTCTACAAATTTTTCTATACGTTTTTAAATTTATAGATTTTCTTTTAACAAAATATAATTCTTTTTTTTCCCCTCCCAACGTACAAACCGAGTAAAACGGAATTTAATCCGTCGATCCAACACACTGTTTTAGCGACGAAAACGATTTTCGCTCTTGCCACCGCCACAATCGACGGCGCAATTGAAATTCGAATACTATTCGTCGGTATACATACCGCGTTCGAATAATCAACGCCATTCGATATTATACGCATTATGTAATAATTTCAAATGTATTTTATACACTTATTGTATAACGGAAAGAACATAGTTTGTTCGACATTTTCAAAACGTTTACAAAACATGGAAAATAACGACTGCAGCAGCCGTGTGCAGGCTTCAATGGAAACTACTAAAATTATAAAATTTACGAATACAAATCGATATTTAGTACAATTTATCATTAAAAAAAAGTCAAACATCCGATTGTAATATATTCGTAAAAACGATTGTCGCGCACTTTTTTTACAGAATCTCTATTACTTATTTGGTAACATTATTAAATGAGTGATTACGAATGCCTTAAATTAATCTACCCGCTTGTTTATCGCCTTTGAAAATGTGTAGTATCGCATTTGACTGTACGTCGAACCCCTGCTTGTAATTTCTACAAAAACGATTTAAAAGAAATTTCACGTCTCGAAAGTAGAATTTGAATTATGACGAATAAAACGAACAGTGAAAACTACAAATAATTCGTTCGACATACATTGAAAATATATGACACTCCTAACGTTGAGAATTTACTCTATTTTATCGATCGCTATATATGGAAAGAACTTTTTCTACTGTTAAACGCATATTAAAACACATTCAATTGAAACTCCATCTATAGTGAATGCCCGTTTAAACGGCCATTGCACATTGTTCAACAAACACTGTATAACAATTATAATTATTGAAAACGTTAATAGATCCTTTTGTAATTAAAAATGAGAAACTAAATGTTTAACACTTTGTATATTTCACATCACGCTATAAAAATGTTTATGTTACAGTTATGTTTTTTCAATCGTTCTCCTTTGACAATTTTCTATTACGCATTTGAAATTAAATGCGCGAATTTCATTTATTCTTAAAAGAACGGATCATTACCGGCAACGAATATCATGTCAAAAGAGAAACAGAAGTATTTGTTTTTTTTCCATCCTTAGTTTAATCCCATTAACAAATGAGATTTGGACGTTTTCAAAAGTAGATCTATAAAATTCAGTGGCTATTGAATACTACAAGTAATATTGAAATTCGGTCATTTTGTCCTTTTAAAATTTTTCACTTATATTTGTACCTATTCACGTACAATGTGCGTGTACTAATGCACACACAATTTTGCGGCGTTTACCGCATATAAAAGTGTGTACACGTCGGTATTATATTTAATATTACACGGTATATATATATATATATTATATATATATTGCGATCGATATCGTCGACATCGTTCTACTACTCATTCTCCTTCGGACAACTCTAAATATCTATAAAACTTAATACGACCTATACCTACTGTATTATATAAATGCCATCGTACACGGAGAAATCTGCTTAGAATGTCCATTTATTTTCGATTAATATTTTACGACCCTATCCGTGGCATCGTCCCCGCGACGACGTATATCGCAGCGGATAATAAGAGATCAATAACGACAGTAATAACGTATAAAATATAATACGATATGTTTTTATTTTATTATCGGTATGCCGTGAAATATTAATATATATACCGAAGTACAACCATGGGATTGGAAGAACATACGATGGTGTGTGTATGTGTGTGATTTAATTTTTCAATTACGTTCGAACAACTGATATTTAAAAAAAAAATGTAAAACAATTGATTTTTCGGATCCGAATTCTATATTAGATCATATTATATTTCCAGGTCCGTATTAACAATTGTTACGCTTCGGAGCAACGCGACTTTTTTCTTTTACTCCTTTTACCCCTCTCGCGTACACGCGATTTCTCGTGATTTATTAACTCATCGTATCTTAAAATTGATCTTCGACTAAAAAAAAAAAAAAAAAAAAAATTCAAATATATGCACAACACATCGAGTAGATAAAATTAAATACAAATAGACATTACGGATTTTTAATTAATTTTTTTTATCGTAAATTTCTTAGCAAACTCTCTCTAACAATAATTTCCAATTTCCAATTAATAATCGATTATGATATTTCAAAACAGAAAAGGAACGTTTTGCAATTCGTACGATATACATGTGTATGTTATTATTATTATAATAATGACGGTAAAGATCTATAAAAACGTCAGCGCTAAAGTAAGTATATTCTCCCCCCAAAAAAAAATTAATTAAAATTTTGCTCTGCCCTGCAATTTTTCTCTGCTTTCGTCTCCCAAAATACTGTTTCGCGTACAGAACGTAAATCAAGGTCTTAATTGTCATACTGTATATCACTTGATCCACGCTATACACGCACGTATTGCGGTCTTAATAGGAATTACAACGCGCGTATTATAGTTGATTTATAAAATATTATTATTTTGGTGATTTTCTGCGTGATATTCGTAACAAAAAAAAAAGTAGAAGAAGAAGAAGAAACGGCCGCAGCGATAACTACAAAATAAATATATATATATTTAGTAGTGTATGTGTAATATGTAGTATTTATCTTTGACGACGATACTGTTTGTATTATCGGACCGTCTCCGTTACAAGCAATCGCGATGAATAACCGACATTTGAATATATATATTTTTTTTATTTAATTCAATTTAGACAATTATAAAATTTATGCATATAAGGTGTATAGTTCAATAATCGTAATTGATGTTTTTTTTTTTTTTTTAATTTATACCGTAGTAGCTTGAATAACACGACGGCAGAACCATCCAGTGAACGCACTTGTGCGTGAATTTTAAAAAACAAATTAATCCGTATTATTATTACTCAATAAATTTTTAATAATCATCGTGTAAACCTTATAGGTGCATTACAATTACAATTGTTTTTCATTCACACCGCGGGTTTATATAGTATATACGAGTATATATAAAACATTATAGATAAATTGTACTCGCGCCGTACAAGGACGTCGAAGCCAACGCCGTTTGCGTTGTACTTAATGTGTCTGTATTATTATCGGTTAAAATTCGTTATGAATTCTATGATCGGCATTGTTTCGGGGATCCGAACGATTTTGGATATAGTTTCTAAGTGAGTATACCTCATACGCTACAGCGTTGCGTTTTGAAAATTTTCTGGTATACGTTCGTTTGGGACATTGAAAATATTTTATTGTTTAAAAATGTTTGTACGCGAGTAAATGTCCATTTGGATATCGAAAGCAAAAAAATAATAGAATATTGTGCGCGGGGTGAACGCAGCAGTCGGGACGTAGAGAGGTTTTCGTGTTCTAATTGAAAAAATAAATAGCTGCAGTTATGCGAACTCCTACGACTAATCTGGTGCAGGAATGTATTGGTTTTGTCGATTGTCTGTCAGGTGTAATTATTATGTACATAAGCGTATTACATTGCGTTTTTCAAAGTGTTGCTCTGAGCATATTTTAAATTCGCAAATGTATTTCGCGCGTTTTTCGTTATGATAATTATATGCTGACCGCGTCGCTTCGCGTTAGTTCGGCGCGCAAAATCGATTGAGTTAATTAAAAACAAATTATTTAAAATTATTTCGATCGGAAAAGTGAAAAAAAAATTCATAAACGTATTATTTATCATTTTGTGCGCGAGACTATACAGTCGCCGCGGGGTTGTTCAGACCGACAAATCGTTGTTCATATATATTATATATTATAATAACGTGATGAATTTCGCGTAAACGTTGTCGACGATACTCCGTGTAAATAATCGCGCGAAAACGCGAATTTTTTTCTTTCGTCAATCGCCCGACCGTTCACGGCGATCACGTCCCGCCGATACAATAATAATAATATGCCATCAACTGTCTGTAATCCCGCGCACGCTCCGGAACCGATTTAAAGTGGCGTAACGCGTATTAAAAAGGTGTTTTTTTTTTTTTTTTTTTAACGGCGAGCCATTAATTTTTGTTGTTTTTTTATATTATATCTGCCCGTTAATAAATAGGATACGTTTAATCGTCTAGTGGTGTATTACTACTACTAACACAACACGGAACATTGAACGTGTATAATACGGGTGTGTAACCCGATGCGAAATCGCTTATGGGTTTCTGGTTTTTCATTGGGATTTATTAGTTTTAACTGTTCGGAAAGAGAACCAGGCGCGCCTGCAGTTAAAATGTACTTCAATTAATATAATATATTACCACGGACCGCCGTCGCATATATTTTTAACGATTTAAATGAGTTTTTTACGAGAAAAAACGTACGATATTATTGTTATTATTATTATTATTATTATTATGATTATTATACGCGCGTACGTCTCGCTAGTAATATTAATATTGACCAATGGACAATAATCGTGGGGCGCCCACAATACATGCGCACGTTTAAAAATAATAATCGAATCTTAACACACCAAAACGCGTTACGATTTTAAAAATGAACGATATTCCCGAGAAAACACTACGATTATAGAAAACCGCGATAATCGCCTGCACAATTATTATTATTATTATTATTAAACGCGCGATTACGTCGTTGTTGTTATAGTATTGACGAATTTTTTTCCCTATAATGTAAACGATCGCTATGTTTTTAGTTTTTTTATAGAAATCTTTATAAAATTATTAGCGCGTACCGTAATCCCGGTAAATTATTGAAATGTTTAACAGTTGAATTCAAAATGTTCCTCTAAACGATATAAATGAAAATCGCAATTTTCAAAATCCACAAGGGGGAGTTAATAACAGATAATTACGCGACGTCTGCTGCAGAGTTGGAATTAACCAAAACCCGTTTCGGTAAAATGTTTTCAATTGTTTTTTGTTCGGCTACAGTTTTGAAATCGTTGATTGTATTAACAAAAACGGACGAGACTTTTGTAAGAAAAACTGTATGCGTGTGTTTATTCGTTTTTCTATTGCGACATTATTATTATATTCTTTTGAACGCCGATTTAATTTTTTTTTTTTTTTATGCGACTTATTACGTAAAGATCCGCTTATTTGTTTTAACGCACGAAAAAAATGCGTTAAATTCTCTTTCGAATTTTGAAACGTGTTTGAATAGTAACCGATAATGTATTATTATTGTTCATTTATTTCAATGAAATAAAATGTTAGAAAAATGTACGAAATACAAACTGTTTTTTTTTTGTCCTTCTTCGAATCACTCGAAATGAATGGAGGGGGGGGGAGCTCCCATTTCGCGATTCCCGATTTAAAATATTTAGTTTATTTTCACTGTTGAGAAAAAATAAATAATGTCAACCGCGTGGTGGGAAAGAAACGCGACGTTGGCGACAAACAATTACAAAACAGAGATAGAATCCCGAGCCGTCATAAATGAGATATTACGTCAAAATAATATAAATATTTCTCGATTTGAAACGACAATGTGTAATAAAAACATATATTGTATATTACAAAACGATACAATATAACGTGTATCTACTAGTGTGTAATCGCACTTGAGGTTTTATTGACGGTTAGTTATACGCTGCTGCAGAGAAATAAAATTGGTGTAATTTTTATACTGGTTTTGTGTGCGTGGTTTTATACGTTATAAAAATTATCGTATTTATGTGTAGATAAAAAAAAAAAAAATTTAACACATCATTTGTACATGTATCGCAATAAAATTCGAAATATAATAATAATAATAATAATAATAATAATTAATAAGGTGTACGTTAAAAATCGTTCTTTTCTCTCTCTCTCTCTCTCTCTTTTTCTCTCCTAATCCCCTGCACTTCTCAAATCCTACGCTTTTTTTTCCTTTCGCCCGAACGAGTGAAATTACCGACTAGCTCCTATTCGACGCAATCCATAATCGTATCTTCACATATTCCTTCGTTATAATATACGGTTCCGTGTAATCTTCTCGTTTAATCCATCGTCTTCAGCGCGTTCACATCATAATCGCGGTCCGTCCTTAAACATTCCTGTTATTTTTTCCGTTAAACGACTCTTCTGCAACACATACTAATATCGTTCTCTCCACGATAATGCGCGGCGTCTTAATACTCGGTTATCGCCGATATTCTTTCCATTGTTTCTCGTTCCATATTCTATCTCAGAGAATTCGCCTAACCAAACTTTTTCAATCCTAAATTTCCCGAAATCGAGACCAATTATATGTAGATCCTGTTTTTATATACATATAATTCCATTTATCCTTTCCGTGGGTTTTCTAAAACTGTAATTCGTTTCAGTTTGTCGAAATCTTCTGTACCATATCGTATACCGTTTAATAATATTAATTTTTGTTTATTTAAAGTTACATTTCAAGTCGTTTTTCGATTATATTTTTTCAATCAGGTTTAAAATATTTTATAAATATATATATATGCGCATAATAGCCCGCGGTGTGCTATACAAAATTAACGAGATGCTAAAGTGCGTGTGTATTAATAAAAATATTAACAGTGTATATACATATTATATTTCGGATAGTTAAGCGACAATTGTGGTTTTAAAATTTTATACAAAATACAAATGATGCGAAAAAATTCGTTTTATATACGTGATCGAATCCCTATAATTGCGGAAACCAGCTAAACCGCTTTCGTAATTTACTATATTCAAATTGAAATCAAATCAAATTTTACTAACGGTTGACCGCATATTGGCCACGGTTTACGCACGAAAAACATGGTGTGACGGATTGAGTCATAATACGATATGCTCGTCGTACGCTCTTGAGATTTCATTTAAATTAAAAAAAAAAAGAAATAATCACTGGTGTACGACCGTCAAGCAAAATTTGCGCGAAGAAAATATGAATAATTTCTGTCTGTTTTTCGGGAACGGACGTTATTTTCTCCCGCAGAAGACCGTCGCGCGGTTCCGTTACGCAATGACATCGTTGTAATTATCGCAGAGACGTTATAGACGATATCAAAAAAAAAGACGAATTTCTCGTCAATTCGTTTAAAATTATTAATTTTATTAATTTCTTAATAAAAAAAAAAAAAAATTCATTTTAATTAAATTCGTTATATGAGCTCACACACTCGATCGGCTTATTACAGTAACACACTATTCATCACGATTGAGATATAATATTCTTTTCGGCTTTTATGAGTTCCCCTATGTGTATTGTCACCAGCGATTCTCAGGCCCTGCGCAGTCCACCGAATCTTGTTCGACAAACGGTTTCGTATCGTTTAATTAACGGATTAAACGATCGATAGGCATATGTATATATATAAAAACAAAGGGCCCGCTCCCCCCTTAATCGCTTACCGTCGTGTTTGGCTTTCGGCGTGACCAGACGGAACGCGCTGTTTCCGCTTGAATTGCCACTGCCGCCACTGTGGTGATGATGGTGATGGTGATGATGGTGGTGATGATGCCCGCCGTCGCGTTGACGATCGTACTGGACGAATTTCAAGAGACCGGCCGCGGGTTGTACCGCGTGTGCGGCCGGCGAATCGCCGCCGTCGTTCGGCCGCACCGCGGAAACCGCGCCGCCGCTACAACCGGTTACGACGACGGCGGCGGCGGCGGCGGCAGCGGCGGCGGCGGCGGACGAAGAAGCGGACGATGACGAGGACGACGACGACGAGGAAAAACATGTGCGGACGGCCGACGGCGGCGTCCTCTTCACCGACACGCTGAAGTCGATCGGCGCGGACACCGTGATTTCCATCTCGCGCGGTCGGTCCGTCGGCGACGGCGAGAGAAAATAGAAATCGCGCAAAACGACAAACAAAAACAAAAAATAGAAGAAAAAAAAAAACTCTTTTTTTTTTTTTTTTTTTTACTGGATAGTAATTGCGAGAGCGTTTCGAAAACGTCGTCCGGCGGTGCCCAACGGTTGTGAATCACACGCGGTGTGCAGTGCCGTCCGGGCGTCGACTGTCGCGTTGCGGCCGCGGTACAAAAAAAAAAAAAAAAATAAAATTATTATTATTATTACACCGCGTTGAGAGAGAGAAAAAAAACAAAATCCTACAACGGACGCGCGCTTACGCTATCCGTTCGGGCTGTATGAGAACGCATCAATGCCGCGGCGAAGGCGGCAGACCGGGTCGTCGCGTCGACCGGGGGGCCGGCCCCCCGAGGCACACTCCTCCCACAAGACGACTTTTGACTAACCGCAGAGCAACGCGGACGAGCGCGTCGTCGGCGGTTTTCGCGCGCGCACACACACACACACACACACCAGCAAGAGGTTACTTCTTCACCGCTCTCGTGTGTGCTCTTGTATTGTGTGTGTGTGTGTGTGTGTGCGTGTGCGCGCCGTTATGCCGTCGAAATCCCCCCCCGCGATCCCTTCACGACCGGCACCTCTGTGCCCCCCACCCTACAATCAAACAAAATCCCTATAACCGCACCGACCCCGCCGCCGCCCACAGGCTAATCGCCACATCGCGGTATATAATATTATATACGTCGCGCGCGTTTTTTCCATGCGCGCCCCACCATCCTCACCGCCGCACCGGGACGTGTCCCTGTTCCTACTACAGGAGCAGCACCGCGTCGATATACTGCAACAATAACAAAATATCCGTGTACGCGTTATAATATATTATTAATAAATCCATTTTTGTTCTCCACAGTATTCCGTCGATATTTGTATATAATATATTCGTAGTAGCGCCGGATTTATGTTCCGTTGCGATTTTTCCGCGATAATATTTAAAATACTTAAATAATAAGTAAAAAACAAAAAAAAAAAAAAATGGTAAACTCGCATGTATTATAACAACCGCTGTTGATGATTTTAAAAACGACTTTCTGCCGACGCCGGTAAAGTGGCTATTTGGCTATTGCTATTACTGCAGGATTCTCGGACAAAACGATTTCGTTAAAAAAAAAAAAAAAAAAATTCACAAGAAATAGTCGGTGCGCCGTTTTTTTCCGAAAACGTTTTTTTTTTTTTTTTTACATTCAGAACGAAGCGAAAAATGTATTTTAAAACGTAGTGTTTAAATACGTTTTCGTGAAGTCTTTGTTATGTTTCCAATAGCGTATATGTTATAAATGTATGCAGTATTGGCACTTTATTTAATACATTTGATCAACAGTTTTTGTTAAACGTACCGTAAGAGAAGAAAAAAATATAAGAAAACTTTCATAAAATCGTGAAGAAATATTAGTAAAATTCTAGTAGGATTTTCGAATTTTAAAGTCGTACAAACTTATATAGACATATAACATTTAAACGGTATTATTGGAATATCGTTTAACGTATTATTATTTCTTATTTTTTTTTGTTTTTTTTTTAAGTGTTTAAAGTTTGAATTTCGAAAAACTACAAAGAATTACAATATATACGAGTATGAAAAAAAAAGGTTTAACTCAGAATCGTTTTTCTGAAAACTCAGTACATCGTTACATTCACATTTATAATAGTAATAATTAATAGCAATACAATACGACTCAACACACCACACGAATCGCTGTTACGTTTTTTTTACAACGACGACATGCGTTAAGGCATTGTAAAAATCGTATTTATATCATAATAAGACACTGCGGTGCTCTGTTTTCAATCATTTATAAGCTATAAAATATACCGTATCTACTGATTTTTAAAGCACGTCTTTTGAACGCATAAATTTAAACGAAAATTTATCGGTATATTATTGATAAGCGTATAGGCATTTTGGTAAATTACTTACGCGGTTAAATCTTTGGAAATCGCGCGAGGATATTTCACGATGCGATTTTCCCCGTTGAACAGAACTGGAGAAATATATACGCGCACGGTTCATCGCTGGCGGTGTGGAAAAACAGAAAACAATTACGTACAGTCGACGTGGAATTAGCACACGTGGCCATTGCCGGAGAAACACTGTCCAGACACGCACTCTGTTCTTTTGATGGGAATGAAAAATTTTTACGTCGTAATTTTTTTCGGAAAAAAAAACCACTTCTTTCTTTTATACACGCAATATTATTATTAGGTTTTCTAAAACGAATGACAGGCATACCGAAAGAAAAAAGTTCTGAAACAAGCGAATTTAACCATACACCTCTATGTACGCCAATCATGGAAACAAATACACGGTTGTCAACTATTTTTTCGGCGGTATATTTATGGCGAATCAGATCGAAACACAATAAACGTATAAGGTAAAATATTATGTACACGCCATTTGCGTACATTATAAATTAAACCCAACCTAAATGTATTTTAATCTGTCCGTCATACGAACGAATAAATTATATTTCATACGAAGTAAAATTCGTTTTAAAAATATATATTTAATTAGTTACCCGATAATAAATAATATTCATATTTTTTTTAATCGAGTTACTTTTATTATTTCAACACAAAAAGCTAACCGTACGGAATAATTATAGTATATATATATTTTTTTTTTCAATAACAATAATAATAATAATATTATTATTATTATTATTATTGTTATTAATATAGAACACGAATCAAGTAGATACGACAAGGGTTCCCAAACTTTTTATTACCGGGTACCACTACAAACTTTTATGATCAATACGAGCCGTACCACCTCAATGCTGAAACTAAATTATCACAGTCAAACTTTTTTTTCCCACATAATATGTCTTTTACGAATTTATTTGTTTATTGAAACGTAATAATTGTAAACAATATTCGTATAAATGTGAAAAAAATCTTAATTCGCAGCTAAGTCTTAATGTTTGAATTAAAATTTTTTAATTTCATGTCGTTTTGTACAGGAACAAATCGATATCCGTCTGAACGTAGCTCATTTTCACTCGTGAGTCCTACTTTTTAAAACCTAACGGTTCAGAAAATACTGCACTGTCTTACGCAAACGAGTGGTAAGACGAATGTAAATGCTCGCTCGGAAACAGATGTGTATTCGATTTTTGTTGACATCCGAAACGAAACAAATGTTTTGTCTGATTTAAATGCGACCAATCGCTCAGCGTCGTGTCAACGGATAACCACGCCGCCGTCGGTATTTATCAAAATCATGTCGAATAATATCGAATGTGTTAATAACGACAATAATGAAATGTCTAGTCTTATGGAAAAAATTTCTTCGCGTACCGCAGCACAGGTTGGGAACCGCTGCAGGAGTACGGGATATAAAGAAGATAGAAAATCGTATTCCGTGTCGACGGAGCGCAGTTCTTGTTTTTTAATAAACACGTATAATACGTTATATAGTGTATTACAACACGCGCCGACACTTGAACTGCAGATTTGCCGTGAAATAAATAATTTAGCGCTGATCGAATGAAATAGGCGCGTCGGCGGAGGGCGAAGAAACGTTGCTTCGTTTAAAATCAAAATGCCGCATTTACGTTTCCGTCCACGTACACTGGGTGATTAGACGTCCTCGAGTGTTTGTATAATAGTCAGGACATGGAAGTATGCAAATCGTGAAAATTCAATTTGAACGGCCGAACTCTTGTAACGACGTGTATATAAGAGGAATAAAAATAATACTCTCCCGTAATTATTGAAATTAACAAATAAAAAAAAAAAAAAAATACACGAACGAGCCGTTTTTACGTTAATTGGATTTCTTTTTTCCCCGTGCGCGCCGGCAAGTGGAATTTATAGTTCTCCGGTGTTTTATAATAATTGTGCAACGCGCGAAAACGGCGAAAAACAAAAACAAAATCTAAAATCGTATACAAACACAATTCGTTCCATAAGCCATTGTATATATCAATTATTTGGTCTACGCATTTTAAACTCGTTTCTAAACATTTTTCAGCATTTTTTCTTGGTGCCGATTTACACCAAACCTCTATATAACTATCGGTGAGTAACGTCTTACGAATGTCTATTAGCACGACGCATTAAGACCGTCTCCAAAAAAAAAAAAAAAACTTTGAGCGTTTATTCTCAATGCGCTACTGTGATCTGTCACCACACATCGATAATACTATCGATAAGTTATATCCAATAACTTTCTCACAACAATAAGTCTCGAAAACGTTTGCTAGAAATATTCGAGTTATATGCTATGTTATGAGTACGGTGCTAACTTTACGTACGTCTGTCATACAGATTGCGCAATCGTTTCATTTGCAGAGGGACACCGAGACATTTCCCGGTGAGCCATGGCACGCACATGGACAGTGAGGCTCTTTTTACTTTTATTTTAAATTAAAATGTTGAAAAATTTCATTTGGAAATTCTAGAAACGAGGAAAATTTTAATACATTAACGATTGTGTCGACAGAAAAAAAAATATTAATGTCGCAGACGTCATCGACGCCATGAAAAATAAGTTATTGTCAGCAAAAAAAAGTAAACTTAATATTTAACTATACTTAATACTTACTTATTTTTCATTACGTTTTGTTATTTTTAGTGCAAAAAATTAGTCATTTGTTTTGTAATTATACTAATCGAAGGGCTATAAATTTCCTAAAACAATAAACATAAAATATTCACGTGTTTTAAATCCTAAAGAAATCACTAAATACGTCATGATCGAAAAAAGTTTGAGGGTACCATAAAATAAAATTTTCTCCGAGCTGAATTTTCATCGTAGCCACCACACTGGTTCGAATTCCATAATAGTGTATATTGGCTTGACAACGATTACACCGTTTTTATTTGTTCAAACATTAAACGATCTTATTTTAATACAGTACATACATTAATTTTGTATATATCATTACCAAATTCGAGATTGAAAGAATTAATTTTATGCTCACATTTTTTAAAACTACATATACACTGCACCAGTACAGTGCACGTGACTCTAAGTCAAACGAAAAGCGACATTTAAAAGTATTTTTTTCAATTAAACATGAGCCAACGGCCGTCAAGCAGATCTAACGCGAACGAACGGCCAACGTCTAGATCAAGAAATGCGGAGTCGAATTATAAGTGTGAACGGCAACGGAGAACCGAGTGCCGTAGAACTGACGTCATTCAAGAGGCAAGCGTCGATAATGGACAGCCGATGCGAGCGGAAGAACAGCACGAATTTCAGATGGAACCGAGGTACGATCCAAAAGAACTCCGCGATGCCGCAAAGAAACTCAGTTCGTTCTTAAAACTAATCGAGCTCACGAACAACCCGTACGCTAGAGTAGTGGCCCGTGAAGTGTGCAAGACTTATTATCGCTTGTATAATCCGAACCAACATTCCTCAGACGTGATACAATCGATTAACTGGGACTTAAATGCGAAAGAAGCCGACAATTGTGGAGCGAATTCTGGCTCTACGTTCCCGGGTCCAAGATAAAAGAATGGGTATCGTTGCGAACGTATGCTGACGTCACTGCCGCGAATTCCGACGAGAATTTTGACCCAAACCAGTTGCAAGTGACACCCGTCCGTCGCCGTTCTGATCGCAGACGAAAAATTGCACAACCGAAACTCTCTCTGGACCCCATGAACGCGTATACATCCGACTCGCCGCATTCGGATTTAATTAACGTTAGCCCACCGGATATCATGTACGACCATAACATCATGTCAGCCGGTTCGGATTCACAACCTTCTCCGAAGAATTATAATAGACACGCTGCCGGAGCTAACATGTACACGCCGTCACCGCCGACAAGCGAATCCGGATGTCACAGACATGTCGTAGCGGCGACTTCCAATAATAATGCTAGAGATCGATTCGAATGTTGCAGGACAACTGGGAACAAACCGACGCCACGGCACAATCAAAGAATCCGAATGGTCCAGCCGTTGCCGAGAACTCCGGTCGAACCGGAACTGAGGACGAACGCTTTGAACAATAGTGCCGCGTTAATCGACGACGACGACGACAACTCGGATTCCGTGGACAGTTTGAACAGGACCGAGATTCTGACGAGCAACGCGGATAAAGTGGCCTGCGCCTTTACGGATTTATCACTGGCGCAACAAGAACTCGTGAAAAAGAGAATAGCTTTCAGCGCGGTGACACAAAACTGTCTACAGTCGGCGTCGAAAAAGTATTGCGACGCGGACGCTTACCAGTCCACGCACGATCGTAGACTGAAGGACGTTTCACCAACGGTCCGTCAAAAGGAGCTGAAGAAAAAGTTACGATTCGACGACAGCGAATGGAACGAAAATGCATTTAAGGACAGAGATTTTATTCGTATGATTCCGTTTTACGAAATCGTTCACAATCAAATTGAATACATCGCGACTGAACAGCAACAGTACTCGCTCAACATGTTGGACGACATTATGTCCCTTTTATATCACATACACTACGAACTGGGTGACCCGAGATTGAAAAACGACCTGCTCGTCACACACGTCAATGCGGTCACAAGGAACACTTGGGAAAAGTATTTTTACCCGGATACCAATAAAATGCCTGTCGCGCCCGAACCACACCAACTGCACTATTCACCGAGTCCACAAAACACGCCATCCGTGTTCGGCTCGCCGCCGCAACCTCCTTATCCGTCAACTCCACAACACATGCCTGCCGTTGTGCCCTATCAACTTCCACCGTGCGAGCCGTCTACTTCCTCTCAGACCGCGGTCCAACTGCCACCGTGCGATCCGTCTACTTCCTCCAAGACCCATCTGCGACGTAGTGAAAAACCGAAATTATCAAATCGGAGAGCACCTAGTCTCGAACAGACGCGTACAAATAAAGAGTCGAAAACGGCATCGACAACTGATAGAAGACCTCGTACCACAAGTAACACGAGGAGAGTGGCTGACGTTCCTAACGCGCCTTCGGAAACGCAAAATAGTAATTGCATGCGTACGTTACCTAATTTTTTCGGTATTTTCTAATTATTTTCAAAACATGTAGACAAGTGTGCGTTTCTACGAAAAAGTCGACCAAGCGGGGCTCCTAAGGGCTGGGCTCCAAAACTCAAACAAGTAGATCGACCGGAGGAATTGAAGCAGTTCAAAGCAAAACCTTTGCCGAAATTTATTCGTAAACAATTGAATAGCCGCGATGGACCGTGTTGAAGAATATCGTCAGCAGTGTAATCCGGTATAAAAATATTTTTTTAGAAAAAAACCAACTTCGAAAAACGCATTAAAAAGTGTGAAATAATCAATAATCTTTATGCCACTAATGGCATAAGGGATGAATTTCTCGCAATCGGAATTGTAACCACGTTGCCTTAACTATATGTCCTGATTTGGGTAATGCCTATCATTTGAAAATGATTGTTTGCATTTAAAGTTTTTTTAATACTTTTTTTCTAATCACTGCATATAGCCATTTGATACTATTGATGAATATACTATCAGAGATACATATTTCAATATAATTTTTTACAATACCTAAATTAAATTAATAAAATGCGTTTCTGCAATATAATTTTGTTTGAAATTCAACGCCGAAAAGGTTATTGATCATTTCATATTTTTAGTACGTTTTAAGAAATCGTTTTTTTTTTTAAATACACTTTTGTTTCACCCTTTTTAGTCATAGTATAGTTATAGTAGTCATATCGTCATTTCTGATCCTACATTTGACAGGGTGGTTGAGTATGGCTGGGTGGAACTCGCAGCGGAACACCTTCACGTCGTAAATTCTGGGGATTATTTTTAATATTAATAAAAAAATAAAATTAGCGCCTATTATTATTATTATTATTGATTTATCATTTTTTCAATTATACCAATTAAGTCTATTTTTACATTAGGGCCTTAGCAATGATCATGGATTTCTTATTAGTACTTATTTGCCATAATTGCTCTGCCATAAAAGAATCGAATGTTGCAATGACTTTTAACGAAATTCCTAATAATCACATATCGTTTAAGCAAATTTAAAATAAATACATTATTATATTCGAGTGGAATTTTCTTTATGGACACTTAATAATTTTAACGTATTTTTTGGGCGAATAAATTATAGTCTTCGCGAAAATCCTTTAGGACTTTTTTCAGCAAAGAGGCCCGTTTCAAATTATTCGTTTCCCCTCTCCTTCTTCCACCGAAAACGGCTTGCCATTTTTTCGAACTATTGCCAAAGGACCCTTTTTAAAAACATAAAAATTTAATTAATGTGACATTATACAACAAATATATTCTCGTAATACATATAATACTGATAACATACATTTAATAATGGTAATACGAGTGTGTAAAACGTACCACAGGCTTTTTAAATCATTGTCTTTATAGTGCGAACCGGTAAAGTGAAAATTTACACACTCCGTAAATGAGTTAATAGTACGCGTTTAAACAACGGATATTTTTTTTTTTTTACCGAGTCATTAAAACCGCTAATGGTTCCGTGTAAACGTATGTAAAAATCGCTTATATATTGCATATATAATATGCAATCCGACATCGCACTATTAAGTATTATCAACGCCGGTTTACGTTAAAAAAATTTAATTTCTTTTACAAAAAAAAAAAATCATTAAAAAATCAAACCGCGGTTTATCAGAAGTATAACACACACACACACACACGTATGAGAGTCACTTAAATAGTTTAAACAGCGAAAAAATACGCGGTCGAATAATATTCGTCGTTTGTTTACGAGCTCGCGGAGAGATGAAACCGTGGCGGTAGGACACCCTTCACGTTTACATGTACTATAATACGCGATCCCTTATTCGTGTCGGCCCCTGCGAATTCCTGTCCCACACCGTCCTCCGTCCGACGGGTCGTGTCCTGCGAACGAACGTACTCGGCGAAAACGGAATAATTTCGAACGCGCGAATAACCGAATTTCGTAGTCTTTTTTTTTTTTTTTTTTTTTTTTTTTTTTGTGCCACTCGGGCCGCATACAGATTTCACGAAGGGTCGCGGGGTGCGCAGTCAGGTGGACGGGAAGGGACGACGAGTCAGTGTATACGCGAAGGATTATTAAGGGATCTGGGAAGGGCGAGGCGGCCGGGCGGAAAGCAGCCGCGGCGGGGGCGATGGAATTTCGCGGCGTGAGGTACACAGCAGCAGCGTACGCGCTCCAACCCGGGCTCGTATAAGAAATTGGATCGTCTGCGCCGGGAGACGTTGCAACAGCAGAGGGTGCAGAAAGGGTCGCATTTAAATGTGCCCTGCACGGGGCTGCGGGGTGTGAATAATGACTTCGGCACTGCAGTTGGCTGGCTCCGCCGGGCCACGCCTCCGTTTCATTATTTTCGACTTGTACGCGCGACGCGTGCTCGCCCGTGTGTACCTGTGCGGTGTACGATGCGCGCGCTATTGTTTCGTGCGTGACGACCGTCAGACGGAAGACTTTAGCGGAATCCCGCGGCAACGAGAGACCGCCGGCTGAAGTGCTTTTTTTCTGGACCACGAAGGGACCGAAGGGAACTCGGAAAGGAATACGCTCTCTTCCTCGTCCTAATTATGAGACGCACTCGTATATAAGATATATTTCATTGGCGGAGAAACAGGCGAAAACGCCGGCTTCACGTGAACTCGTTCTAAAATCACTAGCTGTCCCCCCCCCCGTGCACTTGGTTGCCAGTAAAAAATGCCACGTCTTATATGATTGAAATTTTGCTCGGCTTCTAAACGTCTCGTAGTGTAACGTTAAAATAGCGTATAAACTTTCTCGAGAATCGGGCTATCGAATGTAAAAATAATCTTTCGAATCCGACTGGGTAGTCCGAGAGATGATTAGCGCGTTCCTGTTGCAAAACACACAAACGAACTCTTCGTTATGCATTGATTATTATTATATTAGTTATTTAATATATAACTGTAGGGCCCTGTGGACGACGGTTTTTTTTATTTAGAATGTCTTAACTCGACGATTCCTTAACTAAAAAATGCGATTCAATAACTTATACGAATCTATAACTGATTCTAATATATTTATTTTGCATTTTTTAAAGTCATTTTTTGACATTTTTAGGTCGTTTTCAAACTATTTTGCAATGAATTCGATAGAAAAGTTTACAGACGAGTTTAATAATTTTTTTTTTCACTTTTATAGTTTAATATATTTTGTGTATAAAATTAATTTTTAAAAACGTGTACGATGCACTGTAAAAAGATTATGAAAAACAGCAAAAGTATTAAATATAATACTACAAATACGATATTGTTATTTAACTGAACGTATTACTTACTGGCCTATAACATGGACCGTGTATGCACGTGTATATTAAATGTAATATTAATAAAATAATAACTAGAGAAATAAATTTATGTAATCTAAACAATTTTAAATGTTTTTTTTTTATGCTTTTAGATTATTAATTAAACTTTTAAGGGATTTTTTGCAGGTTTTTACGACATTGTTATAGGTTTTTACATTGTTTTAGGAGCATCAACATCCTGGCCCTTGTTATAAAAAAAAAAAAAAATACGGATTTGAAACCGCGAATATATGGAAAATCGATTTTTAACTCCGAATTCGAGGGGGAGTATTAATTTTCGCTCGACGTATTTAAAATTTAATAATATAAAGGGATTATATTTTTTTTAAGAAATTTTCCAGAGATTGTCAAGTCATAAATGCACTGTCTCAAATGATATGTTTTTGATACTTTTAGAGTATAAAATTAAAAAAATTAATAACGTGTACGTATAGTGTTTTACCATTACACTCACGTCGTATACAAATATCGCAATATATACCGCCTCGTTTTAAACGACATTGAATTGAATTTATAATCGGACCGTACACTTTAAATTGTAGAAAATATAAGCAACGAGCGTTCAGTGTATCCCCCCGCGCGTTGACACGCGTATTATCACCGGTTGGAAGGGTTGACAAATTTTTTTTTTTTAATCGAAAACGACCGGCGTACATTTTTATATATATCCCCGACCGAGATCGTATTAATCTGTCTACGCGCACATTGACATCTCAATAAACACACGCGCACATATCGTGCAGTTTTCGACACGGTAAATAATTTATTATTACAGTTAAAAGTTAATCATAATACGCGTGTAGTATATACGACGATTTATTATATATATAAACGCGTCGTATATGCGTTTGTAAAATACTTTTTGTACTTTGTAGTGAAAAAATAAAACGTGACAAAACGCCGTACCATGCGCAATATAACAACATCCCCCTAAGCGAAACGAAAGTGAAAAAAAAATAATAATAATAATAAAAATTATTCCGACCGAATGTATAGCAGCAGCAGCAGCAGCTTTATGTGTATTTCGTTCTTTGGAGATCACCCTTATTCGCGTTAATAGCGTTTTTTTCTTTATATATATATTCTCATCTCCCCCTATATACATTTAATATTGTACTGCACCGTGGTGGCTGCAAAAACAAATGATTTGCTAATTGTTTGTAACGACGACAGTATAATATAACATTACGTATATTTGTGTATATAGTAATGGTATTATTTTAATGTGTATTATTTTGTGTATATTAAAAAAAAAAAAAAAATAGCAGTGGCTGATCTAGAATTTTTTTTTTTTTTTTTTTTTTGAAAAGAGGATTTCAAATTTTTTCATAATAATATTATATTAGCATTCGATGTCAGTCCATCGTAGTATGTAATTCAAATTTTTAATCTTATCACGATGGGTGTATTAAATTAGTAAAAAAAAAAAAACAAAAAAATTGATACGATAAATCTGGTACGAAAAAAAAAAAATATATATATTAAAACGTATTCGAGTCCTATATGTTAATGTAAAGAAAATTTCAAACGCCTAGGTCGTTGTTCGGAAAACGAGTGTTAGACTGCTTCTTCCGGCAATATCAGCTATTATTTATGGCCACTATTATCTTTATACAGTTTTTGGAAAACGATGTTTTCATTCGGAATCCACGTTTTGGACAAGCACAATAATTTGTAAAACTTGCTTTGCATTGCTGTATTCGAATTGACAAATTCTTCAACCGTCCTTGCTGAATACCCGTCACCGAAAACGAGTATGCGTGCCTCGTTGACGACAAAACCGCATTCGATTAAATGTCGATTTTTAATTAATAAATAATTTATTTAATTTATCGAATCGATAAATTCGACCGGAGTGTCATTGGGCGCCGTAACGATTATATCGGAAACATTAAAATCCGTTCATCGCATTACACCGTTCGACGCGCGGTTATTTCTATACCGTTGACCATTTAAAATCGATTTATTTCAATTGCACTGCAGGTGACGGTTACTTTCATGAGTCCATCGGTCGATTGCGGGCAAGAAGACCCATTTCCGTTATTTCCGACCTAACGCGCTATTTACAGGTCTCGTGGGCTAAAAAACGCTGTGATTGACATCGAACCGCCGCGTCCGGATTCGCAAGTGATTTTCCCCGTTCACCGACTGTTACACGCGAATTATAGAAAAACGTTTGTGGAGAAGGTAACATCGTAGACGCTTAGAACAATTAAAATGAACGGATTTTGGTTGCCTGGCCAAAAATTGAAACCGTTTGCGTTTTGAGTGTGAAATAGCGCGATTGCGTTTCAGCAGACCAATAATAATATATTATACGTATAATATGTATAACAGAAAATTGTGTGCGCTTATGATATTACCAAAATACACGTCAATTCGCGTGCCTAATGTGTAAAATTAAAATTATATGAAAAAAATGTATTTTATTCATAAATCGGCGGCATTCAAATTCAATTATTTCATATTCGCCGCGGTATTAAATGAGTACTGTCGTCAAAAAAAAAAAATAATAATATGCGTGCAATATACACATCATAAGATTATTGTGTATTTATTATTGTTATATTTTATACGACATTTACTTTTTGTTTCTTTCTTTCGTCTATATACATATATTGCGGGCCGCAACAGTTGGAGAAATCGTCTCTAACATCGATGCGGCTCGAATACGAGATGAACTGCCGCCACCGCTGTAGCGTTTATTCGAATTCGATCGTTATTCAGTTATGCGTTACAATACGATGGCGTAGGTACAATAATTCCGAATTATTTCGTGTAAAATAATTTAACAATCGACAACGACGACTGTGCTGTTGTTCGAATAATTATGTTATCCGTAATGTAGAAATGGTGGCTGCGACGTAGCGTTTTTCGTCCGGAACGACGTGCGCCAGAAATAATAATTTTATGCGCTGCAGCCGATCAAATAGTGATCGTCGTCGTCGAAAAATTAACATAAATTTTTCTTCGAAATCTAATCGCCGACCAAGATTATGCCATTTACGTGGTTTCCATTTTATATTCACCGTGAACGCATGTTGCTCGTGTGTTGTTACTTCCCAGACGTGAAATAATATTATTGCCCGGTTTGTGCTTGCGTTTTACACGCCATAAAATTATCGATTTTCTAACAATTTTCTACTTCTGAGGGTTCTGTCACAAGAGGCAGCCTCCCTTCTTACACTGTTCAAGTCGTCACGTACGTATTACAAATAAAACTCGACGACTGTATGCTTATGCAGAAGAAATCTCCAATAATATAAATGTGTTTGGAAAATTATTTGAAAACCGAAGAAAATTAGATTTCGTAATAAGATTTATAATAACTATTTAATATATTAAAAATCATACTATACGATTGTGTCGTTAGCAGAATCAATCGTACGATTTTTAATTTGGAATTTATAATATGCTGCATTATAAGTCAAATACATTAATCGATAATTTATACGTAAATATTTTTTTGTTTCGGATTTAACACTATTGCAAAGATTGAATCCATTTCGCATATGTGTAGCGCAATTTAAGGTGTGTTGTAGTTACGTGCGCGTAATGCGCGAAAAGAGTAAATTGGAAAATGAATTCGCCCAGGGAAACGACAAAAATTACGCGTCGAACCGCGCGTACAATTAAATCTCCTAATCCTCTCCGTTCACTTTCAAACGGTTAATAACACACTTTGTCTCCTGTACGAAGACATTCGTTCGAGATAATTACAAGGGCGGTGAATTAATAGAATGTATATTATCAGTCGATTCAGACGAATCGATATGCGTGAGATGACTTCACAAAAACGTTATTCTCGAATTTGTAATAAAGTTTTTTTTTTTTGTTTACTCTGAAATTATTTTAAATTCGATACCTAATATCGTATTATTATTATTATTATTATTATTATTTTCATCGGAACGCGTTAGTTCCATAATGCGTTGCTCGTCCACGAGACAAAAAAATAACAAATACGATTTCCCGACATCCTCGAGAAAGCGTAATACATTTTTTTTATAAAACTTACCTTTAAATCCATCATATTATATTAAAAAAAAACCCCCCTCGTAACATCGAACGTATGCACGTACCAAATACGAACGCGCGTTGCGCGAGACTTAAATATTTAAAAAAAAAAAAAAATTCACGTCAAAAGAGTGAAATGTAAAATCATCCGTGACGATTTACGAGAGATTTTAAATTAAATTAATAGTATAGACTCGAGTAAAATATTTATTTTTTTTTTTTAAGCATTTGGAATACGCATATTCCAAATACTCCGAAAAAAAAAACTGGTATTCAGAATATGTCTGTTGAATATTTTATGACAATATAGTATTCCTTAAGTATTTTGAATACTTCATAAAAAGTATTATTTTTTTACCAGTTATCAGTAATAAGAATATAAATCAACTATCGTATTATTATTTAATCGAATGTACAGACATTTATGAATATAAATGTGTTTGGAGGATTTATTACATTTCTCCTGATTCCGTGTTTATTAATCAACACAATAAATCAATAAGTCAATATAACAATTAGTCGTTAAATTATAATACTAAATCAAATATTATTTATATAAGGCTCGGGTTCGAAAAACACCAAATACTGCTAATTATATTATTACATAATTATAATAAAATAATTGATGTCGTTTTCAACGTCTAACTGCCGCCAGTTGCTCCGCTATTCGTCATTTATTATTTTTTTTTCTGAAACAATTACTCGTTACATTCAAACGGGTATCGTGATAATCAGGATCGAGCTTCAGAAACGATATATCGCGATTTCATATCGATTAATATTATAATTAACAGACGGTACAGAGGCAACGGGATAAACAAAACAGGATTTCTAACAATAATTGCTATTGAATTCGTTAATATAAATTTAAATTAAACGCAATAAAGCGATATTATAATGATTAATTGCACACGACGCTGTATCTGAAAGTCGAAGACACATTTCGCATCGTACACTTTGACTCGTCAATTGTTTTTTCTCCTGCGGCACGTTTATAATATTATGTCATAACCATTAATTTAAACGCGTGTAACGCGTTAAATGTGTCGGCCGTACATCGTATTCGCTTGTGTGTCTCAACCCTCTTAACGATAATTATTAATTTTCGTTTAAGAAAAAAAAAAATGTATAGTAAATTAATATTACACTCGTCGTTAAAATTTTTAACGTTAGTGTTTTTAATTTCGCGTTCAATGAACGTAGGAAAAAACGAGACATTTCAATACAAACTGACTTTTGATTAATTTACTCGTCTAGTAGTAGTGATTATTTATATTTTATAAGCGTCTTTTGACAAAGACGTGTTTAACACGCGTTTTTATATTACGTGTATTTCGGTAAACGCGTGTAATTTTACCACTCTCAGATGTATACGCGCACGTATAAACGAAACGAACGGCATCGATGAAACGATGAAAAATAAATATAAATGAGATAAGTAATAATCGGAATTCAAACGATAATTATTATAATAAATTGTTCAGTTGTCGCTGCTGCTCGTGTACGCGCTTTTTTTTATTCAAATTAGATGACGCGATTATTATTATTATTTTGTTCGTCGGCCATTAACCGCATTTTTTTTTATTAAACCGTCGCTTCCGATATTAAAATGTGTAAAATATTTAATGACAATTAAACGCGTTGTTCGACAATATTTCAATTATTATATCGCCGGGTCGGCCGCGCGCGTGTGAAACAGTGCCCCGGCCGTTTGAAACGAAATTCACCGCGTTAGTTCCGCTTACCACCACCCCGGTTCGTCAAGTTGTTATTTGTATCGGTTAAAATAAATGCTACGGAATCTCTCGTTAATTTTTGATTGGAACTGATGATGATTATGACGAGCTATTATTTATCGGTAAAACTGTTATGGTTTTATATTTTTACTCTTTAAAAAAACTATTTAAATTCGTATCAATTTCAATGCGTTTCCAACGGGTTCAATTTAAAACCTAAGAGTCAATAGAAATTCGATGTTTAAGAAATGTACACATATAATAAAAGTACAATTTTTTTTCTCGATTGCCTCTTAACAAACTCTGCAATAATATATTATTATATGTAGTCTATTTCTATAATAATTAATAATAATAATACGAGTGTGTAATTAAAATAAAAACAAAACCGTCTCGTCGTACACGCGTATATTATAATAATATTCGTAAACGGCAAGGAGGAAATCAACATAACGACCGCAATAGTCTCCCGTCCCCCCCTCCACCCGTATAAAAGTCATTATATAATATTACGTTTACCTCTAAACAGACGCGTTATCGGGTCCCCGAGGTGAAATAATTCAAAGTGGCCCGAGCGCGATATGCGCGGTGCAGCAAGGCCGAGCCGCCGCCGCCGCCGTTTCAGCAGTCAATCCGCGGGTCGTGTGACCGGCGGTGGCGGCGGCCGGTTTCGTGTTGATGACGACGCCCGGTGAAGGGAGATGTAATTTTCTCCCTACTCCACTCGCTCACTACATAACGTCCGCGCAATCCTCGACGATCCTTCGCTTTCTCTCACTCCACACACACACACACCCCATCACCACCTGCACTCCGTTTTATATTTCTGTTCGGTCCGGTGTATATTCACTGTGCGCGGTCACGCGAATCCCAAAGCACCCGCGACGGCGTCAATGTAACGTATATTATAATAAACGCCGCCGTAATGAATAATTAAACACACACGAGCCGCGGTCTATACATTTATGTATTACCGCCCGATCCCGGCTCGGTCAGAGCTCGCACGCACGTAAAACACACACACACACACACGTTTTCGGATAGGTCCGAGACACGAACAAGCCACGGTGGTTTTCGCGTTTTGCGGCGTGTAAATAATATAATAATAATAATAATAATAATAATAATAATAATAATAATAATAATAATAATAATAATAATAATAATAATAATAATACGCGAGCGTATACACGTAATAATAATATATATATAATAACCCTCGCAGTGTTAATCCCATTTGGAGTAAATGACGCGCAGAGCACTTATCATTTACTCGATATAATTACAATTATATTATTTCCCGGTATATTATATAATATTATGTACAGCCTTATAAATATCCCGTGTTTGTGTGTGACCTGCACACACCGCGATTATGTGTGTGTGTTATTATAGCGGTGTTGGACGCGATTGATAATTCTTTTTAAGCGGGCGAAAAATTAACGACGACGATAATTAAAAAAAAAAAAAACATTTTTTTTTTTTTTATGTCGAATCAACGCGTTCATATTAAACGTTCCTTGTACGTAGTAAAAAATGACAAAAATGTCAAAAATTAAATGAAAAGACATCGTGAAAGAATTATGGGTACAAAAAGTAAAATTATAAATTAATACGTGTGAATAAAACGAGATGTGTGTAAATATCTATCTAATGCGTGTCATGGAAACTATAGAGAAAAGTATCTCTGGAGCAATCGTTGCCGGTTAATACATTTGTTTGCGTTTTTGGTTCCGACCATTAACACGCGGCGCGAGAAAACACGAGATACGAGTGCGTTTAGATAATGATGTATTACTACAAGTTGTAAACGGTTATTAAATTAATAAACGTCGATTTTACATTCATATATATATATATTAAAATTTAAAATATTTTTTAATATATAAATACAGCGAATGGGAAGGGGCCACGAGCCTCCTGTGCTCCATCCCCTGAAATACGCCACTGAACAAGAAGGCCGTTTATAAGGCAGGACACACCGAGGCCTCCTCGTGAAGGATAGTTCATATTTAAATATATAATTTGTCACAAGAAGTTATATTTATTTTTTTCACACTTGTACAAAATCAAATCGATTTATTTTTAAAATAAATTTATAACATACTTTTCGAAAGTTTTATTTATTAATTTTTTTTTTAGTTTCCAGTGAAAACTATTAAGCTCGACACTTAAATTTTTAAACGTCTTTTTTTTTTGTTGGTTTAACAGTTTCTTATGACTTTTTCGCCGCAAAATCAGGTAATTAAATCATTAAAATCTATTTTTTTCGGCACTGTTCAATGTTGGAAGTATCAACTCAGAACTATAAAAATTTTTTTTTTTTTTAAATATTGAGTTAAAATTTGAACGGAAACGCTCAAATTGAATTACGACGGTTCTAAATTTACCGTTTCATAAATCGCGTATAGACTATTGAACTGTCACGATTATTATAAACCGACATTGAACGGCAAAAATTGTATCCCGGTTAGAAACAACCCTGCAACCAGTGGCGTATTTACTTCATCCCCTAGGGGGGGGGTGGGCGAATAGAAAAACGGCCCGTCGAATATGTTGCCAACTTAGAATTATCGAAAAATTATACGAAAATAATAAGTTTTAAGTAAAAAAAAATGTTTTAATTTTAGTTGTCAGTAGATATAGGTACATACACAAGTACCTAGGGGGGCGATCGCCCCTCCCCCCTTGTATACGCCCCTGCCTGCAACTGGCCGCGAAAACATCTCCCAATTATTATTATTGTTATTATTGTTATTATTATTATTGTTATTATTACTATTAGAATAGCACGCGCCGCCGATTTGTCAAGAACACGAATAATAATTACGCACCAGCAGCAGCGGACGACAGAAAGCGTTGAAATCACTCACGGCCGGGCAAGCCGGTGATAATACACGACGGTGGTCTCGGTTGACTAATAGCTTGTGCGATTAACGCGACACGAACGCGCGCGCTCGCGTCGGCGATGTACTTACGGTCCGTATACCAGTATTGCGGTGTGTATACCGCCGATACCGATGCATAAATAAATACACGGTGACGGGGTAACACAACCCGCGGCGGTCGTCCGTCATCCGTCGAAACCCCGCGGTCGTTTAAAACGGCTCGGACGCGCGACAATCGATCACCGAGCGCGCGCCGAAGCTATTTATCCGCACAAAACGATCCGTTCTACGGCAGTAACGTCACGCCGCGCCGCTGGACCCCGCCGGCACGTATCCCCGCGTAGACGACGGCGAAGACCGAACGGATATTATTATGTACCGGTCGCGTTGTGCATTTCGTCGCATCATCGCCTGATGATGCGTCTTAAAACACACGATAAGGGAGTCGGACACGAGATATAATATTAATAATATCCAATGCTCCAATGCCCCTTCCCAAAGATTTACACTGTAATTGCTCCGCCAATGTTTCTAAACAGAAATCACCTCTTTGTGTTCGTACATGTTATTATCATGCACGTGGGTAATGGAGGGAATCGGTGGTTTAAACTTCCCCGTTTCGAAAACACCAATTAATAAATAAATTATAAAAATATGTTTTGATATAGGTATGTGTATACTATTGCAAAGTGCGAAAAGAAGGACTCTTCAACAGTATTGTTATTACTCGTATAATGTATGAATTGATGGTGTACGAGTATATAATATATATACGTGATTTTATTATTTATTTATTCTCCGTTAATTTTTTTCATTTTTGATCGATTCCACATTGAATCGTATTCTATACCGAAGCGTCGGACTAAAATCGCGCGGCATTTCCGTCGTAGTCGTGGTCGGCGATACTGTTCTTATTATGAATTAAATAATTTTTCATTTTTTTAATTAACAGAATTTTTTTCACTATTGCCGCTTGGTATGGCCGTGGAGCGACTCACAATAAAATCTACTGTGAACGTATCAATGACAACAAAGTCAACTCGTCGCAACGTTCGGTCGTCGGTAGAGCTCTCCCATTGAGACAACAGTTCGGTGAAAAAAAGAAAAGATTCAAGCGACGTTAAAAAAAGTAACAATGAACGACGCCGTTCTAGCCGATTCGTAATAAACGTACGGGACAACGGAACGACAAGCCGCCAAGACACGTTTTACTTTGCAAACAAGATAGTCGAGGAAATTTCGTCGTCGAACTCATTGAGACGAATTCCGCGTAAACGATTTGTACAGAAGGAGTAACTACTCGACTTCTGCGCCGTAGGCTTTTGAAGAATAATAAATTAATAGCAATAATAAGAGAGTAATAAATTCGAATTTAATTTCAGCGACGTTGACCGTACGTACAAAGGGCGATGGAGAGATGAGGACGTCGTCGTTTGTAATAGGGACACACACATTTCATTCGGTCGGCGCACCATTTAACACGCGATAACTGCGCGCCGCACACAGACCACTGGAGTGCGCGTTTACAGTGTATCGGTCGCTTCAGCGCACATACGCTCATTACACGGTGTGCACTTATACACAAAGCGTTTAATTCATTATCCTTACCGTTTCTATTATTATTATTATTATTAAATTCTTAATGTGTGTGTGTGTATGTGAGGAAACAGAAAAGAAAAATAGTAAGTTTTAATCACGCGGTCCGGTGGTCAGTGGTTGTCGTCGTCGTTTCTATAACCTAAATTACCAATCCACGGCCGGATTACGGTCTGATTAATTTGAAAGTACACTTTTTGTAATGCCCCCTTTACTCAAAACAGTTTTTTTGTTTTTAATTCGGATTAATAACTCGTATTAAATATTCATTAAAAAAAAAAATATATATATATTTGTATTGCAGTATTGTAACGAATGACATAACACATTACTTAATATTTTTATTACTTAGTCAACGATTATGAAATAAATTTTCGTTGACAGTATAAAATAATTAAGTACATCATTCTAATTTTAACATACATTTCTAATCGAGTCTCAACGTTTAAGAAATTTTTTTCAAAATATCGATGTGTTTTTATAGTAAAAGAAAATTAAACTACACATTGTGACCCGGGATTCCTAGTCCCTCTTCCTTAATCCCAGCCCTGTATCCGGGGATCGTTTCAAACCGCCCGTTGCATCTGAACACATCAATGCGAATCTACGAAATGTTAAAACACATTTTCAAACGCCCTTCATGATGTGAACTAACGCTGCGTTAGAAGAATTCAGAGTAACGCGGCAGATTTTCGTTTTCTCTCCGCGTCGCTGTGTACATGTACACGCGAGTTTTTCTATTTACAAGCGTTGATGACGACGGAATAGGCGCGCGCGTTTTGTACGGACGAGTGACGAGCGGGTCGCAGGGTAGGTTAGCGATACGGGGAAGGGAGGACGTAGATTAAGGGTAAGTCCGGCAGAACCCGGGGACGGCGGCCGGACGGAGGAGTGTGGAAAACCGATGAGATATATATATACGGTTGGCGCGATGAATGATGACTGGGTTTGGCGTGCGGGACGGGACGGGAAAGGGACTACGGGAAACCAGAGAGAGAGAGAGTGAGAGAGTGAGATTGTTGAAACCGCCGCGTGGTTTTATATATATGTGTGTGTGTGTGCGTACGCGCGTATGGTAACGCGTTTCGCGTGGAGAACTATCGTGTGAACGAGTCAGCTGCAAAGGTCATCTATCCGCCTGTCTTGACACGCCGGGATTACTGAATCTCCATTGCTACCACAGCATCCGACGCTGTCTCGGCCTTTTATATAACGCGCGTATATTATTATTATTATTATTATTATTAACACTCGGTTCTGTTATGGTTGATGGCGAAAATCCCATTGTTATTCGGCGGCGGCGGCGGTATAAATTTATAGTCACGCGATTTCTGCCGCGAATCGTTCCAATGGCGTTTTGCGCGAAAAAATAATATATTTGTTTATGTATGTGCGTAGTAGTAGACAGACGGTCGAAAACGCGAAGAACATAAAACCATAAAAAAAAATACGAAAATAATATATACATTTTGAGAGAAAGAGAGAGAGAGAAACCGGAGAATAATATCCGTCACTTTTGCCCGGTTTTTTAACACCAAAAATCCTCTACACCCAAGAAAATCCTCGAAACAACGTTCTGCCTATATATTACGCAAATGCCGTGCAGGCCCACCACGTCCATTTTACAAGTTTGCAGCATCGTTTCGCGTCAACGAAAATCCGTCGAACGAAGCCCGCTCGTTTATTTAATATATCGCGTTATTATTTTATGCGCATATATATATATATATATATGCTTGGCGTTCATTACTGCTATCAAGGCTCTCGGATTTTGTATAGTATATTTGCTAATTATTATGGATTACAGATGTTATAAATAGCGGAATAGGCTACGTGTTATTTATTTTTTTCTAGTAATACGCGCGTTAAATATGATTTATTTTATGGTTTTTATATAAAATCTTATTCGAATCGAATGAAAATAACGGAAATTACGATTAGGAAAAATACATTTCCATTTTATTAGACATTTCGTCATATTATTGTCTTTATCTTCAGATATACTAAATAATTAAATAAATTAAATACGCGTCTAAGGAGCCGCGGTATTTCAAATATGGTTTACCTTAGGTTTAAGTTAAATCAAAACTGTGATTAAGGTGACCATTAAAAAGTGGACGAATACTTCAATTCATTTCAGTCTTTCTACTTACCTAAGTTTCAAAAAAATTGTATTTTTTGTTCTTTGTATTAAAAATCAATGTACGATGACTTCTTATCGATCGTGTGCCTCCTTTAAAATGAGGACATCCCGCGTTGAGTATATTTATATATGATTTTGCCTGCGTGTTGTTTTTTTTTATACTATTCAATGCCGTTCAATGATTCATTCAAGTATACACATATATATATATATATTTTTAAATTTGTAATTACATATAAATTGATTAAAAAAAAATGTTAGTACAAAATAATAATTTATTATTTAAATCAAAATTGTTTATTATTTATAAATAAATAAGAACTTTGATTTAATTTTTTTTTGCAATTTTTTATGTTCTTTTTTAGGCATATTTTAATGCATATTTCAGTATTTTATTGTGCTATAAAATTCGAGTACCGATTATTATTATTATTATTATTATTATTATTTCTATTGTTACGGAGTAAAGCGCTATATAATAATAATAACGCGTGACATAATACGCGAAATTATCGTCACTATACGTAATATAATAATAATAATAATAATAATAATAATAATAATAATAATAATAATATCAGTCGGGCGGGGACAATAAACGCGAATTATACGACTAAATTCGCTCTCTTTTCTCTCTCTCTCTCTCACGCTCAATCGTCCGCGCGATCATCGGCAACGGCCGAATAATATATTGTGTCTTACTCGCTATTCAGTACTTAAACTCGCCGTAATTTTTGATTTTCGGATAGCGTTTATACAATTTCCCGAACGGCCGACGGCCTGTGCACGCAGACATCAACACGGTTTTTGTGATTTTTTTTATGTTATCTCGTACGAAATCGTATTTAATTTATTTCTAAACGAACTATCGGGCCACGATTCCACAGCAAATAATAATAATAATAATATTCGTATGTCACGAACTCAAAATACGAAAGAAGCGCAAACAATATACTACTAATTACCACCACACTAATTTTACATTGACTTTTTTTTTTCATTTTCCCTAGACAATTTTTTTGGTTAGAAATAATTTCCGGTTGAAAATGTTTAACAGATACTATTTGAGCGTATCAACAAAAATTATTTTTCTTGACAAACCACCCACCCGACTAAAATCTAGAAACAACTGATTTTTTTTCTTACAGATTATACTAATAAACGCCTATTTAAAGAAGCGTTACTTTTTTTTTTACATAATAATTGCCTAATATTACGTATTTTTATTTTATCTACGTCCGCTCGTGTTAATAAATAAAATTAATATTTATTTAACAATTCCGGTCTTGTGTTGAGTAAGAATAATGGTGTATATTTTTTTTGTCTTCGAATAACATATTGTAATTAGAATAGGAAATGTCGTGCTTTTGAAACCTTACCCACGACAGAATTCACGTGTGTTGGGGGGAATAAATTTCTACGATGGTAAATGTACTCTTAACACTGTAACAAATAACAAATATAAATTCAAATACACACGGTTTTGTGCAAAAGTTCGACTATTACTCTGATAAACGAATATTAAAAAAACAATGGAACTTTTGTTCCCGACTTAGAATATAGTATTTAAAAAATATATATAATTTTTTTTTTCAGTATTCAGAGTTTGACGGATTTGTATATAAAAAGAAAAAAACATCGGTTTTCACAAAACAGCGGGCTAAACATTCCAAAACCACAACGCGATGTTACTTTATTTACGAATAATATTTATTATTTATGTACTATGCAATAGCTTTTTATTATTGGCACAAGAAGCCAAAATAACTACAGAACAAATAACTAAATAATGACAAATCGTTACATTCTTACCGTGTTTTTAATGAGATTTTGATATAATAATATTATTATTTTCGTGTAAAAAGAGAATAAAAAAAAGCTTTAACAATCTATTTAATCAGTGCGTGCTGCAATTTTCCGAAATTGTTCTAACAAATATTACATACAATATAAACTATTTGCGATTTAATATAACCTTTGATTATTATTTTATTGACGGTGTGAAAAATTCCGTCGTCGAATCGTATATCTTATTTTTAACGATTTAAAATACTTAGCTGTTTTTCTTTAGCGATATTATCGACAATTCTCCACGTATTATAACGTATTCATATACACGGACATCGACGTGAAAAAAAAATTCCACGATGCCAACACAGCGTGTTAGTTAATACGTCGCGCAGTAAATCGTTTTGAAAATTTGTTCTCAATTTCGGTAAACAAGAATGACTCGTTATTATTATTATTATTATTATTATTTTACGCCAAAATTATTTTTAATTATTAAAACGGTTTTTTTTTAAGACATTATCGAGGAATTAACTTGGTCTTTTGCCGTGCTGGAAAGGGGTGGGGGGATCGAGTTTATACGATTTGTCCGCGTCATCCGCCGAATGGACGGAGTCGGTTTTGGTTTTTATTCTTGAACACAAAGGCCACTGTGTGGCGTGTTTTGTACACGTACCGTCTAATTATTGTTATCATTGTAATAACGCGCGGCATTGTGTTAACCGAAAGGGATCAGTGTTCGGTCGAGTTGTTGTTGTATTATTATCGTCATCATCGTTATACACCGTACGATGTTCGTACGATGACGCGCGTCTGGAACGGTTTCCCAGAGGCTGCAGTCCCCGCGTCCTTCCTCGATTATTATCGCCTCACCACGGTCCATCGCGATTTTCCTCTGGTTTTTTTTTTTTTTTCTTTTCAGCAGCAACTCGACAGCAACGTCACGCCCCTACAGCTTTCGTAGCTGCATCGGCAGCACATTCGTCAGCACGAAATTCTTTTTCCGCGCTATAAAATTTACTGTCATATGTTTATAATTATAAATGTTAAACAATAACTCTCCTTGAACCGTTCTATGTGTCTACCACGGAAAATGTTATTAGTTATGAGCGGGAGAAAACGCTTTGATGTTTTATGGTATGGTGGTAAACAAGACGAAAACAAAAAGTGCGTATTTAAATTGCAGGAATTGGAACCGAATCGTTTTTGGAACTATATTTCAATATTTCATAACTGTGTGCGCTGCAGTTGTCGCGGCATAAGAGTTCTAAACAATTTTTTTTTTTTACGCGTTTAAAAATGATTGCTGTTATAAGAAATAATAGATTTCTTGTTTATATATATATGTACACACAGTTGTATACATATTTTAGTTTTATCGAATTCAAACGGATTTTATGTAAATATTTTTAATATTTTCCATTTTTTAGAAGATCCGTTATTTTTTTAATAACATTGATTTAAAGCGAATAAATAAATTATTTATTATTTACGCACTTTGAACGTAACATTTAACGTAAGACACAACTTTTTTTTTTTTTTTTTTTTTTTTTTTTTTACAAGTTAGCACCGGGGACCTGGCGGGGACCGCTTTCGCATTACTTCCGCCAGGCCCCCATCGTTTATTGAACAATCAAAATACATTACACTTAATTATATACATACTGATCTCCTACTCCTGAGGTCGCGCACGTTTAACAAAAAGAATCCTCAGGATGGAGATCGCGGATTCTTATACATTTCGCGCTGCGATGTGTGCTGCTCTTTCTAGGCGTCTTCTCGACTCGGTGATCTCAGCACCCGCCAGTCTGGATTTCCCGTTCGGAGGTCCCCTTCGCGGTCCGGTGACTGCACCCGCCAACCTAGATATCGCGTTCACGGGTTCCAGGGGTTCCACATCGTTCTCGCAACCGTTCATCTGACTCCTTCTTCGCCAGGATGTTCTCCACCATTGTGATAAATGCGTGCCTCGCCCTCAGCGCTGAAGGATTAAGGTTCACCGGTAAGTTGGAAGGGCCGCAAAGAAGATCCATTACGTCTTCAGGTAAGGGATCCCTTCCCCCAACGAATTGGCCAGCTGAAAGGCGTTGAGTGCTCCAGTGAGGGCACTCAAAGATTGTATGCTCAGCGGTGTCGGCTGGGTCGTTGCAGTACAGGCATACCGGGGTGTTAGCTCTATTCATACGCCACAAGTAATGGCGGAAGCATCCATGTCCCGTGAGCGCTTGGGCCAGGTGGAAGCTAACCTGGACCTTGCTCCTGAGCCATCTACCTATGTCTGGGATAAGCCGCCGTGTCCACGCCGCCTTGTGGGTATTTGACCAAATGACCTGCCATCGACCTATGGTGACACCTCTCTCTTCCAGCCGGGTGCGTCTGCATAGTTGCTCCGTTGCAGCTCTGAGGTAGAGCCTTCGTCTCTCTTCGGCGAGTAGGAATGCCGGTGGTATCCCGGCCAGGACTAGTGCAGCTTGGTCGGAGACGGTCCTATATGATCGCGTGACTCTAAGCGCAGCGAGCCGCTGGGGGCGGACCAGCGCCTGTCGGTTCTTAGCCGTCTTGTTGGCAGCCAGGGACCAACTCGGGGCCGCGTACAGTAGCTTACTGTTGATGACAGATGTTAGAAGTGTCCTCTTACACATCGAGGGACCGCCGATGTTGGGCATAAGCCGCGCTATGGCCTTTGCAGAGTCGAGGGCCCGTCTAGACACGGAGCTTACGTGTTTGGTGAATGACGTCTTACTGTCTAGCTCGAGTCCGAGGTAGCGTATGGAATTTTTGACCTGTACACGGTGGCCGTCTATCGTGAAGGAGGGGCTGTCATATTTGCGCTTTGTTGTGAGGAAGACACAACTTAATAATGATTATGTTATAAATTATCGCGGTTACATATCGGAGATGTTATCGAAACACTGAAAACTGCACTAATATAACCAGCCGGTCGACGATAAAAAAAAATATTGGAGTTCACTGAACATAAAAGAAAATATATATATATATACACATGAAAAATGCTATGAAAACAGAAAAATACTATAAAAACGATTTAAAAACCAAAACAGTTAAAAAAATAATAATATGGTTGCGAGTGTTGTGGATGTCACTTAATAGATAAAGATTTTAGAATTTTGTTAATATTAATATAAATTTTTAAACAATAATAAATCATTACATTACGATTCTGAACGGAACTTCGGTGTAATAATATTTATTAATTATTAATAAAATATTTAGTGTGTATAAAAGTATCGAATTTATTTTTAATTAATCTTACATTACATTTTCGTGGATTAAATGTTAAAATTACCGTTTTTATGGTAAGTAAAAGAGTATCGAAATTAATAGTTTCAATGTGTGAATAACTGAAAATTGGAAAAAAATATCTACGAGCCAGACTTGGAATTTTCAAGATTTTTTTTTAAATGAACTTAACAAAAATATTAGAAGCTCAAAATTAAAAGAAATTTGTTTTTTACGCGTAATATATACAGCGCAAAATTACATATTCGATGTAAATGTCAACACTCGAAAAACCAATTATTTTCGAAATGCCGGCAAAATACGATAACGAATTTTCGACAAAACTGTTTTTTTTTTACCGTTTTTACAAAGATTTTTTTGAGCCTCGTTTAAAATCGAAAAACGACATCTCTAAAGCGTATCGTGCCAGCAGAATTCAATACCGCGGAAAACGTGTACGAACTTAACAAACGAAAAACTTCTACTAGTAAAAAAAAAGTCTTTCACGCACCGAAAACAAAAACAAATAAATAATAAACGCCATTGTAAAACCTATAATATAATATATATAGCTTACTCTCGCTTTGGTCGGAATCTAAAACGGTAAATAAAAGTTTTATTTATCCATTCTCCGACACATATATCGAATTTTGTAAATATGTTTAAAAGCCCGATTGACCCTGATCGTTTACCAAAAAAATGCCTTTTAAATCCGCTTGCCTGGATCTCATTATACCGTTCGTCGCGTAACATTATATCACGCATTATAATTATATAATATTATCTCCGTCGCGAGATTTCCATAATTAAAATATACTTTTCATCCTCCGCCACACGGTTTTATTATGATAATATCGTGAAAAACCGACCGCGTATATTATAAACGATTCACCGAACACATAGAATATATTTCGTTTAAAGCGCAGTAACAGTGAACGTACGGCGAACGAACGAGTATTATTATTCGTGGAATAAAATAAGTGTATGTGTGTAGAAGAGATGCGTGGCGTACCGCATACGCGCGCGCACACACAAACCGGCGACGATCTCTTTGCCATGCAAATGTCCGTGGAATGAAAAAGCCCGTTGGCCAAGTAGACATATATATAATATCTATGAGTCTGTAATCTGTTGAATCGTTTTAAGCTTCCGCGGTGCCCGGAGAAAAATCTCCAACCCCTTTTCGGATGCTGCGAGCGTATGGCGATATATATATATATATAACTTATATGCCGCCCACACACACACACACACACACTGTATATATTATATAAACGCGCCCAATTTCGATTAGACATCAAAGAAAATTCCGACAATTTCTTCCCGTCGTTTCGAATACCCTCCCGCCGGCCTACCATGTATCCCTTTAACAACACATACGCGTTTCAGCCGGAACAAGAAATCGACTATATCAAAGGGACGAAAATATTATTATAATACGTACCGAAAAACCCTGCTCATTCTTCCCCCTATGTTTTATACACCTCCTGCCGTCCCTACAGTCTTTTAAAAAAAAAAAACATTGTCGGTTATGGTATAATATCTAATCAGTGGCGCGGCTAAACGTTATATATTCGCATGTAGTTATCCATGCAGTGTGTGCGTGTGTATGTGTGTTATGTACTCGTACGTTCGAAACGATATAATGAAATAAAAAGTCCATTTCACCCCTCTATGCCCACCTGCACAGGATAAAACGTTGACGAGTTATATCGGGAGAGAAAAAAAAATCGTCTATAAAAAATGTACTTCAATACTCATTATTCGTAAGAGTATGCGAATGGTCTGGCAAGTTAAACGTCGCCACGTCGGGTTTACGACTGATATACGAGTATACGTGGCTATATATATATATATAATTACGATCGGAGAGTGAATTTTTAAATTTTCAACGATCAAATAATATGTGCCAATTCAAAGAAATTTAATACCTAGTTCAATATTCACTAGAATCCGCCTCGGACACTCGACTATTATTATTGCCCGATCTTTTTTATTATTATTATTATTATTATTATTATTATTATTACTATTATTATTATTATTACTACTATTATTATTTACGTCACCACTTTTGTCTTGGTCACCCACTAAAAAATTCTGGGGACGGATATTTTACAAGCGACTGCGATTAAATTCATTAATGACTCAGATCTCTATGAATTTAATTTTTAGGAATCGCATTTCAATCGCCGACGGATGAATTACTCTTATTTTCGATCGTTATTGTTATTTTATTTTATTTGGTTTCTGATTTGTGTATCTCCCTGCCCTTTCTTATTTATTGTTATTTCATTTTAAAAGCTATTGTTACATAATTTTAATTGTCGATGAATTATATAACTAATCTTGTGTACTTCTTAATAAAAATAAATCAACGACACTGTATCACGCATTATTAGAACTCTAAAACACCTTCTTAAAAATAATTTTCGAAAAATGTTTAAACAACAAACAATATTATATAGTTTTAATATTATAATTATCAATAAGCAGTGTTTTTGTTTATATAAAAACAAAGTTCCTATTGTTAAATAATATTAGCTATTCAAGTAGCTATTTGCATCAAAAAAAAAAGAATCCGAACAGTTAACAAACATATTGTTTTTACGTATACTTTTAAATATTCTCTAGAAAATATTTTAGATTCTGAGCGTAGCGAAAAAGCTATTGAAAGTTTTACAACGATGATTACAATTTTTCTGCGCACAAATTTTCAATTAGAAAAAAAAATGTTCTAATTGATCTTGTCATGTGTTCCGCGATAGCGAATTTTATCTAATCGGTACTGTATTCGATTTTTTTTTTCAGTCTTTTGATTATGCGTGATTCAAAAACAATCCAAAAATTGGATTTCTCATTAGTTTTCAGACGCAGCACATTAAACTACCGAAATAACAGTCGTAGAATCTTGAAATTTACACCGAACATGTAACGCTTCTCTATATATACGTAAAAAAATGTCTATATATTTTTTATAATTTTTGGCTACTTACACAGCAATTGTTGGATGTTAAGATATTGCATTTATAAAAGGAGTAATTTTCGGTTTTACAGATTGAAAATGTTGCACAACACGAATTCCTACATTACTTCAACTATCTGTCTGTCGAAACACGGTTTAATATTTTTTTTCTCTTATAACAGTGTTTAGATTTTACCGATTTTATAGATCGGTTAGGTATATAATATATATATATATATTTTTTTTTTTTAAAGACTCGTAAAAGCGATATTTGAAACTAATATTAACTAGCTGAAATATCTATCGTCGATTCGAGTAAAACATTTTTTTTTTTTTTTTTTTAATCCGTTACTCGACGCAATAATAAATCAATTATTTGTATAAATTGAATAAATGTTACAAAAAAAAAAATATATATATATATGTCAAATTCATACATGATAGTTGTCGCATTGTTCGTTTCGTATGTCAGTATACAGAATGGTTTTTTCCAAAATACACAACGGATGAGAAATGCTGTTCTGAGAGGTGTGTGTGTGTACTGTTGCAATGTTGGTAAAATGAGTGTATACATATTTGTGTGTGCGTGTGTAAGTAATCTAATTTTAAAAATTGAAGGGGAGCTACTTTATTGGCGAAATGTGTGCCGAACAGGCGAACGGTATTTATTAAGTTAATAAATGTCAAAAAGAGCGCACATACATTTCCCGTCGTTTCTTTGAACGATTTCTAAACGAGTTTGGCCGTCGATTAAACGTTTGCCATCGATCGTTCAAAAACAAACTTTTCCCGTCCGATAAAAATAATTTCATTAAAAATTGTTAGTTCTTGATACTGTATTATATAATATCATACCCGCAAAGCCGGACGAACGAATATTATATTTATGTTTTTTTTTTTCAACTTCCTTATATTAAGTCGACCAACCGATTCAATAGTGGAAGTTATTTGAAATTCGTACGATATAATATCATCAGTTGAATTGACAAAATATTATTAATTTAACTGTTAAACCCGCAATATCGATAACAAGTACAATATTACATCATCCCCCGCGTCCCATAATCGTCTTCGGTTTTTCGATATCGACGCGTGTTTTTTGTTTTCGTTCAATGGTTTTTTCGCGCACCTAGCAAATTAGTTTTCACTTCAATCCGCGCTCTGCAGAATACGATGTCGATAAACGCGACATTAGCCCCGTACGAATAAATCGGTATCGTATTTCATATTGTGCAGCTCGGTATAGGCTGCAGATTAATAGGATCGATCACTTGATCACGTGAGATGGTGTCATCGCTATAAGAAAAATTATAATTTTTCACAGACTCATCACCGTGTCACCACGTGTTATAAGCTCGTACGCATACGCCACATCCGACCGGTATGTATTGTAAATTTGTAAGGCGTCCGTATAGGTGTGTCGGGAAATGTGACGATGATTGTCAATAATAAAACATTTCGCGGTTCTCTTGTCGGCAGCAATCGCCTGACTCATAATATCATTTCGATAAATAGTGTAATAATAATTATCATAACCGAAGGACTTGGAATAGAGAGAGAGTGCGCTTGTCAACCGCATTCGACCCCGCAGAGGAAACCATCGCAATAATATGAAAAGGGATCCAAAATTCTCGCTACATTTCTATAATGACCCCGTTTTTTTTCTCCATATCCATGAATAATTTAATATTTGTTAAACACGATTTTACGCATGAGATTTCCTAAGCCAAACGAACGCACTGCTGTTTTAAGTTACCATCGTCGATAACAATTGCTTTTTGGTGTTTTCAATGATAAAAGCCTAATATTAATCGAGTGCGATAAATACAGGTTGGAATTGAGTGTCGTGTGATGTCAAAAATGTTGAGAAACGACCCGACACACGAACAGTGATAGGCTATTAGCCTATATATAGGCTTGAAGGGCCCGGTCCCTCCCAAATTATTTACAATATATCGTATAATATATATATTACCGAGATATTTAAAAAATTAAATAAATCTGATAAATTAATAATAATAATAATAATAATAATAATAATAACGTTTTAAAATATTAACACGATAAAGCGGACAGAGATTTTATTAAAAAGAACAATTTTAATTTTCATTAATAAAGTATAATTTTTTAACGGCTAATACGTGGCAATTTAAGTATTTAAATATTTCGCCTCGCGCGTAACCTTAAGTGTGTGCACAGTTTAAAATGTATATGAATCGAGTCGTTGTACTCGTGAGGCTCCGGGCCACTCCGCACAGCCGTCTTCTTCTTCTTTCGTTTGGTATACAATACCAAATTACAAGCAAGCGAATAAAATTAGTAATATTAAAAATAAAATAACACGAATGGTTTTACGGTAACTGTGAATTGATAAAATATAGCGGCGCGTGACCTTCTTTAAAGTATAACGTCAATGGCTTAATTGATCCAATTGATTGCTTCGTCCGTAGCGTCGTGAAGTTCCCGCATTGATCCTTTAAATGCGCGGACGGGACAGTCTTTTAGTATGTGACGGATGGTCTGAGAGGGATGACCGCGGTCGCAATCTGGGACGTCTGCCGTTTTCCATTTACGGAGCAGCTCTTTACAGCGCCCATGTCCAGTGCGAAGTCGGTTTGACATGACTCCGTATATACGGTGTGTAAAAAAAAGAGAAAAACGAAAAAAAAAAGAGAAAAATTTCCGTACGAAATAATCGAATCCGATACGAATCCGCCGGTATAATTAAACACACGTGGAGATAACCTCGGCCATTGATCGAATCGTAAGTACGCACAAGCCGCGCGCGAACATACGAATTGTCGAGGTAACGTCGCGCGCGTACACGGCGCCGCACACGGACGCGGTCAAAACGTCGTGGTACGTCGGCGCGCGCCGGTGCGTCATCAGTGCGACCGCCGAATCCGCCGATTCCATCGTTTTGACGATCCACTTCTCGTAGGCGTACAGGAACAGGTGCCGTGTCTGGACGTCGGGACTTCCGCACACCACGTTATCCGGCCTTTCCGAGTCTATGAAATTGTACGCGTGACTGGCTATGCCGTATTGGAATCCGTCGCACATCATCGGACCGCCGCTGTCGCCAGGGCACACCATGTGCGTGTCCGGTTTCGAGCACAAGAATTCCTTCCAAGTCGTCCGGATCATAGTCCTATTTTGTTTTTTGTTTTTGTCCGGAAGAAAAACACCGAAAAAATTCTCCGTGAATCGAAATGACTCGTTGACGAAAATAAAATAAAAAAAAAAACCTACACTATTTATGCGCGTTTATGGGTGCGTGAACGATACGCGTTTTGCCGAGGGGATTTTATTTTGTATTTCATTTTAGAATCTTGTAACAGCCCGTTGTTGACTTCGCGGAGACGAGTTAAGTCAGACACCGGTGCGGTTAATCGAGAACTGTATATATATATATATATATAATACGAAAAAATGCAAATCGTTACTATATTTAAAAAAAACTATGGGCGTTCAAAATTATTATTAAACAACGAGTTATTATTGGACTCTGTAGACGATAAGTCGAGTGAAAAACAAGTAAACTTTCCAAGTCGAAATCGTTGAAAGTAATAATCACAATATAACGCGCGGTGTTAACTGAATTTCGATTTTTCAACACTCGTCGATGACGACGAAGGAACACTCTCGAAAATAGATATTCGTAATTTATAAATATATACGTATAGGATAATTCACACGCGTTTGGGCCGAACTTGACGAGAGCGGTGGTCTTGTATCCGGTGATTCCCAACATTCCTTCCGTCTCATCCGTCATACCGAAACCGATGACAATGCACTTCAACGCCTTGTCGTCGGCGAACTCGGACGGATTGCCGGATAAAACCGCGTACGCCTTGACGTCGTTGAACCGTTTGGTCAACTATAAAAAATCGTCGCGATCTCGTGTATCGGCGAGCGTGAAAATTCGCGCGGGTACACGTACATGCATTAAAAAAAAAAAAAAAAAGACATAAATCATAATAACACTACGCCGTCGGAACGGTTTTTCGCTAACCGAACAACACATCAGAGACAAAAAGAGAGACGCGCATTTAAAAAAAACGAAAACGAAAACGAAAACGCGTCGCCCCCGCGGTGTCGTTTACTTTCAACAAACTGATGTCGGCGTGTCCAGTTCTCCCGCTGAATTTCGGATGTTCGTATATGCGCTGAACGGACCGGGAACTGCGTTTATTGGTCGACTTTACGATGTGATAAACCTGAAACGATACGCACACACGCGTGTGTCGAGTTTGAAAATGTGTCCGCGGACGGATCGACGTGCAGCACGACACTGGCACGGTGGTATTCCGAATACTTTTTTAAAGACAAATCGCATTATTTCAAATAGTATACCTACATAAAAAATAATAATAACGACTCGTTACACTTAAACGTAATAAGCAATTATTTCGGGGGACAAAAAATACTTATTGATTATCGCGTTCATTTAATAATAATCGCAGAATTCCAAAAAAAAAAAAAAAAAAAAAGATTTAACACCTTAGTTTTGAAATAAATGTATAAAAACATAATTGATAAGTATAAGATATTTTCGCGAGATGCGTTAAAAAAGCGTCCGACACTTATGATTAGGGCTAGGGGACTACTCTAATGTACGGAGGAGTTGTAACATGTTTTTTCAACAATCATTCGGACCATAGCTTATAGTACCCTTGAATATAGAAATTTGTTACTACAGAGTGCTTGTAGAGAGGTTATTTTTCTCTTTTTTGCGCGTTAGTGCATATATTTTGTTACGTTTGAATTTTAAGAACATATTTTACATATTTATTAGTTATAAAATATTAATTTTCTCAAAAAAAAAAAAAAAATCATTTAATTATTTTGAAAATTGATCAAAAAAAAAAAAATAAATAAATAATAATATATGTGCACACGTATATTGTGTGTACAAAAGTATATCTGAAAGAACACGCGTCGATGAAATATGTGTGTGTGCCGCGTATTTTCGCCGTCTGTTTAATGAATAATTTATATTTGAAATCACGGACCGCCGAGATTATTTTATATTTTCTTAAGGTGTATATATGCTTTACAGTTTTATTGTGGTATAGTTATAATTAATATGTGTTCTAGTTTTACCGTAATACACATTTTCGACAATATAAATTAATAGTTTTCCGTCGTCATTCATTAATCTGGTATATGTACATAAATATATTATATAATATAGTATAGCAGTAGTAGTTACAGAATTCTTATTTTGAATGCGCGTTTAGTGATTTTTTTTTCTTTTAATGACACGAATTCACGCGTATTTTCCGCGGCCACAAAATCCCTAGCCCTTAGGTACTGATAAAAATATTTTCCAACCCGAACGCAGGGGCGTATACAAGGGGGGGGGGCGATGGGGTGATCGCCCCCCCCTAGATACTTTTGTATGTACCTATATCTACTGACAACTAAAATTAATCGAACTAAAACTAAAATGTCATAAAACATTTTTTTATTTAAAACTTATTTTTATATAATTTTTCGATAATTCTAAGTTGGCAACAGATTCGACGGGCCCTTTTTTCTATTCGCCCCCCCCCCCAAGGGATGAAGTAAATACGCCCCTGCCCGAACGTCCTGTTTACAACTCACCAAATTCTCCATTCTGACCGATTGTTCGGATTCTCTTAAAAGTTTTAATTCTCTTTCAATTTGTCCTATACCGAAAACAGTTTCGTCTAACGTCCCGCCGTTTTCCTCCCTTATCCTATATCGTACCCCGTCTAATTTTACGTTATACAATACTCTTCTTCTGTGCGTCTCGAACCGTAACCAAGTACGCGCGTCGCCTCTAATCGGATCCACTAACGTACGATATATATATATATATGCGCATACGTATATGATAATTATTATTATTATTGTTATAAAAAAAAAAATGTCGTTTTCTCCAAACGAAGAATGCGTACGTGTGTTTTTCTTTTAAAATCGTTTTCAAACTTGTTTACTTTTACGTCGCGTTCCAGTTTTTTGTTGATGCAGTGCGCCGCGGTCAACACGAACTGCCCCGTGATCAGCGTGCCCGTGCAAATCGAGTTTCCGTTTTCCAACGAGAAAATATTGAGACACACGACGAACGGATACTCGTCCGGATCGTAAATTTCGCCGTTGGCCACCAGTCCCATATTGTCGTTCTCGCGCGGTGCGAACGCGTTCGCGGTATTGGCCGCGGTGACGACGACGACGACGACGACGAGACCGATCAATTGCAACGGTATTACGACGGCCGACGGTATTGTTATTCGCATGGTGCGCGCGACAAATGTGGACAGTGTAAAAAGTAAATGAAAAGGAACAAAAAAAAAAAAAAAACGTTTAAAACAATAATTTTTTTTTCGATTTTTTTCGTTACCGCTTAAAATAAAAAATATTTTTATTTTTTTTTTTAAATAAAAAAAATATCCGTAACGATATATTACTTGGAAATTTTTAATGATACTATATACGCACGTATACACAATACGCGGTTTAATTTAATTACGGAAAAGAAATATATAAATAAAAATTCGATAACCATGGCGATTACGTTTTTATTGTTATACGCGATTAGCTGAGAGAAAGAGAGAGAGAGAGAGAACGGCCACAGCAATCCCTTTATTGGCTGGCCCTTTATGGCCATCCTCTGGCGAACGCATCGTTTTTAACGCGAATCCATCAATTTTCTTTTTCTTTTAATTTTCTTAATATAAATACATTTTTTTTTTTTTTTTTTTTGTACGTGTGTCTGCGATCATATTTTATATTTACCATAATACTATCGTTACCGCGTACGTATGTCACAAAACGTCCCCTCTTTACTCGAGAAAACGTCCAATTACTGTATGATATTATATATTTAACTTTATATTATACACATATGTAATATAATTAATAAAAAATATACATAAAATAAATAAATACACATGTATACATATATATATATATATATATATGTATACATGTGTATTTATTTATTTAATGTATATTTTTTATTTATTATCACGAGTATTAACTTATAATTTTTGATTTCTATCTTTTTGATTATTTATTTTTACATATCCTTTTGATTTTTGTTTTTAATTTTAATTTCATAAATTCCTCTCTATTTTCACTACTTTTTTATTTAGTAATATAATTGTAATATGTTCGTCATTTTTATTATACAATTATTGTGCTATATATATATATATATATACGCTCGTAAACAGATTTACAAGTTAACGGATGCAAGTCTTCTATATAATTGATGGAAATAAAATTTTCCGTCATAATCGTCGACAAGTTTATATCGCCGTACAGCACTGTTCGTCAAATTACCATTGGTCTACAAATTAAAATTTTTTTTAATCATCGGAGTCGAATGTCAATTATTGTAAAGCAATTTTTCGCGCTGATTTCAAATCTGTTATTAAATTTTTTTCGATCACCATTAGTTTTTTACTTACGCCTATTTAACTTTTATGGGTAAAACGATAAAAATTATTAATTCTACAACATGTAAAACGTGCGTACAACATGTACCGATGTGATATCATAAACGAACATCCATCAGGAGTATAATATAAAAAGGTAAGATTAGATTTTAAAATGCATCCAAGTTAAACGATACGTTAATAATACGTATCGAAATTCGTATACAGTATATTACGCATTCAAAAAACGAATTTGAACCGATTTCGTTTAAAAAAAAAAAGAATCAACTGTACGTGCCAGATGAAAATGGAGAACAAATTTAAAATCAGCATAAAATAATCTGTACATTTCAGTTTAAATTATTTCTGGTGGAATTTTATCGTACACAAGTGTTATTATTATTATACGTCGACCGCAATAATATTGTATTCCAATATAATATTTTTATTGTAATATTATACTTTTTTCAATATACGTTTCGCGATATAATAAATAATCGGTGTCTATTATACATATTAATATATTATCTTTGACAAGCTTCGTGATAATGACGTTTCAGTAGCTGCCCGTCCATGTGCGCGACGCTCATTCCAGTATTACCCTGTGTATCGTATATATATATATTATTAATTTGCATAATAATATTGTATTTATAAATTTGTGCCCCGATATCGGGATTTGGTAACTGTACTTAATAAAACAATTTCACTCCTCCAACTCAATAATTTTAAACGATCCGCGTAAAATAGAATGGAAGTTATAATAATTACAGTTCACGTTTACTTCTCAAACCGCTTGGTTTTTTTATTTTTTTATACATCTCATTACCCGCTTTCAACACAGTCTCTGTCAATCTGGTAATTTCATCTGGCCGTGAACATCTGTATTATAAGCGATTAAACATGGGGCTACAGCATCCATAGATCCTATCTTGGGGCTACAGCATCCATAGATCGCGTGCTATAATATTATCAAATGTAAGAGCACGAACTCCCTGTGCACCCCACTCTCCTTGAATAATACGCTTCTGGTTGACATTTTGTCAACGATATTTTATTGTCCGCTATGATTTATAAAATGTACTTGAAAATTTGCCGAACCAAACTCAAAAATACCGCTAGCGACGTCTATCGGCGTAACATCCAACTGCTCGGCAGCAGTTACGAAAACACTCGGCTAGATGACGGCACTATACGCCTCGGTGAGAATGTAAAAAATGAACGCGGCGGCGGCGAATGAATAACACGCGATTCTTGCTTCGGCAAGCAGCTGTCCCCGCTATTGCCGTTGTCAGTTACGTCTTATCAGAATGCGTTGCGTATCCGATGTACAACAGCAGCCGCCGAACGACGACACGGACCGGGCACGTGCCGTGCACACGGTAACGCTGTGCTGGTGTTCGTTCGGCGGCTTTTAAAACGCATTTTTTATCGTAATCGCGAAATTCCGTTTGTTGTTACATCAGACGGTTCGTCGGCGCTCTCGCGTATTGCGTTTCCGTTTTACACCCAACGATGTCGTCACGGCATTAGAGAACGTCGTGATTCGCAGTAGTGTAGTCACAAAAACACGAACGCGATGACGACGACACCGGCGGAAGAATTGGCCGCGGCGACTACTACAACGTCGCCGCTGGTCGGCCTCGTCAGCGGGTGTGCCGGCGCCGTGGCGTTGGTCTACGTGGGCCAACCGTTGGACACGGTAAAGGTGCGTATGCAATTGTCTACTGCCGTCCACGCGACGAGTGCTGCATACGGAGGAGGCGGTGGCGGCTCGTTGTCCATGTGGAGTTGCGTGCGCGACATGTGGCGCCAAGCGCTGCGCGTCGCGCCGCCGGCTTTATCACAACCGGCTCGTCGACGTCTGCACGACAACGCTACGATTGCCGTCGTCGAATCGTCGTCGACGTCTTGCGCTCCGACGGCGGACAAAATGACGGCGGCCGTGCGAATGGCCCGGCTCATGTACGCCGGCACCGCGCCCGCGTTACTGGCCAACGTGGCCGAGAACGGTGTGCTGTTCGCCGCGTACGGCCCTTGCCAGCGGTTGGTGTCGTTCGTAACGGGTGTCTTCCGCGGCCGCGGCGTGGACGAAGCGGATCAAAAACTGTGTCCGTTGAGCATGGCCGCGGCCGGCAGTCTCGCTTCGTTGTGCTCCGCGTTCGCGCTGTGTCCCACCGAACTGATCAAGGTCCGGCTGCAGGCGGCCGACTTGGAGCGCTCCAAGCCGGCTACGGCCGCGAATAAACCTCTCGGTACGCTTCAGCTGGTGGCTCGGGTGTGGCGGACGGAGGGCGGGTTACGAGGCATGTACCGCGGACTGGGTTCGACCGTGGCTCGCGAAATGCCCGGCTATTACGTGTTCTTCCTCGCGTACGAAGCTAGCCGCAATTACCTGAACGACCGGCATCGCGAAACGGCGGTGTCTGTTATGCCTGTTGGTGGTGGCACGCACTTGCCGTCGGCGAATCCAGATGAACCGGCTTGGGTGACAATGGTGGCTGGAGCTATGGCCGGCACTTGTCTGTGGCTCGTCGTCTATCCCGTGGACGTGATTAAATCGCGAATTCAAGCCACCGGCGGTTGCGGCGGCCAAAACGTCAGCGGCAGTTTCCTGAAAACGCTCGCCGCGTCCGTGCGCGATGAGGGCCCGTTGTCTCTGTACCGCGGCCTGGCTCCCACTCTTTTGCGTACCGTACCCGCATCAGCAGTAATGTTCTTGACAGTAGAACGCGTCACCACTCTCCTGTCCGGCTACGGCCTATGACCCCTTTTATTTATACATTCGGTTAACGCAATTATTATATACATATTATTATATGGGTAGATGTACCTATTACAATAGTGATTATTGTTAGTTTGTCTAGACATAACGTTGTAAAATGTATTATGTGGAAAATAGTGAGAAAAAAATTTGTAAAAGAAACGTTAGGTACCTACGTTTAATCAATAATAATTATAATAAGTAATGTGTTGTTAGCTGCAGATAGTTGTTAAAATTTACGTAAACAGTGTAATTATTAGAAAAAATTAAAAAACAAAAAATTGTATCCATTTTCCGTTATTTATCAGTAATTACTATTGTATCTCATCGCATAATTCATCTGTGCGTTTGTGTATGTAATAAATAGTGAGTATTATGTAATGTATTATTATAATATCTCGTCTTCCACTACTATCAGATGTTTATAGACTGTTATATATTATTTTGTATAATACCCTTAAAATAATTTCTCATTCGTTATTGTTGTTATTGTTGCTGTCAGACTGTATTTAATTATTATACTAATGACTTTTAGCCGAGTATATTATATATAAGTTTATTAAAGTATATCGTCATAATGTACCAAATACCAGTGTTTTATTTATTTTTACGTAACCTTAATATATTATGTTATAAACACAAATATTTGAATTATTTTTTATCCCGGTGGCAATATAATAGTTGTTTTCTGTAGAAACACCGATCACCGCTCTCGTTCCTATTACCCGATGATTATTTTGTACAAAAACGTTTTAATATGTTATTAGTTGTGTGTTTTGTGGTAGGATTATTGTAAAACAATTTTTTTGAATCGCTGTAAAAAGTGTCTTGTGTACGTGCGAACTCAAAGACATGTATACTTGTACGATTAATCGGTTTTCTGTGATTCAACGGAAACTATTGTAATAATTAATAACCATAGGCTTGGGATTTGATTTTTTTTTTTTAATCCTAAACATTTATGTATACTCATATAATAGTTATATATAACCATTGACAGATTATCTTTGGCAAACGTAAAAACCGTTATGTACGTTTTGTAGGTACGCTAAAATACATGAAACGTTTACAGTAATAACAAAATTTAAATAAATATAACAATTTTACAGGATTTTGGCATTGGAAGGGGGGAATAATTACACACTTTAAAGTCCGCCGGTGTTAACTATTTTTTTTTAGTTTTATAGAAAGAAAATTTTTAACTACAATATTATAATACATTATAAAAAAAAAATTTTTTTTAATTTTTAAATTTATTTGCAATCAAATATTATTAAAAAACGTTTTTTTAATATAATGTCATTCATTATACAGATAATACTCTCACGATAATTATATTATAATTTAAATATAATGTATAGAAACGTGTGTGATCGTTGTTATTATTACACTTATCACAATTATTAAGAATATCAGCAGATGGGATGTCAAATAAGAATGTTTATAATTAATTTAATTGCGTTTTATTAATAATTTAAACCTATATATAGTCAAAGAAGTATTTATAATACAAAGAATCCAAAGCGATGTCATAACTTAAATAATCGGTTTTTTTTTTTTTTGGTACGATATTATATTATATAAATGAAACAACACCACATAGATCATATTAAACAAAAAATATTTTTCGAAAATTGTTAGTGATTTTGCGCGATGAAGTAACTGTGTAATATAAAATATTTTAAGCTTTTATATTTTTGTCTGATGATAGAATACACACACACACTGAGACATAGAGACGAATTGCGTAGTGTAAATAATTGAATGGATGATAGAATAAGAACTCGACCAAGAGGAAGACCTAGAACAAAGTACGTCAGCAAAATAAAAGATGCCAGAGTGACTATTATTCCTACAGGGAGCTAAAATATATTGTGGCGAATGACAAAGGAAAAATGGAGAAGGCCAACTGTCATGAACGCATTTGACAAAAACCAATCATCGGATTTAAAAAAAATATATATTTTAAGACGATAAAGAGTGTTTTTTTTTTTTGTATCTTAAGTCAGCTTTTATCTCGGGGAAATATGTATATTATTTTCGTTATCCATATATTTTTTACAAAGAACATTTCATTCTACATTTTTTCGTATATTGATTTAAATATAGGTATAATTAAAATACTAATAACAATGATAATAATAAAAATAATAATAATACGTTCTTAAAGAATACAAATACATTTTTTTTTTTTTTTTGGAAATTATAAACACAAGTTAATTTTTAAAGTCCGACGAATATTTTTCCTCCTCCCACACCCTTCACACGTAAAAGTGTATACATTGGTGTATAGTGTGTACATACCTCGTCTTTATCGGATTATTGTTTTAATTGAATGTCCCTTGTAATGGACCCGTCGTTATTATAACTCCGTGGAATACAAATTTATTTCTATAAACGGATACACATTATTGCGCCGACACCTTGTGATGATGTGTCGCGCGGTTAGGCGTTGTAAACGAAGAAAAGATTTACTACAATATTATATATGTATATAAGAATTTCTCGTATATTTCTATATGTAAATATATTTATAGGTATACATATACACCGCGGTACAGTGTGAATAACTTAAGTACATAATACGAATTTATTTTATATTTTCGAAACATTTTTTTTTTCGAACGTTTTAAAAACGACGACGTGGTATGATATAACGCTACGTAACACTTTATGTATATATTATATATATATATATATTTAACAATACGATACGAAAGTATTTCGTGATGAATCGCGCAATACGCGCGCATGTGTGTCGAATTTAACAGAAGAAAAAAACTATTATTAGGTATTATTTATAGGTGCACTTGACAACGATAATAATGAATAAAATATTGTTTTTTGTTTGCGCAAAAAAAATGCAAACGGCGAGATTTGTGTGGACCAATATAACTATTACGCGAGACTATTAAAAAAAATTGTTTTATTTTTCGCGTGTAAAATATTGTTGCACGCGCGCACAATCGATTGCGAATTTACCGCGGCTTCTCATAATAAATACGGATCAGACAGTTAATTATTTATCCACATATGATACAATATAATATAATATTATACAATCGCTAATTAAACGGAATGTTGAAAATAAAAAGGAAAAAAAAATATATATAACACGTTTCCAAATTATTTCGCTCGTCGTCTAATGGAACGACCGCTTACAACCTCGTTTTATAATTGTACAATAATTTGATCTGAAAAAATAAAAATATTGATATAAATGGTTGGTTATAGGGCGTTGAACCCCGCCATTAAATTTTGAAAATATATCGTTCTTACGTAAATAATTGTATACGTAATTGTAAATGAATAGTGTACGTAAATATAACTCGACTTTGTTTTACAAGCAAATATAACGATTGTTTTATGTTACAAAAATTATACACTATTTATATGTAATATTTATATTGATTCCTATTGAAATTATAATAATTATCAATTTGATTTATTAATCTTGTTAGGAGGTGATTATCGTGTTTTTAATTACATAATATAATATTATACGAGAAAGCTGGTTTCATAGATACTTCATCAGGCTTCTAGAACATGCATTCGACTTATACTTATAATAACAAGACATCACGTATAATATAAATAATAAAAAAAAACATTTCAACCCCCTCCCCACCGCCCCATTCTTGAACAAGCCTCTGAATGATAGCTGCATTATGTATTATATTAAATGTATCTTAAACCGCGTATATAATTATCGTAAAAAGTTCGAACGCGTATTTGACATTTGAAATCACTCGAATAATCGGTCTTACGCGAGGATTAGTCCGACTCTTCACGCCACTTAAATCGGTCTTGAATTTATCATTATTTTGTTCAAATTGCTTGTGAAACCCAATTGCTTTCTACTATCATCTTCTTTCACCATCACCATCATTTCATCGAGGACGCGAATCCAAAACAATACGATTGAGATAGGTGATGTGATTTTTTTTCATACATATACATTTATTTCATTTTTCTTCTCCTTCTAACAATTCTCGTTTTCACGACCCCTGCATCTCGAAACTCTCGATATCCGTCAATAAGAGTTTAAGGTATGACGATTCGAAAATCAACTTAACATATCCTACCAATATTATATATATTATAATTTACAGTTGTATTTTTATACATACGACTGTCTCGCTTTACTTCTGAGTTATTACACATCATATACGCATATTACTTCAAGTGTGTTCACAAAAAAATCATGAAAATCCTAAGTGACGATATTTTTATTATCACTTTAAATTTTCCGACGAAGTGCCGTAGTCACATTGAAACTCCACTCGGCGGCAGATTCGTTTTATTTAATGTAATGATTTAATTGCATTGCTTTCTCAGATTTCTGGTAATGACAAAACCCTTAAATTTTATACAAGTGATTCACTTGAACGAATTACTGTTTGTTTACACACGCGCGGCTCGTTACACTTATTATTTTTTTTTTTTTTTTGTTAATAATTATCGCATATATAAACATTATTAAAACACGTTAATTTTTCGAGTGAAAACGTGAAAATTACCGGTATTGAATAAAAGCAAATTAAAAAATTCTGTACGAGTACGATATATACAATAAGAAAACACCGGTGGAAAAAAACAAATGTTTTAGAAATGTAAATTAATATGTTCAATAAATACATTTTCGAGCAAATTTTTTTTTGTTTTTTTTTTTTGAGGAGAAGGATGTATAAAAATTATTACTCGAGTCGATATCTCTTTTTGATCGTCGTCGACTTCAAATAGGCTTTTGCAATCTACTCGGTGCACTGAATGAACACTCGGGCATATCGTTGCGCAGATACTGATATACGCAGTTAATGTGTATTCTATAAGTTTAAGCTAATTAGTTTGTACTAAATTAGCGTACGTTGAAATGTCGACATATTCGTTCTTTAATAATTAAATCCGAGAATGCGTCGTGTAAAATAATTATTTACACGTTGGTTGCTATATTATACGAACCAATTTTTGGCCATTATTCTCGATAAATAATAATAAAGTGATTTCCATACGATCACAGTGCCATAATTGAGTTTTCACAAACTAGACATCTTATTCTTAGCCGGTGAGAAGATGGATAAGTGACAGAATTCAATCATAAATCATATACACCTATTGGCGGTAAATGGCATTATTATTGGGATTGGTAAATCGAGAACTTTCCCGATGGACCGTTGGTAAAAAATAGTTAAATCGAGAGCGAGAGTCGCTTTGAATGTGAGATCTTATATTTTATTGACATTAATAAATTTTTCTTATAAAAAAAATTGGTAACGTGTACATCAAATAGATATTTTTAACTTGTTAAAACAGTGGAAACCGATATTTTCAATTTTATTTCTCGCATTATTATTGTTTTACGTTTAGGTAAACTCCGTCTATATATATATATATATATATATATATATATATATATATATATATATTTATTTATTTATTTATATATAGGGAAACAGTGTAGCACAAGAAAATTCAGAAGCGTTTGTTTTAATGGCAACGAAAAAAAGCATTTTAAATATCGCTGAATGTTTAAATACATTCATAGACCGTATAACCTTACACCTATTTAAGTGTATAACGTATACACTTAAAAAAAACTAAGGTAGTAGGTACCGAGATAAATTATTATCAATCGTTTAAATAAAATGAAAAATATATAATTTTTCGATAAATACTACAACTATAATAGTTCGAGAATATTTTTATCGTTTTCGTTTGTAAGTTGTATGGATAGGATTAAGCTAAAAACGATAGTATTTCAGAATACGAAAAGTTCCGTTGCGTGCGTTTGTAATAGGGGATGCAATAATCGTAATTTGGTCGCTTCAAGTAAAATCCTACGGTGTCCCTTCCTCCCCCCCGATTATTATATATTATATACCTACTGAAACGATGTCGTACAGAGTATTACACAATATATTATTATTATTATTATTATGGTATTGAATTACTGTTACGCGATATTAATGATATATTGGTATAATCCAATTCAAAATTATAGGTATTATTAAATAGTAATAGTACATATTGCACATGAATTATTCAAACGCGCGATTTGAACGCGCTCATCTCCGCGTTAATTTGCATTTTTAATAACAATAACACACACGTCCCTCTTATTATTCATCATTATATCGTGTCTGACCGACGGACACGCACGCGTGAACTTATCGACCGTCCCAAATACAATTCTATATAATATCGTAGTAATTATAATACGCAATATCCACTGTTTACGAAAAATATTTCACTATTTCTATGCTAATAAAAATGCATTAATTATTATTATTATTATTATTATTGGCGAAAGATAATGCGTAGGAGTATTTCTACTATAGTACCACTATTGTGTGTACAAATCGAAATTCAAATTTAGTGTTTCAAAACACTACACTGCGCAGTGACGTAGGTATTGAGATTTGTGGAACAGGAACAGGAGGGGAGGGGAGTTGAAAGATATTTAATTAAAATAGTTAAACTACTTTTTATACATATATATATATATATATAATTTGATTGAGAAAATGTTACGAAAATATTAACCACTTTTAATATTTATAATATATACAAATTTATTGTTTATTATAATATTAATTGATAGTTTTTATTACTGTTTCATTCGCATGTCCTCTCATTCGTTTGCAATATTTTATTAATAATTGCGGGGCACATTATTATTATTATGTAATTACTCGTATTAGGTTTTAGTACAAATACAAATATCGATTCGGATTTATATCCTTTAAGTGGAATGCAGAAGTTATATATTCTTTTTACCGCCTTAGTTCGCATACAAATCTTTCCGTTTCAAGAAAACAAATAATAATAAAAAAAAAAAACCACGTCAAAACTCCAAGCACGTACTACGCGTCTGTTTCGATAAATACAATACGCGTTTTTAAAAGTGAATTTCAATAATTAAACCTCGATTACGTTTTATAGTTACAGTTGTTCAAAACTAGAAAACGTCTCGCATAGACGTTATGTACTATATAACAAATATTTGAAATTCTTGTGCGTAACGCGCCGCGAACAGGTAGTTAATATTATAATATTATTATAATACGTCTATGATATGTTTTCGTTGAGGACACACGTTCTCGTCGTAATGTCGAAAGTTTACAGTGAAAGATGACGACCTCGTTGACTGTTAAAAATGTATGTGTACGTACATAATCATTTAATCGACATTTCGACCGGAAAACCATAAATCATTATAACGATACGACGACTGAATTTCACAATAAAATACATACGTATTATTATTTATACTAATTATACCAATTATTAGTTTATATTATTTACGAAAGTCCCGCTTCGTTTTCGCCTAATAATAATAATAATAAAACGTCCCCGAGTTACACTAGATATGTATAATAATATTGTCTCGTTCGATACACAACATTGCACGAATCACACACCCGTCGACGAACATTTTAAACGCATAATATTATGACTACGACATATTTATACATTTTACAGCGCCTTTCTCTCTCTCTCTCACTCTGTACACACACACACAATTCGCGCTCCTACATAATATGTGATATTATTATAACCACTAACTTGCATTCACACGTAATAGAATAGTACATTCAGACGACCTTCAATTTTATTTTTATTTTTTAAACACGCCGTCTATCGAATCCAGTGTTTTTATTTATTAATATTAAAGTACACTGTGTACAACGAACGAAAAGCATAACTCTCTTTCACTATAAATATATATATCGGATTTAACGTACGTATATCGTAACTTTTTTTTTTTTTTTTAATCATTATCAATAAATAAATTCGTGGCGTAAGTACACGAATCCGATTAATATTATAAAATCCGTCTTCCTGTTCGATATTTTAATATTACAATAAAGCGTTACAGCAAATTTTCGACGATTTTCTTTCGTTTCATAAGTATTTTACGCGTTTTATCTCTTAGATAATCGTACGAACGTATAATAACTATCGTAGTGTAAATTTTCACATGTACAGAACGTACACGAATAAGAATTATCGAACGAAAAATATACAATAATCACATTTAAATAGTAAACACGCGTGTTTTTAAACACAATACAAAAATCGAGCAAAAAAAAAAAAAAAAAGAGACGGACACATCGGACTATTAGCAAGCGCGTCCTTGTGATTCTGTGGGGCCATCGCCCCCTCCCCCCATAAGGTCACCGACCGTACTATTAAAATGTTTTTCTAACGCTCTTATAATATCAAAACGACATATTATGGTCCACAATTTCAACGAGATAATCTCATCGCAAATGGTCGCGGTGGTTATTACTATATAAACTTCATCGTAGAGTTCAACGGTGGTGACACGACACGAGTGTTGTTCCACTACGCATACAGCGCGCGGCGACCTGTCGTACTCGCATTGTCCGCGTTATACGTTTTGTAATATCCATGTACGTTTCTCATTTCAAATCGTCAATTTTTTTTTTTTTTTAATAAAACGTATTACACGTATTAAAAATTTTATATTATAATTATATTTTATAATATACTCTGCCGTGGCGGAGAGTGTATATAGAGTAATACAATTTTCTCTCGCTCCTACACGTCCTTGCCGACGGCGCACAAGCGTGTCCACCACGGTACCAATGATATAATAATTTTATTTATTATTATAATTTATTTATAATTATAATTATTATTATTTTTATTATTATTATATATTGTTGATTGTGCATCTGGTAAAATAACCTCCGGGCACGCTGATCTATATTTTACGTGTGTATTTGTGTTATTTATTATCCTAGTGTCGTATGCGCGCGCGTTGTATGTGTGTGTGTGTGTGTGTGGAATAAATAAATGAGTTTATTTTTCCCGGCTACATAATATACAATTTATGTGTAGATGATGTGCGCGCTTATACAAATTATAATACCCGGGGCGTAAAATAATTTTACCGTTCCTATAAGTTTCCAAAAAAATGTTTTATCGATAAGAAACTAAAGTTTTTTTTTTTTTTGAAGAATATAATAATAATAATAAAAATAATAATTATGATAATAATGAGTTATTGAAATACGGCGAAAATTATTTTATTTTATTTCGTGAAATTTTAAATTTGCGCCTCTGTTATATAATTGTCGAACTGTTATAGTTTTATTATAGAAGCTTGTACAAAAAAAAAAAAAAAAAAAAAACTAGAATTTACGATAACGAATTTGTATGTGTGCACTTAATAGAATTAAGCCAAAGAGTATATTATAAGAGACAAAAAGTCATCAATCAGTTATTAAACAATATAACGGAAAACAAAAATAATAATAATAAAAACGAATTAATTACACAGAGAAAATTATGAGTAATACAATAAAAAGTTATATGTGTAATGAATCAATTTGTTTAAAGAGAAAAACAACAACAATGCAACGTTATTAATTTTATCCACATATGTATATTGATATACAATTTATTATATTTTCAATCTATTTGTAAAATGTTTATAAATGCATTATGTTTAATATCCATACGTACGCGTAACTGTTACAAAACTAAATTTATGTGAATATTATGTCGTGGGTATATTTAAAATCGTATACTTGTTTGTGAAAAATATAAATAGCACGATTATTGTCTAAAAACGTGTTTTTTTTCGATATTCATAAAATTCGGATTAGCTTTTTAAAATTGTATTTCACAAAATCTTTATATCTCGTTTTAAGATTTCTATTCGTTTTACCCAATATAGAACGCATTTACCAACTGGATTTAAGTTGGTAAATTCACTACGTGCGCGTAATTTCTTCGTCGTTTATCATTCGTTTTTTTTTTTTTTTTAAATTCCACGTGTTTTTATTGTAATAAATCATAATTTTCTCCGTGTAATTTTGTTAATTATTTTATTTTTCGCTTAATACTGAACGATGGTTTCTTTTTTTTTTTTTTTTGTCATTACCAATGGTAAATAAACAAATTAATACAATAACAACAACCGATTTAATATTTCTTATGTTTTTCATAACAGTCTTCGGCTCGATCGTATAGCAGCGTATACCAATGTATCATTCACATATTATACGTATATAATACAATACAATTGTTTAATACACGAGAATACTTTATAGTTTTTATTTCTATTTTTTTTTTATCCCCCGTATGTTCATGTATTTATTTAATTCGTTTTTAGTTTTTTACCGTTTATATTATGCGCGTACTCATTGTTATTACCTTTTTTTATTACAATATCATAATTTCACGTCGATGTGATGGGTGAAACAGAAAAACAAATGGCGCTCGTCAATAATATTACACTGCTTTATGTATGTATGTATATATAAATAAATAAATATATATATATATATATATTTATTTATATAATATAATGTATCGAACCGTTAACGTATTAATGGTCAAGCGACGCACATTAATAATTTTATGAAGTTTGTGTGTAGTAAGAGGTGACATTGAAGACGTCCATATATCTACGTGTTATGTAGGCTAACACAGTGTGCAGCAGTATTGTGTCTTATTTAGGTGCGCTATACAAACTGGGATTGTTGTTAATATTCACGTGTAATTCTCGATTTGTAATCGCGATGCGGCGTTTCCCCTGCGGACAAATACCACCACCGGCAACTTGATAATTCGATATTTTTTATTATTATTATTATTATTATTATTATTATTATTATTATATAAGTCGCGCGATTTTTATTTCAAATTAATTTCTACCGGCGCAAAATCAAGTGTTCACGTCGTACATTTTACGCCAATGAATTTCAAAACCGTTTGCAAAATAAACGCGTTGAAAAAGTAAACAACTTTTTCCAACAGTCCCGCGTTATCGGCTACATGTGTGTTTCGTCCAGGGCCGTATTTCAGTTTAGCTTCGTTCCCGGGAAAAAAATCACAGAAAATAATCCTTTTTAAAAATAAAAAAAAGATATTTCGATTTAACTGATAACCGTAAATTTATTCGTATTCGTCCACCGTGTTTTAAATGTACGCGTTAATCGTCGTGAAAAAGCAATTATATGAAATTTATAATTTTTTTTAAAAAAAAGTACACATTTTCTATATAGGATTTCATTATAATAACGGGGGTTTTTTTACACGAAAAACGCGGAACGAAATAAACAAATTGTATATTGTTATTTGATACGCGTTTATTTTTTGTGTGTTCCAAAAATCGAGAAAATGCTTTTTAACGACATTACATCATATTTTTTTGTGTTTCGCATTCTCGTGTCTGCGCGCAGATGTTATCACAACATTGTACACCGCTTTGTTAATATTAATGTAAATTGATGTTATTAATTATTTGCTAACATGTCCGAATACACGTTTAGAACAATATTCAACAGTTATTTCTTTTCGTTTTTACCGTCTCTCTCATAGAATTACAAACGTTTAGTATTTTTTGGTTTCGCGATGTTCTCGTTTGCACTAGCGACCAATTTATCCGTTTCCATAAGTCGATTTCTTTTTGTACCCACTCGCGCGTCCTTCTTCAGTGTTGTAACTCGACCCCTTCACTCAGACAAATGTATTAAAATTATATTTTAAAAAAATGACCGAATATTTTTCGAATGTTGTACGTCTGTTGTGTCTGATCGCGTACACTCGATAAAGTTTAAAAAAAAAAAAATAATACCGTTTTCAGAAACACAACCTTACGAAGCGATTATTTGAATTAATATTTTGGACATTTCTAGCGATAGTCTAAGGACGTACGTATATTTATTTTACAATTTTTTTTTTTTTTCATATTTTTCGCGTAAAAGATAAAAGTGCTGCGAGCATTAACGTTTCGCGGCAACAAAAAATTGTAGATCTTCGAATTTACCCGCGTTGTGTTTACCCAGAACGCCTCAAAAAAAAAAAAAAAAAAAACAGCGTAAAAATAAAAACGGTAAATTATTATTTCCTATACGATTTCGTTTGTTTTGTATTTTTTTAAAAAAAAAAAAAAAGCTCCCAAATATGCAGGTACGAGCTTAGCCACGATTTAGCTCGGTGCTTAGAAAAAAAAAACTATATTTATTTTTGATATTTAAAAGTCACGCACGGCGTAACGTTTATATCGTTTTTTTTTTTTTGAGTAACAACCTATAAAATTCACACGAATAAAGCGAATTTTTATTTTTAAAAAGTCTTTCCCATTCTCCGCGGTCTCTTAGATCGCCGAGCAATCGAATCCGATGCGTTTCAACGCTACACGAGTCGGCGAACGAAATAACACACATCGTGTATAATATATAAGACCATACGTTAATAATAATTAATGCGAGCGGTCGTTTTTATAACGAAATAGTAATCGTCATTAGCGTTCGACGACGAGTTTTTATATATATATAAGACGTGAACACGAACGAAACTGAATTTGGTACAAGGTCGCCGCGTTCACTCGCACGTGTATTTTATTTTTACATATGTATAAACTTTAACGTACAGATCGTTGTCTTTTCTCCTCTACACACGTCATCGCCAAAAAACAAAACTATAATTTATATATATATATAAATGATGATAATGCTGAAGAGTTTGTTTGAACGCGCTGATCTCTGGAACTACTGGTGGTCGGATTTGATAAATTCATTTTGCATTCGACGTGACGCCGATTTTTGACGAAAAATAAACGCCACATTTAACGCGTCACGTTACCGTCGTTGAGAGCTAAGAGAAAAAAGAACAAAAAAATCAAGTCAGATTAGCGAAGTAATATCCACAATGTCTGCAGTGTCGAATAAGTGTTAAAATGTCGGTTTTAAGTTCTTTTTTTTTTCAATTCGTCAGTCACGGACCGACGCGCACCGCCTTAGCCGAAAAGATTACTGTAATATTGTTATATTTTTTCCATAGGCGTTTTTACAAAACGAACGAATGAAAACTTTGACACGATATAAGGTGTTAAACGCGCGGATAAGTTTGATGGTGTGCACAAAATATAATTAATCGCCGTGTTGAAAATAAAATAAAAATCAAAGTAAAACTCAAATCTTTTTTTTTTTATAGTCTCGAACATTCAGTAGCACACACCGAGTATTGAATAACTCGAATTGAATAAAAATTATTTAATCTTACATAAATTTCGTATTCACTGCTCGTGTGGGAGGCGCTCGCGATTATTTCTATTTTTATTGCCAGTCTGGTGCGCAGCGAGTCAGATCAGGGACGTAATTACGAGCAGAAGATAAATCCGCCGGCGGGCTTTGTTTTTTTACATAACGTGCGTTGTGTAAGTTTCGTGCAAAACAAAATAAAGAAATAAAAACGAAAAAAAAACCCGATGTTTTTTTATTATTAACAAAATAATTAATCTGAGATAACAATTATAAAAATGTTAAGGAAATAATTATTATAAAAATATATTCTGGCCAAAAATAACGACGGTTTTTCGAAAAAAAAAAAAAAAACACCAGAGTCTTTCTAATTTTTCGAAAAACATCCTTCTTAGTTTTTAGTCGGTCATTTCTGAAAACATAAACCCGCTCATCCATAATGCTCGCGCATAACAGTTTAGTGTTGAACGGAAGGGAGAAGTTTTCTTCATTTGGGAACGTCGCGCATATCACGACATTGAGTTTTGACTGTTTCTCGGATTTCATCCCTTACATATTATATTTTCCAAAAGTCGCAGGTTTCTTCATTGTCGTATTCTCCCGAAATACTTCCATCGTGCATCGAGGAGAAGTCGGCGAAACGACGATCGATTCCCCGTATAATTTTCCCTGTCAACGGGGGAAGAAAACGTCGTTCGCGTCACATCCTCGCTTCTTTTTTTGAGTATGTATTAATAATATAATAAGTACTCTTAATAACGGGACTTTTTTTTTCCACACACACACAAACCCGGTGGAACATACGTTTTATAAACTACGCTAGCTCAATACACGTTAGATTTAAAATAAACGTGTAACTCGACTGGAGTTAATACTTTTTTTTTTTTTAACTAGTTTATAAAAAGTAACTGCCATATAATATAACGTATAATAAAGTTATTGTAATCGGTTAAAATCGAATAATAGCGTCGTAAATAAAAAACAAAAAAAAAATGAAGTTAACGCGTCATTTCGCATTGCGCCGGCAACAACGGCCAAAATGTACCAATAACAATACTAATTAGCAATAATAATACTAAAATTAACGTTCGCGCGCGCTAGAAACGCAATTCGATCGAATCGAATATAATTCAGCGAACTGATGCGGCGAGTGGTCTGCAGTAATTGCCGTATTGCAGACACATCGTCACCGTCGTCATCGAAGCGGCGGCGGCGGCGGTACAGGTATTGACAAATTCGTTCGGGAGGTCGCGATGATGTCTCGCAATCGTTCGCGGCGGCGATTGCTCAATCGCTCCGTCGCTTGGACACCGCGGCACCGGGGACAGGCAACTGTGCAAAGTCTATTACACTAGGTGGGGTATTCGACGCAGAAGACCATGTGTGTGTGTGTGTTGCACGCTTACGTGTGGGAAAACCGACGACGACTACGACGAATATCCCCCGAAAAAAAAAAAAACCAAAAACCGTAGGCGACCCTCAACCGGTCCCCCCTACCCCGCGTAAGGATACGAGCGCGCGGTCAACGACAGCAACGACGACGCTGCACAGCAGAGCAACAGCGGTCAACCGACACGGTGCAGAAGCCACGGCAAGGATCGAGACGACACTCGCTGCTCGGCAACGGGGCCAGAACGACTCGTCGTCCGATATTTTCAATTATTTCCATAACGCGGACCGTAATCGTAAACGAACGTCCGACGCGACGTATATTTTAATTTTTTATTATTCTTTTCGACATCGCGATATTCACGAGATCGAATCCCGAAGGACCATCACATTGCTGCAGTGCACCGTCGTCGTCGTCGTCGTCGTAAGCCTTTGATATTTTAATAATACCACATTCGCGTGTCCTCGCGAACGAACCGCCTCACGCCCGTCACCACGTGTAATACGATTTTCTTTTTTCAGCATCGTTTTCAGCGTGCCAAACGTCTTGTATTTGTTGTGCGACATGAAGACGACCGGCCGCTTCGTCGTCCTCGCCGCGCTCACGTTGTTCGCCGTCGCGGTCGCACAGGTAACGCGCACATTATATTTATTGTTAACCGTACGGATGTCACCGCATTTTTATTTTTTCGAAATGCTTTCCGAGTGACACACCATTAATGGTTTTGAATACGCGCTATTCCGGAGACGAACATTTTTTCCCGAGAGATTTCGACGTTTTCGTTCATATCTTTTTATATATATAATATATATATAAAAAAAAACCGTTACTAATAAACACGTTACGAAATGAAAACGTAACACGTAAACATTGTGTACGAAATACGTTTATGTCGCGTATTGGCAGGTTTTCGAAATAAAACGGCTCTCAAACTCGTCTTAATTTCTGACGGCAATCAGCCATCTTTCATCAATTCGCTTTGTTATATCGTATGACATACATCGTTCTGATGGTGTTATGTAAACAATTTAATTATTTAAAGCGAAATTATTGTTTTTTTTTTTCATAGAATGTTGTTAGCACATTTTTTTTCGACTCTTAACAAATAATGCCCATTAAAATCCGAACTCTAGTCATTGTTACTCATTGATCATTGACTATTATTATTCCTATTACGAACACCCGATGATTGTGCGATATCCCACGTTCACGTCAAACGTCGAAACATAATGTTTCTTACGTAATTTTTATAATATAATACGTATATATTTGTATTGATATGTGGTACGTGTGATAATATACTACTGAACGATTTAAATAGGCGTATGTTGTTATTGTTATATTGTATTATTACGGGGATAGATAATTAATTAACGCGCGTAAAATGAATTGAAAACATCATGAAAAAGTAAAAAAAGTATTACTAAATAAACTAGGCGGACGCGTACATTTTGTACATCGGAATCTGAAAAATCACGTGTTTTGTAGGTTATTCGAACATTATTCGTGACGCGCACATCCCTTCAAACGCATGTGTGACGAAGGTCTTTTGTCGTCCGCGTGGAGATTTAAACGTTTTCTGCGATATATCTTAAAATATAATATAAATATATATGAGTTGGAGAATAATATTTTATTATTTATGTTTTCCCGAGTTTCCTATCGCTTTTGAGGCGTTTTTAAATTTTTTTTTTTTCGTGTAGTATTTGTTTTCGTCGTTTTTTCTGTATAAAAAAAAAAAAAAATAAAAGAAAATTGTTTAATTAATCAAAGCAGTCGGGTAGTTTGAGTTCCAGAGTACTTATATATTATACGTATATTGAAAAAATTGAAATTGAATTTTCCGTTCAAAACGTAGAAACAAATCGTGTATAGAAACAAATTTCGAACGCGCATTGTAATATTTTATTGTACGCGTATTGACATTTTGCTATTTCAAACGTAAACGTCGGCCGTATGACATATTTGACGCGTACGTTTTGTCGTCCCGCAGTATACGAATTATCTCAATGTTTTAAGAAAAAAAAAACCTTTGGAAAATACGTTAACGTGTCAATTTACGTATTCGGTGTGCGGGAGAAGCTCTTCCAGTTATCCAATTATCGTGTTATTCTGATGATTTTTTTTTCTATTGATTTGTGCGGGGGGTTTTTTTGTTTTTTTTTTGTTTTTAATTATCCGATCTGTTTCGCGAAATTCTCTGATTGAAAATATTTAAATAATAATAAAAAAAAAAGAGTTCTCGTTAAACGTATTATATTTTTATCACACGACATTAATAACATGACATATAAACGAGATAGAGAGAGAGAGAGAGAGAGACCTGCCCCGTCTTCGCGCGTAAAATCTATCCAGTCGTATATAATACGAGAGTAATGTTCGCGATATTATTACAACCGCTCCGTGTGCCAAGTGATTTTCAATGACTAACCTAACCGCGCCGCCGCCCGAGGTCATACGTTCGATGCCCATCGTCTGCCGGCAGTCGAGGCGGCGACTGCGTTGACCCACTTCGTCTCTCGTCCAGACGTCGTTGCGCCGCTTTCGTAAAACATTCCCAAGCTGTGTCCCAACGCGATTGCCAGCGCGCATTGTCAAACGAGTGCTTAAAAAAACGAAAAAAAAACAATGTTAAATAACGCGATAAAAAAAAAATGAAAAATGTTCGCGCCGAGGCGGTGATGGGGGGTATTCGCATCTTACACCATACACCGAAATGACGACTAATTGAATCGTTTGAAATCGAATCGAAAAACATGAATAAATAAATCGACGAATAACACGCGTAGCAATAAAACGTTTTGTAACAAGGGACGGTAGAAAAAACACAATGAAATACGCAATATGTATTGAAAACGTACGTATTATAACGCGTTTTTTTTTTTTTTTAATTCGAATATTATATAAATAATCGGTTCTTTTTTTCTTTTACACATTGTACCTATAATTATAATATTCAATAATTAAATATTATTCCGGAATGTTTTTAAAGTTAGTTCAGACATACCTCGAGCGTGTACCGGAGCGGTATTAACAATATTAATTAATTAATACGTGTACAAAATGAAACGATTCGAATTCGTAATATTATAATAATAATAATAATGATAATGATGATAAAATATAAGCGTAACTCTGAACAAATCTAGGGCAGAGCGTAATTCGTTTAAATTTTAAAAAAAATTACTAGCTGACGCGTGTCGATGTGTGTCGATAAAATTCGATATTTTCTAAACGTTTTTTTTTTTTTTTTACAAGGCTGATTACTATAATATTATGGAGCATACGCAATCATTTCGAACGGTAGCGATCGTTCACCACATTAATAAATATTGTTGATAAACTGCTAACACCTATAATAACACACATATATATATATATATTTTTCATGTTATTAAATCTGAGATAGATGTAAGAGAAAGGGAATCAACAAATCCTTCGATATACAAGTCGGAAATTATTAAGTTCAATAGATATTATATTGAAATGTTGTATTTCGGTCGTTTTCAAAAAACACGCGCAGTAACAGTGCAGAATTAAAAAAAAATATTTTTGTAAATGCAAAAAAAAAAAAAATGAAATCGGTCGTACACACACGTTTCGTTGCGTATTATAGCCGTCATAAATTAAATAATAATAATAATAAAAAACGGCGGTAAACGACATTTGCCTCGGTGAAATCAATTTTTAATTATAGAAACGAGTATAGTGTTGCTTGAAATTCGGACTTGCTAACACTATTGCAGTTTGTTCGACTCATTATACGCGATACTCATATAGCGATTGCCACTCGAATCTTAAACCTCTCCGCTTACCGCATTGGCTTGCGTTGTTATTATTAAATACGCTCTTATGAATCGCAGTTGTTTTCGCTACTGCTCGCGTGTCTCCGGACAACAACTGATATCGACGCGTTTATTCCTACTAATAATTATATTCCAATTACTATAGTACTCCAATTATTAAAACCTAATGAATAACATTGTCAAATATGATACCGACATTATTTTATTATGAACAGCGTCTAATTATTACGAGTGATTAATACTGGAATTTAAATAGGTTTCATTTGGCCAACACTGTAGCATTTTAAAATATACATATATATATTTGCAACTAATTTTAATTTCCTCCCCCCCCCCCGTAAATTTATTCAGTAAATACATTTTTTATGTAGTATCATTGCACTAGGAGCGCGCATCGCGAACAAAATATGTTTTGTTCCTCCCCTATGCGACAGTATCGTATTGTATTTAAAATATCCGAATAATCTGTAAACGGACATTCTGAAAACTTATATAGCGATTAAGTGCTTTGAAATAATAAAATTTATAATTGAATTCAATTTTAAATAAAAATATCAATACAATTTTCAATTAATCGACGGTAGTTATAGAATACAAAAAACGACGTAAAACACAAGAGTTTAAAAAAAAAAAAAAAATTACATTTGAATGTTCGAATAACGGATACACGTACGTAACTGTAAAAAAAAAATCCACCATTACCATAATATAATACTGAATACCAGTTTTTGAAAGTATAATAAAATTTCCAAACGCTTTACTAGAACGCACGATGCGAACAACATTTTTATTTTACCAGCTACATTGAGTAGAATACATCGAATGTAAATTATCGCGCACACATATTGTTGTATACTCAAATATTTTATATTATAATTACGTATATTGTGTAATTATGAAATACTATCTAAAGTATTAGTAATAGTTGTAGTAATAATACGTACAAAAAGTCAGAAAAGGGAGAGTATATACAAGTAGTCGACCTCGAACTTTTGATACAATTTTTATTATTTTAAACGTTACGCGTGCGCTATTAAAATATCATTAGAGTATGCGAAAAAACGACGTTGTCCACGCAATGATTAACCGTAAAATGTCTCTGCGCACCCGCTCACACCTCAACGCAAACCGATATCGCGTTGTTATAATATTTGAAGAGGACACGTTTTGACAGACAAAAAAAATTATCGTTTTGGATGTTTTACACAGTGATCTGTGGAGTCTCGATATATACTTGTGTGCGAGAAATTAAAAGAAAAAATTATTATCACAATACTTATATACATTTGGCTTTTTTTTACCGTTTTAAAACATAATATTATTTAAAAAATGTATATATTGTATATGCGAATTCGTCTTTGATAAAAATCGCTATTTCATAATTTTTTTTTTTTAACTAAAAATGTTTTATTACGTCTATTACACATTTTCTAATTGAATTCATTTTTTTTTTTTTTTTAATATTTAACGTACTCGCCTGCATAAAACGTGTCTCGTGCTTATACTATGTCATTGCGATTCGTCGCTCGATCCGTTCGTCTAATTTATTTAATATATACTTACCCGCAGGCCGACAACGCGGGTGAACAACAACGACAGCTTCAGCGGATGACCAGATCGTTGGATGTCATCACTCGACTTTTAGGTAGCAGTAGCGGTACCGTTGCCGGGTCTTCGTCCGGCGGAGCTGTAAGTTTTTTCTTCATAAAATCTACTCGTCGAAACAATCGATTCAGATATTAAATTCTGATCAGTGGCGTACTCACTCACAAATACAAAATATTTCACGCGTTTTCAGTTGAACGCGGGAAGTGCTCAATCATCGAACAGCAATAGCGACACGAACAGCGGTAGCGGTTCGGTGCTGAATCTGGTCGCCCCGTTGGTGGGAAGCAGCAGTGGCGTAAGATGATATTTTTGAATAATTAACGGTCTTGATCTGTTCTCGTTCTTAATATTCTGATCCGTTCGCATTTAACAGAGCGTCAGCGCCGGGTCTTCGGGAAGTGTGTCCGGCAGCGGAGACGTTAGCTCGTCGGACGGCAGCGGACCGGATTTGGCCGGATCGGACGGAGCCACTGGCCCATCGGCCAACAGCGGCAGCAGTTTTTCCAGCATTCTGTCCCTTCTGGGACCCTTGTTGGGAAGTAGCAGCGGTAGCGGTGTAAGTATATATATATTATAACGCTTTATTAAACACGGACCGACGACGTCCTACGGTGACTTGTGCCGCGGTTCGTGTTATCGCGTAATTTTTTCATGTACAGTAGATTGTAAATTCAAAACGGTTATCAATTGGTCAAGAGTTAAAATTAAAAAGTTTTAATCATATTACTTCGCGTGTAATTTTTTTTTTTTTTTAATTTATTTCAAAAAATTTATTTTATATATACGTAACGTGTTAACTCTATATAAATATATGTACAAATCTCATTCAAATCTTCTCGATTATAAAGCATTCGATCGAATCCGACGATTCTTTCATTTTCTTCGCGAGAAGAAAACAGTTTTCCAGATAGTTTCGTACGCGCGTATTAAACGTAGTAAAAACTCGGCCGTCACAGCGACAATGCAGTTACAGACGCGTTTTGTTCCGTAGGTCTTCAGAGGAATTTTTCAGAAAAAAAAAATAAAATAATTTTTGAACGATCTCAAAATACTTTGTGAACCCTAACCGAGTACGAATAACGTATGTGTACGCAAACGAAATCGCGTGTTTACAGGGCAACGGCGGCGACGGAGGAGACAGTTCGAACGACGTCTCAGGTGGCGGTGGCGGTTCTAACGTCGTGAGTCTGCTGAGCGGTCTGCTGGGCTCTTCCAGCGGTAGCTCGTCCGGAGCCGGCGACGATTCGTCATCGGGGAACACGGCCGGCGATGATACGGTCGGTATTGCGTTATTTGAAAATCGTGAAAAGTTACCACGCTAAGTAACCGAGTATTACGTTAAATTTTTTCACCTCAAACCGTATCACGATAATTCGTCGCCGCGGATTCGAACATAGACATAAATCCGAACTGATTGTGTTTTATATGAAAATCGTCTCAAACGTTATGTATTTACGCGCGACATTAAAAGATTTTAATTATTATTTTTTATATATATATATACACTATTTATTATAATTTAAAACAATTATTGTTGTGAGCAGGGCGCTGGACCTGGATCAGGATCGAGCAGCATCTTGCAACTCATTGGACCGTTGATTGGCAGCAGCAGTGTAAGTAGTGTATAATTATTATTTAATGTATACAGTATCAATAGATACATATACTTTTCAACTGAGTAGTTGGGATATTCACCGCACTTTGTAGTTAGTATACATTTTTTTCAAAAAAAAAAAAATGTCACCCTTAATTATTGTTTTTGATTGGCTAGTGTAGGATAGTTAGTGTACTGTCTATTAGATAAAAATTGAATAGATAATGTCAATAATGATTCTAACCATTATTGACAACTTATCATAAGACTTAACCTAACACGATGTGATCGCAATATACACGTATTCATAATAATAGTTAGTTGTAGCAGAGTATACTTTATTGTCTATGAGTATGTGTGTGTACGTGATAATTTTACATACACTATACGCAATTAAGAAACAAGTCGATTAACCTATAGTTTTGCCAGCACAAGACTATGACACTCGCCTACGGACGGCTACGAATACACATTACCCATTACCACGAGCTATACTTTCAAACCGTAATCACCGTAATCGTTACACGTAAAAAGACATTTACATAACAAATAACAATATTATGGTGGCATAGACAACGAGAAAATTTTGCATACATATATACGTTTCCTGTCACACGTTTGTGTGTATAGGGACAGAAGAAAGAAGATGAAAAATACTCGCCGCAATCTATTGGATATAAAGAATACGATGACGATTATTACTCCAGTGATGGTAGCAATAATCATATTGCAATTAGAAACGACGTTCATTTGTCAGATTCGTTAACGTCATGGATTACGAAAAGGAGTAAGAGAGCGGTAGTGATGAAAAGAATGACCAGAGGTAATAACAATGATATCACCAGTTATGAGAACGAAGTGGACGGGCCTTCGGTTGGTGGTGATGATACAAAATCGACACAAAACGACTACAGTAACGTCAAAATAGATGAGAATGATAGTAACAAAGGGGGAGGCGGAAATTCAGATTCCGGATCGATTTTAAGTTTAGTGGCTCCATTATCTGGAACTTCGAGTGGTGGAAATGAAAGTCAACAAAACGGAAAAGAAAGCGGTAGCGATTCGTCATCGATACTAGAACTAGTCGGACCCTTATCTGGGACATTGAGCAACGGAGGCGAATCCGGTGGAATGTCAGATTCAGGATCCATTTTAAATTTGGTTGGCCCATTGGTCGGTTCGTCAAGCGGAGAAGGCGGAAATTCAGATTCCGGGTCGATTTTAAGTTTAGTGGCCCCATTATCTGGAACTTCGAGTGGTGGAAATGAAAGTGAACAAAACGGAAAAGAAAGCGGTAGCGACTCGTCATCGATACTAGAACTAGTCGGACCCTTATCTGGGACATTGAGCAACGGAGACGAATCCGGTGGAATGTCAGATTCAGGATCCATTTTAAATTTGGTTGGCCCATTGATCGGTTCGTCAAGCGGAGGAGGCGGGAATTCAGATTCCGGGTCGATTTTAAGTTTAGTGGCCCCATTATCTGGAACTTCGAGTGGTGGGAATGAAAGTGAACAAAACGGAAAAGAAAGCGGTAGCGACTCGTCATCGATACTAGAACTAGTCGGACCCTTATCTGGGACATTGAGCAACGGAGGCGAATCCGGTGGAATGTCAGATTCAGGATCCATTTTAAATTTGGTTGGCCCATTGATCGGTTCGTCAAGCGGAGGAGGCGGGAATTCAGATTCCGGGTCGATTTTAAGTTTAGTGGCCCCATTATCTGGAACTTCGAGTGGTGGGAATGAAAATCAACAAAAAGGAAAAGAAAGCGGTAGCGACTCGTCATCGATACTAGAACTAGTCGGACCCTTATCTGGGACATTGAGCAACGGAGACGAATCCGGTGGAATGTCAGATTCAGGATCCATTTTAAATTTGGTTGGCCCATTGATCGGTTCGTCAAGCGGAGGAAGCGGGAATTCAGATTCCGGGTCGATTTTAAGTTTAGTGGCCCCATTATCTGGAACTTCGAGTGGTGGAAATGAAAGTGAACAAAACGGAAAAGAAAGCGGTAGCGATTCGTCATCGATACTAGAACTAGTCGGACCCTTATCTGGGACATTGAGCAACGGAGGCGAATCCGGTGGAATGTCAGATTCAGGATCCATTTTAAATTTGGTAGGCCCATTGATCGGTTCGTCAAGTGGGCAATCAAGTGGAGGGTCGAATTTAAGTAACGATGAAAATAGTAGTGTGGAGGGAAATAAAAATGGTGAAAATTCCACTGTGAAGAAGGTGACAGTAAAGAGTTCCAGGGATGTCGGTATAAACTTAATCGGTTCATCGAAATCTCCTGTCCAAAGAAATTCAGCAAAGAAAAGTCCATTGTTAGCCAATTTGCTGTCGAAAATCTTCTCGCATTCTTCCATCTCTTCTCCGTCGTCGGTCCCGTCAACGGCAAGTAAATTATATACTAGCTAAATATAACGTTGCAGGTCTAGCAAGGTAAAGTAAAATAATTGACTTGAATTATTTGTTAGTAATAAGTTTTGATCAAATAATCAATTTTCCCTTCGTCGACGAATACGAATAAAATAGTTTTGGGTCTGTTTAACGTAACTTATTGCATTGGTCCTAATCTTAAATAATTGTATAAATAAGTATTGACTAAGTATGGTGCGTGGGTAACGAAGCCCCACTTTAGTTATATAACTAACTTATATATAGTTATATAACTCTCTCGCGTACCCCGAACAAGAAGTCTGGCTACGCCTATGAATACTACACAACTATTATATTATTATAACGTGCGTTTCCCATAACGGAGTCACGTGAAGTTAATATTATACACGAAAGTCTTTTTTTTAAGAAGAAAAAAATTCAAATCACATCCGAAGGATTGTGAATACATAAAAAGAAAATTCGAACGAAATGTCGGTAACGTTTTACGTCTGACCGTATATAATATTTTACTAAAAAAATAATAATTTCGTTAAAATAATTGTGGGTGGGGTATTATTGTATTATTAATTATTGTCTTAACGCACGCGGTAGTAGAAGATGAGAAAACGTATGCGTTTTGTTTTAAACATATCTGTTCTGTCTTTCGTAAAACCGCGTAGGCCGGCGGTAACGGCGGCGACGGCGGCGACAGCAGCGCAGGAACTGGATCCGACATCGCGGGTCTCCTGGGATCGAGCAGCAATTCCGGAGGGAACGGTGGCGGAGGAGCCGCGTCGTCCACGGCGGTAAGAAGACGACAGAGCGGTGATGGCGCGGGCTTGGGCTTTTTCCGCCGTTCGTTCCCGGCGAACGGAAATCAAAAGGACGTCACGTACACGCAGTTATTGAACGATAGGCCGCGAGACGTCCGTCGCCAGCTGTGGTTGTAAAGACGTTTACCGCAGCGGCGGTGACGACGACGGGCGTGCCGCCGCGCTCCACTGTATTACGCTATCATATAGTGTGCTGCAGTATTATAACAGATAATATTGATATATATATATTATATAAACGTAGTATAAAAATGCGAGACGTATCCGCAATGGCGTGCAAAACTATGCATGCTACACGCGCGTCTTGTATTTATTTCAATTCGAATCGTTTCAATTCGTCAAATTTTCCCTTTAAAATATTATAACACACCGCCCCGAGACGGAGGAACCCGGCGATAACCAGCCGGTTGTCAAATCGCATACACAAAATATAGTCTCGCGCGCCACTGCAGTCCGCGGTCAGCACGCACGCATGCCACTGTAACGTACCGTTCGTAGTAATATAATAATAATAATAATATGGTCCATATATAAATATTTGTGTGTATGTGTTATAACGACTGTTGTTACTGCGGTCGGAATTTGTTTCAGCCGGTCTCACTCGAAAATCCATAAAATTCAACCAGTGCGACTGGATGATATATGGGGGGAGAAGGATACGATCAAACCGCCGATAACACGTATTAGTAGTGTGCACTGTGGTACACACCACACGCAACTCGGGGGCTCCCGAATTGATCCAAAAGCCCCGCCGAGTACTGTCACGGCCATTCATAGAAAATACTACGACGTCAACTCGATTTCGCAAAACTGTCGGTGCCATTTTTTGTTGTTTTTTTTTAACGGAATCATTAGGACGCGTGTGAATATACACATTAGGACACACGTCCTAATGCTCGTTGAAACACGTCAACCGCACACACACATTTAAAATTAAATATCTTTGTCCGACGGCATTCCGTTTTAATGTATTTTAAAATATCAATCGAATATTTTACTAAAAACTAATCGGAAACACATTAAAAATTGTATTCATTCGAAAAACACAATTGTGCTTCCGACTCCGACGGTCTATTCGTATATTTTGCACGATGGGAATATATACACAAAGTATGGAAACAAACAGAATGAAATAATTATTATTATTATTATTTTTTTTTTAACATCAAACGGTATAATAATCTGTGTGAAATATAAACGGAACGACGACGGGTACACGAATTCACAAATCGATTACACAAAATTTTTTTAATCCATTCCAATAGGTATACGTATGACGGCTTCGGGGAACGCGTTGAAAAGATTCTCGAGTTTCCCGGTGAATTTTCCCTATTTATTTTGTCACTTCCGAGTTAGACAATAATCGAGACTCGACCGCAGTATTATATAATACATACACGTGAGTGCTATATAATTATAAATAACAAATTTGTAATAATTTTATTAAGATTTATATAAATATAAATCGACGTATCACGGACGGTGACGTATTCACAATAGCGGCAGTATAGTAGAACAAAAATCGTTTTATATAATATTTATATATTTATCGCCTTTTTTTCTTTTTTTATAAAAAGTAAAAACACAAATAACGTTCCGACGCTAATTCTTTCTGGACTTTAACTACAATTATTATTTAAAAAATATATACCTATATAATGTTTCTAACAATAATATCAAATAATCGATGGCCGCGTACAAATATTATTGCGAAAACTCCAACGAAATAAATATACTTCTAGTCTATATATAAATAAACGTGGGCGTTCGTCAGCATGTCTATGTAGTTACCATATAATTATTGTTTTTTTTTTTTTTTTTAGTTTATTTTTATTATATTATTATACATATATATATATTTTTTTTACTTATATTGGCTGATTTTGTTTGTTTTTGACTTTTTGCTGCTGATTCGTAAAAAATTCACGTTTAATACGTATGTCCCTTTGTATACATAGGGATACGCGTCACATCGTTTCGACACGCAAACAAAATTGAAAATTTTTTTTTAAATGTAATAAAACTAATTAAAGCTCATAATATTATTTTATTATATATGTAAATAAATATATATATATAATATTAAATGCATAGATATGCGCACGATTTATCACGATACGTGTGCTTTTGCCATATTATATTAAACATTATCATCGTCATTCCGCATACACATAATTGTAATATTATCACAAAACACATTTTATTATATATATATAATAAATAAATACTGTTTTTTTTATATATATATATAAATATATTAGGTTAGTGTGCTTGATGATTTTTTTTTTAAAATGTAGTTAGCGATTTTGTAGTTTATTATGTATACTTAAATATAATAATAAAATATATTGTGTAGTTATATGTATATATAGAAACAATATTTTTGGCGCTCATTGCGCATGCACATAAGGTATATAAAAAAAAAAATCTAGTAATTTATAATATAATCGGTGTAGTGGTGTGTGTATATATTTATTATACAGTAAACTATTATTAAATTTATAAAAAAATATTTTTTTTTTATATAATTTTATATCGCTTCAGCGCTCATTATTGTTATATATATATATAAACGTTCAACAACGTGAACAAAATGGCGTTTTTCTTTTCAATACCGTTCTAATGGCAAAACGATCGTGATATATATATATAAATATATGATTTTATCTTCTGTTATTAATTTATGATTAGGATTTTAATACTCTAAAATCTTTAAAAAAAAAATTACTTTTAAAAAAAATGTCATAATGAAATTACATAGAAAAAAAATCACTTTAAATAATTAAATTTGTTTTTATTTGACAATATTGGCGCAGCACCCAAAACGACGTTATCATCGCATACGGTAAGAAAATAAATGTATGTATTATAATTACCAGCTAATCGCGACAGGTGGAACACATATTAAGCAGAGTTTCAGAATTGTTTTATTAAAATAAAAACCAATACAGCTACAGGTTACTAATATCTGATGTTTTATTAGTACAAAATTATACACGTTTATATTTCAATCTTAGGTGAATTTTTTTTTTATTTCGTAATATTTATTAGAGATAAGTTAAGAATAATATAAAATTATTTTTAAAATACCTTTCCCAAAAAAAAATTTAAAAATTCCAAAAAAAACCTCTAAAAATGCAACCTGAAAATATTTATTTATTAGAACAGTGTGTATTTAAAACAAATTTTTGTTTTGGAAAGCATCGTTTTATTGTCGTATCAAGCGTATAAGTATATATATATATATATAATCGTCTAACTAACCTACACAAATTTATTAAATTGTGCATTATTACAATACTACATAATATATAGTCTGCACGTAGACACCGTTAATAGTAAATTTTCGTACATTATTTATACTCATTTTCACACAACCAAACACTGTATAATATATCAAAGTTCCTAATAAAATAGTAATTCAATATTCTTAACAAAAAAATATTCAAATTATAACGCAGTTTGTAATATTGTCCAGTCAAATTTATAGTCGAATCTTAATTTTTAATACCAAATCACTATTACTATAAGGTAAATCGCTTTTGAACATTTGATATATTTCTATCTACTGTGAATGTATATTGAAATGTGATAAAAAAAATAATAATAATAAAAGAAGATCCACTAAAAATGGGCATAAGCTCGAGCTTATTTCATTTGGTTGACAACCCCTCTTAAATCAATACTCCTCCAGACATAACACAAGTGTCAAAAATAAGCAAAAGAAGTAATTTCGACTGGACTGACTAATATTAATAAGTTTCACCGTGTTACAATCAAAAGACGCGATCTACATAGATATAAATAATTTTAATTTTTTCTTTTTCAGCTGAAAGAGAAATGGAACAAAAAAAATGGCCTGTTGTCACTGTTGACAAGTTTTAAAGACGCTATAATGGTAATCACAACCCTAATCCTACCAATCATGAATCATGATTTCCGTACATACAAGTGAATTGTGAATAGTTCTGCGGAGTTTTTAATCTTTGCTTAAGTATAATATATACAAATTCGTTATTTGTATTCTTTAATATATGATTTTAATTAAAAAAAAAAAACTATAAAATTTAACGATTTCAATTATTATATAATAACAAGATAGTATTAAATAGAGTCGGATTGTTATGAATATTTTGGACAAACGGAAACAAGTGCTACAAAATATTAAACCATTAACGTCAAAATTATTAACGAAAAAAATCTAAAAATACATTACGTACGAGTTATCTCCGGCCTATATAGTTAGTTAACGGCTATGCATATAAAAAGGTGGTCCGCGATAAAAGAAGAAAAAGTGGCCAAAAAAGAAAAAAATCTTAAGAAACGTATTTGGTCCAATATATCACAGTAACATAGAATTAGGTTAGGTTAGGCGTGAAGAACGAATGGAGATGTATTGAAGAATATTTTGACAGAACAATTAAACGGGAGATACGGTAGGGAATGATAAACTGAGACTGGTAAAAAAACAAAACGCGATATCCAACGGATTGTGCGTTGGAAAGAGCGAGAACTGTCCTAAATAGGCGGTTGAGCTGTTGAAGAAGAAGATATTGAGTAGACGCAAAGACGTTTTTTCACAGTTCGTTTTCAAAATACAAATAAATCACGTCATTCTCGATAAAAATAAAATGTAATTTTCTTCTCGCACATTATAGTCAATGCACTGTGTTAAACTCGTGTCACGCAGAACAGAAATTTGTAATTTTTCAGAATTCGCAGCAAAAATCATTAATACCTAAATGTATACGTATAAAACATCGGACACAGGCGTTTTTCGTTATCGCCAAACGACGTATAAAAGAAAAAGAAACGATTTACAGTTAATAATTCGCGAATAATTTACATTAAATACGAAATCATATTTATTTTGTGTGTGTGTGTGTGTGTATGCAGGAAGGAACGCTTTCACCCTGTTTTAAATTATACCTAAAAAGGCGTATCCTGAAGAATTTTTATATGTATTTTTATTGAGTACATGCGACGATGATTTGCTTATGCGTGAAAATTTTTCGCAGGACAAACTCGACGCATTCGTCAACGCGAAATCGGCCTTTTCGTCGTCTTCTCCCGAATTGACGATGCCGTCGCGACGATCCGTGTACAAGTTGCAGCACACCCCGCCGGTGCAGTGGACAGATTATAACTTAATAATACCGTCTCAACCAATGACACCTTCGTCGTCTTGGTGGTGGTAATGATTTTCTAGTGTTGCAGATGGTTGACGGGAAGCGAAAACTAAACGAAAAATATTTGTAAAAAAAAAAAAAATATATATATATATATACACACCTATATATTTTACGAATATAATACGTATACATATGTAATGCGCAAAAAATGTATTTTTTTTTTTTTTTGTTTGTAATCTTTATATTATTTTAATACAATGACGTAACCAGGAATTTCGTACGGCCTGAGATCCGATATTACCTACGTAGACAATAAAAAAATTATCTTAGAAGTGTCAAAAAGAGTATATCGGTGTATAATGTATATATTATGTATAATATAAAATTAATAAAGAAAATAATCGTATTAATGTTTGTATTAAGGTCACAACTTTTTTCGACTATAATATATAATTATCTCATCGGGTTACAACGTGATAATATTGTATTTATAAAAAGTAATGATGCAAATTAACTCAAGTTTCCGTAACGGTATCGGACATAGCTGTGAGGATGATCACATCCGTGAGGAGGGGCTTAACATTTTTGTTTTATTCATTAGCCCAAACAGACATTTTTAGACGCTTCCGCCTACTAACTAGTAGCTATTCTTACTTTAAATAATAATTTTTTGCAGCACTTACTTTATTAAACACATTTATAATATATTATTATTTTGTGTACAATGAATACAAATGTCTGTTTTTTTCTTATAAAATAAGATATAATGGCAATAATTTATTTGAAATTTAATAATTTTACTTAATGAAGTATAGTCCTCTATTTTTGGGGGGGCTAAGTTTATAATAATCAATTTTTGAGGGGACTAAGTCCCCCTAAGACTCCCTCCCCCCCCCGATTTCCGCCAATGGTAATTCGCGTATATGAATCCGAACTAAATTATACATTAATATTACGTACCGTATAAAACAATAAATTAAATTGAATTATACAGTTTAGTATATTTTAAGAATCGGACGATTATTTTTTGTGCTAAATGTTCTCCACATTGTTTACTGCGTGGTTGTGACAGTGGGTATATAATATATAATAATAATAATATGTGTTTGACGGAGAGAGCTTCCCCGAATGTGTTATATATATTATATGCACGATTTGTCTTGAAAACATAATACTTTTAACGTCATCTTCTTGTAAGCGTTATAACCTTCGTATTCGTATAAAAATAATATTGTACAGTTATATGTACTGTAGAAATTTGGTAAGATTTTTATCATATTTTGTTCGTAGCAACCGTTACGACGTTGAACGCGCGCGAGGATATAACAATTATATTATAATAAATAATTTCTCGTTATTCGTCGGCTCCTTATATTGGTAACATAGTAAATATACAAATTAATTAATTAATTAAAAGTAAATGTATTTTTATAGAAACGTTTTTTTGTTTTTTAGAACTTTGCGAAAGAAATGGAATCAAAAACGGACTACGGTAATGTAGTAGATGGTCGAGTGGTACCGATATACTACGGAGAATATTATCTGATCGGTGACACGATATTACGAAATCAATACGAATCGGACAAGTGTGAAAAAAGCGAAGAAAACACGCGGCCGCCGTCGTGTAACGAACAGTGTTCGTTTTGGACGCATAAGCGAGAGGACAGTACGGTAGACGTGCGCGAAACGACTGAAACCGCGAACGAAGCGAGTGTCGTAAACGCATTATTAGACGGTAATGCTCGGCCGTTTATTAAGGATTTAAATTAAATACTTTTTTTCATTTTTCCGTTACGAAAGCGGCTTTTGAATCTCAGATTTTCGGTATTAAAAAAAACTCTGAAAGGTCGCCGATATGCCAGAACGTTAGAAACGTCAATTTTTTTTTATATATATATATATATAATACTCAAATTATTCTAATTGATCTAAATAATAGTAATAGCGTTTATTATATTATTTTATTTATTAAAATATTATTAATTATTTTTAGCCAATGCAATATATATATTTTTTTTATTTTATTTATATCAAATATATATATACTTTTTTCGTATTAGTTAAAAATACACGCGTACTCGGTGTACCTATTAAAAAACACTCCTCCCCCTCCAAAAAAAATTTATCTCGAGGCCCTTCTCCCGGAGCATCGCCCTCTGACCGTCCCTGGTAACACTCAACAGCACGTCACGTTGCCCCGATAACCCGTTATTAAATAATTAAGCATTTTTCGTATTCGCCGTGCCCTCCCTCCTCCTTTCGATAACAATTGTCTGCAGGGACGCTCTAGAACCACTGTGGTTTTGTTTTTTTTTCCGTTCCAGTCCACCCAGAGACGAATTTACACAATTGTCGCCCCTAGGCAAATTTTTTTTTTGGCCGCCCCATTAAACTTATCAACGAGAAAACATATTTTTAAATACTTATTGAACATAACTACTAAAAAAATAAATCATAAAGACTGATACTAAACAATAATTAATGGCGGTTATGTTAATAAACTAGAGTTAAAACTAGGTTAAAAAACCAAGAGTATTCTCAATAAAATATTGGCCTAAAATTGCCGCCCCTAAAAATTTGCCGCCCTAGGCAAATGCCTACTTTGCCTGACGCTAAATCCGCCACTGAGTCCACCCTCACCTCGATGAATTATTTTATACAAATAAAAGTATTTGTTAAAATGTATATAGCGTCGACCAGAAGCGACGACGGTGACTTGATTTCGGACGACACGATAGAATCCGCGGAACAAGGGCCGAGGAACAAACGGTTTATCGGGCCACTGAACATAATCGCGGCCGCGATGCCGATGAACTGGTCGATGACGTCTCGGAGAACGTGCGACGTATGCCGGCGGAACTGGTGCGACGACGACGACCACGACGGCGACAACGACGACGACGACTACGACAATGACGAATGCGAGTGTTCGCCGAGTTTCGAAATCGTATTCGAGTCGTCTTCGGACGAATCGGTCCACGTGCAGACACCGAAAAGGGCGAACAACAACAAGAGCAGAAAACACAGCATCACCGAGTACGATTCGTGTAACAGCGACGAAGACACGAAGCCCAAACACGGTAATAAAAGGAAGAAAAAATGACGCGGCGCGCGTTATAAATATTTGTTTTGCACACACCCACACACACACCGGTAGTATCGGCTAATCGCGCCAACGGTTATTGAAATACAAAGGCGCAAATATTTTATTATTATTATTGTAACCTTGTATAAAACAATTAGTTTCGACGATTATTATGACATATTACAAATTACATATTAATAATAACATAATCAATATAAAAGAAAAGAGAAAAAATAGTAATAAAAAATAAAAATAAGAAGAGACGATTATAAAGTTATAACAGCAACCCGGAGTTGTGGGAAAAGGATAATGTGGTGAAGATGACAGTAGGAGATTGAGAAGAAAGAATGTAATGGGCATTAAAGGAATTTTGAGGAAATCGAGCGAGGAATGGGACCGTGATCGTTCAAAGTATAAATAGGGGCAATCGAGAAGGATATGATTGATATCACAGATCGCAGGAAAGTCTTGACGGGTACAAAGAGGAGAATCATTTAGGGACATTTTAAAAGAATGAGAAGGAAGTAGGGTGTGACCAAAGTGAAGACGGGAAAAAGAGGTGATTGTTTGACGGGATACTTTGAGATTAAGGAACCAGGGATGAGAGGGGATAGAGGGGTTTAAACATCTGTACTACGAAGCAAAATACGGTGGTAGGATAGGTTAGCCGAGGAATTTTCTCATAATTTGTTAACACAACATTTAATTTGAGGGCAGAAGTCGGGCCAAGGCAATAAATGTGGCGATGGGACACAGAATGAGGCAGTACATTTGGCTAATAAATCGGCAATTCCATTGCCATAGATGCTTGAGTGACCTGGAACCCAAAGGAATTGGATATCAAAGCCAAATATTTTACACTATTACATTTAAATAATCCCGTCGAAACTATTCGCTCGTCAATCGTCATGTGTATGTTTGCCTAACTTTAAGTTCCAACCGTTCGATTTTTTTCTTTCTCTTTACATCATAACCTACAGCGCAGTTTGTTTCATTGAAGAAATTCGTTTATAGAAACTATTTCTACTTTTGAGACATATTTAGTCAGCTTTAGTTGAGCATTTTTATCATCCTATATTTTGTATTATCATCTCCGGTACAATTCATTCGAAAATATTTAATTAACCGAGTAGTGAAAATAAGTTTATTCATTAGAAATATATATATTTACCTATTTGTATGAAAAAAAATATCGAATGCATCGCCGTCAGTAAAAATTAACCGTGTGAACCTAACATTCAACACCAATTTTTACAATAAAAATCGTGATAATGAAAGAATTTCAATGATAAATTGGTTCTATTACAAAATTGAGCTGTAAAAAAATTATATCGTTTAGTATTTGAAAAAATAAAACAAAACCATCACTTACAACTCTTATGTATTGTATTATTATTGATCACATTGAAAGAATAACAACATTACAATATATTAAATTGTCTAATTGATCCTTACTGATTTTACTGAAGGAAAATTATTAATCAGTAATATCTCAAAAGAATTAAAAACTTGAAATGACGTTGGATTCCTATTAATACCATGGCTACGAATATATCCAAATAGGATTCTGTTTGGTGTTTCTAGGAAGAAGAAATTAAAAATTACTAATTCTTTTCAATTTATTATTCCTTAAGTACATAAATTAGTGTAATGTTTGTATCCAGTTCTTTACACGCTGTGGTATACTTTTTTTCCCCAGTATTAATAAAATACATTAATTCAAAAACTTACGGCATCACATAGAAAAAAAATCATATCCATTACTTACTATTTGCACACAACAATTGCCAATGTATTTTTTTATGAATTTTTATTTGAAAACAAAACTACAATTTATATTAAAATCACACAGCCAAATTTATTATTAACATCAATAGTAACAATAAAAATATAATAAAATTTTGACTTAACTAAGTGTACAGAATTAAATTTTAAGACATTTTTAACACGTTTAATTCTACATAAATATGTACAGTAATACCAAACCTTTTGCAGACACAAACACACACACAACAAATAACAAAAAATTAAAAATATTTTAATCTTCAATAAAAACAAAAAATAATAAAATTTGAGACTATTTTAACCTTTGAAAAAGTTTAAAAAATAAAAAATTATAATTAAGTTCTAAATATAGCATATCACTGTTTGACATTTCTTAAATTTAATAAAATATTTATTTGTGAATATCAAAAAAAATTATTTACAAGTTTATACTGATTTTTCAAAGATATACATTATTAAATTAATTATAAACAATATTCTATTATGTTCCTAAAAAACACAACTTTTATATAATATAATAATATAATTAATGGTATCTAATAGGTACAATATATTTAGACGTTAATATAACAATAAATATATATAACTTTTTTTTAAAATGTTTTTTATGTCAATATGCATAATTAATATTCACCCTTTTATGAGTAGGAAATAATGAATAAAAGAAACACTTTTAATGTAAACATATACACTTATATCATAAATTATACCTTACTTCTTTACGAATTAAATATTTGGAATTTGAATTTTAATTCGATAAAATTTCATTCCCTTTTTAACTTTATAACGGTTATTTTCCTGTTGAATTAAAAAAAAATCAATATTTTGTAACGGTATTAAAAACACACATACGCGCATAAGACACATTTACCTATTTCAAACATGTTACAAATACTAATAAAAATTGTTATCTTGGTATTACGATGAAGTATTAGTACTGCCAGCTTATTAAAGAATGTTAAAAAAGATCATGATTACCTCTACACTTTTCAAGAAACTTGAACTTTTTTTTTATCCAACTATTAAATAATTTTTGGAAAATCTTGTCTATTTGTTAAATTGCAGATACCAAATGCAATTGTTAAAATAATTACCTTTACAGCTTGACAATATTCTTTCTGAATAACTTCTGCAGAAAAATGTTGTATTTTCGGTACTTCATCTAGGAATAAAAATTATTCAATTATAATTGTTTATTTATGTATATTTAAGCATATAAAAACACACTTATTAATCAATTAAAAATATTGATTATTGAATTTAAATATGAAGAATTTGATTTCTAAATAATTAAATTTTCTTGTAATTATCTACCGGGGAATTTTGAAATTATTTTTTTTCTAGAAAAGTGTAATAACAAACATTATATTTTACTTAACAATACTGGTATATTTGAAATGTATAATTACTAAATAATGATATTGGGCACAGTATAACTTACCAGAGGCAAATTTTAATGATAATTCATTTATATTATCTGGATGTAAAAATACTAAATTTTTTTTATTTTCTTGATATACAACGTAAATTCTAGAAACTATATTCCATACAATTAATACATAATCACCAACATTGAACCTGTACATAATTATTTACAAAAATCAATAAATTAATTTATTTTAAATTCTAATTTCAGAAATATATATATATATATATTTTTTAATAACTTACGAATTTACTGCAAGTTTTCCCTCTTCAAATTCAGAACTCGAACTTTTGCTCTAGGTATTCATAAATAAACCGTATTATAGAATAGTATTAATAAAATAAAATGTAATAAATATTAATTATTAATTACCAAATCAACAAAAATACTACTTGACATTGAATGAGTATCCCTGTAAAGCAAAATAAAAATGTAGATACACTGTATTATATTTACTTATATTAAAAATATAAATAACCAAAATTTCAAACATAATTATATGTATATTTTGAAATATTACCATTCTGGTAAAACCATACTATTCAATCCAGATTTTGGACAATATGCAATTAATTTTTCATTTATAAGTTTGTCTTTTTGACATTTAAAATATTTTTCTGTACTTTGCTTGTTGTCATCACAAAGGATCTAAAACAAATAATTAATAAAACAAAAATATTAGCTATATTACATTATATTCATTTAATAGTAATATTAGCTATATATATGTTTTTATTTACAACACTTGAAAAAAATGTGACTACTTCAGTATACTCTTATATCAATTATGAAAATTAAAAAGTTACTTACTTGATCATCAAGTTTTTGTTCACGCATTTTCTTTTGCTCATATCGAGTTTGATGAAATAATATAGCCTGTTCGTTTTGTAATAAAAGATCTTCTCTCAGTTGCGCCATCAAAGATTCGTGGTTAACTAAGTCTATTACATTATTTCTCTGTTTAAAATACATAAATATTACTTTAAACTTTTAATTAAAAACAAATAAAACGTAAGTTTTTAACGAAATAACCTTTTTTTCCAAATTCGATTCTTCTATATTATTAACAGTTTGGGTCATTATTTTAAAACGTTTTTTCAATGTATCTAATTCTTCTTTATGTGTTATAGTTAATTCATTTGTAATTTCTATTCGAGCAAATTGTAATTTTTCTTTTAAATATTCCTTTTCATTTTCTAATTTTAAACGTAGCTGTCTTTCATATTTTTCTCTTTTGATTTGTATTTCTAACAGTAATTCTAAATCATGTATTCGTGTTTTCATACGATCCAACTCACAATTACTTTCTTGAATAAACTAAAATAAGTTTAATGAAAATTATTATTAAGAGCATGTACATAAATTTCATATGAGTTTTTATGAAAATTAAATATACTTGGACGAGATTATTTATATATGAATGTTGAGTTTTATATTTTGACTTTATATCATTAGTAAACATAACTATTTCTAAGTTTTGTTGATGAATACATTGTTTAAATATATTTAAATCTGATCGAAATCTGTTAACTGCGACCATTGCAATATTTTTCAATTTGTATATACTATCTTTCAGTAGTTTAACAGAATTCTAGAAAAAAAAAGAAAAAAAGTATATGCTTGTGTATATACATATATGTAAGACATACTTGATCACTTGCAATACATTTGTTTGATAAGATAAAATTTGAATTATCATTTTCCCTGAAAATAATAAATAAAAATAAATATTTATTAGTTTGAAAAACATTTTGATATTTTTAATAACGTAAAATTTTTAGGAGTCTTTTAGAAACATTAAAATAATTAAATCCATTTATAAATTAATACTACATAAATAAATTGATCAACATACATTTCAGAATGTTTTCTTTTAATTACATCTAATTCATGATGCATGTCAATTTCTGTAATTGTATTAATACCAATGGCAGATATAATTTCATTGAATTTTTCTTCCATATCATCAGTTATTTCTTTGCTTGTAACCACAGACTTATTTTCATTGTTTCCAATGGGTAATGTAATATTTTCTTGTATAGATTTCGATAAAAAGAATTGGGTAATTGCATTAAAATTTGGAATTGATGTTGTACAAGCTATTTCAGGTAACTTTTTAATTAATTCATCTAAATCTTCCAAACATAACTGAAAATTAAAATTATAAATATGTTAATTAAATATATTTTACATAATTTAATATTTATTATGATATAAAACCTTCGGTAAGTTATAATCAAATATTTTTGGTGCTTTTGTTGCAAATGCTGGTGGTAGATCTTCTAATCCGGAAAATAATTGATTTAAAAAATGTCCTTCAAATTGACATTGGAAATTTTTTCGTTTGGCAATTTCATCCGAATGAAAAGACATCATATGACAGGCTAAATCGCTAGACCACTTAAAAATATTTTTGTTTTAATGCTCAATAAATAATTATATTTGATAAATAATTAAATTGGGAGGTTGGCAATATTTACTAGCAAGATCAGAATAATTTTTCTAAATAATAATTTTACTATGGAAGTATACAAAAAAAAAAATCTATTAATTATGTTTAAATGGTAATTTATTTGATATGTTTTTGAGTTTCCTAATAGTTTTTATCATAAATAATTGTAAAGAATCTTTTTTTCTTTGTTATAAAAATTGAATTTTGTTTATTATTGTAAAATTTAATTATTATTAATTAATTTTGTTTATTTATGTATTATAGGCTATTGCCAACACTGGAATAAAATGTTTAATTCTAAAAATAAGTAAAACATACAATTAATAATGCTTGAGAAAATATTCGTCTTCTAATAATTTCTACAACCGCCATAAAATACATTTTTGGAGTATTTCGTAATTGTTCAAAAACATCCAAATATTCTCGAATTAATTTTATATTATCACTATACAGTAACATTATAGCTTCGAGGTCACTAATTTTATTCTGAATAACTATTAACCATCTGCAAATAATTAATATAATGAATAAATATTTTAGTGAAATATTACAGTCTTACTTTAAACGTGCATAAATATTTTCACAAAGTTCCTGTTTTGATAGCAAACATTTATTACGAATATCGCATAAACGTAAATTATGTTTATTCATCATTCCTAATTGTTTATCATAAGATGTTAACAAAACATTTATAACAGAAACATCAACTTCTTCTATAACTGTTTTTGTGTGATTTGTTTTTATAGCCTTTAAAACAATTTACAATATTTTTGATTTTGGAAAAATCTAAAGTAGTACTTATTAATTTATTTCTATTAAAACTTAATACATACTTCGGCGAGATTTAACTGTTCACCTTGTAATAATTTACTCTCATTTAAAAATTGAGAAAGTTTAAACAATCTCTGTTCAAGCCCTTTAATTTCAGAACAATTATTATGAATTAATTCATGCATAATTGATATTTCTTGTAAAACTGTATTTAGCATATCTTCATCAAACTGAAAACAGGTAATTATAACAGGTACTTATTAAAATTGTATCTCAATAAAATTACAATTTTAATAATATATACATAAATTATATTAAACAAAAACCAAATGAAACAAAGAGATATATTGTCTACCATATGATAAAACAAAAACATACTTGTTTTAAAGAACTACGACAGTGTTCAATTATATTTTCTAGATTTAAAATTCCTTGGCAAGTAACTATCCAGTCAAGTAATGATTGATTATCAATATTTTTCTTATTATTGGTTGAATTATTCACTTTATCTTTATCATCAGAATTATTTTTTACTAATGCTGGAAGCAATGGGATATTAGAAATTTCTAATAATATATCATTAAAACTGAAAACAAAAACAAATTATGTTTATTAAAGTGCCATAAATTCATAATATAATAATTTTACTTATTATTTTCATTTTAAAACATACTTATTAAGTAACTTAATATTGTCTTCTCGTCCATCTAGATAACGTTTAAAATCACTTTCAAATAAATCTGCCTTAATTTTAAATTTTTCTATAGAATCCAACATATTTGCTACAGCTGCAAACCATCCTAAAATAAATTTAGTTCCAAATTTATGTTATATAAAAATATTAAAATTCTACAAAAGAAAAAACCTTGATTCATCATATATTGATCATTTATTAGAATTTCAATACAATTACAAATACATTGAGAATTTTCGCTATATTGGTGAGCTAAAGAGACAGCATTATTTAATGCATCTAATGATATTGGCATATTTTTAGCCTTGCTATGTTCTTGTGTAAAATCTATATCTGAAATATAACAATTAAATTTTCAAATAAAATAATGATTAATGATTATTTAAAATTATTTTTTTAAAGATTAACAATATTACCAAATACATTTTAGTTCATTTGTTTTATTTTACCAAAATTTTAATTAAAATAAAACTATACATTTTAAAATGAACTTGTAATTTGTGAGCTAAAATGAATTAGTTTAAAAATAAATTACATATATATTTATATATATATATTACCAGATTCTTTATCAATGTACGCTGGCGGTGGATTCGGCAAATCAATTATCATCTTGTTAAATAAAAAAAATGGATTTGTATCTGTACCAGCTGAATAAAATGAAACAATCTTTGATGCATCTAACATAGTACCACCACTAACTAAAATTACTTGTTTATGAACTGGTATGTTTGTCTTTTTTTCAATTTGAAGTTTCAATTCAGATACTCTACAAAATGTGTAACAAGTTTTAAAAATATAATAAATTAATAAAGTGTCAATTAACAATAGCCTTACGTTTTGTTTAGAATACTGAAATCACATGTTATCCATTTTCCGATATCGACATGGTAAATTAAGATATTTTCCATAATATATAAGATTATATTTATTTTAAAATATCTTCCTGTTGTAAACTAAGAATCTGTCAAAAAACACAAATGTATTTTTAAATAAATCCAGACTTTACAATGGCATAGTCTACATATTTATAATTTGAATGAGATCTGAAACAAATAAATAAAAGAAATAATTAAACTCAAATAGAAATTTTAATTAACTTTGTTATAGTGTGTATGTCGAAATTTAAAACCTAAAGAACATCTAAATACACCTATTTACGATATATTTCAAATGATTAAAAAACAAATGCGTTCGCGAAAAAATTTCAAATAGAATTTACAAGAACGCGCGACAAGCAAAACGGAAAATAAGAAAATACCGTACATACCGAGAAAAATTGCACACGGAAAATCTTTAGATTACGGTGATTTCGTTAAAACGTCATAATTTGACGGTAAAAAAAAAAAAAATAATAATAATAAATACATGTTCTTACGATTTCTCGGGCTGGTCTGTTTCAAAACAATACTAAAGCAACAATTTGAGAATTCAGTTGACACAATTAATTAAAAAAAAAAAAAAGAAGGAAATTGAAGAAAAGAACTGTTGTTATCAATAGTCAGAGATGTTCTTACACAGATAAAAATCTGTACTATTGATACCATAGCTAAGTACCCATGGCTAAAGATACTACTATTATTGTAAGTGACACTTGCAGTTGAGCCTACGCGCCCTGGTGGACAATAATTAGTATCATTGAAAATCGGATAGCTACACGACGGCGTAAATCGTACGTAATCTTTTGCGCATACGATTCAATTTCGTAAATAAGTGGTGGATAGCTTCGTTATCAATGGTGTCCTCATTGATGGCGGGTGGCTGGGAGGACATCGGACATGGCCTCGATGTTTTTTAGTCAATACTGTAATTCTTGTTATCATTTGTAGAAAATAAAAATATATATACATATTTAGTATTTCGTCGTATTATATTCTGTGATAAAGGTCACACGATCAATTTATACACGTGTACAATATAAAATTACGTTTTTTTTTTTTTTTTTTGTTACACCAATAGACAATAGTGTAATAGGTTGTGACGACGTGTATGTCCCCGCCCCAGACGTTTACGGGGCCATAATTGCCGTGATCACTGGATGAAACGCAACCATGTAACGAACCCGTTAGTTCAATAATATTATCCAGCTATGACAGTGGTTCCCAACTCAATACTAGGCACGGACCACTTTTATAAAATTTCCACCGTCACGGACCACGACCGCGACTCTTTATATCACTTATTTTAAGTGAATAAGAAAAAATTTAAATATAATTTCGCTCATTTTTTTTTAAATTTAAATTTCATCATTCGCGGACCACTTGAGATGAGTCCACGGACCACCGGTGGTCCGAGCGCCACCAGTTGGGAACCACTGCGTTATGAACATTACGTTCGCGACCATCGCGAGAGAGAGAGGAAACTTAACAAAGAACTCGATATGTGCCGAAAAGATGGGCCAATTGGCACCACGACGAACATAATATTATTATAATCAACGACCGCGTGAAACACAAATAATATTGAAATGGTGAGCGCCCCCGTGTACGGATTTAATACGAATATAAACGGTAACAAGTGGTACGCCGAACTGAACTTTGATATCGGACCAAGTTGTTCACTGTAGCACAGAATAAGTTCCATTCTGTGACTGTACTGCTGCTCTGCGTATTTATCCGATGGTCTAACGACGACCACTAATCGACGACCCATTACGATAACACTTAATGATAATGGTCATGCACAACGTTCCAAACGCTGTCTACTTTATAGTATTCCCTTTAAATCCTTATTATTCCATTTCAGTTATTTAGACGATCGTAGACGTGTTAGATAGACACAGAATATTCCGAACAGTAGACTCTTCATTGTGACTTTTAGCTAGTATGGTTATTATCACAGTATTCAATACTATTGTATTTTTATAATACGTTTACCCGATTATTAGTTTATAATTTATCGCCGACAATTGCGAACAAAGCTGTTGAAAATTGTACATACTATTATAAATAAGTATAATGTAATATTTTAAAAAGTAGTGGAGGATGAGGCACATTTGAATGAAAATTACATTTTTTAATACAATTTTTTTAAATATGATAAGTCAAAAACTATCGAAACAAATTAAACTAATAATTTTCGAGTGTTGTAAAATACAGTCGCTGCGTATCTAACTGATATTAGTAAACAAATAGAATCATTTTTTTTATTCAAATGTACCCAATGATGGAGGCAGTTTTGAATGTGTATGGGACACGTTTGAATGAATCTTGGATGACACAGTTAATTCGTGCAGTTTTCATTCATCTATTATTAAGTATATATATATATATATATTTTGAAATAAAAAAACTATAAGAATTATTAAAATAAACAAACACTTAATAGTTGACATTTTACATTTATTGAATTTAAAAATTTGTTTGGACACTTACATATGACATTAGCGGAAGAAAGATTTTGTTTTATTGTAACATCAATTATACTATTCAAAATATAACATTCCTGTAATTTATTAAGTCGCTAAAATTAACTATATATTGTAAAATGGTATAGTACGCGATCTACATATTATTTTTTGGTTCAATAAAAAAGAAAAAAATTTACAATTATTGAATATGTAAATTAATTTTTATTTAACTTTTCGTAACTTATTAATTATTATATAATAATAAATGTATACTATTATACTTTATAATTATATTTATTTACAATATACATTTTTAAAAAATGCTCAATAAATAATAATAAAAAAATCAATATATTTATTTTTTAATAATTTACATAGATATCTTAAGATATTTTAAGTTCTTTATTATTTCTTAAAATCAAATTATCAACCAATTCTTGGTAAGACATTTTGTTCTTACATAAAGCAGTTAATGTGGGTTCAAATCCAAGATCTCGTAATTCAATTAACCGTTCCTGTAAATTAAATTATTATGTATAATACAAATGATTAATTTTATTAAATATATTTTATAACTGACTTGCAACGTTAAAAGACTATGAGTGAGTACACGCGGTGTTTTTATTATATGACATTGAAGGAATCCCTCATTAAGCAGAAAATCCAAAACATCTTTTAACTTAATCGGATTAACTCTTAAAATTGAGGGGTATTTTGAACTAATTATTTTCATAACTTCTATGGATACATTTAACCTGTTGGCCAAGTATTGTGCAGTTGAGTTATTATTCAGAACAAAACTCTTTTCTTGTTTTAATTCTAAAGTCCTAAAAATTATAATATCAAAATAACTAAATTGTTATATTATGATAACTGATTAAAGTTATTTTATTTTAATTGACTAACCTTTTAAAAACTTCAATTTTACAACGTAACATCCAAGGTTTAACAACGACATTTGCATTGTTAAGGCATATAATTCTTTTATGCATTTGATTAAACCCATACATAAAAATCCATATATCATTCCAAATTTCATTTTTAGGAACATTATTTTCTTGAAAAAAAAGTGTTCATTCAAATACAATAACAAACAATTTGTAGTTCTATAAAGTTCCTTACTTATATATATATATATATATTTAGTATTTAGTTAAAATTGTATACAAAATTACCAATTAAAATTTGATGTATTTGCTGCAATTTTGTAAAATCCCGTGTATACAAAAATTTATATTTCATCATATAATAACATACTTCTTCAGGGTTTTTCTGAAATAAAATCAATTTTACATTACAATAATGTCATAGATATTAAATACATTTATTCAAACCTCAAAATTTGATGAAAAATAATAAATTCTGTTTCCTTGTGGTATAATTTTTGATTCCCAAATTGTTTTGTTGGTAATATAAATTAGTTTTGGTATGGGCATTTGAAGAAGGACAAACAAATCGTCCATTTGATTTGGATTCCATTTTTTTAATAAGTTTAGTCCGAATTGTATATGGCCTAATACAACGATAATTTTAAATAATTAATTGAGATTAAATATTTTAATATTTATTTGTTTATTACCTTATGACTTTTAAGAAATTCTACTATTTCGACATATTATAAAGAATCATATACACATTTTATAAATAAATAAATTGGATATTATTTATTTTTCGCAAATACATATACGATTCGTTCATTATGTTTCAGTATTGTCATAGGCGAGTAAAATATATTCCACTTACTCAAGTCCAAGTTGAAAATCCAATTATTTGCAAGAATCGTATTAACTGATATTCCATGTTTAATGCATTCATTCAATTTCTTATTGTTGTATAAACTTTGTTTCATATTGAATTTACCTTCAGCTCGAAAACAATAATGTTGTCTTTTCGTAGGAAATTGATTTTTTAAAAGAATTATAATTTTTTGTGTTCTGGAAAAACTTAAACTTAACATTTTAATCATTAAAGACGACGGCAATGTAACTAATGAGATCGTGAAAAGTCGAAAACGACATGAAAATAATAATAATATTATAATATTTATAACGCATGCATCGAGATGGATGAGAATTCTTATCTATCTCGATAATGTAACAGTACAACCGGGCCTATACGTATTTATTAATTGGTAATAACCGTTGTTATCATTTCTTAAATTATTGTGATAAGCGTGTTATATACCACGATTATTGGTTTATAACATGTCGGTTAAATGAAATGGTCGCGTACAATAATTGTTCCCCGACGAAATAAATAATAACGTTTCTGAACGCACTCCTGGACATACGGGTAGCGGGAGCTGTTCATTTGAGGTAAATGATTTTTGATCCTGTTGTTGCGTGTAGGTTTTTGTAGTATTTTAAGGCTATTGTTTGCCGCCGGCACGCCATTTCGTCGAGTTTTTGTTCATAGGAAATACTATAAAAACGTTTTTTTTTTTTTTTGCGCCGCAACGGACAGTACACGCACGAATTGCCGCGTAGCATTTTGGCGAGTTTAGCACGACGTCGTGACCTGCAGTGAACATGAGCAAACGTGAGACCGCCCGCGATTCCTCCAGCAACAATGCCGTTCAGCTAATCATACCGCCGTCCGAAACCGACGAGAACGCTGTGGCCATCGACTCTGCTACCGGTATTGAAGATCCGGCGAACATACGTAGCCTGAATGACATTTTGAAGTACACGACGCAAATGACCGACGTTTCTACAAACAACGGTGATGTTATCGACTTGACCCAAGAGGAAGTAAACGACATAATCGAAGTGAGCGATGTATTTGTCTTTCAACTAAATTTTATTTCGTTTCGCAAAATTATGTGATTTTTAAAAGCGCTACTCGGTTATTTGCCAATTAGAAAATTATAATTATTCTATGTTCTATGAATTTCGCGTAACCAATGCTCGTTTATAGAGAGCACGGTCTTGGCTTACACACCTTACTACCTAGGATTCCAGGTTTTTTTTTTTTTCTGTAATGGCAGATCTGTTCTGCGTAAATATGTTATTTTTTCCCTCGGTTACGCGCTTTATTCTTCTATCGGGTATTGTCTTATCGATTGAGTAGTTAGTTTTTTTTTGAGCAATTAAGAGTGACATTTGAGATTTTTCTCGCATTAAATATATTTTGTAAATAATAGTTTTTTTTCTTTTAAATTTGTGATTTTCAGAAAAGAAAATTTTTTAAGAATGTTTTATCGACCATGACGGTTAATGTTCAAGAAGAAATGAATAATTCCATAAACATTTTGTTGGACACTAATAAAGCCGTCGGGGAATATGAATACGCATTGGATGTTCTTGATGAATTTGCTGATGACTTAGATTTTGCTATTGGTATTTTTATTTCTGTGTATGTAAATAATTTCTTTTTATACAATTCTAATTATAAAAATTGTTTTAGATTTTCAAAAGCTCGGCGGTTTCCAAGTTATTCCACTTGGTTTAAAATCCTCCCATAATACTGTGCGAGCCAAAACTGCTGAGTTGATTGGGACACTGCTTCAAAACAACCCATATTGTCAAGAAAAGTTCATTGAACATACGGATTACATTAATTTGTTAATGTCTTTAGTACAGAGTGACGATGATACTTTAGTGCGTACAAAGGCATTACATGCGATTTCTTGTAAGTTTAATAAGAGTTATAAGAGCACAAATCTGTTGTTTTCATTTATCTAGCAGGTTATACAGTTTATTATTTGATGTTATGTAACAAAAATATATATTTATATTAGGGTGGTCCTTATTTTTGAATATTCGAAATATTGATGCAGTACCTCACAATTTTGACCATTACTATAAGAAAATAAATTGTGTTAAATTTGGTGATCACTAACCTCCTTCTCATGCCGCATTAGGATTGAAATATTGTAAAAGAGGATGTTCTATGATTTTACGACTTTAATTAAAAAAAGAATTGTACTTGGTATAAAAAAATATATAATTTTTCATACATTTTTTTTGAAAAATAAAATACAAAATATTTTTATTTGACATAAACAATTTTTTTACAGTAATTTTAATATATTAACCGAAAAGTTAAATATATCTAAATGTTTTATATAAAATTTGTTTAGAATTAAATTTCTTAAAAAAAAAAAAAAACAAGTATAAATTGAATAAAATAACTGCTTTATTTTAATATATTTACTAAGACTTCATGCTATAAATTGTAATCTGTATTGAATTTTTTTTAAAATTCTGTATTTTGATGTTTTTTATTAATTGTTTTATAGAATAGTTTCTTGAGTATTTGTTATCGTTCTGTGGATTTTCTTCTGATAGTTTTGAATGGTCTAGAGAATTAGTTGAAACTATCAAGTTCAATCTAATCTAAAAATAGTTTAATTATTTACCAGCAATAAAAAATTTTCCTGTTCTTTGTCTTTCATGAATTTATTATTGTATTCTTCCATAAACTTGTCCCTCTCAGCTATGTCATTGACGATTTTCATTAAATTGATTGTTTGTTTTCTAATTTTATAATGAACTGTGTTGATATTAAAAAAAATAGAAATTTAAACCTCTTAAACATTTCAATTGATTTAAAGCCTATTAAATTGAAGTGTTAATTTTTTTTTCAAATCTGTGCTTAAAATTCTCTCAACGATTCATGCACATTTAATTTTACAACTCATAAATTATAAAATAATACACTTGATACAATTTTTTTATAGAGGGAAATTTACTATCAGTAATTTGGTAGTTTATTGTACAAAATATTAAAAAAAAATTCCATCTATGTAAATAAGGACCAGTGGACCATCCTAATATATATATATTAATGTTATAATTTGTTAAATATTTTACAGGTCTTGTTCGTCATAGTGCATCAATATTTTGGAAATTCATTAGTTTTGGAGGAATCAATATGATTATCGATGCTTTAAGTTCTTCGATCGATAAATTACAGATAAAAGCAGTATTTCTGATATTTTCAACACATCATTTGGACATTAATATTATAGGTAATTTAAACATTGCAGATGTTTTTTTAGAAAAGTTAAATTTAAATGAAATATTTCTAGACCTGTATATCAGTAATGGTGTGATTGAACTACTTTGTTCGATCATTAAAAGCATGGAAGAGTCATTTGAATATGTTAACCATGAATTAGTTTTGACCACATTGAGTGAACTACTGAAAAAGTCGCCAATCAGAGTAAAAGAAATATGTTTGTCTGTCAAGGATTTTAAAGTATCGTTGTTATCACTACGTGATTCATATCCGTCAGATGACTCATATCAAGTAAGATTTTTAATCATATATTTTTATATGACACACGAAATTTACTTGCTATTGTACACCAACTGGAATATTTTTGGAAAATAAAGATTGACAATATTTTGTATTGTTATTAAAATAATATGATTATTTTTTCAGGACGAAAAAGATCAAATTGTATGGTTAATGGAGACACTTGTACTGTAATGTTATGTTGGAACTTGAAAATAATTGAATAATTATTTTATTTTTATATTTGTAAATGATTTTAAAATTGAACTTATAAATTAAATAATTATATATAATATAATTAATATTATTTGTCGAGTTTTTATTTTTATAAATTTGTTAAGTTTAAAATTAGGTAAATTAACTCTATGCATATAGTTAATTGAATCATACCAAAAGTCAATTGTAAGGCTCACCTAAATTCCATTTGGATTTTAAAAATGCTGATTTTTATTGAGTTAACACTGACAGCAATTTATTTTCTCTGTGAATATTAACTTTAAATTAATATCAAAATTCAGATTGTTATTTATTTGTGTATTACCTGGTTAATTGTCAGTGTTTTAGTATTGGGTTTTGAATTATAATTAAATTTACTAAAGACTTGTTTAATCACTCACATTTTTTGTATTGGGGAAATTATTTTTGTCCATTGAATCTATTCTTGAATGGAAACACATTTAATTCCAGACTTATTTATATTACATTGTATTTTTTTTTATTGTTATTATTTATCGTGACTCATTCTAACTTATTCACTAGCTAGCTTTTTAATGAAAGTATATTAAACCTTGATATTATTAACACCTTTTATTGTGTTTTTGAAAATATCTATATTGTTGATTTTTTCCTGACTTTTCAGAACCATTGCACGTTTATCTTTAGAGAATATATATTTCTCATGATTATTAGATGCAAATTATACACTCTATGAAGATGAAACCTGTTTCAAATGGTTTTGAAATGTGAGGAAAATATTGACGTCAATATTTCTGAAAAACACAATACAATTATGTAATATAGTTTAATCCATAAGTTTTTATAAAATCTATTTTTTAAACACTTAATACTTGTAATATGTACGTACATTCATGGCAATCAACGGCGTAATAACATAAATTTACCAGTAACCTTATCATATGAATAAGGTACCCTATCATATACATTAACAATTAAATAATATGTACATAGTAGTACAATTTTAAATATTTTTTATAGTCTGCCCTAAAAATATAATAATATCAAGTATAATAATACTCCTACTCGGAGGAGGTTTTCATGCAGAGAGAGCGTTACCATTATCTTTGACGTGAATGACCTCTGTCTTACCTTTTATCTGGAATATGATGAAATTTCAATTCTTTCCAAATTTCATTGACTTTAGTAGATCATTAATATCTGTTGATTTGTTCTTCAAAAACTTAAAAAATATGAATTAGACTACAGGTAAGCTGTGAATGAACAGATAATGACGTGTGGAATTATAGGACACGAATTATAAAAAAAAAATTAGAATCATAACGATCGGCTATACTAATGCAAATATGAGTTATCTGTTCCTCTGACCAAATTGGTTTATTAGATAATTAATTTCTAGTATAATAAATTATTGTGAATCAACGCGGAATGGATTTTTTAATTTATTATCATTTTTTTCACTTTTAAGCATTTAATATTATTGTTTTTATTTTGTTTTCTTTCTTTTGTTCTTAATTTTGTATCCAATAAGCGCGTTTATTTTTAATGTTATTTTTTGCCGAATACGTATTACAATGGTTTTGTTGATGGAGCATTGTTCACTTTTAATTCTTTTATCAATCTAAAAAAGAAAACATTTTTAATCAATTCGAATTACTTGGTACCCGGTGATTAGTTGTACGCACTCTTGTACTCCGACTTTTGCGCTGGCATCCGTAGTTTTGTGTAGGATTTTTTTCAAGGCGCCAATCATATAGTCTGTGTTCAATCGATCGGTATGGATTATTATTATTATGAAATTGTTGGAAGTTTTTTTGTCATTTATTACAATGAAAATTATAGGTTTAGTAAAATTTCGCGACAGGACTCGTCATCAGTAAAAATAAAAAGCGTAAAATGACCGGATTTGAAGATAACATTTTTTCGCAAAAGCAAACGTGTGAACATTACCGAAAATTTTCGAGGAAAATTATTGTATGTATATATACAGTGTGTAAACGCTAATTGAAAACACTCAATATCTTTGCGCAGAGTTATATTATTTGAATTTTCTTTTTTTAGCTAATTGTTTTATTTAATTATACATATTTTTCTGCCATTTGAACTTTTTTGTTTTGATTGGGTATATACATGCGTATTACAACTTTTTTTCTTAAATGGTAACCCCTCAATTGACCACTGATTATTTTTGTCAATATTTTTTAAATAATTTTAGTGGTTCAATCAACTTTCTAAGTCCATTATTAGCTGAGCTATGGATGTTTCAATTTATTTAAAAATGGTCTCGAGAATTTTTAATAATTTTGCCGTTACATGGACATTTTTTAATTACAGAAGTTGGTTCAAACACTTTACTATTTATTTTACGTTCCACAGTTGTTTTTTAACTTTTTAACGATTATTTTTCCAAGCAATGAATGAAATGAATGAAATTCTACAAACTGCATCATCCTCACGTAAATGTTGAAATATATCAAGTCGGTACGGATGCATTTTATACTTTTTTAAATCTTATGAACTACAGTATGAGAGATATTCCAATTTCTTTACTAACGTGACATATAGATACTCTAGGATTTAATTTAATGTAGGCTAATATTTGGTTCTCGACCTCTTCACTTAATGAATCATTCAGTCTTTATTGTGGATTGTTACTTCTTTTAGAAAATGCTCCCAAGTTCTAAGATTCTTTCCTAAGTTAAAAAAAAAACTGCAGGAAGGGTGTTCTCTATCTGGAGTAATTAATAAAAAAAATAAATTTAGAAAATTCTCTAGATAAATATAAACAAATTTAACAAATCATACCTGGGTAACTTTGTGCCGCAAGACATGAATTTTTACGACACTCGCAATAAGTAAATAGCATATCGACTCTCTTCGAAAATGATTCATATTTAATATTGATTTTTAGTTTAACTTTACAAAATGTTGTACAATATGAATGAACAGTGAAAAAAATATCAAACTATTTTATTTATTGTCATTAAATTAGTGTCAATGAAAATACATTTATGATATGAGGCCATTAAAATAATGTTTACCCAAAAGATATTGTAGAATACCCGATAAAATTTAATGATTAGTGTTAAAGATAATAATGAAACAAATTATCTAAGTTTCTGTTATAATTTTCAATAGTGTAATAAATTGTGAAAAACAATATGGAATCGACATTTCAGAATTACATTACTCATTCATAAGTTAAAAAACAACTGTGGAACATAAAATAAACAGTAAAGTATTTGAATCAACCTCTGTAATTGAAAAATGTCCATGTGACGGTAAAAATATTACAAATTCTCTCGAGACAATTTTTAAATAAATTCAAACATCCATAACTCAGCTAATAATGGACTTGGAAAATTGTGTTTAAACCACTAGAATTCTTTAAAAGATATTGATAAAAATAATCAGTGATCAATTGTGAGGGGGGGGGGTTACCATTTAAGAAAAAAAAAGTTGTATTGCGCATACGCATGCCCAACCAAAAGAAAAGAGTTTAAATGGCAGAAAAATATGTATAGTTAAGTATAACAATTAACTAAAAAAAAAAATTCAAATAACATGACTCTGCGCAAAGATATCGAGTGTTTTCAATTAGCGTTTACACACTGTACATGTAGTCTCAGTCAGTGACGGATTTTAAACATTTTTTGGAATAGGGGGAGGGGAGTCCTGAAAAATAATACGTATTTCAATAGTATTATTATTTTTATTTATATTAAAAACAAGTTTTTATTATAAAATTATTCAATTATTTAAATTCATAACGGCGACACAATCGATTACTGGGTTATTACCGTTATTCCAGACGATTTTATTTAATTATAAAAAAAAAAAAAAATGAAAATTATATATTTTAACGTATTATTTCAAACATTTCAGTAAATATATTTATATATCAGCATCCAGACCCATTGGACCCCTCACTCCCTCCCCCCGTATATCCGTCACTGGACTCCCAGTTGAATTACGATTCGCTGCTTTACTTTTGGTCGATTTTTTGTCATTCGCGCAAACGTCTTTGTGTCTCGGTTTTCTGTTGCCCAACGAATTCAATTCTTTTAGACATTTCGCTTCGCCAGTGACAGGATCTAATGGCAACCTATTGCCGCTATCTAATTTCTTCATAATGTCCTCTTCGTTGTATGATACATAAACGTACGGCGAACGAATCGTCATTTGTTCACCGTCTGTAAAACAAATACGCGTATTATTATTAATTACGTACGTATTATATTGTAAACGATGAGTTTACAATAGGAAGGATTAAGGTTGCAGGTCTATTAATTTGTTTAAGTCAATTTAATAATAATAATACTAGTAATAATAATAATAATAATAATAATGAAGTCGAAGTACTTATAATAATTTTAAAGTGTTAAAAATGTAGTTAAAATATTTTTGAATAGCAAAAAAAAAAAAAGTTATGTTTATTATATATCTCGAAAAACTTTTAATAATAATCGTCGTCTGAAAAGTTTTTTTTTTTTTTTTGTAATATAAATTATTATATTAATATACCTATAGACTATATATTATATGTATTAATATATTATTGAGAAATGTGAGTTTCTCGTGACTTTTAAAACCCAATGCCTACTATAGTTACGAATATTATTATGTCAATATTTGTCACGCTAAAAAGTTTAAAATTCGTATATTAGATAATTTGCTGTGCCAGTTTATTCGGCATAGGATTTAACTTGATTTACACATAATTTAGTAGTAAATAAATAGTTGATTTTGTATGTATATATATATATATTTTTTTTTTTTGTATGTGTGTGTGTATAAGGTTAACACGTTCAGAGAAAAAAAAGTCTATTTGAAGAAATGTAACGGCTTTAACAACGCTCGGTCAAAATTCAAATAGAAAAAAACAAAAAAATATATATACACATATATATTTTATTTTAAGAAATTTTGTAATATAATTTATTCGCTGATTAAAAATATACACAAAAGAAGTTGAATAAAGTTAAAAAAATGTTATTAAAAATCAATTATACACCAAATTGTGACATTCGTCATTTGGTTCAGCTGTGTTCGACACCACCGCCGTATGCATATATTTACACTTCTTAAAATCTTTGTCATATAATATTGTGTCACTAACATATTTTTGTAGGACCACAACAACGTCATTATAGGAATTCGAATTTTTACGGGCTATCGAATTTCAATGAGCACGTAATCATATTATTTAACCAAAGAATGTAACGGAAAAAAAAATGCAAATTAGTGAAAATATTTCCCAATGTACCATAATAATAAAACAATATATACTCGTATATATATATATTTCATTTGTGAATCAAAAGAAAATTAAATTACTACACGTATGAAAGAATAAAATTATATAGAAAAACCTTCGGCCAGAAAAATGATTTGCTCCAATACCTTATTGTTTGAAATTTGTGCTATGATTATTATTATTATTAAAAATGTCGCCGTTATATTATCTTCATTAAGATGAATTTTAAGACTGAATTATTTTGTTCTCGATATAATTCGTTTTTGAAAAAAACCGACTCACAGGTTAATTGATGACGATTATCGATAATTTCATAAACGTATTATAATTTCTTACATATTTTTTTTGTAACGAAAACCAAAATTCATCGTAGGGAAGAGATTAGCTTTCAGTTTTCGAAATAATTTTCGTTGTACAGATGTTTTTTTTTTTTTTTTTTTAAGTTCTATCTTCTTGAAATTCGATTACAAAAAAAATGTGCAGTGGATTTCTGGAATCCGCGTGTAACGGTGAGATGGAGTGTCCGGCCCTGGACAACGCGATGCGATGGCGCGCGTTCGCGTTTTCCTAATACGTCTTGGCGCGAGATAATACAAAAATGTTTGTCTGTATGTAATTTATATAGTGAACGTTTAAAATACAAATTCACGTTATCGGAAACTCGATATTTTCGACAAATTCCGTTGAACAAAATAAAATTGATAAAAATAATACACCTCGAGGAATGGTTTTTACCTTTTGATTTTTCCTCGCTGTCATTTTCGTATTCTCTCCGTTTATTTTCGCTGATCTTTATGCCAACTCTAGCGTAGAGTTCTATCAGTTTGTCTTCAAGTTCGTCGACGATTTTCTTAATATTATTCGGATATCCGTAATCCATTTTCATACACTTCAAGAATTCTAATGCCCATTGTAACTGATTGACGCCTGTTAGAAAACGACACTCATAAATAACACGTGTGTGTGTGTGTGGCCGGTTAGACTAAGCGTATACAGTGTCGTATATTGTAATATCGTATATATTGTAACCCCCTCGCACAAAAAAAAAAAAAAAATTGTTTTCGCTATTTAAAATGTTAAAATCCGTATTTCGTTCAATGACCGCGTGAGAAATGAATAATAATCAGTGTATAGCACTACTATAAATATTATAATAAATCAATACAGAATCTACGGTATAAAATATAGGTATATGAATAATAATTGTTTATAAGGAACATTGATTTTTTTTTTTTTTTTTAAATCGAGTCATGCACTCGTATAATATTTTGAAAAACGTAAAAATTTTGATAGATGTGTGGGCGCTATACGGCGAGTTGACAATTGTGTTTCGGTAATTATTTTGAAATTTCGTAAATTGCTTTGAAAGAAAAAAAAAATAAGATTATACACGACACCGCGGAATATAAAATATGTATAATATGTATTGAAATAATCGCGCGTGTTTACCGATTTGGATCGTGGACTGTTTGCTGTATGCGGACCACAAGACCGCGATTAGATTGTCGAATAATGTCGCGAATGGTTGTTGAAGTGAAAACGTTTTTTTACTGCCGGTTTGCGCGGGTGGAATTCGAAAATTGTACATCGTAGGGTAAAACGTACTGTCATATTCCAGCAGCGTACTGAACAAAGTAAAAGAAAACAAAAACGACAAAACTTTTCGTAAATACCGCGTATTATATATATATATATAATATGTATGAACAAAATTTGATGCGTTTTATAAAATATTCATAATAATATTATAAATATCATAAAACCTAATAATTTAATCTGATAAATTAATACTTACTCGTTTTCGTTCGACATTTCGTCGTCTTTGTTGAATTTGGAATTTGAAAATTTTCTATATATCAATAAAACGCGTTGTATATGTTATATATTGTTTGTAAATATAATATCGTAACCGTTAAATAGTAATAATTTATTATCCTTTTTATTATTATTATTATATTTTTTTTTGCACGTGGCCAGAAAATAAAATTAATCGAAATAATTTTTTTTTTTCTTCTATTGACACGCCATCGTTGTTTTACGTTCAAAACACAATATCAACAGAGGCGTCTATGCATATTTATATAATATATAAAAAACGGAATATTTTCTGCTAATTATAGAAATTGTACGTTAAACATATTAACATGATGTTGAGTTTATAGTTGCGAATTTTTTATATTTATTTATTCTTTCGTTCTCGCGTCATTTCAAAACGTCACCTCGGGTAAATAAATAATCTTCCACGTTGATGTGTTACTATTTTACACTGTACGAGTACACTCGACATTTGTACATTATACGACAGACATATTGTAAGAGGTTTATGCGCTGGTGCTATTAAATAGCGAAATCTCGACAGATATTGTGAGCCGGAAATTTTGGAATTCTTTTTTTATAATTTATCAAATATTTTTAAACAAACAGTAGAATTTTTTTCGTACAGACGGCTCTACGAAGCCTGTTAAAATGGGAAGGAAAAGATTTTTTTTTCTATATTAACTTTATTTATTTATTTTTTTTTGCAGGATTCCGGTTATTTAGATAATAAAACCTGACTCGATTATCGTAGATTACAATGTAAATCTTATAAACGGGACTCGCGGTTGGTATGTATAAAATATCCCGCGACTCAATTCGGTTTTTTTTTTATTTTGAGTGTTTTGTACGGACTCAATTCATGTATGTTGCAGAGCCAGCTGCGAGGCTGTACCTGACTCTCTATAGATGACTTATATAATAACAATCATCACGAATTAACCTCGGTACCAGCTATTTCGATTTATACTCGGCAGTGTGTATATAAATCAATATTAAATCTAATGTTGAATCTATGTTTACATGTAGACACATTACAAATACTATTCGATTTTGACGACGGATATGCGATGCATTTACTATGTATAATCAACATTCCGACAGTGACATAACTACGGTAGGTACGATCAGAAGGTGTTATCGCCTTATTATAGATCTGTTGTTATTATTATATATATATATATACACACACATCATATTATATGGTTTGATGTGAAAGAAAAAAAAATGTAGTCTGATAATATTTTAATCTATATTATATAAAATACTTACTATTATTCCCTTTAAAGCCGTATAGTAAGTTTTAATTTTTTGTTTCGCGATTATTTTTCTTAAAAAATATATTTTAAATATTATGAGTTGTGTGATGGCTTATTAATATCTAAACGAATTATGCATTTATTATACAGGAATAACGACGACACAATGTTTCTTCGCCAGGTACTTTACTGCTTTCTTTACGTTTCTTCGAAATCTTAGCTATACTATACTATATTATGTGGGAGACCATCATTGAAAATTTCGCTCCTGGGCCATAATTTTGTAGTTTTCATCATGACAACAGGTGTATATATATATATATATATATATAGTTCAGCAGACGAAATTGTCTGTTCTATTTTCTGTTCACGACCGCGCGTTATACTTGAACGATGTAATGTGTGACTGCACAGGCGCACAGTCCGGCAATCGAGTTGATTATTGTCGAACGTTTTGGCGCGAATTCTGAATAAACAGCGCCTTTTCGATTATCAAAGAAAAGCGCGAACACGACGATGTTAGGCAGACGCGATAACTTTGGCCTTTTTTTTTCGGCGCGAAAAAGTTGCGTGTTTCCACTGATTCGCGGACTTCTCTTTGATTCCGGCGGAAACAATTTTTTCACCGCATAATCTTCAAATAGTGTTCTATGTGTATTCGTAATGTCTTATAATGTTTTAACCGCATAAAAGTCTAATTCCAATATCGACGATGTGATGCAGTGTACCTATGTAGTAACAGTAGTAGCAGTAGTAGTAGTAGTAGTAGCCATGATTGATAACCGATAAGCTTCGCTTACTATAATATTATATTCGATTGGAGTATCAATAATATTCAAAAAGAAAATGCAAAAAGTATTGCCGCAAAATTTTATTAAAAAAAAATATCGACTTGGAAAACAATGCAATTTACTTTTTGATCGATCCTCGCACGTCAGTAAAACTTGTTTGCGTTTTAAATCCACTTTTAAATTGCACCTGCGTGTATACAATTTATATTTTATATATACATATGTATATTTTATTATGTTATTTTTATTTCCTACGTGTGTATATATAAATATATGTACGCGGGACAAAAAAAAGAGTTTCATTAGAGCTGCTGTGTGTTCTGTTGGCGAAGACAAAGGGCAGTAAACGCCAATGCGAATGACTTTTTCTGAATAGCCGTATATATATATATAATGTAGGTAGCTTTTATCTCGCTGTACCAAAATTAGTTCTGTATTTTATTTTATTTTTTCTCGTAGAATTCATTACCGAGGTACATTAACTCTATGCGTGTAGTGTCAAGAACACCCTTAAAATGGAATTACGTTCTCTCTCTCTCTCTTTTTTTTTACTAATAAAAAATAATAGATTTAAATGTCGTTTCTTCCGTAAAAATGTTGCACAGTTCAAGTGTATATTTATTTATTGTAACATTTTAAATCTTTTTTTTCTTCCATAGCCCGTTAACACGGCGACCCGCCAGTAGTATTACAATTAAATATTAAACGAATGTAATAATTTAAAAAAAAAAAAAACATTTTTTTTCCTCCCATATAATATGTAAAATACGTAGGTAACGAACAATTAATTGCATATATTACTATATTTAATAAATTAAGACAATTAAAAAGAAAAGATTTAGTTTCGGACACGTATAATATGTTAAAATGCAAATAAGTAAAAAGAAAAAAAAATTAATATAACTAATAGGTAATTTCAATAAGTAAATGGATATTTAATTAATTACTTAAAAATTGCCTGGTTCGTGACCTGTAGAAAATATCGGTGCTCGTAAATTGTAAAATAAAATATTTATAATAGACAAGTTTTAAGTATGACGCGCAACTCAGAATAATAGTAGTATATGGAATGAATTTATTATTATTTATAATGGTGAATTCTTATTTTGAATAGGTATTTTTTCGGATTTTCTTTCACATTCATCCGGTTTGCGAATAGAGGATATTATAATCTTTTGAAACTTTTCTCGTATTATGTCGTACGCTCAACTACTTTGAATTTATTTGAACGGACGGTTTAATCTATTAATAACATTCGTGTCAGCATAATAATAATAATAATAATAATAATATAAGGCGATTATATCATAAGACTTTAAGCAGTTGGTTAAGACACATGACATAATGAAAATATGAAATAGCGAGTGTCTATAGTAGTGTAATATACAACACGTTTAAATGGAGCCGAATTGTATTAATATTTTTTTAATCATTTTGTAATGATACGGAACGAATACGCGAATCGCCAATAAAATGTGTTATACCCTTATAATCTTTTTTCAGAAAAAACGTTTAAAAAAAAAAAAAATCGGTATTAAAAATGTCATTTCACGAATGATTTTCTTTATATTTATTTTTATAGACATAATATTTTTGGTAAAAGCAAAAAAAAAAAAAAAAAAATTAATAAATAAAATGAAATTCAACATTTAAGTAAGGCGTTTTCATTTTACTAACGTCCAACATATTTATACAATTCTAATGTACTTACAAATTACTGTTATACAGTAGCACCTGTATATATTATAATAATATATAGAACGTTATTTATTTTTCTTTTCAAATAAGTCGTCGTTTTTTTTTTTAATGTAAGAATAGTTGTTTTTCACTCGATCGAATCATTAAGAATGGTTCAAATATATTAAATGCATATACGATTTATCGAGAAATTTCTAAAATACTTGTGTTTTTTGAAATACGAGTAATAACTAGTTGTCCTACAAACGAAATACGCACAATGAAATAATTATGAACAATATGATAATTATTAATTTAAAGAATTTTAGCCGTTGTGGATTCAATTAAACAATCGTGCGATTAAAACTGACATGGATACAAGGAAGAGGAGGGTATATTGTGTGCAACGGCTGTTTTAAAATTAAGAAAAGAAAAAAATTATTATTATATCATTGATAATTCATTACGTGACTCGATATAATTAAATTCATTATTGAACAAATAATGGTAAGATCGGTACGGACTATTTAATAATAATAATAATAATAAAATTGCCAAACCTTCAAAATTTGTTCGTTATTTAAAAGGGTATACTTACGTAGTTGTTGTGGTTTACCACTGATGACGAATAGTTTTCAAGACATTAAGATTTACACGATTTTAACGCGAATTTGTCGAACGAAAAAAAAATTATACAGTCGACGACTCTTGACAATTCAAACCTTCAATAATTCGAAACCTTCGGCAATTCGAAGTAAATGCACGGTCCCTTGAAAATCACGTGGTAATTCGAATAAAAACAATGCATTTAAGTACACTCGGTAATTCGAAATTAAATTTCGAGAAAACTGGCCACTAACGCGTGACAATTAGAAGTATCATCCGTTCAACGCTCGGCAATTCGAAGTACATTCACCAAATGTATTTTAACTGTATTTTTATAATCTTTCTGTTAATAGTTTACTATACAATCGTGTCGGCATTTAGTTTATTATTTTTGATAACTATAAAATAATTATTATCGTAAGAACCTTATCGTTTTATTTCTCAATCGTCTCTAATCATAATTTCAAATTTTAATTTCAAAATTGTTTCCTTAACTCTTAGTAATTCAATTTTTTTTTTCGGCTCTCTCGGTATTTCGAACCACTCAACAATTCGGACTCTCGGTAATTCGAAGTTTTTCAACAGTCCCGTCGACTTCAAATTATCGAGAGTCGACTGTATATGTGTATTTATACAAGATGCTATTTTTGACGCGATACCGCATGATTATGAGATTATTTTTACAAATGTCGATCGTGTTCATAGTTTTATTATTTTATCGTCACGCGAGTGTACTCGGCGAGATAAAACACGACAGGGACTTGATTTTTGTTTGTTCGATATATCGCTTATACAACTTGTTTTATGTCCCATAATTTCCCGTCAAATACGAGTACACGAAACCAGTACACGTATCATGTCGATAAAATATAGTAACTAATGTTCTATATATTATATACAAGGGCGTATTTAGGGAGGTCGATATGGGTGTTAGAACACCCCCCCCCCATCCCATCGATCGTATCTTGTTATATTTCACCAAAAACTCCGAACTCACACATCAGACCGAATTTCTATGAAAGTAAATACTTTATCAGTGCTAACAGAAGTTATTATTAGTTAAAAAAAAGTTATTATTTTAGTTATAGTGCAAAAGTTTTATACACATACTTAACCATTTTCAATAATATAATAATTCATATCAATATATGGTATTTGTTAACGTAATACGGGGAGAAGCCCCTCGTCTACCATAAGTCTATTAAATTTTAAAACACCCCCGTAAAATGAATCCTGAATACGCTACTTTATATATTGCAGCGAATAAATATTTCAATTAGACGCGTAATTAGAATAATTTATGTTATAAAAAAAATATAATAGTTACGTTAAAAATCGTGTCGAGAGCGCGAGTACAATTACGCGTTATTAATACATTTGTATATTCGACAAAAAGGGAATTAAAATATTCTTGTTTTTTTTTTCTCTACACTAAAACTTACTGAACTATAGTAATCCGCAACTCAAGCAATAATATGAATTATGAATTCTCGTTATTATGTCTGCCGGCTGTACACTATAATAATTCTCTTTTACACAATTAAATTTTCCATTTAACGTACTAAATTATTATAATTTTTTTTTTTTTTTGTTCATACGAATAACGTGCATTATATTCGAACATAAAATTTGACTGTCATTAATTAAAAATTATTTGTTTACAAAGAAAAAAGAACAAGAAAAAAACCGGCCGTCAAACAATATTAACGCGTATGAAATACGCCGTCTTTTATTTTCAGAAATTATTTAACGTTTTTCGGATAAAAACGAAAGATTGTCGAGTAATGACGTAAAACAAACGTTTTGATCTTCGTATCAATACAAATACGTGTTAAGATGAATTGAAAACACGATAATGTCATTGATTACAATGGAAAAACTACAATATAAATATATAGGTGGAGGAGCACATTCGAATGAAAATTATATTTTTCAATTTGTTTAATCTTTTAATAAAATGTATTTGAAATAAATGATAAGTTAAAAACTAACAGAACGTGTTAGACTAATGATTTTTTGGAGAGTGTTGCGAGATATTCAGTCACTAACTGATATTATAGTTTCTCAATTTCAATTTTAGATCTCGTGTCGCCTATAACGTTTTCACGATAAACGCAGTACGTACGTGTACACGTAGCGCACGTCTCACATTCCGCGTGATACTGTGATGGCGTAGTCACGGAATGAATTCTATACTGCGGTGTAGTTGTGTATTATCGACACTCGTGTACGATTATTATTATTATTTTTCTGTGACTGTGATTTTATTTCAATACCATTAAAATATTTAAATATTATATATTTAATTGAGCCATGGAGTGGTGAAAATAAAAAGGATGGAAATATTCTCTCATTCTTTCATAAAACAAGTTAGAATAATAATAATAATAATATTATTGACACTAATGACACGGATAATTCAAATCTAAAACCAATGCGGGTAACATCAGAAACTTCTACAATTTTGAACAAAGTCCAGTACTATTCGAACGTAATAATTCGATAAGAAATAAATTATGGTTATAATTTATAGATCTCATCTGGTGCACTTACATCAGATACAATAAACGTTATTCTAGGCACCATAATGTCGGGTCCAAAACAGCCACATTTACAGGTAATTTACCTAAACATAAGTTAAAATATTTATATATTACCAAAGCATTAAAGCAAATGTATATAACATATTATATTTATGTACTAAATTACTGAGTTTAATTTTAATTTAATGTGTTTGAAGGTGTTTCCGTTAAGTACATTTAGAAAACAAAACGGAGGATTTTCGTCAATATATTATGACATGTATAATTGGATTGAAAGCAAATGATGCTGTTTTCTGTTTCAACTGTCGACATTTTTCTACTAACACCCTTGATGAAGAATATTTAATAATACAACTGGTGTGCAAAACTGGAAAATGGTATTTAAATAAATCATATTTCGTTTTAATATTTTATTATCTTCAATTATTTATGTATTTTTTTTTTAATGACAAATATGTCTAAAAGTCAGTATCACATTTAACAAGTACTGCAAAACTGAACAGGTACCTATAAAATTACATTACAAAGTGTAAATGTTCATGCACAAATTTCAACAATTCATAGAGAACAAATTGTAAAAAATAGGAACTATGCGAAGGTTTTAATTGATTTTACATTGTATTTAGCTCGGCAGGGTATACCTTGTCGAGGCCATGATGAATGGATGCTAAGAATCATTTAACCAAGGTAAATTAAAAACTTGTGTATATATTTTAAATTTATTAATTTTAATCGGAGATTTTAAGGAGTTGTGTAAAATGTAGGCCAAATCAAATCAGGATTTTTTAGAAATAATTATAATAATAAGCAAAATGATCCGAATTTGTATACTCTTTTAAAAGTTACTATTGTATTGCTTATATCATCAGCTTCTTCCCCGATAGTTCTTCAATTATAATAATTCGTATAACACTAATTATCAAAATAATAAGAGTCGAGCGATTGCCAATAAGAAAACCGGTAAAATGTTTATTATTAATAATTATAAAATTTCTCGGCACACCGGTCGGCAAACGTCGTCTTAGACTGTAGATGCGACGCAATATTTCTCAATTATTGTTTTCGAAATTATAAAAAAAAAAAAGAACTGAAATTCGGTTCTGTTCGAATCTTACGCGTCTCGAATTGTAATCTATTCGTTATTTTTGTTTCAAAGTTTTTTTTTTTTAAAAACCCCGTCGGAATAAAAAAGTATCCGTACCGCGAATGTTAAATAGTTTTCGTCTTGGAAAAAAGACGCGTTTATTGATAAAATTATAACATTGTATAAACATTGATAACAACTATAATAGTTATTATACGTTCGTTTATTGTATGACATGGTCTTATATACGGAACGCATAATTTATGCGTATGTAAATTTCAGCTTTGATACTGGTACGAACAATATATCGAAGTATATATAGTACGTTGCACGCGGTGATTTAATTTTCCGTCTGAAATTTAGTTTCATAAACTTCGAATTAATTATAATATATATATATATATATATATAAATACTAAATTTAAATACGGAATTATTTCACTGACGAGAATAGGGTTCTGAGATAATACATATTGTTGTAGTGCGAGCGTTTCTACAGAATGCAATAAGTGATATGTTAACATATAAAATTAGGTTAAGAAAACAATTATGACGATAATAAAATATCCTTAGTCAGTAGTGAGTAGTAACAATATATAAGATTGAAGAGAACCTGAAAGGGGGGCGTTTTGCTCGGTGAATAAAAGTTATTAAATTAAACGATTGTGAATTTATTCGTGCGGCGTACATGTGTGTGTCGAAAATAAATCGGCGTTTACCACACAATATATTCAATATTGTATAAGTGTATATGTTACGGGTAAAATAGAGAATATGTACATTTTATAAACGCGTATTATTAATGCTCTCTTCGTAAATCGAATGAAACAATTGAATGCGGATCGGAAAATATCGTCGATTTATATGGAATATGTTAAAAGTACACGTTTTTTTTTTATAATTGTTGTTTAATCGCATTAAACGGTAATTTATAATATTGTTGTTGTTCGTTTTAATTCGGCGACAACGCGAAATTTTAATGACAAAAATAAAACCGCCCGACCAACCTTGTGTTGCTATTTTTTACGTCGTCGTCATTACGCGTCCGTGACATAATTGCGGAAGAAAATCTATTTCGTTCGTCGATCTGTTCTTTCTTTTCGCATAGAACTATATAGAACAAATCGAACTCCGCCGTCTCGCGTTACGTCCAAAGTGTTTTTTTTATTTGTCGGTATTATTGGCCACTATCGCGAGCAGTCCAATTTCCATCCTCAGATCAATGTGTTGATCCAGAGTCCCGATTATCATGATTCACCATCAGCCGCCATCGTTAACACGGATATTTCTTCTCGGTCATCAACCGAGTGGTGTGGGGAGTCCTCTTCCGTATACTACTCGCCGTCAGACTTGAACGGTTATTATTACATATATATATATATATATAAAATGTATTTCTTATTTAATTCGATTTTGTAAAAGCAAATGTAATATTAAAATGTATATGGTTTGAAAAAAAAAAGTTAAATTTTATTTAAATGTATACATCAAGTTGTGTATAAGATCGTTTTTCAACATGAAATATTTTCATGACACTATTCTATACGTATACATTTTCATTATACGCAGGTGTCTACTGTTATCACATTATTTGTTATTTTCTTTCGTCTTTCGTTTACGTATTTTGCGATTACGTATTCACTCAGATTAGGAAATGCGTTCACAATAATTTGCTGTCCATATGGATAGAGAAGACCGTTTATATCGCCTTAATTTGATTTTGTTTTTCGACATTTAACACCGAAATATTATAATATTTATATATTATAATATAATATTAGACGATTCAAATTATTCGTATAACTATATATAGTTTTTATAATATTATAATATTTACTTTTAAGAAAATATAAAACGTTTTTTTTTTTTTTTGATTTTTTTACACACTTTAGTTTTCAACGTTTCACGCTGCTGACGTTTAATTTGTTTTATGAAAGCGATAATATTGTATATATTGCAAGGACCGACGTCGTTTGTGGCGTTAATGCGTTTTATTATATTCCTATCGGTTTTTATTATTTTGAACTTATAATTATATACGTTTTTAATTCATGGCACACACACACGCGCAAAACGTCGTTTACTTTTATAAACAATTTTTATTATTATAATTATATTTCTAACCCGGTAAAAACGGGATTGATACGGTTTTTTTTTTACCTTTAAAGTGTATTATAACGACGATGAATCGAAAAAAAGAACAATTTACATAATAAAAACGGCGACGGGCTCGTTCTTCCCTCTCCCTCACCGTTACTATAAGAACACTTAGCATATTATGTTTATTGCGTTTAAACTGTTACCGTTTAATATTGTTCACAATGCTTTACTGTAATTTTTCCAGTAATTTAATCAAATGAAAATATTGTAATACCCCTCTACGTTCTGTAATCCTTCACATAGGTGTACCCGTTTCTCGTAAAAAAAGTTTTAATTCGAGGTAATGTTTCTTTAAAACGGCGCGCGATGTACTTTACTTGACTAAGTGTTATTACTGTTATTAAAACTGTAAGACATATTTTTGTGTAGTATATTTTCAAACGACACACAGACAATATCAATTCTCGGCCTATTTAACGGATACATATTAAACGTTCAATTTTGGAATATGCGCAGGATCACGCGTGATCATATAATACGAGTATATCGTTCACTGCAGAAATATACGTTTTCACTACGGGATTTATTTAGCACGCTCAGACGCTTTAAATTTCACTATTATTATGATTTTCGTAGACGAGCAATAATATCGTAAAACGGAAAATAAGAAAAGCGGAAATATATTTTCAAAACGATGCTTAATATGCGTGTTCGACTCGACTAGTTTAATTGCGAATAAAATTATCGTTTAAATCAAAAATAATAAAAAAAAAAAATTGTTTATTCAATTACTTTCTACCGTCTGATAACGTGTGTTTAAATTACGATTCACAAAATCGATACATTCCCCCCAACGTCGATAATTCAATTGTATATACATTTTTTAGTTTATTTTATAATAAAATACGGAGTTGGATAATAAAATGAAAATTATTTTATTGCAATTTGTCTATATTAATTTTAACCGACTTAAAAAATGTTTACGAATCGACTTTAATTTTCACTTACGCGCCATCTCTTTTCGTTAATCTGGTGTCGTTTGATTTTTCCACAAGGCACCGGCGCAGTCTAATTGATCGATGCGCATCGCGTTCAATAAAACACAATTATTTTTATATTTAATTGGAAAATTAAATATAAATATAATTGTATATTGTATAATTGGAAAATTTCTCAATGTGAATTATCACAAGGGACCTCGGAATCGATAAAGTTTATTGTGCAATGAGAAATGACGCGAGTCTACTGGATAAACGATTATTAATAGTGTGCGTACACACATTTCGGTACACTCCGTTGCGCTAAATTAATTGTTGTCGCTTTAATGTTTTTTCTGCTCTCTTCCTCGGTCGATGACATAACGTTTATTTATTGTTTTACACGTGCGAATTTCACGGTTATTCACACGGTAACGCATAAGAGGGTTTGCATTCTTTTGAGGAATCGTTTTTTTTCTCCTGCTGCTGCTTATACTATTAAAGTGTAAAATATATCCGCGTTTATTTTGTGAAGATTTTCCAGCGTTTTCGTATACAAATATATATTTTTTTTCAGGTTTTTCACGAATCTTTTCGAAATCCGCGGTGGAGCGACTCGAAAAGAGTGACCTCTTAAATAGTGTTGTAGAGATTCGTGTACCTATTAATACGTACAAAACATTGAAGACGCTCGAAAAGGACCGCTCTATAGACGGATTTTCTAGACAACGAAAAGATCGCATCTGTGAGAGGAACTGAAGGCTCCTCGTTAATTTTAATTAAAAATATTTAATTGATCGCGTGCATATTTAAGAACCCCGTTCATATTTAAGGCATACCTCTATTACCTATAGGCGAGTGTACCCACTCAAGTGTTTGGTTTCTTTTTTTAATTACTTTGGCGAGATGGCAGGCTTTTAGAATTTTATAGCGTTTCGTGCCGAGAACGGGCAAAGCTAATTTCGGAATAAATTAAATAAAGTCAAGTAATAGTAATTTTTAACTACGTATAGTTGAAATTAAATACAAATTTTTACTTAATCGATCTCGGATGAGCCCAATGTTGATTTTTATGCGTACTCGTTTTTTTTTTCGTGTATTTATCACGCGCACACACAAATTACATTTACCGATTAAAATTGTCAAAAGAGCTACTTTGAACAAGAACGAATAATGGGTATCCCATCTAAATCAATATTTGTGTACGATTTTTTTTGTTTTATTATTATTATTATTATTTTTGTCTGTATTCGTCTTTTTAGTACAAACCGTGAGAATCGCGAGAAAAAATTCTCGCTGCATCGCATAGAATTCTATCGGATTTCGGTAAAATCTGCACGAAAGTGAAGACATATTTTTATACGGATAGGAATTTTTTCAAAACACATTTCGAAAGTTACAATAAACATTCCAATTACTTTATTTTTTTTCCTCCTAACCCACGTTACAACCAATTACAGAATGTCTGATAAATATACTGTGTCATTATAGGCAATCTGTTAGACTTCAGGCAATCCTCTTTTTCTTTAAATAAAAGTTGTTCTCTCTCTCTCTCTCTCTCTCTTTAAATATCTATTAAACGTATCTTACTGCGCGTTATTTTAAAGTTTAATCGAAAATTCGAGTCCAGTTTACGATTAGTTAAATGTCTATTCACATCCGGCATATTAATTTTATAATTTTTTTTCTCTTACTTAAGTACACTAACTATTCGTCGCACGTTTTATTTCCCACACATATCTACACAGAATGAATCTCTGTTGTTTTAGTTATAAAACATTTTTTTCCACAATTTTCTCATTTTTTTTTTCTTTTCGGGGTAAAACAATAAAAATATTACGTTTAGCATTCAACACGTCGCGGTTCTCGTAGTAAGTGTACACCACACATATGTACGCATTACTCTGCGGGCATATATTATTATATTAAACAATATATACATATAATTTACAAATCAAACTATATAACTCCTTGACCTCAGTCAAGAGTATGGCGGTATGGAAAATAAAGCGCAAAGTGAATTTATATTTCTAGAATGTACAATATAATAATATATCATCCGACGTAAAACCTTTTACATTTTAAAACGGCTCTGGGGGATTGTCGTGAAACGTGCAGCGAAGTTGCGAATACGTTACTGATCCGAACGAGAATATTAAACGATCCGGCCCGTGTTCGATTCTGATTTCCGGGACGATTTATATTTACGGGAAGTGATAGCAGTACGGGAATGAGTTTTCGTCATAGCGCAGTAACGTTTGTGTATTATTATTCGATATCAACTCTATGCCGTTGACTTCATCGCCGTCTTCAATGCTGCGGTTCTATAAGGATTTCGATGAATAAAAGTTCGAGTGGTAAAGATTTCCAAGACGAGATTGGAGCGGAGGAGAAATGCAGATCACTCCTGGGGGATGGGGAGTTTTTAATAATCGACTGGGTATAGGGTTATTATAGTATATAATATACGGAAACCGTATTGAAACGAACGATTGGAGTCCGATTTCGTGTAGAGAAATTGATTTGTAATTCGAGCAGCTCCGCGTAGTGTCCCGGTGGTATTACACATATACGTGTCGAAAGGAGTCTGGAATACGCAACGTTATAACATGCTAATAAACAGAAAAAGTTATTAAATAGTAAAAAAACATTAAATTATCTCATCGCTATATTAACGCACTATAGTTTTAAATCTAAAATCACATTTTAGTCAACTAAACTCAGTCAATCTAAATGGGTTAAATTGTTAAAATATAACTTCCTATATTTTTAATTCCGTTAATAAAAGCCATTAATTTTCTGTTTAAAATTAAAAAATAAAAACAGGACAGTACCCAAACGATTTGTGAATATTAATAATAATTAATAACGATTTTTTTCAACAAAAACAGTCGCGGTATTCAGTGAACACTGATTAAATATTTTAATTATTTAGCATTTACATCGACTAATTATTGATTGTATACATATAATTTTTGATATATTATTGTGTAAAATAAATGTCGTGTAAAAATTTAACTCGTAAATATTATAAAAAAAATATTACTTTAATATTTAATTTATTCGAGGGACACAATTGGTATGGATAATTTTTTTTTAATCTGGGACCGAATCGGTATTAATAAAATGGTAAATGGGGCGGAATCGGACGCAGGCACGCAGCCAAAATATACGATATATAGGTAATTTCAGTGGCGCGTATCTAGCGCTCAATCAAGAGGGAGACCGATTATTATTATTATTATTATTAATATACCTTAAAATACATTATTTAAATAAATACTATTTAATAATAATAATAATAATAATTATAAAAAAAAATAAATAATAATTCTAATATATTATTGACATATCTTTTAAAACATGACTTTATCTTATTTTATTATAACACTAAAAATCGCCGCTTGTAATTTCGTAAAATATTCACAAGCTCAATAATACAGTATTTTGTTGACATTTTCGAGTTCGTTTTTTTTTCACATATAATCGCGTTATAATGTTGAAAAATTATAAAATAAGAAATGATTTTCAAGAAAGCTCGCGCGCAAACATATATCCCAAGTTTTTATATTCATTCGCGAAATCCAATCTTTGCCCTATATTTATTTATCGTTCTTTTTTCTATTTCTCTTCGTTCTTACTATTGAATTTACGATCGTAAACAGGAGTAGTAAACGTTGTCCTTCTGATCGTGTTCTTTTCCTTTTTTTTTTTTTCGTAATACACACAATATATCTGTAACAGTTATTTTGATTTACACTTATGCACTGTACGCTTTATAGCGTATATACTTGCAATAAATTATAAAAACCCTTTTGGAAATTCAATTATCTTAAAAACTATAATTTTTTTGTCTCCGAACATTTGGCCGGCGTGATGGCGGGAAGAAGAGAAAAGAACATTCGCTTAAGTATATTCGCACCGTCGAATCATAATAAACATCACGAAGATGGCAGAAACGTTCGCACTTGGTCTTTGTCCACGTACATCCCATTGGCTGTCTTTACATTATTGGATAAATGATTGGACGTCGTATCCAAAACGCTAATCGATTTCCGCATACAAATTTGTTCGCTTCGGTAAATTGATACGACCGCGATTTTCTCACCTCTAATGCGTACTGGATAGTATTAAAAATCTTCGGCATTTTCCTCGAAGAGGAGCAACACTCATTACATAAGTTAGGTTTTGTATGCGTAGTGATATATTTCTTTTTTCGGGCCTGTCTAAAATTTTAGCGAAACAAATTTCTATGTCGTAACGTGTATAATATTGTAATCGACACTTGTTTTGAAATTCAAGACTGTGTTTTATATAATGGCATATTTTGTCACGTCGTTTCAGTTTCTTTTTATATTGCGCAGAAGACCACATAAATAATTTTTTTTTTAGAAAAAAAGAATTCCAACACAAAATTTACTTTAAAAAACTATTATTTTTAATTCGTTTAGATTTTACACGTTTCGCTATCATATAAAACTAATTCAACTAAATCAACTAGTCGTAAATGAATTCCTAATTAAAGTTATGTTATTGAATTTTATAAGATACTATTGAAAAATCAAACTTGATTAAAACATATATTTTATTTAATTATGTTTTTTTTTTTTGTACACTAATTTATTCATAATAAAGTTTATTGATTAAAATTTTGATACAAAACGATTGATTACCCACGTTTATCAAAAATTATAAAACATTTCATTCATAATAATTTACACTTTGAACGTTTTTATTTTCATCTGATTTGATAACTTTTTTTAAATATTCTATAAAAGCACGTAAATGTATTTTATTAAAGAATTTATATGCGGACCACATAAGAGCAACATATAAGGACATTACTCCTGATCATTATACATACAATATGTTGTATTTTTAATATTATTTCTTTAATAATAATAATAACTCACTAAATATTCGTGACGATCTATAATTTTGGAAAACATTTGCTTAATATTATGATAGGACGATCCAATTTTATTAATTATTTTTTTTAAATACTTTTAAACATCGTCTTTCCGATTCAAACCAATCTTGTTTTTGTTTTTTCTTCTTCTCTTTCACCTCTATCCTAACTGTTCGGGATCGGCAACCTTTGTTCTAAACCTCCACTTGATGTGATCTCCCACATCTTTCATGCAGCAGTCCGCATATCATACTCAATCGCATTCAACCATTTATTTAAAATTTTTGATACAAATTTGATAGATTTTTTGATACAAATTTGTAGTGTTATATATATACTACGCGTACGCATCCCGTGTCAATTATAATAAGAAGTGTAAAATGTATCAGTTAAAATTATTTTCAATAAAAAAAACCCAGTGATTCGTACGTCACTTTATGATATTATCTGACAAGTGAATGGCATTATTATAAAATATCGCACGAAATTACTCGTCGTTACGCGTTTGTGCGTTTGATTTTATATATATATATTTACTTTATTTTCATAAACAATGCTGAGAATTTCTCTTAGATCGTAAACAGAAATGTCATTTATAAACTTCACAAGTTACTTTGAGTGTAGGTATTCTTCATCGTAGCGTGTTAATTAAAGACGAGAAATTTCTGCTGCCAAACACAATTACTTGATCAAACTACGTGCCCACATAATTAATAGGTCACACACTTTGGAAAAGTTCAAAACATAATTCACACTTTTACGTGAACAGTGCAGTGGCGTGTTTAAAATTATATTTTTAGTCGTTTCTCCGGGTTCTCGTTTTATGTAAATGCATATTAAATTGCTTTCAACATTTACGGTGTTTATAAAAACAAAAAAAAAAAAAAAAAATCCACGATAAATTAAAAAGTGTAAGTCGGAGTTTATAAGTATAAAATGTTCTCCATGAATACAGTCGTTACCGAGTTACCGTGCCTATTGTGTAAACGGATATGACTGCGTGAAGAAAACGCACTGGAAAACCAAATACAATAAAAATAAACTCTTCGTATATACATATATATATAGTATATTCTCTATAAATCAAGAAATAACATAATTTTTCATACAAATCAGCTGACTAAAATTAAAATATTAATAAGATAATTGTACACCTCTTGATCTGCTTATTAAAATAAACCGTAAAAATGTCATTTCAAATAAAACTTAAGTCATTTTCGTAAATAGTTATGATAATATTCTTTAAAAATTAACTAACAAATACTCTATGATTTTATGAGACTTTATTCGTGTAAAATCGGTATGCAAAAAGATACAACTAGAATTTTAGTTAAATTTTTTTAGGGACGCTTACGGTTTTAATGTAAGAGTGCTAACGAATTAACACACACAACTATCTAATCTCTATATCCACTCAGTTGCGCCAGTGTTTCGGTAATATTATATAATTGATCGTATATAGCTCGGCGCGTAACGATTGTTTCGAAAAACGCGTGAGAATGTATTATGATTTGTGCGAAAATTTTAAACCGTGTTTCGACAGTGGGATACGTCGAATAACAACAACACATGTCAAAACTGATATACATTTTATAATGATTAGCAGCTGTCGATGTGTGTTATAATAAGCACTTAATATAATATTCTTCTTATATAGACGCCGTACTGCACGTCGTCGCGAGTATTATTATCACCGCGTTGTATTGCGTTCAATACCGAAGACAGTTTGCAAATGTTTAAAAAGATTGGCGCTAAAATCACATTGTTTCGCGAATCGCAAAAACTTATAGGAATCAACTTAGCGACACAGCCAATTTTATTATAGCGACATAAATACATTTTGTTTTTGTGAAAATTATTTATTTTTTTTTATACAATTTAATGACCTAATAATATATTGAGGCGAAAATTCTCCGTTCTATGTTTAATAAATCACTGAATCATCTTTTTGTGTGATTTAGTGGGCTTTACGCATGCTTTAATTTCAAAAGCGCTCATACGCGGCTGAACGTATGTAAATATTTGAATAGATTTCCCGTCGTAGTTCATGGATTTCAGAAGTTGAGTCCGTGTTTTTCCTTTCGTTACTATAAGTAACGTCTTCAGCATTTTCCATATATCCGTAACACACATTTATTAAAAAAAAAAAAAAAATAAGAAATAAAAACCGTGTATTATATATATATATATGTTTGTGTGTATCGTATTCGTGAGAGCGAATAATATGTGTTTAAGACAATTGTCGTTTTTTAAATTCTACGCGAAAGTCGACGTTTAATTTATTATGTGGACGTCGTGATTTTCATTAAAGGTAATAGCTGTTGAAGGAACGCGATAATTTTTGTCCATTTTCTGGGATTGCTGATGGGCGCGTACGTACACCGCTATATTATACGCGCGATAACGATTCCAATAAGAACGGAGTGCAATTTGACAAATAGTGCCGTATAATATCGTCCGTACGACGTATCTCCGGTATAATTCACTTGTTTAGGTCGCGTCGTCAAAAATCGAATTCGAAACAAATTACTCTGTATAAAGAGCGATAGAAACACTACGTCGCGATACTCAATTACAATTTAAATAATATTTAAATATCGCGATGTCCCTTTATGTATAAATATTTACATAAGCAATTTGTACGTTTTATTTTTTTATTTTTAGTTCGTACAACATTATAATAATAATAATAGTACTAATAATAATAATAATAATAATATTATGCGCAATAATCGGTCATGAACGTTTAAAGAGTTATACTCGTATAATATATTATTATTATTGCGCAGTTGATTTTTCTCGGAAATAAAACTTGTGTCAAAAACTGTATTAAACTTAAACGTCAACGTGTCAGCTTTTGTTCTGTTATATTGAATTAATGATCGCATACACACAGACACACACATATATAGTTCTTCAAATTGAGAATATACGTACATAGTATCGATATTGTTTTACGATTTTGATAGATTATCATAACGGCAAAAATAAAAACAAATACATGCGCAAATAAGTATGTACAACGTTATATTAATCAATATGTAAAATACGGACGAGACTTGAAATATTAAAAACGGTCAATTATAACACACAATTGTAAATAGATATTATATTCGAATGTTTTAAAATTTGTACGAATTTTGCGCGAATAAGGAAAGAAAAAATTAAATTAATTATTACAATACGATTGTCGGCAATAGTAACACGTGCTTTCTCTGACGACGGAAAACGGGGGAAAAGTCTTCTCGATATACTCTCTCCTCCGCCATAAAAGTACTCTACTATCCGGAGCCGCAATGAAGGTCTTCGATCTCCGTCGGTCAATGCTGTGTTTATAAACGTTTAGTAATTATAGTTCATATCAATATATTATTTTAATAAACAGTAAAAACAAAATATACAGCAAATATAAAGTTAGGTTACCTGACCGGCGACAGAATTTCGTTTTCAATATTATTTGCGATTTTATTTTACGTACATGGTTAGGCGAGTCGTACAATCGAGAATTATATTATAAAGAATTAAGAATAAAAACACCGATCAAATAAACATTTGTTATGTGTAATATTCATAAAATGAGAAGTTCTTTGATTTATACAAATATAATTATCTTTTTTTTTTCTTTTAAATTTTGTATAAGCGGACACCGCAGAATTATAAATTATGAATTTATTGTCTTTTATCGATCGCACACACCCCACCGATCCGATATTAAGTAGAAAAAAATATATATATTTTGTTTTTTTACTTTTTCCGTTTTCGATTGTCCAACTGTAACGCTGCAGATAAACTACTACTGTTTACGAGTAATCTTCGAAAAGTCATACATGTAAATTACGTTTTTATAATAGCCGACGTTGATTCGGACCGTGGGATTTTCAACGCGTCCATCTTTTAATTATTACTGTATACGACTTCTCGACGATTCTCATTGTAATCATAACGCTCGAAGGTAAGTAAAACAGCTGCGCAAAAGTGTTTTTAAGAATTTTATTTTTTAAACTAACTACATCGCACAATTTTGGGTGGACAAATAGAAGGCAGGAGAGGCAGAGGACGTCCAAGAACAACGATAATAAATAAAGGAATTAAAGACGCAGGACTGAGAACGTACAGAGGACTGAAGAGAATGGCCAGGAACAGTGAAGAGTGGAGGGAGTACGGAAGTAGAATGCTGTAAAACCAACCTAAGGGTTGAATACTAAAGAAGAAGAAGAATAATGATAACAATAGTAGTTACTGGTGCGAATTAAATTTATGTAATTTAATACACAAATAAATTTAATAACATAAATAAATGTAATTCCATTGACTCGTCGTCGTCGTCGTCGTCGAGTCAATGGAATTACGCATTAGCTGTGGCGCGTGTTACCGCGTTATAGCTCCGCGCAACACATATGTGTCGTTCTTCAATAAAATCAAACACACATATTTTCTTAGACATTCCGCTGCGCAATGATATAATACATACATATATAATAACGCTAGTGTATATTATACACACACTGAGAGCTTTCTCTCTCTCGTTTCACATACATACGCGGTATACACTCTCCGTCATCCTGGAAACGACTAGCGATTATTTATCGTAGACTATGACAGGAGGCTGCCCAAAAATAATATCCACCGCCTCGAGTTAATATAATATTATGAGAAAACCGTTGCGTATACGTATTATATGCCTAACTACCACTAACCTAACCTCCCTCTATCTAATACGTATAGAATATATTGTGAGCTTCCTTTTTACAATCATTCGGCAGTGTATGCGGTGTAAACCTTATGTGTGTATACATATATATATAAGAGAATGTAAAGAAAGGATCGAGTTTCCCGGTACATTAACTACACATCAGCAGCGCGTCGTCATTGACATCGTTGCGGACACGCGTAACGTAATACTATATTGTAAACCTGTAGGAAATTTGACGAGAACTCACGCGTAAACATTTGATATGTCCGTATATTATAATTAGAGTTAGGATGTTTACGTATTGGAAAATGCATGAATATGTACCTACACACGTAAAACTACGCTATAAAACAGCTAAATATGAATGAAACATATTTTGAAAAACATATTTAAAAAAAAAAAAAAAAACCGCATTGAATAATTATTGTTTGTTTTAAATGTTCCGTTGTTTGATATCTTCGTCCGTTCGATGCCAATACGTTTCTCAATCTATTAGAAGAAAAATCACTATGCAAAACAATTATATTCGTTTAAATAATTTAATGAATAAATAAATAATAATATTTTCTGCATCTGGAAAAACTCGCTTCGATTGTGACAATCACATTATATGATTGTCACAATCGACGAGGGTTATCGAAAATTCTATTTAAGCAGGTGCACCTTTACTCCGTATAACCGTATTGAATTCTCAGCAATAAATATGTGATAATTTGTTTGTATATAGATTATATCAATTACAGATAATCACACTTAGATTAGTTTCAGTTAATAAAATATAAAATTACGGTATTTTGCATCGAAAACCGTCAAATACGCGCTTAAAAACAGAAAAAACACAAAATATACACTAATAAATAAAAAATTACCATTTTTATTTATTTTAAAATATGCAAGTATATCCGAAATAAAATTTTGATATTTTAATGCAGATATTATAAAATACATTTCTATATAAGAATGGAAGCTATTGGACGACCTAAAAAAAATATGCAAAATCATAAACATCCTAACCCTAATTATAATATAACAAATATATGCGTATACAAGCAATACATTTTCACACCTCATGTAGGTAGTGACATAATTAGAATTTCGTTTGAGTACACGTTGAAATGCCTGTTTCCCTCTGACCACCTTACACTGCATGCATACACGGAAACAAAAAGAATTATATCGAAAGTTCACTTTATTCACAGCACTACTCAAATTTTCAGCACAGTATAATAATAATAATAATAATAATAATAATAATAATAATAAACAATGTTTACTATTTTTATAATCATATACGAGGCACGTTCAGAAAGTAAGTGTACTCGATTTTTGTAGGCTTCAAAACAATTTATTGAATAATGTATATTCTGTTTCGTCTTCTTTCAATATAATTTGTAAATAGTGTTATTTTATGTGTGATATAATTAAGTTTATCTTCTGTTTTTAATTTCCTATTATGTGTATGTATTTATATATTAATTGTTGATCTATAATGGTTTAAATTAAAATATAATAAAACAAAATATATATGTATAAATATTGTTGTGGTCGATAGATTTATTCCGAACAAAGACAATATGTCCACCTCTCTCTTACACCTACATCTACACGGATATATCCCGAGTAAGTTTTCCCGAAAACCATTTCTCAATATTATCTCCAGAAAGAGGTTTCTTAGATTTTTTTAAGGGAATCTGTCAATTCAGATAACGTCTTGCAGGAATTATTTGTGTGGTAAACGACCTCCGCCGTTGAATTGTTTTCATATTTTTTTTTCTTAACGTTATTTTTCTAGTAATCGACTTGTAACACCGTCTAACACACGCCTGCAGATATAATTCGGCAGCATTGGTAAGTTGCTCTGACGCCAGTATTTAAGAATTCAAATCGTTTTCATTATTTTGTAATTATTTATTGCTACACTCATATACATTTCAAAAGTCATAACTGCTGACTATTGACGAACGGCGGAGGAAATTGAAAATCATTACGAAATAATGGCACGGGTTTGGTGTCTGCATGATGATTTTGACGTGCTGAGGAGGTTGCTGGAAAATTAGAATTCGATTCTCCGAGGTTCAAAGAGGGTTACATCGTTTTAGAAACGATATTAAAAAATGGTAGAATCAATTTCACTTACGATTTTCAATAGATAGCTGCTCCGGACGTTACTCAACCCTTGGCTTTGACGTACAAACGTTTTGATTTCAGCAGCACACACATCTCGATTCGCAGCTTTCTTTCAAAAACCAACTATCTCTGCGGTGAATTGAAAACTGTGATTGCCCCCACACTTTATACTGCCAATCTCAATATTTTACGTTCTTCCAGTATTCGTTTAGAAATTAATTTATTGTAGCCCAAAACAATTCAGAATTTTCAAAGATATAAAAATAAACTGATAAAATATTGCGCTTTCAATGATATATTATATTAAAAATAATGAAATTCACTTTGAAGCACAAAGAAAAGATAACCAACGTATAATAAGTTACGGGCAAAACACACGCACATTTCGAAATATAATAATAATCGTTGTTAATGAAACAAAAATCTATTTATATATATATATATGTATATATATATATATATATATATGTATATAATATATATATAAATATAATATAATATAATATAATATAATATATATATATAATATATATATATATATATATATATATTCGTGGGTAAGAATCATTCTAAATGTTTTCGTGAAAAAGGCTATCGCAGAAAATAATTGTTTAGGAAAATTCAGACGTTTCATAATTGTGATATATCACATCCATAAAATAATATAAAACTATTATATTCTTTAAAAATATTTCCGAGCAAAATGGAAAAATATACTGATAGAAACGGTTCGGGCTTAGTGCCCAATTTACATTTTTAATGTAAAATTAATTTTTGTATAGAGTTATTATATATTTTATAATTTAATTAAAAAAAAAAAATTCCAATGTAATTATATGATATACATTTACTCCAAGTTCTATTACTAAAAAGAGTTTTTTTTTTAATTATTTTATTAATAATCGTGTTTTAAAAATGAAATAATACCTAGAGCATAGTGAATAATGACGAAAATTATTGCACGATTTTAATATGAACCACTGACAATAATTCATTAAAATACAATAAAATTAAATCGAACCATATATGTATATAAATTATATAGTACGAGTTGCGGAGCAGGTTTTATGCATAATTTCAATAACGATACATTTAATATATAATCAATTACTATAATAATAGTAATTATAATTAATAAATAAAATATAATAATCGTTCGTAATTATAGTTCGGATGAATTGATAGAAAATGATTCGCTCGAGTCGTTGATATTTTAGAAAAACACGTTCTGATGATTGCAGATCACGTGAGCATGCAATTTAAAAATTATTATATCATCAGTAAATAATAACGAAATACATGTTTCTATAGCTCGTCCACGAATTCGTCTTACTATATCGACAGCCTTCAAGGTATAAAGTCATAATAGGATTGCATTTTTAAACTCTTAAAATCCATCAGGACTTTCTCCTGACTATTAACTCCTATAATCCTCATTGGAAATTTAAATGTACCAAAATTATACGTGACGTTACACCATTGAAAATACACTATAATTATACCAAGCGAAGATTCTTTCCGGTTCAGCGCAAGGTCGAGCTTTCTTAATTCTCCGAACACCGGCGATTTCCTGCAACTATATATACCTAATATCCGTTTTGAATTTAAACGTGTGTCCGATTTATTTCCTGTAAAACTTTGCTCGTCAACAAAGGCATACAACAGGGACGTACGCCGAAGGTTGCTGCCGGCTTTGTTATCACTAATATATAGTATGCGTTAAATAAAGTTTTATTTAAGGATGATTAAACTGTTCCGACATTATACGTTACGAATAAAAAAAAAAGAAAAAAAAGTGTTTTATGTAAATATTTTCTTCATTTGTAAATAAATATAAATACGTATAAATACGTAGAAATAAATGGAAAAATATTTCATAGGGAAAAAAACTATAAATTTTCGATTATTATTATTATTCGTTCGTACCACGAAGTTCGCGAAAAAGTAAGAAACGAGGGAATTTAAAGATTTTATTCAATGTAATTGCTTCAAAGTGTTCGGATGCAATAAATAATAATAAAAATAACAAAATACTGGCCGGCTATAGTATAAAATATATATATATATAGATATGAGGAAACTAATCGTTACACGCCAAACGATTAGAGGTTGTCTTCGGACAAAGGAGTCGTGTCTCCGGATCGAAGGAAAAACATGGAAATCTGACAAAAGTTCGTGATCATAAATCAAGTGCGAGATGTTCGTCGAAACGCGTCCCCGGTCCGGCCCGGAGTCGACGTCGTTCGGATAGTTACAGAGAAGTGAACGTCACACGCGAGCCGTGTAGAAATCTATCATAAATCACAAAATCGCAAAGGGTTATGCGAGATTTCGGTGTTTGATCAGGTGAATGGATCTGTTGTACGTATTTATATATAGTTCTAACGGACAGATGGTCCTAATGGACGACGGAAAGGCTACACACGAAAGCGTGCGCGCCCGTGGTTTCGATGATAATACAGAGTGCTCCAATAATGAATTCGAAAAAAGCGAAAAGAATTTCAAAACTATCTGATCGAAATTAGTAACTTATCGTACTTACAAGAATCTGTAAGAAATGCAATTTTTTATGTATGGAACACTTCATCATGCGTACGGTGGCCATTTCCGCAGATACAATGCGCAAGGTTAAGGAAAATGTTTAACGGCGAAACTACCACCGCGGCGAATCTCGATGGTCGCACAAAACTATTTGACGCGTATGATTTAATTTACAAATACATACGTTTTGTCACGGGGTCTATAATTCAATGTTATTATAAGAAATCACATTTTGTCACACTGCGAATCCGAATGGATATTTGCTGTCTGATATTTCGTCATTCTCGTCATTCCGTTGGAGTAACGACTATTTTTCTTTCAATACCGTATAGTAATTTTTTGCGAAATTTATATTTTCTTCGAAACTTCTTCCTAACTGCACGTTTCCCTGCTGTCGTACTTTTGCCGTTGCTCGCATTCCATTCTGAATTATTATTTTCGCATTTTTTTACATTTTCCCGTGTATCGCAATATTTGCCGCGCAACGAAAAACGTTCGAAATTCTAGAAATTTTATTTCTACACTTGTGTAAACGCGTCGTAAAATCATTACTAGTTTGACATTTTTTTTTCTTCTAACTTTTTCATCGTTGTCGACGTTAAAATAATAATAAAATAATTTTTACAACATCAAATTTTATTTGCCGAAAATTAGTTCACGATTGCTTAAGTAATATACAAATAAATAAATAATAATAATAATAGAAAATGAAGAAATAATAAAATAATAGGACATTTGAGTAAAAAGCGTTTGTGGGGGGATGGCGTGGGGAACGCAATGTCAAAAAACGAGGCAATTCAAATATTATGTATTCGCACTATTTACTACGAATTTACATATGCTATTTTTATACAAACGATAAAAAAAGTAAACTGACTATTGCTAAGTGTTTTTTGTGCAGTAAATTGACGTAATTTTTGTTTTGTTATTTCACGTGTTTGCGTTCGTTTTTGTCGTTAATCGAAACTACTAACCAGTAATAATACTGTTATCGTTGTTTTATATATATAAATGTAATTTTTTTTTTTTTTTAATCCAATTCAATACGGCATTTGAAAATGGTTTTATTTTAATTTTCGCTACGAACAGTGTATATATATATATATATATATAAATCATCGCGGTGGAAAAAATCATCCGAGAGCCAAAAACTATTCGTATCGTACTCATTATAATTGGTACAATTATTATTAACAATATTATAATAACGTGTGTACAAGTATGTTTTACGTACGCGTATATGCGTTTCGACGATTTTTTTTCTTCTCTATGCTTTAGTCGTCGGCATTAATAGGCGTACACAACGGTCGAATGTTTTTGCGGAGCGTAATGTATGCGACCTGTCAGTCGAGCGAACGCGTGACGGAACCTTTCTGAAAAATGATTCGGAACAAAAAAATAAACAAACAAACGAAAAATTCGCAACGTTTCGCGAGTGCGTATTCTTTTTTTCTTTATTTTTTATTTCTCCCCCTATACCGTCGGGGCACCGGAACGACGAGACTTTCGCAGAGAGCGAGAGTGAAAAAGAGAGAAGCGGCGTGTTCACTCCATTGACGTGGTTTGCGTTCGATGCGACAGGTTTTGGAACGAGTTCGAGTTCACCTGCTATTCCTCTACACACACGCCAATATTTCTATTTAGACAAATACATGACAACGGTTTCGTATACGCGATTTCCGTGTCTAACTCAATATTATTTATGTTCTCGTTGTATACGAACGATACATGGGCATGAAGCGAGAGGTGATTTAGTGTTGGTCTTCTTGACTCGTCGCCATACATAATATTTTATCGACAATCGGCAAAATTGACGAAATGACGATTCAATATAAATAACGAAAAAAAAAAATTCGGATAGAAATTTGAAATTCGGTGGAAAAAATATTGTATTTATAGCGGGCTGTTGGCAAATTTTCAATGTTTTTTAATTTTCTTTCGGCGTTGTTATTAGCATCATAACAGCAACGACGTATCGTTGTGCATATTTAACATAAAGCAAAACCAAAGAATTCTTCGCTCGCCAAATTTTTAATCCGACAAAACAACGCAACGAAATAAAAGCATTTTACATATTTCGCCTAACGGTCGCCGATATTAAAAATATATATCATCAACGTTTAAGTCATTTTTTTTTGTCTATTCGTAATAACGTAATAATATTATAGTATTATAATAATTCATGTCGTATTGTTTGAAGCGTAGTAAGTAGCAGAAGTTTATTATCCAGGGCTTAGAGTTTATGGAAATATAGCGTTAGGGAAACGTAACGATAAGTGCGAAAACATTTTGGAAACTCGAATCATATACAGTACGATAATTATTACGTATATTAATATCGTAATACGTTATTAAATAATAAATTATTATCCATGAAATCGTTGAAAACGTTACCGCTAAAGTATCGCGTTTTCGTGCAGTACGGTACTGGACATATTTTTTTTTTAGAGAACTAAAATTTTTTTTTGGAGAATTACGAATAATACGCAACAGAAACGAACTGAAAGTATAATATAATATAAAAAAAATGTAAAAAAAAAAAGTTTCGCCTTGTGCGCCAATTTATATACGAAAACGTACAAAATATTTGTTTCGCTTTTAATAACAACGCCGCGGATACGCGGTCTGTATTGTTCACGTTTAATACAAAATGCGTTATAAAATTTAACAACAATTAAACATTATTTTTACAAAATAATTGCAGTGGTGGACGAAAAAACGTCAAAACGTTTTTTATTACAAATTTTTTTTTTTTTTAGGCCGTATATCTAAACGTAAACGGGGCTGTATACAAACATTATTACTTACGTTAGTTGACAAATCAGAATTCATTTTAATAAAAATCTTCTATAATATTGTTCGTTTTACGATTTACGAGTATTACTCGTTCAAGACGATTTCTCATAGTTTTACAACGACAATTGAATTTATTCTGTGCAGGTATTGGTGTACTGGGCGACTAGAATAGATAATTTGTTCAGCGTCGTGAGTGCTACTATACACACACACACACACACACACACACACACGAGTATAGTTAATTTTATTTATTTTTCTAGTTAGCTTTGGGGCGATGTAATAATATTTATTGTACGAGCGAGTGAAAAATCTATCGTGTGTTCGAAGTTTTGTAATTGAATGTTTTTTTATCACTATTATTTCTCTGTCTCTCTTTCTCTGTTTTTTTAAAGTTTATTTGAAAATAATATCATCCGTTGTTACTCGAAAGATTCCCGCTTCAACGGTCGTTATACATGTGAAATAGGTCAATAATAATTCGAATAAAAGAAAAAAAAAATAGAAATAGACTCGACGTATTCACGCTTGTACTGCAACTGTGTGTTTTTCTTCTCTCCACTAATCTCGTTTCCGTATACAAAATAAAATCGAAAACGAACCGATAACAATAATATATATTTATATTATATAAACGTATAAAATTATTATTTTCTCGACGGTATTGTACTTTTATTTCCGCATACAAACTATTATTATTATTATTATGCATATTACGCGAAAATATCGAATAACAATTTATTTTATTGCACTAATAATACGAATAATAATAATTGATCGTTTTAGGATTGTCGTTATATTCGATTGAATATTAAACGGATATATTATTGAAAATTCCAGGAAAAAAAAATCATTAAACGTATATTTAAATAAGTATTTTGAAAATTACGGGTATTGAAATGAAAACAAATTTTAATGTTTAAAAAAATTAGAAATTAATTCTGTCTTAAACATAAGACGCCTTTAACTATTTTTTTTCCTTAAATTTATTTTTATTAACTCTATTTGCCACCAATATTCTTGTTTTAGAAATTTTTTTTTTTCTTCATTTTTGTATAATTCTACTGAACGATGTATTATTATTTCTATTATTTTTAAAAATATACGGGTATTTTTTTTTTTTAAACCATTTCGCGTTTGAATATTATATATTTAATGGATTATGAGTATTATATATAAATATGCGGTACTTGGCAGTATTATTTCAGAGAAAGAGGTAATAATCATTATTAGCACACTCGTTCAGGCATAAAAATTACACAATATTTATATAAAACATAATTGAATAATAATAAAAAGGTAGTTCTATGTGAATTACTTGGGATAGAGATTTCAGAGTGTATTGTTAACATATCACTGTTAATTCGAAAGCAATTATAAATCATTGTATTCGGATAAAACAATTCTGAGCGGAGCTTTTGAGTAATAATTCGGGTTTACAAAAAAAACTAACCCCTTTTTTTTACGAATTTTATACTTAAAAACCCTTTCGTCGCTACAAATAATACAAAATAAAAATAATTTTTTTTTCCTTAATAATAACGTTACAGATTCGATTATATTTCAAGTCTCAATAACCAGTAGTTCCGAAATTACGAAGAAATAACGATAATAATCGATTTCGACGAAATCGCATTTTTACGTTCTTTTTTTTATGCAATTTTTCGGTATTTTTTTTCGTACGCTTGAAAAAAACACTGAGAAAATCGAAAAAAAGACTTGTTTTAAGTACAAACCAGATGCAATTCTCTATCGGAAACAAAGTTTGACAGTAATGACAGTAGCACTTATTCCGGTAGAACATTTTGGTACAGACATAAAAAAAAACACACATATCATATGTAAAACCAACACACATTCTGCGCTCCGCTCAGAATCTAAAATACATCGAGAAAGTTGTTCAAATATTAAAGATGACTTATCGTTAAAATCAATAATAATAATAATAATAATAATAATAATAATAATAATAATAATAATAATCAAATGCCAGTTATTTGCATTTTCGATTAATATTTCGAACAACGAATTAATTCAATCTTCGGGGTGAGTGGTAAAATAATATTTTTGCCTCTCCGTTATTTTTGAGTGTGGTCAATTATCCAAATGCTACCTAAGGATATATAATACTTAACGAATAAAACTACGGGAATAACAATAATAATTCAAATCTTTCACATAATCAGCCATACAGACGATGTATCGCAATAATAATAGAAATATATACGTACGCGTACGAACTTTGTATCATTTGAATTACATTTTTTTTTTTTTTTTTTGTGGCATAATTAATTGATAACAAATACGAAAATGTTGTCTCCTTATCCGTCGAAATAAAATTACAATACGTATGCAGTGGCGTAGCAAGGGGGCTTTTGGGTGTTTAAACCTCCTCCCCATCGCTTTTTTTTACGTTTTTACCGAAGTGGGTCCATGTATGGTTCATTGAGAATACGAGCGTTGAGCAACAAACCTAACAAAAAATGTAAAAACCTATAGGTTTCATTCATACTTAAACCCCCTCCCCTCCATTGCGTAATCCTGGCTAAGCCACTTAGTGTACGTAATAATTCGTACCGTCTGCATGACGAATAAAATACGAAAATATCTCGAAACTCTTGAAATTTTGCGAAAATAAAAGAAAAAAAACGGATAAATAAAATGCTTAATAATTATTATAAACAGACATACGCGCGGAACTGACATGTACGTGTATAATCACTATCTCGCGGATAATAATTCAGTGGAATTGTACGTGTTTCTAAAAGTTTGTTCAGAGTCACTGTATGAAAATTTTATTCTTGTTCAAACACATTCATATAAAGTACGTGACGTATTCAGAACTTCTATTCCGATTTATCGTATACGACACCAGACGCGGGCGGTGGTATGGCATATAGTGTATATTTTCTAAACGTGCATGATAATAATATTTATACACGCGTAATATGAACGATGATTTTCAATTAATGGACTGCGCGGTTTGATAGGGTCGCGTTCAAATGAGTTTTTCAACGATAATTTAATAATTTATGCACGTATGGGGATAGTGGCTGATGCGTATAAAAACTCAGAAGTCGCAGAAAAACGAATTCGTCCGTTTTGTTTTTCTACCGAAAATTATTAGAATCGGAAAAACGATCAAATCTGAACATTGATTCTCGGTGAATAACGTGTCGACCTCATTGCGAACTGTACTCATTTACGATACCCGACGATTTCCCGGTCGGTGGATTATGCAAAAATTTCCGTTTTACCAAACCAATTAGTTCTCGCAACGAATTCTTCCGGTATTCTATTTGCGTTTTTTTTTTTTTTTTATATCTCCTAATGCACCTCTATTCCTGTCATGATTTTCGTATTATTAGTTAGAACACACACGCACACACGAAGGTGAGTAACGGGTTATCGGCGAGCCTGTATAATATTAAGGAATATTATATTGCGAACGAACGAGGGAATTCGCGAGACAAGAGTTCGACGGCAACGTTCGGAAAGCGCCGCACTCAATCGTCGCACTCGACGCAGAAAGTTATTCGAGTAAAGTTTATAATAGTATTTTGCACCGAATAACCATATTTGCACTGTTCAACGCGAGTGAGGAGAAGTACGTATACACTATAATCCGTCTGTTTTATTGTAACGCATCCGCAATAATGATCACGCAACAAAATAATATAATATGATCATGTATAAATAACGTTAAATCATAGCCGGCTGGTGTGATGCCCGGAGATCAATATACGAGTGTGGACATAACATATTTTTAATTTCACATTTTCGGTACGTTCGTACTGCGTCGTGGAAAAAAAATTATTTTTATCGATTTAAAAAAAAAAATGAAAACAGTCGAACGATATGCGTATTATGATTTAACGAGAGCGTGCGATTTCAACGAAAAAAGTTAATACAATATTTATTTTTTTTTCAATTGATCTCATTATTCAACAATCGTTAGAAATAATTGATTCTCCTCGTATATTTGTTTATTAGTAACCGCAGCAGGTATTATACGAAAAATATATGTTTAACCAAAAGCTGTAGTCATTTATTTCATATTTTATTATTTACATCGACATGATTGATTTGTACGTATTATCGTTCTTTCAGTTTTTGCCGTAATGATTGCTATTAAAAAGCTAAATGAATACGAATCGAAAATAAGAAATAAAATAAAGTCGACAATGTGTTGTGCGCAGTGGCGTAATCTTTAGCGGGAAAATAGGCTTGTTACTGTCAAATATTATTTTTATCGCAATGGTATATATATATTTATACGAATAAATATTTGTAAATGAATATTTTTTTTTTTTTAACAATTTTCAATTGTCACTGCAAATAATTATCAAAGCAATAAAAATTAATGTAAATAAATTTTCGTCAAAATTAATATGTGACATTAAAAATTTTCTTGTTTTTAAAAAAAAAAAAAAATATTTTTATATAAATATAATATATATATATATTAAATATAATAAAAAGTGTCGTAACGCAATCACTCCAAGGGCCGCATTTAGGAAGCTACAACTACCACCGGACACCAAAATTTTGTGGTCGAAAATTTGTTCACTTGTAAATTATTAAAACCTTTAAAATTGAAATTATTTTGATAACAGTACCATAATGTATTATGATGTTGTTTGAAATATTAACAATTTACGATGTTATTGTTATTAGCGATCGAGAATAATTAATATATATATATCTAATAATAGTTCCTTAATCATGAGAATTATAGAGAAAACATTAATATTTTATAATTGTGTATAATTTTTTTTTTTAATGCTTTATAGAAATAAATTGCACATAATTTATTGAAATATAATCGAAAATAAGTATATAATCAAAATTTTTCTTTGTCATAAGCATCGAAAACTCCATAGTTGTGGTATTATCGCTAATATATGTATTAAATTTAAATTACTCCGTGTTATTTGCAAATCTCGAAACCATAATATAGAATTATGAAAATCACGTATTTACGGCATGTTTAAATACTCTTTTTGTTCGACGATATTATTACTGCAAATTTCAATATACTTCACAAATTCCGAACGCTCGTAATCGTGAACTGTGTCGATTACACATATATTATTGTACACAGGAGGCGGCAGTCAATATCTAAGAATACCGCGTGGGAATGAATCATAAAACATTCGCGTTTTCCGCGGGATTACTCACTTATTTACTTATTTATTATACGTGTGTAGACGTGATTCCGTTAAATCTCTGTTGCTGATGCGTAAATCGAGTTAAAAACATAGAACACATTACACGCGCACACTCTTTGTTATATTATATACGGCCAACGCATTGGCCATCTTACTTCCAATTTGCAAAGCGCGCAATGTCATAAAATGTAATTATATTGTAGAAATGGTTTTCTCGACTCCGGTTGCGCGGTGAAAATCTCGGAAAACTCTGATTTATAGGAACGCGAGCGTCTTGGAAACAGAAAGAAAATAAGGTCGACAACTATCGTACGATACAAACGAGTCCCCCCGCAGTGTTGTAAAAAATATTTTTATTAATTTTTTTTTTTTTGAAAAAATTAATATTTACGTTATTTTTAAAAATTTCAAATTTTACAATTTTTTTTTTTTTTTTTTTTTTTTGATTACCCGGGTTCCTAAAACGCAGTTTTCCTCCCGAATTCAAACTCGTTTAGCGAGCAATGTAAAATTGTCCGTTTTTAAATTTCTGTTTTGTTCGCGATATTAGTGGATTAGGCGAGGAGGAAAAATCACGACTTACATAATGAATACCGAATACTGTTATAAATAAAATCTAATGATTTATTTTCTTCTTCTGTATAATATAAATACATCAGTCTTCCGTATCGATAAATACAAGTATCAATAAATCGAAATGTTTTTTATTTTTTTTTTAATATTTCTTCGCGTTCAACAAAATAGTGTATAAGTTAAGCGTCACATCTAATGTACTTATTTGTGTTACTCGCGTGTTTAATATTGAAAACGTGTATTTCTTTCATTTTTTTTTTTTCATTCGTTTATTTTCTTCACACAACATTACAATACACATATTACACAACCAGATGGTCCATTTCTCACGCGTCGTATATTATTAAACAGATATATTAAAAACTTTATCTTCTTAATATGTTTTCAGTTTATATATATATTTATATAGATAATAGATTATACAAGAAAGTTATAATATTTTTACGTCAAACTATAAATATACGAGTGTGATTTTGAAACGGTTATACACACTTGTTTATAATAATTCGTCGCAATACGATATTATTGTCTTGAAACGCGTTCGCGTCCATTCGGATATTGTATAAACATCGAACAGAGTTTACCCGCGAAAAATTCAAATCGAAAGTATAACGCGATAGTTTAATATTATTATTTAAAAGAAGAAAAAACTATTCAAGGCTTTACCAAAGTCCGTATAATTGAGATTGCGTCCGAGAGTGCTCCGTTCGGTATTGCAGACCGTGTTGGTATTACGTCGTATTTCTTTCTGTTTCCATCATAGTATACCGTGTATTATACGTTTCGATGAAGTACCATATGCATATTATACTCACGTTGTGCAACGGATAAAAAATTTACTTTTCAATCTATTATTTCGTCGTCCGTGCCCTTTTCTGATTATTATTATTATTATATATAGGTAAATATTTAATTGTAATCTGAAATCCATTTCTATTTGGTTGTTGTTAAATTTTATACGAAAACATTTAATAAATACGTTATTTCGTTAACAATAATAAATTAAACGTTAAAAAAAAAGCAGAAAATTATAGTTTCAATATAAATATTTTAAATCTTTAATAATCCCGCTTTTTTTTTTTTTTTTAAACTTTTTTCAATTATAGATCATCAAGATGTGGAATCTAATTTCAATGAATATCTCAAGTAAATTTCATCTGTCATTTCTCATTACTATAATATCACGACATCGCCACAGAATAGATGAATAATTCATTTAATCTGCGATACCACAGTATAATAATATTATACAAATTATTTTATCAAATGGGAAAATAAAGACTATTTTTATAATAATTCAAGCAACCACGAACCCGTTGTCATAATATCATCACTCGTTATATAGTATTCTCACCATCATGACGTGTCTCCCCACAAGCCACAGCAGACGAAATGCATTATATAATACTTATTCTGCACGTGATAAACACCATAATAAAAAAAACAATGATTCCCATTTAAACACTTACTCGTATTAAATTATTAATTTTACATTATTTAATTTCCATTCGAGATTTATTAGTTTAAATTTTTAATCATACGAAAACGCATATTCGAATGTAGAGATTTCAATTCGGATCCGGCTAACTGAGCTATATCGCACAGTGTGATGCGTACATCGTTTGTTTTTAGCTGCACGTTTCCATCGTCATCGCGTGTATACCGATCGTTATACTGCAGGACACGAAAAATTTTAAACGCTTGTTATAAAGTTTTTTTTTTTTTAAATTTAATCTATTTTTTATGGATTTAAAAATCTATATAGGGAAATATATTTGACATTTTGTTGTACATTTTCAGCGTCTTTAATATATTACGAAAATTGAAACCCTTAGGATTCATATTCGACAAAAAAAAAAAAAAAAAAAAAATGGTCGTTTTAACATAAAATTCAGTTCGTCGTATAAAATGTAAACATCAAATACTTAGACAAATAAAAAAAAATGCAAGAACTTTACCAGGAATTTTTGAAGTCTTTTTAATATCCTTAGGATATTATACAGTTTTCCTCGTATTCAATTCCCAAGCCTCGCGACGTAAAATTGAAAATTTTTGTGTAATTCTTAAACACATTACATTTTTGACATTATCAAAACACTAGGTCCGGAATTGATGAATTCCTTTTTTTTTTTTTTGTTTAATCGTATTTTGTAGATAATTTTGAAAGTAAATACCTAATAGAAAAAAATTGCAAGCGTTTCGAAGCATTATTTTTTTAGAATTACATCAATCCTACGTGTATAAATTGTTTAAGATTTTTTTTTCGTGTTATACGATGCGCTTAAGGAAAATAATGTACACGATTGAGAAAATCGAAAAACGTGTATAGATAGGATTTGCTGCCGGAAAGTGTGTCTATTCGTGTAAACATCGGAGTACTTTTAGACGAAAATGTGCTCACTGATAACACAAAAAAAAAATATATATATAAAGAAAAGAAGAATAACACGTCATTGTAAAACCAACAAATTTTTCGCGCGTTATCTAAAATGTGTTTGAAACGATAAAATATTATGAGCATTTATTTAGTAAACATTTTTTTTTATTAATATTTACGTAATTTATATGTAAAAAAAAGTACTTACATTATAACAAATTATTTATGCATATCCATTTCATTGTAAATTAATTACGCGTAGATTAAAAACTCTAATAAAATATTTGTATACTATATATTATACGATCTATTTAGAAATTTAAATTTATTATAATATATATATATATTTTTTAATGTAATATTCATCTTCATAATATTTTGTGACGTGTCAAGAAAAAAAAAAAATAAAAAAAAATGAATAATTGTAATATTGTAAAATCGTTAATGTTGTCCCTGATTTATCGTATGAATCGAGGGTTTCTCGTCGAATATCGTAATATAATATTTGAATATTTTCTTCCACGTTACCAAATCATGAATGTTTAATTATACTTTTTTTTGTGTATGATTTTCAATACTTTACATTGGACTTGTATGCAAACTTCAAAAAGGAAAAAACAATTTGTAAACAAAAAACAGTGAGACAATGCTTTATCCGAATGAGTGGAACAGCAGTTTCTATATTATTTCAGAAAGTTGAATTTCACTGCAATGGACTGTTTACGTTAAAGTTTATATATATATATATATGGAATTAAATAACTGGAAAACTAAACGACAGAAACATGTAAGTGCAGCAGAAACTCAAAAATGATTGTACAATAATTGTTTCGAGCCTAACGAAGGAGAATGAAGCGTTATAAATACACGTATTTTACTAATTACTTCTTACGTCTGGTTTCCTTAGTAAATAACTTTTATATTTAATTAAAAAAATTGCAAATTAATTTATATAAATCGTTTATAAAAATAAATATAGTATAGAAATATAAAGCAACCCGGGAACGTGATTTCGCTTTACGAAAAAGCGTTTCAATTGCGAATCGTTTGCAACTACATGCTTGTAAAATGTAAATTTAACGCGTAAATAATTTAAAAATATTAAATTTTATGGCGTAGACGTGCTGGCGGCAATAATCCACCATCACATAAATTTCCCGAAATATAAAAATAAAAGAAAAATCGAAAACATTACAGAATTAAAACGGGATATTTGTATTAACTTATATTTTTTTCTAGCAAAAATAAATTGAAATTTGTCATATGGATCACATGTCATAGAGTGTGTAAGGGGCGTACATTCCCGTTCCCAAGAATATTTAAAAGTCGAGTATTATAATAATTACATACATTTTACAAAAACAATATGAATTTCCTTCTACATAAAAATTCAATATGCTCATCATATTGCGCAGTATACGAGAACACTTGGTCCGTGCGTCCAAGTAGCGCGTATTTAAATACAAACGAAAAATTCTAATTCATCCGTTCGCATTGATTATTATTAATAATAATAATTGTCACACGATTTTGGGAGGACATGACAATGACATTCGACAAAAGCCTTTGTTAATATATATATATAGTTTATCCGATAATTATTCATATCACGAATTACGATAATACACGGCTGCAGCAAAGAGCCGAACATTATAATTTTTCGTCGAACAATCGTAACTACGGTATATTATATTATAAAATTAACAACTCGTTGCGAAGCGTATTGAAAATAAAAGAAAAGGGAAATAAAAATGTTATCCTACGACGGTGGTGTACTTTCGATTTATCTCTGGTAGGCGGTGGTGGTTGGGGGACGCAAGAAATAAAATAAAACACAAAAACTTCGTCCCGCGATTTTTTCCATTTTTTTTTTATAACGTTTTGAATTAAAATATTTTTTTTCATTTTTACCGAAATATTAAATTAAATCGTAGATAATACCTATTTATAATATATAACAGCTCCATCAGCGCGCAATTTTCAACGAAAACGCAATACGCACATTTTTGTTCAAATAACATATAATAATTATTATTTCTACATTTTTGAATAATCATTATTTAAACTCATTTATGATTTTGATCGGTAATGCTTATTTTTTTCAACTGTACTATGTACCCATCGTTATTATCTTTTAAAGTTCCACCTGCAATTTATAGGAGTGATTTACCCTGCGTGCATATATCCCGTTAATATGAATCGCATATTATTTATAGGCAGTAAAACCGTAACATTTAAATACAATACATCATACCTTCCCCGCCTCTTCCTAGACAAAAAAAAAAAATATCGGCGACGCGTAGACACTCGGGGGGAAGAATTTAGAACGACAAAAAAAAATCGTAAAAAAGTTCAATAGTGTCGCCAGAAACTATGTACATAAAAAAAGGCCTGTTCTTTTATACACACACACATATATATATATATATATATATATAATCTAGTACATGCTTTTAAAAATTAAAAAGCTAGAAAAAAAAAGACATTAAATATATTATAATATTATCTGTTGTACTTTTGAGTATTTAGATTAAGTACAGAAATACTGGCCAGTTAGCTGCCACAATTTCGCGAGTACCGAATTATTATTGTCATAATTATTGAATTATTAATTATTATTATTATTATTATCGTTATTGTTATTGAAACGTTCGCTGTGGATACGTTTCTGTAACATAATTCTTGTTCAACGATACAGTAGGTACCGCTTTTATTTGTAACTAACTAACTGTAATTTTGAATTTTGAATTGAATCTAGCTTTTTTTTTTTTTGTAGTAATTATTTATTTATCTTTCACTTATAAATAAATAATTATCCAATTTACTTATAGCGTTGAAATTAAGCCTAAAACCTGCTTCGCGATGTACTCTTTTATTAAAAAAGTATTAAAAAATAATCGGTAATGGCGTTCTGGAGTAATTGCGTGACCAACATAAACGAGGTCCATTTATATAACATAAAGTTATAAATTACCCGGTTTCGCCCGTGTACGGTCAAATATGTAAAATGTAAGAGGTGTTAAATATGTAAAATGTAATATTTCATTATACGTTATAATATTACCATATCCGTGTGCGAATAGTAAATGCGACAATAATGCGGAGTTAAGAAATGGTCCGTTTAAGGGAACACGGTCGCAGCATTTTTCCCGCACGTAACAATGTGTTCCTTACAAATATCAAACCCCTATTCCGATCCCTTTAGGCGTGGAATTTTCAAAAATCCTTTTTCGTGCGGATGCCCACGTCATAATAATAGCTATCTGTGTGCCGAATTTCAAACCGATCCGTCCAGTGGTCCGAGAAGCTGATATAGACCAGTCATTCACCTTTTATATAATATGTATATAATATATTGTATTTATTTACAATGCATCCAGAGTGATTTTTAACGGCTTAATCCACTAAGTTTTTCACATATCTAATTAACTTCTATGTAAGTTCTTCTGTAAACCGTTTTTTTTTCTGAATCGAATACTATAACTACGCGTATTACAAAGTGTCGTAACAAAATAAATGATCAATTTCCGAATGACAACATATTATAATATTTATCAAAATTAACTATTATTATATAATAGTATCAATGTATTATTACAAATATTCGATTTTTCTTCTTCTTTGGCTTTTTACAGGTCTTTCAGGCCCGTTGCCGCAACAACTACTTGCCCCCGCTCTTCTCTATCTTTTGCTGTTTCTTCCGCATTTCGTTCCATGAACGAGTGGCAACAGCTAGAGAACGTCATCGGACCACTGGACGTATCAATGACAGTAAAGATGATGGTGAAGGACCGAGGTCTTTGGATAGCGGTACCAATCTCAACTGTCGACCGTGACGCGCGATAATTATTTTTCCCGTCCTCTGCAAAGAAGTTTCACTTGGAAAAAATAATGCCTGATCGTTTTCTATAGTGAGCTATTAAGAAAATTCAAAATAATACATTGTAAACCTATTGGTTCGTAGCATTAGAATCGGGAAATGAATCCGTTTAATTGATTTCATACGCGTATAGGTATACTCGTGTGGTGGTAAATTAATTGCGAAATTTGTAAGATTTTAACGCGTTTAATAATATAAATGTAAATTAATAAGATATTATAGGTACTCTATTATATTATAAAACTGTAAAAAAAAGTATATATATATATATATATATATATAATACAGGTATTTATTTTACGAATTATTATTCATTTTGCTTCGATATCTATCAGAATACTTTTTTTTTTTCACTTTTATAGCCATTAAGGCCTATCGCAGTTTTTATTATTCCCCACTATTCGCCAGGGTTAATTGCAGACTCAAGTTTTCGTCCACACTATTCTTATGTATGTATTTACTCTATGTTGCCGATTTTATGTTCCTCTAGGGCGCTGGCCCTATATTTATTAATCAGTACCATTTGAATTACAGCTCGCCACACACACACACACGGTCCGCTCATTCTAGACCGCTTGGATTTCAAAAGAAAAAAATATTCGGGGATTCATTGTACAGAGATTTTCACCGAGTTGGTGTTTTTTCTCCTTCCTATGCAGCGTTGCTAATTCGTTTGTCACGGATCCGCATACACGTTCCTAAGCGCATTCCTTGTCTAAGATAAGAGAAGCTCCTGCTCGTCTCCTTGAGTTTTCGACCACGTCTCACAGCAGGCACACATGACGTATTGGGGGAGGTAAAGTACGTTACTTAATCGAAATACACACGTATACAGTTGTTTCAGAACATTCAAATCGTTTAAAATTATTTTTGTTTTTAAGTTCGGCATGATCATCGAATTCGGAGTTCGAGTTCGGTTCCGGTAATCGGTTCGACGTCGAAATTCTGCGTTCCGCCGTGTATTATACATTGCGCGTAGTGCGCATAATAATAATACGTAATAATCACACGACGGCGGCGGAGGCTCTTCACCACTCCCTCAACACGAATCCGCCTTCGCCTTCTCGCGTGCCGCCGTCCCTTCGCGACCGTCCCCGCACACCGGGGCAGGGTGTCGTCACTCCGTCGCGACCTGCGCCGCCTCCGCCGCGGTTCGGTGTGTGTGTGTGTGTGTGATACAGCCGAGGCGGCCAGTTGACCTGGTTTCCGTCGCGGTAACGCGTACGCGCGCGCGCGACCCTCAAACCCCGTCGTCCATCGGCCGTTGTCGGTGGGCGATGGGGTTGGAACGGCCGCGGTGTAGATAGTAGTACGCCGCGCCGCACACCCCGTTGGAAAACGGGCGGACGCGAAAAACCACACACACTCTCGCGTCGTCACAAAAAGCGTGCTCTCGCGTCTTCCTCAGTCTTTGTTTTGGTCTACGACTTCCAACACCTTCTCCGCTACACTTCTGGCTCATTCGTATCGCCTACTGCGTGCGGACACGCGCTGAACGTAACGCGCGCGCGTTCGCGGTTCTTGCGGGCCGGCCGTGGGACATTCGGATTTTCCGTTTCGCAAAAATTTTTTTCTTCCCCCCACTCGCTTCCGGTGAGAGAGAAAAAAACTATTTTTTCTTCTTCTGCTTCTTCTTCTTCGTCTTTTTCTTCTTCTTCTTCTTCTTCTTCTTCGTCTTCGTCTTGTTGTTAAAGAAAATAAATTTCTCTGTAGGATTTCCGTCGGCTGACGAAAAAAAAAGGAAAAAAAAAAAAAAAGAACGAAAAATCCCCCCCGATTTGTTGTTTTTACGAAAAATCTCATTATTTTTTTTTTTCATTTCGTCACGTAATTCGATCGACGTCCTTATAATCGGTGTGGTATAGAAAAAAAAATATTTTTGGGAAAAGAGTGAGAGAGAAAATAAACGGATTTTTAACACACGTGGCCCATTGAGAAACGCTGGCCGGCGACAAAATATGAATAATAAAAGCCCCGCTAATTCGATTTTCGACGGTTTCAAAAATAACGCAATGTCCAAGTTGGGCGTCACAAAACTTCTCTCGCAAAGTTTGTAAGTTTATATGTATATTATATATTTTCTAATGCGTTTGTACCTGTACACGGGGAAAAACAAAAATTTTTGTTTCTTTTTTTTTTTTTTGTGTTTTACAGCACCGTTTCGTGTTTTTTTTTTCGAAAAAACAAAAAAAAATTTTTTTTTTTCCATTAAAACGAAATGAAAAAAATTAATTCAATACGAATATTTCAATTTTTTTTTTTAGCTTTCTATTTCGCTTAATTTTTTTTTTTCTTTTATAATTTCACATACGCGTATGAAATAGCGTATATAGCTCTGCACGTTATTATTTTTTTAGTCGTACAAATATACTGTTGTAAAAACGCGCGCTGGTGTTATATTCTGGCACCGTACTATACAAAAAAATTTGATACGCAAGTGTGTGTAGATATAAAATATTTGAAACGATTCCCGCGTACTTTTTAAACGAGCGACGAGGGGGGGAAAAAAACGAAATTTTCCTTTTATTATTCGCGGAAACGAGACAAATTTTTCTAATGCGGTTTTTTACTTATAAAATATTTCCCGCCCGACCTGCGTTTCAACCATAATATTATATATGTTGTTAACAGCTATTCGTTATTTGTTATATTGTGTATTATAATAATTTATAATGTCTAACGGAGTCGTGTGATAAACACACACGCGCGCGCAAAAAGCATTTTCAGCACGTCATTTGTATACATATAAATTTTGTAAAAACAAAAAAAAAAAAATATATGTATTATATTCGTTAATTTACTATGGGGGTAAGAATAGTCGATGCGCGTAGTATATTTAAAAAAAAACGATGTTTATCGATGTTGAGTATTATTTTATTATTATATAACCGCGCGCGACTGTAATATTATATTTTATAAACACGAAATGGAAAACGGCGTGCGCGATAAAAAAATACGCGCGCGCTCATCGTTCAAAGCGACGAGATATTATATTATAGAGTTTTGCATACACTAATTATTGTGCTCGTTATTAAATATTATTTTATACGTTTTTTTTTCTCCTCTCCTCATATATTAATAATAATAATAATAATAATATAGAAATTTTCAATACATAATAATTTATTATATATTGAAAATTTTCCCGTTTCGCCGACAAAGTGTATATAAATTTAATAATAAATTAACAATATAATTTCTATAAACATTTAAGGAATTATATTATGCGGACGAAGAACTGTATTATATACGTCATGTTGCTTGAGAAACGTCCGTGTTACGTATAGTAACGTATGTTATAAATTCAACGAAAATAACGATAATATATTGAATGTTATTTAACGCGAAATTAATGGAATTATCGACATTTTTTGTTAACCACGAAGCATTAGTGTTTAAAAAATAAAAGTCTATATATTAACAAGAATTTACACGAATTTTTTTTATATGTTTTCGTGAAAGAGTAATAATTCATAATGGTTCGTGTGTAATCGGAAGAAATTTACATTTAATTTTTTCGTCTGCAATTCAATCGTCTCGTACGAGTAGTATTTGATTTGTAAAATAAATAAATAAATGTTTATTCAAACGTTCGACAATTGAAATAGGAGAGAAAATATTGAAATCAATCGTTTTCTCCTTGTTATCACGGCGTTCCTCCGTGAATGTTTACGATGGAAATCTAAAACAATTATTTTGTATTACAGCTCTTAATACCGCCACATCATATACGTACCTTTGTAATAATATTGTCTACGTGATAACGTTAAAGCAATTATTTGACCATTGAATTACGGAGTCATTTAATAAAATTTCTACAAAAAAGTTTATATAAATATATATATATATATACACTCTTCGACACGATTGTGATATTTATTGAAATTTATTGACACGAAAAAAATGAATACACGATTAATGCGAATATTGATATTTGTCGGTGTTATATAGTGAGATGAGTCGGCGAATCGGGGACAAAACGATTTCGCATACACTTTTACACAATTTTTCGAAAAGTGTTGAATAGTAGCGCGTAATATAAAAAAATCTGAGCGATTCGTTAAAAAATATAAGAGATAAAAATAATAAAATTTTTACGGAGTGTATTGTGAAAAAAAACGGGAGGAGGGGGGGACAGTCAATTCCAGGGCATTTCAGTGAAAATAATACTTTGCGCTCGGTAGATTTTTTTTTTTTTTCATTTGTGATGCTGTTCACACGCGGATTCGTTGCATTGCGCGAATCGTATACGATCGTATATTCTTCGTGTTTGAAATATAATTGAAAACATATTATTTTAAAGGTATTCTACGCGGTGTACAAGCGAGACTCGTATACGTCCTATTATACACCGTGTATATATATAAAAAAAAAAAATAACGCGTATTTATATTTTATACACGCATAAATATATATATTGTCATACGCTTGAATATCGTAATATTATTAATACGGCACTTATTATTATTATTATTATTAATATTCATCAACTAAAAACTGTATCGCTTACGATACACATCCGAAAGTATTTGATGATATAAACGTATTGTGTATAGTTTTTAAAACATTTTTTTTTTTTTGTCACTTATTTGTATTACGCAAGAATACGTATATTATTTAATACGTACTAGTAGGTATGTATTATTATTATTATTTATATCGCAAACACTATATATTATGTGTGTATATATATATATATATATATATATATATATTGCAATATTTATACGTTTGCACTTTGAATTAAAAGTCATAATACACGCTTACGCCAATACGTGTACTAAACATGTATATAGAAACGTATTATACGTAGAAAAAAAAATCTCCATACGGCGTTCGGCCGAAATAGCGCGGAGTCGAAACAGAAATTTAAACGAAAATACAAAAATAAATAAATAAATAGTGAAATATAATTTTTTTTTTTTTTGATAAAATTCGACGTTTTTATTGCAAAACACGCGATTTTTAATATCAATATAATATGTGTCAGAAAATCGCGTAACGAAAGCTTTTGAAGAACTATGAGTACTATAAATATAGAGTCGCCATATATATATATATATTATATATAAATCACGAACGTTTATTACGGCCACCGTTCGTACGCGTTTGATTTATCATTCAATACGTATGCGCCTGCGTATTTTACGCGTTGAAATCCGTAACCGACTGCATAGACTATTATCGAACGCGTATTTAAACCAATAGAATTTTTTTTTACATTAATAATTTTTCTCCTTCGTTGTAATTATTCGACATCGTTGTTGGCAATGGACACGATGAGACGCGTCGAACGTATAACACTATACGAATTATATGATTTTACTATATGCGCACGGTGTTGTTATTTAGGTTTCCGTTTCTTTTGTTTCCTTCCAATTTTCTCCGTTTATTTATTTTCGAATTATTTTTTGTACCACTCCGAAATATATACTTCCCACGGAATACATTTTCCGATTCAAATCGCACATTAATCCCGGATCGAAATGTGAATGTATCTCGTACGCGAGTTCATAATAATTATCGTATTTCGACGGGATTTCGGCACGGGCGATTTGCCGTTCGGATCGGCGAATTATTGTGGTGAAACGGCGAGAGCGCCGTGTCGATTTCCACACGTTCCGATTTCGTTTTGTAAAATTAAAACACGTTCAACCGGATTTCGTAGGTCGTCCGATTCTACGCAGATTATTGCGCGTAAACGAATCGATCGAAACGGAATAAAACGTGCGTAATTAATAATAATAATAATAAAAAAGAACGTTTCGACGAACAAAATATGAGGAGTATTTTATATTGTGTGTACGCACGGGAAACGAGTAAAAATTATAAAATCACCCCGATGCGTGTACATTTGAAGTGCTTCGAGTGTACGCGCGTATATAAATTATGTACTGCGCGTACGCGATGCGCGCGATTTTGAATTTGAATTTATTGTTAATTGCGAGTTCGACGGAATTAATGAAAAAAAAAAAAAAAAAAATAAACCGCTCCGTTAAAAACGTTTTATAATTACAATATGCGCGGTCTGTTGATAAAATACCGGGGATTTAATTATATAGTTTCGTTTTCGAACAAATTGAAACGTTCCCAGGGCGCGAACCGTGTATGTATTACGTTTTTGGAAAAATAACTAAATTACGCGTTGTTTGTTAATCGTTTTTGACGTTTCGGTTACGGGCGAAACGGATTTTTTTTTCTGTAAAAAAAAAAAAACGTTTTGACGCGTTCCGCGGCGCGGCGGGTGGACAAATTAAGCGCGTTCGTCAATTTCACGATTGATATGCTCGTGCGTGCAGTGGCCGAGGGAATCAAATCATTCCGTCGGCGAGTTTTTTTACGTATTCTTATTAAAAAACTTCGGATTAGACAGGGATAAAAAAAAAACGGGGAAAAGAAAAAAGGGACAAAGGGGCTTTTGGGATAAAACGGTATCATTTCCCAGTGTGAGCGATGCACGCGTGCAATTGTTGTTGTCGTCGGTGTTCACGACAATCGATTTCCTCTTGTGATGCACGCGTTTACATTGTGAATCGCGGAGACTCGGAGGGATTCACGACGTCATACGAAATGTGTCGACGACGACGTGACGGGGGCGAAATATATGCGGCCAAATCGCATTTGTCTGGATTTCTTTTTTGTTGTTCGTCGTACACACTACTGTGTCGGCGATATGGAAAAAAAATAGTACGCGTTTTGATATTAATTACACTTTTAAAATAAATAAATACGATCGATCGACGTATAATTTTTATTACGTTTTATAACGTGCGTAATCAAACGCGAATTATACGGGTTTGTTTTTTCTTTCTCGATCTCGTCTGGACGGCATGAATACCGACGAAAAATATAACAAACGCGTTTTCGTATTAAACGTGGCGCGCGAAATGAGGAAGAGAACACAAATTAATATTATAACCGAACGCCGGGGGGAGGGCAGAGCCGAAGTTTCTTCATTCTCTCGGTCGTTCAACGCGATATTTTAAAATTCGCGACGAAAAAAGAAGAAGAAAAAAAAGGAGCGAAATTCTCGCGTCGTCAGATTCATAACTGATATACCGTTTACAATAAAACGGCGTAACGTTGTAATAGTGTAATGGCGAATACTCGCGTACGAGTCGTAATGATTCCCGTATCGTCTCGTTTTGAAATAATGCATTTACACCAAAAAGTATACGAATCTCGTTTAAGCGGTGGATTCAATAGCAACCGGGAAATACGAATAATTTTTTTGTTTTTTAATATTCCGAAATCCGTTGTTTGTAGCGAATGTCATCACAGAGCAACGCAGATATTTCGCCGAATAGAGTATTATACGCATATACTATTATATATCGGATAAGTTCGAATCAATATATTACGCTTTAATGGATATTTCGGAAAACGAATTTTACAGAGGAAATTACGACGGGATTTAGTGAAGTATAGTGTCGACTACTATGCGTTGCGCGAATGAAAAAAATTCGACGTCCGTTTGAAATTTCGGTGGAATTTCTTACGCGCCCTTTTTGTATATATATATATATATATAATAAAAAAACAGTCGAGTAAAATAATAATAAATAATATTAGATAAAGCGTTTGAGAAGAAAAAAAAAAGTATGAATACCTGATTACGCGATTTGGTGTGGTAATATACGTTTGCCGTTAAATTAAATTCGGCACTCCGATTTTCGCGTAAATATTTTCAAATATGACACACAAAGACGAGTAAATAGAATTTGCCGCTTTCACAAAACCTCATTATTGCATATTCTGATTGAGAAGCAATGTTTTTCGTTTGTATAATATAATATATTATGGTAGATGAACACTAAGAGTATTTTTATTATTATTATTATTATTATTTCGATAATTCGATTGTATTTCTTATTAAATTTTGATTGGTTTGTTGTTGCGGTTTTCGCGAGTATTAATTCCCCCTGGGAACAGGTGTATATACTCCCCCGTATATATTATTTTCTTTCACAACCGAGTTATTGCAGTACCGTCGAAAAAGCCGCTAGTCATAGCAATTATCATAATAATGTATTGTCCACGGAAATTGACCGTCGTCTCGAAACGAAAACAACAAAATAAAATGTCCCTCCGCAATAACTTACGAATACGATTTTTATCTCATTGATGTTGTTAAAATTATACGCTCGAATTCCGAGATAAAACTTCTTTTGCAAACACGTACATTATTTCTGAATTATATCACAATGTATCGTTCGAAATATTATTATACGAAGGCCCATCGCGATCGTTGATTGTTATTCTTATTTTTATTATTATTATTATTATTATACTTGTTATAATTTTATCACGATGTTGCAATATTCATAGAGGTCAGAGCTATATCATATTATTAGGTGAAAACACGTGGGATGTCGAGTAAAAAAATGATGGACGCGCGCATCGTAAAAATAAAAAAAAAATTTCGATATTTAAAATATTGTAATTTATTTGTATTAAAATTTTCGATTCTTAGCGGAACAAATGACGTTTTGGTTTTACGGTTATGTGACTTTATCTTTCTCCTTAATATTAATGCGAGTACAGGAACTAACCTATCATTTTATTGGTATTTTATTTTGTCACGTTTTTCGACGTTTTATTTAAGCGTAATAAAAAAGAAAATAATTTAAAAAATTACCAAAAAAAAAAAAAAATAACAATTTCTGGTAAAATTATTGGCACATTCGTATTTCACATTATAGTTAAAATAAAAATACTATAGTCGTTCCGAATCGTCATTCAAATATAACGATTTCTGACTTTAGCCGATTTTTACGGGATTCGCGGCTGACTTTATATCTTGTTCTTCGTTTGCAAAACCATTTTCACTGAATGCTCCATTGGACTCTATTTGCTTCTCTTTCCGGCTAAAAATCACATCGAATTAATAATTTATTCGGTACATTTTCTTCTGTTCGCTTTTGCGCGAGAAAAAAATTCAACAATAACCCGATAAAATTGTCCGTGACATATTATTTATTTAGGATACGTTCAATTTTCGTATATAAAATTTGAAAATGTATTACACAAGCATAGGCATATAAAATTATATTAAAAAAAAAGAATTAAAAACTAATTGCTTATAACTTTTTTGTTAAGAGAAATTCACTGATTTTTCAAAAAGTAATTATTTGTCGTTGCTTTCGAGTATAGAATAGTTCCAACGACATCCGATTAAGTGATCCACTCGATCGAGGTTCTCTATCGTTTTCTAATATTTGTATTTTATTACATTTATACTTTATTATATGTATATAATATAAAACTATGTAATAATTGCATATAACCCACCTGTCTATAAAAATGGCAAAATTAAATGCCTATCTTGTATTTTGTTGTCAGTCAACATATTAAATACGTTACCAGTTAACCGCGAAGATTGTTTTAGTTAAAACAGTTTAAATTAATTCATAAACGCTAAAAACTGATTTTAATTAATCTTGTAAACCCGCTGGATTGTTGTTGAATTGTTTATACAAGGATATTAAGACTAAATTATATTGTTATCAACCGCGTGTCTGCTGTAATTTTATTGTTTACGGGTTAAATATTAAATATTGTCTAATCCGTTTTATAAACATTTTATTTTTTTCCAATCCGTTATAATATGTTTTTTGTTTTTAAGTCGCATATAACATTATGCACAATTCATTTTACACATATATCGCGAAACTACGGATTTCAAAACTAATCTTATTTCATACAGTTTTTTTGTTTGTCTTATTCTTAAGATAATCGTGATTGTAAATGTGCAACTATATACGAGTATCGATTTCGAGAACCCAGTAAGGTTAAGTTAAATTTTTCAAATGTGACGTCATGAAAACAATTTGATTATGTATAATATGGTGATGGCAATGCCAGTGATAAACGGTTTGTTAATAAAAATAATATTAAAATATGTTTGTAATTAATCTCTCGGTTCGTTTATATTTTTATACATAAGTTAGTATTGAAACTAACAAAAAATATTAATAGATTGCCGCGAATTATTTTTTGAAAAATAATAATAATTTTTCTTGGTGTTTTTCTTTTTTACATTTCTTTGGATTATGAATGAAACACATTAATTTTCATTGAGCTTAAGGCGTTGGTGTAATGACGTGATGTATAATGGTCTTACAGAGATATACTATATATGTGAATATAGGGTTTTAATATTATTGCTACATGAATTATTTAATCTAAATGTTTTATTAATATTGACATCGTAATATTTATGGTTCATAAATTTGAAACGAAATGTGCGTTAGATGAGCGTATATATTATTATACACGATACAATGAAACTCTCATTTATTATATATAACTTGAAAATTGACGGATACGTTTTCCCAAATTTATATGTACACAGGATGTCTGATTTAAATTTGACAAATGCAATACATTTCGTTATTTTAATAGTTTTTAGTGTTTTGAAAAAAATATTTGAATAAACTTTAAAAATTGTTTCAAACGAACGACGTATAAAGCCTAGAAAAATTATTGAAAATATTTAAAAATGAATGAAACGTTGAAACAAATGCATGAAACACCGAAATTTTTTTACGTGAAAGAATAAGTCATTTGAACGAGTGGATGGGTTCGCGTTTTTGAATAGTGTAATTAGCAACGATGCAGGAGATAAAGAGGTAGTGAAACTCATCCTGAAGTTAATTTAGCTTTAATGAAAAAAAAAATAGTCGCTATTATCTTCGAAGAATATTATTATTACATTTAAGGAAGAATTATGGAAGACATTCATATGTTTGGACTATAATTCTTTGTGGATATGACATTATCAAGGGACGAACAAAGAGAATAATGCGTTTGAAATGTGGTGTTATAATAGAAGAAAGTTAAGAACATAAATTGAACAGTGGGGGTTAACTAATGAATAGGTACTAAATTAAATGTAGAAAAGAAGATCGTTATAGAAAAGTTTTGCGAGAAGGCGAAACGAGTGAATTGACCATGTAATTTGGCGTGAAAGTTTGTTGAAATTGATTGTATTGAAGGGAGTATTGAAAGGTATAATCCCACATACAAAAAGCGCGGATTATTTAACGACGTCTAATCGAAAGTTTTATACGTCAAAATATTTCTTAGACTTAATATATTTAAAAAAAAGATTATTTATTGATATTCAGAGAAGAAAAGAAATCTAGAAAACAATTTGTATATTCCGTTATAAGTAAATTTATTTCTTATAGCGTATAAGTTTTAAAAAAATGATCGAGGGGAAAGGGAAAAAAAGCACTGAATGGCATAAGAGTTCATTCGTCAGATGTCTGTAGGACACCTTGTTAATTGTATAAAAAAGAAAATAGACAAAAATAAACTTAACTTTGTATAAATAATTATACTTATTCGTTTTCACAGTTATTTTTAGTCTATTTCGTTTATAAATGAATTTATAAGATATTATACTTATATAGATACGTTATAAATCACCAATTTTATGGCTCTCGGTGTTCTCTAAATATCTTATCTTATATTTAATTGATATTTACAACGAATTACATGTTGATATACACCTATGTAGTAACAACGTCACATAATTTTGAAAATTTGAAAACGCATTCGGCGAGGAACATTGGAGAGTAAAATTATTATAATATCGACAAATATGATTCTGTTAAAATTAAAATAAATTATGCGTTACAATTTATGTCATCGCGTGCGCGACGTATTGTACACCGCATACTCTGTAGGAAGTGAATTTTATTATTTATCTATTTTTATTCGAGTGAACTCGCCGAGGAATAGTGAAACATTGTCTTTTTTTTTTTTAAATTGATAGCTCATCGTCACTACAAAGATCGTGCGATTTTTATGTTTCTATTTCCAAATCGTTTCGAAAGCATACGTAAAAAAAAAAAATCAATATTCTATATTGAATTCGACACCACGGTTTAAAAAACGGATTTAAATAAATTTCGAATTAAATATTACTCAGCGTATCGCAATTAATATATTATAGTAATATTACGCTTGTACGATCAATTGTCATTATTATCGAACGAAATTTTCCCACGCGAAAACATATAATGTATGAATAATAAACGCGTCGCAAATCGTTAAATCCGAATGAATTGTTACTAGAAATTACAGTATTCGTAAAATACACGACGATTCTATGGGTAACAGTGCATAAAAAACAATTTTCGTTTTACATTTCAATTACATGATATGTAAATGATGTTAAAATATTTAAAAACGCTATAGGTAGATAATATAAGTTTTAAATGCCCGAGATTCGCTTATTACGTACGCGTTGGCGGCGTGCAAATATCACTGTTGCGGCCGTTTTTCTATGTTCTCCTTGTTGTCGGTTTATTGTTTTCGTTAAACAAACCACAGAATCAGAAATAACGGAATTAATTTCCGGAAAAAAAATAATAATAATAATAATAATAACAAGAAACGATTAAATCTCGATCATAAATCACTGCGGTAAGTCACACGCATAAATGTGTATGAAAGAGAAAAAAAACTTTCCGACAGTATTATACTCGTGTATATATATATAATATAATATACAGTCATTTGGGACTGTTCCAAATGTTTTTTTGGCACATGTACTGGCTGTCACGCAGGTAAATTAAAATCATTCTGGATTAGTTCAACTGAATGATGATAATTGTTGGTGAATAAAATATTTCTGTGCAGTTAAAAAAAAAAACGCTTTCGCGCTATTAAATATAATATTATTCGATCGGATTCGCGGATATTTACAAAATCCGTTTCATTTTTTTTTTTTTTTGTTGTTGTTGTGATGGAGAATGAGAGGTACATATTTTGTTCTCGCATCAATCAAAAAGTTCTACTCGTCGTCGTGTTTCGAAATTGCTGAAAAGAGGGTTTTTAAACTTCGATGACACATATTGAAATTGTTTTATATCCTCTACGATATACATTTTTTTTTTTTAATCAAAATAAACACTAAAAAAAAAAAAAGGCGGTCGAATAGGTATTGTACGGAATAAAAATGTCCTATAACTTTTCGGTTCTAAACAAATTAGCCATTCGTAGTACGCATAAATATATATAAATTTTTAACTATACTCTTTAAAAAACAACGTGACGATAACAAAAAAAAAAATTATATATTTATTTTATTTATTGTGCAATAAATGCAGAATTTATACATAACGGTAATGACCGTAGGACAACGTAATAATCGTCTGTCGCGTCGTATTTGTAGAATTTTCGCGTACGCTCTACGATGGCGAATACGAGTGTGCGAGACAAACTATTTCGTTTATGGAAATTGTGTTTAAAAATCCTTTCGTTTGAATAAATATATTCGAATACACGGAAAGCCAAAGTCAAGTAGCGGCAATAACAAAAAAAAAAAAAAAAATCTAACACTTCTACATCATATTTACCCAAAGAATTAATGTTTAAACGATATTATTGTCGGATGACGTTTTGACAAAACATTCTAAATACAATGTTGGAAGAGTATTCGATTATATGTGTACGAGTATTAGGAGAATAATTTTTTTTCTGTCTGTTCGAATACACACTTCAAACGTACTACATAGTAAAAAAAGGAATTTAAAAGAAAAAAATATTTTTTTTTTTATAATGAATGTGTCGATTTCAGTTGAATACATTGATACAGTTGAAAACGTGTGATGCTCATTTTATAATATATATATATATATATATATATAATATGTAATTAACAACAAGAAATAGTTCGAAGGTTCGATTTAAATAAGAATACCAAAAAAAAAAAAAAAACGGTTAATCGCGGTTAAGTGGACGACTCGGATAATTTTATCAAAACGTTAATTTAATTATTTCGTTACATAATTAATATCAATATAATATTCGAGCGGCGTTAAATAACGTGCAAGACCGTTTGCCGAGAAGTAAACACTGAATATAAGTGCTGAAAAACGAAAAAAAAAAATTGAAGAACACAAAAAGAAAGATTATAAATAATGTCGCGCGAAAAAGACTTTTGTACTTTACCTCGCCGTGACCATGCGCATGAAATCCGTTGAAAACTGTCGTTTGTTTTCGAACAAACGAGTGTAAAAAAAAAGAAAAAACACGCACACACACATCTGCATTATGACTTTATTAAACACACAGTTTTCCGTTCGGTCTGCAGATGAGAGGCGATTCGTATTTTGTTTCACGACGCCGTTGCCGTTTTTCCACCACAGCCGTCTGACATTTATAATCGTCTAATTAAATCACTCGTACCATTACTGCACAGAACGTGAAACATTGTTTAATGGCACTTTTGCGAGAGAAGCGAAAAAATAAAAAATGTTTATTCTTTCCGTGATCTATTATTATTACTATCCGAGTAGCATTTTTTAAGTGCAGACGCCGTTTGAAATCATCAATAAATGACTAGTTTTTCGTTTCTTACATAATAGTTCGTTATTTCGTCGTTTGTCGTTTCGGTGCGCTGATAAGCTGATTTTCGATAAAAAAAAAATAAATAAATAAACAAATATTTTCTTACGAATTCTGAAAATGCCGTGAAATCGGTTTAAAACGAAAAAGAATATTGTATCACGTATAATGTATCTATAAATGTTTCTTACAGACAAAAATATAATACGCACGGAGAAACTTCTCGCGGAAATGATCGCGAAAAACGATAACGTCAACAAGTACAAAAACAGAGTACCGTTTACAGAACAAAATATACGGATCGACGGAATTATTAGACGAATTACACACACACACACACTATTCCGCTGTAGCCAAGGCGAATTTTGGATAATTAAACGTTCGTTACTCGTCCGCGTCTCCGGTTTAATCGTATTTATTAGTCGGAAACTGCCGGGAGTCGTACGAGACTACACGATCCGAACAAGTCGTTTAACAAATTTATGTACATGTACGTGTATATATGTGTGTGTGTTGCGGGTTTGCAGAGGGATATCGCGACTCGTCCCCGATTCAATTTGTTATCCGTCCTTTTTTGTTCGTCTCGGAGTTACTACTATACGTTACGATCGTCGCGCTCGGGCTCGGTAAATTTAATAATAATAATAATAATAATAATAATAATAATAATAATAATAATAATAATAATAATAATAATAATAATAATAATAATGATATGTATGCTAACTTGCAGTGTGTTCGACGACGCTGGTCGTGTAAACACGACGGACGTGGCCGATTTTTGTAGTACGGAGTTATTATAGAGAGACCGCCGTTTTGATTAAAAGTTGATGCGCAAAATGCGGATGTTTCGCAGAACGCGGCCATAAACTATAAAAACAAAATATTGCATTTGTCATTTTCTATTGTCATTTATATCGTATAGCGATTTTACTACTGTTTTTTTTTTTTTACGTTACAATATATATATATATATATATATATAAATCGATGATTGCAAAAACGACACGAGTCACATTTTTTGTGAAATTTAGATATTAGCAAAAACGCATGATAGTCATCTGTTTTTATGTGTTGAGTGAAAAACTTTTATGTATAATCAGTGCATAATGTATTTCTACAAATCAAGTATTCATTTTTAAATAAGAATTTCTTTCAGAATTATTTAAATTATACACTTTATATCAATTATCCAAAAGTTTAAAAAATTGACTCAAGTCGTTTCTGCAATCATCGATTCATATATATATATATAATATGTATTTATTTATTATGAATAAAATTGTAAAACATATATATATATATATGTTTTGCGCCGTTGTCGATTTTCGCTTTCGTCAAGTCTGTTACTCACTACGAAACAACGACGATTGAGAATCTCAATATACAAACACGAATCATTTCCCGTTTGTTGCCCCCGTCGCTTTCGTACTTAATAAATTTAATTTATATACACAACTCTTACTACTATAACCGATCGTAGCTCGAATCAACATCCACAGCATTGTTACTTCTAATGTCTTTTAAGTATTAAATAATAATAATACGATTATTAATAAAACAATTTTTTTTCCACAGTATTCAGCGAGATCGTTACGTTGAAACACTCGGCGGTTAAAACTTTTCTCTTGATACTTGGTCGTTCATTTTTTTACGGGTTTGTTGTGGTTTATGAAACGTATACGTGTACGGATGTCATTATAATAGCCGGTGTGTAACGTACGTATTATATGACGCGCGACATTGTACATTTTATGGGGCTCGTAGAAAATCTGTGACAGGACCAATGGAAATTTCTCTCCGCCAAATACCTCTTTAACATTCGAAATGAAAATATGGTATTAATTACAATTGTGTAAATAAATGTACGAAACGAGAATTTTTTATTTTTTTTTTTTTTTTTTTACTATACTTTTATGTCGACATGAAATGAATACTATCATTTGTCAATTAGTTTTGTTACATTTTTGTTTATAGTGAAATTAATGTTCGCGAAGATTTTACTATTATTTTTTCGTGCAATAAATAATAAATAATAATAATAATAATAAAATACGATTCGTATTTGGAATTAACGAAAAATACCAAATACATCGCCGGGAATTATTTTTAATTTTTTTGAAAAAAATAATAATAAATACTCGCAACAACACGAGAACGAAATAGAAAATTGTGTTTACTCAAATGTCAATCGTTCACGCGTGCAAAACATTTACGATTTTGTGTTTTTATTTTTGCTTATTTTCAAGACTGCGGCGAATAGACGACAATACTACTCGGTTGTGTTATTAAAGACAAAATGGACCGGCTGACGTAATCGGGTTCGTTCCGTTCGAACGATTTGCCCGAAACGCGTTTAAAACTTTAAATCCAAAAAAGACATTAGCATAAAACGTACCTACTCAAAGTCCGCAGTTGCCCCCGCCGTACATTGTGGTGTTATTTTCTTTAAAACGAGTTTAAAATAATAAATGAATATCAGGGGAAAGTGTAAAAAAAAAAAGAAGATTTCAAGTACAAACCGAATTGTTTCTCGTTTTTTAAATAAAAAAAAAATTCACACTGTGAATGTAAAACGTAGAAATATTATTAAGAAATTCAATTTCTACATAAAAAAAAGTCATTCACCGTTCATACACCGATTTTTCTATGCGTATTATACGCGTTCCGAACATACTTACGCGTATAAAAGGTATTGAACGTTTTATAACAGAATCGAAAAACGTGTGTATTATTTTCTTTTTTCTTCGTTGATTATTCGCACATGGCGAAAAAAAATATTCTTTTCGCCACGTCGGCGGTATTTTTCCTTTTTAGCACTTTTCTTTTTCCGTTTTTTTTTTTTTTTCACTTTTGAATTTTATTTGTATATTTTATCTATCTAATACATTATACACGCTGTTAGAATAGTATTAACGGATTGTTCGCCGCGGGTCGTATTTTTCACGACGCCATTCCCGCGATCCGTTCGTCTCTCCGCCGCACGTACAAACGTACTTAACTTATTTATACTGACCTGGTCGTCTGTATCGTTCCTAAATCGAGTTTAAACTATCTTATGTAAACGATTTATATTATCTTTATTTAATATTATTAGAAATAATATTTTTTTTATTATTATTATTATTTGAAATCAACACGTACGTAAAAATATTACTCGAATAATAATAATAATAATAATTAATTCGCAGAAAATTTATTCGATAGAGATTATTCTAAAGTAGTTCTTTTTCGAATCGGTGCTAATTTGACTCTCCACTTAAGGAACGTGGAGAACGATATGACATTGTCTTGTCGATAATATCTATAACATGTACGCGATGAACGATATTTTAAGACCGAAATATTGTTTATTGCGCTTTGAACGTCGTTATTACCAGTTGTAACGTGTAGTGATAACGAAAAACGCGTCTAACGTCTACCGACCGATTCATTTACAACGCGGAGAATTGTGAAAATAAATAATTGGAAATAAAACAAACGAATTAATAGCTGCGCGCGCGGTAGTGGAATGGAAAAGAAAAAATTCAGCGGTGTCTCGAGAAAAACACTTTGCGAACGTCGTGTGGAAAACCGTCAATTTAAAGAAAGTGAGAGAAAAAAAAATTAAAGCCGTGATGGTATTAATTCAATGAAAACGTAATTGAGTTTCTCGCGTTAATTGGTTCGGTGGTAAGACAACATAATAATAATAAAAAAAAAAAAAATCGAGAAAACAATTTACCGTATATGATATTAATCACACGTTATACGGTTATTATAGTACGAAATAGATTTCGTCGAGTACGAATTGCAGCGAAATGAATTTGTCGTAACTCCACCAACGTACACTTTGCAATAATTTCACACTCGTCCGTGTGCCGACGTTCAATTAAGACGTGCTACCATTAATATATTATCATCTTGTCCGTCACAGTCTGCGCGCGATTTTCCTCGGGATGCGATAATTCCGTAGTAGTATATTTTTTCGTTTTCTGCGAGTAATTATTCACCGGCGTTATTTTTCAGTGGAAAACGTTCCGGCGATAATAAATCCTGGATTCTAAAATGTACGCGACGCGAACAATGTGAAAATCGTTCGTCGTTCAATTTTCATTCTCAAATGACGTTAAAAAATATTTAACGCTTTGTCTCGGATGTTTTCGCTGTATTATATTATACTGCGGCGTTTTAATGCATTTAATACACTACTCGCGTTTAATACTAGTTATTATTTTCGTTGAACACTCTAAATTTCAAGCGTTTAATTAGATTAGATTTTTTTTTTTTTTTTAAAAGCAATTTGTCGATACGAAACGACGAGCCGCTTCTTAAATCCGTAGCTAATCCGTCGAATAATATTTTTTTTATGAAATCCCTCCCGAAATCGACGGAAAATCGCATGTTTATACGAAACGACAAAAAAAAATTAGTGGTCGCACAACATTTATTACTCGATTATATTTCTCCGGGATAACGCGTACACTTTGTAATTATCGGCGTTTTTGTTTAGGCGCAACTGGTGCAATAAAAAATTTTATAAGCATTTTTTTCTTTTAAATAATACGAGGAGTTTAAAATATTTACAGAACTTATTAGAAATCGTAATCTCGAACCCGTTTTTTGAGGACGAGGGGTTTGAATTCCGTTATCTTCTCAAAAACAATTTTTCTTAGACAGAAGACATTTCTTCCCCCACAACAATATTAACTAATAATTTTAATAATAATAATAATAATAATAACAATAATAATAATAATAATAGTAATAATAATAACGGGAACGTATGGAGTAAGTTCTGCTCCTCGAAGTATGTCGGAATGGTGCGTATTGTGGTACGGATAGTGCGAACGATTGTAAATTTCCACCGTACGATTCCCCGGGTTAAACTAGCGAATTCCCTACCGCATTTTTATCTCTTCCGGAGTCTGCGGATCTGCAGTAACGTTCCGCGCGTTATAAATTCCAACCTCTCCACTTCTCATCAGTTTTATCCGAAATTGAACAGGTGTATAGTTGGGTAGAAGTTGTAAATTCCGTTCTGGGATATTTAATATTATATATATATATATATAAACTTCCCGCACGATTGTTCCTCTATATAATATGGAATATTATTATTATTATTATTATGGCATTACAGCAGGGAACGGGCGTCCATGAACCCTCTTATCGAGCGTAATACGTCTTTATCACACAAGATCGTATCGTATAACGAGTAATGTTTCTCTTTTTTCCGAATCCATTTTTTTTCCAAAAAAAAAAAAAATACATTTAGCGTTGGGAGTGGAAATTTTTTCTTTTTGCAATTACACCCTTTGGTGTAAAAAAAAAAAAATTTATAAAATTATAAATCGCCGATCAAAATTAATAACGCGAGATATACGAGTAATATTATGTACATATGGATATTGAAAAATGTATTTTATGTAACAACGAGAATTTGAAAAAAAAAAACAAAAATATTAAAACTATTTTTTATTTTTAATCGAAATAATTATACGCAATCCGTACACGTACGGTACGATAAGCATAAATGAGTAATGAATAATAAAAAACAATATTATTATAGTAACGATTAATATTATAAGCTTTTATATGTGCCCCCATACGCAATTGTCTTTAATATTATTTAACGCGAATGAAAGTTGAATCGGAGAGACCGTCCATTTCAGAGATTTCACTGAGCTTATATTATCGACGGGAATGGTAGAAATAAAATTAATGACTGATTGTTTTATCATACGTAAAGAGAAAAAAAAACATTATTTGACATTTAAAATGGAATATTATATCACCGGTTTAAACAAATATCGAATAAAAAAAGAACGGGAGCTGGTAAGTCGCGTCCGTGTTTCGTATCGATAATTTCGGCCGTAACTTCGTTACATCGAACGGCGATCCGTGTAAAAAAAACTAACCGAATAAAACAAAATAAATATTAATTATAATAATCGGTAGTGAGCCGCGGGGTGTTGTGGATATCGGTTAAGTGAATTTACTTGGACGAAGATTTTTGGAGTTTTGTTATTAATACGTATATAAATCTGACAACAATACGTTAAATCGTTTTAAAGATCAGAATACTCCTCGTTCCGGTAGAATTTTTTGACACAGACAAAAAATGGTCGAACAGAATAAAACACGGATTTGTATGCAGTTACAAATACGCGGACCTGTGATATTAACGATAAATCGTTTTGGGGTGAATTTAAACATTAGTTAACACTTCGTTTGCCCGAGAGGAAATTTAAATAAATAAAAACCGCAGTTAAATAAACAATCACCCTACCCCCCTAATAAGTAATTTCCATATTTATAAATCGTATATTTATATTTGTATACAAAAAAGGCGATTTTCTTTTCTTTTTTCAATTTCTCATTTCATTTTTACTTTATTCGTATTTTTTATTTTCCTAAAGCCGTTATTATAAAAATGTCATTGTACAGTAATATATAATATCGCAATGTTACATCTTAATCATGGGCGTATTAAATGTGTAACAACCGTGAGTTATCGCCCTCCTGCTAAGCGATCGTTTTTTTTAAAAAAAAAATACGAAATAACAAGAAATATTAAAAACACCGGTCAACGAATTTTATTATAAATACATAAAACAATTTTATAATTTTTTTTCTACAACTAATTTTATAGACAAATTGAAAAATAAAAACAACGAGTCAAAAATATCGTCAACATTTATCGTAGTGAAATAATGAGTGAAATAAATCGTCTATCGTTGTATGTTTAATTCGAAAAGCTTTTTCTTACAGATTTTCTGAAGACTCTCGACGGTTGCCATTGGTATACTAATAAATCGTATATTGAAAGAAAATATTGTATTCGATTATTCAAACTTAATAATTAAAAAAAATATTTAAACGTTTATGAAAAAAAAAAAATACTATTAGGAAAGGAAATAAAAACGCATTTTTATTTCAATGTCTAGCTCTAATGTAAGATTAAAAAGAAAAAATTAGCAATTAAATAAAATACATATAGTTTGGAATTCTAGTAATTATTAATTACTAAAAAATATAAAATTTAAAAATATCGAATAGAACAAAAGTCATTGCATCGGCGTAACATTTTCGTGTGACACTGTCTATACGTTTAAGCGTACGATGAGCCTTTTTGGTAGGTTAATAATTTTATCGCGATCTGTTAAACTAGTTCTTTAAACATTGTCCTGGCATGGCAAAAACGTTGTCGTAGTCAAAATACAAAAAAATGTATCCAATTAAAACGACAAAATTTCCGCGGTTTTTACCATCAAAAAGTAACGACTATACAACGACCATTTAAAGGCAAATAGCCGATATGTCTAACATGTAGAACATTTTTTCTATTAACCACACTATATTAGCCGACTGTCGAGATTTTCAAGAGTCACGGAAAATTCACATCACATCGGTCAACCTAGCGGAAACTCTAATCCCAGACCATTCACAGATAAATTATTTTCGTTCCGTAATATACGTAAAATATATTGTTCGTTTATTTCATGTACCTTTATGCTTAATATTTTTATCCCTACTTTTATATATATATATATATATATATTATATTTATATATATAATTATATATTACATATATATATATAATATATTTAATCTATTTTAATTATGACATGCTTAATATTAACTTTATTTACACTTTTTTTTTAAATATTGTTTTAATGACTTTTACAGCCACCGCTCTTAAAAAAAATGTATGGTTTAGGCACCATTGACATTCTGACGCACGTGCAAATACGTTTTATTCGATTAGAACCTAGTCAAATGACGTTCAAGTCCAATATTACTAAATAGTAAACGAAAATGATAGCTATCTCTTCACACGTGTAAATTAAATCCTTTATCTCATTTTGATAATATGATTTATATTTATTATTATGATATATATATATATATATATATAGGGAGAGAGAGAGAGAGTTTTAAGGCCTGTTTACCTTTTAACTTGGTTACAAAACAAAATTTTCTTATTGATAATAATAATAATAATAAAAATGCTTAGTACGAAAAACCTTTAATAAATGTCGTAAAAGGGTATGGTCTTTTTTATGTAACCTCTAAAACGAATATTGAACGTCTCGTTATGGTTGTTATTCGAAAGCGTAGAAAAGCAAAATTAAATTTTTATATTTTCATTTACATTTCGTATAGCGTTTTAAAATTGACTACACTGTAAAAAGAAGAAAAAAATACACGTTTAGAAAATTTATATATTGCTCTTTGAATATTAATTCAAATTATCAATTATTACAAATATCTTTGTACAAAATCAACAGGTAGATTTTATATTAGGAATGTATTTAAAAAAACAAAAAAAAACAATCTAACTTATAATACCTTAAAACTAACGAGTAGCTTTTCGACTTATATATTTTGTATTGTATAAATTGGTATATAAATAACACCTATACAGTTAACACTTTAACTTTAAACTAAAAAAATATACTGTAATATATATATTTGTAATTTTTTTTTATTCCGTAAAACCAATCTAAGAATTAAAATTTTCGAAATTCTTAGTCAATTTTTCACAGTTTTATACTTGAATATTTTTGTAATGTATAATTTAAAGATGTCAATAATACGTGTATACCGTTGGCCAATTTTTTTTGAAAACTATTGTGTTTTTTCTTTTTTTATATATATATATATATATATTATATATATTATAAGAGATCATTGTTTACTGCGTTTTTTTCGGCCGAATTATTAAAATACTCCAAATAATAATAATAATAAAAATTCCGTTTCACATATATATTTTAATTTCGAATGTCCTGTGACGCAATCGAATATTGTCGTACAAAAATACGATCAATATTCAAGAAACCCGGAAGACGAAATACCAGAAATGCAAACTGCAGGAATTAATTTCGGAATGTCTTTGGGGCCCAGAAAAGAAACGTATTCAATATTATAATATTCGAAATAATAGAAATGTTTTAGAAACGCAATAGAACTGTTTTATATATAGATCGTTTTTAATTATTATTATTTTATATATATATATATATATATATATATATATATATATATATATATAAATTACACTGCGTGTGTGAAACGATTAATAGTTTTTATACTGTTTAGACGCGATACGTATACAACGTGTGTACCGATGTGCGTGCGTAATACATGTTTATATCTAATTTTACGGTTTCATTATAATATTCTTAATATAATTTTTCTTAGGTCACAATTTTAAATTGCCTTTAAAGTAAAATAAATCGATTCGTTTCAAATGCAATAGAAACATTTTGTGTTCTCTGTATTCTGTCTTAGATATAATAAGTTATAAATAAACAAAAAAAAATACATATATATTTATACGAATAATAAGGTATAATATTTAATATATTGTTATTACTCCACTAAAACATTTGCAAATAATTTGTATTTTAAATTTAATGTGAACGGTGTAAATGTTCTGAGTAATTAAAAAAAAAATGTATATACACTCATATATAATATTATTATATAAAAACTATGTAAACGCATAGTAAACGGTTTATAAAGGATAAACAGTAAAGTTTCTCCGAATGTCGAGCATGAAAATTTTGGTTACAAATTAGTTGAAATACCGAAAAATTGGCATTTGTAGTGAGAGAGAGAGAGAGAGAGAGAGAGAGAGAGAAGGAAAATTACAAAAACTTCAAAACAATAATTATAATATACCAAAGTGAAGTAATCGGCACTTTTTTATATATATATATATAACTACTTATCCTCACCACTTGACCGAATTACACTCGTTTTTATCTATTGATTCCGTTCAAGTATTATATTTTCGCGAGCTTGCAAACTGAAAGTAAATGATTTTTAAATCGCACACGTGTCAAATTCGTCTCGAATATTTTAGATCGTTAATACATTTTATGAAATTATTATTAAAAAAAAAAAAAAAAAAATTAAAGATTAGTATATTAACTCACAGTCTATAAGTGGGTTTTCTATGTTATTACTTTTGAACATATAAATATATTTATTAAATAAGAAACGATATCAAATATTTGTACATATTTACAACGAGATTCGGTATATAATTACCGTATTTATTTCGCTATAATGACGAATGACATAAATTTTAGTTTTTTTTCCCCGTTAAATTTTCAACGTTTAGATAATTTGTTCTTAAGAACGACGAATACGTGTTTTGATATTTTCGCCCATTTTTCTCATTCAGAAACACTCGTGAAATATACTTGTTATTTCACAATAATTATGTCCCGAGAATAAAACACGTTGTTGGAAAACAATAATGTCCCAACACGCCTTTTTCACTCGTTTAACAATGTCGTCTTTTATTTACGCGTGACACAAAATTAATAACATATTTTTTATATTATATTATAATATATCGAAAGCGTATATGTATAGGAACATGCTCATACGATGATTTGTATCAATTCACTAGCCTTGGGATGTAATGTAATATGTTTTTTTTTTTTTTTTTTTTGTATATTCGAGAAATATACTGAATATGTATACATTTTTATTTATTCGAATGTACATATATATATATTCTGAGTATTTCTCAGGAATTTTCTTATTGCCAATATAGTCTGCGCGTGTGTATATTTTTGAAGATTTCGGGGCAATATAATTTATTTACGTTTATGATATATTATATAATATTTGTTTTTATATAAGTCAGCACATTGCCCTATTCTATTGCTCGGAAGTTGAAAGCGAAATAGAGGGGAATATAAGAATAAACAAATTTTGTTGACATTATATGTGTTCAAACGAATTTGGAGCGAGTATTAGAAAACGTTTCGAAATTTTTTTCTTTATTTTTCTATACGAGAATAAATATTAAATCGGATTTTCGTTGTTTTCCTAATGCTTTTTTCATTATTACTATTATTATTATTATTATTATTATTATTATTATTATTATTATTATTATTCAATGGAATATTTTTAAACGCGTTCTTGTTATAACTAAACGTTCGTGTAATCGAAAAGAAGGTCTTGCGTAAAATATATATGTAAAGAAATTTATTTCCGAAACACAAATACTCGCGTATAAAATATCGCCGATTTCTAACGTTTATATAAATCCCGAATATTTCGAAAAGATTTTCAATGTTAGGCGTGTTATAATGCATTTCCCTGCCTCCCCTTAACCGAGTGTATTATTACGTCGTACGATAGTTAACGACTCTCAAGGTTACTTTTCACAAATGCAAATTTTATAATAATAGCGTACACGTATATACGCGGCTATATTATTCTCTCTTGTATACATACACAATATACTCGTATAATTCCGCGAGGAAATAAATCAAAATAACGATGTGCTTACTTTAAAGACTTTAAAGGAATTTTCGGTGTCACGCGCGTGTACACTTGCAAATAATTATTAAACGAGGATATAAATATTTATCGAATTATTTTATTTTATTAAAATCTATTTATTTATTTTTTTTATTATTATTATTATTTATACGTTAATCAAATTATAGCGTTCTAAAATATATATATATATATATATATATATATATAAGGATCGAAATATTTGTATTAAAATATTCGTCGTGTTTAGAAAAATACTGCACCACCTAGCTGTTATCGTAATGAATTCCTTCCTGAATTTTTACGTCGTCGGGCTTCTTTTCAATTACGAACACACGATACTCTATTATCAGACTAATTGTTTAACAATTATATTCTGAGGGAAATTAATAACGTATCCTTAATTGGATTCGTTTCGTCCGAAACTGATTTGAACATCATCGTCAATAAAATCTCTAACGAATTATATTATAATACATAATTTGCTTTATTTTCCATTATGATATAATAGTACACAGAGAGAGAGAGAGAGAGAGAGAGAGAGAAAACAAAATAATAGTTTTACATTCGAATTTTTACATAACATTAAATATTTATGATTTTCACAATAATTATTTATCGTTGTACGCACCGATAATAATATCCATCGTGTCTTCAATTTATTTTTATTCGATTTATATATAATATATTCATTGGTTTGAGTTAGTGTGAAGTCATCTAAGCGCGCGCGTGCGTGTATGTATTAGCTCTTTAAGTCACAGTGTCCGATGATAAAATTCTACCTTCACAACAAATCATCTGTGAGATCGTCGTACGTCTAAGAGGAGTCGATTATTTAAGGTTTATTCAAATTTCTACCGGATCACTTTATTTCGACGACAAATCCCTGATATATATGCACTCGTCATTCATTTGACAATAAGATATACAAATATAGGCGAGCTATATGTGATTTCGTCGTGGACTTTTTGTTCGTACACTGAAAACCGTTTAAAACGTCCAATTATGTCCAGTGGATAATAATATAATGGCGCGCAATGGATTATTTTTAATTTTGGACACGGAAGTCAATGATATTCGTAATATTCATTTTAAATAAATTATTTACATATCGAATGTGCAATAATAGAGAAAAAAACACGTCCTGAGTGCCTTCAATATACATTATGACGGTGAAGAAGGACACTATAATTTTCAATGCAAAAAATAGTATTATACGTATATAAATTCGCTGAAACAATATTAATATAATACGTTGGCACGAATCAACTCGTTTTCAGCGACTATCATCATCAATGCTCCTGAAAACATTTGTATTACCATGTGTGCTAAAATTCGTTTCTAGCACGTAATAAAAAAAGTCGATGAATTTATTACGCTTGGCCGATTTAGACATCCGCTATATACTCATCCGTTATATTGTGAACACACACACACACACACACACAATCGATTCGAATCGATTCTGTTTGTATCTGTATTATTGTCTGTAAGGAGAAGAAAAACAAACATACCGATGCCATATAGCAATCGGCAATAAATTGTAATAAACATTAAACTAAAAACATACCTGGATAACAAACAGTGTGCTCACTCTTTATATCACCCATTCTATAAGTTCCTTCTCTGATAATACGTTATTCAAATGTTGAACACGTAATCCATTTATATGATGTTTGAGTGCTGTGTAACGTATATAAAACATTTCAACCGATTAGTCATATTTGACAAAAATATGAAACGGCATTGTTATTACAGCGCTAATTCGTACGCCAAAAGTCAATATGAACAATTTTCTTTTCTATCTCCGTAAACAACTAACACAAATACGTATTATATAATGTATGAAACATACTTATAACGGAGTGCGTTCCTTTAAGTAACAGTGAAATCTGTTATTTTTTCACGTCATAACAACAACAGCGAACTGTTTCTCGTACTGGCGGTCGCAGAACAATCGTCGTCAGTCGTCAATTCAAAATTTTAATTTAAAATAACCTTAGACCTCGGAAGAAATTTACGAAAACGAAACGTTCGAAAATACTGCAAAATCGAGCAATTAAGCACGCGTTTCAATTGCCTATTAAACCGTAAACGATATAATAAGTCGAGTAGTCCTCTGGCCCGTGTTCCCGCGACGGTTCGAACCACGAACACACGATACCACTCGAGAAATAAAAGAAACGTCGATTTTCTTGTTGTCGTTCAAAAACACTCTTCGCGTTCTCGGTTTTAAACTATGTAAAAAAAAAAAAATGAAAAAATACCGACCGACAAGAAAAACGCGTTACGAAAATCGTTTCGGTTTCAAATTGAATTGTGTATGGATATAAAAATATTATGCTGCAGGTTTCGTCTCGCGGTAACGTATAACGAGTTTCTCGCGACGCTCGAGAATAGAAAAAAAAAATAACCGATTTTCTCGAAAACTACACGAATAATATAAACACAATAACGATAAAACGTTAAAAAAAAAAGAATGAAAAAACGACGACAAATCAACATATTTCTCCTCCAATCGGGGTTTCTCGCGGAATTCATTCGAGAGTACGTAATTTTTCTTCGGATAACTAATTTAGTTTCTTGTTTGTTTTTTTTTTTAATTCGAACGTCTTCTCCAACATGATCGAGGTTGCATTATGGTATAGCTCGAAGGAAATTCGAAAATATGCTTTAAATTTATAGTTTCGTTGTCTGTAGCCGAACGTCTCTGAATCACGTTGTATAGCGACATTTCCCGTTCCGTTTACAATAAATTCTTCTCTGTGAATAAATGTATCAGTAGTATAAGTTTGTCATTGCGACTTCATCTTCCTTCAAATTGTGAATTATTATTGTATATAGGTCTATTCTGACACATTTGTACTGGACGAACATTTTACAATATTCCGAAACCGACGCGTTAAATATTTCTTAACTTTCGAGTTATTTTAACTATTTTTCGCCGAAAAAAAAATGTATAATTATCGCGTAAAAATCACATTTTAGATTTTGCAAATTTATAATAATCGTTTTTCAGAATATGGTTTAGAGTCGATAAATTTATGTCCCTCTCTCTCTCTCTCTCTCACTCTCTCCAAAAGAAAGAATTAACAATTAGGTTTTATTTAAAAATCAAACGATTATTTTAAAAAAAAAAACATTTTTTTCCCCCGAAAACATTTTAAAAGCTTTACAGCGTAATTCCGAGAAGTTTTCTTTGATATATTACAATATACAGTGCTTTATAAATATGTTTTTTTATATATATTTTTTTGGTAAAAGAAAATCTTTAACTAAAAATGAAATAATTCAACTCAAAAGAATTATACGATTCTTTGTTTGTATAATACATTTCTATAACCCCCTTCCCCCCTTAAAAAAAAAATCATTAATATACGAATAAATTTCGAGATGAAATAAAATTAATATCTTTGTAATATTGTAGTATTATTCGATTTATATGCGTAGAATTTGGAAATAAATAATATTATAAGTACCTCATTATAATTCAACAAATCTATGTATCTACATGTATATTGTGATCAAAGACGTGTGTATATATACTCAGTGTGTACACAGTGAAAACATTTTCGATTACTATTACTCCACATAGCCATCAATTGGTCGTTGTTTTTTTTTTTTTTTTTTGAAGTTTTATTAAAGCGATCGGATACGGCGTATTTTTCGCAACATTTAACAGACATAAATTAAAAAAAAATATTCGATCACTTTAAAAAAAATAGGAATTTAATTATAAAGAATTTCAATTTTTTTTTCCAAGTCATTTTGGAGATCGATTTTTGATTCTTCAAATAAAATTATGTTCTGAAAAGCAATGTTACGTTATACATCTTTTATCATTTGTTTTGGTATTCCAAAAACGGAAATTGTTGAATATTCAATCAATAATCTATTCCCGTCACAATAACCTGGAAGAAGTCTTTGACTGTTACGAGTGAGATTTTTTTTTTTTTTTACATTTTCCGTAGATTTTGAACAATCTTTTGGTTTTCAGATATTTTCTCACGTCTATATTTCAAAAAATTAAAAAAAAAGAAAAAAAAACACCGAAATTCTCTTTAGACCAACTCTTTAATCGTATACTGCGTATAAAAAGTACGTATATGTTATCATTGTAAAATCGCTCGATACGGTTTTATATAAATATATATTCTCCTAAACGCGTTCGTTTTTTGGCAACAGATAGTCTTAGGTAAAAATAATATTTTTTATTTTATTAGCATTTTTTTTTTAGCGTATTTTTCGCTAATGGATATTTATTGCTTTCATCGTTTGCGCATTTTTTTTTTTTAAATGAAAATTTTAATTTTATATTCGTCGGAAAAATAAACGAAATGAAATCATTCGAAGTGCTTTTGTTTTTAGAGCATTGAAATCGCCAAATGTGTATCGATTTCTTTTACGAAACACAATAATCTCATAATATACATATATATATATATATATATATATATATTGTGCTTATTGTTATTCATAATAATTATTGTTTTATCGTGCCTATTAAAAGTATCATCGATGTTTGGTTCGGAGAGACACGACACCGTGTGCGTTCGTACAATGAACAACGAACTTATATAGTGTTAAAAGAATTACAAAACAGCGTTTAATTATAAAATATATTACGACGTAATCCCGTTAACACTATACATATATATATATAAATATAGTACACCTATACGCGCGCAAGGGAATATTTTATATTTTTCTTCTGATATCCGCGCAAAAGTAATTAAACATTTTTATTACGTGACTTTTGGAAATAGCGCGACGAACCATAAGCCGCCGACCGTCGCGTTTTATCGATCAGAGTACAAAACAAAAGTAGAAAAAAAAACGAACAAAAACGTTATTATTATCCGAGACCGAATTCCGCGTTGGCACAGCGGTAAGAACAGATTTTATTTACACGATATTCGGCGCAATCCACGAGCGGTGTCCGAAAACGTAAAAACCAGCGCACCACACTTGTCGACAAACAATATTATTTCGTTCCGTATCGAGAGCTGGGGCGGGGGATACATTAAACGAGATCAACACTCGACGCGTAACGCCGAATTATACAATAATAGCGGGGCAGCTACATCACAGATCATTAATTTTTTCCTCGCTATAACACCAGGGTTTCAAACTCTCAAAGACTATAAGAAAACGACTGTCTAATACATCGTTTAAATGTAACGTAAGTAATTTTTTTTAACTGTATTGTTTTTATCTAAAAAGTATTCCCCGTACACATCATACCGTTCAAGTTTTATATATTCATTTATATATAAAACATATATAACAGTCATGTTTGCGTTCGCGTAATTTTCTACTGGGATTTCAATAAAATAGAAGAAAAATTGCCGTGGGGTCGTATGCTGCTTATACTTTGACGTAGGGTCTACGGCGTATGCGACTCAAAGCGCGCATTAAACGTGAAAGCGGACGTTCATCGAAAATAGCGAGCAGCTCTACTCGTGGACCTCGTCGTCGTAGTCCTTCGGTATAAAGATATAAATCCATTTCTAGATTGTCGCGGAGAGTACGGGGACGAGTGGGAGATAAATCCGTGTACCGTTTAACTCGACAACGAGAACGGGGACCGGCCGTTGTCGTCTTCAGACGGTCCCGCGAGCGTCCTAAAAGGATAAAAACAAAAACGGCCATAACGCGTACGATAGACGTTTCGTTTGAATCCTGCGGAATCCTTCGGGACGATTACGGAAACGCCTTCGCGTTTTTCAATAAAAAAACATTTTTCAAATTTGTCCTTTCCGAAACGCATTTACCGCGACAAATGTCGTATTTATTGTAATTTGAGACCACGCGCGTTTCGAACATTCATCCGAACGCAATGCACGAAATTTATTATCGAATTCACGACTCTCGAAAAGTATCGTTTTGTCATTGCGTATTATTATATTACAATAACATTCATATAATATTATAATGTACTTAATCGCGATGAGAGTCGAGAATAATGCGATGAAACGTTTTCAAAACACGTATATCTCGTTATAGGTATCTTGAGTAGGAATTTTTGCCGGGTACGCGCGCGGTAGAAAATCAATTTAAACTTTTGACAAAGACGTACGCGTTTTCGAAGGGCGTATAATGTTTTATTTAACTTTGATCCGATTCGGAGGAGGGCAGGAGGGACCGGAATAAATCGTTTTTGAAAATACCACGTACTATTTAAATCATTATTATTTATAAAATTTCACATTAACCGTCTAGTTGTCTTCGACGCACGAGATTAATGGACGCGACTCGAAAAAGTAGATTTCCCAATACATAAGAGTTTCTTATGTTTATTGCAACGATCTTAGATTTTTTCAATTTTAACATTTTTTTATTATTTTTTTTTTTTTTTTGTATCATTAAGAGTAAAATCCAATAACGTTTTATTTTCATGTTTCTTTCGAGTTACGACGATATTCTTGAAAACTATATTTCGCGCAATATTGTTATTTTATTGAATCCGTTATTATACGACGGGTGAAAACGCGCGTACAAAAACAACAAATTTATTGTTAATTAATAAAAAACAAAATTTTATCGCATAAAAAAAAAATAAAATAATTTATTTATTTACATACGTCCAAGAGGGAAATTGATATGATATATATATATATATGAGTAATAATAATTACTATATCGTCCTTAGTATTTTATTTGACTGGATTGTTGCAAATAACGTTTTTAATGATTTTCAATATAACTGACACATTTCGATTTGTGTTTAAATTCGGCCGAAAATTAACGATGTTGTCGCTTTGACCGTCACGCGACGCAACTGGAATTGAGTCACTGTTCATGATAACGAACTAGCGCTGTTTTGCGATAAGGAAAGAACGACGCGACAGCTAACCTCGCGGTTGTTTTCAGAATTATCAAAAATGCCGTTCTTGCACATAACGTTTTGGGTGTTTTCTTATAATTTTGCATAATAATCTTCAAAACGGCAATTTTCGAATTGCGTCACTGTTTTTCTGTGCATAGCCGTCACGCGGTTACGATATACGAGTATATTCGTGTATTTTAATAATAATTTTCAATGAAAGACAGTGAATTCGCGATTGAGAAAAACAGTTTACGGAATCTCGTGGAGAATTCTAAAAAAGCCTCTTCCACCGTTTTTATTTTTACAAGTACGTTTACAAGCTTTTTACCGTATTGTAATGTTTAATATTTTTTTCGACTACTCATCGAATTGTCACGTGTAAAACAATTGAAAATTTTATATATATACATATACTTTTTTTTTTTTTTTTTAGATTCTGAGCGAAACGTGAAAGCTATTTACTTTGTCACTTTAAAAAAAAAAAAAAAATTTCGATTAGAAACAATGTTCGGATGATCTCGTGGCCGTTCGATTGCCGGTAAAAAATTTTATCCAGTTGATACTTTATTTGAAACGTTTATTTTTCGTCTCTCTCAGCAGTTTTCTCGCGTTTACTTCAAATCAATTTTCAAAAAAAAAAAAACTAGAAGAAAAACTTTTTTCTCGATAATTGTCAAACGCGTCACGAGAAACTATCAAAATAATGTTGCTATAGTGTCTTGAAATTTACACAATTGAATACGTAACTTCGCACTACACGTAAATTATTATTATTTTTTTGTACTTCAACTATATTTAAAAATCACGAGTCATAATTTTTTTTCTTACCACTTTTACGACAAAGCTTCGCTCGGAATCGCGTTATTGGACGCAATGATTTACAACGATAAAAAAAAAAACCTCTAAAACTTTATTTACAGACTGATTCACTTATAAGCGACATCGTTCACAACACTCGCGGCTCGCTATTCATCTTTATTATTTCATCACCCGCTGGCATTCCAATTATAATAATTTAAAACTCGAAAGAAAAAAAACCGTTTCTGCAATTTACGCTGTTATGATGGGAGATGGGAGGGAAATGAACATGTAGAATAATTAATGTGAACTTATGATAATGCACTCTACTCGAGTGATCTGTGACCCGTATAAATTCGAAGTAAACCAATACATTTCAAAATGGAAAAATAATTCCCGACATTCGTATAGTCGAATGAATGACGACGGGTGACTATATATAATATGCAGAGAATCCGTAGAGAGAATTACATATTGTGTTGCGTAACTTTTTCTCTAGTTTTCTTTCTGAGAAGTTGTTCGGATGGACATATTGTTTCGCCGTCGTATTATTTTCATTATTCTTATAAATATCCAATATAAAATTGATTATGTAATCGGACGACATCGTCGCGCGGAGAAATTCATAGCGAACCAATACGAATAAAATGTGCTTATTAATTAATAATAAGTATCCAACGTTGAAAATTCGCGCGTTAAATCGTCACATACTCGTAGTAAAATAAATAAAGAAAGAAAAAAAATAGAAAACGAGTGCTCGGGGTATAATAATTACGCGTATTATTATTTTTTACTTTAACGTTATCAGTTTTCATTGCAGAGACTCTCTCTACTCTCATCGTGCGGCTCTCGTCTAATATACAAAAATCAAAATTTACTTATGTTTTTTGGTATTCGTTAATGAAGAAAGAAAAATAGATGTTTTACTGTACAGAATACGAGTGTAATAGACAAATATGAATAATGAATAATATCTAAAGGTCAAGCTAATTTATTCGCACGGCATTTCTTTTTTTCGTGTCGATTTTCTCTCGCGAGATTCTTAAGATTTGCCGGTTGAATTGATGTACAGAACAGCAGCGGTTTCGAGTAGTAGTTCTGTGTGAAATCGATACCAATTAAATTCGAACGATATTTCGATTTAATTGTTTTCGCGAACAAGGCATTAAGAAAATAATACGTAAATTGATACGTTTAACGGCTGTCAGCTGTTTTTAATATACTTCTGTGTTATAAAAAAAAAAAAAAAAGTATACGGATTAGATCATAGATCATACACAAAAATTTCGGCTCTTGATATTATCGTCGTATTTATCCTTGTGGCCGTCGTGTTGACTTTGCTGCCACACACTGGTAATACGATTTCGTCGTCTTTATACAGTCATTGTACAAATATTCTGTGTTCAGATGTAATCGCATCGATCCGTCAGATGTCCGCCGGGGCTATAAACAAACGGCGACGTTCAATATTTTATTGCGCAGATTCCCGTAGTCATCAGTGTAGTGTGTACTCCAGCGTTTAAAATATATTTATTTATTTATTTTTTTTTTTTTTGATTTTTTCGACCACGTAGAAACGAATTTCCTGATATTTTCGACACGACGTTGTTGAGAAAACGTATCGAATCATTTACCCGTTTTTTACCAATTACACGTGTGTATATTTATATAAAATAGGCCGTATGCGTACAGCGCTGGTGCAACGTATTCGTTTATAATTCCACAAAGTCGATCGATATTGTGCAAAAGCGTCGTCGTGGGTTTACACGCCATTTCCCTCGAGCAGACCATCCACGAATATCTATCTATCTATATATATATATGAGTTTGTCCAACACAATTAACTGAATTATTTACGTTGAACAAATATTTTATTTTTTTTTGTTATTATTATTATTATTTTTGTTTCAAATATTTACGCGCACGTCAATTGTTGGGACATTAAATTTTCTCGGACGTTTCGATTTGCTGGAAATAATAACGACCTTGAACCCATACGTATACCGAACGTATAATAATGATGATGAACGCGCGTATGAAATATTTAAATATATTCATATATTATTGTTATAATTTTTTTACTGTTTTTCATATATATATATAATATAATATGTCGAATATTATTGTTTCGCCGTGTACCGTTATCCGGAGTGTACGAATAGCGCGCACAACAATTTTCCTATCGATTCATCCCGGTCTCTGCAGGGCAAATTACGTCGAAATCAAATTATTACTCTATACGCGCGTATTAAAAATGACGATATTTTCGTCGTTTTTTTTTTTTAAAAAAAAAAAATAACGTTAATTTTCGATACGTAAAACAACCGTTTTCGCGTTGTTCATACAGAAAAATAAAATCGTACGCATTCAATAAAATATTGTATTACGGTTTTTGGAAGTAAAACAATATCGATATATTTTTTTTTTTGAAGAAGAAAGTCGACCTTAAAGCGTTCGTATTTTCGTTACTCGAGCATTATATACGACTGCAGTGGAGCCTATATATACACCTGTACAGACAGATATTGTATATCGATCGTAGCCCGTTCCGCGACGTTCGTAAGTAAATTAAATATTAAACAGTTTTCCATTTTATTGGAAATATTCGTATAACGTCGGGGGAATATTTCTTACGATCGCCTTTGCGCGTGTTCTCCACACGATTGTCCTTTATTATCCGCATTGAGTCCCCCCCGCGTTGTAGCGACGACACTATTCACCGGTTCCGTGTTGCTCGTCGGTTTCGGTCGATTTTGATTTCGAAGACCGCTTAATGTACGCGTTATAATATCGCTTTCGTCCTCTGCTCCGTGTATCCCGTTTAAAAAATGTCCAATTCGTTTTAAAGTATGAACCGATAAAAGCTTTTCGTTGTACGCCGTCGATAAATTTTATTTGACGTCATGTGAAATCAACGGGGGTTACACGCTCGATAATATCGAATCTTCAATTCGCTTTCCCGTACGGCGCGGCGTATGCGAAATACGTATTTATACATTTATACAATCCAAAATGTTATCGAACATTTTTATACGTAAAAATATTATTATATGGGCCTGGTGAATTTTGAATTACTATTTATTTGACAACGTTTTCGTCTTCAGTGTCAAACAACTACTGGGAATCGTTCGGCGCGCATACCATTCCCTTTTATAGAACGGATGACGCCGTCCGTCGATGACGAGCCATCATGAGTTTATCAATTGTTTAGCTAACGATTTTAATAAATCGTTTTACAGAGGATTTAGGTGACAATTCATCGAATTACTTTTATTCGTCGACATTTCTATTGCTCCAGTTCCTCTGGAATTAATTTTATTCACTAATCGGTGTGCCACGCTATTCCAGGCACCCATTCTGTGTTGTCAACAACGGATTTTTTTTCCCGATACATTGTCTGTAAGCATGCGTCGTTTTAAAATACACGCACTTACTCTTTTTAATTTTTGAACGCAGCGCATTTTAACGGATTCGATTGAGAAATTATTTTTAAAACTAACAGAGGAACAAGAAAGGCGAGAAAAAGCGTTAGAGACACCAGCGCTTTAACAACAAAACAATTATTCGAAGAGTTGTAATACGAGAGCGGCCGTCACCACACGTTTCAAATGAAATCTTCAGAAATCTTTAAAATAAAAAAACACAAAATCGATATAGCGTCATCAATGAATGACAATTGGACGAGTCCGTTAGGAAACACCAATCGATCGTGTCGATCGGTGCAAATGGACGTGGTTCGTCGATGGATCGATCGTTCTGTAAAAGGGAAATGTGCCGAACGATTTGGGTACATATAGTTGTTTAACACCGAAGATAAAAACATTTTTTTCGAAACACGTATTTTGTTACGATGAGAACAATTTGTTGTTTTTTTTTTTTTTTTTGTAGAAATCGGGTTTTCATTTTTATATAAATAATTGTACGAGTAACTCAACACCAAAATGATTATTTTTGTTTTTCCGCTTGGGGGTATTTGGTTTGTGATTCGAGAAAAGAAAACCAGACCGCTGTCCGGTCGAGAATAAAAAAGAAATTATTGTATAATCGTCGTGTCTCACATTAAGCCAATCACTCGGCGGGATTCAGTGAGACACGAATAATACGCGCGTACAATCGACGTGCGGATAAAATGCATAATTTTTTATTCGAATATTCGTTACATAATATATTCGTATGGATATAAAACGTTTGCGTATTTTCTATGGGATAAAAAAAAAGTGTAGGAAATCGCGGATCGTATTCTCTCTCCGTTCGAATCCCGGACGCTGTTGATTCGTTCGTCTTCCGATTGAAATTTCGCGCTCGGGTTTTTTTTTTTTTTCGTTTTGTCGACAGAACTTCAACGGTTTTCATTTACGTTTTGACTGCGACGACGATAACTAATATACCGTCGCCTCGGTTTTATCACGTTACCGAATAATAATCGGAAATAATTGACAGTCGGAAATAATTTAATAATAATATACGTCTCGTTCGAAGTTACGATATTCCCCGGGGTTTTCGGCCCGCGCGTACAGCCGCCAAGGACACGACGATTATTTATTTTTACGCGCGATTTTCAAGAGTAAAATATTATATTCGCGTGTTTAAAAGAAAAAAAAAATATATTTTTTTAAATTTTATTCTCACGTTTCGAGCGGTCAACGACGGATACACATATATGTATATATATATTACAGTGTCTTAGCCCGGATGGGGAGATTTTACGTTTTTTACCGAGTTTTAAGTGGGTAATTGAATAATTTAAAATGCGTTAAACAAAACGCATCGTTTTGTGACGTATAAAAAAATATAAACGTAATTCAATAACTGCAGTGAATATGTAATAAATATAACGGTAGTAAATTACACAGACCGTTTACTAAATACTTGCCGTTTTTGCGGAAAAATTCGAAGCGAATTTATCATATAACGCACTGTAGGTTTTTCATCGGCACACAATCGTTCGGTTTTGAAAATGTTTTCAGGCGATTCCGAACGTTAGAAAATTAATAAAAAACCATACAGTTCATTACTAACGATTTATACAGAAATGTCCACTGTTTGAGGATTATAAAATACCGTGTAAATATGAACGCGATTGCGGACACGAATTCGGACGAATATACGAGAGAGAAAATTTTGATTTAAAAGAAAAGAGAAAAAGAAATCGATAAAAAAATTATTTAAAAAGAAAACCCGCGGTTAATGGATGACTATTGGAGAAAAACCTACTACTACGTTTGAAAAGCGTCGTTTTATAATCCGAAACATTGAAAAGAACGCCTCGCGTTTACCATTTATTTTCTCACACGTTCACTTTTCAGTGCCCAATTCCCTCCCACAGTACAAGACTTGTCCCGAAAGCCGACGACGTTTCGTCGTCGTCATCGTCCGCAACAGCCTCCGTTTGCTCGCCGTTTTCATATTATTATTATTTTTAAACATTTTCCAACGGCACGCGGAACGCGCGAAATCCGTAATAACGCGCGATCGATATCGTTTTAATATTTTTGTGTTTATATACGCGACATAATCCGGGCAGCGGATTTTTATAATAAAGCGCTAAAAGTAGTGAAACACGACCGCGAAAAACATAACCTAAAATGTGCTTTAAAAGAAAAAAAAATATACATCTGGCGGTTTTTACACGCTGCCGCGGTACAATTTAATAATACCTAAAAAATAGATCCGAAATGTGAATAATTTCTATAACGTTCTAGTGATAAATGTTACGGGATTTATTGGAAATCTCGTATGATGTATTATAAAAATTCAACGCATAAGAGCGAAAGAAAAAGAAAAACGCTAAAAACCTATAACGTTTTAAGGCGATGAGAGAAATTTGCGATATAGAATTTTACACTCGGAATTCTTGACGCCATACTGAACAAATTTATACGCATATTACTGTGCAATTTTCATCAGAAAAAAAAACCAACGCGTATCTATTATCATTTTATGCAGATACATCGGTACACGGATACAATTACGTGGTTACCACTGAACTCAACCATAGGGGATTGAACGTTTACGATTACGCGCGTTTTTCGCATTGACTCTGCTTTAACGTTGATTACAAACGCTGTACAGAATCCCGATTATAAATGTATGTGTTTAGGATTTTATTATTATTATGATTATTTTTTTTTTTTTTAATAGATCAGAACGCCGAAAGTGTGATAAGTATAAGAAGTGTTTTGAAATTCAATACTATGTAGTGCACACGATTAATATTGATTTCCGACTTATCGATTAATTTTTGTCTATTGTCACGTACGATTGTGAATCGTATTCAGAATAATTTTTATGAAACGTATTTAAATACAAATTATTTCGAAGCATATTTATGAATACTATTAATTTTCTATAACTAAACGTCTTAATAATTGTTGTTATTTATATTTATTCATTGCTCTTTCAATCTACCTATTTACATTGCATCGGATTGGTTTTTTTTTTTTTTAATCATGAGAATTTATACGTCATTTACGCGCAATACTTTGAAATTGATATTTCGTAGAAAATCGTTGACAAGAGAAGTAAACGTATTTTTTTGAAAATTAACGGTCCCGTGTATTCTTTTACTTTATTTCGTTGTACGAAAACGTTGATAATACAAGTAAATATTATTAAATTAAAAACAATTTATTTATCATATGAAGTTATTACGCGATCTTAAAATAGTTAATAATAATAATAATGTAAACGAATAGCTATGAATAGATAAATGAAATATTTAAATAAAAATACAAAAAAAAAAAAAAATGAATATTAACCGCGCGATGACGTACTCGATTGCGAGGTTTTTTTAATCGATAATTTTTCTTTTGTAGAACGTAATGTAATTTTTTTTTTTTTTGAACTATCGCGCCAAAACCATTGCGGAGGTATTTAAAATGTAAAATAAAAATGTTTTAAATATCGTCAAAAAAAAAAAGACTAAACGTCAGTTTTTCACGGAACGCTAAACGAATTGCGCGAGCGATTATCGAATGAAATTGCCGTCGGCAAACGTTTGCCGCCATTCCGCCGGCGTGTTTTTGTAAAAATTTTTCCTTCCTTCTCTGCCGATCGGTTTTTGAACGGCAAAACGCGCCAAAAATAAAATTCTCTCGATTCGACGACGCCGCGCAAACGACGCGACGAAACCCGGCCGGATAGCAGACGAATTCCAAATTTCCGGATCCGGTGCCGTCTTAAACCACTCGCTAACACAACGCCTCCTCCTCCTTGTACGTTATCCATTAGTTTTTCCTTTAGAAAAAATCGCAATTTTTTTATATAATTTTTTTTTCTCGCTACTGGAAATTGTTTAATAACGGTCAGTGATTTTCACATCGATTTTCATTTCGATTTCAATCCTGCACGATGAAAACGATAGATACAATAGGATTTTCAAGAAAATTAAAATAATAAATATTATAATAATCTTTCTTCTTACACGGCCTGTTGTAACAGAATCATGTTTATCGGCCGTCAAATATATTTTTTTTCGTCCTTCCACGACATCAAATTGGACTGTTTGTTTTCAATTATGCGAATATTTTCCGACGCTAATTTCGGTGGCAGTTTTTTTTTCGCAGAACGAAAAATCCGCGGCTTTACGTTTTCATTCGACGTTTGTTTTGTGTTCCATACCAATAATACAATAAAGAACTTAATTGAAACAAAAAAAAAAGAATGTTCAGCACAGGTGCATTACAAATACGATTATCGCACATACGGTACGAAAATTTAAAACACAATTACATTCGTAATTTCACAACCGTTTTTTCAATATTGTAAAATAGTCGGAGTCACGTGAATGTCGTGTTGCTGCCAACACTATTGCCACCTGACCCCGTCTCGTTTATTCAAAAATATTGCAAAACATTGCACAATCATATTGCACTAAGTATCACAAATGGATTTACAATTTTAGATCAACTTGACCAAACCTAAGAAAATTATGAGTCGTGTAGCGTTTCGCGCCGCGGTAATTCACCAGTTTTCATTCGAAATCGATTGTCGTTCAGCGTCGATATTTGTTATTACCATTATTATTTTCTCGGCGACGAAATGAATTATATTTTTATTTGTAAATTAGCGTTTTTGAAAATATCCGAAAACTAGACGAGAACCGGGGAATGTATTAGTAAAAATTACGGACGTTCGTTAAAGACGTGGGCAATATTTTTGTGGAGCGTACATAAAACGATAGTCGTATGGACAGGGGGAAAAAGAAACGCGATTTTTTTCCATTCGCAGTTCTCGGATAAAAAACGTGTACACATTTTATATGGTGTGGTGTACGTTATTGTTTTCTCGTAAACGGGTTAGTGCGCGTTAGTTGGAAAGCGACAAGACGTGTGGGGAAAGAGTGTCACGTGCACGGCTGATTTATCGATTTCCCATATGGACCAGAAATACGGAATTCTCTCTTGTGGCGTTTTTTTGTTTCTTCTTTTTTCTTTTTGACCACGTTTATCGCCATCACGTTAAACCGCGTGCGTTAAAATGTTATACACTGTACAGACGTGTACAATAAAATAAAAAAATATAATTCCGAACAAGAAAAAAAAAAACGTAACTGTGTGGAAAACGTGATTTTCGATTTTCGCTTTTCGTTTGACGTTCTACAGTCCAACAGAATCGGGTTTACTAATAAATCGTTGGCAATTTATCGATTTTTACCGCAATTAATATGAAAAGAGAAACTAGTTTTTGTCTCGGTGTTTCAGAAAATAAATAAATTCGTCGTTTTATTCTGTCATTAATCATCGAAATAATATACCATTTATACGTGTCCGTCATTATTGTACGTATTACTCGTTTTTAAATTATTACTTGCGTATTTTTTTTTCACAATAAATACTGTAATTATTATATTAAACTCGAATATATATCATAAACGAATGATCATTTTTTTTTTTTATATTCATTTTTTATGATGTAATTTTAGATTCTGGGCGAAACGAGGAAGCTCTTCATTTTCCGTGTACGAATTTTCGACCAGAAAGAATTTTCGGATTATCTCGTCATGCAAATATTGTTATCGCTCGGTACGTTATTTGAAGCGTATTTCGATTTTCCCTATTCGCAATAAAAAACCGCCCGGGAAAAAAATTGGAAGAGAAATTATTTTTTAATCGAGAAATTAAAAATTTACCGATATTTGTAGACGCTCGAAATTTACACCGAATATGTAACTTTGTGTAGAAAAATTTCGCACAATTTTCGGCTATTTATAGCAATTATTAACTGTTTAAACAGTAGGTACTATAGGATGAGTAATTTTTTATTTTAAGGGCTGAAAATTCTATAAAACATCATAGGTTCCACGCGTTATTTCGACTATTTTCAAAAATTTTTAAGAACGCTAATAAGTCACAGTTTTTTTTTTTTTTTATTACCACTTTTCGTTTTCCGACCAAGTGTATTGCGCACCGAAGTTCCGTCCAGAATCGTTTTATTGAAGGCAATAATTTATAAAACTAACATATGCGAAAGAAAATAATAATCGCTTTATCGTGACTTCCGATTCGTCTTCCGAGGTAAAGGGCAACTATAAATGTTAAATAGATATTTATTGAATTTACGCGTTTAATAAAACATTTTTTTTATTCTATGTACCGTTATACTCGTTACCTCGTATTAAACGATAATAATAATAATAAAAAAATTATATACATATATATATAAATATCGTCGCGTATATACGTCTATAAAATATTACACTATGGATAATCGGAGATAAAATTATTACAACTGTTCCCAATAATAGCTCGTGGTTTTCCGATCGGATGCTGCAGCGCAGTCATATAGTGTACCGTTTATTTACCCGTGTGATTGTAAGTAAAAAAAATGTACGCGAACATATATCGGAGGAGTTACAGCGAATTTTCGTTGTGTAAGCAGTTTTATAAGCTTTAATTCGATACCAAAAGGATTTTTTTTTTTTTGTAACGGCGGTGTATCGATTACGCGTCCGAGAGAATCCGAAACAAAACGCTTCCGACTGCCTTGGAGTATTGTTTTTTATTTCTTGCGTCTGGTTTTTTTATTTATTTTTGGTCAGATCGAGTGTTGAACAACTCGAAATGGCCGAGAGGTTTTTAAATCGTCCCGGACACAGTTTCGTTCTCGCGGTGCAGTGTTGTAACAATAAATTCCGTTAATTCGATTTTCAATATTGTCGATTTTCCGTTTGTCGGCGGGAAAAAATGTAATTTTTTCATTAAAGTAGAACTTTATTATTATTATTATTATTATTATTATTATTATTATCATCAATAATAATTGTTCGTTCTGTGAATGGCGGCAGGCAGTAGCGCAATTAGAAATTAGTGGTGATGAGGATAGTTGATTATATGTGATATGAATATTATTATTCACTATTATTCATTGATTACTGTGACAAGAAGAAAAAATAATAAATATCCTCTCGACTTATACAGTAGACCAGACTTTCCGTTTTATAACGAAGACGTAGTTAAAATCAACAAAAAAAAAACGAAAAAACGAAAATTTAAAACGCGTATTTTACTAATTTTAGATCAAAACTTACTTTAATTTTTTTATTTATTTTCGCGCATACTTAATATAGGATTATTTTTTTTATACACATAAAAATTATGTTTTTTTTTCTTCTTATTTTTACTATTATTACTATTTTTTAAAAATTGTCAAAGGGCGCTAGAACCATTAAATCCCTCGTGGTTATGCCGCTGCCGGCAGGGATCGGATTTCTAAACGATACAGTCGATTTTTTTTTTTTTGATATTTTTTGTAATAACAAGTGCAGTGCACGGATAGAACCGTACAATTACTGTCATATTTTCAAATTATATTTCGTCGTTTATTTGTCGACACGATTTGCGGACTAATACAAATTTCATTTTTATTCCGCGGTATAACGAAACTCGTCTCTACAACAGTATTGCTCGCGTCCAGTAATCGTTATTATTATTATTATTATTATTATTATTATTATATACGAATTACGTGCACGTCAAAAGTATAATAATAATAAAAAAAATATATATACTTGGATGGCAGTTGACTTCCTCGACGCGGTGATGATACGTACGGGGCGGGCAAGTACGTGAAATCGACTTGACAAACTGCCTTGAAATATGTGCGCGTATACGCCGTTCACACAGTCCCATCTGTCTTGTGTCCAGTAATAATTGTATCCACTTGTACCGAGCAATTTTTCACTATTTTCCACGGAGTCTTCTTCACGCCTAGAACGTAAAAAGCCATCGTTTCGAAGCGTTTTTCAACGTCACCGTCGTGTTCCACTGTAACGTTCCGAAGAATCGATGAAATCACCGATCATTCGGCGGTATATAAGCACGTATCAATCGTGTCCGGCAGAATCCAATTGACTTGGACCGTACTATTATCAGAACACGCGGTGAATAATGCGATTTCTCACCGCGGATTTCGTCGTCGTCAAACTGTCAACTCCCCTGACCGAATAAAATATACTCTCGGTGTTTGAATCGAGAGAACAATATGAGATAGTATTAAAGATATTATATCGGAAAGAAAAAAAAAATTCCGTTGTCTTGTACACACTCGTGAGAGAAGTCCGTGTAAAGGATTGCGCGAACGTTATATAGGATGATTACCATTTGCGATACGGTTCAAGGGAGAAGAATACGATTTGTGCCAATAACGTAAAAATGGTTAATAATTCGTTTTTTTTTTTTTTAACGATATTTAAAATGTCTTCTTAATTTATATTATGCGCACTTATCTGGACTTTGTAACATTTTGTAATAGCTGTTTGTTTTTCAAGTCTTATAAGATATTCACGGGAATACAAATAATTTAAAATTAAATCATATAACATTGTTACTATTTTTTTTTTTTTTTTTTTTTTTTGCTGCAGATTTTGACATTGTCAGTCAATTTTTAGAAAAATCAGTAGAAAGGCGATGGGAATATTTTCAAAAAAAAAAAAGAGTATGATGTATTCGATTACTTCTACCTTCCTTTGCAATTCAAACACTGTATATTATGTCGATCGTGTTGCAGCCAAAAATACGGAGAATTTAATTCAATCGCAATAACCTAACCTCGTCCGTTCGTTTGGCCGGCGGCGATGAGCAAATAATTCGTATGCATAACACACGTTTTTTTTTATACCTAACGGAAACGTTCACTTGTGCTTTTAATGAACAGACATTAACAGTGAATGACCGAAAACAATATGTGTGTAAAAAAAAAGACACAAAACGCTGTTCGTTTAAAATGACGGCTTGAAAATTATTATTAAATTCATCATCGCGCGTCGTACGGTTATCCGAATACTCGAAAAAAAAAACCTTCAACGTTTTCCATTGTTTGTTTCTGTGCCAACAATAGTGGAAATTATTTTTACAAAACACAAAAACGGATTCTTCCTCGAATGTTTTTTTAAATATGCGAATATGCGATGATGACACTGTTTGTTCGCCGACGAACTTACACCAGGTTTTCTCGTCGTCACATAAAATTGCGAAAATACGTCGGCTGTACACATAACGCGATAGCCCAAAAGACTCTCACCAAATAACTCCTGTAGTCCCACTTTGTACGGTGTATATAGCGTGGTAAATTTTTTTTAAATCGTACGATTTATGCATGAACACGTTTCGATCATAATTTATTACAAACAACAACACTTACGCTATACATTTTCGCCACGCGAATTGACCCGGGGGAAAAAAATCCTATAATTTTTACGTACTTGAAAAAGGAGAATAGAACGTTATAAAATTCGAAACGTTTTTTGTTTATTATTATACATAATACGCGTACGTATAAAGTTTTATCGCGAATTTTTTTTTAATGTGTCGGGAAAAGTTTTTTATTTTTAATATATGCGTTGTTTCTTTTTTTTTTTTGGTTCTTTAATTAAAAACAATTACCGATTTTAAGCTGTAGTAATATTTGGTTTGGATGAATTTTATTTATACTACGACGGGATATTCTGCGCACGCCTCTACATATATATATATATATATATATATATAATATTATAATCGTATCTCACGTGAAATATCATTAAGAAACACACGGTCCGCAGATATAACGGTAATTCTGCAGCGGTCGGAGAGGACGAGGAGAGCACATTTTCGAATCATTACGCTCAAGTCGATTCTTTTAATGGACGGATATCGTACGCGCGAACGATTTATTACAAATGAATTTTGGTACACACAATATATAGATAATCAGTATAAATAATTGAATTCCTTACGATTTGTCGAGTTAAAGTTGAAAAAATATATCAGTCGGTCGGTGTAAAAAAAAATAAAAATAAACCGTCGCACCAAAAGTCAGGATCGTCGTATAGGTGCGACATTAACGTCTACAAAAACACTATTACACATTTCGAATGACTCCTTGTAGGATAAGAAACGCTATTGATTTTTTTTTCTTTTTTTTTGTATTTGTGCTTTTAGAAATTATTAAATCTACGAAACACGATAAAATGCCATTGTGAAAATCCTCCACTGTTAAAAAAAAATTATTATTATTAATACGTAATTTCTTCCATTACACTGTATAGTTTTGATTAGTAATGTATTATAGGTTTTTATTTACTTAAAAACTCAATACGAGCACGTACCGAGTGCCCTGGTAAGAAAAAGGGAAATAGAAAAAATGTCAAAGAGAGCCAAAAAAAAAAAAGATGAAAAATCATTTCCCCTTTTATTAAGAATGTTTAAAAGTCGAATCGTAATATTTTATTATATTTATATAAGAGTTAAGAGTGACCTACGCATTTACTGTATAATTAAATACCAGTACCACTCCGATAATCAATTTCAGCTGAAATTTGTGGCCGACCGACGTATACTTATTCAATAGACGCGCGACAATAATTTCTAAATATATTTAACAATGTATAATACAAGAAAGAGAAAATTGTTCGAAATAGAATTGAAAAAAAAAAATGGAAAAAATTTCAAAAACGCACTAGTACATTTTGTTGGTTTTTACTTCACAATCGTAAATCGAGAATCTGCTGTGACACTAATGAAGAAAAGTATAGTAATAAAAAAACATTCGTGATATAACAAAAGTTGATTATACATTCGTTATTTGTTATGTACTATATCGAATATTTAATAATAATAATAATAATAATAAAACGTACGATTTACGTATAAATCACAATTATTATGATTAAAATTCAATAACTCGGGCTTTTTATTGGCTTTTATGAATTCACAAGTTTCGAAGAAGAAAAAAAAATTAAATTGTCTTTTAAATTTTAAAAAGTAAACGTCTTATAATTCTTTTTTTTTTTTATTTTACGTTGCCTGTGAATTGCGAATTCACTGGCCCTGAGGCGCCGTTTGGAGGACGTTCTGCTTAAAAACGTTTTCTAACGAATTTTTAACGTTTTTATTTTCACGCGAACGATGCGTTACACGCGAAAAGTCTACACCGCACATTCGGGGATATAAATTATATTACGTCAATTTATCGCATTTTACGGGTAGTTTCATCGTTATGACGTGCAACAGCGACCTTTGTGTATACAAAGCAGCACTGAGCCAAGAAGACGCGTTTCGTTTTTGCATTTCATGCGGAAAAGTACCTAAATCTTGGACTCAAGACGTTTATTGCACTGGTCCACGAACACGAATACAACGAATACGTGTTTTGTATTGAACACAACAATCAGTGGCGGGACTACGGGGAACGGGATGAATTTCGTAAAGGGACCCGATGAAAAACATTTCCAGAGTATTTCTTTTTTTTTTTTAAAAAAAAAAGTGAAAATAATTGTGTACGTTACATTTACAAGCAACGAAAATACGATAAAATCGTATTTTTTCCGCCGACTCGATGCCGATGGTGTAGCGACAAATTTATTTATACTTTATGTTCACTAAACACTTTACGTCGAACTCTTGCCTCGCCGCGGGTAAACGTGTAAATTAACGTAGCACACGACGAAAATGAAAAGAAATTTTTTCAAAACGTATTCCACACCGGACTTGTATTTTCTAAATAAATTTATTATTATTTTTTTTTTTTCATTAAACCGAGGACACGTTTTAAAAAGAGCTATTTTCGAATCCGCGGTGACCGCTTCATCGTTAATGCATAATTATTTCGTATTTGTGGGCGTGAATGCGTTCACGAAGACAGGACCGAAAATAAATTCTACATGCGTGGGATATTATTATACTGAAATAAATGATTTTTTATTTCCATTTCTGATTCGACGTACAACTATTATTGCAAATTATTTTTATTGGAATAAATCGATTATAATTTTTTTTTTTTATGTATATTTATTCGGTATTTCACACGACTTACACCAATGTCGATCGTCGATAATTTCCAGCAAATCTGTTTAACAGAATACTAGTATAATAACGTTTTTTTTTTTTTTTTGACAAATTATATAATTGTTGTACTTAAAAACTGCCAAATCAAACGGAAAAAATGAGAAGATTTATGTTTTTTTTTTTTTTTTCATTTCGTCAACACAATCGCAAACGGATAATATTGTACACTAATTTTGACCGGTCGTTCTTATTATTTCGAAATCTTAATACGTATGTAATTATATATAATATGAATACGTTCAAATAATGAGAATGATGCAAACGTTTTTCAACATCTCTCTCTGCAGGTCGCCCGTACGACGGCGATTTTCAGTATTCCGGCTTTTATTATTGTTAATATAAAAGCACGCTTTCCTCACATGTGTATAACACACGTACACTTGTGTTAGGCAGGAGAGTGGAAAACCTGCAATCAAAAAGAGTTCGCGTGTTACCCCGTCTGTTGGAGTGAAAAAAAAGTCACCGAGCAGTTTTCGGATCGTTAAACTATTTAATTAAAAATCGAGTCGTATATAATATATAGTATATTATTATTATTATTATTATTATTATAAATGGGGTAGCGGTGACACAACGACCGCTATAATAATAATAATAATAATAATAATATATCAGTGGTTCTCGATGATTTTATGTCCCAGTACCACGGTACAAATTTTTCTAAAATTTTCACGTACCACTTCAAAGAAAATCTCTTTAAAGCTAAAAAAAGCTTTGATCGGAGAACGAATAATTATTATGCAAATACACGATAATACCGATTCGCGGCGCAATAAGTATAAAATCGAATATTCGATTATTTTATTATTATTATTATTATTATTATTATTATTATTATTATTATTATTATTATTATCATTATTTATTATTATATAAAATTGTTATATTTATTATTCGAATTGTGCGGGTATTAGTTTTTATCGATATTGTTTCGAGAATGAACGAGGCGACGTCAATATCGCGTTCGATATAATATGATAACAACAGCTGTTTACTGACTTATATACACCATTGTGCTACGTCCAATTTTCGTCTGCGTTTATTTCCGCGCGTAAATTAATCGGGAAATCGTATTTTCGTAAGTATTTGTTCGACACACGAATGGGATATCGAAAACCGTATGGGAGTTGTGTGGACACAACGCCGAATAATTTTTTTTTTTTTCACTACCGGTGATGAAAAAAAAAAACGTTTCTACGGCCCAAAAGAATGTCGGGCGCAGAGTGTCGAGGGAATTACGAAAACCGTCAAAGAAATTACGAATTGAAAATTGTCAGAAATCCAAAAAAAAAAAAAAAAAAAAGTTCCAAAAACACCGGGGAAAACGCACGTCGGTGACGTTGTAAGCGAGCGCACTCAACCGGTTACCAGCGTTACGCTATGAGGTTACCGCCGCGGTATAATACGTGTTGTAGGAGCCTATAACCGCCCCGGGTTACATCGCCGCGACCATATCAGCTGTGTACTACTACTACTAACGCGCGTTTTATACCGTTTTCTGGTTATTGATTTTGCGCGGACAAAGGTTAAAAGTTTGAGCTCTATTAATTCCTAATAAAAGAAAGATACGAGTAGTGTTGTACAAAATGTACGACGAGGCGCGGCGGCGCCGAGAAGGTCACCGCCGCCGCTACCGTCGCACACGGCTAAGCAGAAATTTTTGAACGACGACCGCCTGTCGCTGCGGTTACCGGGGGAAACGGTTACCTATTTGTTTGTTTGTTTTTTTTTTCAATGACATTTCGCGCCTCGGACGACGGACGACGACGACGACGACGAAAAATTAGTTTTCATTTCCGACGACGTCCAAATCTCGCGGTTCGCGTCAAAAGCGGCCGCCGATTAGTTCGTTAAACTGTTTTAAAATTGTCGAAAAAAATAAATAAACACCGTTTTTGAACGCGCGTTTTACTCCTGATTACCACACGATTGTCGACACACACACACACGAAACGTTCATTTTTCAACGTATTTTTACGTGTCTGTTAAAAACGTCTCGTCGACCGGAGTTTGAATAATTTAAACGGGAACCGATTCGTGTACACGCGCGTCTACGTTTTACGGCGCGATCGTTTTAAAGGCCGTCGTCGCTAAGGCTGTTCGGGGGAGGATAAAAAAATATAAAACGTCGCGTGAATTTTGAAAAAAAAAACGAAGAAAAAAAATAAATAACCGATTCGCGGCGTATCGCTAGTTGTGCGCGTACGTCGTCTCGTATACCAATTCCCGTTTGATACGCGAATTGTTTTTCATAAGGTTTGCGTCTCGTTTTCCCCGTAATAATTACGCGTTATGTCAAAAGAGATGTTCCCCCGGTGTCCGAATCGACAAAACTGCACGATTTTTTTTAAAATACTTGCAAAAACAAAAAAAATCGCATTGGAATAAAACGTATTTGGGCGTTGCGAACGTGTTAATAACGGTAATAACAAGAAAAAAACCGTAGTGAAATCGAATCTCGCCGGCACAGGGTGTGGAAAATCTGTTTGAAAATTGTCTACACGACGCGAAAACGACAGTAATAAATTTTGTCTGAATTTTCTTTCGACGCGATGACACAAATACGCGAAATCCGCGGTGTCGTGTTTTTTTTAAAAAAAAAAAATATTTTATTTCGGCGAGTAAAGAATTACTTACTTAGGGGGGGGGGAGGCGAAGTCGTAGGTGCGTTATTGAAACGAGCGTTTTCTTTTTCGAAGAGAAAAAAAAAACATAAAATAAAGTAGAATTCGATCCGAGCATATTACGCCGCATTCGGTGTCAGACAAGTCACAATATTGTTTATAGTGTGATTATACGAAGTTAACGTGTACAAACGATACGGAAAACCGCGTGTTCGAGTACATTTTCACACGTATACGAGTGGCAAAGACGTTTTTCCGTAGTGTTTGTGGCGACTTTTTCTTTTTTTATTTCCTCCCTTTCTCTCTTTCCTAAGATTGGATTCTGTGAATTTCGTGCGCGTACCCGGTTTTGCTCATCGTACGTTAAACGTTCTATGGAGACAAGGCGCGGTGTATGGTTACACTTGAAAAAACAAAAAGAAAGACTATGCTTTAACAATAATAATAATAATAATAATAATAATTATATCTTTCGCTTTTATTTCTTTTAAACAACGTTGAAAGCTATTTTCTATTTACGAAATACTGCAGACCACGCAGAGAAATACCGGAGAATGACAAGCAAAAAAAAAAAAAAAAAAAAAATCCAAGAAAATAAAAATATATAATAAATCGCGTACGATTTCGCATAGTTGATAACGTCACTAACAAATTCTCTGAAACGACGTTCGCGTACACCCAAAAGAAAACAAAAAAATTAATTTAAAACGCACGCGTTTATATGGAAAACCTTTGGTCAAGAACTAAATCCAATGCGGAATATGTAAAATCAAATATTCGATACCGTTTTCTTTTCTTAATCACAACAATAATTGTTACTATTGATTTTTGTAATAAACTTTACCGCTACGCTTTCGATATTGTTTCGAACGAACGATGACGTCAATATTTTCCTATTCGGCGGCACGTCTTTTTCTACGTCCATTTGTTGTTGTAATGTATTTTCGCAAAGATGTGTTGAGACGAAAGGGATCAGAAACGCCGGATATTCTTTCTATTTCTTTTTTACTTTTGGTCGAAAACTCGAAATGTTCATGTTTTTGAAAGCACGTTTTACTTGCATTCACTGAATAAGTCCATCAATTTCCTGGTGTAAACAACACATCATAATATCGTCATATTGTTCTCCGCGGCGGCGTAACGGAAAATGTTAGATTTAACCGTTATGAGTACTCGTTTAAAAATTATATTTTTTTAATTCGGATAAATTCCGCTGTCCTTCTATAGAATTTGTGTCTCGAACGTTGGCGACAGATTTTTCTTGGACAATTTCGAAATTCTAATTAGATCTTGGCGAATTTAAATATATAATTTGGCATAAAACGCGTTTGTGTTACACGCTTACAGACACCAGTGTTTAGAACATTTAAACAGTCCACTGAACTGTATTAAGTCAATCTTGACGGCCAATAGAAAAAGTTTGGATTTTTCCTCATCAAATGTATCATTGTCAGGAGTAATGTAAAAACGTAGACCTCCGCACCTGAGCAATTATTACCGCAGGCTGGCCTAAAATATTAGTGAATAACTCGACATTTTTTTTTGTTTTCAAAGCGATTTTTTTTCACGCACCACCGGTTCAAAAACACTGTAACAGGAGCATATACTAAATCACGGAAAACAATAATAATATTAATAATAATAATAATAATACATAGTGAATAAATCGTAACCCGCGAGAAAATACAACTGCGATGCGCGTTTAAAGTCAGCAAAATTAATTTTTGTTTTTACTCGTCAATTTAAATTTTTCTAAAAAATAATATATATATACATAAGTCAAGCTAAACGAAGAAAACAAAAGCATATAAATTAAAATTGCCAAATTTTCTGAAAATTTGTTAATGCTGTTTTTAATTCTACGCTTTTCTATAAAGTTCGAATAAGTTAAATTTAAAAGAAGGAAAAAAACGAGTAATCTTATTACGAGTCGTTTAAAACGTTATTACGCGACGTGTGTTAATATAACAACAACAAAAAACTGATATAATATAATAGTAAAACCGATATATTTAAAAAAAAAAAGAAAAAAAAGCAGCGACGACTTGGACTGTATACCGGATTTCCATCGTGAATTCTTCCGGTGTAACAATAAAGAAGAAACGAATAAAAAATTTCATATATATTGTAATGTTCGCGCGATTATTATACGTTAATAATAATAATAATAATAATAATAATATGAAATATAAATAAAATATGAAATATGTTATTCGAATTCCGAGGAGGAGGGGGGTTTATTGACGATATGTCAAACGGGTATTGTACGCGGTGAATTGCTCGGAAGTTTATAAATAAAAAATTGTTTTTTTTTTTTGTTTCTTTTAAAAAAAACAACGCGTGTGGTCACGACATGTCGGCACACACGACACACACGCGCCGTCCTGCAGTGCGCGCCGTACATGCGAGTACGCGTTCGCGCACAAGTCGAAATTCAACGAGATATATTTTCGCGCAAGACTCCCACGCGTTCTGTTTGCGAAAAAAGAAAAATAATATATTTTCGAGAGACGAACGGAATGTCGTCGTCGTTTTGAAAACGACGTTTTTTCGACGAGAAATTTTACGATGGACCCAACGGCGGCGTTTAGATTTACACGGATTTCCGTCGCGTTCTGGCGTTTCCGCGGTAATGGGTTGTTACCGTATTAACGGAAAACGTATATAACCGTGACCAATAAACGAGTCTCTCGGTCACCGAAAAACGAACTTCGTAATAGAAATAATGTGAGTGTTATCGTAATATTGTGATTAAATAGATGTTCGTCTACAGAAAATTCTCACTCGTACAAAACGGATTGGAAGGGAATGCTTGAAAGATCGCAAAAAAAAATTTGTTATACAAAAATATTATCAGTTATTATTTAGTATTGTAAATAATTCCCCCGGACTACTACTACTCATTCCTCTTTACGAATATTTGACAAAATTTATAACGTTTTTATTATTATTTTTTTTTTTTTTAAATACTTTTAAAAAGTATTTTTCTTTTACGTTTGTTAATATATATATATATATAATAATTTTATTGCTTGAAATTGAAATCGTTTTATTATTATTATTATTATTATTATTATTATTATTATTATTATTATTATTCAATACGCTGTAACAGTAAAGTCATTATGGACAATGCGGGTAATATAAAAATATAAAATACCAACGCGGTTATTTACTTCAAAGCGTTGGGATATAAAAGATATTATATTTTGCGGAGCGATAATTTTTTTTCAAATTAAAGATCACAAGAAAACCTCGAATTATTATTATTATTATTATTATTATTATTATTATTATTATTATAATTATTATTATTATCATTATTATTATTATTATTTATGTTATGAAAATTAATAATAATATTACGTAGAATATACCGTTTGTGTAAAATGTAATTGAAAATATAATATTTAACGTAATAAATAGCTATTGTTTCGACGTTTATTTTATTATTATTATTATTATTATTATTATCCTAGACGGTTTTCAGTGGATGAAATAATAAGGTAGGAAAATCGATAGGACAAAAAAAATAAATAAAAAGATAGTAGTCGACTATTGCGTGCGGCGACACACGCGATTGGTCGGACATATAAAATATATACATATAAAATATAGACATATAAAATGTATATACGTATATTCGTTGGACAATAATCACGTTAACAGAAAATCATCCGAAACGAAATAAAATATCTTGGAATTATATTACTGTTCTTTCGTCAAACGATAGTATTCTTTTATTTTGTGCAACCACACCCACTAGATACGAGAGGGGGAATAAATATAGAAGCACGGACGCTATCCGTCGTCACATGTACCAATAAATTATACTTGACGTCAGATTGAAAAGGATAGTGGAACAAAAAAAAAAAATAGAGAATAAAAATTTACCTACACTTATATTATTTTCCCGAAAACTTCGCGAATCATAATAACAGTTATTTGAAATAATATATTTGAAAATATCTTGCATCGCACTGCCGAAAAAAAAAAATCCATTAATCCTTGTCTGAAATTGTACGATATTTGCTCGCCGCCGTCTGTGGACTTTTTGAATTATTCGACGTTCTCGTCAATTTCGAAATAGCTATTTTTCCCGTATACACGTATAACGTTTAAAATTTTATTTTTCAACAACGATAAATCCGTTGTATCGTCAATAATATTTCTATGTTAATCGTAACATTGATTTTAATACAGATTTAGTAGTGATTTAGACATTTTTGATACACGAGATAATATTCGTAAATAAATTCCGTTTTGGAAGAGTTACGCGTGAAGAAATTAAACGTATAACGTATTTAAAAAAAAAAAAAATGTTTTAATTATACGGATTAAAAAAAAAAATTAATATTCATATTATTTTAACGGGCCGTAGCTTAACAAATCAATTCCATCTTGCATACGCAATTTTTTCTCCGTTTTTTATTCTATGTGTTCTATTAATTGTAATTTTCTCCGTGTTATTCGTTAATTATTATTATTATTATTATTATTATTTTTTTTTTTTAATTCTGTCATCGCGTATTCGTATATTACACTTGACACCTGTCCAAATACAACAACAACTCCTCCTATAAATACATATGTATATATTTTATTCGGTTTTTCATATTATGTCTCGTAATATATTTGTTTAAAATATATTTACACAATTTTATAGAGCACATTATCCGTTCACTGCGTGACGATTCGGCGCACGGTATATTTTGTTGTGTACAACACACTTTACCTGTCGTGTTTGAATTTGACGAATTTCCACGGTTGACTGCGACTGCGGCGAAATGTTATTTTATATTAATATGTACTTGTCTTGTCCTCCAAAGTATTATTACTTCGCGTAACTTTATTAAACGCGTCATGAGTTTCCGCCGTTTCGTTATACACTTATGTGGTGACGCGCGTGCAAAAGAAAACACGTGTGTACCGTATAATAATATTGTCAATATTTGTATTAACCGTAGAGGCGAGGCGGTATTAATAACCAACGATGGACTATATAACCACCAAAAATGTCTTCGTAGAGAAACGCGAAACTCGGAATGAAAAAAGTTCTGCACTTCACTTACGGGAAACTAAAGCCACTATATCTGAGCATTTATGTATCGTATAATATAGACACTGTGCAGCGTGTATTTTCGATGATGTTCTATACGAGGCGAATAGAATGTATTTTTACGATTATGTGTGCCAATAGGATAGCGCAAACCGTGTTTTCGAAAAAGCTGTTGTTTCTGCTAGATTTTAGACGTGTAGAGTTATCGATTATTATTAAAAAAAAAAGAAAAAGAGAAAAACTACTGCAGCCAAACGAATTTCCCGATTATGGTTTTTTTTTTTTTTTTTTTTTGTGTTAAGAAAACCATTTTATAAATACTAATAATCACGATGAAATCGTCGATTTCTCCGTTTTGGACACGGAGATATTTATATATATATCGTATTGTTTTCAAATTCGAAATAATAATAATAATAATACCTCTGTCTAAGTAATCCATTTGAACCGATGTCTTCACTTCACAGCAATTCTTCTTTTTTTTTCGCTTACAATTATTTACAATTGCTTTCAAATTAAAAAATAATAATAAAACTCTAAAATCTTTGTTTAAGTGTTCCACTTAAACCACATTCACAGCATCCGAGGGCGAGCTATGGCGTTTTTTTTTCTTTAAGCAGAGAATATATAACATTTGGCCTGGGGACGAACTAAAAAACAATTCCGTCGCTTTAAAAACGATACCACGGGCAAGTACAGAAATATAGGCTCTTGGAAATGAATAATAATAATAATAATAAAAGTGTAAGCAATATCGTAAACGGAAACGAGATGAAGAAATGGAGGAGTGTTGTCATCTTGAATGTTCTGTACGCGCAGAAAATTCTCACTTATAAATGACAAAGAAAAGATGAACAAAAGAGAAAACGAAAAAGCTGAGCAAGCCACATTGAATACCGCGAAACTTTGTGAACTGAAATATCGTTAAACTGATGACGAACGCGAAGAAGTGTGCAAAATGGTTAACCGAACCAATGATTTCCGTTATGTTGAAAAAGACCAGAAAAAACATTTATTATATTCGTGTTTCTACCCGTCAAGTCAAAATTTCTTTTTCTTTTTTTTATTAAACGCGATTCGTGTTGACCTGTTTTTGGCCCGGGAAATGGTATAGCTTGTTAAGACAATTTAGAGCATTTAACAAAATAAATATACATAATACAATACGCAAAATAAATGTCTGACACTGTGTAACCATAACAACTGAAAATTCAATATCCTTTGTATGAGCGCATATATCCATTTACAGAGCAAATTAACCCAGAGAGATGATATCCTGCAATAACCAATATTCATCAAAGTTTGAGTATTTGTAATATCGCTCGAGAGGTTTTTTTTTTTACAATCGTCCGCGAATACCAAGACAACTAACTTACTTTTTCTTACAAAAACAGTATACATTTCCTTTACATAATCCTGTATTTTCTTAAAAGCGTACGCCGTTCGTATTCCTCCTTTCAATATCCAATACCGACTAATTGCAATTTCTCATTCGTAGAATTTTCAAATGCCTTAAAGTTTTGTCCGACAACATTTTTAGCTGTTCCAGAGACTTTTTTGCTCGGGCTATTCTTTAAGGCTGTACTTGCCATGTATTGTGGATTTCGACATGTCTCAATCAATACGAATTATTGTGTTTGATTCAAAGGCATTCTATGTCTCACGTGTAGAGGTATGTTTCGGTATAAAATAAAATATTCACACTCATATTCTACTGGTAGAATGAGACGTAAATAAAAAAAAAAATTATTATTATTTTTATTTATTTTATAAAACTACCCGCTCGTTAAACAAAGCACAAAAAAAAATAAACATTTATTCATAAATAAACCTTAAATTCCGCGATAGCCTTCCACCACGCCTATATAATATTATATATATTTTTTTGTTTTACGTTATACACACACACACATAAAAACGTTATAATATATTATCATGCTGGCATCATATAATTCATAACATATTTATGTGTATCAATTACAACGTACATACCATCAGATATTCAATTGTATTTTTGCAGTACATCTTCCAAAAATCATCTCTTGTTGTACGCGACGTTTCAATAATAATAATAATAATAATAATAATAATAATAATAATAATAATAATGATGATAATAATAATACATTTAAAAAGTATGTCCTTGAAATTGACATTCCTTTTTTTACTACGGCCATAAAAATGTGTGGGTGTATTATATATATATATCACTTTCGTCGTTCCAAAAGCCATTTCGAATTTATAATTTAACCACACATACCACTCATGTCGACCGCAAAAGTGAGTTCATCGATCAATAATATTATACTCGCGCGTATGTACAGAGAAAGCATTTTTCTACACGCCGAAATCCCTGTACACATCAATACGAATTATTGTTATTAAATATTATATGCAAACATGCTCGTTCATTTCTTCCTTCGACAATCGTCTGCATTCCTGTGCGTGTCACACACTCGGTACACGATGTGACAAAACGGCTGCTTGTCGTCATCTTATTATTATTATTATTATTATTATTATTATTATTACTATTACGTATGTCGTTCAGTGGAGATCGGCTTTCCAAATACGGTTTTTATACACTCGTAAAATTTTTATTTACTGCCGGAAATGAAAAAAAAAATTACGCGAAGAAATGTCTTCGAATTCGAAATTCACGAATTTCAAATACCTATATATATATATATATATATATATATATATATATATATATATATATATATATATGTACACTATGTATTGTAGTCGAACCGTCGACTTTAGTCGCGCAAAGAAATGTATAATAATAATAACAATTACAATAATAATAATAATAATAATAACAATAATAATAATAATAAAAATAATAATAATATGCAATATTCACAATAAATCGTCGTTTACTTATCGTGTTAGTTATACTCCTGTGGTGATACGAATTTTCTGATGGTTTCGTATCGTCGACTTAATGCGCGTTATACGCAAAAAATATGCAATAAGTATACAGATAAACGACTATGGCGCGCGTATTACACGAGTATAATATGCCTGTTAAAAATGTACCGTGTAATCTTTTTGCTGGAAAAATAAGAGAACAGTAAATTTATTCACCCCACGGCGAGATTATAAACGAGTAAAATAGCGTTTATTTATTTTTTTTTTTTTTGAAAAATTCCCCGTTATACAAACACAATATTATAACCAAACAGTTATATAAAATACAGCGTAATGTGTAATTTGTATGATGATTACACCGCATTTACGTGGTAGTCAATGTTTACGTATAATCATATTATCACTGTTATTACGTTCAATCGATTTTTCCGTTATGACTCAAATGAATGGAAAATTGTAAAAAAAAAAAAATCAAAACATTTTTCTCTAACCTGATTCGTTAACCCAGCGAGCGATCATATGATATGTCTCCGATACGTCCTAAAGCTGTTGCACCGTTGGATCGCGTATTGAAAAATCGTATAGATCGTTTATGGGTATATTTTTTTATTCGTCTAAATATTATTTGTGTATACGGATATTATTCGCTCGAATTACAATACACCGATGTTGTTTAATCGTATTTCGAGCCCATTTACGAAATATGTACACAAGTTTGGCGATACGACAATAGATTCGTAGTTACCCACGTTTTCGCTCGATACGAAAAAAAAAAATCAACAGTGATGCGACGTATAAAATCGAAAAACGTTTTCTATTTTTTTTTTTTTCAAATAAATAACATAGACGGACGTATTTGATAATACGCGTTCAGAACCGAACGCGGGCAATGAGACGATTGAAAAAAACGATATCGTACACACTAGCGTTTTAATAGCTATTGGCCGAACGAACCGTGACTGTTGTGGCCGTGTAGTGAGGTGTGTACTGAAATAATTTATGTGTGACAAGTGGATTTGTATTTCGACTCTTGGCTTTTGGCGTTTTTCATTTTGTGGACGGAAGAGGACCGCACTAGTTGGGAAAACGTTCTGACGGTAAATTGTTATAAATTATATTTATTATTAATGATTGTATTTTTTTTTTCGCAAATAAAACTCGGGAACGCGCGATATTTTATTACTAAAAAAACACTATCTCTCCAGTTTTTTTCGCTTAAATCCACACCGAATACGTGAAATAATAATAAAAATAAAAAAAAAGAAGTGTATAACGCGCGATCGTTGCGGAAAATGCTGTGCAAAATGAAATCCCGGTGATTTCAATGTGTTTCAAACCTGATCAGAGTAAACGCCACGCAATAAAGGCGTAGAAAAATAAACCGCTCGCGACTTTTGTCATTCGACACGGCCAATTTTATACGTCTAGAAATTTACAAAAAAAAAAAAAATTATATTTTCGTCTCGTAGTAGACGGGTTCCCGACCTTTTTATCGCCGAGTACCATCAGACACTTTTATGATCAATAAGCGTACCGACTTTATTCGAAACCGAATTAGAAGAATACTTTCTTCTTTTTCTCTCTTAAATATATGTCGCGCGGATGTCGCTTACGGCGAATTGCTTAAAGTTTTAGAATTCTGATATTACTACATAAATTTGAATACGATATTATCGTTGCAATCAATAAAACTATTCGGACCGGAGCTTCGGTGCAATACGCTTTGTCGGAAAATTAAAAACTCACAATTCATTAACATAATTGAAATAGGACCTTGGTCGTATAAAATTCTCCAACTCTCTTACGGCTTAAATAGTTCAACGCGTAATGATTTCCATAAATAACATAGAATAACATAGAGAGAGATACAGTTGGCTACCGCGGAACGTGATCATCCGAACACTCTTGTCAATCGAAAATTTCTACATAGAAAAATTACGTTATTGTAAAATCAATATAGGTTCCTCGTTACGCTCAGAATATAGAAATAGCGTTAAAAATCTATAATACGCTTGAAATACGCAAAAAAAAAAGCAAATAAAAGCTATATTTTTACTTGATCGCCGTCTATTACCTTGATGCGTAAAACGTATTTATAGTTATTACTCGGCTATATTCTTATCCGTATTAAACAACGATAATAATTATTAGCAAATGCCCGAGCCCCGGGCATTACTTTCCAATATAATCGAACCGCATAAATCCGTATAAAATAAATCATTATAATATTATTCCGGTGAATCCGCGTGCACGCGAACACAAACCTTTTTGTGTGAAAGGAAAATAAATATGAAAACGTCTTGTATGGATGCACGCGATGTTCTCGTACAATATACCGCATTTGTAGAGGATTTTTTTTTATTCCCACATCGCGTATAATATATTCAATTACTTACAAGACGCGCATCTTTCCTCTTTGTCCAACGCAGTTGTTAATGATTGCTATTTGTTTTCGAATTCAGAATAAAATATATAAATATACGACTGCTGCTGTTGCCGTAATCAAACCCGTGGTTCGCTTGATTCGTCTCGAAACGACGACCGCGTTAACCGCCACGGATCATTAGCGATTTTTATTCCATTGTAAAAATATAACAATAATAATAATAATAATAATAATCTATACGCGATGTTCCAACAAAAAAATATTTATTTTTTTTCAAATACAAACGCAATATAGTGTATATATATATATATAACTGAAATGAATCGCGCAATTCGTTTCAAACGGCCGAGTGTACGTTAAAAATTATATAATATTATCGTCAGTGTTTGAATTGTGGAAAAAAATTACCGACGCAAAAAAACAATGGCCGTGCAAAGGGATTCGCATCACGGGGGTGATGTCACGAACCAAAAACAACGGAAAATACATTATATTTTAACGTTCAATAATATTGTGATTCATGTCTTCGGTAACACTTATCAGTTATCACCAACGCACGTACATCACATTTATACAACAGGTATGTTAAAAAAACTACATGTCACGTTGGTATGAACTGGAGTTCAAAATCATGTTTTGAGTACAAAAAGAAAATCCCCTTATGGCGAGAGTTATGACTACTAACACGCCACGACGAAAAGAAAACATTAAAAATGTCCAAATACTTTTCGCCAAAAAACCGACCGAGAATTTACCGCTCTCCGTGCTTTCTGACCAACAAACAACCGTAATTTTTCATAAATCGTATTTAAAAAAAAAAAAAAAATCTAGATTCTTAAGATATTCTAGAAGATGAATCTAGATTCAGGGAAATTACAAAAAAAAAAAAAAAAATCGCTCGAACCCTTAAGACGCACACAATCCGTAGTTGACGATCAGATGATCTTCGTCCAATGATTTGCCAATACGTGTTGGCAACACGGACTGATTGAAATTCATAAGTAAGCGGAACGGGCGAAACGTAATTTACTTGTATCTGTACGCGCGCGAAAAAAAAAACGAAAAAATCAGAACGGTAATTGATTGAAAACGGCAATGAGCTGTTCAGTTTGTTAAGTTGATCCACTTCCGTGCGTGACGATTGGAAAAAAAAAAGTTCGAAAAATTATTTATTTTTTTTTCATTTCCTTTTTAGAGAAAAGACGATCTCGTTACCTGAAATCGTATTTAAATATTACTTATATAAACATTTATATGTGTCTTTAAGTGTGACGTGCATAACACACGGTGAATTTTTTTTTGTTTTTATCGCGACTCGTCAAGATTATCGTTACACGCAATATACGTTTAAGGAACGTTTATAGATCATTTTATGTACTCCGTGCGTATGCACGTTAAACAAAATTAAATTCGATTTTTTTTCAAACGGCAAACAATTTTTTTCCCACACACTACTGACTACTCGTAGATTAATAAAATACATAAAAATTACTTTTTTTTTTTTTTTTTTTAATTCTAATTTTCCGTTTATTATTAATTATAGTTTTATATGTTGCCGCTTTTTTGGAAACCCGCCCGTCAATATAATACACGTTTGTATTTGACGGATATTATTAGGACAGTGTGAATTATTAATGTCGATTAGAAGAGACGTTTTATAAAATTAATTTCCAATTTCTTCGAAAAGAGTACAATTTACAGTTTACCTACTTGTCTCCGATAGCTTATATTAGACGAAAAATATTTTTGAAAATCGACGCGCGTGAATTCGCGTGGAAATAAATTCGACGAAAATTAGGGAATTAAAATCACCCGTAGACGTATTTTGTAACGTAAGTGAGAGAAAATATTCGAATGGTGTTTGCAAAAAAAACTTAAAAAAAAAAACAGAACCGTTGACATTTTTGCTTGTAGGTTTTGTGATTAAAAAAAAATATATATCCCCCTTCCCGTATACGTTTTGGACACGTGTGTTGTGAATAATTTAACGACAGACTTAATGACATTCTTCGCGCTTAACGTACAAGAGCAGCTGTGACTGATTTCGTTAAAACTCTGAGGTGGATTTATATTTTGTACCGCGTACCTCGTGCATCCAGATTTATATCAATACGGCAAATACGGGAAGGTTTTTGCGCAAAAAATTTACGAGGACGGTGAAAAAAAAAAAAATTTAGAACAAACGGACGTGCCTCGCGAGTTTAAAGTAAAACGCGATTGATTGCGCGACCCCGTTCTGGCCAGGAGGATAAGAATTACGAATTCGTATGGGCGACGCGCTTTTAAAAAAAAAAAAAAACATTTAATACTTTTACTTCTGTTTTTTTTTAACGTTCGTTTTTATTTTAAAACAAAAAATAAAATAATAATAACAATATAACACATCGCCCCGTCGTTTCCATATACACACACACACACAGACATTTCAGTTTTAAAAATTAAAAACGCAAGCGCGCGTCTATTTATGTTTTTTTTTTTTTTTTTTGAACATAAAAATGTCGTACGCTGTTATTTATACGTTGTAAAAATATCTGGTGATATAATTTTTTTTTTTTTACCACCACGGGGTCGGGGATTAAGTGAAAACGACGAACGGTGGCCCCGTTTTCACACGGAAGTAAAAGCCCATAGGCCACGGAAAAGAACGGATGGTACAACAAAGTTGGACTGCGAATTTACGGATGTGAAGCTGTAGTGTAAGCGATGTCAGTACTTATTTTTCGCAATTAAAAAAAAAAATATATATATATATGATTAAATATACGACCAAACGAATCGAAATATCGGGTAAAATCGCGTTGAAAAAATAAATGAAAATAATATCACTTTATTTTCCAAGTATTGTCACCCAACGCGATTCCCACCCGACTGGGAGCATATCATCGCGTGCAAACGCTCTGTAGTCAGTGTTGAGTTGAATGTGAGTAAAACGTATTTAACATTTCACGACGATTTTCCTTCGTACTTCACTGAAGCGTGTTTGCGCGTGGTTTTCGTACAAGACTTTTCATACGGTCCCCCCCATCGCAGCACAGCGTCGGACCGTAATTTCGGCGTACGTCCTGCAAATATTTTATTACGCACCGGTGTGCGGTGCCACGGCGGCGGTTTTTCGATCGCGTCGAATCCGTCACGGAAACAACTGCGCAATTCGTCGACGCGAGTTAGCCGAAGCCATTCTATTATTTCTCCTATTGCGTATTATTTTTGCGGAGAAATCCGAATTCGAAGACGTTTAAAACGAATCGTTTTTGTGCGTGTACACACACATATATATATTTTTTTTTCTTTCTTACATTCACATGGAACGCGCGACGCAATTTTTCGGCGGCGGAAAATTGTATTTTGACTCGTGAAGAGCACAATAAAGGCCAATTATTATTACTACCGCTGTGGGATTCGTTGACAATACGTCCTAATTTCGCGCCGCCAAATGTAGGTCACTACGTTAATATTGTACCGATATTATAATATACGAGTTTATTATTCGTTTATTTTATATCGTCTAATTGCCCCCGCCCCCTCGGTGCCTAGTGAATAACTGAATTGTGCTGATACATAAATCAGACGCGAAATTCAACACGTACGAATTAGTGAAAAATAATTATTTCGACACGAACGCGCGTTCAAATTATGCGATACGCGCGTCAATGCGTAGAAATAAAAAAAAAAAAAACAACAACGAGGAAATATTCGACAAAATGTTTGAAACGCCTCTTGAAGGAATCGTGCGCGCGGACGACAAGCCCGAGCTTTTTAGCTGTTCTCGTGTTTTGGCTGTACGTAAACGTTTGACCGAATTCGATGCACGCAAATGAATGCGAATCGTTATTTCTTTGATATAATATATTTCGTTAGCGTAGTAATTAAATCGAATTCGAACTCCGCTTATTTATTAATATTATTTAATTCTCCTTTGCCCGACCATTACAATTACGAGCACGTGAAGAGCACAATAATTGTGCATAGGAAAAAGAAACCGCGCCTTTGGTACTCGTATATTTTATTCTTTACTCGCGGTTCATAGTGTAAGTCGAATGATCGAAATACGTTCACTTCGTCTCGCGCAATATATTTTTTAAACAGATATTTTTAAAACGCAGCATCGTCGCTTTACCGTGAAAATAGGAGGCGGGAGGAAATGATCGTTTGACGAGTGTAAAAGTGTGGTTCGACGACGGATTCTATGGACGATATAATATAAATTGACAGGTATCGTTCAACTACGTACAACGTGTCGATGTAAAATACTTTTTCTTTAGTACATTCGTTTCTCGTCGTCGTCGAAAAAAAAATACGTAACACGTGTAGAGTTTTTTTTTTTTTCGTAAATTTCGTAAAATTCGTCCGACCAAACCGAAAAACCGATACCGAGAAAGAATAGAAACGAAAAGTCATTATTAACTCTTTCGAAATTCTTTAGACGAAAATTTCATTGTTATCTGCACCACAGCCGTCATCGGGATTTTCGATCGGTCGTGAAAACACGCAATATTCGTCACGTCAAAAGTCTCTAGTGTTTGAAATTACGAAAAATACATTTAAAATTCACCTCGTAGCCGCACGTAGCCCGCAATGTTCTGTTGAACAAAAATGATTTCGTTGCGCGAGACGCGTGTTTGTGCGAGTCAAATGGCGAACTCTCGAAATCGACATTATTCCGTTGTCCGTTAATTAATAAATCGTATTTTCTCATTAGGCGATTTAACGATAGTAATGCACTGTTTTGCTCGACAAATAATCCCTCTTCAATTTCCTCGGACGATTTCTTTCGCGTGTCGACGAAATCCGGAGGGTTTTAATATGTTTCCTCTGTTAAACACACATAATCCGTTATAACGTACGTTTCGATGTACAGACCACGGAACACTCCAATATGTTGCTTTGATTTTCCAATCCACGGCACTAATAATAATTCGTATTATTCATAAATAGATGTTTAGGTTTTTAGACCCGTAAATAATTAGAGCGCTCCGAGCTCGTCGTCCGGCGAAGTAATAAATTAATTTACAATAAAACACATATTTTCTAAAGTAATTTAAAAACGGCGCATTATCGACGAATTAAACGGTATTGTTAAACATTATTAATATTTGGTAAAGCGAAAAAATAAAATATTAATTTAATTTTTGTATACGTATATAAGTTCGTAACGCAATAATAATGAATTCCAAATAAAACGGTGTTTATATTTTATAATATTATATTTTTCGGTTGGTAAATTTTATACGACACAATGAACGTTAACGACAAATCGATTATTATTATTATTATTATTTATTTATTTTTTTAAATTAAATAATTTCGTTTGATTAATCAGTTATTGTATTCGCCACGCATCATCACACAATATATTGCCATACTCTGGGAAATTAGTCATTCGTTTTAATACTCGATTCGCGCGGTGGAGGGAATTTTTGCTTTTTTTCCTCTCCGTCATTCCGAAAAACACGCGAATTCCATATAACATTTAATATAAGCGAATTAAAACGTTAATTGAAGATTACGCGCGAATGTATATATACGCAACAACACGAACACCGCGGTGGTACGATTGTCGGTTCACACGCGGCGACGTGTGTAAAATTATAAATTAAGCTTTAAATTATTATTATTATTAATATTTATAATGTGTGAGGCGTATAACATACAGATAAAGTTAATATTCCCATTAAAACGATTTCTACTATATTCGTCCGGCGTGTATTCGTACAATTATTATTATTATTATTATTATTTCGACGATAAAACGATTTTTTTTCTTCTCTCGGTTTTCTTCCGTTTTTTTTTTTTTTTTTAATAATAGTGGAGTTTTCTTAACGTACACGTTTTAATTGAATTATTAAATTACGAAAACAACAAAATGCCATCACTCTTACTCGTATATTATAATATACGATATTAAATTAAAATAAAATCGATAATCTTTCTGTAATAATATTGCTATTATACGCGTGTAGACGCGTTCTGTTTCGTCGTTTCTCTCTCTCTCTCTTCGATTTGGCAGTGAGATTGATTTTCCGCGTTAAAATAAAATTGTCGTATATTAAATATCATATTCGATGTTATTTATTGCACGCGAATTTAAATTTTTATTATTTGTTCATTTCCTCCTCCCCTCGCCCATCGTTCGAGTTTCTCACATTAAAACGAATTCGTCAATGACGTTACACATACAAGCGGCGAAATTATAAAACACATATTTCGTTGATTAAAAAATAACAAACGCGCGACGCATATTAATTTCGTTACAATTAAAGTAATAATTATTAAAAGAAAATCACGATTTTCGTCGTTTTTCTGGAAAAAAAAAATTATTAAATGTTTTATTCCGGACGATCCGTCGCGTATACGTTATAATTAAGAGAAAGTTTTCCGAACGAACAATTATTTCGAGACAAAACAAGTTACCAGCGTAGAATATTATCGCAAGTCGAAAGAAATAGAAAAAGAAACACAGAGAGAGAATGAAAAAAACCGTCTCATTAATAATCTCCCGACACACACACACACACACAAATAAAAAGTAAAAAATAAAATTATAAAGCAAACAGCAGTTAAAAATATTTTTATATTCTCACAGCGTGTGCGCGTCGTATATTTTTATACGTATGTTTTTATTTTCATCACGGCCAATGGTAATTAAAATTTCAGTGTTCCCTTTGTATATGAAATGCGTTTTAATCGTCAATAAATATTTACATTTTTTTTTTTTCCTTTCTTTCGTTTTTCACACAGATTCCCGCCCCCCCCCCCCTGTGTACGCAATTTTAACGAACAATAGTCTTACAAAGCGAATACGCGTATTTCGACGGCGTAACTGTTTTCATTTATTATTTCCATCGAAATCGCGCACAATAAGCGCGTATATTTTCCTCCTCTGTTACTCTTGTAAAATCACGTCACGAATCGGTCACGGCAACGTTTTAAGACCAGGAGAGGTCTCTTTGGCGCCGCGAAAAATACATAATGGAAACTTCTATTCTGCGCGATTCCCTTTAAGCGCCGTTCTTCTTTATTATTATTATTATTATTATTATTATTATTATTATTATTTCTTCTTTTTGTTCATCCGCTTTGGCCGTGCGTCTTGTCCCGGAACCTAAGTACATAATATAATAGTACAACACTGTATAAATCGGCTACAATACTAGAATCGAATTGCTCGGCTTCGCACCGAACATTCATGGCCGGAGCGTAGTTTTTTTTAACGGATCACGCGTTACTTAAATCCTAGTCGTACACTAAACGATTCAACTTAATCTACGATATTTACAAAAGATTATGATGTACACCAAACGCTAATGATTAGAATCGCTAATGATGTGCCTCTGCGAAAAACCGTCGTAACGTTTAAACTCCAAGTGTTTAATCGTCCAGCTCGCGGCGGGTACACTCGAAAAATTAATATATACGTGTTCCCATAACGCGAAATAATAGTTGAGAAATTTTTTTTTTTTTAAATCACAAATACATTTCGAAAATCTTTCACTTCACTTTTGATCGGGAAATGAAAACAAAACGTTTGTAACAATCGACGTCGCGTATATCAATATTTCCGTACAATTTTAATACAGTAAATTTTTTTTTTTTTTAAATGTTAATTTAGAAAACATTAAATCAAAATATATTATAGCAAATCACACGCGTATGCTTTGTATCGCAATAAAACATTTTCCGTCCGGTTCTAAAATCCGGTTAGAAGTGATAGGGGGGCGACTTATTGTATGTTCGCACTTCTAACGGTTTTTTTTTTTTTTTAAAAAACAAAATTATGACCGTAACAGCGGGAATTATACGAGTTCAGCTGTCGTGTCTAACCAAAACGACGTGAAAGATTATATACGACAATATCTACGCGCATGGAGAAAAACTAAAAGACTACAATATTGAACGTGTGTACTTAAATATGGGATATATACGTTTTTATTTCGAAACTCGGTTAGGGTATATCGTCCCAAACGAATAAAGAAAATTTTCTCTCGGTTTTTTTCTCCTTTTTATTCGTTTGACGATAAAAAGAAAACGTTTCTTCTCTCTTCGAAAAACTTTTTGACGAGATAATAATAATAATAAAAAATTATCGTCTATAAAATAAACAGTATGGGCCGTCGCGCGTTATTGTTGCCGATGACACGCGTATAGTCGTCACTCAATTTATTAATTATTTTTTGTATAAGATTAAAAAAAGGCTTTTTAAACGGATACAGTTACGTTGAAACGCATTAATCAATTTAATTTTTCTCTCGGTTTATGCTCATATAATAATATATCATATAATGTCCTGAACTTTAACGCGAGACGAATAACAAAAGATAGAGAGAGAGAGAGAGAGAAAAAGTTCGTAATGTGTATACATAAAACATGTAAATTTGATGAAAGAAAGTTTGTTTTTTTTTTTTTTTACCTCGAGCGTCAATTTAAAGATTTGACGAGAAGAGGAGAAGAAAACGCGCAACGGAAAACCTGTACAAACTGCGCGCGTTGTAAACAGCAAATCGTGTAATTAAAATACGTAACAATTATATCGAGAAAAACAAATAGCGGATCGGTTATGTTCTTTAATGTCGCGTGTTGCAATTTTCAACCTAAAAGCTACAATAATATTATTAATAAGTAAATAACAAAATTGGGGCACCGCGAGGCTGGCACTACAGCGTTAGCACATCTTCATTAAACCTTACTATTAGGAAATTATTGACATTTTCAAAAAACTACGAAAATATTAATGAAATACATACACACGGGTATTATAAGAAAAAATACACATCATTGTAAAACAGATATACGCATTCTTCGTCACCGCGAGCATGCCTTCAGCTGAAATACTAAGTACAAAATGAAATTCTTTCTTTGTGCGTGTATAGCGCTTAAGTACCAAAACGTATTGTAAGAGAATAATAATAATATGTTTTACTAATTTTTTCAATAATAATATCTTGTCGTTATTCAATGATTGACGAGTATAATATAATACACGTTCCATTTAATGGAACCCAACGGATAATATGATATCGAGATATAATTTCCTCTGGTTTTCAACAGCTTTTATAATGTGGTAATATTATACAATATAATATTATTATTTCGCCGTCACCGAAGATCTTGTAAGATAAAAAAATGTTTGTTAAATATTATGCCCGATGTCATATATATATATATATATAATTATATATATATATATATGCGATTGTTTAGAGTACATAATACATAATACACAAATTATGTGGATTTATATTATATTGAATTTCGACGTATCGAGTTTCTCTATGTACTTCACAGGACGGAGATGGATATTTTTCATAATGCTTGAGCGCGCGATTAACATACGCAATATTTCATACGTTCGCTCGGGAAATTATATTGAAATTGATTACGGACGGGGAAAGATTATTTTGATTAATAATTATAATAATAATATTAACCTAATAGTTATTGAGAACGAAAAACGGAAATTGTAAACGAGACTCTTGTAAATCAATAATAGATCGTGGGTAATAATAATTCAGCAGTTACGAATCAATTTTTATAGTACATTTTTTGGTTTGAAAATCTCCAAAACGTACGCGCGTTGGAGAGCCAACCGTTTTCAAAATAACAACTGTGACGATGTCGAATTTAATCAATATTAAAAATAAAATCAAATATAATAATAATAATAATATTATTATTATTATTATTATTATTATTATTATTATTATTATTATTAGGTTTTTGTTTTATTCTATATAAATGTATTATACACAGGTAATGAAAAACTTTAGTCGTTAAATATTTTTTTATTTCCTTATTTTGGAATAAAAATAACGACATAAGTACTATAATATTTTTGTCTTTTTATTTAAATAAAAAAAAAACACCGTTTTCTATACTGTTAATAAAACGAACGAAATTCAAATAAACGCGGTCATTATCATTATTCACGTATATTTTTACAACGTGAATAATAAATATTGGTTTTCGCGTGTTGACATTAAATTATATTATTGATTTTTTTTCTTTTTTATTGCGATATTATACTTATATATTATATTGTAAATTAATATATAGTCCATATATACGCGATTTTTTTTTTTTTGTCTGGTCAACCGCAGGTGCGGATCGGAGTGTTAGTAATAAAATAAATGGATTAAATTATATTGCGATTGGACACACGTTATTACGCGCGATGTGAAATTCAGTTCTCGACTAATGTTTAATGTGTCCCGTCCAGTTTATTGACTGAATAAAATCTTAACGATTCGATACGCCTCGTCGGTCGTGCTATAAAATTTAAAACTTTTAAGAAAAAAAAAATTCCACGCGAAATATTTGTACGTTATAAGTAGAATTCTTGTAGTTTTCATCATTTGAGAAGGTAATTAAATTAAAAGTGACTAGGCGCACAATACGTTTTGTTAACGTATAGAAATTAAAAAGCAAATTTAAAAAAAAATCCAAATTAAATATTATTCCAAAGTCAAATTTAGTAGCATTCTTGAATATACAATAATTTGTTTGTAATTCCCAGTATTATTTTTTTTTGAATAATACTGTGTTTTGAATAATTTTTTTGTGAAAATATTCATTATTTTTTAATGCCACACTATAATTTTACATAAATACAATAATATCTAACTGAAACCCTATATATATTACACACAAATCACTACATTTTCTTAAATTCGAACAATTTACGTATTCTTAAAATATTTCAAGTATTTGTCAATTTTTCTAGTTGCTGTATACTGATATTATTTTATGTATATTTTCCTTCTTTCTCCTATTCTACGTCGACTTCGACTTAATTTTACATCCAACTCGGTATTCGCTTCTTTTTTTCGACACACACACACACACATCAAACGCACATCTTTCTCATTTTCACCTAATAAAACTATAATTCCTAAACTACTTTTCTTACATATTTATTCCGAATTCTATCTAACCCATATAAGTAATCCCACACGTCCGTCTATCGACATTCTCGTTTTTGTTACTTCGATATTTTCTTCTCCTGCCTCTTTTATTCAACGTTCAACACATTCAATCCCATACATCATCGCAGGCCCGGTTGTGTTACTAATTAACGCTTTTATTCCGACTGATATAATGTATTATGAAAGTGTTAAAATATTCGTCCTTAATACTTTGCAAAACATATTTTATCAAAGTATGCTAATTAGCAACGAAAAGTGAGTTAGGATTTCCCAGAATCTTCTATATATTATATGGCCTTTAATTATTTTATGTTAATGTCACCGAATACAGTTATTACTAATTTAACTCGATTTACATACATTCGTTTAGAGTTAACTCAAATTCATCACGTCAAGTAAAAAAAAATAATAATAATTTATTAAATATCGAAAAGATAATATAGTAATCGTCTAACGCGCAAAGTAACTTAATTTTAAATTTTAATTTGTTAATTTCCATTCGTGATTTTGTTGTATTATTCTTTAATTTTTTTGAATGAAAATTAAATTTAAAAAATCTCCAACGTATATTTTATGTTCATTCTCATTGCTATGTGTCGTCCACACAATATATTGTGTATTTGAAATTTTAAAAATTTTAGTAACACAAATTTTTGTAACGAATATGAATGAATAAATGGTTAGGACATTTTCGGTATTCGTGTGTACGCCCGTGTTACTGTTACGTTAAAAGTAAAACGATTATTTTCAGTGTATCGCTCAAAAATTACATCGTTTTCGTTTAATCGCCGTTTTTACCAGGGACATAGTAAGAAAAAATTTCGAGAGGGGTTGTTTATACATAAATAATAATTACATATTTACGTTATTACATTTGCATAATAAATATAGTAGTGTATTTTGAAGGAAAACAACAGTTTAATTAATTATTATTATTATTATCATTATTATTATTATTATGATTATTATTATTATACTTTTATTAAAATAAAAATTAAAGAATTTTATTAATCGAATAACAGGGATAAACGTCTAACACGTGTAATCCAAAACCGTCTGTAGTATTTATTTTTTATTTTTCGAAAAAAATCAAATTTTCCTGTCGATCATTATGAGAATATGTATCATGGATAAACTATTTAATCTCACATTACCCATAGAAGATCTCAGCCGAGTATTGACACGACGCGAGACACTATAAACAGATAATGAATAATGGGTACATATACCCATACTTTTACAATACTAAATATTTGTAAATGATTACCGAAAAGTTCTTTCGACTGAACATGAAGTCGCTGGTAACGAAATAGCAATTTGTAAAGCTTTATTCACAGCAGGATAATATTTAGACAGTAAAAATTACACAGATTAAACATTTTTGAAACATTGAAGCAATTATTTTTTAAAGCAAATTAGTTTAGTATTTACGTGCAAAACTTATAGAACGACTTTTTTTTTTTGTTCGTCGAAAAAATCTCTTTGGTTACAATGGCACTACTAGCCCCCGATCCCTGGTTTTTACACAATCAAAAAAAAAAATAATAATAAATGAACGTAACCCGCTGTTTCTTGTGACCAATTTCGAATTTCTAATTTCTTTTTTAAATTTGATTTACGAATTAAGGATTATGTATGTGGTACTCGTTGGGAAAATTAAATTTTCGATAATTTTTTTATTATTATTATTCACAATTTATACGCGCGGCGCACAAACACAATACGAATTAACAATATGTATTCATACGCGTCTGTATAATACACATAAAATACAAAAAAAAAAATTATATCTATCGTTACCGTATATACGCGTTTAAGCGTCAGATTATTATTAAAAGACACGTTGTGTAATATACGATTAAGTACAATGATGTTATTAAATATTATTTCCGACAAATATTATCTTGTTATTTATACGAGAGTCATTTGTATATATTAAAAAAAAAAAAAAAAACTATTCACTAAAATTCATCGGTCAATCAATCGTGAATTTTTTTCTTTTTTTTTTTTTATTCAATCGATACATTAACATAATACTTAATGTGCTGTATTTTTAATATCCGAATAAAATTGTGTTTTAAAACTCATATACGTTTCTATTGACTATATATATTATATAATATGAATTCGTTACAGTATTCAGTTAACCTAGACGGTATTCAATCTAACCCATCGTTTATCTTCATCTATGTAATTTTTTTTTCTTCTTATATTGTTATACTTCATTTTTTTGTTCCCATCGCTGATAATAATGATGGGCCACCATCTCGCTCTGCGGCACACTTTCGCGTGTACTGTGTATAGTAGTGACTCGTGTTATCGTTTTCGATTTTAAGACAATGATAAATCGTCGAAAAACGATTCGGATCCGGAGCGGTTAGTTATTATTGTGCACGCGCAACGGTAAATTTTTCGGGATTTTCATTCCGCCGGATAACAAAAATAAAAAAACGAACAACAGCTAGTAGTAGTAGTAGTAGCAGTAGTAACGAAATACGTTTTATCGAAACTAGTTGTTAAACGTCGCAATTAAAACTGTCCGAGTGTATCCAAAATCCACTTAATTAAAAACGTAGAATTTCCCACGCGATCGTCGAGTTTATAAAATCGTTGACTCCCCCCTCGCACTAGTAAAAATTTACGCTGTTTTAGCGTCGAATTCGCCGTTAAAAAATATTTACGCCGAAAAATATTATCCGACAGAATACAAAAACGTTATCATTTAATTTATAAACAAATATTTTCGTCGCGAGCGTTTTTCTGCCGCCGGTTTACACATGGTATTGTACATATCGCTTTTAGGCGAAAAATACGCGCACACTGGCGTATCTAAAAAAAAAAAAAACGCTGCGAAAACACCATGTGTGTGATATACACGAGGTATTTCAACGAAATAAAGTTAATTCGTCTTTCCTCGCTGTACGCTCGTTCGCACGTTTATTATTATTATTATTATTATATAATTTACTGGTTTACTAGCATTTACACGTTCGCTGGACCGATCGTGTTTGCCGTCAGCTAAGCGTTAAGCGTTCGATCGCGACCGTGGACGATCAGCTGTGGTCGAGCACTAATTCCGGTCGGATTGTATCTTTATACCTATACAATAAATTTAAAGGCATCGACTTCCAATCGAGGCAATTCGCCTCGTCTTATAACCGCTGTTGGCCCTAACACTCGCCTCTCCAAAACGATGCACCCGGTTCCCGTAGGAACTCACTATAAGACAATCGGCGTTCAATACATTTTATTTGACGCGAATTAAAACGTATTATTTCAAAACAGAACGAATAAAAAAATAGAAAGAATTTAAACCGCGATTCGTCGTTTACAACGAGAAAAGCGTACAATAATCGTGTGTTCTACACAAACGCGTATAGTTCGATTACATCTCGTTACTACCGATTTCTGAAATTCGCTAATAATAATAAAACTACACCCAATAGTGCACGGTGAACATAAATTAATATACGAGAGCGAATTATCGTACTGACGAAGACGTCCGTACGTTTGAGGGGGTGGGAGGAATACGTGCGTAATTGGATTGAATTCTCGCGAACGCATTTAATAACGGAATGATAAAAACAAAACAACAGAAATCGAAGGAAACGTTTTTTGTTTGTTTTTCATTTTCGAAAAATAAACGTGTATTTTATTATTTGAATTACGACTTTTCACGTTATATTTCCGTACGAATACTTTATGATACCGTTACCGTTTTTTTTTCATTTTTTTTTTTTTGTAAAACGGTATTTTAAGCTAAACTCGTTGCGTACACACGCAGTTGAAAATTAAATCGACTTGCTCTATATAAAATATATTACATTATAGTTGGGCGCTGCGACGCATCCGATGCCGCCTCCGGTGGACTTTAACGATGACGACGGGCTTCCGAAACGAATGACAATTTCGAATTTGATTTTTAGCCAGTCTCTCAGAGCCACGCTCTGATAAAATAAGCCGATTTTCGGAATATTAGTGAGCGCTTAACTAGCGAGTATTGTGTGTGTGTGTTAATATCGGCGTTGTTACACACGAATTATTGATTAAAAACAGACAATATTACTACGCGTATATGAACTCGAGGATACCCGTGTCGTCGTCCTCGCGTTGTTATTCGCTTCGAAACCTTCGCGAATATTCGGAAAAATCGTTTTTTCAAACTGTTGATTTGATTTTCATTTTTTTTTTTTTTTTTTAACTCGATATAATTTTTTGTACGGCGTATATACGTACGGAACAATCCAGTAAAATAAAATCATCTGCGCGATGCGAAAGTTTTATTATAAATACGCGTGTATTTGATCGATATTATATCATATTGAAATAATACAATATTATTTTTATTACGAGTTCGCGGCAATTAAAAACAACGACGGTGCGTGATTTCCGTGAACATTAGTTAAAGTTCCGGAGAATTCTCATTTCCTGTACACGTGTTTTTTTTTTCTTTTTTTTTAATCATAAAATTTGACGAACGAACCACGAAAAAGCCGCAGTCTACCGCTGCAAACGTTCAAGGCGATTATAATGCCAAGAACTCATTTCGCTGTTGTCGTTACCGTACTACAAATCGATTATTCGCATACGTTTTTCACTCGAAAATCGTCATGCACGTCACTACGTCGCTACACTTTGTTTCGGCTGCCGCCGACACGTAACGGTATTACAACGCCACTAGATGTGCAAACATTTCAGTTTGACGGGTTGTGTAAAAATCGTTGAAATATTTAATACGCGATTTGATTGTAAAATTACGTTACTCAGAGTAAAAAGAAATATGTCGGACAAACGCGTTGAATTAAGCGGCGCGACATAGCGAGAAGGCGAAAAAAGAAAAATTAGAAACAAAAAAAAAAAAGGAAATTTAATTTGGAAAAATCTCAAAACTTCAATACCGTATTTTCCTGTTATAAATACAGAAAAAAGTAAATATAAGTCGTACACTGGTACCTATAATACCTCATGCCAATTTATTTCTTAAAACTTAACGCGCGTTAACATATGTACATACCTGTAAATGTATAATATGTATAATAGACGGATTAAAAAGAAAACTAGTCCAAAAAAAAAAACCCCCCCTATGAAATTGAAAAATATTTAGTGCTGGTGCTTATAAAAATCAAATTAATCACACTGAGGTTCGAGTCGAAAATAATAACGCGACAGATAAAGTGACTTAAAAATCAAAAAGTAAATAAATTCTCTCAGGGACTTCAAGCACTTTAATATTATTACGTTCTTTGCATGAAAAATAATGGTGATAAATGTTATTATAAAGAGGTCGCTTATATTGTTGGTTTTAAAATATATTAGAAAAATCAACGCTTAAATATATATATCAGCCAATATACGATATTCCGGATTCAAATGGATTTCCAAAAATTCGAACTGAATAATATTATTGAGCGTGTAACGTATCGCCGCGTATAGTATTTAAAAAGGGGAAATAAATTCCCACGGGATCGTGTGCAGTAAAAATTGACGCGTGTTAGAATAGCGTCTGAAAACTGTAGAGAATTGCTCCTCGGGAGCCCATTTCTATAAAACTGCACACCCCGTTCTACTCATAAAATACCGTCAAAAAATTCCAAAGTAGAAAAATATCGCGTAGTCGTCGCAGCAAATGGGATTGGTGGTGGAATCTTTATCTATTTTTTTTTTTTGAAACAGTCGTAAAAGTGACATGAATTTTACTTTTTTTGAATGTATAAAACCGTTTTTATTGAACATCGGACGTGTCACGTTTGCAAGCGTATTGGCCCATTCGATGTATGATAAATTAATATAAAACTATAACGGTATTTTCGGGTTTGACTTGCAGATGAAAAGGAGATTTTCATTAATTCTTCACTTTTTTTTTCTTTTTCGATTGTTGGCAGAGCTAGGTTATCATTTTCTAGTCATAGTCGATCTATTGTAGGTGTTTATTGTCGAGAAGCTTCTTTCAACTGTAGCATTCAAAACCGGAATAACTAAAATTCGTCAGTACACGTCTTCTGGCTCTAAGAACGATGTTACCACGCTTTTAATAAGACGAATATTTCCGTAGAGTTTGAAACAAACATTTTCACATTGTGTTTTGAACTTCTCGTGAAATCGTTTGTCTCTAGAAATCCCTGGTAATTTTACGAGCGTATTTAATAATGGTGAAAACGTTTTAGAATTTGACTTCCACTGCAATAATACGAGTAAGTTCCGTTTGTTTAAATCTTCGGTTCATAACTATGAGGAAATCGTCGATTATCTCAGAGTATCGCCATCTCGTTTTCATTTATGCGATCAGAAATGACGATTTTGTCAAATGTACTGCACTGTCCTTTTTCGATACTCCGTGCAAGTCTAATATAGATGAAAATATTATTTTTGAATTAAAGGCAAAGAATTATAATGAAAATTTTAAAACAGTTACTTGGATGACAATATATTAAAATCAAAATCATCGAAAATTTTCAATGAGCCTGGTGAAGCCATTTCCTGAATCCGCGTCTGGTACACAAAATGCACAACAAGTAAATTCGATCGTAATGGATATACATTTCTATTGTTTGAATGTTTACTCGGAAAACGTAAAAACTTTTTCATACATTGATAGAAGCTCAAAAACATAGGCAAATGAAAAACACGGGGAACGTATTATAAAGTGTTAAAATACAGTTTAAGAATTGTGTAGTGTGTTATGAACATATATAATAATATGAGAAGTGTCTATGTGCAGATAATGACGGGTATACTATAAACCTGCAATCATTACGACAAAGATGTTGCAATATTGTCGAAATATCACGTCGCTTCATCCGCTTATTGCTCGCGGAGACAACCCATCGTTGTAAAATACTCGCTGTATATACCCGAGAGATGGAGAGAAGAATGCCGCTCGATATTCTCCCTCATAAATATACACCACACATTATAATCCGTATTTTTCAATAAACGAGAGAATTTCATCCGAAAACTCTAATACAATGATAATAATATTAATAATAGTAATGATAATAATAATAATAATAATAATAATAATAATTCCCCGACACTGTCTTGACACAAGACGATTATATGATTTCGAGACAAACGAGCGGACCGAATTCCTCACCGAACAATATTATTATTATTCTGTAAACTCATCACTGATTTTCGTTCAAAACTCGGTGTAGGTATATTATTATTATTATTATTATTATTATTATTATCATTATTGTTATTGCTATAGTATCGATGAAAATAATAAATATATACGGTCTTGTAGAGATTTTTTCGATTGTTTCGAGAAACACTCGAAATAAAAATGCGTTATACGTTTCGGAGAAATCGAAATCCGTGATGTTCGAGTTATATTGTATCGTAGCAACTAGGATTATACGAGGATTGCAGAAAATTACGCGAACGATAAAAAAAAAAAATAGAAATACGATATGGGAAAACACTAACAAGGAAGATAATTTACAAGAAAATAAAAACCAGGGAAATGCGAATACGAGATTTGTCTGAAAAAAAAGTGTACACTAAATTTTCCCCGAATGGAACAACATCGTTATATTTTATATCGGCGCGTTCACGAAAATAGTTCTGTCTACGAGTACAGAGAGGGTATTAAATTAAATCCCCGATGAGTTCAGTAATCTCCACGGACGTGGACATCAGAAGACAAAAAACGCGGCTGATGAAGCGTTTGGAAGTCACGGAAGAATAGCTTTCTTCGATGATTTATCCATAAAAATACGGTGTCCTAACCTCGTCCAAAGAAGCCATGCGCAAGCGAAGATAAAAAGATTGTATTTTGAGAGCCTTGGAATTGTGAAAAAAAAACGCTTTTACCTCAATACCTCCAGCAGAGGATAGACGTCAAATCACAGGTTTCTTACGAATAGAGACGTCCTGGAATGATTTCGAAAACGGTGTCCGACGAATCGGAATAGTTACTGGAATTCATTGAATTTTCAATTCCTATCAGTTATTTTCTCTCTCTGTATTATACACTTTATTTTTTCGTTTAAATTTCGTTCCTATAGTTTTTATTATTTTCGCTGGCGAAAAATTTGTTGTCCTAACAAAAATTTCACGGTTCCTGACGAATACGGACATTTTTTCTTATTTTTTTGTATATAACGCTACAATGTTTTCTGGTACTCACCATTGATACGTACTTTGTACAAAAGTAATTTTTTTTTGTTTGAGATTAACCTTTATCCGAAACACGTTCACACCACACATATTTTTGAGCGTAGAGACGTTTTTATGTATTATTTTTTTTTTTGTTACAGGTGCGATTGATGCAAACGGATAAAACTTTTTAATGATTCTCTAGGGAATGTATTATTAAAAATAAAAGAAAAATCCATTTTAAGTAACCACAAAAAAAAAAATGAAGAAGAAAAGTCGATTTTTTCGTTGTTTTTTTACTTTGTCGAAAAGAATTGTATTTAAATACATCGAGCGTAGAAACTATTATATATTATATTATCATTTGAAGCGTATTGACGTTACGCGCCGCGCCGTATGTTATAATTAAAACGACGAATATTATTATTATTATAATTATTATTATTATTCCGTTCATTGTTCAAATTGTATTATAAAACTGTACAATATTAACTTTCGAAACGATACTTGAAAAGTCGCATATTTATATCACCCACGTTGTTCTGGTATAACGAGATTTCGAAAAGCGTTCGTCGCTCGTTGAATAATTTTCAAAACTGATTTTTAATTAATACGCGGATAAAATAATTCTTTCGAATCCTATAAACACACGAAATACGTTTTTGGTTTTCTTTAATGTAATTATTAAATACCCTGCAGTAGAAGAATGGACGAGTGGAAATAATCCGTTTTAAGACACGGAAACGTTTCGAATAAATAATTATAGGTAATAAATAATATTTTGAAAATAATAAACGATAACGAAAAAAAAGAAAAAGGAAAAGCGCATTTAACTTTATTAAAATCCGCTGTATAAAACCAAATTTATAATTTAAAACGAAGAAAAAGAATCGAATTCACGTTAAACGCTATACGCGTTATTTTGTACATTTTTTTTTACGTGTCAAAATAATTATTATATTAAAGAAATCAATTTGTGTCTACAAATCGTTCATGTTGGTTTCAACACTTCACATCTCCGGCGCCGCGTAACGGCTTCGTATTTGGACACACTTAACTCGGCGTGAAATCACTTCTTGAATAGTAATGAACCGTACACTAAGTTTGCTCGAGTTGATTCTTTTTTTGATCTATTTGCGCAGTATATCTAACCGCCGTATTCTTCGAACATCTGTTGTAAAATCAGAAACGGCACGTGGACTTGGGATGTATTTTGGAGCACTGTGTAGAATTTTTCGATGTCTCTATATACATTAAAATTGTATACATTTTAAAATCGTATGAAATGTCTTCATATAATCTCAAATGGAAATGAACATTTATTTTTTTCAACGAGCGAAACGAGTAGGCGTATTTGTTGTACACTCTCACTTTAAATAATAATAAAAAATGATATATTATTATAATATAATTACATAAGTCACTCGAAACATTCTTTTTTTTCTCGAAAGAGCAGAAAATATTTTATGATTAGATTTCGTTTAATAAAATCTACACAGTTGAATATGAACGTTTGTCATAGACGGTCGGCTTGCGGACGTCTCCGTCCACCATTCACATCAACTCGAGATAAAATTGTAGCTTTTAAATTGCATTGGACCCAGTTTTTATGAGCTCTTTTCTAAGATCATGATTTATTATTTCGGGGCAACAACCAACGTCTGTTATATACCGTCGTGTAGTCATTTACTGTGTTCATAACACTGTCATTAACGCTAGTATATTGTTTTTGGTAAGTAATTTATTTTCTTCAGTTTCATGACCTATTCCAATAATTGAAGAGGAACCGGCGAATTTATCATTTTTATTACAATAATATTTTCAGAAATGTCTGTTCCGAATAACGGATGTATATCATTAGCATTATTCACCGTTACTTTTTTATTATAGGAAATAATTTTTTTTTTAATGTAAACAACTTGTCAATCAGAATATACCTTAAATGAAAAAATTAAAATTTAAAAAAAACAATATATATATATATATATATATATATATGTATGTATAGCAACATAATAATAAAATAAATATTAATCGAAGTATAACGACAAAGATAAAAAAAACATGATAACAACTAAATTATAATAATAATAATAAAAATCATCCGACAGGAATAAATTAATTATGGATTTAACGGGAAATATCTGGGAGGATAAGCGAAATATTCAAAAATGAATATGGATAAGCGAAAGGGTTTCGATACGACGAAAAAAGTTTGTTGACGCTTATAATTTAAATAAATATTATTTTCAGTAGCATTTCAAAAATAGTTTTATTAGACGGAATAGTTCTAGCCCGATTATTTTTCGGTAATTAAATATTTTACAACAAGTATTCCAACTGCAAAATACGCGAGATATCGATTTTTAGAAAAATATGTATGAAGAATCACAGTTGGAATAAATATTTCCAAAAACGCCGATCAACGAGCGGGCGGGTCATATATCTCACGGTACTCGTGAGGCAGTACAAAACTATTCGTTAAACTTCCTTTTTTAAAAAACATTATAGTAAGCATGTAGTGATTTCGAAATCCTATTGAATTCTATTTAACGTTTTCGAAAAAAAAAACGCACGGTTTTCTAAATATTTTCAGTAAGCGAAAATCATTGGTTAAAGTAAAAAATTACGATAATATCAATAAATATATATAAAAAAAATTTTTTTTCAAATAACATAAAAGACGTAAAGAATTTTATAAACATCATTACCCGACGCGATACGTAGACCTAAATATAAAATTGGAAACGAAACTCGACCACTCGAATTGATAAAATATTTATAATAATTGGAGCTATTAAATTTTTTTAATATTACGCATTATGGTAAAACATCATTTAAATAAATGTTCAATTTTTTTCTACCGGCCGAATAAAAAACTACGGAAGAAATACCGAAGGAATCATTTGACGTCGTTGTAATTATTAGGGAAAAGTCGATTTCTACGATATACGCGTATGGAAGTAGCCGGAGGGGGAGCAGAACGGATTTACGATTACACGGCATTTCGTTCGGAATTCAAATAGGATCGCATTTTTTTCTCTATTAGACAAACGTTGTTTTTGATTCAAAAAAAAAACACACACACACGCGCGCGCGCGTATTATATAACGTTTAAAATATCAAAAATATTTTCTGTCAAAAAAGACGATCCGCCGTCGTCAGCGCCGACATTCAATTATTATTTTAATATAAAACGTTTTCGTTTTTATTCGTCCGGATGCGGTCTATATTCGTACGTTTACTTTTTATTCTTCCGCCCGCCATATTATTATTATTATTATTATTATCCCGATCGTACGATATGGTAATTTTACGGTTCCGTTGGAAATGTTTTCCGTGGCCGAATTAATATGTACCACGCACAACACACTGAACGCATATATTTAATAAAAGAGTATATTTTACTTAAAATTTACATTTTATTGGAATTCACTTGGAAGTAATCGGTTATCGAATATACCGCGCGTCTTACATAATATACATATACGATTTGGTCCGCGCGTTATCATATTATATATATATATACATATATATATATATATATATATATATATATATATATATATATATACAGTGTTAGACGCAACGCATTTGAATACTAAATAGAACGGATAGGAGCCCGAATTTCCGAACGCTAATTCAATCAGAAACGAGCAAATGTACAATTCGGAATAATAATAATAATAATAATAATAATAATAATAATAATAGTATAGGCGCGAGAAATATCGGGACTCGCTGCAACAACGAATAAGTCGGATTTAACAGACTTTTTTGGTATACGGGTTTTTTTTTTTTTTTACTCGCAGAGAAACGTGGAATATATTTTCTTTACTATCGTTTCGACAAATTCATCTTATACGTATTTTCGTATTATATAAGTGTTGATTGTGACGATTGATCAATAACGTAAATGAATTATTTCTATAAATAATTAGAAGAAGAAAAAAAAACGTTAAATTACGTACATAATTGTCCGAAGAGACATTTAGGGTTATACGAAAATTACGCGCAATATTGTATGTGAGTGTAATGAAAAATCATAAATTCGGTGTGATATTCATATAAAATTATTACTACGTATTAATCGAGTTAATTCCTCGTAGGTATCTAAAATCAATACAAACAGTCGGATGAAGGATTTAAAATTTTTTTTTTTGATACATTAAACATTTCGATACTCCGTATGACGATTATTTTCGAAATCACGAAGAAATACGCGACTTCGACTTGGGATTACGCGTTTTAAATGTAATTTTCCCTTTAACGCGTTTCCATATTATCATACGCAGTAATAGTTGGGAAAATGAACTCTCCGAATGTATTACACCAAATAAACGAAATTCGCTATCGGATTTTTAATATGCACGAGACGATCATAGGAACACTCCTTCTATATAGTCTGTAAACAATGAAAACAAATAAATAAACATTGTTACATACCTTTTATGAATATTGCGCTCAGAATCTAAAATCGATATGAGACCTGCTGAACTTAAACAAATATCGCGAAAGTTTATTAAAATTTATCGTAACATGTGCAACGACCATTATTATTTTGACCGGAATGAAAATGTTTAATTTTTAAAATAAAATATTTAACGCGTGTAACATAATATTATAAATAACGCGTTGTATACTATGTATACGAATAAATTATTATGCTATTACAGATTTTATAATAATCCGTAGGAAGTTTTTATTTAAAATTTTTTTTTACGAGTGACTAACAATACACAAATAAATTATTTATTTAAGCCTTAGGGCAAAAAGAAGAAATTATCGTTATAAACTTATATTTTCGTTTGAATGATGACGCGTTAATGTTGCTGAAATAACGAAACACGAGTTTTTTCCTTCGTCGAGTTAAGAAATTTGGAAAAACAATAATAATAATATATAGTTAGGAAGTACTCGTATTCTATATATCAATTTTATAGTCTCAAGTCGGTTTTGAATTTTTTTTTCTCCGAGCCACTGCCTTATATATTCGTTAGTGGTTCAAACGAGTTTTATTTTTGTTTTGTCCCATTAAAATTGAAAATAATATACGACAGTTAAAATTCGGGAAGTGTGGTTACAATTTACGATATATTCCAACGTGTATTTGGAAAAAGCCACGTAAAAGAAATAAAACCACTGTGTACATGTACAGATTACAATTATTCGCGTTGACAGTCCGTACGATTTATAAAAAATAAGACGTCGAATGTCCATAGTAGGTATATATATATATGTACATTATAGAGATCGAGACAAAGCCGGGGAAAAAGAAACGACGAGAAAAACTGCGAAGTGTCTGCAGTGTGTGTTCGCGATTGGTTTTTTAAGTTTTTTCTAAGTTTTTTTAAAGTTTTCGCTCGTTTTGTCGAAACGTCGGTTAAACACAAAAGAAATTCATCGGCACCACTGGTGGTCTGAGTAATAATATATATATATATATATATAAAGAATAAAAGCACTTACTTGTCGAGCAAGAATCGCTGCTGACATTTTTTTTCCCCCCTATTAAATTGCGGTTTGTTTTCCATTCGTATGTATATAGAAATACATTATTGAACGAATTTTCAAGAACGTCTGTCGGTTGAGAATACAAATAACGTTGTCGGCTATCCTCCGATCACAAAACGTACACGCGCATTTACATTCGATTATCTCTAACACGGACTCGAATAAATAGGACAAATGCGAAAATTACATTCGAACGCCTTATTCGAGGATTATTATTTGTATACGAACTACGGGGATTATTAGAAAATCAATTACAACTTTTGTTTCCGAAATTATTATTATTATTCATCAATTACGATCGAAAAGTTAAAGGATCGTTTCTATAAGGATAAACGCGATATTTTTTTTTTCATTCATTTTTATCATAAAACTCTACAATAAATTTCTGTGGAATTTTCAAACGATTGATCGTTCCCGCGTAACCATTTAGATTTAGTATTTATAAATAAACGCGCGTTTCACAACACTCACGCTGATTAAAATAAATTATATATATATGTAAACCTTCTTTTTTTTATATATATATAATACGTTTATCGCAGTGTCGTATATTATAGAGTTAATTTAATAAGGAATATTAAATATAACAATATTATCGATTCGAAATGTAAGAAGCGCGCGTACAATACTTACTTCGCATAATACGTATTTAAACGTTTTGAAACGGTTCAGTTTTTGCTTTTCGTTCGTAAACTAGTCCGTGAATTCGTCTAATTATTTTAACTCGATTTCCATGTCATGTTCGTTAACCGGACAAGAGATTTAATCCGTTCTCGCGGGCACGCGGTGGTATTTTCGCGTTTGGATTCAATTTGGAAAATGAACGCAATCGTGTCACTGCAATAATTACACAGGTGTAACGAAAGAAAATTGACGTTTTACGGTTCTCGTTCGTTTTTAATTTATTAAAAATTATTTCGTTTATTTATTTATTTATTTATTTTTTAAATACCTAAATGATATACTCGTTACGAGAAATATTTGTTCGCGTAAATACGAATTTCCATTTCGAAGATCTCGGAAATAAACCTATTATTAATCAACGACGTCGCGTTGACGTGTAAATGATTTGTGTTTTCTCACTCTCGTTGCAATATATTATTATATATATTATATAGACAATGATTTAACTCCAACTTAACAATACTTTTACAACTTTGATATAAGAGCGATTGTTCTCGATGATTGATCTTTATAGTTGTTTATTATTTGGGGGAGAAGAAGAAAAATTGCCTTTTCTTATTTCGTTTCCCGCGTTAAAAACTCGTATATAAACGTTACTATATAAACGCGTATTTTTAATTTCTCGCGTATATGTTTGTTTTTTTTTTTACGACGCTTTAATGGGAACTCAAGACGACACTGTGAATTATTTTAACTATCATTTCGTTTAAATAGTTTTAATTTTTTTTTTTTTTTTTTTGGTACAAAAATTATTATTATCATTTTTAAATTATCTGCTTAATGCCCCGCACCTTCGGATTCGATATAATCCGCGGGCACAACGATTTCAAGGGATATCATTCGTGCAGGGATTCGCGCATTGTTTGCAGGGGGATCCACACACGCAATACGAGTTTAATGCGTATAGTATTGTAATAGTGATGATATTATGTGAAATTGTGGTCCAACGTTTTGTGTCAGTCATCACTGCGAAGGGGATCAATTCGTTCGGCCTATATTAATTTCGTATTATTTGTGCGGAGTTCGACTATAATATGTTTAATATTCTAAAACTTTTATAATGTACATTTCACGTATCATATTATATTCGGTGTATTCCTAATGTTGTATTAATATTTTATACACCGGCATAATATGATTTTAACTAGAGAAATTTACGAGAAATATATTAATTTGTTCCCTTTTGTTTTACGATTTTTGTTTAGAAACGTACGAAGTCGATGCGACACTATATAATATATATATAGGTAAATTTCGGTCGTACCTATACACAAATCGTATGACTTTGATAACTTGTAAAAATTTGAAAATATTATTAATTTATAAATTTCCGAAAGAATTCCATTACGTTCATGGAAATATTCGAATAAAAATATTGTGTATATACGCGCGTATTCCATATATTATAATATAATATGTATTCTGGAAAACTTGTTTGTTCAACCTTTCAATTCGTAATTTCGATTAAAACTTTGTCGGAACACGACGACGCGCCGTTAGTTTATTTTATTTAAAAAAAAAAATATATAAAACTTTAAATTCAGTGTCGAATTATTCAATTAAACAAAAATCTTTATTATTATTACGAGGCATTTATCGAATTAAAATACAATTTTTTATTAGTAAATTACTAGTGGATATAAGTTAGAACGGCGTGGTTATTTTGATTAGGAAAACTCACGTGTAGAATTATATTTTAATTTATTACGTATATTAAATTCATTTGTATGGAAAAACAGTTCAGTATATATTCATGCGATAAGGTTATAAGAGTCTCAAGTGAGAAATGTCGTCCCGTCTCCCTTTCAAACGTACAGTTTCTTCCGCCGCGGGGTCGAATAATTTGACGACTGACATGCACGTCCTTCTTCCAATAATTCTTCGATCAATAACAATTTTCATTACACTATTTATCAGAATAATAAGAGTCAATTAATTGCCAATAAGAAACCCGTAAAATGTTTATTATTTTAATAATTATGAAACTTCTCGGCACGCCTATGTATAAATCACGCGGCACACCAGTTAGGAAACGCTGATGTCATGTAGTCTGATATTTCAATAAAATTTGACTTTCGTCTGACTCTCTTTTGTTTTCATTCACGTTGTATATTTGCGAAATTTGTTTTAATTATGACGGTTAATCGTGATTTATATCGGAGTTTCGATGGCCTTTCGAAATATTACAATATAACTCTTCATTTAAACTTTCACTGACAGCTCGACCTGCATTCGGTTTCAACCGATTCCGGGCGGTACAAACGGCCGACGCGATTTATTCACAATAAATTCTAAACGCCGGACTCTTTATTTCCGAGATCATTCCTATCATAATATTATCCTATTATCATACGTGTTCTGTTTTTGTTCCACTGTTTTGCCACATAATCATTACGTACACGCGCCTCGTCAATAAATCTATTATTATCGTTATTAATTTATTTTTTCTCGTGAAAAAGAACAAAAAAATAATAACATTGTATTTATAATATTATTTAGACGCATAAGATGTTATAGTTTATAATATGTAAAATACAGTGTGCGTTTTGTGTCCGGCACGGGTGATAAATTGTCAATTTCGAGAAAATATAAAAAGATAGATCCGGCAATATTGAAATCTGGAACGATTTCGCGGCGCGGAAATGTGTTTACAGAGAAAAAAAAATAAATGAGAAAAGAACAAAAGAAGCCGCATAATTTCAGTATAAAACCAACACAATTTGGCTTTGCTCAGAATTTCAAAACTTTTAATTTATCACAGCGGCCCGGACTATAATTTTTTTTTTTTTTACGCAATTGTTAATTTATTTTCCAATCGATTACGCGTTTTACGAAAGACGATTTACGTCGATACCGCGTTCAAGTTTTTTTTTTTACCAAAACGAAAAATTTTTATTTAATAAAAAATACTCTCGCCATTCGATTTCTTACGATTTTACTCGAAACGGACGAATCCGATTATTTTCGTTCAAGGCACCGTGAAAATATATAGTCGGCCTGCAGCAGCAGCAGCAGCAGCAGAACAGGATGCGAACGTTCTCGCTTTCTACTCTAAACCAGCTTATCCGGGGAAAAACACCGTATCCTTTAAAATATATTTGATTAAGGCCCATCACGTACGTTAAGTCAATTTTTATACTCAAAATGCTGACATATATCCACTATGTTCACACGTTCTCAGTGCGAGGACGTAAAAAAAAAAATATATATATATAGGAAATAATAAGAGAAACCGTACGAATTTCTTGTTTTCAACATGAAAATTCTCGACGGCAAAAAAGTGTATAATAATATATTCTCCTCATAAAAAACTACTTACACGTAAACTGTATTTTGTTGCAATCGAATCTCTCCGAACCATAAATCCGTATACGACAACAATACGCATTGTACGTAATACACATACATATATATATATTTTAGTATATAAAAAGTATAAAATTCCGGTTTTTATATTCAAAAAAAAAAAAAACATTTAAATAAAGTTTCAACTGCGTACACAAACATACATATATATATATAATGCAATAAACGTTATATAGACAAGTGCGCGTACGTTCGGTATCAATAAGAGAACATAAATGTAAAAGTAAAAATAAAAAAAAAATGTGTATATGTAATGAAATACGAGGTTTATAGGTTAGAAACAGAAGACACTTTCGTGCGAGGTGTAAATAATATTAAAAATTATTGTTTTTTGTTTTTTTTTTTACATAATATATACTCGTGAAGAGTATATTATATAATAATCCGTTTTATAATATATTATATTGTCCACTAAATTCAATGCTATTTTCTTTCTTTAATGTGTACAAGAAAACGTGTTTTCAAAACAAGTAAATATTTCATAAGATTACCATGGTCTTATATTGTTAAAGTGTAAAATGTGCTTTAAACATTTTTAAAAAGTAATGACATTTTAATGCTTCAAAAAAAAAAAAACGCGTGATTTATAATTTTAAAGTCTCTGACGTCCGTGTCGGATCATTTACCTAAACTATATTCTGAAAATCATACAATTTTTTTTTTTTTAAATCCTACGAAGTTCTAACTAGATTTTATTATTTTATCGATAGTTGTGTATTTTTGCATTCACCGACGGCCTCATCAATATCCTATTTTATCACGACGTCATATACGTATCATTACGTCATATATATATCGTCGAATATTCGTGTGCCTGAGTAAAGCCTCGCGTGATGCACATCGAAAGTATAAAAAATCTCATAATGTTAACCTCGTTTGAAAAGTCAATTCAATATAATAATATACTTTTTTGTAATATTTTTTTTACGCTCCGTATCGGCATTTTTTTCAGGTGACAAACTTTTTTAATACTTATAATTATTTAATAAAAAAATTTCCATATTGTTTCAAAACTACTACTACAAGTATTTATATATATATACGAGTATATATTATACTTTCGTTATTTAATATAATACAATATTTCTACAACCGCACGATGACACGTGACTTCTAATGCGTTTTCGTTATTGAATTGATTTATTATATAATATTTTGATATTAAATACGAAAATCAAGGACTTTAAGAATAATAATAAAAATAATAATAATAATAATAATTGCCGTTTCGGAACGAGTCGTAGAAAAGTTGTGTTTTCGGGACGTCAAGTTACAGAATAGCAGTCTAGCAATACTTTCATTCATATTGCAAAGCATTTTTAAATATTTGTATATATATTATTTTATACGTATCGATAACTTTTTTTTCAATATATTCAAAAACGTATTTCGATTAATTTTTCTTCTCCCACATAACTTTTATTATTATTATTATTATTTACATCGTCAAAATGTGAAAATAAATCTGAATATTAGGTTTTTGAATTTGTCCCGAGGATATTTTACTTTTTTGTTTGACAAAAATTCTGTAGACGTAAAATTGTATACGTACGTATCGTAAAACATAGGTTTTTTTTTCTAATTCTTTTGCTTTCATAAAACTCACTATTAAATCCATTTGGTGCGTAAAACGCAAAACCGCGTCGAACAGTCGTATTACGTTTACCGTTTTTACACGTTACGTCTCTTTTGTTAATTATTATTATTTTTTTTATCTAATTCGTTATATAGACGATTTTCTCGAATAAATATTAGACTAAGAGACAAAAAAATGCTACGAATTCTATAAACTCGTTTTGATCGGTAAAAAAATGTTACGCGTTTTCGTATTTTTATTCCGTCCTACTACTCCTATTGCTTTTATTTAGTTTTTTTTTTTTCTGAATTCGTCGCGGTTTTTTTCTCTTTTTTTTTTTACTCCAAACCTATTTGTTACACGAAACGCTGGGATTGGCAGTTGTCTTGCGTTAAGTATTTTGTTAAGAAAAGCCAAAAGGGATGTGGACAAATGTCTACTGCCCCGAGATAACCGAATTTATGACAGATGACAAACGATCTTCTAACGACACACCCGTTTAATTAATGTTCGTTTTATACCGGTGTCGCGCGTCGTTACACAATAATAATAATAAAAAAAAAAAATGACAGACGATGTACGAGAGATATTGAAGAACAAACTTCCAGGTGGCGAATCGGCCCGTTTAAATCCCGTTTATACATTAAAATATTTTACAATATTCTTATTAATTATATACGTCGGGCCACTTAATATACCTAATTTTTAAATATATATATTTAATATTTTTGTTTTTGGCCAAACGCTGACGCTTTTATGTCTACCGTGTCATACCGACTCTCTTTATAAAGGTTTACCGAAAAGAGCAAAGACGAAATCTGGCGTTATTCATATATTTTTAAAATATTCCGTGTGTATTATATTAACGCGCGATAACTAATAATCAAATTGATAATACCCATTAGTTCGAAATTATAATAATAACATATCGTATATATATATATCATAATTTTAAAAACACTAGAAACACAAATAACGAGTTAGTCAAGTGTTTTCGTATACCTAATTAGTGACTTTCAGTTGTTTTTTTCTTATTCTTAAACTCGATATACAAATTGTTTAGACCGTCAACGACAATTACGATTAATAAGAATAATTTTTTTTTCTCTAATATTATATTGCAAAAACTAAATATTTTATGATATAACGTAAAAAAAAAAAAACAGAAAATCCTGCGATTCGACAATACGTTTTCGAGACATTTGACATTCGTATTCCATAACCGTCATGAGTCGAGGCCTAACTGGCGATAAATACCGGTGTGCAGACACCCGTATATCTATTAATCGTCCATTTATCGGAGATGATTCCGCTCGTAACGTGTAATGAAAACTATGTGATCGAACGCTTAACGAATCGCAGAACGGATTATGTTTAGTAGAATACAAGAGTAGCGTGTAATAGATTTTGTGAAAAACGCGACGAAAACTATAAAACCGTGTGAATTGATTGTTTCACAGTTGTGTTTGACACGTTTGAAAGATTTATTCGTCAACGCTGCTCGTAATATACTCCGAGTCATGTTTCATACATTTAACGTCCACTTGTTATTATTATCGATATCGAATTATAATTTTCTTCTCTCTTTTTTTTTTTATTTTTAACGTCACGCAAAAACGATGACCACAGCGCGGATACGGTTAAGTTTTTGAATGTATTTCTCGTCTTGGAGTCAATATAAAATTCTGCGTTAACCGCCCGTTTCGGTGAAGCCATCGGAATTCTTTTTCCAAATGGGGTTTTCTATAAATACACAGAACGTTTTTAACCAAAGACGAAAAAAATCCCGATACAATAAATACATTTTTCACAGAAAACATAATTCAATGTTCGTTAAACGCGTATTGATTATATAATTTTACGTATTGTTCGATTAAATTCGACAACATTTTCAAACGTTACAATTTCAATGGTCCGGATCAGTGGCTCTCAATCTTTTTAGGACCGCGAACCAAATTTTCTTCCAAAAATCTATCGCGACTCCCATAGTTTAACATTTACAGAAACAAAAAAGTAATTTCAAAAAACAAATTTTTTTAGTACTTATTTACTACTTTATAATAATAATAATAATAATAATAATATACTAAATAATATTATAATAATAATAATAATAATAATAATAATAATAATAATATACTAAATAATATTATAATAATAATATTTATTTTTTATTTTATTTATTTTAAATTAAATAATCTGAAAAAAAACTTCTCACGACCTCCCAAAAATTGACTCACGACCCCCCAGGGGGTCGCGACACACAGTTTGAGAAACGCTGATCCAGATGCATTGGAAAAAAATGCAAAGCTCGGTGTGAGCAAAACACTTTGTGTTTTTTCCCCGGCGAGACTTTGGGTCTACTCTCGAAGTCGATTAAAAGCGACTGCGATTAGATTATTGCACGACAAAACCTACGACGCGGCGCCAAAACGGATTGTGGAAAACGGATTTTTTTTTTTTTTCCCCCCGTTAGTTTCCGGGTTTTCACGCGCACTGCAAACGATTTCGGGTTCCGCCGGCAAGAAAAAAAATATAAAATGGAGAGTAGCGTACAATTTCGATTCAAATAACGTTTTCGGACACGTATTCCCGTATATTTTGCGCGCGTTTACCGCACAAAACGGAACGCAGTACGTCGAAACGTTCAAAATTATTCCCTTTGCCCGAATCGCGGCCGTCGCGGTATATTTATTTACTCGTGTTATGTACGTACTGCAGCGTGCAAATCCGTGTTTCAGTTCGCCCAGTTTCGGCGGCGGTTCGTCATCGAAACCGGGTCACGCGGCAAGCGCGGACGACGTGTCCGCCGGAAGCCATCACGGCGCTTGTGGCGGCGGCGGCGGCGGCGGCGGCTCGTCCGTCTCCAGAACGTCGCAGAGCGCAACTGAACACCACCTTTTGCACAAGGACATAGCGGCCGTGGCTCAGGGCGGATGGAACGTGACCAAGTCGTTGATTAACGTCAAAACCGAAGACGATCACGTATATACATATTTTTATTTTAAATGTGCTTTGAAGTTAATGCGACCGGCGAACGATATTGTGTGTGTGTGTGTTAAATAGAAACATAAACGCCGGAAAGTCAGGACAAACGTTTAATTACGGATATGAAAAATAATAATACGACCGTTGAGACCATAAGCGAAAACGCAACGTATGTAATTTATATATATTTAAAAGTGGCGTTAGAATTATTACTTGCATGATATGAACGGAATGAGAATCAGGAATGTGTTTTTGGGCTGTTGGCGATCGTTAGCAGAGGAATATTGGAACGGATTACGACGAGGAGAAATGAGTGACGGACAATAGCGTAAAACGATGTGGTTAAAATCGCGTGTGTACGGAAGGAGGAAATATCGTACGTATATACGATTTCGATATCAATATTATCAATATTATTATTAGTACACTTTAGTCTCTATAACTATATAACGATGTGAATTTCAAAGAAAATAAATCAAAAAAAAATTTTTTTTACGCACAAATCGCGATTGTTCCCTTTTGAGCCAAGGCATTGCGCCGTCCGTAATTTCGCCACTGTTTTCCAGTGTTCGGTATTATTTCTCTAAGCGTGCTGCAACGACAATGTATTGTCACGCGCGCGATGTAATAAATTCGACTGTTATTTACCGTAAACGAATGTTTTAATATTTCCGTTTTTGCGATTTCAGCACGAACGTTGCCAGTCGCTAAACGAGTTGAACAAAGAACCGCCGGCGGTACCGTCCGAGAAGGTGGGCCAAATCAATTTCGGTCTCGAGTACGATTACCAGCAAAACACACTAATTCTACGCATAATCGCGGTAAGAAGTATTATTTTTTTCAAGTATATTCTATTTCAATATGACAATGAGAATTTCGGACAAATATTATTCGAGTGTCTATGGTAAAAAAAAAAAAAAATCGCGTTCTACAATATTTGCTGCAAAGTAGCTTCCTTTTTTATTCTTTCGAACGTCTTATAAAAAAAAACTTACATTATGAAAAGAAAAAAAAAAACGGTGTGTGTGTGTGTGTGTGTGTGGGATTATTAGAGAAATGTAAGCAATACAAACTTGTCAGTACGTAATTTTATTGTTCTAAACAAAAAAAGAAACTTTTTTTTCAAACAGGCGTAAAAGAGAAAGAGTTTACGCAAATTTTCTTTGAAGTTCTTCGTTGTTGGTTTTTATATAAATAATACGACATTAATTACTATTTGTGTGTGTTAATTATGTGTAAATAAATTATATCGTTTTTTTTTTTTGTCAATCGATTTTTTAACTTTTATTATTATTATTATCAAATTAATACTTCTTTTTTCGTCTAATATGATAGCTTTTTTTTATTTTTGTATTTTCGTGTTTTTCCCCCTTTATAGTCGACAAATTTAAAAAAATTTCATACGTATTATGGATGTGATTTTTTTGTTCAACTTTATTATTCATAACACGTTGTGCGCGAAAAGACGAGCGTTTTGACCTATAAACGTTTAATGTATCACAACGTTGTAAAACGTTTACTAGAAAATTTACGCGTTAATACGTTTTGAAATTCGAGTTTTACAAAACGTTAAAGGGATCGATGTGGTGGGTAATAAGTAATATTCTCTCGATCTTTCTGAAATCCGAGTGCGATTAAAAATCCGTCGTTTTAATGAAGGAAAACGCGCACGGCAATGCGTAGAAATAATCCGAATCGTTTTTGAAAAACGCGAAAACGAACGCACTATTTTGTAAATTTTCGGTACGTTTACAATTTTACAGTGAGATTTTGCAGTTTTTTCTCGAAAGTTTTTTTTTTTTTTTTAAGTCTTGAAGACTTTTTTTCTGTCTCTTTGATGATCCATCCGGAAATAAGCAAGGGGGGGCGAAAATGAAGCCAACCCCCTCTGCTAATAAAATATCCACATCGATGAATAATAATAACACTTACACATAATAACCAGATAAAAAAAAAAGGTAATAACCGGGAAAATAAAGTAGTGCATAAATAACGGTTCGAAACCAGTGGTTTAAGAATTTTAGGCGATAATGAAAAGAAATTAACCGTAAGAGACGTTCAAATTTCGGATAGAAAGATATTCCTCCAAAAGTCAACATTAGATTTGGCGATGATGGAATAAAAAGACGAATTAAGAAAAACCATATTAAGATGATTACGAAACGTATTAACTGCGATAGAGATAATAAATATAATATCTCTGAAACTGAGGAACCAAATGAAATTAACGATTTAGCGAAAACCAGCTGCAGGGCTTCGTTCAACTGCCAGATTACCAAAACGAGGATTTATATATAATCTCTAATGAACGTTGTATATTTGCACTGATTCGCGTAATTAACATAAACAATTCATATGACATTTGGAATTCGACGCTTATTAATATTAATGGTGTACCGTCGAGTGTATGAAACGGCGAACACAACAGCCAACAGCCGATGATAACAAAACGAAAAGAAAAAAAGTGTCGATGAAATTAAAACAAAAAAAAAAAACAACATTGTTTTATGGGATTCAATAGAGACATATATAACATAACTGTCATGTAATTAGAATTAATTGCCGATTTCGAAGTTGAACAAAAAAAAACGAAAAAAAAAAAATATTGTAAACCGACATTAATCGTTCGGTACACGTTCGTAAACATAATATAATTATATTGTAAGAGAGAATGTGAAATTAAAAAAAAAGTCTCGTCAAAAAAGAAATTATAATAAAAATGAATAATATTAAGAGTTCAATTATTATAAAAGAATAAATAAGAAAAAAAAATCATCATCACGATGAAGAATATATTTAAAATGTGAAAAAACTAAAAATGACGAATACGACTACTAAATAATTATTATACCGACGAGTATAATTATTATATACATATAAAATAAAATAATTTTATCTCTCAAAGACGTGTCCTAACGAGGATTATTATTATTATTATTATTTGCATTAACAAACGAGAAGATATTCCAACGAATTATTTAATAACTTCGTACAATATAATGCGCTCATAAAAGTAAATGAAAATGAAATATAATATAAGAGAAGAAAAACATTGCCACTATATTACAATTCGTGTAGGATTTTTAATATCAATTTCAATATTTTTAATAATTATATATATATGTATATATACGTTGACATTTGGATAACGATCTCTGTAGCCCAAACGTCAATTCGAAATGAATTATTATTATTATTTATTGATGGCGATACTATAATATATTTAATATTTCGAAAGTATATTATAATGTGATGTTGAACGAAAACTAATATTGTTATTGATTTATAACAAATACGAACACGTAATTGTTTAATATATATATTTATATACACACACACAAACCTACCTATAAAATAAAATTTAAAAAATATAATATTTAATTAAACAAGTGACGAAAATGTGTTAGGAAAAACGAATCTGATGTTATTTAAATTATTATGGATTTTATTGCCGCGTACAATCTAATAACAGAACAATTTTTTTTTCGTGTATTTTATTTTACCAATATTTTATACGTCGCAGTGATATTCTCCGCGTAACGTTTTTGCCGTTCAATGTCGGTTTGTAATAATCGTCACAGTTTAACAGTTTATACACGGTTTATGGATTTACCTACATTCACACAGTCCTTCGACCGACCTGATTTTACCGTCTGCTAAGCATTAAACGCTCAAGAGCGACCGATGATCGGAGCATACCATATGCGCCGATCGTCGATTAAACACTTATTCTAACCTTTTACATGATGTTCAATGTGGTGGGTTGCTGTGAAAACGGAGCATAGCCATAACATAATTGGACCAACTTACAATTTGATATTTAACCGACATTCGCACTGTAAACGCACACCGATTTTGAACCGTACTACGGGTGTTTGATTCGGACGTAACAAAAAAAATGTTTAACAATTTTTCATAGCCAAATTTTTAGTGAATTTATAGATTCCATTTTATCGAGTTGTTTTTATTGTTTGAGTTTGCAGTCTTGATAACTTAATCGTTTTGTACATTTTGCTTGCGTCTTCTAATACGCGGTGAATTCCTGCTGGAGACTTTATTTTTGGTTTTTAATACGCTTTTTTTTCTTTTTTACAATTTTTGCATTGGATTTGGCAAATTATTACAGATTTAACTCATTCCACTTCTTAATAGACATGGAAAAATGTCTCAATTACTTTTTGTACCTTATCGTATTCCTTTTAAAGGTGTTCGAGCGATTTTATATTTGAAACGCGCAAAACAGGCGCAAAAGAAATGGTAGCGTTTTAATTTTTGAAAATCATTATTTTAAATATTTTATAAACTTAAATATTTAGAAAAAAATTAACGAAATTTCTTATATTTGCATGGATTTTGAAAGCATAATTTTTATAATCTTTTTTTTTTTTTGTTCATTAAAAAGAATCACGAACTACATGACAAACGAAATAACAAAGTTTTAACTCTAGAGAATTATATTGATAATGTTTTAAATTTTTTAATCTTTTACAATTTTATTTTTTTTTTATTTCTACTCGTGTTTACACATAATATTAATACACAAATTACTGGTGCTCAGCTTTATCACATGAGTTTGACGATTGACGTTTAACTCTTGAATCCACCGCTGGGTTAGGGGCCACTTCATATATTTTTCATAAATTTAATTAATCTCACTCAAACCCGGAGTTTTTCGAGAAGTTTGAATTATATTTCCACACTAACGCTGTTCTCTTAGAGTAAAAAATTATAAGTAACAGTTTTTTTCCTTTGAACTCGGTAAATAATATATATATATATGTATATATAATCGCCAATGTTCGTGAAAATAATTCATTTCTTAGAAATTTCTTTTTTACTACTTACGTTCAACATATTTTTTTCGCTGATATTTTTAAATTCCAATAATGTATATTTTATATCGTAATATTTTTAATATTATAATATAGTAATAAAAGTACATTTGTGTATCATTTAAGTGCCTTTTAATGTACATTGGTTCAACATTTGATTTTTTTTCTTTTATTGTTAGCAAATTCACAACATTTCACGTTTTACTTTTTACCTTTCACTTTAAGAATTCAATCGTAAAAATCTTTAGGAAACTCGAAAACAATAATAATAATAATAATAAGAAAAAATCAACTATTAATTCTCTAACAAATTCGGGTATGGTTGATGACCGTATATTGAATTATGTAAAAATATATTTACGAGTATATATATAAGAACTGATTACAGAATCGAGTCCAAGAAAAAAATACTCGAACTTTTTTTTTTTTTATATAAAATTTTAAATCGGTTTTTAGATTTTATTCAAAAACATTTTATAAACATTTGAACGCTGTAGGCGACTTGAACTTGGCTTCGTTTTACAAAAAGTGTCCACGCGACCAATGTCCTGCGAACGCCAAAAGTCTTCTCTTTAAATTTGGTTATAAACAGATGATTTTTAACTGAAAAATTCTATACGAGTAGTTTGAATGGAGGAGTTCGACGATATTTTTAAACATAACGTTAATCGTTGTAGTTTCTCGTTTTAAAACGGTTCCGTAGACCGCGAGCGTTTGCGAATGGACAAATCATATTGCGTTCAGTCGGACAATCGAGTCTTCCGTCTTCTCCGTCGCATTACAGCGCAGTACGCTCGTTTGAAACGGTTCGCACGGAAAAAAGAGCCAACACTCTTGTCCGACGTTTTTCGTTTTCGTCCGGTACCGCAGCCGACTGTCGCGCGTATAATAATTTTTACCGCTGACGAAACATTTCTTTTTTCGTCGCCGCCGTGGTCTCCTTCTCCTTTTTCTTTTCCCCCGGCAAATTCGGCTTCGCAAATTCGTTCATCTTTTTTCTCTCTACGTCGAGTTCATCGACGGCGAAAAAGCAATCCGCGATGTCCATAAGCGACTTTTGTCTTTTTCACTGTGTGAATCAGTCGGGTACCGCGAAAAAACTCCGATACATTTCAACAAAAGTCGAAACGTCCCCCCCCCACCCGTTCGTCACTCATCCGAATTCATCGCGAATTAACGATAAACTCAAAATACGTATTTATGTATAATAAAACTAAACACTAAATAAACGCGCTCGACGAAATAGGACGTCGACTGTTTGCGTTCAACTGGAATCGGACACGTTTCGACAAAACCGGGCGGGCACGCACACACGCCATTTGTCCGACCTCGTCGATCGACACCGTTCGGCATACAGAGCATTCTTTCTCAAAGTGGGCGATAACGCCCCCTTGTGGGCGTTAGTGGCCTTCAGGGGGGGGCGGTAAAAGGCCCAAAGAAGTTTGGAGGGGGGGGGCGATAGCTGATTAAAAAAAGCGAAAAATTATGTAATCCCGCAACTTTACCCTGGATTATGGTCGATTGTTCAAAGACATCTAATAGCGTTTCCATCATCGTATTTGCCCGAAAGTGGATTTAGTGCTATAACAACAACACTAATAACTAAAAAAAAGAAATCGGCTGCTTGTTACCGAACGTGGCGACTGTATTTGAGTAAATTCGAGCCTGATATAAAAAAAAAACTCGTTAAACTACATCCAGGTCCATCCATCGCATTAAGTGAGCTCGATAAATTTAAATTCAAAGTTTTGATTAAATTTTAATAAAAATACATTGAAATTCGATTAAGTGTGCGTTTTAATTGCTCTTATTAAAAATGCTCGTTTAAAATGTAAGTTTGAACTCTAAAATAGAATACGGCATGTTTAAATATATAATAATTGTGATAACTGTTTTAAAGATAAACAATTGGCGAGTTTAAACATTTGGGGGGGGGGGGGGCACTAAAAAAATTTTGATTGTCAAGGTGTATGAACAATGTTTGAGAACCTATGATATAGAGTACACCGTTCGCGCGCCAGTGGCGCAACCAGAAAAAATCTCCGGGGCAGGGGGGTCCAAAATTATAATACGAAAAATGTAATCCGTAAATAATCGTGTTGATAATAAATTCAATTTTTTTTCCCCCGCGTTTATGTGTAAACAATAAAATATATCGATTTATTTCAACAAAGTACAAACGACGCTCTGAAATCGCTAAACGATTTGTTATCACTTCATTGCCTAAAACTAAACTATTATATTGCTGAAATACATAAATAGCGTTTAACTATAAAATATAATTAGGCAATAACTAGAATTAACTTCGCAATTCTTCACTCTAGAAATACTCAAGGGACCCCCCCTCGGTTGCGCTACTGTCGTTCAACGACCATTGGTTGGTTGCACCGGGGGGGGGGGGAGTTTCGTCGTTTTATCGTACAGGACGAAGACAGACATCCCGAGTGTTTTCTCCGTCCCTTTCGCGTTCAATCCGCCCCATATTCTTTTTGTGTTATTGGTATATCGTCGTACGTTACTTACTAAAGTTCATTCGCTTGTTTATTATTATTATTATTATTATTACGATGATATTTAATACAATCGCCCATCACGCTAATTTTATTCGTGTATTTTTTTTTCATTTTGTTATTAAATAACTTTCCTACTGGATGCAATTTCTGACGAGTCTTAACCCAGCACGAATTTAGCTGCACCGTTGGAATTCGCGTCACACAATTATTTTCGAAATTGGATGGCGTGTACTAACGCCGATTTCGTTGGTTTTTTTCGTAATTCTAAGACGTTCGGTAGTCGGCATGCGCGAAAGCGGGTCAACTCAGCCCCCGAACAGCCTTTAGAATAAAAGTTAATTTGTTTATTATTATATGTATGTATAAAAAAAAAAATCTAACGATTTTAAAACGCGGACTGTGAAATTCGGTTAGTTGCGTGGTAAAACGACGACAAATGTAGGCTCTGTGTGGTAATAAAATGTCGGAGTATTGAATTTTTTATTACCGAACGCCTATACAATTATTATTAATGACGTTATACGTCCAGAAACGTTTTAAAAGTATTGCAGTATTGCGATGTGTATTTGTACGTACGCAATTTAATATGAAAATGAATTTTTTTTTTTTTTTTTTTACTAAATTACTACTTTTCATCAATGTCAAATCGTTGATATTGTCTTGTACGTTTATATATATATATAAATTTAATAAATTGAATCAGAAGATCGAAACAAATCTTAAGTTATTGTATAAAATTTGGTTTTACATGTGTGTGGTTGTTATACGACCAATTATTGTAATCATAATTTTCTCTGCGCATTTTATTGCATAACTCATTTTAATTTTTTTTTTTTTTTTGTTTTCTCGTCGTATATTATTATGTTCTTTTTTCACATTACACCCAAAAGTCTATATTATTTGATTTTTTTTTCTTCCCTACACTCATCGGCATTGTTTAATAAATATGTTTAATTTTAAGTGCATTAATTTATATAATTTCTGTTACGATTAAAAATATGTTTCGGGCATTTTTTTTTCTCGATTAATTTCGTACATCATTTCGTGCAATTTTCCAAATTCATTTCGCGAGGTTTGGGAGAAAACATCCCCATACCCGCAGTGGTTCTTTAACTGTGAAATCGTTTTTTTTTTTTTGTTCTCTAACGAAAGGACAAAAAAATACGGTCATTGATCCGTTCAGTGTGACTGGACAAGTCCACACAGTTAAAAATTAAAAATTCGTTTCAAAAATGAATCGTATCGTGAAAATTTTGGCGAACCTCTGCCGCATAATATACGGTAGTCACACGTCTAGTGAATTAAAATTTATGCCCCCCTCACCACGTTTTAAATTGTTACGCCGTGTTCGAATGACGATGGCACAACGTTGTCGTCTCCGAAAATAATAACAAAAATTACTATTTAAATATATATTAAAACTAATTACAAAGTTAATGTGACGTTTCTTGCGCAGAACTCACCACGGTATACTCGCGTAGGCAGTGTTGGTAATAATAATTTATGTGTATTAGTATATTATTTATAAGCGGGACGGTGAAAATTCGTGAGAGTAAAGGTGAAAAATATTCCATATATCCTTACTTAATATAATTACGTTTTTAAAAACAATTTTTTTTCCTCTCCCGAATGTTTCGCAACAATCCGGATTTCGCTCCCTGATCGTGTCCTTATAAATAGAGTATATGGATTTTAACTCGCGTGATAAACCGCAAAACATATGTAAATATGTAATTTTAAATTTGTTTTTTTTTTTTTAACTACACGATCGTAATAGTTACTATGTGTAAAAACAGAAAGAAAACGCAACCCGGTAATTTCTATTTTAAAACAGCGCGGCGAATTGTCAAAAATGTTAATTCATTAAACGCGCGTGTATATGTATATAACGTTAAAACAATATGAAACAAATTCATTATTAAAGCTTTTAAATATATATATATAAAATTAACTCTGATTATACACAGCTTACGTTTTTAGGAACATATTAAAATTATTATTACGTTTCGAAATTTTTTTTTTTCTACTGAATTACATCACTCAGCGGTGTAGTAATTGTAAAAAAATTTCGTACGGGGAACAAAAAACACGTACGTCGTACAGTATTGGTGATAAAAGCGAATAGCTCCTCACATCGGTCGGTATATTCTTTTTTTTCAATTACACATATAAAATCAATTTCGTGTACTACCTCGATACGTTACTTTTTTTTTTACGTTTACAATAAAAACGGATTTTGTATAATATATATATTATTATAGTGTATTGGCGTTAACCGATTTACAAAACGAATTATTGTTTTTTTTTCGCTAGTTCGTTACTATAATAAATTCTTCCGGGATTCGAATTTTTTTTTTTCCGATTATTATGAACAAAAAACGTCGTCGTCGGCTAATCCGGATACATACGATTATCGTTTATCGCGATAATTTCGAAGAACTCTCAAATAACACGACGTAAAACTTGGAAGTATTTTTTTTTCAAAACCTTTTGCGGTTTAAATAACGTATCACTCGTCACAGGATCGGTTTTCGGAACACACCTCACACTAATACATAATTTATGTGTTGTAATTTTAACGTGAAAATGCGTGTTGCATAATTTAAACACGGCCGTCTCGACTGATTATACGGGAAAACGGAAAATTGTAAATGTATTCAGTACAAATGATGAATTCAAACGAATCACACGCTGTGTATTTAATCGATATAATTACGATTGAAGTCGGACAAGTGTAACGACGAATGTGTACGCATGTCGGTTGATCGCGGCGAAATCGACGACATATAATTAAAAGTTATAGTTATGAGTAAATTAATGAAATTTACTATGACAAATTGATACGATTTGTATATTACTATACGAAATAAAATTACAAATAAATTATTTTACATAACGATATACGAATCACGCGTTTATATGCAATTCTTTTTTTTTTATATATATACGAATATATATAATTATTATAACTCTCGATGTTTGAGCAGCAACTAAAGTTTTGATATTATTTATTTTATAAAGAGTTTATCAGATATATACGATAAAAAATGGTTTTTTTTTACATAAGACACGACAGTAAAAGGGGATAGAATTTCTTAATTTGAATTAAAAAAAAAAGTTTTTTTTTTGCTCGTTTTAGACGTAAAAAAAAATGTTTGACAGTACGTATTTGGATATTGGTACGTTATAAGTCACGTCTACGTTAAAAAAAAAACGTGTCAATATAATGACAGCGTAAATTCTTATATAACTATTGTAATTGAAGTAAAATCTTCGAAATCTCGATGATTCCAACCATCGCACACTAGTGTTTTATACGTATATACATTAATTTTAATAAACCCGTTTAGACGTTTTTTTTTTTTTTGGTTAAAAGTATGACATTCAATGAAAAAAAAATTATTTCTTTTTTCAAAGTTAACGGTTATTCTATACTCTTAACGTATAAATAGGTGTTTACAGTACGTCTTCCTTCATAAATCCCTTATAACACATACAACGAGATTAAATAAGTAAACGCGAATTTTCTCCCTGCGAAATTCGATTGTAGATTATAGTGTTAACGCAATAAAAGGTTCAGGGAAGATCTCTCTTGTTCTCCTTCTCTCTCACACACTCTCCGCAGAGCCGCGGATCTCCACACCAACGTTGCCGGCGAAATATTGATTTTTGAACAGTAAATACGTATTTCAGTCAAACAATATTATTATACGCTAATAATAATAATAATAATAATAATAATAATTCAGAAGAGAGAAATTATTAGAAGATTATTATACATTACGTGAACCTATATATATAAAGGTTGAATAATTGATTCAAATGTATACCCTATACACGCGCGCGTCTACAAAACTTTGTTTACTATATAACATAATATAATATTATATGAGCAATTCGCGCTTTCACACGAATATTTTAATAAAATAGTTATAATACGCAGTTATAACGGTAGTTTTGTGATTAATAATAATAATAATAATAATAAGAAGAAGAAGAAGAAGAGGCCTATTTGATCTCATAAAACGATTACGCTTATTCATATAATATTACATAATTAATTTTTTTTTATTTTACTCATCGGGTATATGTTTAATTCCTTTTGTATAGACTTCGCTTAAATTCTTTAAGGCGGTTTGGAATCAGATCTATGAGCGGATTCGAGGGAGAAGCTACTAGGAGAAACGATTCCTCTCCCATTCACTCTTTTTATACAAAAAATAATAACCATGTAAACTGTTTAAGTACGTGGCCAGAATTGCTGCACGTCATTTTATATTCTTATATCATGTTTTATTATCATTTCGAGACAACAGGTATGGTCCATTCTTGTGTATGTCATCGTTGCATGAAGAACGCTAGTCTGTAGAGCGGTACTAGTTGAAATACGAAAAACGTATTAACGTGTTTAACTGTTTTTTTTTTTTTTGATCCTAACCCATCCGCAAATGCATAACATAAATTAAGCACGATAAAAGAAAATACGTGGTTTTTATGATACGTAATTTCAATACAACGATTTTTATAAATTTCTTTTTACCATTATTTTAAATATTATTTAATTCGAGTTGTGTCATCAAATCTGCGCGTTTTTAAAATGATTTAATTAATTTAAAATGAAAAATGATTTAATTGAGATAGAAATAGTTAATTTTTGTTTTACGCGTGAACACTATACACAGTACTATTATCGGAAAATATATTTCATTTCCTCGTTGATTTGAATAGATCAACATACGTATGTTAAAAACGTGCTGTCGAATATTTCGAAACGGTTACCTATCAAAACGATTTAAAAGCCTCTAAAAAAAAATTGCAAACGTAAAAATTGCAATAAAAAGAACAAAATTAAACGCGTACTTTCATTAGACTTATGGTAATTTCGATGACTAATTTGCCTAAAATGTCCTTTATCGGTGTCCGCAGTTTTGTGTAAAGCGTACTTCTTATTTATTTTACGTAAGCCAATGAAAATGTACAGTTTTTTTCTTCTTAATAATAATGCGCGAAAATAAGAAAAAAATTAATTTCCTGCATAATTATCAGAACCTAGTATTTTGAATCGAAATCGAACTACAGTAAATATGTTCAATCTCGGTTCGACCGTTGATTTAAAATATTAATTTAAAAAAAAAAATCCGACTTTTCCGACCACGATAACGTTAAAACGATTTATTCGATTTTTCTCAAAACTTCGAATTTAAATACTGTTCGAATAAGAAGTCTATATATATATATAAGATACGCATTCGTTTTTTCTTTTCTTTTTAATACTTGTCCAATATAAGTGCGTAAAATTGATTTCAATTTTGTCGACACAAATTCCGAACGGTATTTTCCGTTTTAGTCACTCGATATGGCTCGTATATACGGTATAAAGAAAGTGAAATCCGATGAACAACAAACGAACGAAATGTTAATTACTCGATATTTTAATTAAATGCCGGCCCGTTTTTCGTTTACTACAGAAAAGTGTCAATAGACCTGATAGAATAGAAATGATTGACTTGCCTCCTAACCGCCGCGGACTCTAGTGCTTTTGTTCACGTGTAAAACGTCGTCATCGGTTTATTATTATTATTTTATTTTCTCGAAGAAGAAATATTTGTTCTTATACAAAGTGGAAACATCGAATTCGAAAACCGAATTCGTTTATGTTTTTATATTTCGCTCGTATCGATGAATAATGCACGGTGGTATGCGCATTATAATATTTCACCTCTCGTATTCGTCCGGTCCGACGGTGGAACTTTTCCGACCGCATGTACAGTGCGATTCAAAACACATATAATATCGAGAAATGTCATTTTCATTTTAGATCCCGAGCGATGGTCAGAAAATTGGATCGTTATATTTTTGATAATTTCGGAACGTTTTTCGAGTATCTATCAGTAATAAGCGCCAAAAAAAAAAACTATTAAAATACCAAGTCTTCATACACTTACACACCGAACACGTAAATTTACACTGTATATGTGCGATATCTAAAAATATGTATTTTTTTTTTTAGAGTACTTGTAGCAATTATTAGATGTTGAGCAGTTTTCAAGCCACGAATGGGGTGATTTTTGATTGTAAAAGTTAAAAAATATTGAATTTTTTCTTCTTCGCTATCATTTTAAATTCTCCGACAAAGTGCGTATTGAAAAACGTTTTGACAATAATTCTCATCGTCGTTTTCAAATTTATAGTAATATAACGTAAAAGCTCCAAAACTTTATCAAAGCAATTCACTTAAGCCGACATCTACTACTACTACACCTCTCTTTTTTTTTTTTTATAGTTTCGCTATTTTTTTTTTTTTTTTGTTTAAACGGAGTTACTAGCGAAGCGTTTCTCGGCGGGACAACGCAGTTGTAACTTGATTTTTTTTTTTAACACATGTGGTGTATATAAATTTTCAAACTCGGAGGAACAAAGTTTGCTTTTGAATCGCTCCGAATGCGTATTGTGTGTAACGCATTATTCATAATATATTTTCTAGCTAGGGAGTGACCTGTATGAACGACATTCGTTGGATTACGACGTTCTAGCAACGACAACCGCTGTTATTATATTACTGTGCGTATTATGTGTCGCGCGCACGCCGTGGCCGCGTTATTTTACCGCGTAAATAATACTGATTCGACTGATGGATTCGAACGACGACGACGTTTTCCCAACAACGAAATTACTCGAATCGTACAAATTACATCAAATGTTATAGAAATTACACAATGCCGTATGGCGGCGACACGACGAATCATTACCGCCGCGTTCGGATATTTCATTAGAAATTAAAAACGCTGTTCGTCGGTAACGATAATGACCATGAATCGATTCGGTTTTTTATTTATTTATTTATTCTCATCTAAACGTTCGTGATGAGGCGAATACACGGGCGTTGGCGAACGACGTTGCTTTCCACCCCGTGGCCGAGAATGGATTGAGCGGCGCAGTTGAAAGCCGGTGTAGTAAACACGACGTGAGCGGAGAGTCGTATTGACCAATTTGCCGGTGACGGAGCGACGTAAAACAGCGTCCCCAAACCTATTTGATTACACGGCACACCGCCCGCCAATAATTCCCCGACCGATATTCAGCCGTGACGCACTACCACGCCGACACTAATATCTGTTTTAATTTTTTTTTTTTTTAATTAATAATAATAGGCTTTTATCGCGTTATGGACCTAACTAAAGCGATTTTCCACATCAGTAAATTACTAGTGAATAACAACTTAAAACCGTGCGTTTGTTTAGGTTGGCAAAACTCGTGTATAATAATCATAATTCAATTTATTACAAATATTGAATTTATTTACGCGGAGAAAACAGTCAAGTGTATTACGTTATTTTACCTAGAATAATTCTAAGTAAAACTACTTGAAAAAAATATCTTAATTGCATCGAACTTTATATTTATGAGATGAAAATTCATTATGACATTAAAACTATACAAAATACAGGGAGTCGTAGGAATCGATGTAATCAAAAAAAAAAAAAATCCTATTAGTATTTAAAAATTGTGGCAGAATGCATTTTTTATTTATATTGGTAAAATAAACCCCCATTTAAATTCTTACTAAATATTAAATCGCGATCATTAAAACTTTAAAATCTCACACTACCATCTCCCTTGAACCGACATTAAAAAAAAAAAGGTGGAAAGTGTAATGAAAAATTGCAAATTAATACCACCTATTTATTATACGTTGTAATAATGTTATAGTTATACGAAATCTACCGCTATCAGCTAATGTTCAATGATTCGTAATTTATATCGCGTAATATCAAGTACATGAGGAATGATTCGAGAGAAAGATTTTCTTTTCGCGCTCTTTATTTGCGTACTTAACCCCCAGGTAATAGCTCGTAAAATACTTGTCAGACGTAAGCGCAAGTTTTGACGTTTCAAAATCGTATACTAAAATATTAAATTGACCGACCATATATATATATATAGGTAAGAAAATACATAAGACAAAAATTTGAGTATAATACATAAATAATTTTGAACTTGTTATATAACTAGAGCTGGGAATATAATGCTCAATAAAACTCTAAAAAAGAAATGCTTTTATGCCCCGAAAATTCAAAATGACGCACTAAAAGTTTTTTTTTATAATTTTGGTATAAATAATATAAATTCAAAAGAAAGTTTTACAGACAGCTGGATATCATAGACTTGGACTTAATTTAGTCAAAAAAAAAATTTTGTATATATAATATTTATATTTCATATTGTTTTATGTTACGTTTATATAAAAATCATGTTGGTGAGTGTAAAAGTATTAAAACTAAATTTCAAGTTCATATTGTGTTTGCAAAAATGCTTTAAGAAATGAAGGAAATAACTGTAAAACCGAAATTTAACAAAAAATACAATTTCTCATTCTCATTTAAAAGTACAACAATACGTTATAGAACATCTTTGTTCTCGGTTGACGAAATGTCTAGGAAATTAATCCGGAAGTTTTTAATCTATTACGAACACCGTATGTTTTATAAATAATAATAATAAAAAAAAGTGTAAAATAAAAAATTGTTATTAAGCCGAGCCAATATGCGTAGTTATACAGTATGAATAACTCTCTTGGGAGAAAAATATAATTACACGAACAGACGTTTTAGAAACAATTTTTTTTCATTTAATCATCGATCATTCGGTATTTTCTAGAGTGAAATATTGTAGAAGTCAATGCGAAAAATATGTTATACGTTAAGCGTGAAAACTGAAAGAAATCTTTAATTTCCCGACCGAGTTTCCTAGTTTATTTCGCTACGGAACTATCATAGCGACCGCCCTTAATAACATATATTTTATATAAATTATTACGAGAGGTTTTTATACTGGCCCATATTATTATTACATTGTGTTTTCACAGGAAAAAAAAATTCTTATAGAGCGCATTTATTATTATTATTATCAACCCAATGCACTTGACGTCGAGTGTACTGTACGAGTCCTGTCTTAAATGTTAAAAATAAAAAAAACCAATTTGTTACTCATATTAAATAAATATGTGTAAAAATTATTTTTTTGTAAAGAAAAAAATGTCCTTTATATATTATTATTATTATTAGGACGAACGCTAGTATGTAACACTCCAACCATGTTTTCCAGGTGAAATGCGATAACGAAATTTTCATTTTTTGAGCCATTTACAATATCCTCCCCCCCTCTCCAGGAGGATATCCTGCGATAGATAAAATATCGCATTATCGAACGCAGCAGGGACATAAAAAAAAAAAAATTGTACGCTATTATTCAAAACGCGTTTCTCTCTCTCTCTCTCTCATATCATATAATAACCAATATATACGTCTGCGATCCAATAACCAATCATTCAAAAACGGAATGAATGGATATAGCAGAACACGAGTACTTAGAAATACACATCGTTTTGTATATTTGTCATAATAATAGTAACGTTATGAATTTCTCGAGTATTCCATGTGTTTAGTACACACACACACAAATTTCCTAGAGGTGTAAAAAAAAAAAAAATGCTTTTTTTTTGTAAATATACCGTCCACGGCATTGTAATTACCTGCTTCGATGCAAAAGGGAATTATAATTTGGTCGAAACTATAAACTTTATACCGCGTTAAAGTTTTCGCAATATAAATATATGTTCCAAACTATATAAATATTTGTATGCGCTTGTAGGTAATGATTCCAGATTAACAATATTTCCTCAGTAAAATTTATTGCTACGTTATTTGGCAGTACAATGATATTCTGATAATGAATATCGCGTATCGACGGTGCGAGTCACGCGGATTTAGAGATCGTTGTAGTTCCATCGTTCGTTTTGCGGTTTTCTCTAATTTCAGTCGGCGATAGTTCGACCGTGACGATGCGGACTCGTCGAATCGACAATGCTGCACATGGACAAATAAATGAAATAATAATTTCGATGGAACAATTGACGACGGTTGGTAAAAATCGCGCGCGAGTCTTCTATGGGCTGCGGGGAGGCGCGACGAAGTTCAAACATTTTACCAAAAAATTACGTGCTCGATAATTTTAAGAAAATATTTTTTCTCTTCTTCTTCTTAAATTTCATTCAAAAACAATATTATAGTGGATTCCACTAAACGTGACCACCAGTCAATGTTGGGTCGGGGGCAGCCGCTTCATCGCCATCACAACGTCGAATCGCTGAACAATTACGCGTTTCGAAATCGACGGTCGCGAAAATCCTCGAAGAAGAAAACATTTCACGTGAAAGCTTGGATTCAAACCAAACATTTAGTCAAAAACGAATTTCGGTTTTTATGGGTGACCCTTTTAACGCGGGCTAATAGAACTGGTCCCAGCGTTAAGCGGGATCCACTGTAATTGCACGAGATTAAAACATAAAGTTTCAATTTCAATATTATTTAAAATAAATATTTTTCGAAAACATATTTATTTACGTTTTTAAATAAAAATAATGTAATGACGATTTAATAAGAAAATCGTGCACTGATCTAAAAGGCGTGTGCAAGTATTCTACGAGCTACGGGGAGACGCGGTAAACTTAAAAACCTCTCACACAAAAAAGAAAAAAAAAACAAATAAAATTATGCGTTTAACAATCGATTTGATTTTAAACATATATTTTTTTCTCATTCGTTCAAAAACAATTTTCCGCTCGAGATCGAAACACGAAAATGGCCATACTTTTCAATGCGTTCGTTTTCTTAGAAAATACGACAAATAAAATGTGTAGGCTTCTTTTGGCATACCGTCTTCTAATGGTGTCTATGCTAATAATATTTTATATCAATATTGAGAAAAAAAATGTGCGGTTTTTGATTTTAATATTGAATTTTTTGAGAATTCCCGGGGTGGCTCTGCTGCTTCTCACGATAAATTATTATTCTCAACGTAATGCAATTTTTCTATAATGCAATACTTACGCACACCACTCACCGTAATGTCGCGGCGTAAACTTCAATAATCGTTAAATGAAATAAAAGAAAATACTACAAGATTTCATATTTTAATTGAAACGATATTAAAAAGAGAAAAAATACGTATACTAGATAGATTCATAAATACAATATATATATATATATATATTTGGCAATTGGCAGAAATATTACCGATTAAAAATTAATTGATAACTCAAACCTTACGGGGAAATGAAAAAAAAACTTATTCATGACTTATTTTATTTCAACTTATTTTGATTTATGTAACATCAGTTCGTTGAAAACAAAAAATAAAAACTTTAGAAGATATTGGGAATTTTTTATTGTAATTAAATATTATATTAACGATTTATAATAGTTACGAATGGTGTTGCAGATGTCATTTATCATTCTTTTTATTTAATTTATTTTTGAAACGACGCACATTGACAATCGTTAAATGTAATAGAATTTTCGGCATTTTCATAAATTCCGAACGGTTATAATACGCGAATGATATTGTATTAGAAATCAATATATTCACAAAATTTTTTCATAAGAATAGTAATACGTTTTATTTGTTCTAAGTGTGACACGTATAAAAATATATACTTTCATTTAAAAATTGTTTTCAACAATTATTTGCGTATTACATAATAATTGTATTTATTATTATTATTATTTCGCTAATTTCCATTCTTGAAATCCTGACTTCTATTTCATATATATATATATATAAGTCGACAGTACCTAAATCAGTGTCAATTAATTTTAATTCTTTACTCGTCAAATGGAATGGAATACCACGATATCACACCAGTAAAATTCGAACTTATTTATCTAATAACGATAAAAGTGCCCATATATATATTTTTTTTTTTCAAAATAATTTACATCGTTGTCTGACTGATGAAGGTCCGTCGTCAAAAAGGTTCGAACGTCAAATCGATATGCAAGTGTAATACGTTAAAGCGTAGTTTTTTTTAATATATTTTTTTTTCTTTTCCGTATAAAGTAATGGCGTGCAAATAAAGTATACATTGTGAGTTTTTCGCTCCGCCCGACAAACAACAATAAAACGGCGTATACACAGCTTATAAAACTCGTTAAAAACATTATTATCATTATTATTATTATTATTATTATATTATTATGTCGTGTGAACTATATTATAATACATCGTTATTCTGAACGTAATATTACAAACGGAATGGTAAAATATAATATAATATGTAAATGTGTGTTTGTGGATTTGTTGCGACATGTGACGCGTGTCACGGAAGACACGAGCGTTTGAGTCGGAGTGAGTACGTATTTGTCATCACAATATTCAATCGATCTCAATGGGTTATGGTAAATTTGCAACGTATACAATAGGAATATATATGAATGAGTATTATTTTTGTGACATTTGGTTGATAGCGTATAGCAGTGCTTCTCAACCTGGGGGCCGTGGCTATATGACTTGGGGACCTTGAAATATATATTTCATTAAAAATGTATTAAAAAACATTAATTTTCTGTACATTTTAATAATTTATTTGTGTGAAATAGTGCATGTAAATTTAGTATATCAACAAGAAAAAATAATTAATGATTTTGATTGAGAGGGGGGTCTTGACAGTTTTACATTAAATTTAGGGGGTCTTATAACAAAAAAGGTTGAGAAGCACTGGCGTATAGTATAAAACAGTCACAAATTCCCAAGCCTATTTTATAGTATAATAGTTTATATAACGTAAAAACATACGCTGTATTTAGAGAAGAACCTTTTTTTTTTTCAACAACGAAATCAATTTTCACATAATAGAGTAGTACACATTTAATAAAGGTTATATCCAAAAGTCAATCATTATTATTATTGTTATTATTATTATTATTATTATTATTATTATTATTATTATTATTATTATTATTATTATTATTATTATTATTATTATTATTATTATTATTATTATTATTATTATTATTATTATTATTATTATTATTATTATTATTATTATTATTATTATTATTATTATTATTATTATTATTATTATTATTATTATTATTATTATTATTATTATTATTATTATTATTATTATTATTATTATTATTATTATTATTATTATTATTATTATTATTATTATTATTGTTATTATTATTATTATTATTATTATTATTATTATTATGGAATACTACGGATGAAAAGATCGAAAAAATTGTATGCAACAAGACGTAATAATATTTTCGGTCATATTATGGTGCATATTTCATCATTTTTTTTTTTTTTAGTGCCATAATCCAACTTAACATCACCTACTAAGATGTATTGTTGGTCTTTGTACATATTATATATGTACTTTGTTTTTCAATAATAAATTATCTAATCGAGTAAATTTTTTTTTTTTTGAAAACTTTTAAGTACGATTACGAGTTTATTGAATTGCGCATAAGCAATTAATTTTTTGACAGAGAGTGACATTTTTTCAAGAGCCTACAGTGGCGGAACTCGTAATGACGAAGATGTAAATTTGCATCGATCAACGAAAAGGCAATAATATTCTATTACAGCTGTGCGCTACGGATTATATCTATATATACGTACACATAGACATTCAATTGGCATTAACGAGTAAATAAGTTAAAAAGTTAAAATTAACTTGACTTTTTTTACGAAACAAATTCCTCTTGGTCTTAATATTATAACGTCAGCTTTACGTTTTATTATTATTTTTTTTTTTTATATAAGTTTAATTTCCATTTTAAAAAATATTTTTCAACGACTATAATATTTTATCTTTACACATTCCATACGACTGTCGTGTTTGGTACAGCTCGTTAGTTTTCAGTGCGCGTATAAATGGACAAAACCGCATAAATGTTTTAGGCATTATTTTTTATATTTGTTATTGTAAATAGCACGTCAATAAACCGATTTACTTTTTTTCTCCGGTTGAATTAAAAAATTATTGGCATAAATATTGATCTTAAAAAAAGAAAAATTTTTTTTGCTATTTATAAAACAAACAGTCGTATTTTAATTATTATTATATTACTAATAATAGTATATCGGCATAATTTAATACGGAACAGAATACAATACGTTTCTTTATGGAAGGACGTCCAAATAATCTCAGCCATTCAATCTCGTTTTGTCCATCTTCATTCAATTCTCCACTCACTTCCCAATGAAATTTTGTTAGAGAGCACGTCTCAGCTATATACGCCCAATTGTTTAAATATCTCCACAGCCACACAAAGAGGTGTTTCAATCGTTCCTCATTTGTACAGTAAGTAGTTACCTAACCTAACCTCGTACACCTACCCTGTTCAGTTCTGATTCTGTGCATGTCTATCCTTTTCGAAGGAGTTCATATCCTCGAGTGCTTTCTGATTCGAGTCTTCATTCAGCTCTGCGTTCCTTGCTCCAGCACCTATCCAATGATTTTTCCATTAAACCGCGGTCGGAGATGATCCACACGTGGCTTCAGTCTTTTACCTGAATGTTAGCAATAATGTCCTCGTGCTTGGATTTTATTTTATTTTGCGCAAAAAGATATGAGTAGCTGCTCGTCTTCTTGTATATCTGTCGGATAAATATGTACAAGGACAGGAAGCCAGTGCGTTTACGTTTTTTTTCCTAACACTGCCAAATATAATTCTCATAGTTGATTTTTATATCGATGTTTTTATTGCGTAAGAACTTCTCGCTCAGACCGGAGCAAACTATTTTGTCGCGCTGTAAGGCAATACTAAGCATCAGGTATTTGCTTTAAAACACTAAAATTGTTCCTACCATTCAGGGGACAATATTGATATGCGCGATATTAATTTGTCTTTTAAATACAGTTTAACACGTACATTAAATGTAGTCTAATGTTTTAATGTGAAGGATCCGTTCAATTTGTAGTATCTGAAGGAGTCAAACCCGATATTTTTCAATTTTTGATTAATTTTAACTTTCAAATGGGTATAAAAAAAATAATTGATTAATTATGTATTTGCGATTGTCTCGAAAAATACAAATGAAATATAAATGTTCGCTTTTCGCTCACTACATTTCGTTTTGATTTGTGTTGACTTCGGAAGGAAAACGAACGTGAGTAAAAATCGATAAGTGAATAAAATTCGGTATACGCCAATCCGTCCGTCTGAATTTCGTACTCGAAATAACGGTTTTTTATGATTTTAATTATATATTTTTATTGGATGTTTCAGGCGAAAGACTTGCCGGCAATGGATTTGAGTGGCACGTCCGACCCTTACGTCCGGGTGACACTGCTACCGGATAAAAAACATCGACTTGACACGAAAGTAAAACGCCGAACACTAAACCCGCGCTGGAACGAAACTCTCTATTTTCAGGGTCGGTGCCTAGTAGTTATATATATTTTTTATTTTTTGTATTATGCCTACGCGTTTCGTTAATATTAAATGTTTTCTTTAAAATAACCGTTTTTATATGTCTCTTGTGCTCGCAGTTTGAATCGACCGGAAAATCTATACAAAATTCAATCCTCCAGTCTTTTAATTTTTAAATTTTATAATAAATGGAAGTTCGACAATATTTTATTCTTAAACTTTATTTTAATAGCGAAAATCCTATACAATTTCCGCAAAAGCGAATAAAACATTAGAAACCGAAAGAACACGACGGTTTTGATGGTTTTCCGGTGGTTTTTTATTTTTAATCGTACACATTTTTTTAATCGCTGCAGGATTCACAATGCAAAAGCTGCACAATCGGACGCTCCACTTGCACGTGTTCGATTACGACCGATTCTCCAGAGACGATTCGATTGGTGAAACTTACATCGAACTCAACAACGTGAGTAGTACATCGATCGTAACGAATTATTTATAACACGTACTCTCCAAATGTAAAGAGATATTGGATTTGTTAAAATAGTTTAAAAATTATGGAACATTTTGTTTAAAAAAAAAAAAATCGCTTTTCGAGCTTGACACGGTCGAGGAATTCGCACAGAACAAATTACAACAAAAAAAAAAAATAAAAAAAAATACACTGTTCTAACGTCTTTCATTATCTCCTACATTAGATTCTTAATAATTATATTATATTAAATGCACGATTTTAGCATTAATGTAGAGAGCGGTGTATTTATTTTATGTATTTAATAACAATTCAACGGTTAATATTAAAATGCTAACAGTGTATTTAGCGGTAGATATATATATTAAAATAAAAGTAAAATAATTCGAGGTGATTGGAGAAATCTATTTTTGATATTTTTCAATTACAACGAATTGAACATTATATTGCATTTTCAATTGTATCTCCATACTATGTATGGCTGAATTTTCATCTAGTATTTTTATTTTATACCAGCATCTTAGCAATTTCAAATAAATTCATATTAAAATATTTTGAATTATTATTATTATATTTACCGCGATAAAGTAATAATTTACTTATCACACCAGTAAAGAAAATTTAATTTACATAACTACAGTAAACTCTTAAATATTTTCTAACTACATACTTAAAAATATACATTTATATATATATTAATACATGTACAATAAATTTGAAAAGATTTTTTTTTAATTAATATGTAAATAAATATATTGTATTTTTAAAAAATATATCGTATTGCTTTTAGGTTGATTTTACGGCAAAACCAGTGTTCTGGAAGGATCTCACAGCACCGCTAAAAGATAAATGTGGTCATTTGTTGACATCACTGTCGTACAACCCAATGACTAATAATCTGACTCTCGGCATTATTGAGGCTAGGAATTTGAAGGCTATGGATATAAATGGAAAATCGGGTAAGTGTATTCGAAATGCACGTTAAACAAAAAAAAAAAGAAAAGATGCCTACGGTCCTGCGGTTTTTTTTTTACTCGCGCGTGTATATTAATCGATAATAAATTATTTACCGATCGACATCCCTTGGAAATAATTTTTCGAAAACGAAATAATTAAACGCACAGGTTATGTCATCGCACAGATGACTGCAGTTAATGTTTGTCGATATATTTTCATGCGTGTGTGTATTTTAATTCACTTAAATACAAAAATTGAGTCAATTGTGAAACGGTGAATTTTTTTTTTTTTTATAATTTTTCCGGCACTGACGAAAACGAATTTATAATTATTTTCGAAACCATACATGAATACGATATGCGTAAATATATTATATATATATATTATGTTCGTCGTTTTTAATCCAAACTTACGTAAGAGACGAATCCACGCCCCCGTCATATATCAAAATATATAATAGTATACGGACTCTCGTAAATGATCAAAACGGTCTTGGTTTTCTATAAGACTTTTTCGAAAGTTTGAACATTCTGTGTTATTATACCGACACACGCGTTTGTGACTTTTCTCGATGTTATTGAAAATCAATAACACCCCCCGCCGACAAAAACATTATCTAATCAATTTGCGCGTATGATTTATTGCGTGTAATCGAATTGTAATAATACCGTTTTACGTTATTCGCAAACACCAAAAAGGAGAAATTTATGTGCACACGCACACTCGGTATCGCAGATATTTTTTTATTTTGATTTAACGGGATCTCAATTAACGACTAAAATAATGTTCGGCTTCGAATTCGTTTTATTCGCCAAGAGAAAAAGTAACACTCGTGAACTGAAACACTTTGTTTGTGTTGGCAGATATTTCTCTTTCTCTCACACACTCTTTTGTAAACAAAATTGACCCGTATCGAAAAAACGACCGTTGTATAATATGATCCACGCCATATTGTTGTGTCTTAAATCGCGCGGATTTCGAATCTATTACGATATAATTTAATTAATTTGGATCGATGCGAATTGCTGACGTTTTCTCTACGCCAATATATATTTGCTATTATTATTATTCGCTGCATTCAAAAAAACCGAACATTTGCGGACATTTACGATGAAAATTATATTTTTGAAAACGAATTACTATAATTAATTGAATCTAAACATTTATTTTGGATTTCTTGAAAGCGAAAAGAAGACGGGCAGCAGCATTCGAGAAAGAGAGAGAAAGAAATCGAGAGTGAGAACAGCGCACTAATACCACCGGATATTATTTTCGCCAGCTTTATTTTAATCGCTTTTTTATCGAATCCAAAATAATTGGAAAATATAACGGAAAATATAACGTTTCGTAACGCGGTTTTATTACGCGCGCTGCACGTCCCGTGTGAGAACGCGCTGGCACTATATAAAGTTAAGCAGGTGTGCCGCCTCCTACTTTATAATATTATACATTCGAGTAATTAATTTTAATCGGATTTAAATAATAATAAATACAACGGAATGAAAATACAAACTATAATATATTAATGTTCAATGGCGAATCCGGGACACTTTTTTTTTAAGGGAATTTACTGAAAACTTTGCCCCTCTACGGATATTTTTAGACTCCCTTGGCTCCTTGAAACTGGTTCCTATAGATCATAAATCAGTTTTAGATCATTTCCGTGTGTTTAACATCCATATTACGATTTTCAAGGAAAAAACACGACAAATTTTCAATTGTTCTGTAAAACGTTAATAGATTATTCGAAATAAGAATTCCCTGCGAAGGTAAATATGCGTGAAAACAGTGATTTTCAAGCACACATTTTCGAAATGCTGTCGAAGCAAAATGCAAGTTGTGAACAATAGTCTTTTTGGAATGTTTTCAAAGTGTTTTAACGTACCTTGGCCATTTCGCTCGTTTAAATAGCTACACCTAAACGAAGTTTTTCGTGTTTGAATCAAATCCTACTTACGAAGTACAACAGTTGTCAAGAACCAGACTCAGCGGTCTAGCATCTATTCACAAAAATATATACCTGACAAAGTTTTAGGAAAAAATATTCAGAAAACTAAAAAAAAAAAATATAAATAAAAATATTTTTTATTACATGATTTCGAATTTCTTTTAACGCTACGGAAATAATTAATATCACGCGTGCTACACGTGTGTAAAATAAAACGTTCATTTACGTAAGGATAATAATTAACTTCTTGGACAAATTAAATGTCGTACGAGTATATGAAAATTTCGTATCATAACGTTTTATTGCGTATATATTTTTTTTTTCTGAAAAAATCTTTCTCTACGATACCATTTTTTTCTCCTGATTTTGAAGGAAGGTTTTAATCCCCGAAACCCCATAAGTCGATACGTCACTGGGGAACATCGTGAATGTAACGGAATCGTTGATTAACGCTATTTAAACGCCGGAACGAGAGTTTCAAAGTCGCGTAATCCCGAGATCATTTGAAACGCATATACAGAACGATTGGGATAAGAAAAATAACAACAATAAACGGGATAAGTCGTTCGTCATGCTCAGTTTTTATTGTAAAAATCACTAACTAGAACGAAAATAGATGTCATTTTAGACAATTCCCCCCCCCCCCGCAGTGACTCGACGATAATAATCAGTCGTAATGACAGGGAATTGATGTTTAAATTTTGAAGCACACAAAAGTCCAACGCGTATACGGATTGCGGAATTCTATTTTCTCATCGATATACCGTTCTTATTTTTTCTTTTTGAAAAATTACTACGTGTTTTTACAGCGATTCGCGAATAATAAACATTCGATTTCAATGCACTTTTTCGTGTGTCCGACGCCTCTGGCCTCAATCAATTTCTCGGTCGGCGGGCTCGTAGGCCCTTCCGGATAGTTCGAAATGAAAACGCGGTACACGCCACCAATCGATCTTGAATCTATCTGTCACTATACACGTCACTTGACACAACACCTCGGCACGGTGTGTAAGCACATCCCTTGGATTTTGTTCGTTCGTTTTTTTTTTCTCGATCGATACTAGTAAACCCGGTTAATTGCCCGTTATATAGGTTCGGCCAGTTCCCCTGCGCCGTTGACAATAAATCATAACGGATTAACTACGTGTCAGAACATTACAATATTTAATATTTTGTCCCGGTTGTTTTACGCGCACGTATATTTAACTGGAAAGCTATCGTTATCCCCGACTTAGGATGTCGTGTTGACGAATGCGGTGTAATTATTCAATATTACGTACGTTCATCGACCGGGACACCGGTTTTTTTTCTTCTACGGAGCATACGATTTACGCGCGCGAATATGATAACATTATTTTTAACTAACCGAATCCTGAATACGTCACATTACGCGATTCGTATTGTTTTACAGTGTACCGTGATACGCGGGGTTATTCGAGTGAATTTATCTTTCCGAATCGTCAAAGTTCGATTCGAAAAGGCAAGGGGAATCGTGCCGCACTTGCGTATGGACCGTACGGTGTTATATATATATTGCGTGGTGTATCGAAGGGACTGTGAACGGATGGTGGTAGGACGATTTTTACAGTCTTTTTCTTTTTTCTCCCCCGAGTATTTAATGGGGCACTTAATTTCGATTGTTAAATGGGTTCTCGAGTTCCGCGGTAGCGTGCGAGAACACACACAAAAAAAAGAAAATAAAAATAACCCCGTATTGGAAATCCGACAAATGCGAACGAACAGCGGCGTGTTCAATAGCGCGTAGAGTACGTTCTACATCAGCGGTGAAACCTCCGAGAATACAACCGGACAACTCTCGTCGTTCACCGACAATTTGTCCGCTATTCGACCGCGGTTCAATTTCAGTTGAAAATATAGTAGTAAAATGTATTTGGCGGGTCAATTAACAACTGCGACGTGTGTTAATAATTCGTTAGATACAAAACTTATTTTAAAAATCGTCGAGCACAAAACAACTGACTCGTACGAATCACAACTTCTCGCTTGACATAAACGAGAAAAATGTTATTATCGATAAACTATACATATTAACGACAGATAATAATATAATTGTAGAGTCATAGCAGTGTAACATTTTCTATCGTCGAATTCCACGATTATTCTAAAATCACTATAAAATGTGTGAAAATCAAGTATTCAGATGTCCAAAAAAACGTCCGCTATTTGCCGCAGACAGTCGCAGGCCCCCGTATTCGTACCCTGTAGAAAAGTAGTGAAAAAATATATCAATTAGTCGGAAAAATTCGGATTTTTATATTTAAATATAAGTGCAAAAGTCACTGAATCCATCCGCAATGTCGTATAACTCAGTTTGACAATATAAAATAATAATAATAAAAAAAAAAATTCGCAATAGCCGGGGCTCTAAAAATAAATAAATAATTAACATTCCAGACCTATACGTTGATAATGATTGAATCGAATTGCAAAACCTTGTCGTCTAAGAGTTTTTTTTTTTTTTTAATTTTAATTTATAAATCGAAATGTCTGTTTAATTATTATTATTATTATCTCGATTCCCGATCAACGGTGAATTTTAAATCACAAAATATCATTTTTACTCGATATAATCAACATACATGTTTTTTTCACACTGTTCCGTCGTTTTTCAAAACGTTGTTAATATTATTGGGGATTTTAGGCTCGAACTAACTTGCATTTAAAGTAAGTACGATAATAGCTTACGAGGTCATTATCTAATGTAAACGTCATCGTATCGCACAGCTCACTTTATGGCCACTATATGGACACTTGACCGAAACGCAAAACAAACTTTCAGCGGTATAGTGACAATTTGCAGGGTTTACGTAGACTCATCCGCAGTGTATTAGAAAATCGGTAAATTTCTCCATGGCCTGTCAGTCCAGCGCGTTAAGTATAATATTTCAAGAGTCATTTAAAATTAAAACCTATTATTTTATTTCTTTTTATAACAAAATAAATTTAGAAGACGCTTTTTTAAAATAGAAAATGTGAAATCGGGGGTTTTGTTTTTTAATAAAGCTCATTGTGAAAACGCGTACAACACTTGTCGTTTTTGTAAAAATTAAATTGTTTAATAAGAAGTGAAGAATTTGTAGTATTTTCACACACAAATCATTTATCTGAAAAATTTTTAAATACCAGAATAAAAAAAAAAAAAAAAATAGAAATAAAACGCGTTTTTCCGCCATTATCGATGTTCGAATATTAAACGATTTTCTTTGCGCTACAGGCCAACGATGTATTATGAAAATTGGAAATCATTTCCGAGAGAGAGAGAGAGAAAGGACGTCATATTATAATAATACGATCGTTATTAACCTGCGCGGTATTACTAATATAGGCCGTCTGGTGGAGACACGAGTCTGTGGAATTATTAGAGAACGATGAGACAAATTCGAATAAAACGTCTCCGGGGTATTGTATTCCGGACGAATTTCCTTAAATATTTCCGAACGACCAAACGGAATTTCACCGTATAATTTCCCTCCGAAAATGATCTGGACACGTGTGTCTGGGAGAAAATATTAAACGGAAAAATCTCCTTATCAGAAAAGTGTGAAAGTATATATATATAATTTTTAACTAAAAAAAAAAAAAAATATATTATAAAAATTAGTTTGCGGTCAAAAAAGAAAAAGATTTTGAAGAGCGTAAACTCGCCGTATAAACTTAGGGGAAAAAATGTTTAAAAATTTAAAACACGTCACTGAATAATTTACTGACCCACTCGTGCCACAAATAAAGTGTGCGCCGCACGTCTCACACGACGATTATTTACACGTTCGTCAGATAGAATCGATACGAATCAATCATAACGACGAAAGAATTTTCCATTAATTCGACATGCCGCGCGAGGTAGGTACCTAAAAAAATTTGTCTCTCGGGAATTATTTTATTTGTTTTAAACGTAAAAAAAAAAATACAACGCTGATCCGGCCAGCCGTAACGGATTTCATTAAGACGAGTACACAATATGCAATCGAAACCGTGTAACGTCGTAGTGAAGATGTTAACGCAGTTCGTAAAGTGTACCGACGAAAATACAGAAAAAAAAAAAAATCATTTCATTCTCAACGCCACGCGTCGTTTTCTCATTAAAATCTATTATAATAATATTATTTTTGTCAATACTTACACTCGTATATAATTTATAATATGTGTTTATCGGAGATAAAAATATTTCAACACACATCGCAATGAACATTTGATACGCGTTTGTTCTGATTTATTTCGAGCGTTGTGCTCGCAGTAATATTTCTTTTCGCGTAATTTCTCGACGCCGAATATCATCAATAAATACCGTAAGCAATACTTCCTTCTGATTATAACGTCCGACGCAAAAATTCAATCCGATAAAAACATCGATATTTCGTCTCGTTCGTATTAATTATTGTGTTGTCATTTAATGTATTAAAAAAAAAAAAAACAGCGTACGTACTGTGTTTAATATAAAATTGTGAATTTATGGACGGCATTATTCCTAATAAAACAATTAAATACCGCTTTTACAAACGTCAACGACGTTTTCGATGTATCTACGAGAGGACTCGTAGACTCGTATAATATATACATAATATCAAGGCATCGTACTTTTGACTTGGTGTGATTTTGTGTTTCGCGAGCGTTCGCCGAGGCACGTGTGCTGGTTAGGATCAAAGTCTGAACGTAGTTCAACGGTATCCGACGAGAGAATCCGTCGTTATAATATTATTCCATTTTGCCGTGCGTTTAATAATGTATTATTATCGAACAACACCGGATTTAGTAACTGTGGACGATTGTCTTTTGGAAAATTAAAAGGTATCGTTCAAAAAACAATTACGGCCGGCAAACTAGTCGGTTATTCCTAAATGAAAAAAAAAACACGACGCGATACTGTAGTATATCATCAATAACGAGACACGGCCGCATTCCTTTCGCGTCACACTCATTGCTGAACACAATAAAAAATATTATCGACAATCGGGTTCCGGTTGCGAGATGAACCGTTCGAATTTGCAAAATTCCGTATACTCGTACAAATAACGTTTTAAAATTAACCGATAATATTTCTCACTTTTTTAAAGGTCTTTTTAAAACGTCTGCTGGTGCTCTGCGAACCGGCACGCGGTTACATACTCCCCCGTGCGCGGTGATAACGTTGGTTGAAACGGCGGTCGAATAACGCGGAGAACAGAATTCTCGCATTAGAGCGACGGGGGGGGAAAAAAAAAACGAGAAAAGCCGAAAAACAACAAAGCCGACGTTCCGTCATAGTTTGGATTTGTCCAGTCACTCCTCCTCTTGTAATCGCATTTGGTTAAACGGTCAAATGGTCGGGGATGTACGGACGGCGCGCGTGTACGCATTAAACGACTTCTTCACCGGGGGCAAGGCTGATGACGACGGGACAACGGTCGCGCGAAGAACCGATCGCCGCGGGAATTGCTCCCGAGTTATTCGGCGGTACGATATTTTCCGCCGAACAGTGTGTCGTTGTTACAAATGAATCCGTTGCGCTTTTCAACGCGAAATCGATTAATCATCGCGTTTAAAAAAAAAACCCCCGTTTTTCACTGGGTTTCCGTTCCCATCGAGAATCCGCGATCGGTTTTTATTTTCCGCGATTTCTCTGTTAAAAAAAAAATAAATAAATAAATAAATATTTTATACAATAGCTATGGGGGCGTCGGATCGAAGAACATCGTCCTAGTACGTTGCGCGTTTGCATTTCGGACAAACGTTTCGTCGTCGTTAAACATTCGCGTTTTCTTAAACGACAATGCGATTAGAATGTCTACGATTAATTTGTAAATTAATAAATTATTTTATTTATTTTCTTGTAAAAAAAAAAAAAAAAAAAATTTCGTAGCCTTGAAAAAAATCACGATTAATGCGCTGCTGATGTTGGAGATGGTATTAACTCAGTGAGATCTACCGACGCTCTTGGCAAGTCAACGATTTCGCTCCCTTATTTTCGTTTTTTTTTTTTTTTTTTTGTTTCTTCATCGATGGATTCTTCAACGATGTCGTCGTCGCTCGTTTTTCCACCATTTGATACGGACGCTATGAAAAAAATTTATGGATTTATAAAATATTATGTTGCGAACACGGCTAGTTTTCATCTTCTTCTTCTTTTTTTTTCTTGAGGATCAACGAGTATCAGAATGTGATGTAACACATATTTCAGCGGGACGTAGCCCGTGTCTTTTCCCCCTCTTTCTGTATCCCACTATTATTTTCTCTTTTTGGTTTAAATTCACTCCGAGCTTTTTAAAAAATAAACGTGTTTATTAACTACATATTGTATTATTATTGTTCTATTTATTAAATATTTGTCTATACTAGGAAATATACACGTGTTATATTTTTATTTCCATTTAACACATTATTATTATTATTGTTATTTGAAACATTACCATCAAACAATCGATTTCATTGAATAATTCACATTTGCACATTTTACATTTATATGTACAAAAATAATCTGCGAATTAAAACCTCCTGACATAGTTAACAGAGATCGTTGAAAAAATAATAACACTCGAAACGCGTGTCAAACCGTCTGAAAACCGCCCTAAAGGTAGCAACAAACCTGACCATAATAATAGTCTCGGATTCACCCTGACACTATCGATTTTTAACTAAGAGTCTCCGCGATGATATCCCGATTAAGTGTCTCGTGACAGTTTAATGCCCAGGATTTCAAATTTTAGTCGTTGAAATGTACCGTATTTTTAATTTGATGAAAACGTTACCGCCATAAATGTTAAAATGAAAAAAAACTAAAATTGTAAATAAATAAATGAATGAATAATAATAAAAAAATAATCGGTAATTTTTATTATTATTTTGTAACGTTCGAACCAGATAATGTACACTTTTGACGATGAAATGTTTTTTTGAACAATTTAAAAGTTTTGAAAACATTTTTCATTGATAACACGATGAATAATGGAATCGTCGAGCAGTAGAAGATAAATGGTTGAATTTATTTCCAAAACATTCGCAAACAAACGAGAATTTCTTTCGTAAACATACATTTCATTTTCAACGCTACACATAAAAATCGTACTTTAAATTAATGTAATGTATTGTTAAAAAAAATATGTAAACAAATTTTATTTCAATTTTGAATAAATTACATGTATATGCATGATTAATAATAATAATAAAACGTAAAAACCTAATTATAAAATAACTAATTATTATTTATTTCAGTATAATTCCAAAAGAGAGGAAGGAGAATATTCCGACTAAAAAAAAATGTACGAATGTCCCGAATTTTAATAAATTTAATCCGATAACCCTAGACTTGGGTAGTGTTCCGAATACAATATTTTGAATATTTTATTCAGATTACTTTTTAAAATATTTTTTTTTTCAAAAATATATCAATACGGTATTTGCAGTCCGAATATTTTATAAAGTTCGAACACACATTTTCAAAATAAAATAGTACGTTATATTTTATATCGTATATTTTATTAAGTTATTTCGTTGTCGACTATGGTATTTAACGGTGCGTAATAATTCTTGCGATTTTGCGGTAGCGATAACGAGAACGTAATAACATATTGTGATCATGTAATAAATGATCGCTTAAAGGGGTGTACGTAAGTACCCTTTTGATATGTATCAATCAAATAAATACGTACCTCCTGCTTACATCGGAAAATTCACTATTTTATGTTATAACATAGAAGGGATTTCAAATGTTACAGAATTAATATTACCGAATTTTTTCAATACGATATCTTCGAAAATTGCAGACCACTTTTATATCACATAAATTTACAGTAGATGCGTGTGAACGCGATGCTCGTTTGTATCCCACTAATGATGACACTGCTATTTCGATTATTTTTACAATTGGACTTAAAATTGGATTTAAATTGGATTTAAAATTATTTATTATATATATTATATAATTCGTATTAATACTAAGTCGTTGTGAATATAACAAGTTTCTATATTAAGTCGTAAAGCCACTGTAAACGATATCAAATATGCGTAACGGTTTTGTATGTGAAACGCCATGTTTTCATACAAACAATAACGATCAAAACCAAAGATCAAACAAATTTCGTCAAAATGTCCCCGTCATTTCGGTTTTCTCCTTGTCGCGTGACGTGACATTCGTATTTCGTGTTCTCCGCGGTATCTTGTTTGACAAACATCGTTTACGGGGACCTTTATAACGAAACAAAACAAAAAAAAACTCAAATTTTACGTCTTATATTTATCAATAAATCTCGATAATATATTAATTTATTGTACAATTATCTTGCTATATTTTTAGCGTATCGATCAAATAATCGTATATATATATATATATTTAAATACACTGTTATTATAATCAATTGGTATTATAAATTTACTTATTAGTATTATTCGTAAACGCGTAAAATATTATAATTATTCGATTAAATGATAATACGTTACATTTAAAATTTGTATTAGTAGTAAAAAAGCAAAAAAAAAAGTATGCGGAATGATTTTTTTTTTTTTTTTTTTTTGGAATTCGTAATATTTTTAAAAAGTGTCTATAGGCAGATAAATTTCGGTCGTTTCGTAAGTATTACATTTATTTTTCTGATGCGTGTCGGCAAGTTGATCGATGTCTGTTGTTTGTGTCTCCCGTACGAAAAAAGCTTTTAAAACGGAATAAAAAATTAAATATTCCTTTTGTCCCCCACACCGTTCCATTATATTTACGTTCGAGTGAAATAACAAAACAAAAACAAAAAACTAACGAGTTTACGCGTAAAATACAAACTTTCTATCTGTAAGTTACACGGATCATCATCATCATACACTGTAACAACACATCCAAAAAGATTAATGAACAAATAAAGAAACGGTGTGTTGTATTGTATAGCCGGTAATAATTGTCGCACTCAGTCCAGACACTTGACTTGGTAAAATTTGGACGTGTTCCGCTTTAACGGTCGCCATACCGAATATAAATTTCATTTTTGAAAAATGGGGTCGGTCATTTACATTATACGTATGAATACGCATGATAATTTACAATACGCGGTGTAGTGACGAATTTAAAAGTTGTTATAAATCAGTCGGCAACGTTGTCTGGACCACCTACCAAGCTGGTCGGGATGAATGGAAAGATCGGATACATCACGTACAACATCGAATCTAGATGGAGGTGCGAGGACAATCCGGAGCACGCGATTAAAGTTATCACCTATTAGAGTATACTTACCTTTATCAAGGGAAAACAGTGCATCGCAATTAGTATTTTCATCCGATCGTTCGTCTGTTCATGTGTTCGTCTGTCGTTTTAATTGTATTTTGAGACGAAAAGAGTAACAGCAATGAAAACGGGAAACAAATTATGCAGTATTGATACTATGACGAATATCGATAGCAAACACCGTTTTAAAAAAAATTTAAATCTCGATGACGACCTGTGCTGGAACACGGTTCAGCGACGTGTGTGAATCAGGTCAAGCGGAATTTAAATAATATAATAATTGTAATACGCGTATACGCGAACGCGGTTAAATTCCTTGAGAATCTAGTAACGAGCGAAGAATGTGAAAAAGATGACTAAATGTAAGTAATCAAAAAAAAAAAAAATCAACTAAACGTATTTATTACGTTTGCGAGTGTTACACCAGTCTTATGAACGTTCAGTGAATTCGTATGATTTATAAAAAGAAAAAAGTAATTTTGTTTCTCTTTATAGTATTTACCATTGTAATCTCCACAGAAATGGAAATGTTATTTCAAGCAAAAAAAAAAATAAAAAAAAAAAAAATAGACCGTTGGAACCAAAACTACAAAATTTTCGTGTTTTGTTGAAATTTTATTGATCACGAGTGTGCCAGGATTTAGGATGAGTTATTGTGAACGTTGAAAAAAATAAATTATATATTTTTTAAATTCCACGCAAATTTAATTAAGTGTAGTGTAAATGTATACGACAATCCCCGTAATCGATGCGATTAAAATTAAAAAACGTTCCTGTAATAATCCATTAGAAGAAAAAAACCATTTTTTTCCCCGCCCAATTCTCTTTTGTAGTCAATTATAGTTACGCCATTTACTCTTTACTCTATGTAAACACGATTATTATAATTTCGAATGATTGAACTTGCAAAAGAGTAATGTCAAAACTCCGTATTGATTTATTTCGCAACACGTTCGGAAATTCTACCTATGAAAATTTGATGGAATGTCATTTGAAAAAAAAATAAATACTGAGCACGTCACATTACTGCGAGTAACGACACTAAAATACATTAACCGTATTACTTTAAATATATATATATATATATATTTTTTTTTTTTTTGTAATTAACTTATCTTAAAAAGACTAATAATAATAAAAACGCTCGAAAATATATATATATTACGAGCTCGTCGTAAAACTCGCGTTAATAACGTAACGGAGAAAACGTTTAAAAAAAAAACACACACACACACACTTAACACAGCTGTAGTTCAATTTCAGGATTTCGTTTCAAGAAAAAGAGTTTCTCGTGATTCGAAAAAGACGTAATTAATATCGCAAATAAATTCAATTATGAAGTCTTAGGAATTTCTTAAATTAAAGGATTAAAAATCTAATTTTCGAGGCAGGGCCGCTGCAAAGTCATTAATTACGCTATTTCAGTGCACACCAACCTGTGTAAAGAACTTTCTATTTAATTGACGTGTGTTCTAATTACTGTTAGTTGATTTTCTGTTTCCAGTATTTTATTTGATTTAAATATTTTTAATATCGAGGAGAAAACTATCGTCTCTCAGTTGTCCACACCGGTAATGTGACTAATATTGGCGATGACGTGTTATTATAAATCCTCTCTTCTTTTTCTTTCCGTACATTTATTAATTTCCGGTTTAAATTTCTTTTTTTTTTTTTAACTGGATTTAATGAGAGATCATAAAAATATTAATTCCGCATCCTTCAAAATCATTATAATTAAGTTTAAGTCCGTTATCGGACTTCATGTACGCGTTGTCATCTGGTGACCAACTCGATAGTTTAAAATCTGGCTGTTAAAGGGCTAAAAAAAAAAACTATAAAATTACATTGAAAAATGAATTTTGGACCTAACTACAGGAAAATATTCCCTAAAAATCTACAAAAATGCTCTTCGAAAATTTAATTAATTTTTTTTTTTAACATTTATTATATATATACAATCTGTAAAATAATATTTACAATAAGCATAGAGCGTATAGAGTAATAATTTAATTTATAATCTAAAAACCTAAAAAAAAAAAAATCTTTAAAACTGTTTAAATTGCATAAATTATTATTTACGTATTTATTATTATATCAATTACAATTAATATAACAAGTACTATACGAAAAAACAGAATTACGTAAAATAATAATTATAAAAAAAAGAAATACAATAAACTCGTAATTTTTCGGTTTATTATTGAAAAATAGTATTAAAATGACAAAAATGCCGTAAAAAAAAATATATTTATATATATATATATATATATATATATATATAAACAAAATCCAAAAAATGCTGAAAATTACGAAATGAAAATTAGTTATTTAGATTCGCGTGGTATTAAATCGCATTTTTAGCTAGAAAAGCGTTTGTCCAAGACGTTCTGAAAAAATGCGAAATTCATCAACATCCGAGCCCTAGTGATAAGCGCGCGCCACCGCCAGTGTACATTTTGTCCGTTCCGTTTTATTTCATCACGAATTAACGCGTCGTGCGATAATTTTCGAATTATTTTGGAATACTTTTCCCAAATATGTGCCACTACTGGACAACAGTAGTAAATACATATTACGACGAGTGCTGATCGTTTTTTTTCCCCCTCAGATCCGTACGTAAAAGTTTGGCTACACGTGGGCGATAAAAAAGTGGAAAAACGCAAGAGTACGGTGTTCAAATGCAATCTGAACCCGATGTTTGACGAGAAATTCGAGTACACGTTACCGGTGGAACAGCTCAGGGAAGCGGCATTAGAAGTTATGGTCATGGATTTCGACAACATCGGTCGCAACGAACTCATCGGCAAGATAACAATATCATGTGAGTGCTGCACATAAGTTTTTATAATATTTAATTTTTATTTATTTCGAACGTTGACATTTTGTAAAAAAAAAGAAATGGAAAAAAACGGTAACGGAACCGCGGTTGTCGTTGAGGTGAATTACTCGGATAAAGTTTTACATTTTCTTTTTTTTGTTTCTTGTTTCCGTTATATTACGATAAATTCAAAAGCAATGCGATAAATCCCCATTGCATTCGTTGAAACACGATTCTGAGCGGAGGGACTTCGGTATTGTAATAATACCACTTTGTCGCGGTAATAAAAAAATAAAAAAATTTGCAACGTAGGATTGTCAAGATTTTTTTTTTTAAATAAAAAACAATAGTATAATTTATACAGCACTTTAAACCAAAAACCTTACACTTTTTACAACTTAAACATTTAATCATTGCAATAAACAGCCCAAAAATCAGAAGACATTTTTTTTTCAATTATATTAATTGTCATACCCAATGGTAGAATTACACATATCCAATATAAATCGTAAAACTCTGTTGTTTTTTTGGTATATTTTTGTGCCGCGTAACAAAACCCCACCCCCTCCATTTAGAATATAGTTTTTTTCTTCTAATTTTTTCGGAATTTATTTGAATATCTGCAGGTGACTACTGAGAAAATCGAAAAACGTTTCCCGAATAAAATACCTAACTATAGAGATATACAATTTGTTACCGGAACGTGTTGTAACGCATGTCGAGATGATCGTCCGAGCGTTATTTCTAGTCGAACATTTGTGCGCGGCAAAAAAATCAACAACAAAAATCCGTGCCGAAACAATTAGTTTCCTCGCTTCGCTCAGAATCTAAACGTATATTTCTCAATTTATACGATGTAATAGACATTGGAATCGATTAAAATTATATTTCGTTAATTATTATTATTATTATTCTTCGTCAGCATCGTCGCCGTTTCGTCCGTTCGTTTATATTTCAATTCTACTCTGTCTGTCCTATCGCTTTGTTTTTACTCGTGCATATTTATTTATAATGTACATTATTTTGAAAATGACTCCGATGATATTAATGACGTTTCGTTATTTCGCGCAAAATCCGATGTCTAACAAATTATTATCTTGTTACGCATTATTATTTTCATTGACTTGTACGAGATATCGCTTTGACTTGGCGAAGAAACGCAGTTTTTTTTTTCACGAATATTGGACGTCCGCAAACGATACGTTCTTATCAGAACGACAATGTGATATCATCAATTCGGAACTTCTGAGCATATTCTGTTTACCGTCTACGCGAATTACGTATGCCAGGCCAATAAGTTCGTAAAGGAAGAAACACATAAAATATATAAAGGGATAAAGGAAATGAAGACGAAATGTCTGGAATAAGATTGATAAGACTGTGACGCATACGACCGTTTATGACATATTCAAATAAACTTTTTGTCCGTATTACGCGTAATTCATTTTAAAATGCGCACTTCAGTTTTATACAAAAAAAAGGAAAAAAAAAAGACAGGGAGTTCGTAACTGATATTATGTGCGTTTACTTATACTGATTTTCATGTTGCTCACATACGTTTTGAATAATGCATTTATTTCTTTAAAATCCGTTTCGGTAAACGCACAGTTTTTTTTTAATATTTTTTAAGTAGATTTTCGATAATTGAAATCTATTAGGCTCTATTCTTAACACGTGTTCAATATTTTCGACGCCACCGTCGTTTCTTCCGCATTACTTTTCGTTTGTCCATTTTGTCCATCGCATGGATTTGCAAGAATAATCCCCGGTATATTAACGCTGTTTTATTTAATTAATCGTATAATTATTATTTCACGAAATTCGATGTCCCGCACGCGACTAAATTCGTCTGTCAACTAATTTAAACGCATCGCGTGTTATTTTAATATTATTTGATTACGGTGAGCGGAATAAAATATTACGAAAATCGTGTGCGAACACTTAACTTCACTATAACAACTTTGTAACGGGAGGGGGAGGGGAGTTATAAAGATATGCGTACAATCCGTGGCCGAGAAATTCATTTGGCGTTCGGCTGAAATCGTTCTTGTGAGATATTGCATACGCGAAAAACTGTCTTTTTTTTTTTAGATTAGAAAGAGAAAAAAGTCAAAAGTCAAAATCACAGTGCTTGGAAATTAAATAAATAATACATTTTGGCCGCTTTCCTGCTCACTCTTCTTATACAAGTCACAATTCATTTCCTGTTTGTCCACGTCATATTTTATCACCCGATGGTATCGGCGATTTTTTTCACATTCTTCTTTCTCGTTGTCCCACACAGCCTTTCTTCCGACCAAAATCAATCTTTTCCGTTTCCTCTTTATAAAAAAAAAAAAACGAGTGATAAAGCTCCTTAATTCATGCAGTGCTCTATGATAATTTTAATCCTTTAGTTATTCTTAAAGTAACTCAATTCTTATTCTCGTCGAGTTTCCTTTTTATTTTTAATCAAGAATAATATAATTTTTATTATATATATATATTGAAATTTATCCGATAAATTTTGATTATACACGACGAGTGATCATAATCTTGCTATACTATAATCTTATTTTAGACGGTTTTACTCCGCATTCGACCTCAATTACATTAAACCCACGTGCATAACGAATTGAACGAAACCGATTCGACAATTGCGTTATCGGAAAATCATTCGGTTAGACGTGGGATTTTTTTTTCTCAGCTTATAAGACAAAACGTCAAACAATTTTTTTATCGCGCTAAAAACCCGCATTTGAACGCGTAAAATTATATAATTTCTGACCGCCGGCGTTTGCTCCACAAGTCAACGCTTCATTCAAGCACTGGCTATAAAAGACACGATTTCTTATTTCTTATTTTTGGTAAAATAATTAATTTCTCCACCCGCCTCCCTCAATACCAGTGTTTACGATAAATTAATTAAAATAGAAAAAAATCGTTAAAATGTGAGACGGTTTTCGCCGAACACTCGTGCGGCTTTTCGGTCGATCGCCCCTCTACGCATGGACGGCGGTGGCGACATTCAAATAACAATAATAATAATAATAATAATAATAATAATAATAATAATAATAATAATAATAATAATAATAATAATAATAATAACAATAATAATAATACATTTATACACGAACGCATAAAAAACAAAGAATTTAATATTAAATAAGAAAATTATTCGTGGAACAATCGGTTGGAATAGCAGTCGATACGAACGCGATTGATACACTTGGATTGCGAGCATAATATAATACTTAAAAGAAAAATAGAAAAAAAAAAACAATACCAACGACGACGAACAATACGTTAATAATTTATATTACTTAATTTTATGGAAAATGGTACCGCCGCGGGACCTAAGGAAAAAAAAGAAATTAAATAAATTCGTGTTAGCGTCCTCCGAAACGCAAATGTATTTGAATGTTATTTAACGTTCCCCGAGGACATTTCGTTTTGGGAACCGACCGTGTGCGTGAGTGATACCATATTCGAGGTGTACGTATACGTATTGGTAAAATATAAAAATAACTGTACCCGTTGTCGTGTTCGCCCACGTTCGTCCGTCCGCTTTCAAATGACCGTTCGTTCGTAATGAGTATACTTATTTATATTTATGCGTGTGTGTGTGTGTGTGTGTATGATTTATTTTTATCAGCCAACAAAAACGCTACTGGGCAGTTGGAGGCCCAACACTGGAAGGACATGCTGAGCAAGCCGAAACAGGTCGTAGAGTACTGGCATAGATTGAAACCCGAATAATTATTATTATTTATTGATTTTTTTTTATTATTATTATAATCGAACGATGGATTTATTATTTATTTATTAATTAATTTAATTATTATATTTTTATTTTACGTTATTAGAATTATTATTATAAAGCGAGTATACAATATAATATATTAGTGTTTATTTAAAATAATTTTGTTCCTTCTTTTTCTGTAGCGTTAATTACATAACATAATATTACCGTACGAATAATAATGGAACATATTTATTATATAACAATTTTCTTTTTGCATTTGATGAAACATACATTATATTATTTATGAATCATATATATATATATTATAACAAATATTTTAAAATTATATAGATAAGAAAAATAATTACATAATGTTATTAATTGTTTTCGTTTTTGTCAAATAGTATATTAAATATAATAATGTAAGTATGTTATTATACTAAACAAATATATATATATATATATATATATATATATATTAGAAACATAATATTATAGCATTATTAATATAAAAAAAAATTTGAAGTTTAAACAAAAAAAAAAAAACAAAAATTTTAAATTACAATGTACGCGATAACGTATTATGAAATATATATATATATATAGCATTGTCGAATAATATAATAAAATCGTCGTTAATTTAAACGACAGAGTTAGGTTATGAATATTTTTAAAGCACCAAAAAAAAAAAGAAAGTAGTTTAGAAATGATTAATAATAATAATGATCAGTAAGTGATGTTATTATTGTTGTTGTTTTACGAGCATATTGCGTATATTATACTATATTATTATCCGTATAAATGTGTATTTACCAAATAATATGTATATGATATGTATGTGTTGTTTTGTGTATGTATGTGTGTATACAGCGAGTTTATATAACCATATTATGTAGTGTTGATTTTTATTTTAAAAATAGTTTTGTAATACTCATCCGTAAAATTATTACTATTATATCGCATTATTATAAATTAATATTTATAATATATATATATATATATATATATATATATAATATTATTAGTATATTGTTAATATTATTATTTTATTTTTATTATCATTATTATTAACGTTATTCATCTCAGTCTTGTGTATGTGTATACTTATTACGGTTGACGTTTTTTTTTCTTTTTCGTGACCACAAAAAAAAAAAATTAATAAAAAGAAAAAAAATGTCGCCTGCCAATATATATATATATATGTAATAACAAAAAAATTAAATATGTACCAAAATACGTGATTATATATATACCAAAAAAAAAAAAAGTTTGTTTTGTTCGTATTATATTATATTTGTTCGTTTATTTATTTATTTCTGCACACGCGCTTAAATAACAAAAAAAAGAAAAGAAACCAACTATACTACTACATCATCACCATCATTATTATTTACACGATAACCAACATTGTATTTTCGACATGCGCCTATTTCATAATATATATATAATACGTCGTATCTCTTCCACAAGTTACCGACACACACACACACAAGTATTATAATTATTATTATTTTTAATTTTATTATTATTATTATTAAATTCAATCGATGTTTTGTTGTATCGTTGGTATGTAAATATTATAATGTTTACGCTATATTATTATGTGTGTGTGTGTGTGTAGTACGTCGAACTATTCATTAATTTGTATATTATTATGTACATCGACGACGACGATATTGTACACGTTTTTACTTCGAGAAACAGATGTTATAAAACTTTCCACGTTATTTTATTGCGCGTATATGAATTGCACGCAATCTCCGTCGTCGAATCCGCGTCCCATATAGTAATCGTCATCAGGTCGATATGGTCGGCAAAACCGTTAAATTATTTCTGAAAACGAAACATTAAATATTATAATATTATAAAATAATACGCCGAAAACCCGTTGGGGGGACGTCGAGGGAGCGTATTACAGCCTCACCGAATCAACAACTCGAGTAGCGGACCTCTTATACAAATTCGCAACCTATATAACTAGAGGAAATATACGAGAGCAAAAAGGCATCATAATGTAAGTATCGAGGGGATTTTATTATACGACCGACACGACTAATTTAGTAAAAAAAAAATTTCAATCAAATAAATCGAATATTTGAGGTTCGTTGGACGTACAAAATTGTTTTTGATTTCCCCTTTTCAAATGATTGAAAAATCGATGTAATCGAAAAGAGAATTTACGCGGAAATCGTTAATATATCATATAAGTAATATGTAAATACAAAAAATTATTATTATTAAATTTTTATCGAATAATTGAATTAATGACAATAATTTTTTGTAATGTTGTTTTACAAGTGGCGACGATTAATTCTTTTTGTAGAATCCGCAATAACGTGAAACGGCGCAAGTCCTCATTGAACTCCAATCGGTTATTTTTTTTTTTTTTTTACAGTATAATGTTGCACGTCATTTCTTTATGTATTGTTGATGGGTTTATTATAAAAAAAAAAAAAAAAATTCCGAGGGAGCCCTCTTGACCCGCGGTAGTAATAATATATTGTACAATATTGTAATTTTTCGACTCGCGAAAGTAGACTGTTTTCAACAGTGTACATTTAATAATAAAACACACGAGTGTAATTTTATTTGGACGTAAAAAAGGTTTATAAATAATTTATAAACTTGTATAGTTCAAATATATTATTATAACATCAATTACTACGGATCACTTAATTCATTATAGTCCGTTATTATTATTATTTTTTTTTTTTCAATTCCGTCTATTAAGACAATTAATAATATTTATTGTATTATCCGACAATACTCACAGATCGATATTGTGAATTTTCGAATTGGTACACATGGACGACACTTTGACGTGGCACTCTTTATGACATTTTATCAGACAGTCCCGGCACTCGTATCCTTGTTTGCCGATCCGTCTCGGGAAATATTTGGCGCACACCAAGCAATTGAGGCGGCTATGCGAATAACAAAGATACGTTAAAACTTTATTCGGAACACTACTGGGGAAAAGGCGCCTTTCCCCCTTATTGCTCGACACTTTCATATTATGTTGTTGTCGTACAAACACTTCACGTGTGCGTCACACACAGGGTTATAACCCTTTTCAAAATATTTAAATGTCGTGTTTTGCGTCATGTACAGTGCAGTACAAACAATAAGAATTTTCTCCCACACAATATGTGTGCTATAATAATAGTCGTACAAGCCAGAAACTTGGTTTGTCGCCAATCATCTATGTATTTTCTGCTTTACCGTTCAATTGTTCCCCGAGTACAGTATCCAAGACGTGACACTGACGCTTTTGTCTTACAACGTATTGTCCCAGTGGTGTTTTACTACAAACGTGATTTTTCCCCCGACGGTGCCTTCGATTTTATTACTCTTACTAAAGAATCCGTTCAATCGGATTTCGTGTCCTACGAATTAACTTTCTTGTGCACTTTTTACGCTTTTCAGGAAACGACGCCGTTCGCCTACTCTTCTAAATTCCTTCTAATCTGTAACACGCAGCTCGTCTTCAAGTGTTCTCTTCCAATGCAAAAGCCAATTGCTTCTTCTATATTCTGTCTCACTCCCATAAAACGTAATACTCCTCCATACGTACGTTTTCGGCCATACGCTTTTATTTTTTTTAACACAAAGGTCTCCTTATAAACACATTGCACTTGGCCTGAGTCATCCTCTGTTTTTATTTTCATCTCGCTTGTCACCGAACTTCCAAAGTATTTAATTTTCGATTTTGAAAGTAATACAAATTTCCAATTTAACCGTCTACATAATTCATGATACATAATATATAAGTGCGCGTAAAATTGGCCGTTCGCGTTTCGAGTAATAATAGTATATTTTATTTTTAGTTTTCTGATTTTAAACGCTACTCACGACTCGGATAATTTTAGCAGCCCGTTTTATTGCTACGCGAATCTCCATCCCTTCTCGAAAATACGAAAAAAAAATTCTAAAAAATGCGCATTTTATTAAAATGAATACATTATATTTACGAAATCACCGAGTCCGACCGAATGATTTTTTTTTTTTTTTTTTTGACGGAAAAATTGAAAATATAAAATTCGTCGATTCCCCGATTTTTCCCTGTCTTACTTTGACAAATATCACACCGCGATTTTAATCATTTAACTCGAATACCGCGTTTTGGACCGTTTTTAGAGCCTTCCTTATAATAAATAATAATGTATACTGTACCGTTTTAACAAATTTTTTTATAAACGTACAATACATAAACGTGTGTCGATTTTGGAACGTACCTGGACAGATGCTTGGCAACAAATGTATGATCGTTGAATATGTGCAATTTGATTCCGGATCTCTTCCATTTACTTTTTCTAGCCTGAGTGAACGGTACTAAATAATGTCTGTAATAATTTATAAAGAAAACATCATTTATATATATATATATATGTACAAAACTTCAAATTCATAACGCAGTATCGTTTGTCGAATTCGGCGTACAAATAAAATATTATATTACTTTTTCACACGTTAATAACACGCGATATGTGAAAATATATTTTATATCTTCGATTGGCGTTAAAATAACATATTTGTATAAAAACCTACGCTCTTTTTCTGGAGACACGCTTATTATTGTATGTAAATTGTTAAAATATATATATATATATATATTTAAACGCACTTGGAGAAGGGCGGGAGAAGTAAATGCCATTTTTATTGTTTTTTTGTCAATCATATAGCTTTTATGTAATAGCCCGGAATCATATAACGTCAATGTCGCGTTTAAATTTGAAACTTTTATTAATGAAATTTTTCGTTTTATTAAGTCACTTTTTCAATCGCGTTTCATGACTTTTTTCTCGATATCCGTATTTAAAAAATATATGTATATTTTTTTTAACACAAATCGTAATATTATTCTGTACTTATCCGGCCTTTTTATTGCAGTCTACAGTGAAAATTACCGCGCTAAATTAATATAAATGTGCAGTTCATGCACGGTTTTATGGTTCAAATAAAATCTACGATTAATTCTATTCCAACGTAATGAGTAAAATATTTATTTTATTTTATTAGAAGATGGTGGGAGGAAATTCAAGTAGTATGTCAACTCATTTTTGGTCTTTTTAGACCCTTCCAATTGTCAGTAAACGTCAGACCCGCTTAAGTTAAACCACCCTTAAAAAGAGATCCTTTGAAGTACACTTTATATAAATATATACACTTTATAAAAATATTTGCTGGCAATCTGTTGAAAATACCGTTTTTTTTTTCATTCGATTTCGAAATAGTTATAATAAAAATCTAAATCTCAGGGGTCGGAAATCTTTTGAGACGGAAGAGCCAAAAGTTACAACAATATGCAAAATTTTACAGTTTATAAAGAGCCGTTAAAAATTTTAATTTCAATATTTATAACATTCACTTATAATACATATATATATATATATATATATATATTTGATTTCCGATTTAAAATAAACGCGATTTTAAACACGAAATGATAATTGTTCATGTAGAAAACATAGAAATATAATGTTTGTAGTACAAAACGTATTAAAGTATTTTAGCTGGATTAAGCTAAAACAATTACTCAAATTATACGACGACGGCTGTTATAACAATATTTGGCAGTTACATCCAATGGGAGCCATCGGGCCTTGCAAGCCTTTTGAAACTTTGGTTGAATTAAACACACGCGCAACGTAACGTCGACCGCGCCATCCGTGAACGGCCGACTGACGAGTTTACGTAAAAATTAGTCGTATTGAATAAGAAAATTTTAAAATTTTAAATCGCGGGAGAATTTGTGAGATAATAATTATTGTGACCGGCCCATCATTGTATGATTTTATCTGCGCACCATAGTCTGTCGTGCACTGTCGAAGGAATGAAATCCGAATGTCCTGACTCGTCTCCCCTACGCCTCCTATACATATTATAATAAAATATATCTATTTTTTTTCTTTTTCTGACGATAATAAAATTATTAATTTTCGCTTATGGAACTAGAGAGCGACCATTTTACGTTGAAAGAGCGTCGCATACGCCTCGCGAGCCTCAGGTTGCCGACCTAAATTATTATTCGTATATTACGACTCGTTCGTTTTTAAACGTTTGAAAATTCAAATTAATTTTTATAGTTCATAAACGCATTGCAATTTTTTTTTTACAATAACTTTAATTATGCAAACCATTGTGTAATACTCGAAATTAAATTTCCTTTTTTTATTACACGCCTAACTGCCTAAAACAATAACCATTAATTAATCGGAGATTTTTCGCGCACAAAATTACAAGTTAATCATTTGCACGTACAAATTTCATATTTTCGTACGTTTTTCTTTATGCTTTTCATTTCGATAATGGCTAAGATTAATCTCTGCCACGCGACAATTGCGTAAAACTCGTGCACAAGACTCGCTTAAAAAAATATGAAAGACTTCCATTAATGCAAGCGTATGTGTAAAGAGAAAAAAAAAAAAAAGGAAAGTCAAAATATTTACACGTACACACGTATATGTGAAAAGATTTAATATTATTATGATATATTAGTTTAGTAATAATAATTCTTTTCGGTATAAGAAAACAACGACATTTTCCGAAATGTTTGCGTTCCGAAAATTTTTTCGCGTTATTTCAAAATGATTTTTTCTTTTCATCATTTTATGTTATAAAAAATATTGACTTTTTGTCGACACGAGCTACTATATATAATCGTAATTCGTTTTTTTATCGAAAAATTCTTTACAAAAAAAATAAAATATATGTTTTTCACACTTGCAGATTTACGCATGACGATTATTTTACCGTAATGAGATTGCTACGATTTTAAGCGAATTTTATGTCGGTTAATTAAGAATATCGATCGAATTTAGTTTTACAATACGTTAGATTTTTTTTTTTTTAATATTCAAAGTATTTTATGTGCGTATATATTTTTAAATCGTAACTTCATTGCAACTACTATTTCTTTTGATGGACAAAGTCAAATATTGTCAGTATAAAAACATACATTTTCTACATTATTTATCGGCGAAAAACAAAAGGGAATTATATAAATACACGTCTATTGAGTATTAATCATTTAATCGAAAAAATATTATGAATATATATATTTATGTAAAAGCATTCTAAACACTTTCGCTGTTGTTTATTCGTACGTATTAATTTTAAAATAACCAGAATAATGTGATCATTTGAACGTGTTGATAAACTCGTGTGGATTTCCAGTATTAGATTACCTATGTATTATATACGTAGTAATGATTACATAATACGTGAAACGAATTTTTCGATAAATTTGGGTTAAAAAAAAAACGAGACGTATATTTATGTATCGGAAAAATGTTGAAGACACGTTTGAATAAAATTTTAAACTTAAGCTCCGTATTTTATTAAAAAAAAAAAATTAATTAAAACTTTTATTTTTTTATGTAAAAATTTGGCCGCATTCGGTTGTATGACTATCAGCTATAAATATAATTTTAGACATATTATAATATGATCGAGTGCGTTCGTGGTTTTCATAGCGTTTCGATTCGCTTTCATGGGAGAAATTCACGTTTAAATTATGTATACGGCGACATGTACGTCACCAACGACGTTCGCATCGATTTTTTCACCGTTCATTTTAATATTGTACGGTCGTATTGCAAAAAAAAAAAAGAAAAAATAGCGAGCCACGTTGTTTTGTGGACGTATCGTTTAAGCGAATGGCTCAGATAAAGATTTCATAGTTCTGTCATCAATATAAATTTGAATTATTCGAAATGATAAATCGTTGCAATTAATATAACGATTCCTGAGCGATGCTTCGGCCTAATATTTATCTCGTATCATTATTATTATTATTAATAATAATAATAATAATAATAATAATTATACACGCGTACGTTGTGCACAAAATATATAATTTGCGATTAACCTCACATCGCACAATACATTTTCGTGTCATTAAATCCTAGAAATTACCATTCTCGTTGAATGGCATTAGTCATTAGTCTATAACTTCTGTAAAAACAGCTCGAAATCGAAAAATATATTTACAAAGGAGAAATCACGTTAATACGACCGCCGAAGACGAATCGCGTCGGTTAAACACGCAGTGAGAAATAACGAGACGTCTTTTTCTGGAAAAAATAATAATCTACGACGAGTCGCACAGGACTAATTAGGGGCGAACGGCTCGTGGAACGCTCGAAAAAAATGTGCACGGACGGTGAAGTCTTTCTGAAGAACTCGTCCGGGTCAACAGTTTCCCGCAGGAAATTTTCTCGACAAAAAGATGAACAGTACTCGTGTACGGCATCAGCAACAGCAGATATTCTCAGTCGTTATAATAATACGTCGTAGTCACAAAACGTACCCCTGACGACGAGTCCACTTACTTTTTCGTATTGTTTTCCGTTGTTTCCAACACTAGCGTGGATGCCTCGTGGAGATACGTACCCGTAGAAGTGCCACTGGCTCCGGACATTTCGCTCAAACTCGACCGAGTCGAACCAGCCCTGGGCGGCGCCAGCAGTTCTGAAAAAAAAAAAACAAAAAAAACACGAACGAATTCGTTATTTATTTTTTGCCTTTTGTTTTGTTTTTTTTTTTTTTACATATATATATTTATTTATTTATTTATTTTAATTGCCCTCTCAACGAGAAAATATATATATAAAGAATAAATACATATTCAATTAAAAAATAATAATAACGACACGAAATGTTTGTACTGTATATTACATAAATTGCGACGACAACGCGTGTTTTAAAGGAAAACAAAACGCAATTGTTTTCCGTCGCAAATCAAATTATACAAATTTTTTTTAGAAAAATATTTATCCGAAAAACACTCGATATTATTATACCGAATAATAATAATAATAATAATAATAACTGTTATAACTTTCTAAAACGCAAATGTTGATGTCATTGTGTTGTATACTATATATTATTATTATTATTATTTTTGTTATTATTATTATTATTATTATTTTTGTTATTACCGGTGTAAAAATGAATAAACTATTATTATTTATCGATACACGCGCGAATCGCGTTCCGTCAAAACGTGTGTACATTTTCATCGTTGCGAATACGCGGCCGGCTGTGTTGTAACATAGGTAACTAGTTATATTATATTTGTCCTCTATGGGATTATAAATGACATTTGCATTTTAATTTATTTAGTTTGGGTATCGATTTCAAATTTTGTAAAAACATTACGCAACTTTCAAAACGTTTTCAAATATAATAATTAAATACATGCGTTTTGTTTTTTGTTTTTTTTTCTTTCCGAAAACCATATTGACTGATGTGCGAATAGTCGCGACTAATCGGTTTTTAAAATTACGATATTTAAATCGGTTTTACGTCCGCGAGTGTTCAGTTAAACACGTACACGTGCTATTATTGCTGTTTGTCGATTATAAAGCTGCGCACGACTCGCGCGGTAGACAGAAACAAACTGTGATCCCATACGGGGATACCGGAATAACTTATTGGAATCGCGATTAAAGCGCACGTGTGTACGAGGTTCTAAGTGCAAATGTGAGTTTTAGAGGAGCTCACTCAAATGGATTCCTGGTCTTAGACAAGGAGACGCGCTTTGTCACCGGTTTCGTTTAACGCTGCCTTAGAGTCGGGCGATTATACAAGTGTACAATTTTACAGGCGCGCCTCGAAAACTGTATTTTATCATAATGTATCACTACTATTTTTATTTATCGAATATCGCGGTTGAAAGTATTTCAAACAACCAAAGCTCGTTCGGGCTGAGAGACGATCAAGTAAAATATTTCCCGCTGTAAATGTTTACGTAATACGAAGTCGTGTCACCGATATCTCGATGTCGTTCGTTCACGCGAAATCACAAACGAGACAGTCCATTAAAATCGGAATGGGAAAAAAATAAATGTATAATATAAAACAAAATCGAATAAGCGATATGAACCGCGCGCATTGAAATAGGAATACGCTTATTATACTGAAGTGTATACGAGTAGGTTTGACTTTGGTTACGTAACAAGTACGCAAAAACAATTCTCATTAATTTTCCCCCCCGTCCGCAAGTTTGTAACCTACATAAACTTATATAAGCAAAGTTCAATAAGTTATTAACCTATATTTTTATTGTACTTTCCATTGAAATGAACGCCGTCCTTGATTACAAATGAATTACTGCGTTTTGAAAAACAAAAAACCGTTCATACATTTATCGCGTGTGAGGCGTGGGCATATTATTTTAACGAATTCGCATCTCATCTAAACGTCATTGCACGCGAATATTTTAATTTGGCTGTTAGTCCGATATTTCTATGGCTGTTGAATTAAAATTACGGTATGACGGTAATTATTCAATGTAGAATAAAAACGGCAATTAAAACACATTTATACTTATCTTAGAGCCCGCGTCCCAGATTCTAATAGAATTTCTAAAAGTGATAATATTGTTCTGCGTATATACAAAATTGTTTCCTCCGTGACAAACGTGACCCTAACCAACCTCATAAGCCAACAATATCATTTATTCCCCTATTGAATTCTGCACTCGATTCCTTTCACTATTTCGTCTCGTTCTACCTTTATCGTGTATCTCAACATTTTAGTTTAAACGCTTTTTTGAATTCATATCGATTTACTTTTAAGGATTTATACGCCAGCGGTTTCTCCCTTCAATCTTTCTCCTCGACTACAGCTAATTTCATGTACCGTAGTTAACTTATTGAATTAATGTAATTATATATGCTATGCGAACGAGTTATTGTCTAATAATTCATTTCATATAAAATTCAAGTAAATGAATGTATTAATAATTCCGGTTTATTGAACACCACTATAAACATTTCTATCAGAAAAATAAATCGTATTAATGATTTATTATACATGAATCCTGTTTTTAGTTATCAATGCCTAATGTTTTTTTTTTCTAAATTTAAATGTAATTTCAAATGAAAAGACGTTAATAATACGTACATAGAAAAAAAAAGATATAAAAAAAAAATTGCTCATAAATTATATTATTAAATACAGATAATTAAGTAATTATAGGTATAATAATAAGGTTTTAACAATTAATAAATGATTATTTTGTCATTGACATATTTGTCCATCCTTGAAAATTAACGATTTTTATACTTAATTTTTTTTTTTTAATGAAAAAACTTATTCGAAATTTTTACCCATCCATTCATCTTTCCCGTGTAATACGCGGCACAGACGTTGGATAAACTTTATTATGATATTCAAGCTGTAGGTGAAACTATTCTAGAAAATAGGACACTACTGCGTAAAACATTTAAATATATTTGTGGAAAAAAAATGTTCCTGATATTTATCTATTTACCTATTTATTTATATAGTTATACCGTGTGTGACGACAATATTTTTTTTATAATATTGTAACATAAACATATGTTTATATAACCTTATACGCGTTGTTTTCCTAAAAAAAAAATCCAATTACACGTTTTCTTTTCATAATATTTTTCAAAACACGAAAAAGCAAATATTATTTTAACTTTTCACTTTTGTAAACATATAACATTTTTCGATATACGAAATATAATTTTCCGTTTAAAATGACTGAAAAACGACTGTAATACATTAAAAATGGCTATCATAATAATATCTACATTTCATATAATATTTAAAACAATTCATTCGGCGTTGTGTATTAAAAAAATAACGTTTTTCGCGCGTGTATATGCGGACGTAAAACAAATCGAACATTTAAAAATGTTAGCCAGCTGAACGAGTGCTGTGAATAAAATCGCACAACTTTGACTTTGAATAAAAAACTAAAAACTTCTGAAATAAATCACGAATGTACATCGAAAAAAAAACCCGTTATTATATTTCGGATTAAAAATTATAATATTGTAAATACGCGGCGACGAGAAATGTTTTGAAAATCACGAAATATTTAGTCAACTCGTCGAGAAGATGACTGGCTACAAAGTTTTTCTTTACTTGCGACGGGCATATTTATGTGTTAAGAATATTTTTTATTTTTTTTTTCTTTGATTCTAAATACACGCATTCATTCGTTGATATAAAGACTTTAAATGTATACAGCAGTTACTCGGTCATCACATAATATGTACGTTTTCGTCGTCAATATTATAAATGTCCATCGCGTTTGATTCGCGTCGTTTTTATCGCCTAAAATAATATTATATTATTCAGAGTATCATCGAGTATTTTTTAATCTAAGCGTGTATATATATATATTTTTTTTTTTTTTTTGTAGAAAAAAAAACGATTTTTTTGTTTTTTGTTATTGTTATTATTATTATTATTATTATTATTATTATTATTATTATTATTATTATTATTATTATTATTATTATTTTAACGCGCAATTGTCAAACGCAGTTATAGATATTGTCGTTTCGCAAAAAAACTGTTTGGTCAATAATCGATCGCATTTTTTTTTCTTCTTTTTTTTATATTTTGTATTTTTCCGTCCTTTAGGTTTGCGTATAGAATAATATTACACGCGTTATTGGCCGGTTTCTCCTTGTCACATGACAATATTGTATTTATATTATATCGACGTAATTATCGCGTCTCGTCAGTTGTGTGGAATTGCACAGTCACGCAATGCGCGGATACGAACTATTATTATTATTATGTATTATTATTATTATTATTATTATTATTATTATTATTTATTATTATGCGTGTGTATGTGTATTATATATACGCAAATGCGACCTATATTTGTCAGTTCCATTAGTCGACTGAATTCGAATATTATTATAATACGTATGGATGTCATATATATATATACAAATTGAGGAATTGAGCTGCAGGAAATAGAATCTTACGCGTAGCCATCCAAAGTGTTATGCAATTAGATTAGAGTAATAATATATTACTTGGATTTAAAATCCCCGTGTACGGTTAAGATAGCGTGAAAAAATCTTCGAATATTGTCGTTTCAATACAATTATTATAATATACGCAATTTACTAAATTATACCATTAAAAAAAAAAACGAACGTGATAAAATTTAAGGAAAAACTCGGTGATAATGAATTTGAAAATATTTAAAAAAAAAATAATAATTCTCTAACGTTTATCATAAATGTCGTTATATCTTAATATTAGAAAAAAAAACTTCCAGAATCTCGATAGTTATACGTGAAAATACCTGCAGAGCTAATCTCATCTACTTGCCAATATCTAAATAATTTACGAGTAATTGTTCAAAAGCATATATTACAATTTTTTTTTTCATTTTAAGAACGATTTTTTTTTTTGTTTCGATAATGTTCGAGGAAAAAAATTATCGAACGTTTATAAAATAGTATCATATATTGAAAATATATGTTTTTTTTAACGAATTTCGAAAAACCAACCGTTCTTGAATTAAAACATAATATATATATTTATATTTTAAAATAAATTACCAGAAATTTGAAGGAAAAAACAATTACGGCGGTCTATTCGTTTTTAATTTTCTTCATTATTAATATTTAATAATTCATTTTACAACGAAATATATAAATATATATGTATTTCTACAATACAAACGTATTGATATTCAAAAATGAAAATGTATATTTTTGAAATAAGAAAACCCGTGAACTTCACCAACCTTTGCAGTTCATACGTTCCTCGGTTATCACTATAATTAAAATATGGTTGTTATTTAGTTAGTCGTTATATACAACATATAGGAGGTACCGTTTTCACATCGTTTAACAGTTGAAATTACATATTAACGTCGAGCAAAACTCATGAATTTCATACACTACTTATATTTGGTGGATCGAAGTGGAACCGTTGCGCATAATATAATATACGAATATAATTATAATAATTGTAATAATTTTATCTTTTCCGTATAAACGCATGTTCGCATATATTAATTAACAAACGCCCTCGTGAAAAACTTCAAAACCATCTTGACAATACACAATAATAATAATAATAATAATAATTATTATTATTATTATTATTATTATTATTATTATATCGTTTGAACGAGTTACGATAATTTGACATTAATGAAATTCGTGAATTATTAAGGGAATAATATTAAATCATTATATACACCCACATCTCATAGCAGGCAAACGACAACAACGTTGTTCACCTCTAAACGCGGCAAAAACACCGTGTGTGTGTATGTGTGATATACACAAACACACGGTGTATTTGCCGAGAAAAGATGCGAACAAGATTGTTCGCGTTTGCCTACCGTGGTAAGACTGAGCGGTCCGCTAGTTGCGGACCGCTATTTATACGTTTGCGCGGCTACCCCCTCTTATTTTGTGTCATACCGCTATCTGGTGATTACTTGCTTTTCCGGTTTTATTGCGGTCGACTGACGCGCTATGTCGGTATATGCAAGTGTTTAGTTTGACGCTGATCGAGCGATCAATCGTGTGCGCGCTTCTTAAATTTATGATTTTTATTATTATTATTATTATTTCGCGTATTTCATCGAAATAAAATTAACGTAATGATTCATCTTTCCTCGTTGTACACTCGTTTGCACGTTTATTCGTTTTTTTACACACTTTTCACTATTTTATTAACTTTTAATTGTTTACTCTCATTCACACGTTTCCTCAACCGACCGTGTGACAAACGGTTTTCGTTATTATCAAAAAACGCTTTGGAATTCCATTGGGATGACAAACGCTTAGGAGACAGAATATTTTCACTCGACGAATCAGCATTGTATCGCTGAATTTCTTGGCTTATGAGGACACGGAAGAAAACTGTTTAAAAATCATTTCACAAAGAAAAGAACCCCGAAGGCTACACGGATGTGGACTCAAAACATCAAATTTGTACAAGAAATAAATTACAATATTACCTATACGATAACAGAATAGTTTTTTTTTTAATATCTTTAATTCTTAAGCTGTTGTGAGATTTTAAAAAAGTAATGGTAAAATAATTTATTTTCTTTCGAACGTTGGACGGTTTCGTCTGTTAAGAAACAAGTCGCGCTTAAATACATGTGAAATAGATTACGAGGGAAAACAATTTAAAAAGTTCCTTCGGAAACGTTGAAAATAGTACGGTTAACTAAAAACGACACTTGCGCGTACGTATATATAAATATATACTTTTAATTTATAAATTGTTTGTTTTTTACCGGGCGCGTACTGCAATTTTCGTCGCTATGTTCGCGTATTTGCAATTTATAGCGCTTTTCAATTTTTTTTTTTTTTTTTGAAATTTAATTTTGTTAATGGGTGACACGGTGTCTATTTTTAATTACGTGTGAGGAGGTAATTTTAAACGTTCTCCCTCAACATTCACGATGACGTGTAGAATTTGGACAAATCGCCGAATCGAGAGAAGCATCACGTTTTTTTTTTTTAACACGTTCCTCGTTTAGGATATAGGCATAGAAGCAATTTGGGGGAGGAGAGGTGCTTGGAGGTGCTTAACACCCCCAAATTTCATATTAGCACCCTGAAATTTTCTTTTGACGATTTTTCAATTGATGAACGGTTGGAAAAAAAATTTAACAAAATGCGAAAACTTTTTTCGGGTTTGATTGAATGAAATAACGTTTTATCGTTTAATTCGTTAAAATAAACATTAAATAGGAAACTATATAATAATTAAAAGAAAATTCGTGTTCAGAACGCGCGGTTAAAATGACCAATTTGTTGTTAAAAAAAAAAAAAAAATTATATGTATACTCGTATATTCTCAACGAAAGCAATTTTTTTTTTCTGCTGTTGTTGACATTTTTGATATTATATGGCGGTTGTATTTACAAGCCGTTATTACACGCCGCAAAGGCAACAGACACCATTGACGGTTACGAGCACATACTCGTATCGTTAGGTCGTAAAAAAAGTAAATAATACTCAGAGCACACAATACGCGGGTTATCGCGGTATATAATGTAATCCGTACGACGTCTCTCGATGATACACATGAGATGCAGTGTAATATCATCCGAATAATTTATAAAATACAATAATATGGTCGTGTATATATTATTATTATTATTATGCATATTGGAGAAAACGCGCGGTTATTGCAGACAATAGTCGCGTTGACTGAACAACCGCACGTTGCGAATATATTAAATAAAAAAATATATATATACTCGGGTAAAATACTTCTTAGTAGTAGGTATTTCTAGAAAAAAAAAATATATATATGTACACATATACTCGTGTACGTATTCGAATTCGTCCCGAAGTAGAAGAGCATTGGGAATATTTGGAAAATGCGCGCAATATACGTATTTGTTTGACGTATGTTGTAAAAAAAAAAAAATTAAAGCGACGCGACCGCGGTGTAAAATATTGGCGCGTATTCCTCTGACACAGGAGTTCTTAACCATTTTATCGCCGAGCATCACAATAGTTACTTTTATGATCAACGCACGCGTACTCGCCTATTTAATTCGAAAACTAAATTTTTTTTTCTTAAAATAAACGCCTTTTTTTTCTTTTATTAACAATTTTTTTTTTATTGCGTAATATTTGTAAAAGTAAAGAAACTTCTTAATTTTTAAGCAAACCTCAATACTTAAATTGCGATTTTGCGAATCTAATGCGTTAGAAACTGATAGCAAAAAAATATATGTCATTTAGATAAAGAAAACAATCACTAAATATATTCTTGGGTGCAGCTGTTAAAGATGAATTTAGAAAAATATCAGATGAATTAAAATTGTATTAATTAACACCTAAAATTGTCTGCTAGACGTGTCTCCGTGGATCAGGTAGGAGGATGACGTTTTTTTTTCAACTTATACACTCTGCAAAAATGTCGCCTTTATCGAAGGAAGTTCTTCAATTCCTAGACGAGTTCTTTTTTTCTTGTTTTCACATGGCTGCAGTCCAAAAATTAATGAAAATGTCGCATATTTATGTCTTTAGAACATCTATAGACAAATGGATATTTTAAACAAAACTCTGTTAACATTTGAAATACGTTTGCAAAAACGATAACTAGTTGGAATTTATGGTATTAGAATGCGTTTTTTTTTTTACGACTTAAAATGTTCGAAAATCATGACTTCTTCCCAAATAACCATGTCATTTCAGTCTGATTTTTATCAAATACAGATGGAAAAACAATCAGTGTCACGTATAAAATTAATTATAACGATTGTATTAATTAATAGTTTATTAAAACCATATTATAGATTCAACAAATTTTCTACTTTGTTTTTAATCGATCGAAACCAATTTAATTATTTTTCACGTAAAAGCAGTTATGTTAATTTATCTGAATTAAGATAAGCCATGTAAAAACTATTCGGATAATAAAAAAATAAAAATATAAGCTGTTTTCAACCATCATAAGAGTTTTCTAGGTTACCGTAAAATTCTTGCAGATTACGATAAAAGCAGCTCATAAAACATGTGTACTTCAACTATTTTTAATAACGTGAAATTACCGTTTCGGGCGTTATACGAAATGCCGGAATTCGTTTTGTATGCAAAATAAAACTAATCGTTTCATTACGTTACGTTTAATAACTACTAATTATTGTCTAATATTACAGCTCCAAACGAATAATATTACCGTTGCAGTGTGTACCTATATTAGTAATAATTAACACGAACGCGTGTTGCTACGACGATTTATTCGCCGCAAAAAAAAAAAAAGCACGCGATTTGTTTGAACTAATAGCCAACGCGTTGGATTCAAATGAAACGTTATAATAAATATATATTTAGTCGTTCCGGCAGTGTTCAATTAGCGAATATTCCCTCTGCCAACAAATCAAATCACTCGGAAATACGAATTAATAATAAGCTATTCGCGATATCCGACTCGTGTCGAAGAGCGTATTATTAAGAACGTCTCGCATCGGCGAACGGAAATAAATATAAGGCGCAATGAAATATTTATTTCTCGCGTTGTTTTCGTTAAGGAATCTTATTCGAATTTTCATTGCACATTCTCAGTAATACTATAACGTTTCGTTTAGATCCAGTGATTTGCCTATTGAAATCGAGTGGTTATGAATTGATTTGTACAAAGACAACGGCACGTGCACATATCGAACGCGTGACAATAAAATAGACAACGTACCTAACTGCGTTTTTAATGTCTAAAAAAAAATTGCAGAATTTTAAAACGTTTAACGTTATTTCATTCCCGAGAAACTAACGGTCGTTGAGAAATTAAATACAATTATTTTGTCTCGAGTATTAGGTTTTTTTTTTTTTTTGTTTAGAGATTGATATTAATATTATTCACGCGGTTTTATCAAATGAAAAATAAATAAACATAATTCGAGAAAAATTATAGTAGTTTTTTAGCGTTTTTTTTTTTTTTTAAATTTGGTAAGATAAAAAATACAGTAAAAATATATTTTTGTCTATCAGTCGTCATTGTAACGATGTCGACCGAAAAACCACGTTGGACTTTACCGCTAAAAGCCGGTCAACGTCGTATAACGTATTATAAACGTAACACGCGTTTGCGCGGTATACATTAAAATTCAATACATCTCCCCCGTGTGTTTGTGGAACAAAATCGTAGCTGGGCAATTTATAAAACGTACGTTAATAACGAACATTTACTGTGTTGAACATCGGTTTGCGTCATCAGAAATCCAGACCAATGACATTACATCATTGAATCGAAATGATTGACGTGTTACGAGGACATCGCTGATAATGTAATATTTCCAGGACGGCTAAAAGGTCCCCCCCCTTCCCCGCTCATATTTCGGTTTTTGTATTTTTCGTTTTATAATATTCGTTAATATTCGTTTCGTCGTTTTTTTTTTTTTTTTGTAGTTTTTTATCAAAATACAACAATCGATACTTTTTTCCGATCGGACCTTCGTGCCACATATTTATACATAATCAGGACGATAATTTTCGCATTACAGTCTCCACGAAACCGAATATTATACGGTGCGACGTTAAAAGCGATTTCGTTCGCTGATACGATTCCGTCGCGTGGCGCCATTGTGACATTTGGTTATTGTACTGCGTGTCGGTATGTGTATTACTAATATATTATATTATAAATAATAATCAAATAATAAACGCGTATATATACACGTGTATTTGTGAATATATAATTAACGTCTTCACGCACGAAGGCGTCGCATCGCGTCATTTTATTATCGATACACATGGTGTATAATAGTCATGAAATAACGGTCAATACACGTATTTTTTTTTTTTTTGTCTTGAATAATACTAACATCTAATAGGTCAATCACACGTTGATAAAATATTATGTATCAATGATAACAGTACCGTAAAACTCAATGTTTGCTTCGAGCGCGTTATTTTATAGAGCTTCTGATATTAATTTTTACGTTTTTTTTTTTTTAATTATTTTTCCCCGGTACTCTAATGTACAAACGAGCTGTGAATTTCAGAGAAAATAAAAAAAAAACGCGAATGAAGGGGTTAAAAGTCAAAAAGTCAGTTGTACAGTCCATTTATTAAAGCGTATACTTCAGACAGTATTTCATTTCATATTCATAGGTACAAATAGACAAGTAGAATAATTGTGACCGATTTTTTAAAAACAAAATTAACGAACGTGTTCAATTTACATTAGAGATGCCGAAATGAACTTCGTAGAGATCTTAAAGTTAGTTTAGTCGATAATGGATTTAACGTTTACGTGAGACCGGCACAAACTGTTTGAATTATCCCCGATGATTCTAATTCATCCTATCACGCGAAAAACTTGCAATTTTTTTCATTAATTTAAATATCGTTTTTCCGCGCGTACGCGACACGTTGAGTAGACTTTTACATATTATAATATGTAATAAGAATTTTTTTTTTTTTCGTAAACGCCTTACTTGGAAAAGTAGTTTTTACTTACCGATAGACGGTTCGCACGAGTTTCTGGTACCGTCCGCAGATATCGATCGCGCCTGGCCCGGCGACAAACCGTACGGATCGTCGTTGTATTTATTGTCGTGATGGTTCGGATCGTTCGACTTGGACCTGAACTTGGACCTGTTGAAACGAGTCCTCATTGCGCCGAAAAAGTCGCGTTTCTTCTTTCTGCTCCGGCCTCGATCACCTGTACAAAACGATACAATTGATTTTAGTTCTTTAATTTTAAAGAGTATTCGCGGAAAAATAAATGCTTAAAATGGTTTTCTAGCAAATTATTTATCTAAAATATACGTTTTGTTCGAAAATTTGACTTTTTTTAAAAAAAAAAGAACACCCGGCGACGTTAAAAAGCGTAACGAGTCGCGGACGGTGTTTTTTCGCTCTAACGTATTACTCAAATAGAGATTTCGGAGTTTTTTTTCATTACTATGAATTCGAAAGCAGCGGCAAATCGTTGCATTGAATAAAACGATTCTGTAATATTACCAATATACAATCTAAACGAATTTCGACAATATCGCGCGTCTTTTGTCGTTTTTAAGACAATTTATTGGTAATCGTTTTAAAGGCAATTGGGAAAATTGAAAAACGATCTCCTTTTTGAACGACCGTTTCGGCGGCACAGAAAAATGAAATAGATAAACGAACACCGTTGTAAAACCAATTATTGCTTTGTCGCTTCGTTCGGAATCTAAAATATTTCGTTATATTTCACACTTCATATTTGGTAATGACGTATTATTATATGAAAAAAACCGCTATTTTTTTTTTTTTTTTTTTTTTTTTAATTTTCGCTAACGTTTTTGACATTCGTTTAAAAATAATTTCAGATGTTTTATAATAGTTTCGTAAGAAATGTATTGATGTATCCACCGAGAATATATTTTACATTGAATTGTGTACAAAAAAAAAAATTATTATTATTATTAAAATACATTTTTACTCATAACATTTATAACGTTCTACATTATAATAATTCGATTATTTTTATTTGTCGAAATTGCAATTAATCTCACACATTCGTTAGCATTAATTATGCCCGTTTTATTTTTTCGTTATTTTCATCATAATTGTATTTTAAAATATTCGAAACGTTTCGCTTTTATATATTATTCAATTCGTTTCTCTACATTAATTAAATAACTTGTCGACTTGATGGGGACAGGGGTTAGTTGTTAAACAGCTCTCGTTTCATAAATTCGCGACCATTTCTTCGCTTTATTTTTGAAATGTATAATATTATAATGGAATTCGTTTAATAACGTAAAATGACAACATGCCCGTGAAAAATGCGATATTCGTGTACGTTTTTTCTTTTTTTTTCTCTTTTTAACTAATAAAATATACGCGACATTAATGACGACGAACGAAAAAAAAAACAATAATAATTTTACACAAATACGTATTATAATTTACTCGAGTTTAATGGAGTTTATTTACGAGTTATGTAACCCGTTGCGCATTTGGAATTTTTTTCACCTGACAAACGTATTGTAGTTTTATAACGGAAAATGAATCAGTATAATATCAAATTATAAAATATGATATTTTTTTATATATATATATATAATATGTAGAGTAGGGTGTTTATGATTTCCGTCACATAAATTCGATATTAAAAAAAATTTATTGTCCACATTTTCTCAATATTTTTTTTTTTTATTAATAAACACTTTTTGTTTCATAAATTTCTCATATTATAAACGTCACGTTTGACACTGGTGACGTAAAAACATTTAACAGTCGATTTCATTTAATGGTAATAATATGTATTAAAATTATTTTATATACCTAATTTTATCTTTTATTACGTGGGATTTTTATTATCATTATCTCTTATATTAAATCACTCAGAGTATGCAATTTTTATGGGAAAAAAAATTAAAAAATAATAATAATTATGACTATTACTATTTTATTTTCATTTTCCGTAATTCACCAAAGGATTTCGATTGGCAAGTTTTCAAACAGTTGTTTGTTACTTTTTGGCATTGTTTCAAATCCTTTATAACCATGTGACTTTAAATTGGTTTCATAAGAACTTATAAATGTGCTTCAATAATACGCCGTGAGTTTTCTTTTTATTCTTTAAAGTTTGCCTCTCTCTCTCTCTCGTTTTTAAATGAAAGAGTTCATTCTCTTGCTTGGAAACAATGTGAATTAATTAAAATAACATATAGTATAATATTCGAGAAATTTATAGTGTATTTCGAAATAATATAATATATTGGCAAAATAAAACGGCGTACATTATATTATAAAATAATAATTTTCCGATTTTCAATCATTGAAATATAATATATTTTTAAAACCGGATAAATAATAGTCGCTTAAATGAAAATTGGTGAAATTAAAACCATTCTTTCGTTATAAGGTATTTGTAATTCAAGTAGACTCTTATACAGGGTCACCGTAATTATTGTTTTAAACGAATGCTTAAATCAAAAGAGTATCAAAATTGAGTACGTGTTAAACGTACATTAAAGAAACGTTTGATTATTTTGGGAAAATAAAGAAACTTTATAACCAGAAAATATTTCCTCTAATACGTGTTACAATTTACCGGGGACATTTATTTGTTAATTTTGTTACGCGAATTTCAACGGTAAATAAATGTAATTAATATTGTCGCCTATACTCAAAAATAACAAAAAATTCGTTAACACATATGTTTATAAAAAAAAAAATTTAAGTTTTAACGACAGGCATATACCACACAAGAACATAGTCGATAAAAAGACGCCAAAAGTAAAATCTGCGAATAACCCTAATGAAATAATTTCGTTAATCATAAAGTATATTATGTAGTAAATAATACAGTGTTTAACCATTAATTTTTTTTTCTTTTTATTCGTGTCATTTTTATGAAATATCACAAGGCTATGTAACCAAAACGTTTGTTTTTAATTTGCGCGCGTGTAATACAAAACGAATTGGCAGACCATTTTGAAATTCAACATTTCTGGACGTTCGTTTATGGACGTGCTGACGATTGCTGAGATAACTTTCAATATTTATTTTCAACTTGCTTCCACGTCGCGGTATTACGCATATACGTAGCGTACCAGTGTTTTCAAATAATTATTCGTTTTATTGTCATTTAAATAAAAATATATTTATATACGTTTTTCATATATCGCCATATACATACCGTATTTGAAAATATATTTTGCCTTTAGGTCGCGAAACACTTGTTGAGAACAAAAACGAAATCAAAGAAAATATTCATTTGTTCCTTTATACCTTTGTACAATTTCGTATAAATTATGAACTGGTTGAAAGTCAGTGAAGTCGAGTGTATTGCCACAGATCGTCCTCGTAACAATTACGACGTCGTATAAAGAATATAAATATAAATATATATATATATATATACACACGTATATACGAAGGACGGTTAAACAAAGAAGTGTATTTCATTTTTTATTGTATAAATATATTTATTATTATTTAAATCAATCCTTCGCTGCTCGTTTATTCGAATACGATTTTTTTTCTGCAAACATTTATAAAAAAATTGCGAAACTTTTGAATAGGTTATTCGAATAAATACATTTTCGAAAACCTATTCCAATACACGTGTTTGAAATATTATTTTCTCTGTTTATTCGAATATATATTTTTTTGCAAAAAACTTTGAGAAAGTATTTCTCTAGAATTTTCAATTTGTTAATTCATAGTCCGATCCAGTCACGTCTTTCCGAACGATATTTTATAGTAAAAAAATCTCAAAAAAAAAAAAAAAAAAAATATTAAAAATATTTCTGAAAAAAAGTAAACACGTCATCTAAATATTCACCTGGTGAACTTAATATCAAACTTAATTCACGCGATATACGTAAAACATTTTAAGTAACACCAGGTAAATACGTCGACCAGACGTAACGTGTTTAAAAAGTTTATTATTTTATTTTTTCAAAACTTTAAAAGTGATGGCGTGTTTTATATATATGTATAATATATTTTTATTATATTTTTATTTTTTTCACTATAAGTAACACTTAACGAATTGTCTTTTTCTCCGACGCGTACCGTGTAAAATCAACGAGTCATTTTCAAAAATTACAAAATTCTCCTGTGAGAGTTAAATATTTTTAGTCACGTACAGCTGTGTAATAACGTCATACTTTTTACGCTTTTCGTCGAATCTTAATAAAACCAAATAACTTTTAATATACATATATTAAATGAAAAAACTCGTAACTAAGTTAATATTATTTTTTGTTAATTTTTTTTTTTTATCAACTCAACAAACTAGTTTAAGTAAGAAAGGGACTTGCCACCGGATTTGAAAAACAAAAATATATTTATATTTTTCGTATATAGGACACGAAAGCTTATGGGGTACGATCGATATTTTTACCGAAAAAGTTCGCATCGAATTTCGAGATTTTTGACACCGCCGGCCAAATCGGTCCCCGTCTCGTTAGTCGTTTGGGGATATTTGTAAAGACAATATACATTGAATGTGGACACTGAGTTCACCTGACTTCGAAACCAATTTCTTATCCTACTGAAAATGAATTCACGATGATTAATTTTTCTGTCGAAAAATACGAAAATAAGGGCTTTTAATAAAGTAATAAGAAAATTAAAATAGCATTACTAGTCCAAAAGCTACAAGGGTATACCCTTCTTTTTATAACTCATACCTTACCAAATAAACTGTAATTTTTCAATTTTCTAGGAGAATTTTATGTATTTTTTTTTCTATTTTTTTTTTTTTTTTGCTTAAACAAACTTTAAATCGTATAGCGAATTAATTTTAGTAAATGAATTTACAGTTTGGAGTAAGTCAGAAAAATTTTAAATAAGCGTTTTTCCATTATGGTTTTCAAATATTGAATTAAGACTATTCTGGAACCTAAAACCAGATATTTCAATAAATCCCCACACAAAAAGAACAACTTTCTTCATTAAATCACATAATTCTCTATTCTCAAAATTTTTTTTTTATTATTATTATTATCATTAAAATTAAAAATAATAAAATATGTCGTGCAGTGTTTTATCGAGCCGGATTGACGTTTAAACATTCATCGTCAGTGTTTCGTAGAATATGTGCTATGAGAATGGTAATGGGGTGTCTCGAAAACTTGAGAAAATTTTTTTTTATTTACAACCATCAAAAAATGAATAGAAAATAGCGCTAAAAATAATTTCGAAAAAATAAAAATGGAAATATATATTAATAATAGATAAAAATATACGCCATACCGGTTTATTCGACATAAAACGTTTGTTTTTCATAGGAATAATATATTACTCGTTATTAACAATATTTACCGAAAGTTTGCCGCATGTTCCAATGACTGATAAGTAATGTGCCATTATGGGAAAATGTTTTGGGAACCGCTAGTTTACATTGTTATCGGCGTAAAATAAATATTTACAATATTTGGTAATTTATTATATTGGCGAATAAAATTATTATTAAGACCATATAAATTTTGTTTGTATCGAATTTGTTTATTTACTACCGCGGTATCGGTTGGATCAGGTCAGGTAGGGAAATGGGCCAATACGGCACTGCACTTAACACGAGCCGGTCGTGTCAGATTAGGTTAGATGAGCCGGATGACTAGATCACTTTGATCCAATAGAGACATTAAATCGTGAACATAATGCGTTTTTAAAACGTACGCGATTTGGCGAAACCTGTGGACCAGATATGAAATAATGGTTCTGCATGTCAAAATCGTCTCTAATCGTCCGACAAATACAACCATTTTAATATAAAACAATCACCTTCGCGGTTTTCATTGTAACCCGTATCGTACTGCCTGTCGACGCTTATTCCCGTCCCAGAATCCGGCCGATGCTGTTGTGGACCGTAGTAGTAGTCCGTCCGGCCGGTAACCGCGGTGTTATCGTGAATCGTGTTCCTGCGATCGGACGGCATTTGCTGCGAGTTCGAAACGAAAACGGATTGATTATTAATAACGTATATCACGTTTAAATGGTAAATGTATAACTTTTTATTATTATTATTATTAAATAACAATAAAATTAGGACGTACCAAGTAGTCTTTGTTGTCGAATGTCGTGTTGGGATCGTAGGAAATGTGTTTAAATTTATTGTTTTCTTCTTGCGCGTTTTTACGTGTTTGATTTAACGCGGTGCCGAACGATTCTGCTGCGGCTGTGGAATTTTAAAATGCAAAAAATATATAATTACTCGAATTTTACTACCAGTGTAATGCAATATTTGTTTTTCTTTAAATATCCATCGATATTTTTGTAATTAAACATTGCACGATGATGTAATCGAGTTGTACAAACACATATGTTACACTCGTGAAAACGTAATTTAAATTACTATTACGTATCTCTATAACACCAGGATAATATAATAAAATAAATAAGGTTTTAATGCGTTTTTTTTTTCTTCGTTTATATCGAAAATTAAATTTTTTGTGTTTACTTTAAAGCGTTATCGATTATGAATAAATTATCATTTCGAATTCAATATACATTATAACGAACACATATCTGCATAAATCGTGTCTTTGATAAAATATAATTTTTCAATATTTATCAATCTATATCAGTAAAAATATTCTTCCAGTCGCGAACCTTCTTTTTACCTCACGCGATAAATTGAATATATCAAAAATCGAAAGCATAAAACACTTGTATATTCAAGTCTGAGTATTGACAATATTAAAATATTCAACAAAGCAATTAAAATTTTTACGTTTTTCTCAAAAACAACTCATAACTTAATAAGTTTCTGGTTTTTTTTTTTCTTCGTAAATTTACGTCTAATACACTTCGAGCGAGTTATTTGTATGCAGACATATCGTTTATTTATAATGTTTCAATAATATTTAACTATAATAGTTCTGATAACTGACAACTATACAATATAACAAAAACCTACACACAACTAGTTTTTCACGCTATTTATTTATTTTTAATGCTAATTGGAAAATTGAAATTTTTTACCAAGTCGAATTACTTTTTTTTTTAATTTTTCAAGTATAAAAAAATAAATATAATTAATTTTTAACTCGTATTTCTATTATATTGACTTAAATTAGCGAGTCAAAAAAAAAAAAAAAAAAAATTATTAAACTCATCACTCAGCCTTGGAACTGTTATTTACTGCGAAATTATGTGTTAATACTGTAATATGAAATACGAGTGATTTGAATTTTTTTTTTTTTTTTTTTGTAGCTATTTCGTAAAAAAATAACGATATTTTACTAAATAAAAGTGTTTTTAAAAAAAAAAAGAAAGAAAAAAATTAGTCAAGAAAATTGCAAGGTTACGAACCACAACCAACTTTTTAATTAGATGACTCTCTTTTTTTGTTTTCTAATATACTCAAATAATGACCGATTTCCGATATTTGCAGTTATACTCTTCGACGACGCTTATATATACGGCCCTTTGTGTTTCTTTTACCTTGCGAATAGTGATCGTTATACATCGAAGGCCTTTCATTGGAATAATTCGACGACGTCCTGTTTGTAACGACGTTTCGTTCTTCTTTTTCTTGTTCGAGGAAAATGAACTGTAACGGAATATAAACGATTTTAAATGTTTTCTCGGAAGGTCGAATAATATATATTTATAACGAACACAATTCCAATTAAAATATTTATTATATAGAAGAAAACGGTGTGCTTGGAATTCGAGGAATACAGTATTATCCGATGACGTTTCACTAGATCACCCATATGGCTCGTCTCCTACAAATTATCTTTAGTTACTGTACCTCAAAAACAAGAAACTCAATCAGCTCAACAATAAAAAAGTCAACAGTCAACTCGCGCGATGTAACGAATGAAATTTTCGTTCCCTCGAAAATCCCGCGATACGGCAAGAAATTAAATGTATTTTCGCCCCTTTAATGTAACGAAGTTTTTTCGGCCAACGTTCTCGCGTTAAAACGAATTTTTACAATTTCGGTGCTTGGAGTTACTAATTTTTATTTTTATTTAATATAATAGATACGCGTCTGCTGGTGTTATAATAACTAAGAAAAATATAAAATAAAACTAATTAGCTTGGAGGTTATCATGCGATAAGAAGAAATTCATGTCGATAAATGTTCATAATATGATTTTACAACGTTATTGTAACCTCCACTTTATCGTTTAGTTTCGTTGTTGTGTCAAAACACTCTTAACGGCCGCGCGCTTAAGTTATTTACAAAGACATGACATCGACGACAGTGTGTAATATAATATTTTAAATTTCGACAACGCTATTGATCGGACAAGTGCAAAATACACATACACACACAAATTAATTTTAAAAAAAAATAAATATGTATAATGTAAACGATAAATTATTAAATTTTTAAATTTTCTTTTAAACCTCGTTAAAACGAATTTTGTTAGTTTATCCTCTTGATATTATAACGAATTTTGATGTAACGAACTTTCGATATATCGAACCTTTTCCTCGGTCCTTTGAAATTCGTTATATCGCGGGTTAACTGTATTTATATATGTATATATTAATACAATTTTAATAACTTTTTTATTTTATTTTTCATTTTTAAAAAATAATTTGCACACGTTCCATTCTCTATATTAGTTCATAATTTGAATGTATTTATACTATAATTTTTTTTCATTTTTAAAACTTCTCGGTGTTAATTTAATCCTTTAGAATTATAATTTTATAGAAAATTACTCGAACGGGTGTTTAAAATCCCACGAATATTTTCCGAACAACGAGTGTTTTGGGTTTATGACTTGAAATGAAGAATTATTGTAGCATTAGATATTGCAACTGTACCTTCTCGAAAACGCTTTATCAATAAATTTTCAATCCGATAGCCTCGAAATATCGAAATTTAAAAGTTTTAAAGTATTTTCATTTATTTATTTTATTTTTATATATTGCATATTTATACAAGTGTAAAAAAACAAAATAGATTGTCATGTAAAAATCAAACATTTACATAATCTGGTATAGAATGTAAAGGACAAAATTTCGAAAATTATCTATGAATAATCCTTAATCGAACGAGAAACAAAAAACACCGAAATAATATATGCGTTTAAAATCTTAGGAGATAATCGAAGGTTCATGATAAAAAAAAAATCACGTTTTATAAAAGGACATTTTTGTTTTCCAGTCTTACAATAATTATTGAGGGAGTATTATAATTGTATTATAATTTCTTTAAAATCTCGGCTCCTTAGTTAGACGTTTTTACGGAAATTTTAGAACTATATTATTAATCTGGATTTGTACGCAATAGATATATAGTTTTCACACGATTTTGTGCGACGCTATTAATTTATTTATATTTTATTAGTATTTATATTTATTAATTAATAAATAAATACGCTAAACATTATTAAAATAATGTGTGGAAATGCTTAAGGTTGTACTTTTGATGTCTTAAATATATAAAAAAAATAAATAAAAATCGTCAGTGTCCAAAACAAAAATAACGAAAACGTTACCGGAGAGTTTTTTTTTTTTTTGCTATTTTTGCAATCGGATGAAATACCAATTTAACAAAATATCTGACCGGAACGTTACGCGTGTCATGATCTTATGCGCATTTTTTTTTCTAGACGAAAAAATGTTGAAAAACTAAAAAAAAAAAAGACATTACACATGTCCGTTCACTCGGAATCTAAACCCAGTGAATAAATATAAGAATTTTTCTTAATTAAAACGATAATTAATTTACAAGTCAGTCTCTTACCCGCGATAAGAGCATATAATTTATGACAATGCGAGCGCCTATTTATATGCAAATAAAACACTTAGAAGGGTCGCGCAGCATCACGAGAGCAACGTAATAACATAAGTGTGCAGGTGTAGTAGAGTACGCGTTGTGCTCGAATTTTTACACAAATCGGTGTACATATAATAAAAAGTAACGATTTTTTCTTCGTACACGTATTATGCTAATAATAGAACTTGAATTGTTTTTTTTCCACGCATTACAGGGATTTCAAATCATTCACCGAAACAACACAATTCCTCCTCCATACCTCTTTACCATTTGCAGACACTGTCGCGCTCTCCACTCTCAACGACCATAGGTCTTCTTTCATTTTATCCGTCAACCGTCGTCTAGGATGACCTAAAGAGTCGGTTGCGATATTTATTTTTTTTTCCCGGTTGATGATATTTATAAGTTTCCGAGCCGAGATATTGCAATCCATTGATTCTACTACGATGAATAGCTCCATAGAGCTCTCGAATACTTTCGGCATCTTCTCGTCCGCGACATATTGTCGTAGCCCAATGGCATCAGTCGGTGTAACACGCGCCTATTATTTGCTGTCATATAAGTCTTTTTTCTCATCGTGGCTACTTTCGCGGTTCTATCCACAATTACACCAACGTACATCATAAATTCTTCTACTCTTTTATATTTTTTACTTCTTATACACTACAATAGCGTTGTCTAGACTGTATCTGTTATATTTTGTTTTCCTAATTTTCCTTCTGTATTATTTAGATTCCAGAAAAAATTATAGTGAACATCGGTGATGATATTGTTTATGCATTATATTTATAGAAAATGAAATATATTATTATTATTTTTTTTTTCAATACAAATATAACAAAATTTCAATGTTTTTTTCGGATCATTATCGTTCATTTGAAAAAGAAAAAATTAATTATTTAATCAAACGTCGAAGTTAAACGATTGAATGTATTTTTAAGTAAAAAGTATTAATTAAACACTGGAAAAGTAAATCCGTGAAGAACTGCACGTAACATATTAAACGGTACGGCATTAAATGGCTCGTTAAATATGAAAGCTCTATTGTTTTAAATTGATATCTCTGTAGCAATTTCGTTTTATACATACCTTTTTATTCAAAATCCCCATATAGTTTTTAAGCTATTATCTTTATACGAAATATATACATTTTTTTTTTTTTTAATGTACCGAAACAGAACGCGACGTATTATAATATAACGTTTATTATACGGATAAACTTTTTGAAAATGTACGTATCTAATAAGGGATTTCGTATAGTATTATAACAATGTTTATATCTGTTTTTTATTACTTTGTTATTTAATTCATAGCTGAAAAAAAATTAATTGTACGAGTTCATACAAATATACAGTCGAAAACTACTACTATTTTATATGAGAATATTTTCTCTATTTGTTTTTTTTTTTTTACATTGTAGTTATTAGATATAATATTGTTTTAAAACTTCAAAAACAGGCGAGTCAGTGAAAAAATTTAACTTAAACAAGTTAAGTTAATGTAATAATATGTCTCACGGTTAAAATATAGTGTGAACAAAAGAGTCTTCAATTAGTTATAAGAATTGAATTTAAAGAGTATTCGATAAATGAAAAAATGATGTAAAATTGTTTTATAAAAATAATTTAAAAGTAATAAATTGATACAGTTGTTACAACCAAGTGTTATTTAATAATATGAAATACACGTTAAGTTGAAAATTTTCAATATTTCATTAAATTTTAACTATTGCATTATAAAATTCGATTATAACACTCGTCTCCTGTTTGTATAAATGAAATAATTATGTTAATTAACCGTAAACATTTAAGTTATACTTTTAATTGAGAAAGGTTTGAGTAGTGTATATCAAATTTCAATTTTATTATTATTATAATTATTATTAAACTATGTATTTCGATGTACAGTATTGTAAATATTCTTTTAAATAATATTTATTTTTTTACAATAGTGTTCCGTGGTACAATATTATAATAATGCAATACAGCGGATTCACTCACTTCCAGTGTGAGCGTGCCAGACACTGAATCGTTTTGATACGGTCGCGTCTGGAGGGAAAGTACTTGTCTCTGGTAAGGATTGACGAGTAGTTCATCGACGCTGACTATGGCCAAACCCATAAATTGATTAGCACCGTTCGGGTTGCAATCGTAAATTTCGAACATTATCTCCTCGGTCATCTGATTCAACGTGCTTAAAAATAACCGAAAAATAACAATACTATGCATGTAAATGTACAACAAAGTGTACCGCGGTTAGAATAGATAAAGAGAGAATGAGGGTAGGGAGTATATTTACAATATGAAATTCTCGTTCCATTGCGGTGACGAGGTGTTCTTTTTCGTCGAAGTCTGTTTCTTCTGGAACGGATCGTCCACTTCGATAACGCAATACGGTTCGGAACATCCTGTACACACACGCGAAAAGATAATTCATAAAATACTTTTGAACAATAAAAAGATCAAGAAGATTGGAAGTGCTTGTTTTTTTGTATTCTTCTAACATACGCAAAACAAAAAAAATCATGATAATTCAAAAGTGTGTTGAAGCCACAACCGATCGATCGATCTGAAAACAGATTCACAGAATTTGTCGTAAAGTCCGCGTACATATATTATCGATTTCGATTTTCGCAACATTTCAAATCTTTTCGCCGATAAATCCCCCCCCCACTTCATGAATAAAATTAATTGAACCGATTTAACAATTGGCGATAATGAGAAGTAAAAAAAAAAATCATAGTAGGAAAAAGTTCGTTTGAAGTGGAATTCACGACGAATGCGTAAACGTAAAATGCGTATCCGGAGTTTTTAAAAAAGATTCGAATACAAAATGTCATCTCGGAATAGGTGATGTTTGAAACCGGGCGTTTCCACATCGTTACGTACGCTATAACTACCATACGCTAACTAACAGGTATGCGAAACATAGAATTGCCTATACTTTATTAAAACGACCGCTTCCAATGCTCTTAAAATTGATTAAAAAAAAAAAAGCGAAACGATCGTTAAACTAACCTTGTTTTTGTCCCAATCCAATCGCTTTTATTACTTTAACCATTAAACTTTTTTCTCCTTGCTTAACCGTCGACTCGGTCTTGGCGGGCATCATCTAAATTACGAATATGATAATATTAGCCTTCGAATTCGTGTCCCAATTTGTATAACAACATTGCCTGTGTTATTACAATAATCATTGTTTTAATAGTTATTAAAAATAATTATTTTCCACCCTGAAAACCTATTAAATGCAGGTATGTCCAAAAAATAACAAAAATGCTTTAAAAATACGAAAATTGAACACTTATAGTGTTATTAAAACTAAAGTTTAATATGAATCGACACATGTATGCAAAAATGTTCATTTACGATTTAATTTAAAAAAAAAAAAAAAAATACGAGTAGATACGGGAACATTTCGTTGATCTTGAAAGCGACAGGTTGTAGTTTTTTATAGTAATTTTATTTTTAAATTTTCGAAAAATCACACGTTCAATTAACGGTAATTTGAAAACTGAGATGGACATGGTATGATACATTGGATTGCTTTAAATTAAATAACTTTCTTTTTTAAATATACACTGAAAGTTTTATACCTGAATTCAAATAAACTGTAACCAGTGGCAATAATTTTCAAAATATAATTATCACGTATACGCGTTAACTCAATATACAATATTGTTCCGCGATGAGTCGCGTATGGTCGAGAACTCTGTTGTTTCAAAATCGCCTCGACGTACTTTAGAATTAGGCACTAGTGTACCTACTCTTTTCAAACTGAACTAGTGTACCTACTCTTTTCACTACCTACTCTTTTCAAACTGATTGAAAAACGGTTTTTGGAAAATATTTAACATGAATAAATAATGTCAATACGAAAAATCTCATTTCTTCCCTATATGTTCCAAATCGTTGTTTTTGGAGTCGAATTAATCATATTTTATTTTCATACTATTTAAAATGTATTCGTATATTGCGATTCATCGTTAAAATATTAACCCGACCAACCGTCTAAAATGTTTTTCCACTTGTGGACTATGCGTGGTAATTTTTAATGCTCGCCAAGACTTCAAAGATATAAACCGCGTTTTATTTATTCAGTGCACCAATTTAATAAGTAATGTATGTAAGTCGGGTGCAGGTGTGGGTAATATAAAAATTCGGTCCAGGGTTTTCTCAGGGAAGTACGCTATAATAACGTCCACATATTATAAAAAAACAATCACACACCCGTCGAATAATTCACATAAACACATGGCGTGAATCGTTTCACTCTCACTTTGATTCCGGATTTCATATTTTAATTCTAGACGTTGATCAGTTCATGAAGATTACAAAAAAAAACACATATTTTATTAAAAGAAAATTTCACCGGCGAACAAAATAATGGACAGGCAAAATTATTAGCTTGGAATTTCTTAAATTATTATCATACAAAAAAAATGATCTACCTTACTAATGGCATTGATCTCGACAATTCTATACCTAAACATTTTTTTTTTTTTTTTAATTATAATTTATATCAGTTTTGGTTTACACTTTATGGTAAAAATTTAAAAAAGAATAAAAAGAGAGAAGAGTGAAAAGAATAAATAAATAAAAAAAACGAAAAATGGCCGAGAATATATATGCATTTTGTCGCACGATTAGTGACAAAACGTTTGGCACGAGTATTTATATTAAAACACGTGTTGATTCCCAAATATGCACATTAGTACGTTGAGAATATGTGCTTTTGCCAACAAAATAAAAAATAAAAACGACAATATAGCGCGTATATATTATTATATTTTAACGACAATGAAATGCCTTCTCGCCGCGTTTAATAGAAAAATATTATTACGAAAATAATAATGCCACGGCCACTGTTCTATGGTGGCGGTGTATTTGGCCGGGCGAGAAACCGCGAACATTTTCTCGTTTTTACGTTCTTATCAAAAAGTCAAAACGATTCGCTGTGTGTATAGCCGCCAATATATCTAATCATAATTTTTCGTTGTTTGTAAAAAGAGAAAATATTAACCGCAGTGGCATATTCGTTAAATTTCTGCTCGGAGATCCGAAAATACACTATGCGAATAATATACACGACTCGGTCGTTATATATGACTTGACGGTGTCAACACCATCGTTTGCAACGTGATTTCGTATTCATAATCAGACTGTTTCCGCCTTTGAGTATCGAGTGTACGGATTTTTAGATAAATAAATAAATGTGTACGATACTCGAGTAACATAAAATATTACAATCATTAATCAACAGTCACCAAACGGTGGTCCGCGGACTACTGCTGATGGTCGGCAGAAAAATTTGATCATTTATTTGCAATTTCATCAACCTTCCTTAATGAAAGGTGTGATGCGCTACAGATTTTACTTAACTGTTCTTTTTTTGACCGCAAGCAGACTACAACACTGTCTGATTCATGTGTATCCCTCAACGTTCCCTTCCATGAGCTAGGCCTTCTAGCATCTGAACACCCAATCATCTTTAATGATGATTAATTAAAGCTCTCATTAATTTTATCACCTCTGCAGGCTTACGCCGCATTCGAAAAACGTTGGTCTTGCCAATTATTCATTTAATTATATTTTTGTTTATTGTGTTACATTTTGTTAGATATATGTCATATTAAACTAACATTAAGAAATTATTTTCCGTTATATTTTAAAATTTTATTGTTGAGTTGTAATAGGTACCGGCCAATGACGCGTCGTATAATCCTACAGTTTGACGTATAAAAAATATATATAAATAATAAAGAAACGATTAAATACACATTTGTAATTTTACTATACTCATGTGTGTTTCGTAATTCATACATTAATATTAAAATGGAAGTCCTTTAACCATTATTTTACAAATGTAATTATCTTTTCTTTTTCAATTCGGTATAAGTGGACCGCAGGATTTTAAATTACATATTTATGGATCCGTCAGGCGATCTCTGTAATAAGTGATCATAAATCGATAAAAAAAAAAATAATTATTATTATTATTATTCGATGTACTTTTCCTCTCTATATGTAAACCGCAATATTTTGCGACATGAAAAATTGTCAAACGATTTACCGATAAAATCTAAAAACATTTGGTCGCGTCGATACGTTTATTTTTATGCACCATGACTCGTGCTCGCTGTCTAATCGTTGAAAAAAAAACTGTACGATTCCCAATTCGAAACTCAAGGCCCCTGCACTATTGAAAGAAGGACCGACGAAATCATTAATTTTTTTCCCCCTGGCCAATTTTACACACGGCTATCGTCTCAACCGTTTAAATTGAATCTTCGCGTTACAATCTCATAACTACAACGCGAATCTTGAACAAATAACGCTACGAATCTTAATATTATTTAGTGATAAACACAATATAATAACAATAAATCCGAATACGTACCAATCGTTCGGTATAAGAATCCAATGGCGTCGTGGTGGTGGACAATTGACTTTTCACGAAATCCGGAAAATCTGACCATCGGTACAAGTCGAACGTCACGTCGGTCGATCTGATGGCCGCGGTTACGATGTCCATGATCACGTCTTGCAATTGTACCTCGTCCAGAGTGTTGCTCTTTATGTATCCCACTTGGGCCAACATAATTTTTATCTGGAATTTCGTAATGAAAATGCTCGTGAAAAAAATAATCGTCTTTCTCGTTCCCGTCATCGAATAAGAAAAAGGAAAAAAACTGTCAAGGATCATTTGGGCGCGAGATTATACAAATATGAATAACTAAACGGATTTATGCGTTTAATTCTTATGTATGTCATGCTGTATCGCCATATATATATATATATAAAATGAACACCAAAATCGTCGTCCCTCATACATATTACACTACATACAGCTCTATACGGGTATACAAAAACGACAATTGCAGGATTATTACTACTACTAATATTACTTATTTTTAGTTTTTCTAATGATTATCAATATTCATATAAATCATAATATGTAAGTCCCGGGCGTTGATGACCTGAAAACCCTATAAAAACGTCGTAAAGAAAAAATGCATTTATGCCCTAAAAATCTACAAAAACGTCCCTTAAACATTTAATATGCTGGCTAAAAACATAAAAAAAGAACTTAAAAATTGTTTAAATTACTTATTCATTTTTTTAGTCATTATTTTATTGATTACAATTAATATACACGCGTATTAAACAGATCTAATGATTGTACCCGAGTAGCATTTTAGGCGCAGACGCCGTTTTAAATCATCAATAAATGATGGTTTAAGGTACAGTGTGCAAATGTGGTTCGTAGTACCGTGATTTTGACAAAAATGAATACCGAATTTTCACATGTGTTTGACCGTGCCACGAAAATGTTATTTTCGATTCGAACACAGTAGTACTGTTCAAAATAGGCACGCGAATTAGTGTGCGTTTACAGTAAGGTGATCATATTTATAAAAAAATAAATAGCAGGACACACGTTATTTTTAATTAACTTTTATATATATATATATAAACCAACAATGAACGGCAAAAATGTTGCACGGGTATTGGGTATATATTCATATAACGTATTTTATATTTCTTATTTGCAGTTTTTCTCGACTCTTTACAGTTTTTAAAACTCAAATTTTTAATCATAAGTGAGAAAATAAATATTACGTAAAACAATAATAATAGTAAACTAATGGTAATTCTGTGGACTATTGAAAAATAGTATTAAAATTACCCAAAATTACAACAAAATGTGATAGAATGAATAATAATAATAATCACTCATTTAAATTCGTATATTATTGAATCGCATTTTTAACTAGAAAAACATAATCCAAAGACGTTGTAAAAAAAAAAAAAAAATAATAATAATAATAATTGTCAACATCCGAGCCCCCAAATCATGTGTAATCGGACGAATGGCGATTTTCTAAATATTTTAGAAAAATTATTGTTCTGCGAAAGGATAAAAGTAAAAGGTATTTAAAATAGTAAATAAATGAAAAAGCACGTAAATACAATATTTTATCACAATATTGAACGGAATAATGTACTTTTGGCCATCCGTCGAACTTCACATGTCCTCTCTTCTTGCCGGTATCGCACACGATATTCAATCTGGCCTGTAATTTGTTCACGTTCACGCGGTAATGAGAGACGTCTACTTTGTCGCCCTTCTGTCGCATCGCTTTCAATTGCATCGCCGGTGTAGCGTCACAATCGCACGTAATAGTCTATAATAACAAAATAAGAAATCGGATTCTGTCGATTCAGTTAACAACACCCTGCACGTATATAATAATCCATTATATAACAGTGATCGGGTTCGGTCGTTTCGTTATATTTTAAATTCCATTCCTATTATCTCGTCGAGTGCACGGGATTTTCAAATCTTTACTCAGCCTCGTCGCAATCCACACGATTTTCTTTTACTTTCTCACAAAATTCTTTATAAACCCCCCGCGAAAAAAACCGAAAATTTATGTTTTTTGACTAAATATGTCCTTGAGTTTTGTTTGCGAAGATACGGATGAGTTATTGAATTGAATTTCTTTTTTTTTGTATAAACGTTCAGTACGCAATACGTACACGTAAATGATAAATGTATATGACGACACTTGAAACTGGCGCACGATTTGTCAGGTTTAAATTTTTAAAAATTGGCCGCAGGTGGTCAATGAAAACTTTTCCCGTTCGCACTAAAAGTAAAATATTTTCGTACATTTTCTTTTATAGGCAATTTCAGCGTACCTGCGTCGTCAGTGTAATAAACGCTGTTTTTGAATGTTCAGACGGAAATCGCGGAAATTATGACATTCCATAAAATATCATTTGATACGCGTATCAATAATATCACACCTATAACGTAAAAACGATGAACACGACGTTTCACTGGATCAGAAGGTAAAATAATTTTATAATATTCATACGTAAACGATAGATAATCCTATTGTAAACAATAATAATAATAATACGTATTAAAACAACATCTGCGAATTTATTTGATAATTCAATGTATACAATTGAAAACCCTATTGCGTGTTGTATCGACTTGCATTTTAAATTGTCAAACGTGTACGCCTCGGTTCCCGTCTGAGATGAAAATGATGAAAAAGCCTTTGCAAAACGTCTGGTTAAAAATACTGTCCTATTTGTATTTCGTTATATTACGTATATTTATGTACGCGCGCAAAATACTCACGATATTTTCGCAGACGCCGAGTTCGCAAAAAATGTTCGAAAGCGCCGGCGGATGGGTTTCTGGAAGAAACCTAATAAATTCCACTCCGACTCCGTGCTGAAACATAACGTAAAAAACACGAGTTACATAAATTAAAAAAAAAAAAAAGGAACGACATTTTCGAAAATTCTAAACTATAGCGTTGTGCATGCCCAAAACGGTTATAATATTGTTTACAAAAAAGAAAAAAAATAACGAAAAAGTACGATATTCTATGGTATCTGTACGCGCGGGCGAAAATCGTTTTAATGCTTGTTTGCAAATAAACATTAAACGTCAATTTCGCAATTAAAGCCATTTAAAAATTTTCTATTTTATTTTACTGAAACTGTAGACGAAGAAAAAAACACCAGTGATTTTCCTTTTTTTTTTTTTTTTAAGGTTTAACACAAATTTCTTGTTGCTCTTTTAAGATTTTTTTTCTTTCGAGCTACGACGTCCGCAAATTATGTTATCGAAAGTATTCGAGCACTTTTTTTTTTCTAATTTCAAGTGTTCCAACATATTAATTAAAAATTAATTAATGGACGAAAAAAGAACGAACTGTGTACTGTAAGTACGTTGCGTTGCGCTTCCGCATTTTATGGCGTAAGTGATATTTCCGGCCACAATGAACGAGATAAAATTTAAATAATAATAATAATAATATATTCAACGTCAAGAGCTCTAATATTATAAGATATTATAAAAAATGAGAATCCAGTAACAAGGCTAATCGATGCGGACGTGAGGATAACTTAATTGCCCGCTACTAATGATTCCGATAAAATATCAACTCGACGCTGCCTTAACAGTTTAAATTATTATTATTATTATTATTATTTCGACGCGAAGATGCGATGGCGAACGGATAAAGAGGATAACGCGTCGCGCGTGACAATCCAGCAGTAATATACACCGTTTAGTATATAATATTATACCATTAACGCGCCCGATAGACATTATGTCGAATAAATTCTAATATCTCGCAGGATAAATCGCGATAATTTCAAGTAGTAAGTACGTATATAAAATGGCCACGGGACGCTAAATCCATAGATTTTTTTTCCTTTTTAATAACGAAATATTGACGTACATTTACGCCAGTGTTTTTCATCAGAAATTCACCCGATTAGGTTTGTCTAACGCGCCGCCACAAATAAAAAGAGTTACTCGAATTGTCGAACATACAAGCAACTATTATTATAATAGTTCGATTTGTTCACATTTCACACTTATAAGTTTCACGTTTCGGATTGAAACTTGACCAACGCGTCGATATTAGTCCGTGGATGGAGATGGACGAAACGCATGAAAACGATTTTTCAAATGCTTATGTGAGATTCTGGATCGATGACAATACGTGTGGTGTGGTACCAAAAATGAATGGAATCTCGTCCACAAAAAAAAAAGGAAACAAACTTCGTCCACTAATATATGGATGATGTTAGAGGAAATACTCGATGAATTATGATAACCGTGTATATCAGACGAAACAACATATGCGATAATATCTTTGACGAGTTTGAGCGTGTTTTAATCAGAGACACGCTTTGGCGCAAATATTCTATGCTCCGCGAAATGAACTGTTTTGAAAATAATATTTAAAGGATTCGACGGGGGGTATTATCCGATAAAATAATACGATTAATATGAATTTTTAAGAAATCGAAGGCGGTCATTTTGTTATGTTCAGGCGATTCTATCTTTTGTACATTCGGCGGAGCACTCGTCATCGGGCGACATATTTTTAAGAATCGAAACACAAGTTTTTTTTTAATTTACAATTTTTTTTTTTTTTAAGAAAATGTATTAATCGAGATTCAAACGGGATCATAATAATTTATTTTTACATTTTTTGGCATTGAAAATGTCGTGGTAACCGTGGCAATATAATACTCGGACCGACGCATTTCTATTTTTGTTCGTATTTTTTTCTGAGTATACACGCATTGATACACAGGTGCGAATACACAAAAAAAAATGACAATGTGACGTTTAACGCAAAAAACAATTAGTGGCTATTTATAATATAGTAAAGACACAGAACACCAAATCTCGAAAATGAGATTCAATACAATAATCGAACAACTTTTCAGAACGAGAAGAATTGTCAGTTCACAATTCGCTTGTGCGTCGTTAAAAATACTCATCAAACAAACATTCTCATCCGAATGTCGAAACTTTTTGTTATATCCTCACTGTAACGGAAAAATATCTGATTGAAGAGAGTGAAAATCTACCTTAGAATATCATTATCTACAATGAAAAAATGTTTATATTTAGTTAAAGAAAAAACCAAATTGAAAAAAAAATTAAAACGCGAGGGTATCAATCTCGAGTAGACTTCTCGATAAATTCAAATCTGCATTCAGATTTCTTATCGTGCCGAGTCTAAGAATGACATGTACATTCACTTATAAAATTATTTTACAAGAAAATAAATAAAAATATTATTTTCTATATACATAATAAAAAATAAAAAAATGTTTCCTGTTTTAAGCGAATTCACCGAGAAAGTAGATATGATTTGTGATGATATTTCGATTGGTAAATGCGGTAAAGATACGGAAAAAATTTTTTTCTGTACTCTAAACTGATTTAGATGTTTTAAAAAAAAAAATACGAAGTATGTGACACACCTCCTCTTTCTCCTTTATCTCTGCGTGGCTCATAATTTATTTAATATAAAAAAAGGTTAACGTTTGCAATGTAATTTGTTTTTATTTGAAACTGTAAATATAAGTAATTGTACAAATGTATTCGGCGAAAAATCGTTATTTTTAATATTAAAAAAAAATACATTTGAATTTGCTAACAATATTATTATTCCCGTGCGTCCTCGCGCTGTTAAAAATTGTGTTTGTACATTTTTTAAATTTTATCGCAAGTCGGAATAAGCGTGAGATAATATTATATTTTTGACCGCACAATCGCAAACGGACTTTAATTAAAAACATATATTCGGTCTTTAATTTTTTTCTCGTATATGGTTTTATAATACCTATTTGGAAATTAAGAAAAAAAAATAAATAAATACATTTGATGATTAGCCCACGATTTACGCGATCTGGAATTATTCGTCAATTATAGGACACCGGTGTCCGCGTTTCGTTTCTGAGCCCCGGTATCATCATTTTATGGTGATTGAAAGTCGGTATTTATTTTGTCGGACGTGGTTGAAAATATCAAATTGGTTTTAACCGAGTCAATATAGTTTAACTCTAAACCGAATCGGTTAAAAATATTATATGATCCTATAGTCAAAATTTGATACATTTTCAGACTCGTATCGTTTTCCTCAACAGACTATATATATATATATATATATATATATATATATATATATATACATGTATTTGTCTGTATCTTCGACAATAAACGTGCGGTAGGACGTAAAACGACATCTGCGGATCAATGTATACACGTGTATAGGCTTTCTGCATTATAGAAGTCAAATTTCATATTATACTGTAAAATCATTTTTCACGGCTATATATATACTCGTATTACTCGTATAATATATTATATACTTGTATATTATAATATACGCTCACGTTTATTATTCCTTCCTTCTCAACACCGGCTTACTACTTCGATCCACTCGATTTCGAACTCCGTGTTACATTATAATCGCATAGAACATAATTGCGCACGATCACTTTTCCACTCCGTATGTACGCGAGAAATGTTTTCGACATCATAATAATAATAATAATAATGTTTACTTACAAATGTTGTTCAATCGCGTTTTCGGGATTCGGGTCTATATACACGCATATTATATACCGCGCGGTTTTCCTATACAGGATATTCTCGAAGCGGTATTATCCGCGTTATACGCCGCATTATCCGAAGTCGAGTTCGAAAACACTAAATAATCTGATTAGCAATGATCATGACATGTAGACACACAAGCACGCGTGCGGTTAGTAAGAACGTTTTTGTGTGCACCAAGATGTACTTAACAATAATAATATATAATCCATATATTCTCGCTCACATATACGTCCTTATATTATGTAGACATATATATACACTTATTATATAGTGACAATTTAGGTGACGGTTATATATTGTGAGTATTATCTCGTATAAGTCACAGTGTCATTTGATAAGTCGCCAATTATTTCCCGAAGCTTTTGCACGGGGTAATAATAATTGTACAAGTACGTAAATATAGTATTGATTGTGCAGCGACTCCGGTAGAAGCGTATTTATGAATTTTCAAATGGGAGAATTGAAATTCTCAAATGAGAATGAGATAACTTTTCGGCGTTCAATTCATTTGGGGCGAGGGACTTTATTAATATATATTTAGAAAAACGATATGCGTTACAATACTTAAATGCGAAATAAATTCGTGTAACGCGCGCGAACAAGTCATGATGACAAAAGGCAAGAGCTGCACCGGAACAGAATAGTTAGATGGAGAACCCGAGTGTGTGTGGAAAAAATAATCGTCATTTCGAGTAACCTCTCAATTGAAAGACTGTTCATTCGCAATTTTTTTATTATTATAATTATTAAACTTGGAAAAAAATTGTCGTTTAATTTTTAAAAAAAAAAAAATCTGAATTAAATTTAAAAATTAAATTATTGAAGAATTTTTTGTTGCGTTATTTTTTTTTCACTTTACCCTCTTTCCCTTTCTATAACTACTATGGTTTTTTACATTTAGAACACGACTTCTTCTCAAGACGAAGTTTTTCGAAATATGAGTATACCGTTACGAAGCTTATTTTGCAAATGACAGATTTTTATGGAATTTGCACGTCTCTGAGTGACAAAAAAAAAATCGTTAAATTTTTAAAATTTATAAATTTCCCAATTTTTAAATTTTACCGTTGTGTCTATGGGTACGAAAAATATTATTTAAACGTTGATTGGTACCTATGTTTTCTTCGAGAAAATGTAATGAGCTTTAAAAAATAAAACACACAAAAACTGAAATTTCTTCCTTTGTACTTGAGAATTGGACAATATATGCGTAAGAAAAACTTTTTTATTGCATTTAAATTGTACAATAACCCATCCCCGTAGTTCATACGTTTTATCATTAATCTAGTTTAATATTACTAAAGAAAATATGATAAAAAATTAAACTTGAAATGATAATCGGTGAAACTCTCTGTGTAGTTCAATGTTAAATATAATTTTACAAACGGAAGAAACAGCCGTTAAAATTTTTTTTTTTTTGTTCATAAAGGGATTTAAATCCGTTCGCCGCCACCCCCCCCCCCCATCCGCCCAAGAAAATAAAAATACACCAGTATAAACTACTTTTTTCCAATTTACAAAACATACGGAAGTTGGATTCCGGAAGACAAGACGTCATGTACTATGTCAACGGTATTACGTATAAGACGAGTCTCGTACAGCTGATACATTCACCGATTTTGAATTTAATTTGGCATTTTCCACTCGGATTACACGCGCGGATGCTGTGACGAGATTTTCAACGATTTTCCTACAGCATCCATACATACGACGTAGTCGAATTTAAATTGGACCGACTCGTATATATAATAACGTAAACTTTATATTTTAAATTATTCTTAAACCGCGTTTGAGGGTTGATCGATTGACATTGCCAATATAAGTACGTATTATATTGGTAAACGTATAATATTGTAGTCTTGTGTTGCTTTCGAAATGTGTTCGAATAGAAAAACAAATATTTAAAACACTCATTCGAGTGGTGTAAAAATTGAAATACTTTACCTACGTTTTTTTCGGTAACTTATGTCAAACAATTTCTTTTTTACACTGCGTGCGCGATTTGACTTTCAACTGTCTAACTCAAATTAAACGTGTATTCAATATCCAATTATTATATGATATACACATAAAAAAAAAAAATGATATTACAAAACCGAAAACGTTTCTCAAACTTCGTAAAGGCTATGAGCCGCATTATAGACCAACGATTACAAAGACCTACTATATATTTTTATTATATACAAGTACGTTGCCAGCCAAACCAAATTTCAGAATAAACTAGTTTATCCTAGGCCAAATTAGTTTGGCCTATGTGCGTTAGGATAAACTAGTTTTTTCCTAGATTAAATTATTTTATCCTGAAATCGGATTTGGCCGGTAACATATACCAATTCAATTCGAATCGCATTATTTAAATCAAAATTCTTTAACGATATATTAAATTACATTGGAATTACTGTTACTACGCGAATAAATGCATTGGACATGATATTTAACGGGCTCTTAAAATGTGATACATTTTTTTTTTAATACCGAAATCATTTTAGTTTTTAATTTAGACTCAATACGATACCACGTGTGCAAAAACGCAATTTGATAAAAACGATGTAAGAGTGTTTTTGTGTGTGTGTGTGTGTTTTTGCGAATAAATTCGCGAGTCATAGTCCCAACGCCTCTGTATATTGCAACTGTGATGTTCACGTTAACAGTGCAGAGACTAAAATATGTACGGTTTCAACTACTAAAACGTATTTTATTTTTATTCGGGTTATTTTTTATGACTCGAATTTCGCGCCAAACACACCGTATTAAATATTTTTTTCCGATTTCGAACTGTATACGATATGTTATCTGGGTAACGGTAAACTCATCGAATGACATTAATGAATTGTCGTCTAGTCATTGGATATTAGATTTTTTTTTTTTTTAATACGGCGAATAAGAAATTAAATTCTCACAGGTCGAGAACTTCATACAGCCACTGTAATATAAGTATATTTAATATAATAAACATATAAACGCAGGAACGCGAGTGTATATATATATAATAATAATAATAATAATAATACACATAAGCAGTTGATCGCGAGTGGCAGCGACGGAAATCTGTTAATAGAAACGAAATGGTTCGTTACTCGCTGCGGAGACCACATCGTTTCTATAAACAGTTTTGCAGAATTAATTCTCGTCGTTTGGCTGGCAAATGTAATTTGTATATATTACGGTACACACACACACACACAAATATTTACAATTTTTATCTTACCGCGTGGTACGCCGGGCTTTTTTTTTCGATTTTTAATAGAACGATACAATAACACGGGGAAAGTCGACGATACTTAAAACGAATCGCTTGTTGTTTTTTTTTAACAAAAACGTTAAAACGGTAGCAGTGAATAAAAAAAAGAAGTCGATTAAAATAATTATTAATATATACATATATATGTAAATTGGCCAATATGCATGATATACATTTTAGATTGATCTCTAAAATTTCTCCGCTACAAAAAAGTTTAAACCCCACCGCAAGTACGCCACCGATAGTAAAGATAATATACAGAACGTCCCTGCGAGGATTTTTTTCAATTTAAAACGAAGTCATATACATATACGGGATTCCGTTTTCAAATTGATTATAAATCTTCGAACGAGATAATACATATTTTATACAGACACGGGTTGTAAACACACAACGCGCATACACACACATATTACAGTATAGTATATTACGCTTGTAAATGAATTAAACGACTGAATAAACACAAATTTGTTTAGCCGCGTAGTATACAATGCGATCGTTAAACCTGCTTTTACTGAAAACCTTTTATGTCCTGCGAACATATATTATTTAAATTATATTACCACGCACATTATAAATATATATTATAGAGTCGCCTGCAGATGCTATAGAAAATAGTACCTACGTTCAAAAAAAATAAAAATAAAAAGTAAATAAAAAGAGATAAGGTATGACAGTAAAAAAAAAAATTACACTTTCAAAACGCTCATTTAAATTTGCATACGGTGAATATTACTATAATTATTTATTCTATTTGTGCCTTAGTGAAATATGACAACAACAAAAAATAGAAATAAAAACATATAATACATTTAATTTTAATAAATAAATATAATTACGTAATTATTGCGAAATAATTCGTACACAGTTTTGTTCAAGTAACGTTTAATATTTTTCATTTATCCGAATTAAATACAGTACGTCTTGGTCGTGTAATACAAAATCGTAAAATTGACCACAGTCCAGATGTGTAAAATTATGATGCGTCATCGATAAATGCTTTACAGACTCTGGAAAAAATCTATTTCTATCACATGTCTATTGTTGTTTCGTATATTCTTTAAACATTAGCCGATATTGCAAAATATTTTCAAGAACTCTGGAGCGTATTATAATTTCTGTGTTGTAAATATTTTATCCACTTTTTTATGTATTAATAAAGAAAAACAATTTTCGTTTTTTATCCGTCGAAATAGCGAAAAGTATTTAATTTCATAAATGGATCAAATATAGGAAAGAATTGTTTATCCAGAAATTACATTTGTCGAAAAATCAAACGATATTTTCTATGTCAGCCCGAATCGGTTTAGTTTTCAAAAATATCCATTCTAATACTAGTAATAATATTTTTTCTCGAATAACATATACCACAGTCGTAAACATTAAACATATTATTTTCTTTTAAATTAGAAGTTTTTTTTTTTTAATTAAATAATTTTTTTATTTCTCATCATTCACTATATTATTATCTTAGAAACGAATATTGAAATATAAAATGCGATATAAAAGAGAACACTATATACTTTACGAGTGGCGCTGATCTATCAAATCCCTTTAAACACGTCAAAATAATAAAATCTAGCAACGATGAGATCGGAAATGCTATTTGTATAATTTTATTTTCACAGATTTATAGCCATGCGACGATCGTTTTGTTACGCGTATCCGTTTCGTTTACTGTTCGAAGTGTACATAAAACAAATTTTATTATTATTCTTTTTTTCTGGAGAAGGAGGGAATTTGAAGTATTTAAGGAGGTTCTAATGTATACGTGTAGCGAATACTTGGGCCTGACCAAATCTCGAAACCATTTCAGTTCAGTAAATATCTTTAATACAGATTCGTCGATATCTCTTCCAGAGAATAACGGTGGCAAATGACGGCAATGGTCATCTGTAAAGGGAAACCGTAATGTGGTAACCACTAATTTGAATACGGAAACCATGTAATTGTTAATTATAAAGATAAAATCGCGTATTTTTTTAATGAAACGATCAAAAAAAAAAAATATATTCGCTGTTTCATGAATAATTCTAAATGATGTAACGCACAAGGGATGAATATGTACGCGATAAGAAAAGAAAATCAATCCGACAGCTAAAAACCGTAACTTTGAAAGAAAAAACTTTCTTTTTGTTCTTCTGACGTGTTATAAACAAAAAAAAACAAACGAATAATCTTTACTTTTCAGATTTTTAATATAATATTAACGAACGTTTCTTTTAAAATATTAAAATTAATTTCGCTAAAATGTTTCCGTTTCGATTCTCGTCTTAAAAAGACGATGCCATTGTTATTATAAAATCGTTTTGGACGGAAAATATCTCGGAAACGCTATATATACCTATGGACACTATTATAAGTAACGAACTGAATTCTCGTTCAAACGGAATACCGTATCGTTAAGATATATTAATAACTACAACGTCGTCTTTTTCAATACCTACTGGTATAATTAGTCGTATGAGAATGAGATTCGTTATTTTTTTTTCACTTTCATATCGTTTTACATATATATACATATGTATATGAATATTTTTTTACAGCCCTATTAAAAATCGTCTCACTTTGAGCATAAAACGTTACCGTTCAGATCCGCAATAGAGATCAAATAATTTTTGTTTTTCTCGTTTTTTAATTACGTTTCACGACGGTTTTTAATTTTTTTTTTTATCGTTATGCGTCTTTTAAATATATTTTTGTACATTATTGTAATTTTCGATTCTGCGGCTGTACATGGCGAAGTACTCTATTGGTTTCGCAATGATATGTTCTTTTTTTTTCCAAACGTAATATAAAAACTTTAATTTAACTATTCAGAAAACTTAAAAAAAATTTCCCTGAGTACGTTTCTAGCGGTAGTGTGATTAATTAATTCGCAACCATAAACTGTATATTACGAGTATAATCATCAAATATTCAGCATTACCGATACACAAAATTGTTATTGCAATATTATGAAGACATAATATAGTACGCTGTTATTTATACTCGCATATTATACCCATATCGAATGAAAACGTAAATATGTTTATACGTTTTAATATGTGTAGAGTTAATTTAATTTTGAAGGGATATATATATACTCGGTATTCGAAGAAAAGCGCAGATTACTAATTCTAAACTTATAACGATGATTGATGATGATAATTATCCATGATATTCTTCACGTATTTTATAGAAATTAACTACGAGTATATAACATGATTAAATTTGACGAAGACGACGTTGATGTGTTTCAGTATAAAAAGAAAACATTTAAACAATATGTAAGCGGTATTCATTAAAAAATAATAAAGTCAATTTTCGTATCTCATAATGTAGTAATACATAGCTATTATATTTAGTATATTAATTGTGAGATAAATATGTCGGATTGGCTTGTTATTAACGCGTTTATATAGTTATAAACGTTTATAGTTTTAATACGTACAATTCTGCGGTTTCTAATTATAACGATCGTAGTGAACTTTAATATTATGTGTAAAAACTCGATACATTTTTAAAAACAAAATGTGACAATTTTCCCACTAGTTCAATAATAATAATATATGTATTTATTATAGATTTACGTATATATAAAATATATTATTCCGACTTATTTTTTACGATATAGTTATGTATTATATTATACAGAGCGTAGTGTTTTCGTTTTGATTTCTTCTAACCTATTTATTATTGTTGGGCGCAGCCGCCGCGGAATAAATCAAAAACGCTTCGAGATCGTCGTCCAGCCGCTCTGCTACGCGATCGTGTCTCCGGTTTAGTTGATGTACCGGCGTGTTTCGATAATAAAGCGCACGATTTTGATCGCGAGTTTTCAGGAATCCTGCCAATACACGACAGCTCTGCAGTAATAGTAGTCGGTCAAACGCGTGCGGTAGGTATACGAGTATAATATATAATGTTTGACCAATGCCAATATAACGTTTATCTATTAAAAAACTAATATAAACAATACGAATAATGGTGGATGTTGAGATAAAGCTAAGAATTTCGGCAGCTTATAAATAAGGTTATTGTGCACCGGAAAAATGATTTAATTCCGAGTTATATTATCTACTATCTGTATAAGATCACAATCAGTCCTTTACTCGAACTATCTACGACAAGTTTTATCATATATATATGTATATATGGATATATTATTAACAATAATCGGTTACGATGAAGAGAAGTTGCTGACATTTGAAAGAAAAATATTGCTATAGATTAATATCTATTGTCCAGTCGTGAGAAACGGGGAATACAAAATGAGAACAAATAGTGAAGTATACAAAATATATTTATAAAGCCCAATATCGAATCAGTATTATGATAAAAGACAAACGTTTGTAATGGGCGGGATTGCGCGCCTGGAGATCCAACGGTAAAATTTAAAAAGTTAATATCAATGGGAAAAGACCTAGGGAACGAACTCCTAGGCAGAAATACGATAGACATAGGAAAAACATGAAATAAGAAAAGAGTGAAGATAGAAACAAATAGTGTGAAATAGTAGAAACAGTGAAGGTCCTGAATGGTCTATAAAAGTTAAAGAAGAAAAAGAATATCTCTTTTAAAACACGGCGGTCGATATGAAAACGTTCGAATATATATATATATATATATATATATATGAATATTTATTTTTTTTATCATTTATCAATTGTAATACCTCCTATTAATAGTAAAACGCGTTATACGCGATATACTATTGGGACGCCTGCCGTACGTTTGGTTTGGTAAAATTGATTTATATAATACGAGGCAACAAAGTTTTTCAAGTTTGTACCAGAATAAACAAAGAAATAACAAACTCATATAATATTATTACGCGTATACGAGTATAATACATGTACGTGTGTACATAATACAGTATAATAATTACACTGTGTAAATTATTCGGTAAAGTATGTAATATTTAATGAGTGCTGTGTTACACATAAAAAACAGTTCTCGGTATTCTCCAGTCAAACGCGTTATGATAATAAAAATAATAATAATTATTGTTATTATTATTATTATTATTATTATTATTATTATTATTATTATTATTATTATTATTATTATTATTATTATTATTATTATAACGAAGTGTGGTTATTAAATAACGAGACTTTCAATTTAAAAACTTTTCATTGACAATTTCTCGATAATTTATCATTTTTCTCCGTCTATATACTTTGTTCCACGTTTTCACGCATCGCTACATTCGTATTTCCCGTTGATTGGAAATCCTTTTCTTATATAATGAATTAATGACTAATAATTCTGTCGATTTGGTTTAAACCGCTTCAATTGCAGATTCAAAACGTGTTCGTTTTAACTTGCATTTTGATTCTGGAAACAGCCAAAAGTCACACGGAGTGAGATGAATATGGTGTGAGTACTGTTGTAGCATTGAAGTTTTGGATTTTTGGCCAGAAACTGCTTTACAGATAATGCATTATAAACCGGCGCATTGTCATAATATACAAAATTCAAAAATGTCTTTCCACAATTTTTTTTACCCGTTCTGCGAATGTCGTCGAGACATTTAAATAATAATGTCGATTAACAGACATGTTTGTCTTTGGGCTACCGCCGTTCAATCATTCATTTTCAAATAATGTTATCGTCCGCTTTTAAAGAGCATGGTTGATTGACCCATACGCGTTATTCGTCTTTATAACTTCTTCGCAACCCTCACAAAATCGTTTATGCCACTCAAAACACGCGGTCCTGACATATTGTGACAACATCTCCGCATACACGCGTTTGTCAATTAACGACAAACTTTCGGTCACGGATTTTCCAAGTTTCACTAGAAATTTCAAATCAATACATTGCTCTCAATTTTTTCGTCTGGCATAATTTCAACGCGTATAATGTCACTTTAAACAAACGCCCACATTGTAAACTACAGAACGGACACTGACCAAACACTGGTGTATTTGATCGATGGCAATCCTATTCGTAGGTTATAAATATACCGTAACATTATTCCTTTATATCTGCACGCGCTTTATCGATAATTTAATAATCTCGTTGTTCAATAGCTGCGCCTCGTACAGGGCTGGACTGCAAATCTTTTTACAAACTCTAGATGCCGTTTACGCCCATTGTTGCATTACACACATCCTTCCGTCTCTCTCTCTCTCTCTATACTTTCTCATAATTTTCCACTCCTAGCGTTCACAGATCCTTTATGACTTTATCATACCGTCGTTGCTTAGGTAAACACCTAAGGGCCTTTTTTTTATGTGGTTTCCATTTCAAAACTTCTTTTATAATCGTATTAGACGTTAGAACGTGATCTAATCAGTTCAGTCTGTCATGTGTATTTGTTAAAACCAAATAACCGAGTTACATAGGTACGTATTACGTAACATTGCGTATTGACTCGTGTGACATATTCCAGGATTAAAACTTAACTCGTTGTAATACAAATTTAAATAAACAATACGCTTTTATCTTAATATGTGATTGCATTTAAATAGGTACCTAATGATAACTGAACACGATATCGACATATGGTTTGTATTGTAATGTTTTTTTTCGTCTCGATTATTTTTTAAATAAGATAAAATTATAATTCTTTCGTAATAATAAAATTTAATTAAAAATATGTTTTTTTTTTTTTTTTGTGTTAAGAACACTTTAAACAGAACAATAAATTGAAACACTCTGTATACACATTATTTATTATACGATAAAAAAGTATTGTCCGGTGTACTACGACAGAAATATAATAGTACCTATCCTCCGACATACTATTATTATTATAATTACTATTATTGTTATTACTATTATTATTATTACTATTATTATTAATATTATTATTATTATTATTATTATTATTATTATTATTATTATTATTATTATTATTATTATTATTATTATTATTATTATTATTATTATTATGTATTGTATATGGGATACTTTTCGCGATAACAATACACTCATATTATATGATTTTATTTGTTATATATATATACGTTTTAACGCGAAAATGTCATGTGCACACGAGACGCTTGTCACTCGCTCGTTTTCGTTCTCGAAACCATAGTGTCCTCGACCGCATTTACTGGCACTATGCCCGCGTACCGTGTAACGGCGTACGCCCCCGTCAAAATGGACCACGAGCGCGAAATCCGGAGAAAATATTCGTCGTCTTGTATTACGCTAAGCTATGGCGGACGTCGAAGCTCGCCAACACATTATACATATATATGTATATATATAATGTATGCATAATATGCAAAGCACATTTATGTAATCTAACGTTACTAGTCAACCCCATGCGACGCGCGAATTAATTAAGTAATTAATTTATTAATTTTTAGTACAATTATTACTCTATATTATACAGATTATTGAAAAAATAATATTGTGAAAATTGTAATACTTCGATTTTGTACTTTTAAAATTGCATAAAATCGGTTGTCGTTCACAAGCAAACCATGCATTTGCGATGATTTGTATTGTCATTTTACAATTTACGTAATATTAAGATTTCGTGTGTGTGTGTGTGTATTATACATATTTCGATTATACGCGTAAAAAATACACTCAATACGCGTGTGAATAAATACGCTATTATAAATAAATATTGAATTATTCAGTTTATAAAAAAGAAAATCGCGTATAATATAGTGTGAAAGGTCTTGAAATGAGTTTTATCAACACATAATGGCCGTCTCTATACACTTTGCAATACACACTATTGCGCCTGTTTTTTAGTACAATCTGTGTTTAAATCAAACCATTCGATTTAAGTCGAGTTTTTTTTTTTTGCCTTAATGTTTAACTCGACGAGTAACTTTTTACTTCAATACATGAGTACGTAGCGAGTATTGTACACGCTTAACGATACGAGTATTACATTATTCAAAGCTATACGAATTTATTTTGAAAAGTTTAAATTTCTTTCAAATATATCTCGCATATACTTCAGGTATATTATGTTATATAGGTGCTCAATCAAATTTGTCGAATTTTTTAATTTTATATGTTTTCCTTCTTTTTATCTATTATTGTGATAAATAATTACCTGTGTATTTAAGTAAGCGACAAATCTTCAATAATATATATATTTATTTATTATTATACTTGCAACAGTAACTTTTTAACTGATAACTTAAATTTTATTCTTTTTTTTATTCAGCCTGTGTCTACTCGACGAAGTCACATTTTTTTTCAAAAATAACTTTTAAATCGAATAATGTATTATTTTTTTTTTTACTTTTGAATTGCATCAATAAAAATAACTCGTTTACAATACAGTCTTTACGATTTACCAATTTTTGTCGTTAATACCGATTTTTTTTTCGAATACACTTTATGACATTATAATGTATTCTAATATAATTATTTCCGATCTTAAAACATAATATTCTCTCTAATGTTTTATAAACATTATAAACTGCACAGTTACACATACACATATTTGTCGTGCAAATACGATATTATGTAAATATACGCTTAGAGAATTTCGGTAATCATTTATTCGATATTATAACGTTCCGAAAAATTGATTATTATAACTGTAGGTAAATTGGTTTGCATGTAAATTTCCGATTTTCTAATTGTCTCCTCGCCTCGACGTGGCTTTTTAAATGGCCACTCTGCGTAAGTGTTTCCTTACAAACGTCACACGAATACGGTTTCTCTCCGCTGTGTGTCCTAATGTGACTTTTTAAATTTCCCCTTCCCATAAATGATTTCTTACAAACGTCAGAGGGAGTTTGGTGTTTCTCCACCATCCGTTTTATTGTCATCTGTAACTGTCGATTGATAGACTTGACGTTTTCGTACGCGTTCTCACAAACATTTACGTATATCCGTAACGTACAATTGTGTACATTTGCCGAAAGTGATAAATAGTTATTTTACGCATGTTACCATGAATATACAACACTCGTAGAAACCCATGACATGTATAGTTAGTTTTGTTTATTTAATGAACACCTTGTATTTTTTCAAACATATATAATATATATGAATACGTGTATTTATTATTTATACACATTATATACTTGGCATTATTTATTTTATTATTATTTGTGCGTATGTGTTTGAAATAATATTATATAATATATGACTCATTATTATTATTATTATTAATCACTGTACTGTTGTATTAATATAATAATAAAAAATTAAGATAACGAGCCGCAGAGCGTTGTGAACGTCGCTTAAGCAAATTACTTGGAATACAGATTTTGGAGTGTATTATTATCATTATAAATTTGAAAACGATGATAAATCGTTACATTCGATAAAACGAATCTGAGCGGAGCTTCGGTGTAATATTTTAGGTATATAACAAAAACTAACTCTTTTTATAAATTAAATACCTCAAACCCTACAATTGCTATAAATAATCTAAAATCAAAAGAAAGTTTTTGAATTTTTTTTTCCTTAATATAATACACAGTTACATATTTGACGAATATTTCAAATTTCTATACCAATTATAGTTTCAAAACTACGAAGAAATAACGGTAATCGGTTTCGAGTAAATCGCGTTTTTACCGGTTTCATGAAATTTTCCAATAATTTTTCACTTATATTTTCGCGGGGCTTTTGAGAAAATCCTCTATCTAAAGTATCGACTAGATGGAATTTGAGTACCGAAAACAAATTACGACTATAAAGTTCGAAACGCGCCTTCTGGTAGAATTTTTGGGTAGGTACAGACATAAAAAAAAAAAACACAGCTTTTTAAAACCAATAAATTCCTCGTTCCGCTCAGAATCTAAAACCGTAAATTTATTTCGACGCTGCTTTTAGATGCCGTACGAAAATGATGCCATCGTGATGTTTGACGCATTTTTAGACGTACCATTAGTATTTGACTTACCATTTAGGTACACAATACACTGTCCGGCGGATGGATTAATCTAACGAAAGAGAGTGAAACTAACTCACTTCGGTAAACGATTTTTTGGTATACTCGTTGAGCGAGCGAATCCACTCGCTGGACAGGTGTTCCAGGACGGGCGGTTCGCCGACCGCCTCGTATTCGTACAGCCACGCGAACACGTTGTCGGTCCAGCGCACGGCGTCCGGGTCGTTGCCAGTGGCTTTGCACAACGTCCTGGGACGGTTGTGATGCTGTTGGTGTGGCGCGTGTTCGTGCGACGACGAGAACGCCTTGTTGGCGGCCGCGGCGGCCGGCACGGCCGACAGCCCCGCCGCGATCCCGGCCACGGCGGCCGACGTGCGTCCCGTTTTCGAGCCCAACCGTTTCCGGGACAAGGGCGGCGTGGGCGGCACGGCCCCCGGCCCCCGACCGAGCTGCTGCGACCGCGCCGCGGCGGGTTTGCGACCGGCGGCGGCCATCGCGGGTTCGACGACGGCAGATTTCGCGGCGGCACATTCGCGATCCGACTGGTAGGCGACCACTCGGCCGTACGCGAACTTACCGGCGGCCAGCACCGCGAAACCGACCAGCGCCCAGCAAAACAAATACATGATCAGCGTGTCCATGGTTTTACCGTCGGCCTCGAAACTGCAGATGAGATCGTCAATGGTGTCGGCCAAATCGCTCATGTTTGCTCGGCCATGTCCGTGTCGGATCGATCAAGCGTGTGCCGCGCGCGAGAATTTATCTCGCGGACGTATGGCTATGTATTAAAACGCAAATATCGGAATATTCGGTTCCGCGCGCGTGCACTTATTCCGCCGCGACGCACTGTACCGTGGGGTACCGGTTTCGTACGCCACCGGCAGACAGACAGACATCGGTGACACGGTGCTGCAGCTGCTGCGCTATTGCGTGCGCATACCCCGCGACGCTATTGCTGTCCAAACGCAACAGCAGCAGCAGCAGCGGAGTCCGTTAAAAATAGACGCGACACGGGGACTCGTTGCCAGCTAATATACGCGCGCGCGCCCGCGAGTGTATACCTACGTGGGGGACTTGGCCGGCAGCGAAACCGAAAAATCTACTCTGTGTACCAGGCGCTGATCCAAGAAATTATAACAGGGGGTGCTCAAAAAAAAAATTTTAAAAAAATTTTATATTATTACCTTTCTATTATATATTTTATATTTATTAAAGCTAACTACTTTTTCGAATATTAACATTAATTTCTTACATAATATATTGTAACTGTAATTTTCTTGAGTGTTATTTTTACCGAATTCTTCAATAACTTCTTGTTGAATAATTTTAATACGAATATTATTTTATTGGCGGCTTAGACCAGTGGTTTTCAACCTTTTTCGAATCGCGATTCCCAATTTTTTATTTTTTATTTTTATAATACGACCGTATCCCCGACACAGGCAGCGCTGTCACCACGTTGTTTATACAGTGTGAACTGTATTGTCACTACGTTTTAAATGTAATACGTGTTTTTGTGATTCGCGCGCCTACACTTATTTTGAACAGCTTTAATAGTTTTGTTGTTAATTTAATTTGCAATTAACATGGACATGGACAATGCAGCAGTTGTTTCTCCAATAAGGCGAAAGATTAGTACCTAAAATCAATTCAATAAACCTTTTGAAATTATATATGTACCCGTACGTATGGTCAGGGTTGAAAAAACACGGTTTTTTACATGTTTAAAACAGTTTTCAAAAATAAAACGAGACACATTGTCTGTCGTGAGTAAAAAAAATCGATAACATGGATGTTTCCAAAAAATGCAATGAAATTAATAAGTTTATATAATCTATGAGTTTTAATAAATTCATTAGATAGACATTATATATTTTTTCATATAAATAATTATAAATATAAAATACATATAGGTATATAAACTTAATCTATAGTACATTGGACGGATAAAAAACTGGTACATTTCAACATATTAAAATATGGGAACGTATTTTATGATGTGTCATATTGTAAATCAACACATTATAAACTAATATAAAAAATTATAAAAATACACACATTATAAAAAATAAAAGTAAAAAATTGATCATTTATCTAAACTGATATGTATTAAATGAGATAAAATAATGTCAAAAACACAATAGATAGACAGATCGCAGAGTTCTTGTTGGCAGTGTTTGACAAATATAATTCAGGATTACCTGGAATAATAAAACAAAAAATGATTTCCTATAGTCATTAAAGTACTAAACTTTCAATTATATAAATTTTGTCTGTATGTATTTTTATAAATATTTCATAGCAGATACAATTGTATCAATAATTATCAAACATTTATTAAACATAATATTTATTACTTTATTATTATACTAAAAATTTCAAACAATTTCAATCCATTAGAAAAATAATTATATTTAAAACATTTTTATCATATATCAATAAGAATTTACAAAAATATATAAATTACGAGGGCTATTCAGAAAGTAAAGAACGTTTTAAAATTAAAAAAACGCTAAGTACAAGAAAATTTTTTTATTATATACATCTCAAAGGGCAACTAAAATACTACTTTTCTACATAGTCACCAAGCAAATTGAGGCACTTATTGTAGCAATGGATAAGCTTTGAAATTCCTTCGTCGTAAAAATCTGCCATCTGTGATCTCAGCCACTTGGTGACGTGTACCCGGAGCTCTTCGTCGTCATCAAAGCGCTGTGTTGTTAACCAGGTCTTCATTCTTGGAAACAAGTGAAAATCGCTTGGTGCTAGATCGGGACTATAGGAGGGAAACCTCCCATTTGAATGAATTAAGGAGTTCTTGAGTGCGGTTTGCCGTGTATGGTCAGGCATCGTCATGGAAAAACAAAATTTTGGACAACTTTCCTCAGCGCTTGTTTTGAACTGCCCTCCTAAGGTTACGCAGAGTTTTACAGTAACACTCAGAGTTTATTTTTGCGCCATGTTCGAGAAAATCAATAAGCAGCACACCTTGCCTATCCCAAAACACAATCACCGTGATCTTCCTTTCTGACAAGGTTTGTAAACATTTTATTGGATTTTTGGGGGATTTTATGTGCCCCACTCCATGGACTGTAACTTTGTCTCGCAATTGACGTGTTTCACTCATGTCTCGTCACCAGTTATGAATCGATGCAGTAATGAATCACCATATGTGCGGTAAGCGTCCAAAAATGTTATGGCTGCCCCCAATCGCTGACCTTTATGTTGATCTATGAACAATTTTGCCACCTATCTCGCACAAAATTTGTGATAGCCTAACTTTTGAGTAACAATATCAAACAACAAAGTCCTTGAAACTTGTGGAAAACAAAGCGAAAGCTCCGTTACTTAAAAAGGCAGTTTCACAAATTTTTTCATCAACTTTAGCAACCAGATCGTCAGTCATAATGCTCGGGCGTCCACTTTTCTCTTAATCATAAACGTTGGTTTGACCATTTTTAAACTGAATGCACCATTTTTGAACGAAACTTTCATTCATTACATTGTCTCCATACACTTCACAGATACCAATAAATTTCTATCGGTTTTAGATTTTTGCCAACAAAAACCATATTACAGACCACACCTCAACACTGGCAGGATTTTCAATTGCAGTACACATTTCAAAATTGAATATTGAAAAAACGGGCAGCGCAGAGATATTCCCATTGTTACGGTTAGAAGCCGACTAAAACACCAAGTATGCACACATCAAAATATACGCAATCGGCGCGCACCTAGCAGCGTCAGACGAAAACGTTTCTTACTTTTTGAATAGCCCTCGTATATATAATTACATATCATAAATTAATGAAATTTACCCATTTGAAAAATGTGCGCAGGTGACGACATACGCCCATCACCACCATTCGAATAAGCCAATACCCTAAGCTTGTACACTTTTCCAGGTGTTAACTTTGTGACATAGGTTTCTAATTGATTTCCAACTGAAACATTTGTATCGTTGGCTGTACTCATATCTTGATCATTTTCCCAAATACGTACCTGGTAAAGCAACATTCAATAACATTTAATGACAATACAAAATACAGAATGTGTTTTTTTTTATTTTAAATCAACAATTAAGAAACAAATACAACTATTATATACTTCTAATATATTATTTATAAAATAAATTTTCATTTTGTATTATTCTCAACTACTGTAAAATAATTAAAAGTGTAGGAGCCCCTGGGCTGTAGCCCCTCCCCCTAAATCCGGCCCTGCTATTTCTGATAGACAGAATTTCAATAACTTACTTTATAACCCTTTATGGGTTCTTCTTCAAGAGTTGGAGCAATATAACGCCAACTCACACGTATAGTATCAGGATTTATGCCTTGAATAATGACAGATGATGGAGGTTTCTGTGGCGCTTTTCTGTACGTCCGTTCTATAAAATGATTAATTTTATTAATTTCGTATACAAAATTTGTCTTAATTAAAAACGTTCAATTAAAATGTGCCTGTGATAAGATAGATTGGGTTTTACTTTTTAAAACTCTAAAGATTATGACAAAGGTAGCCAACTCTAAATAGTAGAGATAAAAGTGAGGGAAGAGAAGAGTTCTATTTAGATAATATTTAACATTAGAAATTGTCTTTGTTTAAAGATTTGTTACAATTTAAATTTCTCACCAATATATCTTTCACTTTCTGGGCCTTCCCCTGCAGAATTAAAAGCCATGACTTTAACATAATACTCAGTGTCTGGTTGTAATCCAACAATTAATGCCCAAGAATTAATAGTTCGACTCAAATAATATACAGCGTTTTCTTCTTTTTCGTTATCAGTTTTCTTCCAATATTTTAACTACAAAAGATATGTAACAGAATATATATCATTTAATCATTAATTCATTATTGTATATTTAATCAATGATTTAACTGTAAAAGAAAATATCATTAGTCATATATTAACACTGGTGACTGACTAATGTTAACATATTTTTATAAAAATGCTAAATCAGTTTGTATTCACCTTTCAACTGGTGAAACATATAAATAGTTTCCTATTTTATCATTGTTAAATATCTTGATTTGGAACAATAATGATTTCCCTAAAGCATCGAGAAACCGTTTTACTTTTCCAATCAATAATAAGCAGGGGAAAAGTAAATATGCCCTGACAAGTATATATCAATCACACAATGCATACTTCTTGAGAGAATAGTAAATCAGCAGTTAACATGCTTTGTTTGAACTTTACATATTCAAATTTATCAACATGATGAACTGCTCTGCACAGCGGTGCAGCTTTGCATATTCGAACACCTTTTATAGAATTTTATTTTTATCTCCACTAACACTGCTAACACCGACGGTTTTCATACAAGTCATACATATTGTATGGAAAACAGAGTGACATAACTCTAATGTAGATAGCTACAGCTTAATTAAGAATCTAGATATCCCGGTTCTTGGACTACTTCTTTCAAGGCAAGAATGGATAACACTTAATCGACTACGCACAGAATATGGTTGTTCTGGTGAGATGCTTCACAAATGGAAAATGAGAGATCGCCCAGACTGTGATGCAGCCATTCAGTACAGTCCATATATTCAGTATAGTCCATATAACAAGTAGCTGTACTCTCAGAGCCTTTAACAACACAATTATTATTAGTGTCACGCATCTATCGACATACCATTAAATTATTATTATTTATATCAATACAACAATTAATGGTATAATTATATTGGATTTGTAAACAATTCAACCGTTCTATCCTATTATATATGACTGAAATCACAACACTGTTGGTCACTCGAACACAACGGGCCAAGTGCTCGTGGCACAACATGTTTAATGACAAGTAAAAGTTAACATTAGCCAGTCTCGGACTTATATGATGTATATTATATAATAATCAATATGGTGTTTTTTAGTTAAATGTATATATCACAAATCTAACTATATACTATCCATGAATGAAATATGTTTATTCAAATGTATCATAAAATATACTTACTCTGTGACCAATTAATTTACCACGCAAAATTTCCCGAGACTGTTCAATTGGAATCCAACTAACATTAATAGCAGTAGAATTATAAGAAATCGCAAATATTTGCTGTGGTGCTGCTTGAGGCATGTCTTCTGCGCTATATATTATTTTAGGTTGTGAAATTGGACCTGGGCCAATGGAATTAAATGCCTATGAAATGAAATGAAAATTAAAGATAATCGCCAAAACAGTAAATTAATGATGTTAAAAATTCATACTTGTACTTTGACTTCATATTTGGTGTAATAAAATTCATGTTTTATATGGACTACTGTAGAACCAATATTTCCACTGTCTTGTAATGTTTCGTACTGAAAATCAGTATCGTGATCCACACGTCTCCAATACACTTTATAATAAATGCCTGGGCCATTTTGATCTTGAGGAGGCAATTGCTAGGTTTAGATTTAATTATAACTTACTACAAATTATAATAATTAAATCAAATGAGGTGTAATCTTACTTTCCACATGATAACTAAATCACCAATTTTACCACCACCTCCAGTAATATTTGTTGGAGCTTTATAAGGTCGATCAGCAGGAGTGTTCACTTGTGGTGAAGGCAGAGATAATTCACCAAATCCAATATCATTACCAACAGCCATTTTAAATTCATATTTTGACCAAGGTTGAAGTACATTTTCTAGAAAAGTTCCCCTACGGCCATTGTATCGATCAATTTCCTTTACGATAATATCTAAAAACATCAAGGATCAAAATATTGCAAAAAATACACACAATTAAGGATTGAAAATTATTTATATAATATATGGATATATTTATGATATAACAATTAACATTTACCAAAAATTTAACAACAAAAAATGAAACTTGTTAAACAATTTATTTATATAAATTCTACAATACTTATTTTTTGAATAAATTCTTTTTATTTAATTCTATATGGGCATGTATTGTTTGATAATTTATAAATCTAGTGTCATCCGTCCTTGCCCATATTATATTATATTTTTCTTAACAGTGGTAAAAAATTTATGAATGATACTTACCTGTAGCTATTGTATACCAAGTAGTATTCCAATGTGTTCGAGCAAGTATTATATAACGTGTTATTTGATGTCCGTTTGTCGCTCCATCTGTCCATTGTATTTTCGCAGACGTTTTTATAACTTCAACGAGTACACCACCTAATCAAACATTTATTTAGTGCATTAATATATTAATTACATTATAATATAAATATGAATTATGGTTTATATATTTAAAATATTGCTTTTATTTACCTGGGGGTCCCGGCGGTCCCTCAACAAATAAAGTCGTTGTTGATGAAATTTCGCCAATAATACTACTTACTATACATTTATATTCTCCTGAATCCTCTAAGGTCATATTACGGATAAGTAATGTACCGCCATTAATGTCCTGTTGTTACACATATATTTATAAGAGACAAAATTAAAATATAAACTCACTTTCTATGAATCTTAACATTTAATATAATCAATAACGTCATGATTTATAATAATTTATAATTTCTTATTATTGTTCAGTCTAAGAACCTAAATAATAAATTTGTTTGCGATGGACTTTAGTAAAATATATTATACATAAATTAGAATTATTTATTTAATTAATTAATACGAATAACATAATTTTTGTCTACCAAATTGGTAGATTGGAACTCTTATTTATAAGCTATAAGTAAACTTATATAAATATAAACTAATGCTTACAATACGTCCAGAGAATTCAGCATTTGAATTATGTATTGGCATATTATTATGTGTCCAGGTATAAGCCATGTCTAAAACTTCGTCAGAAACTGCTTGACAACGTAATAATAAATCTAATTTAATAACTGATCGTATTTGTGGAAGAAGTTGTTCAACGAATACAGGTCCACCTGAAGTGTTCAAAGATACTTAGAATTACAGTTTTATAAAACAATATTTAATTTTATATACTCACGAATTATTATGAGTTTTCCTTGACTTTCACCGGTACCATAAATATTTTGTGCAATACATATATAAATTCCTTCATCATCCCTTCCAACTGGATTAATAATCAAATTTCCATTTTCTAGTATACGGCGTCTTCCCCCAGACCCTATAAAAATAATTAACGAAAATTTAATAAATTGTATATTAAAAAGATATACTGCTTGTCAGTATTAATTACAAAATACAAAATTGCAAATAATAATAGAATTAATACACGATAAAAAAAAAATTATAAAACTAACCAATTACATAGCCATCTTTCTTCCATATAAATTGAGGTCTTGGTGAAGCTTCAGGGTTGCATTCTATTGTTACGTTTCTACCCTCAGCTGCATATATTTCTGGTTTTAAAGGTGTTTTCTTGAATGATGGGCGTAAAGCTATAAATATACATTTATTGAAATGCCTATTTTATTTATTAATATATGTATTCTATTTGATTGAATTACATAGAATTCTCAATTGAGCCGACGAATACCGGGTTTTTAATGTATTTCGAGCTTGACACTGATACATTCCTGAATCTTTTTCGGCATCTAAATATTTTATACTCAACACATTATCTCTTATCAAATACCGTTTTTGATCATCGGGTTGGAGTTTATCAATTTCTAATAATTCGCCATTTTTAAACCATTTATATGACACTTCAGGAACGCCGAAGGCTTCACACGTCCATGTTAAATCATCTTGGTTATCCATATGTTTATCTTCCAGTGGGATGGTAAAGTTTGGTTCAGCTTAAATAATAGTTTACATTTCTTATCATTGCATATCAATTATGAAACATTGGTTAACAAATAAACTATTAATTTATTATTGATTAGAACAAGAACAACTGCAAAGTTCTCTGAACAAAAAAAAATTACCTTGAATTGTTAAAATAACACTTTTTTCTTTGGTATCACGATCATTGGAAGCGATACAAAAATATTCACCTTCATCTTCAATTTGAACTTTCGGAATAATCAATACTCGATTGAAGTTATCCAAAACAGAATCTCGGGGTAACGGGGCACCTTTTCTTGTCCAATTATAAGAAGGTACAGGACTAAAAATAAATATGTATTTGTAATTTAGTTAAATAATAATACTTTTCATTACTATTTTCATTTTAATACTAATAAATGACCCAAAGGACAATTTTATAACTGTTATTTATATAATGTTAAACATTATTAGTGATACATTGAACAGGTATAAGCTTAAAGCCAGGTCTACATTAGTAAAAATGTACATTGTACATCAAATATAGAATTCGCTGCAAATATTTACGCCAAAAAATATCATTTAATTTATTAATAAATATTTTCATCAAGCACTGTTTCTGGGATCAACACGTATGTGATTTTCTGTCATTGGTTTACACATCGTAGTGTTTATAAACCAAACTGAGATAGTCGATTCCGCTTTATTGGGACACATCGGTTGCGTGTTATTTTGTCCCAATAATCCGAAATACAAAAACAAACATAAATTTGTTGAAAAACTGATTTTTTTAATATATTTTTATTATTACAAATTACATTAATTTTTGCGCAAACGATAAATCTTTACATACACGAGACATCGTTACTACATATGACAAACACGACTGATGCACCAAATAACATTTAACATACATCACATTTGAACATACGATAAGATAAAATTTAATCTAATAATCGATTACACGAGTCGGTCGCGATTGTCAATTTAGAACTTTGGTTCTCTTATATTTTAATAGTAAATATTTAAGTTTAAATTAATTATTGGCGCTGAGTAAATGTATACTTACTATGAAAACGCAATACATTCCAATCGAACTTCTTGACCAGCTATAGGTGCTTCTGGAAAAGCTTTTGGAAAATTATTTGGTAATATAAGTTGTTGATAATCAGCTATAAAAATAAAATATTAATTACTGTAGCAAAAAGTAAAAAAAATATATTTCATTACATACAATGTGTTACTACATATAACGTGAATAATGGTCCATTTTTTCCTGTATTTGAAACTTTACTTTGAACATTACAACTATAATTTCCAGCATCCATTTCTTCCAATGAGGAAAAATATAAGTATCCATCATAAGACACAAATATTCTCTTATCTTCTTGTACCAAATTAGGAAAAGATTCCCTTACCCAATAATATCTTACATCTAAAAAAAAAAAAAAATATATATATATATATAAACATAGTGGAATCAAAATTAACAAGTTTAAACTTTAGAATAGAAATTGGTGAAGATAGAAGAATTTAAATAAGATTCAAGATTCAAAATTTTTAAAGAACTCAAAGAAAAGACGAGCAATCAGTAAGAATGGAATTGTAGACCAAAGTTTTGGTTAAAAAATAAAAATTTATGGAATTCAATTCAATAATACAATATTATTTAAAGAATTCGTTACCTGGAAAAAATTGTGGTGGGTCACAAAATATAGTTTTACCCCAATTTTTATTTCCACGTTCAAATGGGCGTTGTAAATTAAATTCACCGATAAAACCAAAAGAAAGTTGTATACTTTCTGATATTATACTTCCAAATGTATTAGTAACTTTGCAATGATAACGTCCGCGGTCTTCGTCCTATGATAAAAAAATATTAATACATAACAATTTTGTTATTAATCACAATTCACAGTTTGTTAAATTTTCTTTTACTCGTTTAGGATTATATATAATGAGTGTCCCGCCACTTAACGTGAATCTATTATTACTTAATGGATCAATTTTTAAGGCGATTGATTTGTCATCATCATCATATTCTTCTCTGAACCATTCATATGTCGGAGTTGGATATCCACCAGCAACACAACTGCAATTTTATTTTAAATATACACGTCTCAATATAATATTAATCGCGCAAAAAATAAATTATTGAATTTTGAATTTTGTACATACCTCAAAGTTACATCATTTGTAACACCTTGTTTAGAACCATCAAACACTACGTTTGTTGGTTGTTTGATAAAAAATGGACCTCTGGGAATTTTTTGATCGTCAATATTGTAACCATACTGAAAAGATCGTTCTTCAAAAATTGAATGTTGTTTATTAAGAGCAATTTCACATATATAATGCAAATATTTGTCTCCTAAAACTTTTTCAAACCCCCATTTATGTTGAGCAGGAGAATACCTGAAAACATGGTAAATAATTATCGACTCGACTAATTAAATGAATATCAAAACGATATCAAATTATAATTAGATACCGATTTTTTTGTTTTATTTTATTTTTTATTTAAATTATAGACTTACGTATATGCAATGTAATTTTTATTTGTTGACTGTTGTTCAGATAATAAAGCATTCTCGATATCTATTAATTGAACATTACTTTCGGCATCATTAAACCACACTCCTGGAGAAGTTTGCTTACCACTGACATACCATTGATAATGCTGCGAGTCAAGTTGTAACAATTGATTTATAAGAAAATCATGTTCATCTACACTATTGACACTAGCTAACTCAGCTCCATAAGCCTATTAAAAAAGAAAAATTCAATAATTACCAAATGTTAATATAAAAGATATACAAATAATAATCACAACAACTTTTTTCGTTATTTAAATTCAAACACATACAATACAATTTTAATAAAAATAACAAGAAACATCCAATTTACACGCGTGTCACAGTACTCCAGTATTCGTAATACCAAATCTAAATCGTGTAGTTCAATATAGTAAATTACATTATTAACAAACGTTTGCCAAATTATGATCGATTATTAAAACCCATGAAACAATTACACGATTTCAAAAATTAATATTTTCAATTTCTTTAAACGCAATATATACTTGACAATTTCGGTGAGCTTCGTTTATCGGTCGAATCGGCGACTTCACAAACTTATAACACGAGACTCCAAACTGCACCCAGTGTTTAGGACAATGTAATTCGGTGTCTATATCGTTGAATTGAGACCGCGCCGACGGTGTAGAAAATAAAACGATCAAAACGCAAAGGAAAACCGATTTGATCATTTTCAAGTGGTTCGTACAAATAATTCCGTTTAAATTATCGTCAACATGACGACATTGTCGACCCGTACAAGCAATCGATTTGAACGGACGGAAAAAATTGCGATTATAAAAGAGTATTCGGCCACTGCACACGGATTTCAACACTGGAGTTCGTCGTTGGCGTGAACAGCAATAGTAAACGGCAAACGCGTTTTCACGAACACTTATTAATTCAGCGGAAAATAATCGTCGCTCGACCAACAACAACGACGCCAAAAAACAAAAAAAAAAAACAGCTCGTTTTTTCTTTTTCTTTAATTGTAAACAAAAAGAAACGCCCAGTCTTTCACAGACTATACACTTTTTTTTTCGAGGTTATGTCATTATTTAATAAATTTGTTTACGCAAAACAAGGTTCGTAGGTAGTGTTATCGTATTATAACGTACATTGGTATTATCATTGATTTCATAATAATATATTTTTATTATAATATATTATAAAATCAATGGTATTATCTACAAATCTTGGTGCATAGCACGGACTAAGATATACTAAAAATATAGTATATTATTCCGTGGTTTAGTATACTAATATACTATGAAGGTGGTAATAAAACGTAGTTACATAAATATGCAAATTTTTCTGTATACGAAAAGTTACGAATGTGATGTTACCAGAGAGACCACTTGAAAATGATAAGAAACGTATGTTGAGTAGTCTAAATTATGCCCCTAAATATCCAGTTTTTTATATTGAAATATCCAATATTTTCTTTACGTAAAATTTAACCGTGACGGTAATAATATATTTTATTAATCAATATAATATAAGGACCCCGTATCTATGTATTATGTCAATTTTATTATTATTATTATTACAGTAGAGTCTCGCTAATCCGGACTAGATGGGACCGGATTCTATCCGGATTAAACGGAATGACGTTTTTTTTTTAACTTACCAATAAATATTTTTCAAAAAACACCTTACGTATTTATACAAATTCAAAATTTATTGATTTACAATTTTACATTACACATTATTATTGTGATGATATATGTATTCTCGAATATATACATTATACTTGAGTACTTAAGAGTACTTGTCCGGATTAGCGAGACTCTACTGTATTATTATTATTATATAAATGATATAATAATTAGGCTTGTTGAAATCATTTAAAAAATGTTCGTTTACAATTAATGTAATTTACATATAAATTTATTTAAACATACGAGTACATAAAAATATGTATATTTTAAATAAACTGATTTCGACGAGCACCGACAAAACATTCTTTGTTTTGTAATCACGTGGGGGGGGAAGGATATGAGGGATAAATCCCTCCTCCATATGTTGTATTTATGTATTCATTTTACCGCATGTTATTTTTATAGCACAAAATTGTTTTACCACGCGTTTTAAAAGTTTACGCCAACACACGAGCGTTATTTAGCGTTTTTTTTTTCTTTTTAAAACATTACATTGCTTTGAGAATTTGTCGGTCATTGAAAGTATTCGAAAACGTGAATTTTCAAACGATGAGGTGTCGTCGATGTATTTTTGCCAAGAAGCCGAGAAATTTGGAAATGTTATTGTGGGGTCAGTAACTTTTTATTTTTATGCGATATAAGCAAGTACTTTTGTTGATAAGTAATAAGTTGTCAAATTTTGTTGTGTGAGGAATATCCACCACGGTTTTATTTCGAAGTTTTATTTTTATATTTCCCCCCCCCCACAATATGACATTCTTAATTACGCCGTTGCTTTGCTCGAATGTTTTGTCGTGTCGTATTCACGTAGTGTGTTGTCGTATCACGTAGTGTCGTGTCGAATCTTGTAGTGTCGTGTCGTTACACATCGGTGTGAATTACCGTATTATATTGATAGAATATTTTGTCGTGTCGTGTTGTACGAATTAGGCTTTATATGTGTAGTGATAAATTGTAATCGTAGGCACTTACTCGTCGTTTCATCGATAAGAAGTGGTAAAAAGGATTCCGAGAAGACACACATACGTGCACAATTATATTTTATTTTATGCCCACACTCTCACGACAAATATGCATGCGTATTTTAGATTGCCTATACAAAACTCCTTAAAAACGGACCGTTTCCAATCGCCCTTAAACGATTCTCATCCTCCCCATTAATTTCTATTAAATTTAAAACTGAAATTACCGTGCTGTCGTTCATTCAAATATATAGTGCGTATATTATCTTTAAAACTATTATAAATAATTAAAAATATTATAATATTACAAAGATTTCATTTTTATGGACAAGTCGATTATATTGTAAATTACTTTGTCCATTAAAAATATCACAATTATTACACATTAAATTATGTTCTTTACTTAAATATATTTCACAATCGTCTTATTCGCTATTTAATAAAGTATAATTTTCTATTTAAGGAAATCCTTTAGCAAAATCGTTCTAGTGGTTTTCACTTTTTTTTTTTCGAATAATAAAATATTTTCATCGTATGCATTATATGTACTTGTATTATAAAAAATCGAGTTTACCAGAAAACAAGCACAGGGGACCTTTATATATTTACATATACACACACACACAATGTGTTTCTCGAGCATATTTACAGTCGTCAAAAGTGTCAATAAACGGAAATCGAAAGAAATCAACATTTAATATTAATGTTATATTATCATTGGATTCACAAAATCGTAACATAATACGTTAAGAAGTATTTAATTGTATATAATCTTTTCCTCGCTTATTCAATGTTACTGTTTAAGCATAAGACAATAAGAATGTTTCAAAAATAAAATATGGTTAAATACCATTAAGTGATCTTTTAAAACACAATGTTAATATTTCCAAAATAAACGGAATTAAAAAAATATGTAAATTTATGATTAAATTTAATGTTTATTTCTGTAAGTTGTATGATTCCAATCGTATTGTGCTATAAATAGAACAATATACACGTATTTAATTTTTAGTTACTATTCAATAACAAATAAGGTATTTTGATATTTATATTAATAGTTACACAATTAAGAAATTCATTTATACAGGTCCGATATGTTTGTTGTTTTTAGCTATATGTAAAACTTTTAAATAATTTTAAAGAACATTTCAATTTGTTATTTGATTATTCAGTTATAATTCATACATATCTTGCTATTTATTCATACACGCGATTTTTGCATGCGTGTGTCATTCTAAGGATTAGGATATATATATATATATATAAAATACGAGTATAATGTATTTACATAAAGCCAAAACGTGATGGAATTGTCAAAAGTGGAACTAAGATTTTTGACGCCCGAGGAAAATTTCAAATCGTATATCGCGAGAAGATCATGCACATGTTATATATTGTCATTAACGCGCGTATTCGACAGTCGAAGGATTTTATTAAAATCAATAACACAAACACTATCATACTCGTATTATTATTATTATTATTATTATTATTATTATTATTATTAAAATTATTTTAAACTATGTTTAATAATAAGTAGCAGGTAAAACTGAAAAAATTCATTTGAGTTGTTTCGTGATAAATTTGTGTATGAGATCATACAAGATTTCTGGTTTGTCACATGACACCAAATGACCCGCGTTTCTGATCAATACCTCGGTAAGATTACCGGCCGATTTGATGTAACCGGCCAACTTGTTGTTTACGTACCACGGTCGTCTGATCGCATTTTTGTATTCTGCGTCGTATGGGTTTTTCATGTTGGTGTACAAGTTCACTGACAACGGATACGCCACGACGAGGTCCATCTGACCGTTATAGACCAATACCGGATATCTGGTTATTAGCTGTTCCAATTGTTCTCTGACCGACGTCATGAAATCCGGAATCATTTTGTAATATATCACACCTAGACTAGTAAACTCGACGTCACCAATGTGTAAAGCTCTTCGACTTTCAACAGTCTGCAATAAGTCTATGTAGCTGACATCTCCGATTGCACTTGTCGAATTCCACGGCATCGTATCGCCGTCCACGACGTTGTACAAACTCGGGAATTGGGTTTGCTCGATAAACGTGCTCATAATACCACTCCAGGCCTGCGGGGGAACGACAGAAATATAACATAATATATAACAATATAAATAAATATATATATATATATATTTATACTTATATAACCGTTTTTATTATTTTAAATGTTATAGATTTATTACTAGGATATTGATATGTTTACATATTGGTACATCACAAATACTGTTCAACTTTGTTAATTTCACTCTATTTCAGTTAAAATAATATTCTTAGAATAAAACGCAAAAAGGTAAAAACGAATAAAAGTAGGTATATGTAATTTATGATTTATAGAAGATGAAAAAATATTTATGCTACAGTGAAATATATAACCGATGTTGCGGTGTCGCAACTAGTGTTTTTGGGCTACAATTATTTTATATCGTACTCGCGTGGAATGGAATTCTACAGTAATATTATGATACAATATAAATAATAAGTTATATATCATACGTGCGTAATAATCTTTAGGAAAAATCATTGTTAATTAATATACCTCTACATCATCGATTACTGTAGATAGGATGTTAATGACCTAAGAATTGTAAATAATGACAATAAAAGTTTTCACAAATATCACAGTAATTTAAAATATCTATTGAATAATTGTTGTATATGTACAGATATTTAGATTGAGTTAAAAAATTAAAAAATAAATATAAAATGCCTATGCCTATTGAATCTCGTTTGTCGGATTTATTCCATACAATTTATAAATATATTATTATTCGACAATCGTATACATCGGTGTACCTGTAGTGAAAGTGTAGCATTACACACAAATCACTATAAGTGATTGTTTTTCGAAAAAAAGCTTTATATAATAATACATACATAATACGTCAAATAAATTAAATACATATTTATAATAATAAATAAATATGTACTTTTTTCTATATAGTTTTTTATTTTTAAATTCGAGTAGAATGAAGTGTGAGTTTATCTCTTGAAAATCGCTACAAGTAAATTCGATTTTGTGTGTGTTTATATATATATCCTTCGTATTTCGTATAAGTACTTAAAAGTTCAATTATATATAATTTGTATTGTATATGTAAAAAAATTTAATGTAGTAAAAATTCCTTTAAACTTATATACGCATTATAAAAATTATAATTATACAGGTATACATATTATATACCGATATTAAATTAAAATATTTGACTGTTCATAATTTTGAAAAAATTGTCCTATTATGTAATGTGTGTAATATAAAAGTAAGTTAATCTTTTTTTTTTTTAAAATCACTTACATAAAATGCATCGACGAAATTTTTACTGTGTATCGCTTTTCTCCCCTGAGATTCTAATTTATTAATTTCTTGTTTAGTGTTATTATCCACTAAACCAATTTGGTATAGGAAATCTCCGTAACACAGCAAAGTTTCAGGGTCTAAGAATCCGTTGCCAATTGCAATGCCTTCCATTTTTATGTCAAATAATCGTTTTTCATTATGGATTAACGACGCTAATGAAAGTGCAAATTTTCCTAAATTTCAGCGTAATATTAAAAACAGACGAATGTTTAACACTACTTAATTTTGTTTTATATATACACATACCACCGTATGATTCAGCTAAAATATAAAATGGATTTGGTCGCTGTTCAGGAAACATAGTATAAAATTGTATCAACGCTTCGAATAATTGTTCTCCGACGGTTGAAAAATTCGTTGCGTAGCCGTCGTTGTGTTCGGTAAAACTGAATCCTAAAAAATAAACAAACTTTTAACATTATATCTTTTATTCAAATAATAGACACTTATTATTAAAACGATTTATGAAATTAGTTGTATTAAAAATAAAGATGGAAAAAAAAGGAAACTGTGCGATATTATTAAGTATCGCTTCGCCTATTAAATCTACTACAATATTTGTCCACTTTAAAAGATTATCTCGGAATTGTGAGTTCGAGAATCTTAGTGTGGCTATATATATATTTGTTTGTGTTAATAATTACATGTTAGTTATACCTTACCTGATATAGTCGTCGGAAATATTCATATTCGGACGGTGAAGATATTGAAAATAAGAAAATTTAAATTGCTTAAGTTTATTTATTATATATATACGTATATTTTTTTATTCAATAATAGTTTATATTACAAAAATGTCAAACAAGTGAATTGTTGTCGAGAGTGAAAAAAAGGAATGGCTCGAGACTCGCGCGATGGACCGAGAGTGATGTCCGTCGTCGATATCACATTAATTATTTTTTATTAAAATGTCAATTACAACATAATGATAGACACTCCATTATTTACAATTTTGTAAATAATACAACGGAATTTAATAAAGAGTGGTTATCATTACATAGTTCATTATTAATTCGGAATTTATCGAATGATCAGGGTTGGCCTGGCCACGGCAAGATGGTAGGAATTATTGCCGGGGCTCCCTAAAACATAATATATTATAATTTTCTCGTTTTATTGGTATTCTTTTTTTCGTTCTTGGACACTAAAGGTTCTGCCGTTCCGTGTTCCTGTCATCCTAAAGAATTTTATTTGATAACGGCCTGAGGTACGTTGTTTGGCCTCCTGCTAGGAATAAGTAATCTCTTCAGTAAGGCCGTTTCCACATGTCAGATCATTTATTGTGACAATCATTTATTATTTGACTATAGGAAATTTAATAAAATTTTTTCCCCTTGCCTTCCACAACGTAGTCCATTCCCGTTTCTAAATAGTATTGCCCAAGTGCAGGTGGACTTTGGTTCCCCTTCACTTAGTATTAAAGTGTTCGCTTCTAAATTAATTTATATCCTTAAGATAATTTTATATTTTTTCAATTAAAAATTGTTTGAAAAGGTAAGGTACGTATACTTTATAAATTATTACTATATCTTATTATTTATTTATTATAACTAAAATGTAATATTCAATACCCAATTTAAATATTGTGTAATTTATGAAACAATAAAAATCTTCTTAAATTTATGATTATACGCGTAACAACATACTCGTATATATTTATTATTTTATTTTAAAATTAAAAACCTTGATTTTAAAATATTGGTATAAATATTGCAGGCATACTAGACGATCAAGAAAAACGATTCGTCTCTCTTGTACATATACTTAAATACGATATATTTAAGTATAAACGTATTTAAAAAAAAAAAAAAAAATCGATTATTATTTTAGCTAGATGTCTTTTACCCGTTCCGACGGGACTGTCGATGAACAATAATGAATTATTGTTATGCCATGATAATGGGTTCTCGTCGATCGTATAATTTTTTCCGTCAAAAGAGCAATTGAACGGACCTATTTCTTTGAACACGCCAAACGCCGTACTTGCGCCGGGACCACCTTCGATCCACAAAATTAACGGTGCTTCTTTCGCATGGTAAAGGCACTATAATATATGAAACAAAATAGTTAAATATTATTATAAACAATTATTATTCTCAATGCATTATATATAATTACAGATGGAGCCAGTGGAAGTATTATATGATCGAGCCCCCTGAACGTAAAAATCCTAAAATAATCACTTCACGCGCAAATTAAATACGTTTTAATTTTTTTTTTTCACACAAACACGTGTCATGTTGTATTAATTATTTTTACAAAGAAATATCTTGTTACATATATTTATAAAAAAAATTATGAAATATACAGCGTTTTCTATTATTTATACTTATCGGAACGTTTGCGATTAAAAACGATTGTTTATATTTGTATATAAAATCGGTTGAGTACTTGTTCGCTTGTTTTAACGATTAAAAATAAAATGAGTAACGAGAGAGATCAACTGTAGAGTTACGTCTTTTTTTTCTCAAATAAAAAAAAGACGAAGTGGTAGAAGTTAATTTATTGTTTGATATGAAAAAATATTAATTACAATTTGATCGAATTTTATTTGATTTATGTAGGAAAAAGACATTTTCGTTTAAATCGTGATAAATTTAATTTAAACCGATGAAGTTGTATAATGAGCTCAGAGTGTCTCATTATTAATTCAATATTTTAAGCATTTTGTAATCAATTAATTTTATTTAACCTAATCAAATAAACCCAAAGATTTTATTACTTACACCGTATTTTCGTAAATAATAAAATTAATAGAAACAAAAAAAAAAAAAAAATAGCTAATTGTAACAAATTTTTATATTTCATTATTTGAATTATTATCGAGTTGTACTGGTGAATTTCACTGTCTCACTCATTTCAAATTATTTATTGTATATTGAGTTATGTTTTATATAACTGTTATACAGAATACCCGACAACAGCAATATTTCCTACGCATTTATTTTTAAACAATATTGTCACACACGCATTAGTATGTAGAGTTCATTAATATTATTAATAAACTTGGGCAGAGTACAATGAACTGAATAAAAAATTTAATATGTAAACATTAAAATGTGAATTTTTAAATGTCGCATATATTATTTTGAATGGCATAATTTTTACGTGAGAATCCTACAAATAATATCTCCGTGCTACACACGTTATTACCCACCCACCAGATATTGTTTTCTATTTTTGTTACAATACGTCAACGCTCTCAATCATTTTACATATATATATACATATACGAGTATTAGTTTAAAACTAATGGGCTGGTTTACATGCTATTTAGATATTGTTCAGAATAAAGCATCAAAAGCAAAAAACAAAATCTGATTAAAAATTAAATTTTTTATAAATGAAACTTTGGATTTAATATACGAAAGGTACCTACGAAATGAACGTTTATTTTCATTGTTATTCACAAGTTCAGCAAGAAAAACGTAGCGTATCGATTCTTCTACGACGACGCGTTGTTATTCAAGTTCGACATTTATTTATACATACATTTATGTATGAGTGTGCATACATATTAATCTAAATAGTTACCGGCGCGGGAAAGAACCAAAAGAAAAGATTGGAATTGTGTTCGTCGCTGACCGTGAAGTAACCGGAATAGGAAGTGATCCGGTGCGGACGGAACATCTCGTCCGTCACTTTGGCCAAATGCTTGGCCCTGAGTATGTGCCCGTTTCGAAGATATGGCGTGAGCAACAGCGGTTCGGCGGCCGAATGGGACGGGGTGGACTTGGGATCCCACAGGGGATACGCGCTGCGCAAGTACAGCGGAGTGGATTCGGACGACAAGCACGAGGTTCGACGTAACATATGACACCACCACCATAGGACGAGTATCGTCATAACACCGAACGCGGTGCGCATGGTGGTGTATCGGACGGGTCTGGCGGTCAAAAAGTCTTATTCGTCTCACTACAAATGTACACAATTGATCCCCTCCATCCACCGCCACCGACTACGCCATCACGACTACGTCAACAACAACATAAACTATTGTATGTGGCGGTGAGAGGGGACAGTGACGTGCTCACTGGTTTTTCCCATGGAGGGGCGAGGGATATTAATGAAAATTTATCACGTTTCATATGTTTAATTATTCTGAATAAGTGCGAAATAAATCAATAATACCTATGACTACAGCCCTTTAAGAAATCATTCGAAATTTTTAATTGTACATTATTATTATTATTATTTTTATTATGACTCACAGTCTTTAATTGTAGTTTATTTATAAAGCGTTTCGTTGTTTAATGTTTAATAGAGGAATTTAAAACGAATAGTATACTGTTGGGGAAAGCTGCTCAGAGTCATAACATCATATACCTTATTAATTTTTCCAAGTTAATTTATATTTCTCTGTTATCTTCAAAATCAAAATATTATTTTAAAAGAAAAGTGACAAGACTTGTTTAAAAGTTAAAATTTTCGAATTAAAAATAATATTACTAATAATGTAACGCAAAAAGTAATATAAGTCTCTTAGCGTATACACGTGGGTATATATAAATTGTTTAGTGCTGATATTATGTATAATTGTTTAAATGTATATTATACCTAGCAATAATGTTTTTCAAGCAGTCGACAATTGCATTTCGAAAACAAATATATCATTTAAATATTTCTAATACCCGCTACGTCGAGTATACCATTCTTAAAGACTTATTATTTAATATAATATTGTCTTCTTCCTGATTTCGGTCACGTTATATTAGTGACAACAACGTTTTTCCATAAATGAGTACACGTGCTCTCTAAATATTTATTATTCATATAGTCTCTACATATATATATATATATAATATATAAGTTTGTCACTGACAGGAAATCAGTAATAGGTCATCGCACTTCCCGTTGATTGTAATAAAAATAATCACGTTCTTACGTATAATAATTAAAACAAGGATTACAACATAATACGAAACGATGTTTCAATAAGGCCTTACAAAATTAACTCTCAGTTTTTACAACTACATACTATATATTGCTATATTATACCGATGATATTCCTATTATTCGAAATTTTAATTGTTTATGTTGCGTTAAAAGAACATATAAAATAGATGACGCACTACAATTATATTTATTCAATTGAAGATTAATTAATTAATATTAAAATTTTAAAAACAAAAACGTAATTAAATAAATAAAAGAATGCAAAGGATACGCCGTAACGAAATAAAAATAATAACTTTATAAATTAATATTCGTGTACATAATACATTTTTTGTATTATTATTGAATTTAAAATAGATAAATAATTTAATTAATAATGAAATTGAAATTATACTTAATACCTAGAAAAGATTAAATAATAGAAACGTTATATTTATTTGTAAAATAACATAAAGACAACGCCCAAACAGACTATTGACTAATATCAAAACTGCTCTTTCATATAATTTAGCTAAATTGTTTGATCAACGGATAAAACAAAAATTAAAATTTATTAATAATACGTTAATATGAAACACTTACGCTTTAAATGAAATAAAAAATACAATATTAATATTATAACTGGATGTAGAATGATATTTTTGATGTAAAAAGTGTATTTACAATAAGTATATAAATGTATATATCGATTCTTCACTTTGATGCATTATTAAGATTAAATGTCACTTCAACTACGTATATTTAAAAATCTTGATAATCCTGATTCACAATTTTCTTTTTTATTACCTGCCACATTTAATTTTCAAACAAAGTGTATTACATCGTAGCTCTCTACCCTTTTTGTCTTTTTCTTTTTCGCATCATACCTATTGATGATTTTTTTTCGAAACCGATAGTAAATAAACAAATTTAATACGTAAATTCTATGTATATATAGGTATATATATATAAATGCATTTATTAATTAAATTATTCAGCGTATACGTAGTCGAAGACGAAAATGTTAAATACGATTATTATTATTATGAAATACGCCCCAGTTCTTAACATCACTACCTTCCCAATCATATATATATATATATATATATATATATATATATAAATATATTTTACTTTTTTTTTGAAGTTTTAGTGTACATTGCGAGCAAGGAAGTCGTAATGGGAATCCACTTCTCTCCCTGTTTGCAATTACAAACCATTACCACATTATAATATTTTTTAAAAATATTTGTTTGGAAATTGTGATTTCTTTTTCTTTTTAATTAAGTAGTCCAGACAAATATTAGTTTTAAAATTGAATATTACACATATTGGGGTTAAAAAAATAACAGTATTATATATAATTGTATATTTAAAATAATTTGTACATAGCCTACAACAACCTTTGGTTTTAGTCAATAATTATAGTTAATATTGTGAACAATCGATTGAAATAAGCAAAATTACAAAAAATTTAAATATTTTCATAAAAATAAATAGTATAGATTTACTCTCTATATATCTTTATACGGCGTGTATATTTATAAATAAACAAATATGCGTAAGTATTACAATAAAAAAAAAAACTCATCTTAAAATACACGGAAAAAAACACACATACGTACACTTACTAAAGAAATACGACGAACCATGATTATTTGCTGAGTGTATCTTCTCGGGACGGTTTCTTGATTTTTATACTATGTGATTTATTTATTTTCATTAATTAAATGTGACAAGGACGTGGCAATACACGATCCCTACTCACTATAATGAAATAACACCCCGAATAATTTGTTTTCTACAATGTCATTCATTCCGTTGTCCATATTAACGTAATACAATAAAATGTATACACACATATATGTATTCAATATTTCTCAGTGGTACAATAATATAATACATAGTTTTTATTACTGCGTAACCAATTTAATTTCCTTATTTACGTTAATGTGCTGCAGTGTAGAAAATTAAACAAAAGTCAAATCTCATTAGTCAGTTATAATACAACGCTGTTCTTAAATGTGAAACGGCCTTCACAATTTATAAAATTAATATTTTTTGAATAAAGAATCAGGATTTGAATGAGAATGTGAAATGTCAACAAATATTTAGGAAGGAATTAAAAATAAATAATTTTGTATAAAATAATAAAAGCGATATTAGTGCAAGGCCATATAATAATCGCATGTACGTCTCACATAAAAGTCTCTACAAACAAAATTAAAATAAAAACTCTCTTCGTAGTATAGAAATTATATAGGAATACAAATACAGTAAAACATATTATATGGAATACCCAGGTCTACAATATCATAATATTTCTCTAGGGTATAGGTCAAATGTAATAATGACTTCGATCATCTCTTTCTTTCGGAAGAGCTGTTAATTTATTTCCACAAATTCAGTATGAAAATGAATTGTAGACTCAAGGCCAATTTAAGGTATTCATAGGTAGCCTAGGCATCCGCTTATAAAATGGCTATCTTGTGAGGACAGTATTTTAATAAAAGTAATTTTAATTTTAATACTTTATTTTTAAGACAAAATATTATAAAAAAAACAACAAATAAAATTGTAGGATTTTTAATAATGTTTTTATCTATTATAATAATCAATCGAATATGAATAATTAATTTTTTAATGAATTTCGTATTTGGAAATACGCAACGCACGTAGATATACCTATAACGATTATCGTCCGTTATAGCACAAGTAATGCGTTCAGTATTTTTATTATAAACAGTAAATTTATATTTTCCAAAAACCACACGAAATTTCGATTTTGTTAATTTTTCGATACATTCTTATATCTATATTCGAACATGTAACCGCTAAACAAAAACCGTTACAGAGTTTAGTTTTCGTTTTTTTTTTTTTTTTTGTGTTACATTGTTGCCTTTTAAATATAATTACTGTATTTTTACTTTAAATTTAAAAGCAATAATAAATCATTGTAATTTCTATATTGAGTATACGAAATAACTTAAGCTTATATTAATTTTTAAAAAAATATAAAAATTGTCCATGTCCAAAACTAGAATTTCAAACATTTTAACAATTCACTTTTTTTTAAAAAATATTTAAATTGTTTTTAATTACACTTACGGAACTTGCTGGGACAAACTTGTTTATCGCTCATCTCTGATTCTATTTAGAATAGCACATAGCTTCGAACATATTATAACGTGTTTTTTTATTAATTTATTACATTATTAATTATTAATATTTATTAAGTATATGCGTATACATAGCTGGGATACACATATACACATAATATGATTTTTAATTAGGATTAAAATTAAAATTTTGAATAAAATAAAAATAAGAAAATATATTGTAGTACAATTAAAAGCTTAAAATTAGGTACATATTTATAGAGAGCATGAGAGATGTATATATATATGAATAAAATGAAATGAAAAAATGCAACGAGTTCTCTGAATAACCATGTCATCTATTTTTTTTTTCGTTATTTATGTTGATTAACATAGTGTGAATAAATAATTCAATTTCAGTTGTTACAATATATATATATATATATTTATTTATAATAGATTAACGATAAACATATACTTTTTAATAAATAAAATACAGTTTTATTATAATATATAATATAAATATATATATTTATTTATGTTAGAATAAATTATTTTATATAGGATATATAGTAATAAATATTTATGGTGTTGGGATGAACTGTTAAGAGGCGTGTTAACCATAAGTGTTGAATGCTCCATCGCCGCCGCCACTGGCACCAAATCCGATGCCTCCGACGAAGTGGGGCTTGTGGTGCGAGCCAAAGAGACCGTGTCCGCCGCCTCCACCGTGACCTATGCCCCCGCCGTGGCCGAATCCTCCGCCAATCCCGTGACCACCCGAGGCTCCACCAAAAGCATTTGCAAAACTGCCACTGGACCCGTGGCCATTAAAAGCCCCGCCATTTCCGAAACCGTTACCTCCGTGGCTTCCGTGTCCGTGTCCATGTCCGTGTCCATGACCAAAACCAGTTCCGCTAATCGATCCACCGCCGCCGCCGCCGCCGCCGCCGCCGCTACTAATACCACTGCTGCTACCACCTGAACCATAGCCGCTGCCCGATCCGTATCCGCTGCCCGAACCATATCCATAACCAGAACCAGTTCCATAGTTGTTGCTAGTCGATCCACCACCGCCGCCGCCGCCGCCGCTACTAATACCACTGCTGCTACCACCTGAACCATAGCCGCTGCCTGATCCGTATCCGCCGCCCGAACCATATCCATTACCTGAACCATACCCTTCACTCAAACCGTAGCCGCCGGACCCCGATCCATAGCCTGTGCCACCGCCCGAACCACCTGCGACATTACCCTGACCATAACCAGCACCGTGGCCAGAAACAGATCCACCGGACGCTCCACCGTAACCGGCGCCCCCGCCCGAACCACCTGCGACATTACCCTGACCATAACCAGCACCGTGGCCAGATACAGATCCACCGGACGCTCCACCGTAACCGGCGCCCCCGCCCGAACCACCTGCGACATTACCCTGACCATAACCAGCACCGTGGCCAGAAACAGATCCACCGGACGCTGCACCGTAACCGGCGCCCCCGCCCGAACCACCTGCAACATTACCCTGACCATACCCAGCACCGTGGCCAGAAACAGATCCACCGGACGCTGCACCGTAACCGGCGCCCCCGCCCGAACCACCTGCAACGTTACCCTGACCGTAACCGGCGCCGTTGCCGGAAACAGATCCACCAGATCCTAAACCATAGCCGGCGCCACCGCCCGAACCACCTGCAACGTTACCCTGGCCGTAACCGGCGCCGTTTCCGGAAACAGATCCACCAAAACCAAGGTGGTTAACCGGATGTAACGCGCCGAAAATCACTCTTTTGGTGGCTACGTTATCAACGGCCTTATCCGTTTTCGTCTTCGGTTTCAGTTCCAAGGGCTTGGATAGTTCCGCGCCATCCGCCGTTTGACTTACAAAATACGTTGCGAAGAACAACAACATCTACGGAAAAATAATTTTTCGAAACGGTCATTTGAGTATATCATATTATAAAATCCAATAAATAGAATAAAGAAAAGAGTATGACCATTTGCCACCTGAAATATCACCAAAATTAATAAGAAACCGTTAGTAATAATATTGCAGATGAAAAACTAAATGTTTATATAGAACCAAAACAAAAATTCTATTCTCGAAACTCTTGAAATTAATTTTAATATGATAAAAACGAATAATATTACGATCGTTCGAAATCAAAGGATATATATTAGAAATCACGGATACTGTATATTACGTAATTATACCAACTCAATAAAATACGAGCATTCGCATTTTTTTAACGCGTTTGAACTTATGTGTATATTTTATCCAGTAGTTCCATTTAAAGATCTACCACGTATCGTGCGATTTCATTTTTGTAATATCACAGAGGTATCCCTGCATTTATACATAAATAAAGCAGTTTAAAATAAGCGAATTGAATACTCGTACTAAAATCGTCATAACTTTTACGAGTAAGGTGTTAGATACGTATTAGTATATATATATATATATATATATATAAGTTTAAAGACTTATTAAACATTATAAACAGTTATCAGGCAGTTAAAACCGTATTTAGAAATATATATTTAAATACAAACAATATTAATATTACGTTAATTATAAATACCTAAAATATTAATATAGTAACAAACTTAGGTGTTAGATAAGATTATTAGATTCGTTTTAGTTGAAAATATTTTATGTTTCTATAAATCGTCAGTGATAAAAGCAAATCATATACGCAAGTCCAAAAATATAAAAATATATACATAAAAAATTTACAGAAAAATTTTTTTTAGTATATATAAGCTATTATTATCGTATATGTTTTATATTTTCAAAAAGAAATGTTGAGAAAAGTACTGCACATATGCCAATTCTATGTTTTGATATAAGACCTCGTATAAAATTAAAGTCTACTGAAAAATCGATTTATGTGACAGAATATATATATATAGCTCTACACGTTATGTTCAACACGCGGAATCGTTTTATCGCCGACGAACTATTATTAATATGATACAGAATTGTGAGAGTTATAATAATTATTAGTTCTTACCAAAGACGACGTGATGAGAGCCATGATTGACTGACGAATGTATCTCGTTCCGTAGTTACAGATGTTTTTATACACATACGGTTAGCCATGACGTTCAAACGGGGATGACCTACTAATAAATTTAGTAACCCCGAGAGTATACCCAACCAATTTTTATACAGCTAGCTAATTAAAAAATAATGAAAAAAAATTATATAACCATATTCTCTGTTCGCTGCTAACTTATTCTCAAAATACATATTGTAACATTTCAAAGTGAATTTTCAAATTCATAATCATTTTATACGTATTACTGTGGTTTTTCTCTCTATTTGTCTTATTACTGTATTCCTCGAAAATATCCACACGTTACATATTTAATATACACGTATACTTCCGAGAAACATAATAATATAATTTAATCCATGAATGTTTTATTAAATTCATGTAGTCTTAAATCATTTCGAGTTAACCCTTTTTGTCGCAGAATTGTTTTCGTTGCCGGTTTATATATATTAGAATAATGGTTTTGTTCCTAATGTTTTGGTCGATTTTTAAAATTGTCGAATTTTAAAATTTTTTACCTTGATATAAATAAATACAATTACATATTTGATGAATATTTAAATTTTCTATACCCGCGTAAATTTCAAAATTACGAAGAAATAACGATAATCGATTTCGACAATATCGCGTTATTATCATTTTTATGTAGTTTTTCTGACGTTTGAAAAAAATATTGAGAAAATCGAAAAATAGCCTCTTCAAAGTGCCAACTAGATGCAATTTGCTACCGGCAACAAGGTATGACTATAAAGATTGGAGCACTCTTTATGGTAGAATTCGTAGGTACAGACAGATAACAAAAAAAAATATATTGCAAAACCAATTCATTCCTTGCTCAAAAATCTCAAATTTTTAGATTAATTTTTAAATATTTTAGATGCGAAATAAAAAAAATTATTTTTAATTACATTTTTGAAAACTCTCTCCATAGTTAATCATAATTATTTAATTTAAAAAATCAGTTTCAGGTGACTATAATTAAACTTATATAAATTTGTGTGAATAATACATATATATAACTGCAGGTTATGTGATCGTGATTTGTACATTTTCTATCATTTTTCAAATTTTCTGTACACATGTTTATAATGGGACTAAAAGGATTTTACACATATTTATAAAATCTACATAACTACTTATTTGTAATTAATTTAATTTATTTTTCGTTCATTTACATCATTTTATTCGTAAGCACTAGTATATACAATATATATTATTTGTCGTACTTGTCGACAGTGGCGGATTTAGTTCTTTGCCTAAAGAAGAGGGCCAATATTTTTGAATATTAAAATGTAAATATGGATACCCATATCTTCAGTTGATTATTTTTATGCAAAACATCAAATTTCAATACAAAAACTTTGTAATATATACAATTATAATAAGAAAAAAATTACAAATTATTATAAATGAATTATAATATAAAATCAAAACAATTCAACAAAATATTTAGGGAGCAGGGCCTTATGGCCATGGCCCCTCTAAAAGCCACCTCTGACTTACGAAATATTATACGAATACTACTATAAGTAGTATGTACACTACTTGCATATGGCAATTATTATTTATTAACTGGTGATTTTGTACAGGAATAAATATAACGATAGTACACATAACTATACTGAGCAAAGCAGCTTTCGACAAGGCCTAAACTTTCCAATATACAAGAGTAGTTCATATTTAAACTGTATTATTATCCTTTAGCAATTATTTATAATAACACTTTTTTATATATATTATACGAATGTATAGTATGATTCAAATTTTAAATGTTATTTTGCAGTTTGTTGCGTATACAGACGAGAAATGTATAAAATTCACAGTCATTTTTATGTCTTATAAAATTATTAGTCAGTAAAAATAATTAATCATCCTATTGCACTGTTATTTCTACATTATTTTTATTCTGAAATAAATAATTAATAATAATAATAATAATAATAATAATAATAATAGAGAGTTGTATTTTATTAATAAAATAGCATTATATGAAACCGGACAATATAATGACTAAACAACAATAATTATATTATAGTAACATTCAAAACAGAATAATAGAATAGATTGGGATTGAAGGTTCTTCGAATAATAAATATTTCCCATAATACATGCATATTATCTATATGTATTTTAACTTTTAATTGACTGAGGAAGCGAAAATGTTTACAATGATATTGAATTATTATTACTGGTTTTTCTTTTAGAATTTGAATGCCGTCGTTTAAATTAAGCGAAAAAAATATATAGAATCACGTCCTCTCACCATCCACGACCCATCCCACGATAAGACATATCATTCAAATATTAACGTCAAATATAATATTATAATATCGCGTTTGACGGTATACAACAACCGTCGTGTAGCATATTATTTTAGTGAAACAGATATTACAAAAACCGATTTATTTACTTTGCACGCTATTTTCACGATAATACACGTCGCGTGTGTGAGCAACTCTATACGTATACGCGTAAACGTGAGCCCTGTAATTTATTGATTTGACCGGGAGAACACATTTCCTCTCGCGTTTTTCCCATCTCTCCGTCAGTACGCGCTCTGTCTCCGGGCTAGTTCATCTTTTATTATATATATAAAATTCAACAATATATAGTCTATGACAATATTATAATAATACCTAAATAACGAATTAACGTGCGAATAATAACCATAAACAATATTGTTATAATTATTATTATTATTATTATTATTATTATTTTATTCACTATTCTATACAATATTCGTTTTCTTCGTCGTAGTACATCTTATTGGTAAGTATATATGATTTTGCAAACATATTATTACTATAAATGATTATACATCGTTGTATAAATATTTTTTTTTAAATATAATATATATACCGTATACAATACAGTTTCGTATGTTAATCATTGTCCATTATTATGGTAATGTCCTCGTCGCTCATGTGCGTGAATATTTAATATAAAATATATAATTTCGCTTCGCGTTAGTCTTATATTTTTGGTATGTGTGTGTATGTGTGTGTGTGTGTGTGTGTGCGTGTGGAAAATTTTGTTCACCGAACACGAACTTGCTAATATATTTACAAAAAATATTTACCTATATATATATATATATATATATATATATATATATATATATATTAGGGTGGTCCTTATTTTTTAACTTTCAAAATTTCAAGCCAGGTACCCGCCAATTTGTTCATTATAATGAGTAAGTAATTTGGGCTAAATTTGGTCATGATAACTCACCCCCTTCTCGTGCCTCAAGAGGGTTGAAAATATGCCATAGAGGGTAGTTTTGTAGTTTTATGAATTTAACTCAAAAACTGTAGTACTTAGCGTAAAAATATATAGAAGGTTAATTATGTATTTTAATATTGCTCATAAAAAATATATTTACAAAATTTGTCGTATGTCTGTAATTTTCCAAGAAAAATAATAAAATACGAAATATTTTATTTATTTTGCAAAATAGATTTTTTACATTTATTCAAGTGTATTTCATAAAATATTAAAAATACAATAAAATATTTAAACCGAAATATTCTATTTTTTGCTTGTCGTCACCATATTTTTGAAATCATATTACAAGTTGTTTTTTCTACATCAAAACTATCTGTTATGTCTGGACCTGATATTCCATTGTTTAAACGATTTAAAAATAACTGGGTGAATTTAGATTTACGTAATTTTCATACATGGACATCGCACCCAGAAGTATTTGAAGAATTAAAATATGTAGTAGATGATGTTTTATTATTTTGTACAAAAAGAATCGAAGATAATTATCCAAGAGATGACTATAAAGAATTTATAGAACTTGTCATGATATTTTTGGGGAAAACACCTCCACGAGGTATACATTTTCGACCACCTGATGCTTACCATTTAGCTCGATGGATGGCAAAAGGGATATATTGTTTTAAAATGTTGTTATTATATCAGCAGTTTAAGCTCTCGACAGTGGCGTATCCAGGAATTTTTTTTGGGGGGGCTGATCATTTACAAAAAAAAACATAACAACTGCAAAATAAGTGATTAAAAAGCTATATTTAAAATTTTTAAACAAAAAATTATTATTTACATCATATTGTTAATTTTAGTCGTCTAGCTTTTCCACAGCTTTTGATACCGATAGGCATGATGTTGTACATGTTTTCTGTCTTTGTGATATTATAGTTTGGTAATGGAAACCACGTACTATGTCGTATTGCAGTATGGTGCCTATGTATATTATATTATTTAATTAATTAAATAATAATTTAAGATTTCCTGAAATTTCGGAGGGGGCTGCAGCCCCCTCAGCCCCCTCCCTGGATACGCCACTGGCTCTCGATATTAGAAAAAAGAGGTTTACAAGAAATATGTTGTTTCATTGTAAAATACTATTTAGAGGCATGGATATGTGCTCCCGATGCAATAACAGCTCCACTTAATGATATAATTTTTTTAAAAAAATTAGTTGATTATACAAAACATAATTAAAAAATAGGAGAAGTAGCAATAAAAAAATTTATCAACCATTTGTGGTACTTGAATGATGAATGTGCAGTATTTTCTTTATTTGATGATCGCATTGATGATAATACTAAATCTAAAATGGCAAAACGGATATTGTAAATAAATGAAGAAGAAATCAATGTTGACGAACAAAAAAAAGACTCTCAAAAAAAAATTGTTTTACAATTTGATGACGTTCAACATTTTGTATGTAAAGATCTTCCATTTGAATTAATATCAAATAAATCGATACAGTTTTTGCAAAGATTTCGTATTTCTCCGGACTTTTACATAAGGATCCAAGGTTATGGAAAATAACCACCGAATATAAAGAAGCAAAAGATATTTTAACTACATTAAAAGTTGTCAACGATAGTGCAGAAAGAGGTGTGAAATTGATGGAGGTTTAACGACAAATTTACGAAACAAGAGGAACAGAAACAATACGTGTTACAGGTAATTTTTTTAGTAATTTTTACTCGTGGATAATTAGGAATTTATTAAAATTTATTATTTATAATTTTAGATTGTTCAAGATTATAGGAAGCAATACCCGGGATTCAATCGTGAAGTTTTAAAACAACCTTATAATAAATAATTCAAATTCATTTGGATGTAGAAAATATGTTTGTTTATGAAAATATGTTAATAAAATGGAATAATTTAAATATAATTTTATTATAACTGTTATAATATTAGCCTAATTTACATAAATCCAGCTATTACAAATTATATTTTTTTCAGGAAATTAAATTTTATTAGATTTTTATATAAGAAATTTTATTGTAATTTTAATTTTTTATCAAATATACGTGAATAACGGAAAAAATTTATTTTGCCAAATTAATAAAATATTTTATATTTTATTATTTTTCTTGGAAAATTATAGTTTTATGAGAAATGTTGTAAATATCTTTTTTATGAACAGTATTAAAACATATAATTAACCTTCTATACAATTTTCGCTAAGTACTGTAGTTTTTGAGTTAAATTAAAAAAACTACAAAACTACCCTCTATGGCAAATTTTCAACCCTCTTGAGGCATGGGAAGGGGGGGAGTCATCATGACCAAATTTAGCCCAAATTACTTACTCATTATAATGAACAAAATGGCGGGTACCTGGCTAAAGAATATTTTAAAAAATTTTCTTCTTCTAAGACTAAGGACCACCCTAATATATATATATATATATATGTATATACCTAAGCGGCTAAATATATCGAATATTCAAATCAAAGTTTTTACGTTATTGCGTACTTAAAAATACTTGTTACGTGAACTCATTAACAATAATATTGTTTAGAGTTCATAGAGTGCATCATACAACCTAAGAAATATTATAACTGACCAGTGGCTAAGAATATTTCATATAGAAACGCAGATTATCCTATGAATTACTCATTAATTAGTAATTAATATTACCGAAGTAAAATATTTCTTGCTTATAAAGTACAATCAATCTATAGAGCAGGAGTCGGGAACCTTTTTGTAGGAAAGAGCCATTTTTTCAAAAAATTACAAAACCATGATGTCCAGGGAGCCGCACTGGTTTGAACAACCTTTTTTTTTTTTGGGTTGTAGTTGTTAGTATAGACTATAGATTATAGAATATTAAAATAAAGATAGTATTATTTCATTGAGAAATTGGTAGGTATTAAAAACATAAAAATAAGTCTTAAATTTAGAAAATATAGAAAAACTTTATTTCATTAATTCATTATTATTATTATTATTATTATTATTATTATTATTATTATTATTATTATTATTATTATTATTATTATTATTATTATTATTATTATTATTATTATTATTATTATTATTATTATTATTATTATTATTATTATTATTATTATTATTATTATTATTATTATTATTATTATTATTATTATTATTATTATTATTATTATTATTATTATTATTATTATTATTATTATTATTATTATTATTATTATTATTATTATTATTATTATTATTATTATTATTATTATTATTATTATTATTATTATTATTATTATTATTATTATTATTATTATTATTATTGTAAAATAGTTTAAGTTAATTAAATAAAGAGTTATTTACTTACAGTTAAATTAAAAATTACTCCTGAAACAATTCTAAATTCATTGATTTACAAATTATTGAAAATTAAAAAAAAAAAATTTTAAGTTATTAAATTAGCGAATTTTAATTTTCATAAACATATACTAATGGTAACGTAATGTGTTCCTCGTAAACTAATATATTGTGTTATTGAATTGTTTCTATATCTCGTGTACCTAGCTATACGAGTAATATACGTAGTTTTAATCACAATTGTAATCATCAATCAAAGACGGAAAATTATCGAAAATTTTGATTATTTGTGTCTGATATACCTTACATAATATTATTATATAATACAAACGTTAACTTCTTATGCGACTTTGTGATTTAACATAATAATTCGTTAGATTCACGTTACAGTTAATAGTAATCTTATGAATCAATTAAGTTTAAAATAGTAACTATTTTAGTTAAAAGTTATACAAAAAAATAACAGCTTCTAACTTAATTTAAAACTTTCTTTTTTAACCCGATAATTTGCAGCCTCGAAAACCCTATATATATATACTCGTATATATTATCACAGCAGAGCGAGCGATAAGAAATATATATTCGTATTATTTCACTCAAAACACGGAGTCTTTCGTTTTATTTCTTTTATATATATATATAATGTTCGATAATTATTGGAATAAAAATAATAATAAATCATATTCATAACTATTGTACATTTATAATTTATTTAAACACATATTTTTAATTTAAATAATATATATTTAAAATGTACAAAAATAAAAAAATCGACATTTCTTATGTACGTTACAATTGCAATAATATAATGACCGACGATATTATAATATTGGAATTTAAAATTTTGAATATTCAAATAAAATATATAATTGGTTAGGTTGTGTATTTATACCTTAAAAAATGCAGTTAAATTATTTATGTTATGTGTGTGTGTGTGCGCGCGTGTTATTTTTATCGCGTTGTTTGTACTAAAATTTAATAATTACCCATTACATTGATATTTTTGTGCGTTGTAATCAGTATAAATACACATGTATAATTCTGCAATAGTGAAGGCCCGCCAATAGTAGGTTACGTGCACACGCGAATAGTGTATTCGTTATTATAATATTATAAATAAGTGCCTGACAAACCGCCATGCCCTGCAGGACACAGGACCGCGGATCGGTCTTTTCATTGAAATCCATTACATATCTAGACGCGACGGGTGATCTCAGCTACTTTTGCATAACCCTGTCGCGTCTATTATATTATTCGTCGGCGGCACTAATGTTTCACCTTGCCGTCACCACACTATTATGTAGAGATGTGTACACGACGGACGAGCAGACGGTTAGGTGATCTCTACGAACGCTAATTCAATAATTAAGTACATTATATTTCATTATTACCTATATGAAAATACAAAAAAGGAAAAAAAAAAAGAATAAAAAACTTTCTATTACGTCCCCGACAATACCGCTTTCATCACTTAAGGCAACGCGGTTCCCAGAGCGTGTTCCGCGGGACCTAGGGGTTCCGTACGACAATTACAAGGGTTATTCCGTAAGTTCGAACACCGCATACGATATGATCGCGTTTCCCACGTTCTTAACAAGTATTGTTTTGCGAAAATTTCAACAGCAAAAAATTCATCTCGTTTTAGCGGAGGGAAGAGTAAGTATGTGGCTTTTGATTGGACTTACGGACGAATTCTATTGCCCATCAATGACTGAAAAGAATATCCGATGTCCTTACTCCGTTACCTTTTGTAGTTTTGTGACAACTAATCATTGTCCGCCGATTTTTCTACTAATGCATACACCAAAAAATAAGTATAAATATAGATTGAATGCCGTTTCAGACTTACGAATTCACTATTCAGCTGTCAGACATATGGCCCGATTTTAAAATTATTGCAAGTAAAACCATGAAACAATTCCACGCTTCGCATTAGATCATTAGGCGAATATTAAAATTTAATGTATTTAAGGTATTAACTATTATCATGAGTCGTTTTAAATGAAGACTTTTTAATTTTAAACCATACTTTCTTTTTTTTAAGTAATATGTAATATTATTAAACAAACGGTTTGGTAGTCATAATACACCAATAATCGATGATTAAATAATCAATTTTGTACAATGTAAACGGTAACTGGCCACTTTTCCATTATGTATTTACAGATAATAATTGAACAACTTTGGCCGAGTTGGCGTATAAAATAAACTATTTTCTAAGGGTGCCGTAATTATTATTATTATTATTATATATTATTATTTAATAACCTGTTATGATGTTACAAAATTAATTCATTGAAATCAATGTTCAACAAAATTAGAATTAGTAAATAAATAATATTATAAATGTATTTGAGGAATTCATATATCGTTCTTATTTCATATTTTACCTCGCCAAACATTACTATTGCACTTTGATCTATATACGTATTTAACAGGTTAACTGCCACGGCATTTTTTAATGTTTATACAATATTTTTATGTGTACCACTTATGGTACACGGCTGAACATTATTTTCGTGCTACGTGTACCATTAATGGTACACTTGAGTCATTGAAAATAATAATAGCGTGCGCTATAATGGGTACACGTAAATGTGATTTTTCTATAGGAGATGTTTGTGTGGCCTACTAGAATTTTATGATTATTTTGGTGTAGCATATTGGATAGTCCTTGCGATAAATGGTATGCTTTGTTTGGCAATACAACAGTGTACCATATATGGTACACGTGGCAGTTAACCTGTTAAAATTTAATACGCCTGTAAACTCGTAATTGTGTATTTGATATATATATATATATATATATATATATATATATAAACATGTAATGAATTGTAGATGAACAGAATACCGTCACAATACTGTTATTATAACAATACTGAAGAACAGTGGTTTGCGGAAATCATGCAGACTACAAACGAAAGTTCTTCAGGATCTGGTGAATTGTATTCCAAATTTACCACGCCGGCTTATCCAAATGAACAAACTGAATGGTATGATGGTATACACCAATTTATCGACGATATGATAGGTATTGACTTTTAATTTCCTCTCCCATGAAAAAAATACCGAAAAATTCAATAATTTTATCAATGTTTTAATATAAACTATAACTTTGATGACCAACACATTACATCGCACATTAATTGTTTTTTCAATTTTTGTAAAATTTTCTTAGAAACAATTAGAAAATGTGAAAAAATAAAATTTTCAAAGGAGTAAAATGTTTTATTCAAAACATAGTATATGTAAGCGAAAGTATAATACATTCCACGCTTTAAGATTAAATCCAACATAAGGACATTTTTTATTCCTTTATCACGCCATTAATTCCATTGGTACTGTTTATTAGAATATTATTTGAATAAATATTTTCTTTCCTTGTTTATAGCTTGAATGAGACTACATTGATACACAAATTAAACAAACAATTTACTCAAGAAGACTATCTTCCATCTTCGTCGAGTATGAGTTTCACCGGTAAGGCATATATTTTAATGTACATGTCTATCATATTTTGGTGTTTATTTAATCCAATTTTTTTAATTAAATTCAAATATTTGGTTGGGATTGACCAATAAGTTTTGGAAGTCTATGATTCCATTCTTCTGTTTTAATTATTCTTAGGAAATGTACCTAATCAGTAGCGTAGTCAGGGGGGCTGATGGGACTGTAGCCCCCGAAATGAATAAAAAATCAGTTTTTTAGTAGATACTGTCTAATAATAAACTAATTAATTAATTAATAGCCTCAGCCCCCCTAAATAAAAATCTTGGCTACATCACTGTACCTAATTACAGGAACTTATTTTTTGCACACGTTAAACGTTATATTTTCATATATTAAAAGTTACTAGGTATGTACACCTACTTATTTTTTAAACAATAAAACGATAATTAAACAAAATGAATGACGTACACTGTAACCAGTATTGGGATCAACAGGGGTGACACTCTCAGCAGTCTTATAAATTATTAATAATTATCGAATACGCGACAAGTCACTAGCTTAACATTTACACACAGTGTTATCGAAATAAAAAATGTACGCGATTGTTATTTCAATATAGATTTGGACAGTTTGAACCCGTCATTGATTCATTCGAGGTTTCAAATATCCGAAACGCCGATTGAACTTCAACCAGAAAAACCGCTAGAAAATCGATCATGGTTCTTTTTAGCTTGGATCACCAGCCTTAACTTCATCATCGACCCTCAAAGTACGGCCAATAGTCTAACATACATTCGAAAACGCTTTGGAATATAACTATAATTATGGTGGATTCGGATTGTATAACGATCGTTTTGACCGTGTTTGTTTAGGTTTTCTTTACGTGACGTGGCTAAGCACGGTGACCATGGCTTACTTATACAATTGTTGGGTTATTCCGTTACGCATAACTTTTCCATATCAAACGCCAGAGAACGTATGGAAATGGATACTGTTGGATTATTGTACAGACGCGATAAATCTATTGGACACGTTTGTGATTAAACCGCGAGTCATGTACCTCAAAGACGGATTTTGGGTTCGAGACTTAAAACTCATCGAAGTTAACTATATGGGAAAACTCCAATCAAAAGTAACGATAAACATACTCGATGAAATTTTTAAAAATAAATTTATTTATTTATTTGTTATTTCCTCGTTCACATGCATACTAGTATACTCGTATATATATATATCAGAGGTGTGTTTAGAAATTTACAAAGGGGGGGGGAGGAGATAAGGTAGTTTTTTTTAAATATTTTAGTTATGAGGGACTATACTCTCCTCCGGGTTATGATGTGCTTTTCTTCAACCGACCAGCGTACTCTTATTCTAAATATAATACAGAAACAAGTATTTTATTTACATTCCTCGCCGTCCACCGGCCTATATGATTCAAAATAATTAATTTCACAATACCATATATATAATATATATAGGGGTGACTGGCAAATAAAGTGTACAAACTCCTGGAGCGTTATTTTGCACCTTTTGAATGTATCAAAACGTTAGAAAAAATTAAATAGAAAAACCAAAAATAATGTGTTATTTATGTACCGTGTGGTTTGAGCATACGTCATATCCATATATGACCAATATTCTAGTCTAATATAAAGTACAAAAAATAAAGAAACAATTGTACATTATTAATTTTTTTTTTTTTTTTTTTTTGAGGAGCTGTAAATTTCATGTTACCCCGAGTGGCAATTTTTGTAAATACGAGGCCTGCTCACGTGAATAACCTGTGATTCATTATATGAATTATATTCATTTTTTTTTTAAAAAAACACCTTAAAAAACATTTTATGGAAGTGTTATATTATAGCATTTACCATACCAGTTTTTTTACATTTAAAGTGCGATTTTTTTCTCTCCTAAACAGAAGTTTCCAAAAAAAGAGTACACCGTTGAATTTTTTATTAATAAACGAAATTTTTGTAAAATTTGTACACCTCTTAAGTGACGAAAATTTTTTATGGATTGAGATCAAAGTTTTTTAAATTAAAATTTTTTGAATTTTGAAATTTTAGGATTTTGTACCTATGCTTGTGAAAATAATATTGGAACCTTACTTGGTAGGTATTCTTCGAAAAAATTCAATAAGATTTTTAATGGCGTTTTCAAATTCGCTCCGATAACCAACAGTTTAGGAGATATGGCCAGTTCAAACAGAAAGATCACGTTTAAAAAAAAAAAAAACACAAAAACTTTTCTAAAATATTTCTACCATTTATTTGAGAATCGTACCACGGTCAAGACTTCAAGAGGATTTTTTTTTTTTGCATTTAAGGTATACAATACCCCCTGAGAGTTTATAGATTGTATCGCCAGTCGCCCTATATATATATATATATATATATATATTATATATAATATAATATATAATATTATATATATTACCAAAAACAATATGATTAAAAATTAAGCCTGAAACACTAAATATACCATCAGCTTTCGCGTAGTTCAATGTCAGATATAATTTTACAAACGGCAAAAATGGCCGTTTAAATTTTATTTTTAAGTCGCGGGGAAGTTTTAATCTCGGTCAACCGCTCCACCATAAATATGCCATCGATATATTATATTATCGTGTGTATGTGTTGTATATATTGTTATTTATACATGAAACGTATTTAATTTTAATAAATTTTATAGAAAATTTTACAATATAATTTTTTGCGTGACATATATAAATTAAAATTCAGAAGTAAAAATCTAAACCTTTTTCGATTCTGTATTATATAGTTAAGGTCACCCCACACACTGTAGCGGGCCCGTTTCACACATACACGGTTTCCGTGTAAACGGCAACCGTTTACACGGATGTCGACGTTTCTTCACACGTACACGATTTTCGTACGGTTTCTTCGCAGTCCGCTGTCAGTAGCGCCTGTGTAATCACCACAGTTTGCTTCTATTTTCATTGCAGTCGGTCGTGTCGATGGACAAAAATTTAAAAAAATTGCGCTTATGTCTTTACACAGACGCCATAGGCGCCGCCGTGTAAAAACTTTCCACGCTTTTTTTTGTCTCATTTCTATCTTTATAATATATGTGCTGAGATGTCTTGTCCCGCAGAACTGAACGAGCTTCTATCGATGAAATCATGAAGTCGATATCCATTTTATAACACACTACAGCATTGACTCGCGATAATATAAGTACAATTCAATAAATACGAAAGAGAGACTTGCCGTATACACGGAAACCGTGTGTACCTATCGTAGAACGCAATACACTGCTGTGCGACAAGCCGCCGTGACGGAATTTCGAATTGTGTCGACTTGCACGGGGTCGCAACACGGGCACGCGGCACGATCACGGCAACGTGTGAAACTTCAGATCAGCTGCTGTATATTATGTGTGTGTGTGTGTGAAACGGGCTTAACGATAATCAAAAATCTTTATGATTTTCATCAATTCAATCAAAACATTCATTACGATAATCATCTTTATCTATTAAACACTGGCGGCGATAGCGGGACGGGGGGAATGGGAAATAAATACGTTTAGAACGTATATAAACATGTTATATAGTACAACAATAATTACCGACGGTTGTAACGGGAAAAATAGGGCACGCGACGGTTTTTGGAAAAACCGCGTATCGGTTATTTCCCGCTAGCGGTAAACCGCGTTGCAGTGTGTGGACTTTGGCGATATTACGTTTAAGTAACAATGAATGGGCCCGTCGAGTTTACCGCTCCCGTCCCGCTACAGTGTATGTGTGTGTGTGGGGCCTTTACGCCGTTTTATTTAATATTATATAAATAGTTATTATAATATGTTTTTGTTTAATTATTTAATACATTATTAGTTAGACATAATTTCGCTTGTACCAGCAGACGTTCTTTGTCTTACTCCGTGGTTATCTGCAGAAATGTTACCGTTGATGAGACTAAATCGGATATTCAAGGTAAAATGCTATTGAATGAAAACTGTAATTAATTTTAATACAACGTCCTCCTAAAAGATTCAAACGTTTTGGGAATTTTTCGATCACTTCGACAGTGTTTTGTCCTCGCCGTATGTCGTTCGAGTAACCAGGACCTTAACGTATATGGTCTATCTCGTCCATTTGAACGCGTGTGCGTACTACTATGTTTCAGTAAAAGAAGGACTTGCTACAAACAATTGGGTGTTTAATGGTCAAGGAAACGCGTAAGTGCCGTTCAATCGTTGTACATTCGTACGTACCTATAATGTATAATAAATTGCATGAACCTGCAGCAGGAAAATAAATTTACTGTATTTACATTTTTTGTAAATTGAATTGTTTTATCATATTATCTATAGGTACATACGTTGTTTTTTCTTCGCTACGAAAACGGCCACGTCTATTGGTAAAAATCCACATCCCGAAAATGAAGTCGAATACTTGTTTATGACTGCTAGCTGGCTAATGGGCGTTTTCGTGTTCGCCATTTTAATTGGACAGGTATACGAGTAACAATAGACAATAATTTAATATTGTATTTTTTTATTTAAAGTACTGTATTTGTGGTTTTGACCAATTAGTTTAACTTGAAGAAGAGACATATTGAAATAAGTGAGGGAGGGGACTAACTGTACCTACGCATATATATTAGACTAATATTATGACAATATTTTTCTACAGGCTGATATATTTTTTATCAGTCGTGTGTGGACAGTTAGTTCATTTATGTTGACTAAAGGACGTTTTATATATTACTTTTAAAACTTTCAAAAACTAAAATTGTTTACTTGTTTTATTCAACACACAAATACATAGTATTTAACATACTATTAATTAAATATACTTACTGAAAATAAAAAATATTATAAAATTAAACCTATTCAAAGTATTTATAAAATGCTTGTAACCATATAAATATTCATATTATAATACAGATACGCGACATTATAGCGACCGCTACTAGATCTCAAACCGAGTACAGGAAATTACAAGACGAAACGTTGGAATATTTAAGGAAATTAAATATACCTCCACGTATACGAGAACGAGTCGAACAGTGGTTTTCATTTACATGGGAACAGCAAAGGACTTTGGGTAACACCTATTAGCAATTATTACATTACATTATTATATGAGTACAAATGTAAGTTTGTATATTATCTAACTACACAAATCGCGAAATTTAATTATTATCGATGCTATACACACCACATGATTTCTAAAATACAGTATCTAATCTGCCGATACCTTATATACCGTAGAGGTCAGACAAAATATTATCGTGACGACATTTTAACAAGGTATTGCATATATCCAAACACCTATCTATATATGATTACACAATGTATAATATACGATTTATTATTAATTAATTTCATAACAACAACAACAACAATAATAATAATAATATATTGTATTGTGTTTATGAAACAGACGAAAATCGTATTTTGGATTCGCTACCGCACAAAATGAAAACAGACGTAGCTATTAACGTACATATGAAAACGTTGAACAAAATACAGTTATTTAAAGATTGCGACAAAGCATTGTTACGCGAATTGGTATTAAAACTAAGACCCATATTGTATTTACCTGGCGACTACATATGCCGAAAGGTAAGCGCTAGAATATGTATAATTGTAATACTTGTATTATATAATTCTAATACTTAGACCTTTTAAACCCATGTGAACTATATAACAAATAGAAATATCATAAAAAAATTTAAAATTCGAACTTATCTATAATTTTACCATAAATTTTTATTATTATATTATTTTGTCTGTACCTAAAAATTCTACCAGAAAAAATGCTTTTATTTTTACAATCATAACTTGTTGCTGGTAACAAATTACATCATCTAATCGTTATTTTAAAAAGGTCATTTTTCGATTTTCTCAAAAGCGCTTAAAAAGAAAACTCAAAAACTACCGCAACATTACATAAGAATGGTAAAAACACGATTTCGACAAAATCGATTATTATTACAAACCTATTTCTATTCATAATTCTGAAACTAACATAGAAACTTAAAATATTGACCGAATATGTAACTTTATATTGTATTAAGAGAAAAAAAATATTTAAAAAAATTTCAGTTTTGGGATATTACTAATTATAGATTTTAAGGTATTTAATTCAAAAAAGAGGTAAGTTTTGGTTTTAAGGCTTAAACATTTAATACAATGTGTCAGACATACGCTACTTCAACCATATTAAAAAAATTGTTAATCATAATTTTCTTTTAAAAACATTTAAAGTTTTTCAATAAAGTGCAATAATTTATTTTATGTGAAAAATTACGTATGTTCAAAACTAATTTTCCTAGAGTTTTAAAATGTTTACCAAATACGTAACTTTGTACTATATTAACGAAAACAATTTTTGAAAATTTTTTTATCTACCTAGGTTTATTGCAAGAAATTATATTAATATGATGTAGGTATTTACTATAATGTTATAATTATAAATTATGTACTTTGTACACACTATATTATTATATATTATTAATAATAAATAATATTACACCGAAACTTCCATCAGAATTGTTTTATCAAATGCAATGATTTCTTTGCATTGTTTCCAAATTTATAATAACAAAACTTTAAAATCTTTATTCAAATAATTCACTTAAGCGATATTCACATCCCGCGGCTCGCTATCTTTTTTTATTTTTGTTTTAAGTTATTATAAACTTCATTGTGTACATTTGTTAGTTAAATTAAATAAGTATTTAGTATACTTATTTAATTAGTAATTAATAAGATAATACAACAAACAATTTTCATGTATGAATAAAAAATATACTCGTAACTTATGTAGTATAATATTATATAGGGTGTTCCAAAATGATCATCCGATTTCAAAAAATCATATTTATTGTAAAATTTGATTAATCAGATTAGAATAAATTTTACATTTTAATGGATTATTTTAAGTTTTAGGTACAATGCTTATAAATGTTCACTGTGACCCCCCTTACTTGCACGACATACATCTAAGCGATATTCAAATTCCTCATAATCCTGTTGAAGCATGTCGACTGTAACCAAGTTGATGGCGTCTGTAATGCGACTTTTCAATTCGTCAAGATCTTTTGGAAGGGAAGGTACATAAACAATGCTTTTTATGTAACCCCAGAGAAAAAAATCACAGATTGTAAGATCCGGCGAACATGGACAAAATGTAGCGTCATTAGCGCTACAGCGACCAATCCATCGCAACACACGCCAAACTGTTGTCGGTGGAATAGCAAGTTCTCTGGATGCTTGACGAACTGACTTCTGTAGACTTCCTACAAAACTTTGTCGAATTTGTTCAACATTTCCATCCGAAGTTCTTGGTCTACCTGATGACTTTCCTTTACATAAGCAACTAGTTTCTTGGAAGGTTTTATGCCATCTTCGAATACTCTGAGCTGTTGGAGGTTCAATGTTAAACTTTCGTCGAAAATAACGCTGCACGGTAATAACAGACTCGCACTTCTCAAAGCAGAGCACACAAAACGCCTTTTGTTGCCCGGTCGACATTTCGATAACAACTAATTAAGTTACGCCACACGACTAAACTGCACATTATCGCAACTAATCGGCAATCGATAAAAACTCAATAACCCCACCTTTCAAATGGTTGGTGCTTCATTTACCTCAAATTACAGAAACAATATTTATTGCCTATTAAAATCGGATAAATCATTTTGGAACGCCCTGTATATTAGTTTTACTCATTTACCTGGAGCCTCCGCCAAATTTTCTGTCCATGGACCCTACATATCTCTAAATCTGGTTCTGTTTTTTTTTTTGTACAATACTTCATACTTATAGAAATATAAAGATTTATCATGTAATACCTTTTTCCGTTTTTAGGGTGAAATAGGTAAGGAAATGTATATCGTTAAAACCGGACAGGTTCAAGTAGTTGGAGGCGAAAAATACAATGAAGTCGTTTTGGCCACACTCACCGAAGGATCCGTATTCGGCGAAATTAGCTTATTAAGTCTGTGTGGTACTAATCGAAGGACGGCTGATGTTAGGTACTGGTAATAATTAATATTAAGTACATTGGTATATATGTACATACAGTGGCGAATTTTAAACATTTTTCTGGGGAGCGAGGTCTTGAAAAATGATATGTATTTCAAAAATATTATTTTTATATTTTATATTATTAATGTATTATATATTACAAATATATATACCGGTATCTGGGTGGGTCTAGACCCCCCGCCGTAAATCCGCCACTGCGTACATACCTAGTTCAGAGTCTAACTTGGCACAGTGATTTTTTTTCGAATTAATATATAATACTAATTTAATAAATATAATTTTTGAGGGATAGGGGTGGGTACATTTTCATTTAACCACACCTATACCAATAGTTTATTTCTATAAGTTGGACTCTCAATAAATACACAGGTATTTATGTCTCAGTGATTTCACATTATATTATTCAGATAGGTTACGCTGGCATCAACAGGTTAGAAAATGTACTCAAAACCAAAATTTGTTATATAATTTATAATCATGTTCTGAAAATTTGTACACCCGGGAGGGTGAGCTTAAACCATGTAAAACCGAGTTTTTTAGTCAGTGTGACGTTCCAGTATCCGTTTTTAAATTTTTTTCATATAGGCACAAACCTGGTACCAAATTTATATAACAAATTTTGGTTTGGGTTTCAAGTATATTTTTTAATCTGTTGATATCAACGAAATCTATCAATATTATTTCTTGTGTATAGTTATACTGTTCGTATATATATAGATCACACGGATTTTCTAATATTTTTGTACTAAGCAAAGATGATTTAAATGAAGCAATCAAATTCTATCCAAACGCTCAAAAAATTCTTAAACGAAAAGCGAGGTATGCATAACTATATAATAATAAATAAATAACAATGTATGAGGTACGAGACTGAATGACATTCCTCCCACTGAAGTGAGAGTTTTTATTTTTATTGACTTTCACACAACAAAAACACACATACACCTAATCATACATATAATAATATAATCAATTTTTATAGAAAAATTCGTTTTTTTTTTTTGTAACCCCCGTTTGTATATCCAAAAAATGAAAATACATAATAATTGATTTTATTTATAATAAACAGTTTATTTTTAAATCAATAGAATTCCAAAAATTACTCTTATATGTATGGTGTTAGATAATTTATTGTGATTTATCTTGTTATTTTGTTACAATATAGAGAGCTGATTCGACAAAACGCGGTCAGAGAACATAGACAAATACCCAATGAATTACTGGACGACCCATATGAAAATAGTACGGAAAGTTTAATGAGAGTCTTATAATGTCATCACCTCCCTATGCCGTTTATTGAAAAAAAATTTTGTAATGAATAAACAAATGTACTTTCATTCAGGACAAAATCGTTTGATTGTACAATGAGCATTGCAGATTCAATATAGAAATGCAATTTTCAAATAAACATTCAACTATAATTTTGAATAGAAAAGTTTACTCAACCGGGGGTACAATAAAAATATATGATTTCTTGGGAAATCAAATATTCTTCACAATCGCATATCAAATTAATTTAAATTTTTGTTCACACCCACCCAACTGTTATAACAATTTATTCCTTATAGTTATAAAGTAAATTACTATTTATTTTGCGTAAGAAGTGTTATAATCAAAATAATATACTTGTCAAAAAATGTTAAATGGTAATAAAAACAAAATGTGACCAGTTTTTTGAATATAGTTTAATTAACATAAAACCTGTGTTTTTTTGCTATTTACTTATTTGAGCTATTTTACTATTGTAAAATTGTAAATAAAAAATAACAATTTTCATATCATATTTGTATTTTTAATGTTAAATATTTTTAATGATTTAATCAACTACACATTTCAGTACACAATTTTATATTGAGCTAAATATAAATGAAAAAAATTATTTTTTATAAATGTTATTTTTTCAATAAAAATAAAATAAAAAAAATCAATTTATAAAAACACAAATACACACATATAAATACATATTATGAGAGATCAATAGGTCAATTGCATGACCTTTACAGTATAGATTTACCCATTTGTACATAATGCAGTTATTATGTATATATTATGCATATTATATATATATATACATATATAAATTCAATTCTAGGCATAGCCATTGATAAAATTTCACCAGTATAATTTTCTTTTTGATTATTCGAAAATGGCAGTGTGAAATTAACTATTTAAAAAATGCATATTTATTATTATTAATTATTATCATTATCATTATTACTATTATATTACCTTGGTGAGTTTTTATGTAGAATGGATATTAATTTCTAACATGATCACTAATCTAAAAATAATTACATATTTTTTAACAAATAATATCTAAGCATTTTTATAAAAAGTTTTAGTGTAAATATAATGAATGTAGAAATGCCATAAAAATTAATTTTATTTACTAAAAGATTTTTTTCGATAGACTTTTCCAAATTTTAACATATATGTTGTAATATACTGTTTGACTTTTTGTTTCATGTGTTCAGTAATTCGCAATTCATTTATATTTTTAGCCTGAAGTTCTTTATATAATATATTAGAATTGAGCTGAAAATATCAATAAAAATAATAAAATATATATCAAAAAATAAGGTAATACAAACATTACCTTTTTAGCTAAGAATTTAAAATCTGCATCTGTTTTAATCCGACCCTGTTTGCAATTTTTTTTTACATATGAATCCAAAATTTTAACAATGACTGTAGCCATATTGTGATAAAAGTCAACAACACATTTTATTTCTGCTTGATTATCGGGTACAAGATTAAGTACCTCGATTGGTAGAGACATCATACTTTCAGGCAGTTTAAACTTCCGTTTAGGTCCAACAACTTGTAATTCCATACGCTGCAAGTAATCTTTCACAATAGGATCATCAACAAGCTTTGGGCGCGCTGAAGTTCTATTAAAACCAATGGAATTCATGAAACTATTTACAATTGGATCGATTAATTCATTATTCGACTGAGTTGACATTACACCACCTGAAAAATTCACACACATTGCTAAATGAGTTATGTTATTTTGTAATATGGTATTTGAAATACCATTTATTTGTTGGAATGGTAAACATTTCATACAGGGTTTTTGCATCAACTCATCAGGTACTTCAAAATGATCTGTAGCGATTTCATTTGATGTAATTGTGTTCGTGTTCAATGAAGAATAATCTTCTATTTCATTTGATGTATTAGAATTATTTTCACTAGAATTATTAATACAAAACTCTTCGATTTTCTCAGGAACAGATGCCTTTTGGAAAATCGGAATATTAGTATCTTTACAATTGGTTCTAAGATCATTTTTTAATTTATTAAAATATCTCCGTGACACTTCAATAAGTTTTTTACGTTTATTTGTTGTATGTGGTAAAGGCAATTTTCTTTTCAATGGACGTTGAACTGTAATAGCATTGGTCTCTACAGAACTGTTCAATAAAACAGAATTTTTTATTGATTCCGACTCATTAACACGTTTCAACGATTTTGAATCGTTTTTCTTTATCATTAAATTCTTTTTAAACATATTAATGATAAATTTATCATTCTTTTTGGCACACAATGAATTCTTAGCAGTTGGAATTAATTGATGGTGAAGAAATTCATTCTCTTCTATAAGACCAAGAGTATGTAGTTGTTTAGTGTCTGAACATAATTTTAAACTAAATTTATCAGGTATATATTTTTTTGTATTTTTCACAAAAGCGTTTAAAATTTTATCTGCAAACTTATTTTTATGTTTGATAGGAATAGATTGCTTCATAAGTGATTTCTTTATATTTAAAATTTGTGTATCTGTTGTTGTTTCCAACTGTTCGTCGTTATGAACTTTAAAACCTAAAAATATCGAATCAGATTTGTTACTTTCATCAACTCCAGATATTTCTTTTAAACGTTGAGTTCCTTGGAATACAGTATTCATTTTAATTATTCTTGATGGTTGATTTTGATAAAAATTACTTGCTACTTTTATACATTTGAACAAGTTATGAGACACTAACCCATTTCCATATTTTTTAGTATGCAACTGGGGTTTGAATGTTATTTTTTTTAAAAATGATAATTTTATTGGAGACAAGTCATCATAATTTTGTCTAGCAGATTTCATATTATCCAATGAACATTTACGTGATAATTTTTCAGTATTGTGTTTACACTGTTTCAAATTAAAATGCTTTTTTGGTCGTATGACATTCACATCTGTATTTATAAAATCGGTATTTGGTATACTTATTAAATTATTATTTTTATTATCTTCATATGTCTGATCTTTAATATTTGGATGTTGACTGTCATATAATACATTTTCAGGTTTCATAACGTGTAAAAATGGCTCATTATGAGAAATTATATATTTTATAGTTTCATTGCATCCATTTGATATATATTCATTTGGTGTCATATTTAAGATAAATTGTAAAATGAATTCATTGTTTAACTCAACAATAGAAGGTGGTGAAAGATTGTGCATCTGATCAGTAGTTATAATTTCTTCAATGGGGTACAATTCACATTCTGTTTGCAATATTTTTTTGCCAAATCCAAATTTTACTGTATCAGTAGGCACTACTTCATATGAATTTGATACCACTGTAATAACAAAATAACATATTTATTATTATCTTATAAAATTCCTACCAGAAACTTTTGTACAAACTTTTTTTGAATAATAGAACTTTAAAAACTTTTAATAAAGAAGAATTATAAATATTGATTTAAATTAAGAACATCAATATTTTACCTCCATTAAAATATTTATTATTCAGCGTCAAATATATAAATTAATATATTAATATATATATATATATATTATTTTCATATAAATATTATAAAAAATCATCAAACATAATTTAAAAACTAAAAAACTTTTCGAAATTGATTTTTGTTATAATTAATTAAAATAACGTTTACATTATTTAATGTCCATAAATAACCAAAAGGAAATTAAATAATAATTTTATAAGCCAATATGATTGTGAATTTTAGATTTTTAAACTTACTCTCAGGAGAATTCCACTTAATTTTTTTACTTGGCATTCCACAAATAACTGGAATTTCTTGTTCATTATCTAAATTCAATCCATGTAATGAATTTGAAATCAATTTAATATTATTTGATTTAGAGGCAGCTTTTCTATATTTTTTATTCCATTCAAGAGTTAATTGATTTCTATTTATGTACAGATAAATATACAAAGATAATACTGAATTTTACATACAAATGTATTAAATACTACTTGTGTTTTTAACTTACTCTTGTCGATTATTAAATTGAATACGATGTTGAAAAATATTATTAAATCTATTTGCTGTGTCAGATTTAGAATATTCTTGTGTTTCATTTCTTCCATTCCTATAGAAAAATATAAGACAATAATTAAAATCTACAATAATCAAATTCAAGTCACTAAAATACTATAAAAATATTTAAGTTAAACTAACTTCACATAGCTTAATTTATTCTGAAAATCTATAGGAGTGATTTTACAATTTCCATTACGATACTCCAAATTAAAATGGCTGAGACTTCTAAAAATTATACAAAATATTAATTTTAGCTGCTAATTTTTTTTAAAAAAAATGTAAGCTTACGTTTCTTGATGCGATGAAACACTTAATAGATTATCGATGGCATTAGGAATGTTCACTAGAAATAAATCATTAAATTATATTTTATAATTTTTATAATGGATACTGGAAACAAGTGGATTGAATAAGGTCAGTGGTTACTTAAGAAAAATACCAGGATTGATAAAATTTATTTGTTGTTTTAATTTTTGGTAATAAAATTAATTATTCTTTAGTCACGCCCATAGCCTGTTCGCCAAAAGATTAAAAGTGTTTTGTGTTTACAACTGATGAACAATCTAGTCTCTCCGTTATCTTTGGACGGCTATCTTTTTCATCACACAATAGGTGAAACAAATATAGATTTGTGCACACTCTTAATCTTTCAGTGAACAAACTATAGTTATTTTATTATACCTTTTGAGGGATCTAATTTTGGTATTTTAAAAACCATTTTCAAAACAATCCATTTCTTCCACAAATTTCTAGCAGACTGAATTAGTGGTGATGTATTATTTTGATCTGGAAATAATCTGTTGACTTCTTCAATATGTTGTATTTGTTTTAATACCGGAAATTCCAAACTAAAATATAAATTAAATTAACATAAAAAAAAAATCTATTTAAATTAATTTTATTAGTCAAAATAACCTTTCAATAATATTTTTAACATTTTTTGGGATATTAGCCCAATCAGCTACAACATCTAAAACTTTTGACTTTGATATTGTGTTTCTATTTGAAATAGGAAGGTCTGATAATGTTCGTATAATCTAGAATAAAAATTACTCAAGTTATTTACTTTTGACTTTTAATATACAACTAATATACATTACTTCTAATTTTAAAATTTCATCATTATTATTCGAAACCATCCAATTGTGTAAAATACTTAAACCGTTGAAACTCATAAATAATTTTTTACAATTCAAATCATTTTCTCGAATAAATTTTAAAATATGTAATTGACTTATTGAATCTGTGATATGAACCATTAATTTGTTTAAATTCAATGTTGAGTTCTCCAAATCGGAACGGTTTTTATTCTTTAATTTACTTATATTTGTTAATTTTTCATCAAGCTTAAAAATCAATACATTAAAATAAAAATCAATATTATCTATGTATAATATATTAATATATAAATATTTATAATTCTTACTTCTTGCAGAAGATTTTTATTATAATTTTTAATTATTTTGGTTTTTTTCTTGGGCACTGCAGTTGAAATCAAACTACTTTGATTATCGCTTTCGTCAGAACTACTATTATGGTCTAGATTTCTACACTTTTTGCTAATAAAACCGCGACATTTAAAAGTACCACAATAACATTTCTGTTGAGCTGTATCACTAAATTAAAAATACATATTTATTAATTAGTATACTTATAAATTCTTTAATATAAATAATACCCAAAGATCTCGAAACTATAATCGAATGTAATTTCGTCTCCTTTTTTTATTGATGTTTTACTGAAAAATCCCATTCTGGATTCACCTAGAACATTCCACTGAAAAAAATATTTGAGTAAATTAAGTGTATGGTTGTGATGAGGAAATTCTATATACTTTTTCCGCAACACAATTGGGTTGACAACTGTGATTAATAAACCTTGTCACATTTCCTTTACAAGTTGCATCAATTATTACATTATGTTTTAATTGAACCATATAATTGTTTCCAATGTATAAATCTGATTGCAATCTTTTTATCATTTGACGATTGTTAATGACTTCTCCCATATATTCATCAATAAATGTTCCACTAAATTCAACATATCGTAAATATTATTAACACTAAAACTTACATAGGCCAATTAACTTTAAATTTAACTAGTGATTGATTTCTGAAGGAGGGACGGAGCTACTCTTCATTTTTTTTCATACACAACACCATACCCTTTTATTTTATTCATTAAGAAACGCAACTAAACTTAACATTTGTCTTTATATTTATTTTTAATGTTGATTTAAAAATAAAAATGACAAAAATGAATGTTTTAAGAATTTAGAAGTTTGTGATTAATTATTTAATATGTATGTTAAAATGTATGATTAATAATTAATTGAACACAAAAATTGGTTTTGAATTGTGATATTTTTCAAATTTTTTTATATTTGTATTAAATCTAAAAGACTTCTACAGATAATTTGAAGCATATGCTATACTCTGTTCAGAATAAGAATGGTAGGTCGGCAGCGACAAGTTTTCGCTGTTTCAATCAGGCGTTTCCCCTTCTACCACCAGTTAACACCTAACCCACACGGCACACACTGCCATATAACCCATTTATTACACAAGAAAAACAAATTGTGACAAAAAAAAAAAATGTCAAAATCAAGGTACTCATAAAAATGAACATATTAAGTGGGAAATTGTCTTACGCATTTTAATCGGGTCCTGTATGTATGTATATATATATATTTCTGTTATTAATTTATAAATGTATATACTTTTATTTAGTTTTATTATTATTACTATTTGAATTGTATAACGTAAATAAATAAATAGATTTTGAAATTAAGTTTATAATTTATCATTAGTTACCTAGGTATATCTTCCACAGCGAATAATCCATATCCTTTATTTGGAGTTTTAACAATCTCTGTACGCTTGATTTGTTTATTTTGAAACTGCTTATTTGAACAAATTGCCATCAATGAACAGCTAGGACCACTAAAAAAAAAAAAAATTAAAATTTTTTAATAAAAAAATAATTTTAATAACTTATTTTTTTTAATACCATTCGATATTCAATAAACGATTCAAACATTCAGATTCACATCCTTGTTTTCCTTGAATTTGATCTTCTTTTGAATATTTACAATGACAATTAAATGTATCCATATTATTAGTTCTATATAAAACACAAAATAACAATTATAAGCTAATGTATTTACTGTTTCTATTCCTTTAGGAAATGTATTTACTGTTTCTATTCCTTTTTTTTTTTTTTTTTTTTTTGCTCACACTCTTAACCAACATAGGATTGAATACCTAAGTTTATCCTACATAAATATGATCTCTCACTTCTTGTATACTTAAAAAAGCTATCTAAATATAACTCTCAATTCTACCAAACCTATTTTGGTCTCCTTCCAGTTTTTTACATATACATATATTAAATTTGGTTTATAAAATAAAATAATTTACTTGGGTTTTAATTTGCGTATTTCATAATTTTCTGCTGAAGTACACTTGCTTATGTCTTTTCTAAAATAACATTCAATATTGTCATATTATATTACACAAATTTTTAATGTCAAAATAATGAAACTTACTTATGCGGTTTAAAAATATTGTCAGTAATTAATGTAAAATCTAATGTTTTTAATTTATTTTCAAATTCTTCATCAATTTTCCGAGCATTTGATAATTGTCTTTCATGTTCTTCACGAATTTCTTGGGCCAACATTAAATAATCAAATTTTGGTTCATTACCTATGAATAAATATTGTTCCTGTAATAGAGCATTTTTATTATTTAAACGCTTAGATCTTCTTATCTTGTTATCAGATTCATCTAAATCATTTTCAATAGTTTTTAAATCACATTTATCAGATAGTATTTTGAATGTAATTGGATGTAAATCATTAATATCACACAATTCTTTTAAATTGTCAAAACTCTTATACATATAATCAACCTTTTCTTTTTTCGTTATTTTTTCATTTTTTTCTAAAGGCACGCTTTTTGAACGATATTCACGGTTAAATCTGCATTCAGTAGTATTATTAATCAAATGTATTTCTTCTTCTATTTCTTCATCAAACTCATTGTCTGAAAATATTTCTTCATTATGATATATTTTATTATACTCTCCATAGTAAAATTCCATATTGTTTACTAAAAAATTCAAAGCAGATGAATCCATTGCCAAGCAATTTGGAAAAGTTCGAATACGCCTTAATTTTGATTTATATATTTTCATAAGTTCATATTTATCATAACGTTTCATATGAATATTTGGTCCAGGATCTAAGTAAGAAACACTTTTAGAATATTGTTTTAGATTTAAAGTTTCAAATTCGCCAATATCTTCAGGGGTTTTTTCAATATATGTCGTAAAACTTTTGGATCGTCCTCGTTCAGAATAAATTATATCACTATTTGTTTTATGTGAATAAAGCGATAAGATATTAGTATCTTCTACACAAGAATTAATGCATTCATTTTTTCTTTGTAAAATAAGACTTTTAGATTTGACATTTTTTGGTAATCTTATATTCCAATTGATTTCATTAAAATCTAATGTAACATTTTCAAAATATAAGTCTGATTGTGTAATAAGATCATTTTCTTTCAATGCTTGGTTGTTAGAATCAATGTTTTTATTATTTGCAATTTCATAATCAACATCTAGATTGGTCTTTTTTGAAACAATGGACATTTCTGGAATTACTTCTTTTTCATCCAATTTATTCACTGTGTGCATTTTTTTTTTTGTATAAACGCGTTTTCTCTTTTTTCTTTTCTTCGATTTAGATTCATTTGACTTATTAGACACATTTTGTTTTGGTCTTCCACGACTCTTTTTTTCAATTATTTGAGGATTATTCTCTTTAAGTTCAAAGCCAGATAAATTTGGTGCAACAGAATTCTTATCACAATTTAATAAAAGAGGTACGTCATTCTGGGCAACAAGTCTTTTAGGACGACCTCTTTTTTTTTTAACAATATATTGATCAAACCTCTCAACAATGACACAACAATTGTCTACCAAATGATTATTTTTTTTATTCATTTCATCATTTACTGAAGTAACAGCCATGATAAATATTCAATTTTCTTCACAAAATGAATCAAAGGAATGTAAATTCATGTAATTAATAAATGTATATTGTTTTTATCTTTGCTATGATAGCACAATTCATAGTACTATATTTTTGTTCAAAATTAAATCCTGAAAAATAACAATAAATTGGTTATACAGTATATATATTGTAAATCTAAAAATATATTTGATCCTCAATAATGTCGGAAGGACGTAATGGATTTGCATGAAATTTAATATAGAGGTTAATTATACACTAGAAAAGGGCATAGAATACTTTTTATTGCAAATTGTTTACATAAAGGTGCGGAGAAGTTACAGTGATGCAAACAAATGTAGATTTCCGAATTACGAAATGTTTAATGATAATGAAATTGGTTTGTTACATGTAACCACACTTATCATTTGACGGACCTAATAATTATGTATAGACAGTACCTATAGTTCGTTTCAAAAGAGAGCACACCGGTTCTGCGCGTCACGACTGACGCTCGCGGCCGTGCAGAGGCCAATTTTCTCCCACTCTAGTACAATTGTAATGACGGAGTCGCACAATTATCGCTATCCAAATTTAATTGATGTATATACACCGATTTAAAATTAATTTAAATTACCTCATGTTCGATGGGCAGCAAACGGCGGCTAGCCTGTTAATCAAAGCATTATTCGTATACATTTTAATTTAATTTGTTATTATTTTTATCAAATACAGTCAAATACGCTTATTACGATGCCGGATAAAACGATTCCCAGCCATATATTTGGTTGGTTTTATATCTAATTTGCAGTAATTTTGGTCGGATATAACGATATCGGTTATGACAATAATTCGGATGTAACAATGTTATTTTGAAATGAAAATTGGTTTTTTTATTCGCCTAATAACAGTAAATCGAATTTCGTCCGATGCGATAATTCGTAATCTAATCTGTAATCAGATAATATACGTTTACAACAATAACATGTATATAACGCGTATCAGTCACCGTTTTGATGTCTATCCTAGTAAACAAGTTCCGTTTATCTTAAAAATATTGAATAAAAGACGTCGTTGTTTTTCTATCGCTGAAAAGTGAAAATAACATTTAGAAAATGGTGTTTCAAATAAAAATCTTTGTCAAGAGCTGAGAATTAGTCAATCAACTCTGTCTATCATACGAAAATCAAAGAACCAAATAAAAAATGTTTTTCTAAAAGACGTCACATCTAACAAGAGAATAAAATCTAGCCAACATCAAGATGTTGAACAGGCTCTCCTGGAATGGTTCAAAATCCAAAGATCTAAAAACATTCCAATAAATGGGCCAATACTCCAAGAAATAGCGAGTGAGTTCGCAGAAGCGTTTTAATAAGAAAGACTTTCAATGTTCTTCTTGGATTACCCGTTTTCACCAAAGATACAATATCATTTTTGGAAAAATAAATAGAAAATCGGCAAGTATTTCTATACTTGGAAAATTGACTGGAGCACGTTTGACTTGATTTTGATATAAAAATTATACAGATACTAACATTTAACTGCTGATGAAACTGAATTGTTTTTTTGTCTTACTCCGTCTCAAACATTATGTTTTAAAGGGGAAACTTGCAGTGAAGGTAAATTATCTAAAGATCGACTAACGGTTCTTGTGAACTCTAATATGAATGGATCGAACAAAAAAAACTGCTGGTAATTGGAAAATCTAAGACTCCAAGATATTTTAAAAATGTCAAAAACTTTACCGTTGACTACAGAAACAATAAAAAAACATGGAGGACTAGAGACATTTTTTCGAATCGGTTGAACGAATGGGATAAACAACTGGAAAAAGAAAAATGGCGTATCCTATTGACTGTAGACAATTGTCCGGCCAATCCTGTACAAAATCTGCATACAGTAGAACCTCGATTAACCGTCAGTCTCAGGACCAGAGCTTTGACGCATAATCGAAAAGACGGTTAAGTGAGCAACAAACATTTTTTTTAAACATACATACATATTATTTATTTTTTTAATAATTATGACATGCATATTGATATAATTAGATACTAAAATGCGCATGGCCACACGTGTAATATATAACTAACTGACTTTTCAAAAACAAAATGCGATCACTATCGCAATTAACTGCTTTTATCTTGCCCATAAAATATACATATATACATATGTACTTATCGCTTATCTAGTAGATATTGTCGGAAAGTTTTGGATAAACCTACTCATACACAAGGCGATAAGATTTTACTACAACGCGCAAGTATTCCGTGCAAGTGTGGCGTCTGGCGCTTGACGGTTAATCGAGGTTCTACTGTACATATGTTTGTTTAATAAATCAATTTTTCAAACAATTTTCAATTTTTCTTGTCTTCCGAATAAAACGAAGTTTGGATATAACGATCTGATTCTCTAGGTCCCTTGAAGATCGTTATAAGCGGATTCTACTGTATTTATTAGGCGCATATGTTTGTATTGTTTAAATTTGTTTCATTGCGATCGGACAGCTGGAGCGCGCTCGTCGTAATTGGTGGTAGTTGGTAGAAGACGCGCATCGCAGAACGTAAACTGATCGCCGCATGGTATGCTCTCTTTTGAAATAAATTATATATTGTTTTGAGTAAAATTTCAAGAAAGTAATTCTATTTAAAAATAATAATAAACAAACTGTAAATATTACAGACTAAAATTCATAAATGAAATCGAACTTGAGTAGAACGTACTCTTTTATTGTACTTATCATTTGGCACTCGGATTAATACATTAGTCTTTTTTCATACACAAATATGGGTGAAAGAAACTTCATAATGAAAAATAATAATTCAGTCGAATTACTAAAATATATTATTATTATTATTTCAACGTATTTTTGTTTTTTACAAAAATGTTGAAACAATGCAACGCATATACATGCCCTAGCCTCTAGCGTTATACGTATTAACACAAACTATAGTGTTTGGTAAACATTACAAACGGTATATTAAACTTGTAAAAAAAGGTTAGGATACTACGCAAGGTGTTTGAGAACCAAAGACAAATATCTTTTTATCGTGCCACCGCTTGAGTCGGGGACAGTGCAAAACAAAAAGGAAACTCACGGAGTAGACATTTTGTTAGGACCAGTGGCTTAAAAACTTACCGGAATCCAGACGCATCGCGTGAACGACGGCACAGGTTACAAGTGTGGACGCATAACACGCGCGGGAGCATTCCCTTAAACAACGAGCAATTGACGTTTCCACAGTACACATTCAACAGCGATGTTACTTTATCGAATGGCGCCGTGGTATTTTCACACAACGGCTCTATGGACAAAACAGCAGAGCGAACGTTATGTTTTAGACACACAACAAAGAAACGATATATACGTATATACAAACATCACTTGGACACAGTGTTTTAACCGTGTTGTGAACATGGAAATATATCGATTATGATGCGTTATTAATCAAATAACCTTGGAGGCGTACCACTAAACATGGCCGCTACGTTTGCACCACAAACACTTTTACCTGTCGATGGTGGAAAAAAAATTTCTATACTCTCTGACAAACGTTATGATTAGCCAACGTTGTAGATTTTCATGTGACTATATTGGCGCAGTGCGTCCGTCTGACGACAACGACGCCGCCCGTATTAAACGAAAATGCTCCCCCCACACAACATTTAATAATATGTGCGCTCTTTTTCGTTTTAAATTGTCGTTCACGTTGGTCACGCTGGTAGGATGATTTTCACTATTTTACGAGTGCGCGACCAATAACAATCTCGTCGGTCCGTCAATAGTTTCATTAATACACTGTGTGTGTATCTGCGTATATAGTGAACGTATCCATTTAATGGCCGTAGGTGGTAGGAGTACGGGAATGCAGTTGTTTTTACTACGGGTGTGTTTTGTTTACATATAATATAATATGCGACCATTGTTTAATCGCATTTTTAGTGAACGCGTATCTCGTTTTTATTCTGAAATTCATGGCATCAACAGATTACATAGTAAACGTATTGTGTTATCGTAATAGTCCTAACAGTCGGACGCAATGAATTAGGAATTTGGGCCGCGGTGTGTCGTCGTGTCCTGTGATTTCTCGTAACTGCGGAACGACGCCATTTTTACGCGCGCGTCTTATTTGTTTGCGTTTATATTGTACACCGTGCGTTTGAACCATGTTGTTTTTAGTGGTCACACGACTCCGTGACTGGAACGCGTAATTGACGTTATGCTTATATTTCCACTGCAGCCATATTGCTCGGGCCGTGGACATAAATTGTTGATATACGTTCGCCCGGGCACCTAAGGCTACACGTATCAATTAAATCACCAATGTGACTAAAATAGCTGGTATGTATCTTAATATTACGTAAAGAATAACGTTAATTGGTAATTTTAATATGTCGCTATTATAATTAAATAAATAATAAACACAGAATGAATTATAAATCAATGAAAAAATATTGAAATACAATAATTGTATTTCAATATTTTTTCATTTATTATTGATCAATTAAATTCATAATTAACCTAATTATATTCATCAATTATTGATTAATGGCTTAACAAATCAAAATAAATTGTAGCTGGTAATAATAAGTAAAACGCACGGTAAAATTCGCGTACATGCAGACTGACCAGTTACTTGTTGTTAATACATATTTCACAAAACATACAAAAGGGGTAACAATAGATAGATCTGCGAGTATAAAATAAACTCGACTATTTGAATTTTGATAATATACAATTAACGATACACTTCTAATATTTGAACCACTAATACATTACATGAAGACTATTTGAATTACTATCGAAATAATATAATAAAATAACGCGTATTTAAGGATGACCATTTTGTTATTAATAACGAGGCGTATTTAATGCGACAATTTTAAAACGATGGTTTTTTTTACGCATATTCGACACAATAATTCAACATTAACTTTTGACAGGAAATATAATTATTTAAAATATATGCGACAAAAACAATTTTACATATATGCAACGACGGCATAATTATGAAAAAGGGCGTTGGACCTCTTACAAAAATAAAATTAACGAAACAGATAATTATAATATAAGGCACCGGTCCAATGTGCGACCTACACATACATTTTTGGTCCAGTGTGCGACCTACATATAGGTATTACTGCATTTTTAATAGTTATTATAGTTATTAATTCAGCCACATCGCGACATACATTAAACTAATCGACAACTGTATTCTTACTTCGGCCAGTAAATTGAACAACTTGATGAACTGGTACCAAATGTGTCCAATGCCATACTAATTCCATTATCTCGGTTATTGATAAATTACTGTGACATCTATTATTTAAATCTAAGTAAGAAAAAAATTGATTTTGTTTTCGACTTGAACAATAAGTTTGGCAACCTCTTTTTGAACACTTAAAAGAAATGTATTCTTTAAAGGCACCGTCTGAGTTTCGTTTTTTACTCGTTCTCTCACATTCCTTTAATATACCACCACACTCTTCGTTGTTTCTAACTTTGGTACAACGATTATTATTTTCATTTAGTGATGGTAATAATTCTCGGTCTTGCAAGAATTGTACACACATTTTTAATATGTCGATATAGGTATCCTAATGTAGCACCACAAATTTACTAAAACTCACAATAACGTAATTCGACAAAGACAGTGAGACTGTAACTGAATGCCGAACGGTTTTACAATCATCACGTTTGTATCTCTACACACAAATAAACATATTTCCCCGTGTGGAAAATACACACAATAGCCATAGGTCGCACATTAGCCCAGCAAATATAAGAACAGGTCAATTATCAGTTGTAGGTCGCACATTGGACCAGTGCTTATTATAATAATAATAATGTGTGTATATTTTTGTTTATTTTTCTAGTGTTTGATATCGGTGAATTTAAGTATTATTTTCCAGCGCCAACACATATAACAAAATAAGTTTATTTAACTCATTTCATATCTCAACGTGTACACTTCATTCATCATGAATAAACAGTTGCCGGTAAGAATTCTGGTTTCAGATCCATCATTGTTTATCTTTGACTTAGATTTGTTTTATCTTACAATATTAAATATCCGTGTAAAAATTGTTCTTTTTTAATATAATACAGATTCATTTGAATGATCCTCCATTTCTTTCGGTTGGAACAGAAGTGAGTGCTAAATACAAAGGAGCTTTTTGTGAAGCTAAAATCAAAAGCATATTAAAAGTCGTAAAGTGCAAAGTTTGTTAATAATTTTTTTTCGATTATTATTGAATTTCAAAATATTTTGGTTATTTTAACAATTATAATAATAATATAGGTACAATATTCAAATGGATCAGTCTCTGTAGTTCCGGATGATATGATCATAGGACCTTTAAAAGTAATTTTTAAACACCTTTTTATACAATTTGAAATTCTAATATTTTCTTGTATTCAGGTTGGTACTACAGTTCAAATCAAATGTAATGATAAAATTGAGTTAATTGAAGCCATTATTCAAAAAATTCATGATTTTAGTCAGTATACTGTTGGTATGTATTTTTCTATAAAAAAAAATGTAATATATACCTACAAAAAATGTATTTATTTTTGTAGTATTCAATGATGGAGATATTGCATGTTTAAAACGGTCTTCTTTATGTTTGAAGAGTGGTAAACATTTTGTGACAAATACTTTTGACCAATTATCTTCACCTCATCCTGACCGTAATAGTGTAATAAATAAACGTAAAACTCAAAAACATACAAGAAAAATAGGGTAATTATTATTATATATAAATAATTATTAGATTATTTATTATGTAATTTTAATATTCCATTTTATTTATTTTTTTATAATTTAAGGGAAATAAAAGATATTTTGCAAAAAGAAGAAAATAATATCATTGGAAAAGTGATTTGTGTACAAACTAATGATAAAAAGAAAAAAAATAATTGGTTCCCTGGTCTAATAGTTTCTCCGACAGCACAACAAATAATTAAAACAAATATTTTGATTGATTATTTGGTTCGTTCGTTTAAAGACGGAAAATAGTAATTATTTTTTTTTTTTTCTTTTCATTACAGTAAAACAGAAAGTCTAGCTTGATTGTATATTCATATATAAATATATTTTTATTTTTATAACAAACTCTAATTTAATTATTTAGTTACACTGTACCAAAAAACGAAATTAAAGAATTTACGAAAGAAATAGCTAGTAAGGTTGAAAGCTCTACGCTCAAAACAGGTAACTAATTATGATTTAATAATTTAATTTATAAATAAACATTGATTAATAATTATTAATATTTTTTTATATAAAGCTGTTGAAAAGGCCATATTATATTTAGATAACGACGAATTGCCTCCTCATTGGGACCGTGAATTATTATTTGGTATTGATAAGAACTACATTACTTCTGATAGCGAAATGGCATATAACACTGATGTATTTGTTTTCAAAAATTTTATTATTATTAATGTATTTTATTATTTATTCATATTAATTTTTGTGTATTATTTGAAATAGACTTCAGATGAAGAATCTATTGAAGAAAAAGATCATTTTGTTGCTCAATTATTTAAATTTATGGATGATCGCGGAACGCCTATAAATGAAGTTCCTGTAATTAATGACATGGATGTTGATTTATATAAATTATTTAAGGTACTTTTTTTTAGTAAATTTTATTAATGTTATATAATAATTTATGTATAAAATTCAGTTATAAGATAATGTACTCAAAATCATGCATTTTGTTGTTTCAAATAATTATTTATTGGATAGCATTCATTTATTTTTAGGTAGTCAATAATTTTGGTGGTTACAACAAGGTAAATAAATTCAAACGATGGAAAGTGGTTGCTCAGAAAATTGGCCATCAAAAATCTGTAATGTCTGTTAAACAATTATATCAACAGTAAGTATAATAAACCACTATTTGTTATTATAAGGCAAATATATATATTTTTTATTTTAAATTTATTGTATGATAACATTTATTATCATAATATAGTTAAATCTAATTTATCTTATGGTCATTAATCGTGTACATTGTTAATTAGTCAGGGTTAGTCATATGTTGTATGTTGACCAATTTACATGTTCCTTTTGTTGTCATGTTTCTAACAAATACATTTTTTATATTAAAATGCGTTTAAATTTATATATTTTAATTTACAATATACGAGGTGTGATCAAAAAATACCCGAACTGTACTAATAATTCTTATATCGATAAAGATAGCGAAACCTCGATAATGGCATTCAATTGAGTAACTTCTATTGATTATTATGCCATTAGTTTTAAGTCGATAAAATTTTATTTTATTTCTCGGTGTTTTTCCACAACTATGTTTTAGTCGTTCTTTATTAGCTGGTGCCCTGGAGAGTTTGATAATCCGGTTTGCAATTAGGTTGGGATTAATACGAATTTCTTTTTTGACAATATTTCTGTTGTTGCCTCCTAGCTTTTGGAGCCCATACCTTATGACTTGAATATTTAAAATTAGTTTTCTCAACTAGTTTAATCCATTTTTCATTTCGCTATTTGTTTAAGGCTTTAATTAATTAATTCGCGTCCTCTTGTTTGTGTGACGTTTTATACCTGGAATATAATTTTTCATACTCCGTATTAAAGCCAGGTATATAGTTCTTCCTTACCCTTCTAGGGATGAATTTTTTTGCTGTGCTTATGACTAGTTTAGAGATATGATCATATTAGAATACATGTTTACAATAATATATGTATTAGGTATGTGTATGTATGGATGTATGTGTATATTGCATAAATGTGTATTGTTCTTTAATTTATATATAATCTGTACCTTGGGCTACGCCCATAATGTATGTAAAATAAAATAACTAATAGTTTGACTATGACAGGGACGGATAGACATGATTTGACCAGCCCGGTAAAAATAGAATCTAGCGGTCCATATGATCATATCCAAGGCCACCCGAGGGGATTCCACTCCCTCCTTCACTATTTTAACAAGTTGACAATTTTTTGATAGTGAATACCTTTTTTTTTTTTTTTTCTTCTTATTTTGGGAGTTTGTAAAATCATAAAATTACTCTTCAATTGGCAAATTATTGAATAAGTAAAGGCCTTCTTTTTTTTTTTTTTGGAAACAGCCTCCCCACTATTATTTCTATGGGGCGGCCCTGATCATATCCAAGATCCAATAAAACATTTTATTATCTAATATATATCTGTGGTCAAACTCCTTCGAAATGACTCAACCAATTTCAATGAATTTTTTTTTGTATATTTGGTATGTATGAGAATAGGTCGTAAAATATTTTTCACCCTTTACTCCCACCCCCATTTTTTAATCGATTTTAGATCACAAACATCGTAACACGAGATATTTGTATATTAGATTATTATTATTATTACTAATTAGTATATCTAGTTTATTGCATAAAATAAATATGAAATTTATAATTTTATAATAATGTAATGGTGGTAACTCGGACGACCACTGTATTAAATAACATTTATATATTAATATATTTATATTAAAATAAATTAACCGGTTTTTCTTCTAACAATTTTGCTTATTTGTGTCTGTTACAATAAACAATGCCAGCTAGACACAAGGGGGTCAATTTGGGTTGTTAAACGAATAAATCAACAAACATGCGAAATAGTAGAGCAGAAAGAACAGATGAACAAATTTAACAAGATAATGAAAATATGTATGTAAGCATGTGGCAATTGCATGCATATCAATCACGAACTGAACGTAATCAACAACGACAAGTAGAATGGAGACAAGCACGAAAGTTCATAATTGACACACACAGAGCAAATGGCCGACAACGCCAACAAGTATATTAAGCGTTTACATCCGCTTTGTTCTTTCGGCTTACGATCGAGTACGAGCCAGATATTAAATATTCCGCTCATTCGCAAGTGATGATTAGTGCTACGAACAAAGAATGTCCTGTGCATTAGGAAAAATGCAACTACCAAAAATTGAAACACCACCAGAACCATTGAATGACTTGCTCATTAACACGGATCCAAATTCAAACCTGTTCTCAAAGTCCATTCGCACATTCAATTCATGTTTCCAAATGACATCGTTCGGAACAACAGAAATAGTTCACAATACTGCGGAAAATGGTCAACAATTCAATTCAACATTCAAAATCAAAGGCCACATATACCATAAAGTGGGCTCATTGCTATCAATGTCAAACAAACCACATACATTTTTAGAAATATACTCTATGGGTGGTGAGGACATCAATCTTATCAATGCTTATGCATTTATTAGAAATAACTGCTAAGTTTACAATATATATTTTGTTTTATATGTTGTATTAATAAATGATAGTTGCAATAAATGCTCGACTACTCATGTCGATTACCATACGACGTTATTAAAATAACATGCTATCTATCATTCTTTTAACTAAATATTCGATTTCCAATTCAACCAGTTATCGTCGCTTTGTTTTTTGCAAACAAATACATGACATTCATAGCGGCGAACCGTTGTTTTATTGTTTTGATGTTTCCGCATAGCATAGCCCTGACCTTTCATAATCTTCTGAAACACTAGATACATCAACGGTATCTTATATTTAGAAAGAAATACTTTTAGTTCTCTAGGGAGATTTTTTATTTTGGCTCTATTCTTCAAATGTTCTTCTAGAATGCTGAATAATAACCTCTCGATAATATTCATTCTTGAACATAATTTCTGGGATATTCCATTTTTAATCATATTATTAGCCATGAAAATTACATGAGCATTAACTCCAGCCATATCCAAAAATTAGAACAATAGAGCTAGAGGCCATCTTCAAGTTTTTTTAGTTGTAGAATAATTGGAACATTTGTGGTCCATGGTATCAATACCTTTAGTACAATTGTAGTCCAAAATTATGGTTGGTTTCCCTAAATCTTCATCAATTTCATCCTTGTCGTACATAGTGAACAGTAAGACAACAATTTTTTTTTTTGTATGTATGAAAGTAGAGTGCATTTATCTTGAAAACCGAAAATCATTGAACCAATATTTCGAGTTGAGTTATTGAGAAACTGTGGAGGGATTTTGGCTTTGTTTTTTTTTCATTGTCCCTTTGAATAAAGTCCATTTTCTAGTAAATATATTGCTAATTTGTAATTTGTATAATAATTATCTGTAGTTAAATTTCTGTTTGATTTTTTTATCGGTTCAACTAATCTTTTTACAATGTCCATTAGTTTATTTGATACATTGAAATGTACGTCTTTTTCCACAATAAATTCCGAAATTGTACACATAAAATGTTTTTGCATCACACATGGCATACATTTTTAGCCCATACGTGGCGGATTTTGCTGGCATATATTGAATAAAGCTACAGCGATCACTTATGTGAGAATAAATTTATCTTATTGCTGCCAATTTATCGGTAATTTGTCTTTTCTAATCAACAAATCATCAAACCCGAGTGACCTTAGTAAAAAAAGGGAATCTATTAATGCCAAATGCAGCTCTGCATATCATCAACCCAGTACCATTTGTTTTATCAGCTTTGTTGCTTTTATTTATTGATAATATAAATAGAATTCTAAAGAGAGCCATCATTTCAGATCTATCGGTCATTTTGTAATCCTTGTCTCATATATTCTCTGACTAAACGCCTTCTTTCGATGAATAAATTGGTGTACTCAACTGTTTTGTTAATCATTTCAAAAGAAAATAATCTGAGGAAAGCATCCATCTCAGTTTTTACAGATCTGGCAATATGAGTAGGCCCAGACAACGTTTTGATTAGATTTTTGGATTTTGTTTTTCGTGTAGTTAGGGTTAACGAATTACTAAATCAAAATGTTTCACAGTTTTTCCCAAAATAGATTTCAAAATCATTTACATTTAAAATTGGCTGTTTGTCATCTTCATCCTCCAAAAGTTTACTGCTACTGGAATTGTTGTTTTCTATGATGATTTCATCTTCTTCAGAAAGCTCTTCGAAAAACCTTGTGACATCTTCTGGACTATAAAATTTATTTTGATGGGCTCTTAAAAAAGTTGAAATAATCATTGGTGAAAATTAAAAGTGCGCAAACCACGTTTTTTTTATACTTATATGAATAAAATTAATAAATTACATCACACGGTCATGATAAATTTTATTCCATGTTATCAAATTTTTATATATATATATATATGGGTATTAGAATAAAAAAAGGAAAAACTTGGGCAAAAATAATAAAAATATATTTACATTTTTTCACCCTAAAGGATTAATGCAATTGCTAGTTGGACGTTTTTTTAAAAAAAGAACAATAGAATTTTAATATTCATTTTTTTATTTTAATATTTAATGTATTAATGTCAACTGAATTAGTTATAGTAAAAGACATAATAAACATACATTATAACAAATGTCTATAAAATTTCACAACTTGGACAAACATCACACTACAACGGCCACTACTCGAATATTTAGTGCCAACATAATACATACAACAATCATGGAACAAATAATAAATCCATATGTATACATGTTTTTTAATTGTAATAAATTGAAACGTTCTTAAAATTTTAAAATACCTTTCATGATTTTTAACTTAAAATTATTTTATTCTATTATATTATTAATTTAAATAAATAAATAATTAATCTATTTTATTATTTATAGGTATCTACACAGCTTTGAAGATTTCTACCGAAAATTAGGTTGCACAATGATAAATCACACTCGAAACGTACGATCGCGTAATAGCAGATTTAGCCGAAGTATTATAAGAGATATTGATAAGGCACAACCTGTTCCAATTGACAAGAATAAACCTATATTAACTAAACAAGAATCCAGTGGAAAAAAAAATAATTCAGTAAAAAATATAAGAAATGAGGAAAAGCTTTCTTCTTCAATTAATGATAAGAAAAAAAATAACAGTAATAAATTGCCAGTCAAATGGGATGCTCAAATTTTAGAAAACGCACATTCTAAAATTAAGAAAGAAGATTCAGTTGAAACTGAAACTGTATCCATTAATAAAAGAAAAAATGTGTTTGAAAAAGCAATACAAAAAACTGTTAGAACATTAAAAACTTCGGATACCCCATTACTTGGTTCAAGAAAAATTAGAGCTATTAAAAAAAATATCAAAACTTTTGTTAAAGCAACAACTCCATTCAAAAAAGCAAAAAAAAATACATGTACCATAAACCAACATGAAAATTTACCCAAAGTAAATTTAATTTATTTTATATCAAAGCTTTTTAACATATTTTCATATTTTTTTTTCAGCTAACAAGGTTCAAATCCAAAGAAGATATACCACCGATTAAAAGAAAATTATCAGTACTTAGTAATCATGATGATAGTCTAACTGAATCTACTTCAAGTGGATTAAATGTAGAAAATTCAAATAAGATTAAACATTTTGATAATTCTATATCTGAAAAGATGAAAAAAAAAATTGATCCGTTGAATGAAGATTTTACGATTTCCATTGGAGACAATTTAGTTGTATTTTATGGTGATAATAATAATACTACTACATATGATGCAAAGGTATTTATTTATTTATTTAAATATAAATATATACTCTTCAGAATAAAAGCGGTAGTCAGCAGCGATGAATTTTCATCCGTTTCTCCTTTCTAATTAAATATAATAAAATAATAAAAAACAATTATTAGCATACTTGTAATACTGCATTATAATTATATCGAGTAGGTATACTATTGTATTATACAATTTAAAGTAGATCAATGCCACACTCGTGCATAGAAGTCGACCGTCGACTACCGCTTTTATTCTGAACAGAGTATATATTTATGGACTAATTTTCTATTAAATAATATGCTATATCAACCTACCTTCTTCACCATAGTCTCTGCGTTCTGAAAGGATGGTCGATATTTATACCTATTCCTATCCAGTTAAGGAGCAGTCAGCTGGCTATTTCCTACTACACTAACCGGTCTTTTGAATCGGGTTGTTGAAACGATATAAATAAAGTTTTCTAATTTATATTTAACAGGTCCTAGAAACATACCTGCAATTATTTGATTTTTAGTTATTTGTATTATTATTACTGTTATTAATTGGTTGTTTGTAATTTAAATTGTAATTATTAGTATAATTATTGTTATATAATTTTGGGTTATCATAATTGGTTCGGTATTCATTCACGTAACCATGTATACCTGAATTCTCAAAATTATTATTTCTAAATTTTGGATTAGGGTAACGCAAAATAATAATTATTTTGATTGAAACCTCGATTATTTTTATTTTGGTTATAATTATAATTATTTCTATTAAATATTCATTTTTATTAAAATTATTACGAATATTATTGAAATTTTCATTATTATCTTTAAAATTATCCCCATTATTATTATTATTATTGGTTGGTAGCTAACAATTTGTAAAAAAAAGACAAGTTTTATTAATAATAGTGGACTGTATTTCATTCAATTATAAATATTTTCATTCGTTCAATAATTATGCTGACACGACTCCAATGATGGAGAGCGCGCAACGTCGATAATGACTTACAGATTACGATTAATCAACAATTTTAAAGGTAGCATCGTATCATACTACCGATTAGACATTACATGATATACTTTCGCGTGTACAAATAAAACGCGATGGTTTGAACTTTGAACCATTGCTGCCCACCTTGACAAATGTAAATTTTCAATCAAATACAAAAAATATATATATATATATTACAAAAAAAAAAATAATAATAATAATAAAGAATATAATGACAATGACCTTCAAAATATAATAATTAATAATAAATAGACTTTATATAACGAATTAATACAATTAATATTCATTTTAATATATAAATAACATTATGGGCTATACAAATTACATTTTTTTCGTGTTTTACGGGAGTTTTGAAAAAATCTTTGCCCCCTTTTTTATTTATTTTTCGAAAATGGTAAAATACTTAAGTTACGTGCCGCGCGATGACATTCACCATAAGCTGTTTTGATCCAAGCCGAACGCACGACACCGTTGAGACCTGGTTAAACACTTATTACACGACCCAATTTCCAATCGCGGTAATGAAATTGTTTTTAACGGAGCTACTTTCAATTTAGCGCATATACAGTGCTCAAGCTGTTTTCATCTGTGCAACGCAAATAAAGACAGGCTCCATAGTTAAATTAACGCATTTGTGTACTTGGATATCTCAATATCATCAATGTTGGTGTAACGGCTAGGAATCGATATTCTATTTAATAATGATAAATCTTGTTGATAATAGTTCTATTTACTTGTTATTGTATCAGGTAACGGATTGTCTCAACTGTACTGAGACTACCATAAATCTTGAAGTAGTAACTTAGAACGTAAGATTACTGGACCCACTAGAGCTGAGGGATCGAAAACGGTTGCGATATGTATGATAAAATATTTCGTTTTGTTAGAGCCTTACTTTTCAACTTATCCTTAATTTGATATCAGAACGTATCTTCGTGTGAGTCCCAACTTAATACAAGAATTTTTGATATCTTATTGTCTTCCTCGCTGCCCCAAGTCTTCATCATGTTCTTTGTCTCTGGTAGGTTCTTCATGATTTCCGTAGTTTTCATTTAAATTTTCCAATAGCTCGGCATCGTTTGAAGACCATTTTGTTAGTTGCATACCACAGCTTGTTTCAATACTTTTATTAGATCATTACGTAATTGTATCACATCATTTTTTGTAGATGCACCACCTAAAAAGTCGTCCGTATAAAAATACCGTATAATTGTTTCGCATGCTATAGGATATTCTTTCTGTTTTATTTCAGCTAATTTATGTAAACAACCGGTTGTTAAAAAAGATGCCGGCACAATGCCATAAGTCTCTGTAGCTAACTCGTATATTTTTATCGGTAAATTCGGATCTTCTCGCCACAAGATTCTTTAGTAACGTTTCTGACTTTGAGACATCTTTATTTAACGGTACATCTTCCGGATATCGGCAGTTATTACGAATTTATGTGCACGGAATCTAGCTAAAATGTATATTAATTCGTCTTGAAGAACCGGCCCTTTCAACAATACGTCATTTAAACAAATTCTTGATGACGTTTTGCATGAAGCATCGAATACAACTCGTACCTTCGTAGTCGAGCTATTTTCATTTATCACACGGCGTGATGCGGAAGATAACAAGCTGTATTTACATCTTATCGTTTTTATCATTCATTGGCTCCGTGTGCCCCAACCTTCTTTCGTATTTCGACATAAGTTTTAAATATTCGATTCTTAAATTTTAATTATATTTCAAACGTATTTCTAAAGCTATCAATCGCTGTTTCGCGATGTCATTCAATTTTCCCATATTCCATAAGTTTTTGCGAAATGGAAGCTGAACTGTAAATCTTCCACTCGAGTCACGTGTTACGCCGGAATCAAAACGCTGTTTTACACGCCTTTTTTCCTATGTTATAAGGACAACGTTTTGGCACCTCTTCTATTTGCCAAAATCTTAAAAGCAAATTTCCTATTTCGACATTACTATTTTGCATGTTTACATACACATACGCAATAAACCGATCATGAATTTTTATTGCGCATCTTCATCGGTACGAGACCAGAAACTATCTCCGCCAACCTAATCGAATTTCTTGTAACACTGGTCCACCGTGAATTGTTTTTGTATTTGTCCTGGTTCTCGAGTAACTCGAAAGAGTGACTAGTTCCGACTAATAAATCGATATTTTACGGGTTTCGAAACAATGAATCCGCCAGATTTAACTCACCATGTGTTACAAATTGATCTGCATTATATTTCGACGGCAATTTATTTGTGATACGCGGCGGGACTACCGAACACGTTATCTCGGTGGAAAAATCGTTTATGCGCGATACAATCAAAATTGTTACGGACGACGAAACATTTTGGATTTACTCGTAATTCCCTTTTCAACTACTAAGGTCAAATATTACTGTTGGCGACGGCGTTTTTTTTTTCCGAGGACAGTTGACGCCAATCGCACGCACCCGGGACAATCGGTTAAGACCCAAAGATTATACGTGCATTGGATATATGACAGAAAAGGTTTAATAAACTCGTGTAAAAAGACATGACGATTAATTACAGTTAATGAACAAAAAATCGTACTAGTTTCGAACTGGTTACACAATCCAGAAGGGGGGGAACAATAGTAGACACCACCGCCGTGGAACTGCTGGTGGTGTCGTCGAGCAGGCTGAGGAGCAGCGTAGTGGATTCGAAGCGTGACTCAAACACGACGAGAGCACAGTCGTATGAGCAAGTCGGCGGAGCAGCACAACGGTGAATGTAGTATTCACGACGGCGGCGAACGAGAGAAAAGGAATAACGGAGCGGTGACGGACGCGTCTATCGCGAATCGGGCATAACAGTGTTGTCACCGTATGCCGCGATGAACTATGGTCCAGGGAGCTCTGAGCCTCGGCTGGGTGTCGATGGTGGCAAATTTAAGACTACGCGAGGCGCGAACAATGACGGACAGTAATGACACAGTGAAATTGTATCGTTATATATTGATATATATATAAATCCAAATTAAAGAAATGGAAAAATAGTTATATATTAGTTAAGAAAGCTATAAGTAGTATTTGGCCCTTTCCCATCTTGACCTGCTAAATATTATAGAATTCTGTTTTAGATATTTCTCAGTCTATCTGATAATATAGATTTATAATTTATTAACTCCATAGAAATTTTCATTAAATTATCTTTTTTCAGGTTCTTAATATTTGTAATATTGAAGGTAAAATTAAGTATTTTGTTCATTACAAAGGGTGGAATTCAAGATATGATGAATTTATTGACTTTAGTCGTATTGCTTTAAAATGTAACAGCCCGGAATCTGATGATGTTGATTCATTAAAATGCGAGGTATTTTAAAGTTTTTCTTATTATACTATATAATACAACTTTTAGTAAATGTATATTTATATTTAAAATTACTAAATAAAAACCCAATATAATTATTTAGATTTTAATTATATATATCATATATGTAATTTACAATTATTAGATATTGTGTAATTTATATTATAATGTGATAAGCAAGCAGCTTTCAGTCCCATTAAGATTATATTCTTATAAAACAAATTTATTAAATCTATTTTTTTCTATTATAGAAGAAAAATATAGATCAGAAAAAATTAGAAAAAGTAGTTAATAGAACTCGGCGTTCAGTTACTCCAAGTCAAGTATCAAAAAAATTGCCTAGTACATCCAGTGTTCGGCTGACTAAAACATGTGATAAATCATTAACAGCTATTGGTAAATATACTATCAAACAATTTATTCTTCTTCCACGCACACGTCAGCAATCTTCATATCACACTAAATCGCATTCAACCACTTCTTTGGTCTTTCTCATCCTCTTACAACATTCATTTCCATAACTGTTCGTACCGCTTCTAAAGTTTCTCTTTTCATAACAAGATCAAACCACTCAAATCTATTCTCATCTTCTCCATGATTGACGCTACACCTATGCTTCCTTTCACATATTCATTTCTTATCCTATGTTCTCTTGTCATTTTACTCATCCATCTAAGCATTCTCATTTCTGCTTTATTTTTTTGTCCGCCGCTCAACACTCTGAACCATACAACATAATATATAGTTGGTCGCATTACACTCTTATAGAACTTACCTTTCAGCCTCATTGAAAACCTCTTATCACACAGAACATCAGATACTTCTCTCCACTTAATCCTTATTTTTATATTGCAGATGGTAATTCAGATTCTGAAACTGAATGTTTAGAAAATACACAAATAACAAAACAGCATAATAAAAAAAGTTATCTTGCGGTAAAAAACATAAAGACTGAAACAGACGTTGCAATAAAAACAGAACCTTCAGATATTGATCAGAATAAAAAATTAAATCTTAAAACCTATCTTACAAAAGAAATGCTTATTCAAAAACATTCACCAAAAAAATTGAAATCGTGTGCTATGAATGATAATGTTACTGAAAAAAATGAAATTTATGATCATGATACACTAAAAAAGCAATGTGATTTTAATTTGGAAACTGAAAGCTCAACATCTAATTTAAATAAAGAACATATTGAAGAAACACGAAATGACTTTCCAAATATCAATGTTCAAAGCGAATCAAAAACTGCACCAAATCATTACTTGTCACCTAAAGAGAAATTTGAAATACACAATCAACAACAAATGTTTAATAAAAAAACTGAAGTTGTTACAGAGAATTCAGTTAAACCTCAAATTCCTGGTTATAGATCATCATCTGATAATAATGTTAATAAAAAAAAAAGGACAAAATTGGCAGTAAGTATTTGTAAGAGCGCTTATGGTAATGATACGTTTGATATCAAAATAATGAGATCTGATTTGGAACATCGTGGATTAAGTACTATTGACTCTTACTTGTTAGGCAACCGACTTGGAGAAGAAAATTTAGAATCTACTAAATTGACTGCAGATGATATTTATGAATTTAAAGAAAATGAACCGTGTGATTTAAAAATTAATACTTCTATCAATGAAGATACTGGAATAATAACTCATAAAATTGCTGAAGATGCAGAGCTTCCAAATTCGTATAATTCTGAAAAATCGATTGAACTCTCAAAAGTTATTGATAAAAATGAATCCATGATACCATTGAAATGTGATAAAAATGATGAAAAATTTACGAAAACCCCAAATCTTAAAGAAAGTTCATTTGCTGTTAATAGATCTAAGGAATTATTTTTAAACTTAAAAGCTTTAAGTAGTGAATTTAGATCTAGATATTTATTAAATCGGGCTGAAATTGAAAAACAATGTTTGAATGAACCTCCTTTTGAAATCAATGAATCCGCTATTTTAGGTAAAATGTTAAAATATTATTTGCCAACCCCCGAGGAAATTGAAAATGGTTTTTTTACGAAAATCGATAAAATTGAATTTGATGACAATGATGATGATGATTCAAAGCTTATAGAAGAAATAAATAAAACTGAAACTAATTGTCAAATAGATACAGATGAGTACAATTCTCCTAATAGACAAATTGAAAATACAGAAAAACAATCATTATTACCTCAGACTACACAGAAATTAGCGAATACAGATTCAGAGCTTCAAAGTTCATTGGACATACCGAAAAATATCGATGATGAAAGTACAATTTCATGTAATGAAAGTTTACAAAATGATCTTACTCAAAATGTTGAAATGTATACACATTTTGAAAATCAACCAGATACAGGAAATATTTATCAGTTTTATGCTGATAATGATAATAGTATTAAATCAGGATTTGAATTTAAATCAAATTCTATATCACCGACAATTGAACACACAGATAATATTCAGTCAATATTAAATAAACCTAAAACTTATGAAAATGATATTAAAAATTCAAGTTCATCTAAAAATGAAAACGTAATATTTCCTGAATTAGAGTGCAAAGAAATATTTGATGAAAATACACTGAACAATGATTTAGTTACAAAATATAGTCGAAAATCTTTGGATTATATTCACAAACCTAGTACCAGCAAACGGTTTTTTGATTCAATACATGAATCTAGCAAAGATAATTATGAAACAGAAACTTCTAGCAATTTTGCAAATAATGACGGAAAAAATGAAATCTATGAAAACATTGCTTGTACTAAAATAAACAATTCATTTGATAAACCTCTCAAACATTATACTAATAAAAAAAATTGTAGTGCAGATAAAGATATAAATAATGTATTATTCTGTGAAGAATCTATCCCGGGCAGTCCAAATGGTGTACTAGAAGACCAAGAAAAAATTTCTGTGAGACAAGAAAAAAAAGAAACTGATAATAATCGATCTATTTGTGAAAATAAAAATGTAGCTTCTATAATATATGGAATTAATCAGTCATTCAACAAACCAATGATGACTTTTGTAGGTGCATCTAATGAAGAAATAAATGAATACACTAATATTATTAAAAAGTAATTTTATTAATTTATTATATAAAATTAAATATATTTTTATAATAAAACATAAAAATTTCAGTCATGGAATACTTGATCATAGACATTTACAATTCTTGGCTGATGTGTCAAATAAAAAACGAAGTTTAATAAAACCCGCGGAATTGGATGTTGAACGTAAATAATAATATTATTATCATTATTACTATTATTAATAATACATAATTTTACAGAAACTGTAACAAAAACCAAATATAAGAATAGTCATGAACACAATTCAGTATTAAAACGGAGTAAAATGTCATCTACAACTATTTCAACAACTGGTTAATTATTTGAAAAATTTTATCACATTAATTTTATTTGTTTGAAATAATTCTTCACTATAATGTGTCATAAATATTTTGTTTGTTAATAGAAGGTAGTAATGTTCAAAATTCAACTGAAATAAAAATATCAATACCTCAGGAAAAAGGAAATTCGCTAGATATTTTCAGTTAATAAATTTTGTCTAATTATATATTATGTATATATTACTAATTTTCTTTTTCTTTTCAGCAAAAGGTATGAGTTCTGTTCAACGACAAGCAATAATTTTAGCCAAGATAAACGAATTACGAAAAGAATATCTTTTAATTAAAAACCGCTTATCTCTTATAAACCGAAGAAGAAAAAAAATTAAAAAACGAAAGAAGGAATTGTTTAGTAAAATAATTTTAGCTAATATATCTTAGATTACTTATATATATATATATATATACATATATTCATTTAGATATAAGATTTTATTTCTTAATTTTTCTATACAATAATAGACACTATTATCCATTTTCATTACACATAGCAGTTTATTTATTCCAAAATATTTTATATTATAAAATATTTGAATAATTTAAATATTGAAGTATTTTAATATTTTTCTTATGAATTGAATTCTATTAAATTTACTGATTTAAATACTTTTTTTTGTTTCTATCAGTAATGTTTTTTTTATATGTTTTATGAAACCGCAGATAAATTACATTATGTTGTCAGTGTAGATCTTATTAGTGTAGCTAAAAACTGAAATTCATTGTTTATTTTCAGAAATAATTAGAAGAGATAAGAATTTGATTAGATAAGATTTGGAAAATTTAACAAACTATATGTAATTAAATTAAGGGTCCTATAATAACTTTTAAAAACTGTATAACAGTCTCCCATAATTTTAATTGTGAAATTATTTAATTTATTAGTTTTCAAAGATTATTACATTTTAAGTATTATTATTAAAAATAACATTTATTGAATTATATTAAAAGTATTTTTAAGTATAATTATTAAAATAAAAAAAATTGGTTTAATAAATTATCATATCCAATGTCAAAACTAAAACTAAATTACAAATTGCGTTCATTTATCTTTGATGAGATGACTTTAGAGTCATTTTATTATCAATGCTCAATTTTTATAATACAATAAAGTACTACAAATTTTAAATATGAACTATTATATGATCAAAAAAATCATTAAATATGCGTTACGATATGCCCATTTAATCTCATTTAACGGAGTGAGGATGGACGCATATATATATATATATACAATATACACACTTCCAATGGCTATAGCGGTATACTGAAGACTGAATCTTAGTTACCTTTTAATTATTAAATACAATATTTTAAGCAACAATACATTTTCGATACACGAATACATAAATGCAATACATAAACACATTGAAGGTTGTTATTGATAACTTATTGAACTTATCAATTATACCATTGATTTTATAATAAACATATATAATAGCCTATTATAATATACTTATATATAATAAGCTTATATATATAAGTATATTATAAAATCAATGATTATACTGTAAACAATGGAATTGTAATAGTATAGAACAATATAGAAACGACGCCTCGGGTTCCTAACAAAAATTTCAGAGGCCTAGACAGAAGTTGGCATCGAATTTTTGAACGATCAATCGAAGTCACTAACGTTTATCTTGGTATGAAACTATAATGTTCTATGATAAACACTCACTATCTATGATAATGCTACGAAAGGATATTACCATAGGCATATATAAACTACAGTACGGTCCACGAAAACGTGCGGGTGACCGCTGCGCGCCTCGTGGCGATTTCTCTGAAAGCCAGTATACCTCGACATATTGTGATCCGTGCCGACTGCCGATGTTGCAGCTGGCGCGGCGTGTCAAAATTTAACGGGAAATGGTTTACCACCGAGTAGTTTACCAACCACCGACGCAAAATCGCCACGAGGCGCGCAGCGGTCACCCGCACTTTTCGTGGACCGTACTGTAGTTTAAATGTCTATGGATACTACCAAATCGTGGTACTACCATACAATAAAACTCACTATTAATGTGAAAGTACAAAATACAATGTCAACAGCTGTTATTTTCAACCGTCAAGGTCCATGATACTACCAGTTTTCCGGATTGAGATAACAACAATTTCAAAAAACGAAATTTATAAAATAATACTAACTATACAAAATATAAAATATACTTTTCAGCATAGACATGTAAACTAATGGACCGCGCATTCCACACCGCTGACCATTTAGTTGTCGGGGACGAAATACAGTCAGAGAGAAAACACACCTTATGGGCCATATCATGGAAAACGAAATATTTTATTTTTTCATCCATTTATCGTTATCAAAAATATAAATAATAATAATAATAATAATAATGAACATAATATTATTACTACGAATACTATGTAATTAATTAAATACCAGCAAAATATATATATAAGGAAAGTCGTTTTTTTATGGTAGAATACACGTGTGGAAATCGGAAAAAAAACTATTGAAATGACAAATAATAATAATAATTTATTAAATCGGAATTAAAATCCGTTACAAAATAATTTGTTTGAATTTTTATAATAATTTAATATTGTAAATGATATTGGGAAACGTATTCGTATCGCTCATCGTTCGAAGGCGGGAAGCGGTAACCAATTTGTTATATTATAAGGACTGTCAGCTGCCATTACAGGATTTTTCAAATACCAACGCACACAAACATACGTGCAAGAAATTATTAAAATATATTTCACTGTGAGGTATAGTGAATTAAATAAGCCAGTTTTTGTAAATAATTAATCACGATTTTTAATATCGTATACGCTTTTCTTCTGGGTTTAAAACGATGATTATTACGACGCTTCACTACTGTGTACTTCCTCTCACATATTCATTTCTTATCCCATCTTCTCTTGTCACCCCACTCATCCATCTAAGCCTTCTCATCTCTGCTACACCATGCTCCGCTGCTCTATTTTTTTTTTTTGTCCAATTTCAATCTACTCTGAATCATACAACATAGTTTGACTCACTACACTTTTTAACAACTTAAACTTCAGCCTCATTGGAATTTTCCTTTCGCACAGAATACCAGACACTTCTTTCAACTTGATCCACGCGAGTTGATTTATTATTTTTTAAAATATATTGCTTTATCGAGCTTTTATATTAATAATATACAATATTTGTGTATATCATTTTTGACGATTCCCCTATTAGGTATATCTGCAAGCGCGAAACGGTCGTTGTCTACGCTGAAAATTATTAAACAATATTATTTAAAAAGCATATAATGACTGGTTAAAATGGCCTGACATTACTTTCAATCGAAAACGAAACAGCACGAAGGGTTAACTTCAAGGATTAATGGATAAGTTTCTCGAAGCAAACAGACGAATGAAGGAATTTTGTCATTACTTTAAATATTTTAAATTTCGTTATTGCCACGGTCATTAATAGTTCTAGTTACTCCTATCAAAAAAAAAAAAATTCTAAAACCGCCGCCACTGTTTTAAAATATATAAATTATAGTTTTAGATTCTGAATAATATGAGAGGAAACTGTTGGTTTTATATTACTGTGATGTTTATTAAATTATTTTCTGCGTACAACATTTTGACTATATATTATAGAAAGATCGTTACAATCTGCATTACATTATAATATGTATAATTAATGAAAAATATAATACAATAATAAATACAGTAAATAAAATAACTAATATATATATATATATATAATTATAAACAATATTATATAGTAATAACAAAGATTCATAAGTGTATGAATATGTAAATAATTTTATTAGAAATGAGAAGTGTGTATATAATAATTACTACTAAATTTACGTAAAATATACATAACTATTTTTGATTTTGGACAAATATATTTACTATATAGTACTATACAGTTATTATACGCATATAAGTATATAACGCTTGAGTCGACAAAATGAAAATGAATTTAAAGATTTAGTAACTATATATATATATGTATAGGTGATCGAAGTGTAAACGTTTAAAATTTAGATTAAAATATAATCACAGCATTGATTTTTATTTATACGTCTATAAACTTATTGTACGTCGCATATAATAGTATCTCGTATACCTAATATATATTTATATATTATATAATGAATTAAGCAAAAAACAGAATAAAATTTCAATAACAAATAATTTAATTATATATATTATATATTACAGGTAAGTTATGGAACATTTCATAACGGTGTAAATACGAATATATTATAATTTGACTTTATATTACGTCGTATTTTTTGTTTATATATATATATATATATATCTTTAAGAAAATACATATGTAAACTCCGAAATTGAATTTCAATAATTAAAAAAATTGCGGTTACGTTGTCAGTGTGTCTCCAACGTTTAATGTAACTATAAAATTATTATAAGAAAGTGCAGATTTGAAAAGTTTCTGGCCTGAGCTAAAAATTAATATCCGATGAGTGTATTGTAGTAAAGTTGTATATTTTTTTTTCTGATATCTATTCAATAACGCTTTAAAGTGATACAAATAATTTTTCAAAAATGGACGAAATCGAGTATCGCGTGCTGTTATTAAATCATGATGAAATCGTAATGGATGATCGCCCGATAGCTGCAGGCAAGAGATAGCAGCTAAGGCTACTGGGGAATCTCCACAGAACGTATAATTTTACATGATAATATTTTGGGGGAACAATAATAAGCTCTGTGCGCGATGAGCGTGTTAAATTGAACGTTTTAAGCGTAATACAGTTGATTTCTTAGCGTCGATTTGCTACTGTCGATGAAACACGGATGCTATCACTGCACGTCTGTAGAAATAACACAACGGTCGACGTATGCGCAATGGACTGTCGAGAGTACAAAGGATCAGCTCCAAAGAAGGCGAAAGCCGGTTTATACAGAAAAATCGAGATCCATTCTGATGGTGGAACGAAAGATCAATAGAAGAAAAACATTGTTGACTAAATGTATATTCAGTCGAAACAACAGGAGATTACGTTGAAAAATGAAATCGATTTCACTGGGAAAAATTATTCTGCTTTGTTAGGCCAGAAACATTTCGAAGCATTCTGTTCGTATTGGGGTATACAAAGTTGTAAGATAAAAAAAAAGTGTAAGCGCGCATATTCAAAAGAAAAAAAGTTATTTCCTCTACCGAAACGAGTAAAATGCTTTTAATATAACATTCCTTTCAAATCGTTTTATTTTTTAAATTATCTATCTATTATATACTCGTATAAGAATATCGGAAGTAACGATCGTATATATAGGCTGTAAATAAAGTCATAATAAGAATAAAAATCGATAAATCTGTTTAACAATATCACCATTTTACGGTTAGGTGTGTAAAATATACAGGGAAAAAAGCTTTGATTTTCGATCAAATAGTCGGTAATATAATATTATATAGGTAATATAATTATTTGTGAACAATGCATTCTAAGTTATTTGAAAACACTCGATGGTTTTATCCACGTAATATGACGTGAACGCTAATAAAATTGCTGAGTGCACGATTTGCAACGACAACGTGTTCGCACGCTCATGCAGATTTTTCGCCGCGTTACATCCGTCGAAATCGCACGTGAGAATACAACCGTTCATCGTGTTGTCCTGAAATCTGAATTCTCCGCACTGCGAATCCATCGTTTTTATAGCGCATTGTCGTATCACCATAATCTCGTGTGTCAATACTGTAACAATGCCCAATATTTTAATAAATAATAGATATAAAGGTTGAAAAAATACATTTTAATAAGATAATATACATTATATATATCACAATAAAATGAAACGATAAATAATTTCCCAAGTAATCAGGGAATAAAGCAAATATGCATTGACGGACATTATAACGATAATACGAAAAATTTCAATTATACAGCACCAATCTAGTGGTATCAAATGCAAGTAGACATCAGACCGTCACACATTGCGCGTATAGGAGCCTTATAGACATTTGTGGAAATTAGGGGGCTTAGGGGAACTTAGTCCCCAATAATTAATTATAGTAAACTTCTAAAATATAGAGGACTATACTCTATAAATAAAATTATTAATTTTTAAAAATGTTTAAATAAATTATTGTTATTACATCTTATTTTATAAGAAAAAAACAATTAAACATTTGTATTCGTACACAAAATAATAAATAGGTATACAAATGTGTTTCATAAAGTAAGTAAGTGCTAAACAATATTATTCATGCGTATGTGTGTGCGGATGGGTGGGTGGTTAACTAGGAGTAACCACTAGTTAATAGGTTGAAGCGTTTAAACATATCTGTTTACGCTAATGGATAAAACAAAAATCTTAAGCCCCCTTCACGAATGTGACCAAATATCCGCTTATGTTATAGATATGTAATAATTGTAAACTAACATATCTATTTTAAAAAAAATATACCAATAGAGTATATCTATACGATTTTTTATTTTTGTTTTCCTTCCAAAAAAAAAAAAAAATGCGTTCTTAGAATATAGAGATTTATGGATATCATAAACGTAGTCTGGATTCTGCGCGCGTACGAGCTTTATAGTTATATTTAAAAAAAAACCATACAAATATTTGAAAAAAATATTGACTGATTTGCGCTTTTGGACATACATTTTCTTTTATACACAACGGGTTGAAAAATGCGATGTTTTACGAACCATTTTTACCGATTATCTTAGTACAGAAGTTAGCCGGAAACATTCCGACGTGACCTTTTTTCGGTACTAAACATTTTTCAATATACATTTTCGAATTCCCAGGGCTGAACGGGTCCTCACAGTTAGCATTGCTTCCGTTCAAAGACGAACATTTAAAGCAATTAATACACGACGTGCCTGAAAACAAACGTACAAATAATAAATACTTGCGTGTGTGTATTATTGAAAATAATACAAGTAATATAATAATAATAATAATAATTATAAAATATTTATTGAACTTTAAATATGTTATACCCGAGTCTGAATAGTATTATAGTATTATATAAATAAGTAAATTATTATTTGTCATGCATATTATGTATATTATTTACCTTGAATAATACTCATTAACACTATTGAAATATCTAATAATATTATGATCATTCCTTTTCGAATACTCGTGGGGCCAAATAACTCCAATACGTACGCGTGTAATCTGTAAATAATAATAATAATAATAATAATAATAATAATAATCACAATTTCCTATATATATTTATTTATATATATATATATATACGATAAGTTTTCAAATAATAATTATGATAAAAATATTTCGATTTTTTTTTAACCATATGTTGTTGACACAGTGCGGATAAGAAACGTATACGCAAATGATTTTTTTTTCTATTGAAATTTGAGTTTTGATAAGAACAGTGAACAGTATATAGTTACAAAGGGTTAAACGAAATGAAAAACGTTTAAACGCGTAAGAAATGAATATATAAATATTCATATATTTATATAATATATACACGAATAAAAGAATACACTACAGAGTGTCTCACGGAGATTTTATTTTTATTTATTTAATTTATTAAGTGGTCTGTGTGAATGACTGTGATAATTAATGCGCAATGTGACTTTTGTTCTGTTTGATAATTTTAAGTTTTTTTTTTTTTACAATTATCATCCGTTGCCTAATGGGCTAACGAGTTATTTCTCGGGAAAATCGATTCAACATCTAATATTTATATATTACAACTGTATAACATAATTGATTATAACAAGAAAAATATTTGAATTTTAACAAACTAAACAAAATAGTTGAATAATCATTGATTAATACGTATGGGTAAAACTTAAAGCACTTAAACCACCAAACATTTTCACCTAAAAAAAGGTAATATATTTTTATATAATCGGGCTATCAGCTATTGATTATATATATATGTATTATTTTTTTTTTCTAAATAATTTAAATTTAATTAAAAATACGTCGTTTATTTGTAGCGCAGAAGTCGATATTACAATATTATTTTAAGGAAAAAAAACCATTAGAATAGACTCCAGAAAAAAGCTGCAGTTATATATTATAATTATAGCGTTTGCAAGTTATCCGCGTGAAGCACCCTTTATTAACTTAAACACATAAATAAATACGTTTACGTATCAAAGTAAAAAACCGAGATATTTTTTTTAAAAATATATTTTTTAATATTATTATGTAGTATAGTATATTAGTGTACGGAATTGTTGAAGTGCGTTATGTATGTAACTGATTCTTATATACTATTTCGTGTATATTTACTATGGATTTCTCGTCAGCTATATAATAATATATTATGTAATATTGTATAACGGTTTAATTATTTTCATTAGTTTTTTTCTTCCCGTTTTCACTCGTTGCAAAACGATTCGTCGAAATCGCAGGAAAATTTAAAGGAAATTGTCGAAAAATTATTCTATATATATTGTAATAATTTTTTTTTTATTATTATTATTATATATAATCGTATTATAAATACTTATAATACGTGATACAATATACGCGGAAGAAAAGTGTCGGATGTTTTCTTTTTGATGCGCGCGTAGCAGCCGCGTGTAATACGAAAATTTTTTTTTTACTCTAATATATGCGTGTAAAAAAAAAAAAAAAACTAAAACTAAAACTTAAAACCATTTATATATAACGAAGAGATGTCGGTCGGAACGCACAATTATATTTACTTATCACGTAAAATTTATATATTATATATATTTATGCATATAATAATGTACTCACGAGTCACACAATAACACGGTTTGTATATATATATATTTTTTTCAGTATACCGTTGCGTAAACAGTTATACAATGTATAGGATGCTGCAGGTCCCCGGACACTGTAGACGCTGATTTTCACACGACCGCAGCCAATGTGAAAATGTATTACACACGCGTAAAAAATATGTAAAGAGGCGTCGCGCGCGCGCGATTTATCCGTGAACACTTTTTATTATTATAATTTATACGCTCGCGTTATTATATTATATTTATTCTTTTTAAATTAAAATTATGATTGCTTCGAAACGTCGTAATCGTCTTCGGCGTACGATTCGAGGAGTGTAAACATTTTTTTTTTTTTATCAATTAATTTTTATAAGATAAACGAAAACGATATTTTTCTATACAATAATAACACGCACAGTGCGGTGGTGTACAGTCACTGCAAAATAATATTATGTGCGCGTATATTTTATGTATATATATAATAAATAGCTGGTAACACACCCGAGCGCAGCAGCTGAGAGTGGTCCATCACGGGGCCCGGGTCCAGAACGGGGTAGTACGCCGTTGTTTGCTAGTATATATATATATATATATGTATATAATCGAATAATGTAAGGATGCTGCTGATGACGTAACCGGGCACCCTAGCAACCGTCGCCAGGCACGAGAATATGCCGCGTTGTACGGCCGGAGGAACGCGGCAATATACACGATGGTCGTCGTCTCTTTCCTCTCTCTCTCTCTCTTTCATATAATATTTGATATTATGTAGGTCGTAGAACTTTATAATTTTTTTTTTTTTATTATTATTATTAAATTATAACACGATACATTTTGAAATTATAGTGCGTAAACTAATGAATAAGTATATAATTTTTACATTTCACTTCAATTCCAATTCTAACGCATAAAACAAAAAAAAAAACTATTAGTTTCTTTGTTTTATATCCAATCCGTAAATTAGAATAAATGGTCTCTCCGTGATATTCGACCATACATCCTGTGCATTATCGTTGTTTTGGTTTATATCAGGGGTCTTCAACCAGCTCTGTCATAATATGCGGCCCGCGATCACATTTGAAATTTAGCATGTGTATTAGCGATTTTCAAACTTTTATTATACACGGCACACCGTAAACTTCAAAAAATGTTCACGGCACACCGTAAACTTCAAAAAATGTTCACGGCACACTGACCTTTTTTTAGATGAACAAAATTGTTTTGAATTAATTTTATGTCGATTTATTAATATATAAATATAACAAATACATAATGATTTATGAAAATTTCAACTACTTAATGATTCAGAATGGAAAAATGATTTTGCCCATCTCTTATGCACTTGAATGAATTGAATTTACGATTGCAATTAATACATAATTTATTCGGCCATATTAAATCTTTTGAAAATAAACTTCTGCTGTGGGAAATCCAGCTAAGAACAATGTTACTTCAACGGAAAAATACGCAGAAGCAATTTCTGATTTAAAACTCCAGTTTGATTCGAGGTCCTTAGATTTCAAAGCTAATGAAAAATGTTTTAATTTGTTTTCAATTCCTTTTTCATTATCAGTTGAAGATGTCCCAGAAAATATGCAAATGGAGATCATTGATTTACAGAACAATAAAATATTAAATAAAAAGTACAATAATGATGAACTTTCAATTTTTTATTCGAAACATATTGACACGGAGACATATCCTAATCTTCGAAAAAATGCATTAAGAATGATGTCTTTTTTTAGCACTACTTACACTTGTGAACACATTTTTTCACGAATGAAAATTGTCAAATCTAAAACAAGAGCTCGGTGAACTGACATTCATTTGGAAAATTCACTCAGAATTGCATCGTCTCAGATCCAATCAAATATCGAGAAATTAGTTAGTAAAATATAACTATAAAATAAAATAAAAAAAATGTTTATATATTATAATATGTTTTAATAATAATTTGTAATAATAATAATAATAATAATAATAAAATTGAATTTTTGTATAAAACAAATGATTTTACTACGAATGCGGCCCGCAAGATTTAAAAAAAATAATATGTGGCCCGCTGTATAAAAAGGTTGAAGACCCCTGGTTTATATGAATCGATTCTCCCGTCTCGTATTATATTTTTGAATTATATACACAACGTTTTTGTTCTTTTCTCTTCCGCGTTTCCCTCCTATCATCACATGCTATTTCCTGTAGTATACGATGCAATGAAATGTTCTTCGTTATTGTGTCCCGTCCGGTTCTACTTAAAGTACGGTAAATTAAATTAAATTGAAGAACCGTCTTATACGTAATATATAGGTCGACGCGCAATGACAACAATAATAATAATAATAATAATAATAATAATAATAATAATAATAATAATAATAATAATAATAATAATAATAAAATCTCATCACGATACCTACGATACGAGAAAATGATGTAAAAATTAAACCTTCAAAATGTATTTGGTATTGAGCGTATGTAATTTGAAAATTTAAAATAGTATTTTTGCCGCGGACGCGTTGAAACACTTATAGAGAGAGTAATGCGGCGACAACCCAACAGTTATATAACGTCATCTTATCTAGGGCGATAAGTTTTTCTTTGCGACATAAATCCTTTCTATTTTTTTTTTTTTTTAACTCGTAATGCGTCAGTGCGGTGATGTGTATCAATACGAGATGGTCCATTCTCAACTCGTCATCACTTCCCAGAACCAATAAAGAAATAAAAATGTACACGATTTACCACCAAACACATTATCATAATAAATATACGCGCAAATGCGAATATGAAAAAAACAAAAACAAAAGAAATTAATTTCATTGTTAAAAAGTGTTAACCTCCTCCCTCCATCCAAAGGAAAATAAATTGATATTTATTGCTCAACCTGTGATGGGAAGCTAACGCTAACCGTCGTGACACACACGATTTGAAATTATTCGTCCCGCGAACATAATATTACAGCGGCGGCGAACGGCGTTATCGTACGCCCATGTCAAAACGGTGTATTTCTATAATAACGATGACATCGCGATTTGTTTTTCAAGCTCCGGCGGCGGGTTAGGTGCGCAGACGTGACGATAATGCGTGTAGTCCAGTGGTCACCAAACTTTTTCTTTTACCAACAGTTATTTCATTTACGTCACCAGTACTGGTGCGCGCGACGTATATTTTGTTACGTTACACACAATACAATATGGTGTTAGAAGAATCGGAGAATATTGTGACATTTAACGTCCACAATAAACGAGAATAAGACCAGTTGAGATTATTGTGGTGCTTGTTGAAATGCGGCGATTATAGTGAACGCGTGGGACGACGCCGCGGGGTGTGGTGAATAATTGAAGACGCGGCGTGTCCATCGTCTTCTATATTGTATGCGTTCAAACGTGTGCGCTCGGTATTTGGTTCTTGTGCGTAGGTGGTACCCCTACCTATCACGAAAAAAAACCGATACGCAGTACCAGATGAGAACGAAATATTCAACTTTCGGATTTAAAATCGAACGCGTTAAAGAGCATTTACTGGTTTCGACGCGTATTGTTGTTAAAAAAAGACAACAATTAATTTATATATATATATAGGTGTGCTTTTCGTTTTGAATGACGAGCGGCGGTTATTAAATTTTTTTATGACGAAACCGTTGATTTTATAATATATTTTTTTCCATATAATCAATGGTGAAACGAAGAAACAATTGCAGCAGGGGTTTGTGAACAGCTGATGTAGTCCGCTCGTCCCGTCTTTATGTCATTTAAACATTATAAAAACTCGCGCTTACGCGAAAAAAATAATTCACTCGGTAGCACCGCGGGAAATTAAAAAAAATCTACGAATTCGGTCAATAAAAACAAATATCATTGGGCGACGGGGCGATGTGTACAGCCAATCAACGGTGTAGCCTCGTTCTGTTTGCGTTATCAGCGAGAAACAAATCTTTTATGTTATCATCTCGAAAACCTTTGTAATAAAGCGAAATAATAAAAAATTGCAATTTAGAATCCTAAAAAATTCTATGTAACCACCCACCATTCGATTCCCGTTGATTCGTTTTTCGAGTCCGTTACGCGACGTTGAATCGAGACACCGTTCGACAATGGAATTTCAGACTACAAGAACAGAGAACAAAGATCTTTGTATCGTACTGTTAAAATGGGTAAGTAGTACCGTTAAAATTAACAATTCATTTTCAAAAAGCAACTATAAGCGTACACGGTGAATAACGAGAAACGTTATTATTATTATTAATAAATTACGTCTGTGTTACTTTAATAATATTTATTTGGAACACTCGGATTGTTAGTGTAATGAAAATGTTGCGTTGTTTTCAGTTACAAACGTTAAACCTCAAAAGTCCTCATCGAACTGTGTACGATGTAACTGACGGAGTCGCTTTTGCGGAAGCTTTGAATCAAATGTGAGTGTTTACATAATATCACAATGTATTTAAATTTAAAAGAAAAAAAAATATTTATACCATTTTCGTTTGAAATGTTTGTATATAATATGTACATATTATATTTGGCGCAATATTTTCATTTAAATTTCTAACAAAGTTCAATGTTATATTAATTTTGAATTATATTCTAGTGCCCCAGAACATTTTGATGATCACTGGTTTTCAAAAATTAAGTTAAACGTCGGGGAAAATTGGAGACTAAAAGTAATTCACTATATTGTATTATTCGTTTGTAAATACATATATTAGGTTAGTAATCTATCTATGTATGTAATATGATTACATGCATGTTTTTACTTTAATAATTTTTCGATTTCGCGTCATTACAGGTCAGTAATTTAAAAAAAATAGTAGACAAAATTCAAGATTTTTTTCTAGATCGAGATATTCTATATATGGGCAATTTTGTAAAACCGGATGTTTTAAAAATAGGTAATATATTATTATTATTATATTATTTATATGTGTGTGTGTGTGTGTGCATTTATTATCTTATTATTACCGCAATAATGAAATATATTTTTGTAGGAGACCAAAATAATACAGTTGAATTAGCACGGTTATTGCAGTTGATTTTGGGTTGTGCAGTGAATTGTAGAAATGCCCAAAGTATTACAAATAATGATATATATATATATATTTTTAAAATTTTTCTTGTAATAATGAATTCATATGAGTTTATTTTAGGTTATATCACCAATATAAGGTCAATGGATGAAAATTCGCAGACTGTAATAATGCAGTCTATTCAAGATCTAGAAAGATCTCAGCATTTGCAAAACATTACTACTAGTTTGGAAGCTGAAGTCGACAAACATGCACAGATCCAACAATTAATTTCTGAACTTCAAAATGCTACTATAACAAGAGATCAAATGACTCAACGTTGTCTTGAACTCGATTCGCAAGTAACTGACAGAACATAATATTGTATTTTACAATGACAGTATGAGCTGTAGGCTATAAGGCTTGTGTATTTATACTCTGTAAATTATACGCCGATACATAAATTATAATTTAATATATTTCGTATGATAGCAATACAACTTAAACATTCATAATTTTAAAAAATTAATGTGACAAATATTAATACATCGATAAACCAAATAAACATTACAAAAATTAAGTATGCAAACTATAATATTAAGGACTGGCAGAATCTATTCATAGTAACTATTATAGCTTATAGGTGTATGTAAATTATAATTTAATGTTCAGGTTTTGTATTTATTCAACTGCATCTCCATTGGTTGTGCCAATTAGATGCTAGAATTTTACAGTTACAATCTGTCTCTCTTTGCACCCTTTAACAAACGACTCTTAAGAGAATTTATCTGCGATTTCTGCTTTTGTATTCTACATAAAGTTTATCGCTTTTCTTACTCTTATATTATATATATATAATATTAAATAATTTAATGAATTTTATTAATACACGTATATTTTGTAAGCTTGCAATTTATTATATCGAAAAAAATTATCAAACTAGGTTTTTGAATTTAGTATATCATGTATCTAGTTTATTAGGGTTTCCAAAAGTATTACTCATGACATCAATAGCTGTAGTTCTGCAAAGGATAGTGTATTATTATTTATCAATAATGTAATATAATGTAGAATATTCACATATTTATTATTATGTTTTAGATAAGTTTATTACAAGAAGAAAAAACTTACATTTTAGACGAAAAAAGAATTTTAGAAGAACGTCTGTTAGAAACTGTCGAAGACCCTTTAAAATGTATAAGTCAAAGAAAACATATTGAAAATTTAAAAGAAGAATTATATAAAGCTGAAACGAGTAAATTTTATTTTATATTATATCTGTTTTTTAGTAGAAATTATTTCAAATGTTGTTTTAAATGTATAAATAATTGTTTTTAGCTAGAGACGATTATAGAATGAAACTCACTACTCTAGAAAAAGAAATTTCAGAATTAAAAACCAAATTTGAATTGTTACAAGAAACTGCTAATGAAACAAGGTTATTGAAAGACGAATTGGATATTCTTCGGGACACAGCAGACAGAGTCGAGAAGTATGAATCGACAATACAATCTTATAAAAAAAAGCTCGAAGAATTAAGTGACCTAAAACGACAAGTGAAAATATTAGAATCAAAAAATATAGGTTACATTCAACAGAATATGGAATTAGAACAAGTAATATTTCCTTTTTTAAATCATTTGTCTAGCTTTCAGTGATTTTGAACTTTGGTTAATATTGAGCTACACTATAAGTATATATTAGATATTTTAATTAGTGTTATCAGACTCGAAATCTCTGATCGATAAAAGTATATAATTTATAAAGACGTATGGTTTTGTGTTGAAGCATTGTGTTTGGTCACTTAGGTAAAACGTGACGAGGTATTCAGAAATGATGATTCAGTAAAATTGTAAAAATTGTATCCTTACAATTGATTAAAATTTGAAAGAGAGAAATCTCCCAAATAAATGTACTAATGTGTTTAATGAATTTATAAATTATACTATTATATACTTCTAGGAAGTTAAAAGAAGCTATGTGTGGAAATCTCAATTAGAAACGTATAAAAAACAAGTTACAGAACTTCATCATACTTTAAACGAAGAGACAAATAAAACTGATCAGTTAGAATTTGAAACAAAACAATTACTAGAAAATTTAAGCACATTACAAATAGAAAAAGATGTAATTAGTGTTTTTTTAATTTTAAACAGTTTGTCTTATTTACTGAATTTGATTTTTTTTTTTTTAAGAGATTAATTATCGAAAGAGATTCATTAAAAGAAGCAAACGATGAGTTAAAATGCTATCAAAATTTGAAAAAAACTGACGATTCTCAAACTTCACATGAAGATTTAGAAACTGTAATCGATCTAAAGTTGGTTTTAGCGACAAAAATTATGTAAACTGTATCATTCATTTTGATATTGTGTAATTTTATAGACAAAAATTAGTTCGACTTCAGCACGAGAATACTATGTTAAAAATGAACCAAAAAGAATCAGACGAAGATAAAGTTTCTACATTACAATTTTTAATTGATGATATTCGAAAACAAAATAGGGAACTTCGATTAGAAAATAGGTACGTACAGTCCAATATTTTTATTGTGAGCAAAACTACAATAATCTATAATTTATTTTAATTAATTTCATTTTATTCCTATTTAGATTATTTTGGTAATTTTATAGATATGTGATTATTCACCAAATATGTATTTTTATTAGTATATTAATGTGATAATAAATTCCAACAAACTGCATTTCTTTCTGAAAAATTCTGTATTAGATTATTTAAATTTATTGTTTTTTATATATTGAAAGAAAATTTGTTTATTCATTTTAATCTTTTGTTAATTTTATGTGTAAATATTATATATTATTATCCATAGAAAAGTTAATCAAAAAATACTGGACGTAGAATCTGAATCGAGAATCCGAGTCGAAGAAAATATTAATGAATATTTAATGAAAATCAAGAATTTGCAAAATCAGTTACAATGTGAAAAAAGTTCTCGGTCTATAGAATTTGAAGAGAAAATTGCCACTATATCAGAGAAAGGTTTATATATGAATTATTTTTTCCTCTTGTCATGCAAATTGATATTCTATGTGATTGTTAAATTAATAAATATCTTCTTAATACATAAATTATTTAGATCAGTTGATAAATTTATTGCAAATGTCTCTTCATCAAAAAGATATAGTCTTACAAGAACTGGAAGAGAAATACAAACGTTGTATTAATAAAGCTAAATCTGTAGTCAAGTCAATGGATACTAAACATTTTACACAAACTGAAGTTGATACAATGAACATCAAATTAATAAATTCTACTCAACCATTAGATTTAACGGTATTATTTTATAAACTTTACACGTTCAGTTATTGTAAATAATCAATAATTAAATATAAATTATCTTTACTTTTCTATGAACTGATAACTGATATTGACTTTGTTTTATTTAGAGGGAACAAATAGATTACAAAACATCACAAGAGAATGAGGGAAAATTAATATCTACTGCGTTTTACAAATTGGTAAGTAGTAATTTTTTTTTACAATAAAAATAATTTCATTATAAAAAATTACAGCGTTTGAAGTTATTTTCAAATACATAGTTTTAATCACTTTGTCGGACAATATTTTGCAGGAAAAAAAATTTCTCTTTAATTAGAGGTTATGGTATAACCTTGGAAAATTTTTATTAGGATTTTACAAACATATTTATGTCATCCTCATACAAATTTTTACCATTATTATTATTAACTTGTATTTGGCTTATAGGCTCAAACCAAGATGCAAGAATCTGTGGATCAGAGAATAATTAACAATGGCCTTCTTCGGCAGACATTTTTATCAACGCACCGACAAGTAAAATAACTATAGATTTAGGTATTTTTCTAAATAACCTAATGTAAATTTTTCATTGAAATGTTAATAGGTTTATTGAATATAAATATATATATTTTTTTCAATCTGAAAAATATACCAATGTTCCAACACTATATTTTTAGTTTGATATATAAATACATTAATATATTTTAAATGGCATATATATGTATTAAAATATATATAAAAATTGTTTTTAAGTTTAGATTTTATTTTTTTATTACATGAAAATTGTTTATATAGTATACCTATAGTTGTAACAAATTATATGTCTATGGATTAAAACAGCTCGTTAATTAAAAATTCATATATTAATTAAATTTTTAAAAATTAAAGAAATTTCATTGTTTCACACGATATTCAATAAACAATTGAAATATTAAAACACAGTATTATTATTATTATTTATTTTTAAAGTTAATTAATAAATGTATTGTAGTTTTTGATTATAATATCTTAGGAATTATATCTCGGATATTGGTATTTTCATACACAGCGATGGTATTTAGAGCAAATAAACACAAGTTATGTAAATAAGATATATAGGATGAATCAAGAATTAAGTGCAAAGACAAATAAAAACAAAATATATTTAAAGATAATGATGTATATTTAAAAATGTTTATATACCTCACAATAAGTAATTAAATAAATTTATTCTAGATATTTTTTTTTCAAATATAAACGTTATAATCTTGTATTTTTTTTTATTATCTTAACCATAAATAATTTCAATATATAGACTTAATAGAAAAATATTAAAAAATTGATAAAGATAATGTAAAATATGGCCATTAATGAATGCAATATGATATGCTTAAGGATAACGAGTATAGAATATTAAAACTAGTGTCATTAATTATATGTTCAACTAGATAATATGGCCACCGGATGAATAATAAATTTTGATTCCACATTAATAGAATACTTTTGTCCGGAAATCAATAATATCAGCGAAAACATTTTTAAGATAATAAAATGATAATGTTTTTTTGTCTACGAGTAATAAACATTTTACATAATAATTACATTAATAAAAAATAAAATAAAACTTATTAATTTTGTTTACTTAGACACTAATTCCCAACAGTTTCTTGTCAAACAGGAACTCCCCGAGAGCTCCGTGCGATTCCATCATCTTGCCAAGATTTGAGATTTTTCCAGCCAAATCGCGTTGTCCTTCATATTGTTCAGTTAAGAAATCACCGGTCAACCAATCAACCAACTAAAAACATTTATGATAATTTGGAAATGTTCTAATAAGCTTATGTAATAGGACTTCAATCTTTGAAGAGAACAAAAAATCAGTACAAATGTCAAATGAATTTTAATCACAAAATGTACATCGATTTATAGTAAAATTATTTCTGATCGTGTGTAATTAAGTGGCACTTGGAATGTTTCCTTAGGTTTCAAAGGGTTAATTTAAACGTATCAACTACTTATACGTCCTTTGTTAATAATAATAAAAAAAGAAATACTCAAAAGATTTTTTTTTTTAATAGATAATATACATAGTAATATAATTGAGATTAAGATTATATATTAATTAAGTACGACGACAAACGCACACATAAATTAATTGTATTTGTATAGTGATAAAACTAATGGAATTCAAGTGATTCAAACACTCAATTGATAAAATATAATGTTAAATTATTGTTGGAAATGAGTATGAGTATGAGTATTATTATCATTATTAATCAACAAACAATCTAATGTCCATTAGTTTGTATAATTTTATTTTAAATACATATTGCATAATATTGTTTAAATTGAGTAACTTACGTGGTAATCGTTAAATTCTTGTCCAACGTGTCCAGAACCTTCGCAAACAGACGCAATATCTCTTACCTTGCGAGTGACGTGGGCTTCTAATTTTAACGCATCTCTCAACGCGCTTAAACCATCGGACCATGTTTCGGATATTGGTTGCTATAACATTAAACAACAACAATAAACGACAAGTCTTATTAAACAATATTTATTGTACACATTTACGTACAGGGTCTCGAATTAATTGACCAATATCCTTGGTCAAACCTCCGCGCATTAACAAATATCCAATGATTTTAATGGCGTGTTCGCGTTCTTCACTGGCGCTATCGAAAAATATTTTCGCAAATCCTGGACGATTTACTGTATCTTTTGAAAAATGCGCTCCCTAAAAGTACAAACATCCAATCGAGAACATATTATACTGATCAACGAATCTGATTCAATCGATTACCATTAAAAGAGTATACTGCATCTTTTAAAAAAGGCATATAATTCAGAATGAAATTAAAAGTCACAATGGGAAATGTTGTCGGGTCAAAACGAAAAATAATATTTATTTTAAAGGTATTATTTTTATTCGTATTAAAAACAATTTTTTATTATGAATTATTATTAAATTATTGAAGTTCATTAATTAACTAACCTGGGGGAATTACTGTTATTCCAGACGATTTTATCTAATTATATAAAATTAAAAAATAAATATTTTAACATATTATTTCAAACATTTCAGTATATTTGAAATATATATATATACATATAAATAAGGGGTCTGATTCTGTATATTTATCAATTTATTATAAATAAATATATATTTATCAGCATCTTTTGGATGCTCCTCCTCCCTTTCCTCCACCGGGAAATCCGCCACTGCCCCCACACCAATTCACACGGTATAAAATACTTTTATATGTATTTATAAACTTGTTTTGTTTACGCTTATTTCGCGATATATTAAGGATTGTCGATGATAATCGTGGCGAATTTTCACTGTGGTAATGAAACGATCGCGTATATTCACCATAGCGAAATAAGTCATAGCGGCGGTCAATTCTTCCTGCACTTGTTCTTTCATTTTTTGCGTACACGGATCGACCATGGTGATCCAATCCTCGGGTATTTGCACCTGCGGCAGTTTACCTGGAACCGATAAAAGACACCAAGCGTTAACGCCGTTGAGTCTCGTGTACGACCGTGACACGCGATGAACTTACAAGTCATCTTTGCTTCGGCCGTACGTGTAACGACGGCGAACGCGAAGCACACGCAAAATACAACGAGCTTGGACATGATTGACGGAAGAGAGAAAAACTGCTGCTGTTGAACAAAAAAAAACAATGTTTTGTTAACAGAGAGGAAACAACGTAACTGCGCAGCGGTGTACGACGGAATTCGACATTACAAATAACGGCGGCGGCGGCGGCGGTAGTGAAATTGATCGTGAGAACGCGCAATATGTGTAATATTCCGTGATAATGCGTGTAAAGTGGAGGGTGGATACGCGCAATCGGATGGGGGCGGTGTTTATTTTATTACAAAAAAAAAAAGAAAGAAAGGAGAATAACGATTGAGGGGACGAGAGACAAGTGGACAAATCGCAGAACAACGTCGGACAATAGAAAAAACGATTTTCTTTTTTTTTTCGCCGTTTGTACTGGGAAAACGCGTCGTTATCACGCGACTCTCTCGCTCGCTATCTCACTCTCACCACCGTCATTCGGTGCGTTGATATGGCGGAGTGGGCGAGCTAACCGCAGCGCGCGCACACACACCCGCCCATCGCGGTGCGGGGGGGCCGCCACTCGTCCAATCGACGGAACCGACAACGATGCCGTTTCTTTTGTCCTCGTAGCCGCCGACGACGGACGACAACGGCCGAACGAAGACGTGTGTGTAGTTTTTCCTGTTTATCACAATATCGTTTTCGTACATTATAATTCAATACACGTATTTAAAATTTTGCGTCGTTCTATTCGCCGGGACACAAATTATATTTTTTTCTCTTCTGTTATTCCCGTCTCCCCACCACGCGCGCGGCCGTTCGAGTCTTTGTCGTCGTCGTCTATGCGCGTTATGTGTCATCATTCGATTCCGATTAATTGATTTCTTTCTTCCGCGTCAGTATACTAATAATAATAATAATAATAACAATTATTATTTTTGTTCTCGGTCGACAACGCCATTTGCTTGCCGTCAATCAATTGCGTTGTTATAAAAACGCACGCGCACACATCGTTGCAGGAGGCGAACGTCGTTTTATTTTATTTTTTTTTTTTTTTTTTTTTTTTACTACACGAAGTAAGTACAAGCGCGCGCGCTGAACCAAAAATTCCGTAGATATTTGAAATGTCTCCGTGTTTGGAATCGTTCCGATCGTTGTTGTTTTTTCTTTTCTGCTAATAATTCGCAGAAATCGCGTGGACCGTTGGCAGGCGTCAGTGGATTTAAAACGGGAGAACGCTTTTGATTTGTTCGAATTGGGGTTTTTTTTTTTTTTTGATTCGAAAGTACATGGCTAATTCGTAGTATTATGTCTCCATCGACACCGACCAGTGGAAAAATCATTTATGCTTATATATGTTTTATAGTGTTCGATACGTTTGTTAGGCGCAAAAACCCCCTAGAGTTTTTTTTTTTTCTGGGAATTAATAAATACGGCGTGCCCGTACGTCTCTCGTTGCGAACAATCTGTAGAATAATAATTGGTAATTAGTGATAATCGACGAACAGTAAATATTTTTTAATACCACGGTGGTGTACTTACTACGAGATCAATAACAATATCTTTTACATACAAATACACTTGTTAATTATTAAGATAAATGTCTTGACAATGACAAAATCCGTTTGAAATAACGTTTCGCCCCAAAGGCATGACCTGGCTTCTCCGACTTAATGTTGTATTCGTATTTCTTGTTTTGTCAGAGTCGTGTGTTTTTAAAAAATATCGATATATTACAAAATGTTTTTGTACGCTAATACTTTTAAACGTTGTATGTAACCTTAAATTTAAGGTTGCCGTTCGTCTAGGTTATGCCGTAGAGACTATCGGTCATGTCATCGCTTCAATTATTTTCAATTAGTTTTGTCTTTAAAAACATATGCGGTAATTAACATTTTAGGCCTCCTCTTTCCACATAAACATAATGTTATGTTGCGCAATAACGTTCAATCTACTATATAAATGAATAATTCTATTGTATTACATGCTGCGTGTGACTAACATTTGTAACAAAAATATTCAAGGAATATTTTCTCTTATTAGAAACTAGTTGGTGTCTCATGTTTGTATACCGTAATCGATATAATAATAATAATAATATTTTTGTCTAATGGACTTAAACCTCAATTATAAATTAAAATCATAAAATATTTCACCTTACTTTTATTGTTTAACGGACTGTATATTAGATTATATATACATATTTATATGTTAATGAGTGGTTGTTATGTTTAAGAATTTCTTTATACTGTTTATATAATATTTAAAGATCAATGATCATTTCACGCACACACATATAATATAAGTCAATAATACTATATTTATGGTTGCAGTCATAAATTATATTATGTTAGATAATCAGATATTATTAATTATCAATTTATATGGTACATTTGGATGTCTTCTAGTGGATAATATGTGGACGCTCCTTCTTTTCTTTCCCAATTAAATTTTAAAGTCCTTCTCTTTCTACTAGATCCGATTCTCTTTTTGGTTGTTTCTGTCTCATTATGTTATTAATTATGGTAGAAATCACCGTATTAACTGGTATGATGCGTTTGGCCAATGAGCACCTAAGCATCTTAAATTCCTTATTATTTTCTTTTACATTGTCATTGTTGTTATTATTATGGCCATTTGTTACATAATTTTATTTTCTTGTACTGTCGCTAATTATAATTCTATTGTTTATAATTATAATTTACTTCTAGTTTTTAGATGCTTGTCATTGTTCTATTGAGCTAACGCCTGTTAAATAATTAAATTTAAAAAAATATAATGACATTTTTTAAAAATGTTTATTTTAAATCTTATTTAATATTATTATAACGTATTTTCCAGAATTTAATTTATAGACATTGTCTTGACTATTATTTTTAAATATATAAATATTATATGTTTGCTCTTATAAGTAAATTATTAATAATGAAATGTAACTGTAATATGTAATCAATTTAAAGATAAAATACAATTTAAATACAAAGCCACTCGAGTAGATAATTCTCCTAATACAGTATACTTTAGAAAAAATAATAATTTTTTTTTTTTATCAATTGTCAATTAATTCTGAGTATTTGTTTATGATAATAAAATAATGTGTTAGGCGGAAAAAAAAAATTTATTATTGGATGTTTACCAGATCATTCACATTAAATAGAAGTGTACTCATTTACTCATCCATTTGATATTCATTTGATTTTTATGAATATACATATTTTAATAAATATTTTACACTGTAACTAACTATTATAAAGTCGATAATTAAACGAGTATATTTTTTTTTTACTGATAACAAATCGGTTTAGTTAAATTACTCATTTATAATTTTGTTTTATATCGTAGTTTTATTTTTTTTCAGCTTCAATATGAATATCAAAATATTCTCAATTTGTCTGATACCGTTGGTCTGTGTGACATTTGTGACAGGAGAATACTGTTATAATGACATTGTAGGGACATGCAGCCCAGTTGGTTAGTCACACGATTATTGATACGAGATTTTTGGTTTCATTATATTAATATTATTGTTGTGTGATTTTTACAGGAGGCGAAGTTTTGAATTGTAATTCACGTTATGGTGCCTTTGTGGGCGACGAGTTATTGACAAATATCCAGAATTATGCCAACACACATATCTTGCGTAGTTTTCAATTTTTGTTAATGGTACTTTAATTATTTAATTTTATTAACATCTGCAAGTGGTAAAGGTACAGTTAATTAATAATTATAATGTTTATACAATAATAGATATACAGATAATGATGAACATACATACCTAATAGGTACAGTTAACTAAAAACATGCAATTTTAAATTAGTTACAGGATCAAAATTAATTAATTTGTTACATGACTTAGGTAAAGCTGTTATTTTTATAATTTTTAGAACTTCGAGGGACATGGTAACTGGATATATTTCTAGAATTAAACACAGGGACTTTAAAACCTATTTGAGATAACAACTCGGAACAGTCTATCATACCGTTTATTAATTTATAAATAAACACTGCATCAGAATATTTCCGACAAGTAGCTACAAGATTAATGCAATTAGCAATATCTGAGGAAAACATATTGGAAAAGCCCATAGTATTGCCAAAAATGTATGAAACACCTCTGAAGTTTTTCAAGCTTATCAATTTGACCATACTGAGATCGGTTTCAAATTATGGACTCAAATTCTAAAATAGACCTTACCAATGCAGAGTAAAGAGCAATGAGACATTTTTTATCTTTAAATTTAGCACAATTTCTTTTTAAAAAGCCAAGAACTCTTAAACCTAAATAAATGAATTATTAAACCAGTATATTATGGTCAACCATATCAAATGCCTTTTCTTAAATCGGTATACACTACATATAATTGTAATATTACAATTAGTAAAAACAATAAATCGTTTTTGGATTCACTTTCATGTTTTTTTTTCTGTAATACGATTCTGATTTATAGGTAAATATTTGTTTTGTTTAATAAAATAATCTTTTTAAGAAAGTAAAGTGTAGGGGTGTATATTATGTTAACTATATTTATTCAATAAAAAAAAAAAACATTAAAATATGTTTTTTTATATTTTATTTTAGTCTTCTCATTTTGGAAATTATGAAAAAAACCGTGGTGGCTTTGAAAAACTTTACAGAAAGATGTCTGACCAGACATGGGAGCAAGCCATTGACCTTGTTAAGTACATGGGTAAACGTGGAGGGCACATGAACTTCCGCTTACGTAGAGATGAAATGGTCTCAAAGGTACTTGAATTTATTTAGTCAATAGTCAATACATTTTTGTTTACAAATATATATATATATAGTGATAAGTATGTATATTTAAATGTATAATTTTTATTTTTCAATAGCAAATTGATTATGAAATGTATGAGCTTGGAAGTATGGCTAAAGCGTTGGATATGCAGAAGGGTTTGGCCAATGAAGCACATACTATTCACTTTGAAGTTACTCGCAAAAGTGCACACGATCCAGAGGTGAAAATTAATTCATTACTATTCATTGTTCTTAATGATTAATGAAATAATTGATTTAATGTATGTATATTATGGGATTTTTTTTATGTTATAGGTTGCATCATATTTTGAAAACAACTTTGTACATAAACATTCTGAAATCATACGGGAATTGTCAGGCCACACCAACGATTTGAAACACTTGATTGCAAATCAACCTGATCCAAGCTTGTCTTTGTACTTGTTTGATGAATATTTACAGAAAACTGTTTAAGATATAATTTTATAATATTCTATTATTTTATAATAGTTATTTATTCAATGACCCCATTAGAATTTCTACTGAGATTAAATTTTCTATTTATCGTGATTACACGCATTAATAAGCAATTTTATTCATATTGTATTCTTTAAACATAAATATCTAATTTAGACATTTATTTGTTTACTACTTATTTATATATTAATTAATTTTCAATAAAGTAATGATTGATTAAGCAATCTTTGTTTAAGAAACAAAATTTCTCTGAATTTATAAATATTTTTGGTTTAAAACAAATTGACTAAATAAGGTGATGACAGCAATACATTTTGTCATTTTTGTTTTGGTTCATTCCACCAGATTGTTCTATATTCTCGCGTATGTATTATAAATCGTTTTTGCTTATGTTTCTTTATATATAATTGTGTTTACAAGTGTAATGTTTCATATATTATTTGGTAAGTACGTTTTCCATTAATTTACATATATTTCGACATATCATTACTTGTGGTACTTAGTTGATTGTTGGATTTGTAGGTCTTTAAGTCCACGATCTATTTGAACAAGGTACATTCACATTCCGGTACTGTGTGACATCACTATTTCTCACAAATTCTATAACTAGGTCAATATATTGTATGTACACACATTATTAACTTTTATTTCTTCTAATTTACAATGACTACTCCATCTGGGTCAAGCTCTACCACTGTATCAACACATTCTCAAATAAAATCAAAAATATTTCTATGAACGATAATGTTATGAAAACAATTAATACACTTTCTTGTTCCCAGGCAACGGAATTTAAAGACTTGCGATATTACAGCTTTAGCCACTAAGATTCAATATCTTTTTATTGAAAATGGTTCTCTCCATAAGGAAGTCTTCATTCTAGAATTTCTGTACTTGAATTCCAATCTGATTCTACCAATATTCTTTTACTGGTTTTTTGGGAATCTACTGAGAAATCTAAAGTTGAACTAAATGCAATTGCTTATGGAGTATCTGAATCAACTTCCGATACAGCTTCACATAGGATTTGCTAGGTGAATCAGGTGATCAGATAGTTTTAATCTATTTGCCTCCATTTATAAATGAACCATGTGATATTTCCACAACTTCACTAGATTTGTTTACCAAGGATAATTTCTTGTATCATCCATCCTTTATTTCTATCATTATAAACGCAATTTTTGCAGCTCTAGACTCACTAGCTACTACTCGTGGATCCGGGCCAAATGGTATTTCTATATTACTTTTATATCAGTGTTGTTTCGTCCTCTGCTCTCCTTTAACTATCATTTTTAACAAGTCATTGGCCGAAGGAATATTCTCCACCGCTTAGAAAGATAGTTGAATAACACCTATTTTAAGTGTGGTAATCCGAACAATGTTATAAATTATCGGCCTATTCCAGTCTTCCTTTCTTATGTAAAGTTTTTGAGCAAATCGTATTGAAACGGGTGGAACGAACATTTCCAATCAGCAAATAAAAACATACATATAACAATATTTTGAATTTTATTTAAATGAAATATTGTAGTGTTAATATTATAAAAACATATTATGTTAATATTATTTCTCAAAAACTTATAATATTATTAGTTACTAAAATTATTAATAAAAAGTTATCAAAATGTCATCTGACAAAGAAGTTGCGATTTCCATGTGGTACACTCTACTCAATTTAGAAGAACGGAGCAAAAAAAGTTATGGGTACATCCATTGAACAAAAAACGTATCACTCACAACGTAATTGTGTCATTTATATGTGAATTACGATCAGATAAAAAAAATTTTGAAAACTATACACGTGTTAGTAATACAACTTTTGATTTTATCATATAGCAAATAGGAGATGAAATTCGAAAAGAATACACTCATTTCAGAAGTATTTCTCCTGAAAAAAGGCTTTTAATTACACTAAGGTAAGATATTATATAAGTGTATTTTATTTTTATATTTAACTGTGTATCTTTATTACATTTTATACATAATATGATTAAATATTTATTATTTATGTATAAATAGATATTAAATTAAAATTAATAATAATTGATACATTTCTTTATATTATTATCTGTATAGAAAAATGGTGTACTTGTAAACTTAATCATATGAACTACTATTGTCTGTCGTAAGTGATGCAACATCAGATACAAAAACATTGTAGTAGTTCATGTTGTTATTGTAGTTATTCATGTTAATTCAAACTTAATAAAATTTCACTATCACAAGCCATTTTAATAATATGATTAATTTGATGTATAATGATTAATCGTATAATAATAAAATACGAAATTAATGCATACAAAATATAATATTACGAATATAGTTAAAACCAACCATGACTAATTATGACTAAAGAAAAATGTAAACACTTTAGACAGTATTAGTCATGACTGATGGTGTTTAAAGCAAAAATGTTTTCGTTTTTTGTTATATATTCAACATACATATATTACAAGTTCCCTAAGAATAAGTGTATATTTGTATTTTTACATTAAATTTCACATAGGTACATTTGTTATAATATGACACGAGGAGAGTAATTACGTAATACTATAATTTCTAGGTTACACTAAAGTATGACCAACTACACAATATTACAACAATCCCTCAATTCTACATAAAACATACATTTAATACATATCATATAAATAGGATACAAATATTATAAACTCCAAACCAAACATTTTTATGTATATAATAAACAACATATTTCTTAAATTTCACAACACATTAAATGTACATTATAAGTTTAAACGATTTAGTGGTTTCCTTGCTCTTTTCGATTTTTTAACCCCTCCTGTATCTATATTTTTGGCATTTCTGTCTGCTTCTTTAACCTTATTCGTTTTCTTTACGTTTTCAAACTATTCATCTTTCTCTACGATTCCTATACTTTCTTTATAATTTCCTTGTTCCCTTTCTTCTTTTTCAAAATTCTTCGTTCCACTTTGTACATCCTTATTATCTGGCACAAACTCATCAAACTTTATTATTTGATTTATATGTCTTTTCCACACTAATTCCTCTTCTACCAATCGAACAATATGTGTTCTTTCTCCTAATACTTCTTCTATCTGTCCTTTTTTCCAATCTTTTTTTAACGGATTTGCATAATCCCTAGCATACACGATTTCACCTTCTTTTAAAACTAAATCACTGAATCTTTTTTTATAGTCATCTTTTTTATTTATTGAAGGTCTTAAAAAGTCTAAACGAGTTTTTGATTTATGACCAAACATAAGCTTTGACGGGCACTCTTGTGTCGTCCCACGTACAGAATTTTAAATTGATTTTAAACGCTTTTTTGCTTTTCGCTGCACGAGTTCGGTTACGGTTCGTTATTATAATTCGAATGAGAGTTCGGTTCGACGTGAACGAATAATAATAATAATAATAATTATAATAAAAATAAAATCTGTGTTCGTAACATCACTTAGTATAATACTACTACATGCCGATTTATACGAATCGTGGACCACGACTGTGATGTATATATTATTCACAATTCATATTAATTGTAAAAATAGTACGTTGCGTTCAATTGCACACGGCTGTGTGAACAACCTTCGATAGAAACAGGAAGGTATTAGTCGATACGATCGCGAAGACAAAACATATTATTATTATTATTATTATTATTATAAGATGCAAAATTAAAAAAAAAATTCATAAAATTCATAAACAAAATAAATAGAACAAAAGTGGATTCTCAAATTTTGAGTTTGAACTTCAAACAAGACCTTTATGATTTGTCAATATTGATAACGATTTATTGATTATGATAATGGTAAAATTGATCAGTAAGTAACTGAATTCTGGCGCGAATAACCTTATCATCATTGGTATGTTTAAAAGACTTGCATATCTGCCCAATTATAGAACAGATCGCATCGATTAAATTATAATAATGTTTTACGGTCTATTCGATTTGTACTAAGTTTAAACTATTATTGTAAAACGAACGTATAAATTTATAGGGCGAGGAAGAATCCGCAGGGAGGGCAGATGCCTACTCCGTCATCTCCGTAGAGTTCCGTCTATGGTACTACTACTATTTAGATATTGTAATTACACCACGAATTGAAAACAAAAACGTTTGTGATGAAAATTTAACACCATTGATCATAGATCTTTCACTTTTACAAGAAAAAAAAAACTTAATAGAACAGATTATTTATTAGAACAGACGAACTATTAAATGCGTATATTTTATACATTTCCGTGTTCTTTAAAATATTATTGTTTTTTTTTTTTACAATTTATTTGTATAAAATTTATATAGGTAATATCATGTATTGTTTAATGAGTAAACAAAATGGTTTTGTGTAAATTGTCGAGGAAAAAATTACTCGAGTGCATGTTAAAACGGATGGAGAAAGACGAGAAATTCGTGAGTTATAAAAACGATTGAGGTGGTCGATAAAAAAAAATAATAATAATAATTACACACCAATTTTCGTGAAGTACGTATAATTATATTAACACGGCATCGTTTATTATATATATATATATATATATATTACATATTATATAATAAAATATAAATTTATCGGTGTATAAATTCCGCGTATATATCTTATATGAATCACATATTTTAATATAACTTTTAAAATAAATAAAAAAAAAAACCTATGTCAAAATCTAACAACTATATATATATATATATATATATATATATATATATATATATATATATATATATGTAAATCAAAATATCCTTTAATAGTTTGTATATAAACATTATAAATATTAATAATAAAAGAAATATATAAATAAATACAAAATTAATATAAAATTATATATATATATATATATACATGTACTGCGACGTGTGGGTTGGATTTTAGAGACTTATCAGATCTAATAACGTAAGTATATCACAATATAGTATAAATATTCTACGAATAATGGCAAACATCTATGTTATAATAACATATAGTATATACTGCGGACGCATTAATGGGAATATTATATTTTTTTTTATATATATTTTCAAAATGGCAATATGGCTTAAATATTTTAACATTTGTCTATATAATATTATTCTATTATAATGGGACGAACGCGCGGACGAAAAAACAATAAGTGGTTTTAGAGATTTTTTAGAGTTTTTTCATTTCTCGTATAAACGTGGTTTCGTTATAGTGTTCTTTTTTTTGACGGGAAAACGGGTTAATAGATTATATGTGGCTGCTGTAGGTACTGTACGTGCGCTACAGTGTCGTCGTCTCATCTCGTACGAGATTCGTTTGATAGAAGAATAAAGCGCTCGACGTGTCGACAAGACGGGGGATATCATATAAAATATATTTCACGAATCCAGAAAAATCATGACGAGGAAGCGTTGAATTAAAACAGTGAAATATTTGTAATGAAATTGCGTGTGTGGCCAACAAGCAATTGCGGTTTCCGCGGTCAACACGAATAATAATAATAATAATAATAATAATAATAATAATAATAATATAATCATAATAAATAATAATTATGATAAATTATGACCTTATATTAGTGTATATAATATTATATAAATAAACGAGGCACGTTTAGAAAAATTAAGCTGTCTAACGATCTGTGCAAGGCATTTTTTTTTTTTTTTTGATTTCCGGACAGGCGATGAAACGTGGATCGCGAACTTGCTCCAGAAATGAAAGTTCTTCTCTTCTTTCCTCGCGAAGTCAGCGAAAAAAAAATACAAAAACGATTTTGCACCGGGCTAGGAGGGGGGGGGGGAATCCAACGGCTTGCCGATTCCCCGTGACGGAAATCCTCTATATCTTCGTCGATTCTTTATTTAACCACGAAGACGAAACGGAGAACTTCGCCAGGCGATCAATAGAAAAGCAACGCGCTCATCCCATCGGGATGGATGTTGGTTTGTCTCTATTTCTGCTGCACGACAATGCCCCTTTCCCCCGTCCTCATACCGTTCGACGGGAAAAAAAGCCGGGAATTTCTTGAGAGTCGAAGGAGAGGGGAATACGACCGCGTGAAGTCGGCCGTGTTAAATTGAGCGGGGGGGGGAGTGGGAAGAGATGGACGCTGAGCGAAATTCCTCAACGAGTCCGGTATACGAAAAGTGTATTGGAACGAATAGATTATATTACGCGTAAAAAATAAAACCTTTGTTTTATTTTTCTTTCTTATACTTTCCGGACGTGCCCCGGCGGATTATTAACCGTACACGATTGTTTATTATTATTATTATTATTATTATTATTTTATATATTTACACAATGCGCGGTGTAAGGAGGTACGTTATGTATTATTACGCGTGGGACGGCAGCGGATTCGCGCGGCATATTTAAAAAAAAAAAGAAATATTAATTTTTTTCTTATTATTATTGTTATTAAGTGTACGACCGACGGGAATATTTCGTACGGTAATCGTCCACGTCGCTGCTACTGCTGCCGCCGCCGCCGCCGCCGAATTCCGAATCGGTGTCGTCGTCGTCGTCGTCGCCGCCGCCGCTGCTGCGCAACGAGCCGACTTCGTGCACCACTTCCAGCCGATCGCACAGTTCGTCGTTTAGGTGTCGCGTTGCGGCCGTCACCGTCGTCGCTCCGTTTTCGACTTCCAACAGCGAATTGTAATACGTGTTCATCTCCTTGGGAATGGGCACGTGCACGGTTAACGGCTGCGCGTCACGGTCCCCGCCGCGTTGACCGGTCAGCGTTTGGCTCTCGCGGCGCCACGACGACGTGTTCTTGTACTTGAGCTCCTCGTCTTCCGGCACGAACAGCACGGCGAACGCGGCGAGCGCGACGAACGCTACGCCGCCGATGAGGAACGCGTAACGCATCCCGTCGGACAGGATCGGTCCCACTCGCAGATAAACGAAAAACTTTGTCAACATGCTCTCCGGTAACTTCTCGAATCCCTATATTTATATCGATTATTATTATCGTTATCGTTGTTTTTTCTTATTTTTTATCTTTATTAAATATGTTATACAGTTTTGTTACAGGTTTCGAGTCGTATTACAACAATACATAGGCGCCGCCAGGAATTTTGTCAGGGGGGTGCATCGTGCATAGTATACGCTGATTTATAATTAATGCTTAAATTATTTAAGTTAAATACGTAGAAATATTTTTTCAAATTATATGAAAAAACCTAGACGTTTACATTTATTATTTAAAAAATAAGTATTATAATACATAATATAGATAATATAGACAATTAGGTAAAATAAGTATTATAATAGATAATAGAGATAATATAGATAATTATGCAAAATAAAATATTTTCAATACCATTCAATTTTTTTTAATTTTTTTTTTTTTGAAAAGCCAGGGGGGTTCAAGTGCACCCCCTTGCACCCCCCTCGCGGCGCCCATGCAACAATATATACATATATACCGCTGTAGCGGCGTACACAGCGGGAGTGTCGGAGAGGTATGACGCCTCCCTTACGCGCTACGACGACTAAGAAGGAGGAGATTTTTTTTTTTTTTTTTTTTAGAATGATGAGCACATTTCGTGTACATTACGTTATTAGCATTGGCACGTGGCTTTAGCATAAAAAAAAAAAAAAAAAAAATAAATAAATATTAGTAATAACAATAATAAATAAGTAAAATAATAACAATAAACCAAATAAAAGTGTATATTACGTTAAGCCCGGTTAAGGCAGTCCCTTGAAAAAATCCTGCGTACGCCACTTATTTAATATATATATATATATTTTTTTTTTTTTGAAATTCGGTTCGGGTTCGACATTGAAATTGAACAGTTCGGCGGGATTCGGTTCGTGTTCGAATGAAGAATTGTAAATTTGATTCGGGTTTGGGTACGAACTCAAAACCCTAGGTTCGTAATGTCGCTACTAGTAGTCACACGTATATCGATACTCACGATTTCCGTCCAAACCAACGGTATAACTAGATTACTGCAATATTCTGTATTGGCCATGTTAGATATGTCACCCAATGCTATATTGATTTGCATTCTGACGTACAGTTGTGTCGGCATACCCGTTTCCTGCAAACCGCGACGCGTAACGGTGAATATATGAGTATCTTTTATGAGTACTTTTATTTGGGGGAGAAAAAAAAATTCGATTAAAGCAACAAAAAAAAAAATAAAATAGTTAAATTACACAACGTGCGTAGAATTCACAATGATTTTATATTCGAAATACAAGACGACGATATAACGCGAGAACGAAGTGGACGCTGGACTCGTTATTTGAACGATAGAGAACGTAAAAAAAAAAAAAAAAAAAAAAAAGTTTATAAATAATAGAAAGTTATAAGTCGATGATCGAATAAGATGAGCTTATAGTGTACTCTAACGAACAAAAAATGCAAAATACATATGTTTAAGATTATTAAAATCAGAACAGGTGCTGCTTGTAGTAAATTCCGCGTTTGAAGTCGGCTATGTAACAAATATACGTAATTAAACATTAAATACCGGGTTGATGAGAAAATAGGTTTCGTGCATCTTTTGATCGGGGTTCATTCCGTCGACGGCGTCTAATAATGACTGATCGGATTTGTAAAAGTGAGGGTACGACAACGCAATTGGAAAACCTGAAATCAAAACGATTATAATTTTTACTTCGCAAATCACACTATATATTAATGATTCCCGCGATTTCTCACGTGTATTCCCCCCCGCCCCTAGTTTTCGTCCAGAATAAAATAATAATCATTTTTACCGTAATAACAGTCGGTAACGTCAATCAGTCCCGGTTTCAAACACTTGTTTTTACGGCAAAAACATTTGTTTTCCGGATTGTCAGCTCCGTTATCCAAAGAACCGTTTTTGAATATGTACTTGTACACTGGCAAACCGTCGTGAATCATCAGGTCGCTTGTCCTCGTCTAAAAACGCCCGTACAAATTAATAATTCGAATTATAGAAAAAATAATAATAATAATAATAATCAGATTTCTGGGTTTACAGCAGCTACTTAATCAATAGCATCAATCAAACGAGGCGACACGGAAAACGCGGTTTTCTCACATCGCCTCAGCGATGTAAAAATGAAAGTTTAGGCTGGACTCACGCTATATAATATATATATATATTTTAGCATAGTTTTTCTCACGCCGTGCACAACGGCAAAAATGATTAAAACTACTTGCATGATACGTAAGTGAGAAACACGATTTGAAAACCAATAGAAGAAAACAGAGATAAGTGACACGGAATGTTTGGCGGAAGCTAAACGTTGATATTTTAATTCGTATACAGTTATTGAAATGAGTAGCCTGCAAATCGTACTTTTCCCTTACAATATTTTAAATCTAATTCCCACAAACATTTGTAGAACTTCTCGTCATTCCGTGTGTCTTTAAATCGCGTTTCTAAACATTTTCTGCGTGCAAGGCTTCGCAATTAGCACAATCGGACCGTAACGTCAACATTGCCGCGGCGACAGTGTAAAAGCTACTTCGTTTAAAACTAATCAAAATATGATAGTCGACCGAACCGTGCGCCGACGGAATATATAGTGTGAATCCGACCTTAAGATCACGTCCTAGAACGTATATGAAATGGTATCTGGAATGGTGATTATGTGTATTTATATATAATTGTGTGATTTTATTCTATACACGCGTACCATCGGGACCCCTCTACACAGAGACTTTCTGAAGAACATCGGCGTGTCATCAGGCGTTAAAAGCGACGGGAATTTTGTACCATCCGAAGCTCCTTGCACCTTGTTGCAAGGTGCTCCAGGCCATTGTGGAAGATACGGTCGTCTGTTGTAATTTTCTATGAGTCCGGACTTGGACACGTTGTTTTCCCCCGTATATATCGTCGCACTGTCACCAGTGAAGTCGTACATCTGAAATAACGTGAAATTACCATATAGAGTACGTGATATATATATAGCTATGTAGACTTAATAGTAATATAGATTTAGCATTATACGATTGATCGTTCGGTCAGTGTCAAACTAAATGCCCGCGGATACCGACACAGCGCGTCAGTCGATTGTGATAAAACAGAAAAACGAAAGTAGGTCACCAGATAGCGCTACGATACAACAAAGAGGGGGGGGGTAGGCAGCAAGACGCGTATAAATAGCGGTCCGAAACCGGCGGATCGCTCGGTGTAGCCGTGGCGGGCAAACGCGAACACAACCTTGTTCGCTTCTGACCGCAGCAAAAACACCGCGTGTTTAACATGTGTGATATACACACAATGTGTTTTTGCCGCGTTCCAGAAGTAAACAACGTTGTTTAGGTTTGTCCACCGTGGTTACACGCCATGAAGCGCGCGCGCAGAACGTGTGTGAGTGTGTGTAGGAGTAGTCTCACTATAGTCAGACTGGTTGAAGCGTCTAAAAATGTCCGTTTACACCAATGGATAAAACAAAAATGTTAAGCCCCCTCCCCACGGATGTGACTAAATATTCGCCTATCGCCTATGAGTTACGTATTGTGTTATTATGCTTTAATGACAGTGATGTACTGCGGTGTAATAAATAATATAATATTATTATAAGATTTTTCAGTGCTAGCGTACCGAGATCGTAGTCATAATGTAATAATATGCGGTTAATCCACCACGCACGGACGTACGATAATAACAACTAATCTTATTGATAAATAACAAAAACGGTTTATTGATGGTCTAGAACAGGCGAATAGATGTGTCCGACCACGCGCGCGCTTAGCATAAAAAACACATCGTTATAATATTATGTGTGTGTTTGTGTAAATATACAGCGCAATATTGTTTTCGATAATAATTGTGAGTCTGTTTTATTTTCACTATATCCGCGCACGACGATTAATCGCGCGTGATGATAGCTCGGAATTTAAAAGTCACGGTCGCGGGGCTATGTGCAGAAATCAATAAGCTTGGGACGATAAATTCGTGTTTTACGCGATTAATCGTATACGTATTTCTTTAGTGTGGCACTCATCTATGTGATGAACTACTAGAGGCGATGGTGAATGTTTTCCATAATATCTAGGAAGCCGAATACGTATTCCATTCGAAATGCGTTTCGACAACACTATTCGGCAAATATTTCAATAACGGTAATTTAAATGTACCGCAATAAGCTACTGTAACGATAGTACGCCTATCCGGATTATTTGGAGATGGAGTTTTTTTTTTTTTGGGAGAAAAATATTTTTGGCTCCTCATAGGTTTTAGATTTAAAACTGAGGTACACTAATAACGTAGCAAAAGTAGTTGTTCTTATTCGGATATCGTATGGTCTTATTCGTACACGGGTCGTTCGTCGAATTTTCCTCTTCGAAATCCGATTTCGAACGCATTCAATGAAAATATTACAAAACACATATTTTTTCAGGACAATTAAAATGTGTCGAACGATTTATTAATTAAACGAGTATATTCATATAGAACTCTTACTCTGTCTATAAGACCCAATTTGTCGAATACGATCCAGGACGGCAGGAATTTGTTACCAATGGTCACTAATGTGCTTTCGTAGCCGAACATAAACTCTTTGGCAGTCTGTTCGATAAACGGTTGGGATTTTGTTTGACGTATAAGTAGATTGACACCCATTCTGGTGATCATCGAGGCTTCAGACATGACGCTCGCAAAACTCTAATATATATATAAAAAAAGCGTGAAAATTCGATAGTAAAATGTGTTTTACAACGTTAAACTTACCAGATGGGCGATGTTTGGCAATATTAACTTGTCGCTTTCCTTTCCCGTATTCAGTTCGGGGACCCATTTTAACGGGAAAACTGGTGTCATCGTCAGCGTACCGTTTGTGTTGAACGTTATGTTTTTGTGTTCCGAGGTTTCCCTGAAAATTTTTTATTTCCCGTTAAAATTCATTTATTATTATTATTTTTTTTTCTGGACTTCGATTAAGAAATCGAATAATATTCTGAGCAAAGTGTGCTTATATTAAGTATGTTTTTTAATGACGCGATTTATATTATTATTATTATTATTATTATTTCGTATTTATTCGGTAGTAATTCCGAATAAAGTATATTGAGAATATTTATTTCCCAGTACTTTTAAATACAGTACCTACGTAAAAATAATAACAACTTATTAAATGTAAAAATGAATTATTTTAGAAAATACAATACGAGCAGGTAGACGTATTTAAAAAAACATAAATATTTTATCAATATGTTTGACATTTAAACGCAGCCTCGTACTTAAATAATCAGCAGTATATATTTGATTACACTATGATGTCGTTATTATAATCGTATTATATTTTTATAATCGATTGGTATTAATTTACTTATTATATTGTGTTACGTATGCATAGAATTAAAAAAAAGATTAAACTGCTCCTAAATCTCAATATTGACGATTGTTTGTAAACGATTAAATAATAATAATAATAATAATAATAATAATAATAATAATAATAATAATAATAATAATAATAATAATAATAATAATAATAATAATAATAATAATAATAATAATAATATAATTACAACTAAATATTTAATATTCGTGTATTATTGAAAACTAGTAAAAAATAAAAAATGTATTCTAAAAATGTAAATTGGAAAACTTTTTGCGAAATATTTTGAAAATACATCAGGTATACAAAATATTAAAAGAAAAAAAATGTTATTATTTTGTTTGCGAATACTTATCGAATAGAAAAAGAAACTACGAGTATATAGTACGGTTTATTTTTTTCTATACGGATAATATTTTTATAATTAAAACAAACATTTTTTTTTTTTTGTAATTCCGCGTCGTTCTTCATTTTAAATTAAAAATCGCGGAACTTTTCGTAAAAACCATATAAAACTATAATAGAACAATCGGAAAGGCGCGATTTTCAACAGTTATGCTTATGTGTATTAATTTATTAACAATAAGTGCACAGAGCATTAATACAACGTATTTTAAATCAACGATCGCGAGATTTATTTGTATAATGTTGTGTGTATAAAATATTATTTAACGGCTCGAAAATCGAGTACCGTTAAATACGAGTGCCGTTAACCCGTATTAATCCATTTATTGTTGCGTGGTGCGCGCGCGTTTGAATTGGTTATAATATTCGAAACGTTGTTGTCCATTAAGCACAATATACGTACGCGTGTTTATATACGTTATACGTATTATAATTTATAACATAATGGTGGTTTGAAAGAAGCTTTTATAATGCGATTTATCGAGTGCCTCTCAGTCCTCGTCACAGTCGTGGATATTATTATTATTCACTGTAGCACTCGACGAGGTTAATGTAAAATCGTACACCACGTATAAAGAAATAACTGATTTACTCGTCGTCGGAGTATTGAAATGTTACGCATCGGATTGAAAACTATCTCTCTAGTCGGGAGGGGAGAACAAATAAATATATTATACCGTATATAATAATATATTATACGTAAACGGGAAATATTGTAGTTAAATTTTTTTTCAAAATTTCTCGTGTTAATAATAATAATTAATTAAGTGATTTTATTTTGTTTTTAAATCCGCGCGATTACTGTTAATCGTTTTGAATTGATTTTTGAACTCATTTTTGCTTTTCGCTGCACGAGTTCGGTTACGGTTCGTTATTATAATTCGAATGAGAGAGTTCGGTTCGACGTGAACGGATAATAATAATAATAATAATAATAATAATAATAATAATAATAATAATAATAATAATAATAATAATAATAATAATAATAATAATAATAATAATAATAATAATAATAATAATAATAATAATAATAATAATAATAATAAATAAAATCTGTGTTCGTAACATCACTTAGTATAATACTACTACACGTCGATTTATACGAATCGTGGACCACGACTACGATGTATGTATTATTCACAATTCATATTTATTGTAAAAATAGTACATTGCGTTCAGTTGCACACGGCTGTGTGAACAACCTTCGATAGAAACAGGAAGGTATTGGTCGATACGACCGCGAAGACAAAACACATTATTATTATTCTTATTAAACGCGTTACAGAACAAAACGAGTCGTATATGAGAACGAATATAATAAAATGCAAAATTACAAAAAAATTCTTTCCTCCCCCCCCCCATTCCCCGGTATTAGTTACACGGGAAAAGTAGAATTAAAAAAATTGCGAAGAAAATCATTTGTCTCGTTGAGGATGCACTTAAGGATCGCTTTCGTTCGTTTGCGACAAATATAGTACAAATAGAAAAGTCAAAAACGACTTGGCCCCAGACGAACTCCAACCCATTGGAGTGGGGCAGTATTCTTTTTTATTTTTCTTTCTTCTTCTTTTCTACTACGAAATTAAAACAATTCAAATGTGTTCCGAGTCTCTTCGAATGATTTTAAAAACGAAATAGATAAATTATTATTGTTTTATATACCTCTCTGTAAAATACGTGCCTCACATATAACAATAATAATATATAATAACTCGTTGTTTCCCATATAATTCGTCTCCTTATACACACATGCACATACATACACTTTTCGTTATAATAATATTGAGTAATTATAAACATATTGTAATTACGCTTCGTACATTGCGATTAGAACTGGGATGATGGTACATATTATATTACAGGGGTGGCCACTAACCTTAACTTTGGGAGCCGCAAATTTATAAAGCTAATTTGAGGCGAGCCACATTGTAAAACGATGTTTATGAAATGAAGACACAATGAAAAATGAACTCAAATGAAGGAACGTTTATTTTTTACATAACATAAAACATTATTATTATTATTGACATAGTTATTAACATTATTATTGAGAAGTGCTTTTTCGAGTGTTCATTTTTTCTGTAAGCTTTTTGAAATCTGTAACGCGATAACGGAAATTATGTTCTTATCGTCGTCGTCTGACGCGGTCGTAACACACCGTGACTATTTTTGGCTACACATACTAAAAGCACCGCCGCCGTGCCTAATAACCTACCTATACCTAATAACGACTGTAATGATAACGAAATCGACGGCAATAAAAATGCTATCTAACGTTTCTAACGATTCTAACAAATTTTATATTTATTAAGTTTAGTCTAAATTTAGTTCAAGAGCCGCACGAGACTGATTTAAGAGCCGCATGCGGCTCGCGAGCCTCGTTGTAGCCACCCCTGTTATATTATAATGTGTTTTATTATTGTTTATTCGTGTACATCACGTGTTTATGTGATACGTGTAAAAACGAATGTACGTATTTTATACACGCTCTGAACGATTATAAACAAATTATTATATAATATATAACGTCGTTAAAAATAATAAAATAGTAAAAACATAAACAGAAATAAAACCAAATAAATAAATAAATAAAAAACCAAAAGGATAGGCGAAAAAAAAATAGAAAAACTCTAAATTTTATAATCGTAAATAATAAATTTATACATATCAATTATTCTACATGTAATTGTCAACATATTTAATGTTGAAGAGGAACGACGGTTACGCTATTACGTAATTATTATTATTACATTAAGCAAATTAATTTCTATGTAAAAAAAAAAAAACACGTATGAAAAACATATAATAAAACCTATGACGCGTTATGTTGAAAATTTTTAGGTTTTCACTTGTTCCGGCTCTTTTCAGTTCAAGGTAATATAAAATTAATAAATATCGCGGAGTCAATAAATAAATAACGATTTAATATTTTACGTGTTGTTTCCGAACGGTAAAAATATAATATAGTCATGGCGTTTATTATTATTATTATTATTTTTTTTTTTTATACTTGTTTCGAATAAATCAAAGTATATTATTACTAACATTTTATCGTAAATTGCGTACATACTTGTATGTCTATAAATGTAAAACATATCATATATATATATAAAATTAAGTATTATGACCATGAGAACTTGTGCAAGTACACATTACACACACACGTAACAGCGCGTATATAATAATAATATTGTTATTATTTGTTGATGAAATCAGAAATTATATTACTATTAATACATTTAAATCTTTTTGTCTATTGTTTTATTGTTTTTCGTATGAATGTTCCCGTTAATAACAAGAAACGATGTACGAATATACCGTTTTATCTAAAAAAAAAAAAGAAAAACAATACAAAATATTATCTGAATATATAAAGGTGTAGAGATACAACTGAAGTATGAATTTTTATGCGATTAATTCGCCGGCAGAAATCGCATCCCGGACAGTTTCAACACGCATTATTATTATTTTTTAATTATGGTTTATTTTTAATTTCTTATTATTATGCAAAAAATAGGAGAAAGACCTTTGAACGTTATTTTGCATTTCTTGAGATAATCTATCGAATTTTAAATCAAATACGATTTTGAACGTTTTTATATATATAAAAAAAGTTGTTTATGTATATATATATCTAATATATATATATATACCAATAATTATATCTATATTAAAGGCATTAACCTAGTTATTAATATATTCATAGTTCAAATGTTGAGTTATCGCTGTGTTCTTTACCACATCTTTTAAAAATTTGTTTATCGACACGCGTTTTTAAAATACAATACCGACACCGGATCTTTAGATATATAAATATTACGTAACTCCTATGTTTTTTCTATTTACTTAATTTGTATACGTAAATTAAATTCTATAATAAATATACGAATAATAAGTTGCGTGATTATTGTCGGTATATACTTTTTTGTTTTTAATCATAATTTACATTCGACGATATATTCGCCAATTTACTGATACAATATTATTATTTCCGGGTTGTAACGAGAACGAAAATGTCTTTTAAAAATAAAAATATAAATGAAAAATCGCGTAGCGTTAATATTATATTTGTTTTAAAAGACGGCTTTAATGGCCGTTAAACAAAATCCACGAAATATATCCGTGTATTAAGCTGAGTGATCAAAATAATATATTTTCCATGAACGTGACGAGACGACGTGTGAGGCGAGTCAAAATCATACATTTAACTAATAATAATAATAATAATAATAATGATAATAATAATAATTTTATTAGATTATTCGTAATATTTTTGTGTTTATCGATATTTCTTATTAATTGTATACGTATCGTGTGGTTTTTATGAATTCTAATTGATTTTTTTTTAACAATAAATCGTGGATTATTATGTTTTCCGGCTGTCATAAATTAAACATACTCACTATAATATAACGGATCGTTAGGACAGATTCGATATTAGTTTATAATAATCGAATATTGTAATAATTTTATGGTGATATATTCAGTTAACTGTAATTATTATTATTATTATTATTATTATTATGAAATTATTAGAGATACGCGCGCTATAACCGCGGTGAAATGGCACACACGAGTACTATAATTCGTATTAAAAAACCGAGTGAATTTTTGTTTTCTTCATAACAATAATTATTATACTCGGGTCTCGTTATTTTCATATGAACACGTTATACGATAAAAAACTACATAATACGTACGCGGAATTTAAATTTAATTCGATTATAATATTTATATTGTCGGTATTTTTCGTATATAAAATTCAACATACCTGTAGACGTATGGGCCGACTTCTTGAAATCTCAGTTTTTCTTTCCCGGACAAAAATTCGTCACGGTTGGTTATATTAAATATGTATACTTTGAGATAAACAGACGCATCAGGTTTTTTCCACAATTCGAATGCTTCGTCGCCTTTATTCATTACGAGTTTCTGAAAACGTGTTAATAATAAATTACTCACGGCCGATATTTAAAATACAATATTTTTTTAAAAAAAAAAAAACATTGTTATTTATTTTTCGGTTCTATAATGACCAATGTATTCGGATTATATTGAACTAATTTCTTTATTGAAATCGATAATTTTTATTCCTTATAATTTATAAAATAATAATAATAATAATAATAACAATTATATTACACGCATTCATTTCAGTTAATACGAAATATGAAACGAACGTAAGGGTTAATCTTTTCTCGTTGTACATGAGTGTTTACACGTTTACTCGTTTATTTTACACCGTTTACTATTTTATTTAACGTTTATCGGTTTATTCACATTATCACGCTTTTACTTGACTGATCGAGTTTACCATTAGCTAAGCATTAAATGTCCGATCGCGATCGATGATCAACGTGTTACCGTATTTCGCTGATCGTGGCCGAGCACTAATTCTAGCCTTATATATGATGTTCAAAAGGGTGAGGGGGTGAAAATGGAGCATAACCGTAACATAAATGGACCAACTTACAAGTCGATGTTGTTGGATCAGAGATATATTGAATTTAAAAATATCAAATTCCAAGTGGAGGCGATTCATCTATCATTTCCCTCTCCTTATAACCGCCACTGTATGTATAAATATATATATATAAATACACCTAAGTACATAAGTTTTAAATTGTATACGTATAAATTTTTTTTAATACGAACTTAACGGAGTTAAAAAGTCTAGTCGATTTTCCCGGCCTCGCGAAACCGTGTATAATTAATATTCGTTTTTAATAATCCGTTTTTAATAATATCCGTTTGGTATTTATTATTAGCAAAGAATAATAAAATAACGAACGATATAAGTGTATACATATTAATTATTCGATAACAAACGTTAAGTTATATTATGTATGTGTTTCCATAATTAACAAAGATTAAGATTGTTTATTTAAAACGTACTTATTATTACTGCGTTTTAATATTAAATTTTATGCGTGTCTTTAAATTCCGAGTTTTCAACGTCTAATTGATAATTTTTAATTGAAATTATTATTTTATTCATTAGTCGTAATGAGTTAAAACGGTTAATAAAATTGATAAAACTCGAGACTGATCGATCGATAATCATTTACGTTCAATCATTTTCCGGACATACTATGTATATATATATATATATTATACATTATAATGAATTTATACTCGTAGTATAATACAATTAAAAAAAAGCATTTAACTCGATTGTTGTAATAAGGTTTTCTTTATATATATATATATATATATATATATATATATATAAATATTAGCTGGTTCCGACGGAAAATTGTCCAAATTACAAAAAAAATTATTTTTGATGTTTTGTTAATTCGTTTGGAAATTTTAAATCAAAATAGTTTATTTACATTTCCTTTCCCCTTCTCAGACAAAAAAAAAAACGAAAAAAAACGACTCTGTGAAAAATAAATGATTAAAATCGGTAGTATACATGCATATATAGATTATGTTTTAAACTCGATAACAATTTAAATGATCACCACTGTGACTGTTAAACGCGTATAGAATCCCAAAATTTTCCGTATTAGCTATCGTCCTCGTTGCACCTACCGGGTATAACGTATTGTGAGTCAAAACTAAATCCGTCCGACAAACGCGCACAGAAAAATTCATCAAAATCGTTCCATCCTTATAGAAGGAGTTCAATGACAAACGCAGAAGAATATTAAAAACGACTAGGCGTGTTATTCGTTAATGAGTAATTCATCTCTCTCTCTCTCTTTCTAATATCAAACTATATCACACGATATACCTATATACGTTTTCGATTCGAGTTCATTTACATTTATTGATATGATTAACAAGACGACTGTTTATCTACAGTATAATATATTGAACGCGTCATAATGATTTTATGAGCCCGGGAAAAAACACATACACACACCACACAATTATTATGCGGATACAATAAAATGTTATTTTTTTCTTTACTGTAAACAACAACTGTTATTATTATTATTATTATTATTATTATTATTATTATTATTATTATTATTATTATTATTATTATTACACTACACCGCGCGACGACGGTGTCTCAATAATATTATGACGTAGGTGGTGACGAAGAATGCGTGGGAGAAAATCCTCTATCAAGAACACCGCGCCGCGTGTAATAAGGAAACGAGTATTTTCATATATTTATTATTATTAAGTAGTTCTACACAGTTAACGGGTCGTATTATACGTAGATACGCGATATTTGTTTTCTGCCATAAAATACGCGTTAAAGTCTATAGAAAAAAAAAATACGTTTTACGGTGATTTGAAATTAATCGGCGATGAAAATAAAAAAATAATAATAAAATTATTATTCTACTATTATAATAGTATTATGAATGTTTTTAGCTAATAAAGCGTGTGATTATCAAATGCGTTTCGGAGCTGGCATATAACGCATATAGCTGGCATACGACGAGGCCGAACGGGTCAACACAATTATTCTTTTAAACTCGTTAAACTTAAAACTTAAAAGTTGACCAATATTTTTTTTGTGAACTTTATAAGTTAATTAAAAAAAAAAACGAATGTAATTTTACTTAGTTAAAAGTTAAAATATTCTAAATATATATATATAAAAAATGAGCGCTGCTGGCCTAAAACCTAATCAAAACAATTTTTAAGTCGCGTATTATAAGATTATAAAACATGTAATACGAGAGTATAATCAAAATCATTTAAACATTTACATTGTTTTTTCCGGATAAAATCTAACATAACTTATAACAATTTTGTATACAGATTTAACCATAAAGTTGTTAACACGTTGAGTTTTTTTCTTTTAAAAAAAGTAACTCTTCGTGTTAAAAGTTAATTTGAAAAAATAATAAATAATACGTTAATCGACTTAAGTGAAATCAAATTTAAAAGTTTTTAACTGAATTCCGGCCTGAAAGCTGGAGCTCGTCAATGCCTGTATTTACGTATATATAGCCTGCAGGAAACACGAGCAAATATTCGGAAATGTTCGGAATTTCAACGTTTTATAACGGAAAAATGTACGTACATATAATAAATTTGTTTTTTAATATTTTTAACGGAAAATTAGAAGAAGAAAAAAGAAACAAATTATACTTGTCGAAAGAGTTTCCCTTTTTTTTTTTATCAATTTACCGCACAATAGTGAACGCCGTGTATAGTGTATTGCATATTGTTACGCGCGGACGGCGTTCGTAACGTTTACGTATTACTCTGTTATACTCTCTCGTGTTTACGCACGTCCTTGCGGCGGAATAGCCACGACGAGACATATCCGTTTTTTAGTGTTTTTTTTTTTTTTGTACAAGTTAAACACACACGTTCGTATAACGTGTGTAACATTTTATAACACTGTTATTCACAATATTTCGTAGGTTATAAACACAATTGTTCGCGAATAAATTCCTTTATTTAAATAGTGTAAATACGAAATTATATTTTCATAATAAATTGTCTTTGGCGGATTTGCGCACTTACCCATTTGAGTATCAATAGAAACGGGTCGAACAAAGCGAATACTGTGCCCAAGACGAGCGCGGAAACACCAATTAACGTCAGCGATATCAGACCTGAAAATAAACGCAAAGTATACATATTATTTTACGTCGTTTTACATAGGTAGGTACGTTTGACAATTGGCCACAATTGTAAATCCACGCACTAAATAAATTGTCCATTGAATTCAATGAAAAAAAAATTCATCGTTGTTTTAAAGAAGGACTCATTGCCGAACACTAGAATTTCCTTATGATACAAAAATACAGTTTTTAACGTATATTTTATAATAAAATACGTATACCGGCCCGTTATGAACTCTAGTTGAATTGTAGGTACCTAATAGTCGGAAGATTAACTGATAATTGAATGATTGTCGTTCGAATTACTGCGGACGCGTATGTTTACGGTCTATTTTACCGATATTATATTTTTCGGTTAAAAAAAAAAAATGTTTAAAAACACACTTTTCTAAAAAAATACTAAAAAAAAAATAAAAACGCGTTAAAGAGAATAAAATTAATTGCTTTGCACATCCACCGCGTATAATTTAAAACAACGTGAATGCGTTTTTTTTTTTACCAGGGAAGGATCTTAGCCTCAGAAAAATAAAAAGTGTTTCGACGAAAACTGTCACCGAATTATTGTATACTTGTTTAGAAAACCGTTTTGAATTTTATTTCATTCTTTTTAGTGCAATATTTTTGCGTGTACGTTTTTCGGAAAAGTGTTTCAAACATTTTTTTTTTTTTTTTTATGTTCTCTCGATTTTAATCGGTCGATAGCTGTGACTCGGAAATAATTTTACTCTCTGAATTCCACCGTTCTCGCCGGAAACTGGTCTTGTGTTTCACGTTAAATGATTATTTGTTTGCAGTCATCGCGGTCACCGCGCGCGCGAGGAGATTGCGATATGAATCTATTTGGCGGTCTACCGTATAACATACTATACGATACAAATCGCTGATATGTGTGAACATAATGACGATTTCGAATTTCCGACATTGGAAATATGGAGATTATACGTGTATAGAAATGAATAATAATAATAATTTTACGAATTGTATAATTAGGCAAATCGATTAGATTTAATCACGTCAACTCGTTTGGATTGCGGCCAGTACTCGCACACCGATGTATGCGATGTGCGCGCGATCAGAATCGGTCAACAATTTAGCACTGGAAGACCGTGGCGGGAATACTATAAGGTTGACAAATGTATAAGACTCTTTAACCGCAAAATAACGCGCCATATTTGGTACCAAAAACCATCATCACCATACGACAAATATGTGCAGATTATAATTGATTATTTACGTATAGAAATTAATTTTTTTCCGCTGTTTCCAGATCCCGCGGGTCCATCGGCCGCTTCCGCTGTCCGCATTTCTATCGCACGTCTCTTCGTCCTCTAACGGTTGTTCTCTTATTGCCCGCAGGAGCTTGCGAGTGTTCCCTGACTCGATCAATCCACCGTCGTCTCCGTCTTCTTTTGCCAGATTTCCATATTGTAATATTTAGTCTCCTGCTCTTCAAACGCTCTCCCTGCAGCTTCTCCTTCTGATTTTGACATTCATAGCTACTGTACGTCTTCGCTCGTTGAACACATTGCATTCAACTCTGCATTTGTTTTTCGTTTGTATGACGCGTGTTCTTTTTCTTCTCATTTCTTTCGGTACCATAGATTTAACGCAAAAAGATTCTCCTTTCGAATGACGTTAATGTTTTTATCATCCTACGTTTTTAATCGCCCTGGGGGGGGCGATCTATGTACACACGTGTACAGAGCGTATATGTCCAACGGGAAACTTTATTATTATATTGCCTTAATTTTGTTGGGCAATTAACTTAAATATTTGTATAAGCGCAAATCTCCTGCGTCGTTATTGTTAATCTCTTCGTGACAATTTACGCTCGTTGGTCAATATATATCAACCCCTATAGGCATTTAAAATTCCAAACCTTTCGAAGGTTAAATCTCCCCAATTGCCTAACGTCTTAGAGACGCGTTATTAATTATATATTTCGTCTTTTGCTCGTTAATTCGGTTTCTCTCCTCCTATCATGTCGTGCAGTGAGGAGCTGTTAATATTGTCTGACCGTCCTTCAGTTATTACGCTTAGACTCGTGACATTGTCTATATAGCACATCTCTCGCTACCGCGACTCCATACGGTTATTTTGAGCGACGCCGACGATGAAGCGCCTGTCTTAAAATCTGTTTCCGCTGAGAATTATATTCTAATATTGTATTGACTGTATAATATATACTAGAATAATGATAACACCATCGCCACGCACGGTATACAAGAGACCATTTGAACACACATACATTTACAATTAAACTGGCGAGAAAATTAAAAACAACAATAAAATACGTCGATTGGAAGCAGCATGTAAATGTCTAATACGTTGTATTGGGTTTATGCTGCGTATAAGAAATAACGGGAACGCGATGATTCGCGCGTGATTTACGTTACAAAAATTCAATAACCCATTGGAATGCCGGACACGTATACGTTCCCAGCGATGGTGTAGGCAGATATTACAATAATACGTTTTATGTTTTTCATTTTGTGCAAAAAAAAAAAAAAAAAAATCTACAATATAATCGTACGAACATTGTGCGCGTCCGATTCCGAAAATCCACGCGTGTGGATTGATTGATTGGAAAAAATTATGACGTTTTATACTCGTAACCGCTCGTGGTAAAAACCGTTTGGTTTATAATATTTACATTGTTATTGACAGAATATATACGTATGAATAGCTTTGACGTTGTCCGGAGAGATTGTGATACTCGTACGAAACAAATCTCATCCCCTAATAGTATACGTACTACATACGGCCCTCGATCTTTTTTCCCTACGCGACAAATTCTACAACGATTCTACTCTTGCGACCGTAAAAGACTGGTATATGTGTCATGTCGCTTCTGGGTATAACCGCCGCGACGGAAGAATCCTAAAAACAAGAAAAAAAAAAAAGCGCCGAGTCTTTTTTAACTCGATCGACGTCTTTCTAAAAAAACGAAATCCTTATTAAACTCATCGCGATGATTTTATCGAGATACGCGCGTTCTGCGCGCGAGCGTAAATAAATCGTTAAAATACGGTAAAAAAAAAATTATCGAGGGATATCTATAAAAAAGTTCTCAAAGGGATCATTCGCCGCGCAGCAAATATTATTTCTCAGACTATGGCTAAAAACGACGAATTACTCTCTGAAAAAAAAAAAAAAGAAAAAGAAATATCGACGTGTTCAAATAGTTTTGTTGCGCAGATACGATGTTTATTCGTACGGTAGTAGAGCGACGACGGGAATGTCGTTTTTATTTATTTTTTCTTCGAGAAAGAGAAATAAAAATCGGCATGTCACGCGAAAATATTTGATTATATAATGCGTGTGCGTACACGTAGCGGGCCGAATTATTTTGTTATACGCGTAAAAAAAAAAAAAAAACAAACGATTTTCGCCTATTTAACGACGCCTCGTACAAACATCCAATTATATTGTTATTTTTAATTATGCACATATTAATGCATAATAATTTATTTTAAAATAGTGTAGAGATTAATTCATTTATTCCTATATTTCTCCACGTATTCGCAATTGCTCGCCAATACCCGTCGTATCGATTTGTGGCCTCGCCTTTGTCATACCAATACTGCGTAATGGCAAAACACTTCTCCTATAGCGTAGATAAATATCTAATAACATATTACAGATTACTGGGAGTGGAGGAAATTAATAATAATAATAATAATAATTATTATTTGAAAACGTTAATGGTATACAACAGAAATGGTTTATATAATGTGTGGCAAAGTTTGCCCGTAATTATTATTCGCCGGTTTTCTGTGAGTTATGTAACGCGTGAAAAACGGTCGACCAACACGCGCCACACTACGCGACGTCACTGTCGAACGTACGTCTTAAAAAAACCAGTCGCAATTTCAATGTCTCGACCCGCGGTTGACGTCATTATTAAACGACGTTTTTCGGAAAGTAACACGCACGCGACACACTGTTGTCCGCACGGATTTTTTCCGCATATTTTCGCGATCCGCGGTTTCGTCGCCGCAGGGACTCCATTCGTGTACGACGGGAGTTTATCACGAAATACAAAAAAAAAAAAGGACTTTTAATATTATTATCGGCTATAATATTTGCGCCCAGCGATAACATATTCCCCGGAGGTGTTCTCAAAACTGTGCAAGGGAATTCGCGTGAGTTGGTCAAGAGGGCCACAGGGTCGTCTTCAAGGGCTGTTTTCCGAACGGAGAGTAGCTAGTCCTCGTCGTCATAAACAGTTCGAATTTCAATACAGTATTTATTAAGAAATTTTTCTTCGTTTTTTTTTTTTTACTCGAACGAATTAATTTTTTTAAATACACTTATAATATATGTATTTTAAAATTTTCTTTAACAGTTTTTTACGGCAATTTTTTTTTTTTTTAGCCGCGAAATCAGTAACCTCTTATTTTTTTCTCCGAACAAATTTGAATTCTGTCCGCACAACAGAAATATGGATATCGCGTGTTTAATCTTCACTCTAACTTCTAACACGATTTTTTTAATATTTTTTTTTTTTTAGTATTGCGTAGAATTATTACGAGTAAATAAAATCGTATATAAAATCAACGCTAAAGTGTTTTTGAAAAAGTTCGCGATTTCACGTGTACTCCAGGCGGGTCTCCGGTAAAGAGGTGGGGGAAGGGGCTGCCCTGCGCAGAGGAGAAAAACGGAATTAAAAATATTTTATACTATATACGGTCGCAATAACGAAATCTTAATCAATTTTATTTGATTTTTGTTTTGTTTTGTAATCAATAATTTGCGTGCCGTCGGAATGTCGCGAAGACACGAAGTAGCCGCGTGGGATGAAAAAGTTAAAATAAAATATTAATTTTTTTTTGTCGACTCGTAAAAATTTCTTAAAAAAAAAAAAAGTAGAAAAAACGCTCTCCGCGTATCGCAAATCGATATTAGGCTCTGGAGAAAAAAAACCTGTACGAATTTCGAACGCGTATTACGCGGAAGCTGAAGTCGAAGACGTTTTAAGTTCAACGACTTTTGGACGATTCACGCGTTAAACAACAAACTATTGCGTTATATTAGTACGCGTGCGCGCGCGTTCGACGTTTGACCCGCCCGTGTAAAAAGAAAAAAAATCGACCGCGGCGATTTAATGTTTTTACTTTTCATTTTCGTCCGCTAGAGAATTGTGTTCGATGTTTTATAATAATCGAAACAACTGAAAAATTTAGAAAGAAAAAACAAACTATAAAAAGCGTACAACGCGATTGTATTATAAACAACGTATTGGTTTGAATTATAACATATATTTTCGATAAGATGCTTGTACCCGTTCCGATGACCTATTAGAGGTAATTAGATAAATATATAAAAAAAAAATTAATTAAACACACATACGCAGTAGCAGCAGCAGCGTTTCCATGTCGTAATTACTACTCCGCGTCTGAAACGATCTAAAGAATTTCGTTGAAAAAAATCATCGCACTTTCGAATATTCGAGAGCAATGGTTCGATTATTGGACGAGAAAAAAAAAATTCGTTTCAACGTGCTATTTGCCCGTTTCGGACGCGCGTTTTTTACTTTTAGCTCCCATTTTACCTTCTCTAGTAAAACTATTATACCAGCCCGACAATATTATAAATCGATTTATTGTATAAACGAAGAAGGGAAAATTAGCGGTGGGGGGAGGGGGTGGAAACTAAAACAAAACTGTTACAAACAAATATAAGAAATAATTAATTTGGCGAGTTAAGATTTAGAATTGAGCGTAACGGGATCGATAGAAACGTTGAATGATTTTTATAGTTGAATTAAATAAGTATAAATCGCGCGCTCGGTGGACTGCAGGGCATGGCGATCCGAATGGAGATTACAAATGAATTTCGGTCCAAAAGCGCAGAACAGGATATCAATCGTCGTTAATGTCGAGCAAGAGCAAGTAAATTATTACGATTGAACATACGTAAACGATACAATACAATGTTGACAGGTCTGTCCGGTGAACATAAAGTCTGTCCAGGGAATTTCAATTAGAGGCATATGAGATTAGCTGAAGATTTGGTGGTGGCCGAGTAGTAGTATAATCTCATTACCTGCATGCATTCCAAAAATGCTGACTGAGTGTCAACTGAATCTGACCGACGGAGATCGAAAATTATGGTTTTGATCCGAAAGACTAAAAGGCATAGATGAATGGGAATTAAAAGAGTACGCAATTTCAATTCGATTTTTTTTACTGTCTCTTCCTCTGTTATCACGCCAATGCGCTTGGACCGGGAATTATTGATCGGACGAACTACAAAACTACAAAACTACAAAACATGGTGGAAACGCGTATTAACTTGTACAAATACAAATTTGAGAATTTCTGTGTTCTCGTAATTTCCACACGACAATACATTTTTATAAACAGTGACGTATTTTCAAACGTTTTTCTGGCGTGGAACGGTGGGGGCTAAAATTATTTTAAAAAGAGAAATTGCTTAGATACACTACTGCGAGATTCGAATTCTCAATCGTATAATAAATTGCGGTATTATAATTTGAAAAAAAAAAACTATAAATTCGTAATATCGTTATTTTATAAATTTCGATTGAATAATAATTACGAATAGGGAACATTTTCAAACATTTTATGAGAGAGGCGATAAAATTATCTCATAAGATTTTTTACGGTCGTGTTCGTAATGAAGAAATAACGCGCTGCGTGGACGAATCTCAGAATAATATACGCGCGTAAATGATTTATATATAAATAATTGACCCGCGAGTATATATTTTATAGAATATATTAAAATTAATTGTTGGAAGTTAAAATGTTTGCGATTAATATTTTTTTTAATTTTTTTTTTTTACTTTTTGAGATCAATCACGTCTTAAAACGTATGACTATTACGTTTGTTCGATTTTTTTTACATTTTCCTTATTCCCCTCCCGCCAATGATCGATCGTGAAAACTATTTTCTAGCACATAAAAGCGCACGGTTATTTCGAATTTTAAAAGCTTTAACACACACGAGTGTAAGGAATATTTCACAACGAATACGTTATTTAATGTAATTATTTATTGTTTATTGAGGCCCGTAAAAAAAAGCAATGGAGTGAATTGTTTATTATACTGTAAAAACTTAAAAAATAATAAGAAAATTATTGAAAATAATGAAATAGGTAATTTTTTTTGAAAAATATAAACACGATCATAAATTACACGAGGAAAATGTATTATGTAAAATTTAAACGTTTAGATTCGTTAACATTAATTTTTTTATGTCTGTATCGTTATTATTACAAACTCAAAGCATACTGCTGGGGAAGGGGGGGTGCTTGAGGATTCGTTGAGAGCGCAACGATTCGTTAAAGGCCTACTACCGCACTAAATATATTATACCTAATACCGTTCAATTTTAATAAATTATTTAAATTTCAATTGTTAACGTATTATAAAAAGTTATAATTGTATTTTATTGGAAATCATTTTATAAGAAGAAGAATGTACACGGGCGAGAACTGTAATTGGAACGAATGTATTCAGATTAAATTACTCGGAAAGAAAACAAAACAAAACTGATTTCGAGCAAAGATCGAATTATCTGAAAGACTGACCTAATTCGACAAAAAAAACCTGTGTATAATAAATAACCGTTTCGTTCAAAGTACACGCGTATATAAGTATGTAATTTTTTGTGAACTTAGCAATACGTATACGCATACGATACGATATAGGCGTTGCATAATGAAAACACAGAACAGTACAATTAAGAAACGTAGAATTAAATTATATTTAAAAAATAGATATGAACGACGAGAAATGTGTTTTGTAAAAATATAAACTATATATATATATACACACACATAATCGGTCGATTCGTTATATTTGATGTTTATAACACGGTTATTGTACTTTAAGCGTTTTACATTTTATTCGATGAAAAGAAAGTTTTCTTAAAAAAAAAAAAAACACTACATTCGATCTAAAAAAAAAAAGAAAAAACTTTGGCGATTTCGACGTCAAATATCGAGGCCAGTGTGAAAAAATTCTATAAACTCTGTAGGGAAAATTATTTGTTGTCTAAATTGTGATTGACACCTTACGGCTCCTTATATAGACGTAAAAAAAAAACTATTACGATTTAATAATAATTAAATTAAAACGGCTAAAAAAAAAAAATATTGTTTTCGAATTTTAAATCCGACGATAATATCAGATCTCGACTGTATGATAAAGGATTCACCACTATGTAAAATGTCAAAACAGAACTGTACTCTCATAATCAAAGCCGAAGTCGAACAAAAATCGCTCGCTATGTATAGGAGAGTCTCGAGAGAATTATTGAATCCGTTATATTCTATGATTTTTTTTGAAAACAATACTGTTACGTTTATACAAACGAATTATCGTTTTAATCGACAAGTGTTACGAGAATATCACACTCGTATATCAATTATCATTTTAACGATTGTATAATGATTGTCGATTGAATAACGAAAGAGGTTTATGCCGTTTATCTTTGATCGTCTCTTTTATTTCAGGGGGGAAAACGGCCAGATTTATGGAAAAACATAATTATGTGTAGGCTAAGGGACTTCTGTAAAATTTGCTATTTTCGATAGTTTGATACAAAGCCGGGTGAAATAAAAACGCCGTTCGGGATGTAGAAAATTCGAATCCCAAATTTTATTTTGCACGTTTTAATGGTTTTTTTTAGAGCATATTTATGCGTTTTTTTTTTAAGAAAAAAAATAGTTTTTCAAATCGTAATTAGGGGTAGGAGTCACTAAATAAAAATTCAAATGGCCACATGTGTTATACTAATAAATCGTAAAAAAAACAACAATAATTTGTCTACAACACGTATGGTAGGTAAAATGGTTTTCCTATGATTATGGGAATGTCGTTAAAATTAAAATGAATTGTATGCTACTTCGAAATAAGCTTCGTCCACCTATTACTGACGATTACGGTCGTAATTTAATTTATTTTGGATTTCATTTTATTGAAAATTCGAAACGATGAAGTGGAATGTATATGGAAGGATTATCTGAGGATTTAACGAGTGATGGTCTACTAGTATAGACACCGTAAAACGAAGTTTTTCAGCGCACGAGAACGACTTATTATCATAAATTGCCGTAGATTTACGTCTGAAAACATATTATAAGTAAATATCTCGTTGCGCGGTATAATTTTCAAGGTAAAAAAAAAAAACAATCAAGATGTAAAACATTTAAACATTCGTATAATATATATATATATATATATATTCTTCAGGATCCGATGACGTTGATGCGGAAGTGATATAAATATATAAAAAAAAAAATTTTAATAAATAATCGTGCTTAAACAAATTCTCACACTAATACCAATTGTAATATTATTTAATAAAAATTATTTTTCTTAGTGGATATTTCGTTGTTTTTTTTTTTTAGAGCTATAAGTTCATAAGCCTCATTATATATATATAGATTAAGAACGCGGTCGTTATTCTACACAAACACATTTTGTTTTGTGAATGCGCGCGTATAAATCGATGCGTTTTATCTAATTAGGTTATAATATATGTGTAGAAGCTATAGAGAACGATTTCACCAACGTAATATACGTATAGCCGCCTCAGGAACGACATTGTTTTAATTATTGGACTGGCAGTATTATATTCTTCGCTGTAGATAATATTATAAGACGTTCGTAATAGATTCGTATGTTTTCTCGACGAGATGAATTCGAATTAAATAAAAACGTCCATGCGCGTGTAAATGCTGCGCATAATATCTATACGATTATTGTTTTCAACGCCGCGGAGTAAACACGGTGTTTACTACGGATTTTTAAAACGTATTTTGAAAGAAAAAAAAACATTCAAATAATACGGAGATCGGAATCGGCCGCGGGGTCGTCCGTGCTATTAGGCTAACCTCCTAACAGCTATTAGGTGGATATCGTTACGAAATTCGGATACGTATTGAATTTCCTAATGTAAAATACAATTATGTTTTATTAAAAAAAAAAAACGTATTTTACGTTAGTTATAATCTGCAAACAGAGCGTTATCTGTAAGGAACGAGCACGGCGTGTTAAGAAGAAAAATACGTACACAATAGGGACTCATAGTGAATTCCATCGGGAAAAAGAACGCGCAAAAGGAATCTCGTCCGATCATTCCCCCGTCGTATTCTCTCTGCTTTCCATATTAGGAGAATTGTAGAGAATATAAAACCGAACATTCGGCTCTGTACAATAGAGATTGTTTTATTTATGTATATTTTTTTTTTTTTTTTTTATTGCTCTGAAGTATTTTCATTCAGTTCATTCATTCAACCAAATGACCGAAAACGCATTTTTCTCCGTGCTATTTATTAGAAAAATAATCATATCGGCGACGAAACGATTTTCCCTACTACAAGCGCATTGAAATACTTTCTTTAATTATTGAATCTGCGTGTTACCAATACGGCCACGGAGTCGATTTCGAGGCGGTTTGGTTAATTAATTTTTTTTTTTTTTTTTTTGGAATTTTTCCGTTTTCTGACGGAATTCGTACGCGGTCGTTTGAACGGCGTTATAGTAACGTTATGAAAATGATAAATGAAAATTTTCAAAGTCTACGCACTTATATATATATATATAGAGAGAGAGAGGTAATAGCGGTGTAGTTTTTTTTTTTTTCGTTACGGTTTTATCACGAGTCTATATTTAAAAGAACGTCGACTTCTTTTTCTCAGATTACAAAAACCTTTTTTGACGAAAAGCATTTTTTTTCCCCCCAGAGATTTCTGTCGTTTCTGATGGTATGTTCTTTGAGTCGTGTTACCAGACGACATTAAACATTTGTATTCCGTATAATACACGCAACAGATATTATTAGAGAACAATGGCTAAAACAAAACGCACGGTTTATATATAAATATGTTCATTGTTCGTCGAGATTTCATTACAATACGATCGGATTAACCCGTTTAATCGGTCAACGAATTCGACCAATAATTTTTCGACATTTTTTTACACGAAATACGCGTAATAGAAAAAACAATAATAATAATAATAAGCACGCGGCACACGAACGACAACGGATCGGCGGGTCGTACTTATAATTTCGTTCATATTTCATTATTTGAAAAACGCGAGCGAATCGGCGTTAAAAACCGTTTAGCACATTGCCCGTAACGATTAAGACACGTACTGTGATTTCCGTCGAAATAATTGCATCGCGCAACTCGCTCTAGACACGAAATAAATTACAACATTACCCGTGCAATAAAATTATTTTTCCTCTAAAGTCCTTTGATTCTTAAAGAGTTGAAAATACAATTTTTTTTTTTTTAATTTTCGTGACTTTTTGAAATTAAAAAAAAAAAAAAACGCCTCTGTTACTGTAATCAATTCGGTGTCTTACAAGTACGAACACGGTATTATTTCCGCATTTCAATTTTTCGAACGTTTTCGTACGGCCGTTTTCTCTGGCTCTTTGCCATACGTCTTCGGCGGACCCAAGCGAATGTCTTACGCGCGATCTCGTGTAATAATATCATAACTAGGAGGGTTTAAAAATGTTCGAAAGAGAATTCCCTTTAAAAAAAAAAAAAAAGAAAAAAAAAAATGCGCGTATAAAATGTTTTTGGTGGTAAAAAATGTGTTCGAACGTTAATTCGCATCAAGACGTTCGTATTCGTACGGATGGATGTCTGTCAATAAATGAATTTTCGTTTTTTTTTTTTTTTTTTTTTGAATTTTCAAACGATTTGTCGCGTCGTTTTCGAATTTCCTACGATAAACTCAACAGAAAAAATCAAGTACAATATTAATATTCACTTATCCCTCCCCCCCCCCACACACAACACCGGCTCGCTTTTTTTTCTTATTTTTTTTTTTTTCGAGAAGGAACCGTGGAAATATTTTCAAAACCGTTGGCGTGTGTGTATATATAAATACATATAACGTATATAATAACATAAATATGCGCACTGGCCACTTACCGTGTCGAAAACGATTCGCGAGAATCGTCGTGATTTTCATCGTACAATCTTTCTATTCACCACGCGTTTGTATTGTATTATTATTATTATTTATAATATGTTCGATTTTAACGCGCACACATACAAGTGGATATATGTTATCGTGTTAGGACGCGGGTGGTTAGGGCAAACAAAATTTGTTTTATTTCAGCTATTGCCCACGCTTGGACGCTGGAGGTCTGCGGCGGCGTTTGATCACCTAACGAATTCGAAATTCGATTCGAAATTGAAATCGGCGAATTCTTATTCACTCTTCTTCTTTGCGAATACAATGAATACGAAAAAGCGAAAAAAAAATTAAAACAAAACCCAATGAAAAATTGCAAAAAAATACGTTTCGGCGGACGAAAAAACACGCGGATCCTGTGTGTGTGTGTGGTGAAAACGCGTTCGGTCACGCGTCTACCCGACAACAAGTGTTGTTAACTGGTCCCGAGATCCAAACGCAATCGACTGATCGGCGCGACAACGAGACGCGCGGATATTATATTATAACGCGAGCGCGCGCGCGCCGGTCCGCGACGGATGAACTCGAACGCGCGCGCGACTCGTTCGTGCACCAAAAACAAAACAAAAAAAAAAAACAACCCGCCGCCGGTCGTCTGTTTGTTATACGGATTAATTTTCTCTCTCTCTCACAACGGCCGAGACCCCGGCGTCTTGTCGTTTTCTTTTATTTCCTCCTCCTTATTTATTTCGTCTTATTCGTTTAAAAACGCGTATTTGCGCGCGCGCGCACGATAATTCCTCCTGACGACCGACCGGCCGGCCGTCGCGATTCGCGTAGGAATTTTCAATACTACCGGGTTGGGTTGACCACCACGGCCGAACGCCCCCACCGCCGCGACTCGTTTACTTGTTGGGTTTTACCAACCGCACGGTTAGTAAATGAAAAAGAAAAAAAATCGAAATACTTTTCCATAACGTGTTGTGCGCGCCGTGCAAGCGGCGACCGCGACGAAACGGGGGCGGGGGGAAAAACAGAGTCTTTCGTTTTGCGCGTTCCCACGCGATGACCGGTTGGAGCGCCGCGTCATCATCATCGGCTGGCTGCCTGGCGGTGATTTCCCGGCGACCGCACGCCACCGGCCGAGTCATCGTCGCCTGACCGCCGCGCGCGCGTTCCGAGAGACGTTTTTTTTTTGTTGTGTTTTCCAATTTTACCCGTACGCCATCGACCGTCGCGCAAAACGACGTTAAAGCAGAGCCGATGCGAAAAACCCGCGGGCAAACGTTCATTCCCCTGTGTGCCGACAACTGTGCTGACCACACAACAAACACATAATATCCCCGTGTACGTCAACGGTATCTGCACGTAAAGTGTTGATACACTTTGATTTTTTATTTATTTATTTATTACAAGGAAACGAATTAAGAGAGACCGGGGATTGAAGCGCGTAATGTGTTTGAACGTTTGGCACAGTCGCCGGAGAAAACGACCGTTTTTTTTTTTTAAGTCAATTGTTTGCCGGCAGGGGCGTCGTTTGATCGACGGAGGAGGGTAATGAATATTGTCCCGGTACTTTGAAATGTTAATAAAAAACAGTTGACGTGTTTATCGATGTAGAGTGTCTAAACTGTAGATGTAATTTTCTTTCTTCTTCTAATTTTTTTTCTTCTGCTCCGTTCGTCGCCTTTAGACAGACTTTTACGCGTTTACATTTTTTTTTTTTTCACGGCGGCGAAGTAATCGATTATTCGTTATTTTTTTGTTCAGTTTTCGCATTACCGTTCATACCAGTGATCCAGTGATCTCTAGGAACAGTACACCAATATCTATTTTTATACGGCCTGGCGAAACTGCGAAAACTGCCTCTGTCGTAACCTTAACCGAGTTAAGGTCAACGTAACCGAACCTATTTTTTTTTATATTTATTTATTTAATGGCCAACACTCCCCTCCGTCGTCTCGATAAGACGTAACAGCAACACTACGGGCCAACCTTACCCGATCTAATCTAACCGTGCTGAACTATGATGTACATATATATACATATATAAGTAATAAGTTCAGTGTATATAGTCTGTGTTGGTTATACGCATTAGCCAATGTCGTTTACGAGTCCCCGAGTCCGAAAACCGTTACTTTTGTACTCGCGTTCATCCGGTTCCGAGACACAGAATTCAAATAAAAATCGTGTGACCAATAGTCGTTATTTATACGACCCGATATTTATTATTTTTTTTTCGATTTGTCTATTGTCGTTATATACGTAAGAGATGCGGATTTCCGAAACGCGAATACTGCTGAAGTGAACACGCGCGTGGCGCGCGAGAGAAGAGAACGTCTCGATGTTGTTGTTATTATTATTATTATTATTGTTGTGGAAATCGCAGTTTGCGAGAATAAGAGAAGAAATAACTGGATCAGTGACGCCATTATTGCTTTTAACGGAATTTTCGGATCGCAACGGGTTTTTATATATGCGTCGCCACTGCCACTGCACAATATTGTAAAACTAATGGACGTCACCGAGTGTCGCAGTAGTTCGCCGTGTAAAAATAAACGTATAAAGTCATTGATTTAAATCCGCGTATTTATTAGATATCCGCGTAATTGACAAAAGTGGTTTTGTTCATGAAATTGTCATCGGGACGTATTTGAATACACTACGCGGCTGTATGATTGCAACGCGCGCGAGATCCCCGTCGATGTATTATCGCGTTCGCGCGTGTTATTTACCGCGCTGCGACGGAACAGAAAAACGGAACGGAAAAAAAAAAGTCATTGGTGGAAAAGCGAAACATTATCGAGTCCGAGTTTATAATATATTATAAATGTATTTTTTCGTTATAAATACGTTTTTTCTTCATACGTCAAATAATAAAATATTGAACAAATATTATTTCCTTTTACGCGCGTCGTAATAATACGTAAACTGTGATTGAAATTGTACAGATTATCGGATTTTTTCCATTTCAAGAAAAATACGATTTTTTTCTCGTTTCTACTGAACGAATCGCGTTCTATTTCGAAATAATACGGGGGATTTTTTTTTTCTAGAGTCTCTCGTCGTCGCGAACGCGCTTATAAAAATAATATTTTGCGTGTTGTTCGCTTTTCGACACAATAAAATATACATTTTAAGGTGACATTCTTCGTAGTATAATTTACATTATGCATTCGGAAACGGCTCGTTTGAATTTATTTATTTCGCGTACACGCCCGTAAAAAAAATATTGTGATATATTATAGTGTAATATATGCATTGTTGTAGCAGTTTATAATACAGTTCAACCACGATTTATTATATTGTTGTTTTATATGCTGCCTACGTTATTTGGCATCTGCATTGAAAAAAAAAAAACCCGTGGTTTCAATATTATGTATTCCCCCGGGATTTGTCTTAATGTATTTCTATTATAATGATCAGCGAATAACGTACGTACTGCACGCGAGTTCGTCTATTGTAATACAGTAATATTAAAAATATGAAAATAATAATAAAATCGCAAAAAATATGAATCACTTTAAATTTGATATTCATGTGTCGGAAGGATTATTACAATACGTATCGTATTATTTAATGCTAAATTTTATAATGCTAACCTTTCCGCGTTACGTCCGTAATTACGCCATTGATTATATGTTGTCCGTCATATCTTTCTCACACTGTCTATAATTTATTTAAACTATTGGTTTTATTTCAAAAAAACCCGCAGTATAAAATTCATTTTGAATTAAAACGGGTTAAGAAAAAAACATAAATACCTGTTCTCAATACCTCGCCGGACTTTCGGCTTCGTTTTCAAATTCAACTGGATAATTCGTTATCGGCCTTGAATATTAAAATTAATTTATAATTTATAATATGCGGATATCAGCGTGTGTGCTACAGCGTAGTAATCGTTAAAACCGATACATTGGTGAAATTTACTTGTCCTCCGAATTCAATCCGAACTTTTCAGTCTGCATAAATGAAGTGTACCACGTGCATACTGACAATTTAATTATATTAAATTTCTCCCAGAAACAGACAACTAACTACTGTTTGGGTCGGGAGCATAAAAATTTTATTACGCGAGCCCGGGGGGACACTATTAAAAAATAAAGTGCGTGTTGAATTTTTAAATGTAACGAATTTTCGGCCAATAATTTTATTAAAATAGATAAATAAAAATTTATAATATTATAAATAAATACAATATAAATAACAGTAATAAAAAAAAATAATAATTATGTTTAGCCCTTTGGTTCAATAAAGAAATAAAAATCACAAAAAAATAAATAAATAGTAATAACACGGAAACCATGAATTATAACCCTTTTGGCTCAACGAACATTATAAATTTCAATAACGTAAATGTGGAAAAATTACAAAAATAATTAGGTACTCACAATAAATACATGGACGTCTACTGGTGGCTAAATCTAAATGGAATAATTACAAATCCGCTGATAAATATAAATAAAATCGAAAATAATAAATAATAATTCAACTAGCCCCATCCACGAAACAAAAACAAATACTGATGACATAACCAAAAATACATAAAAAATATTCAGCTATTCGGGCTAATAAAACAAATCGTGGCTACTCGAGCCTAATGTTATGTGCTATTAGTGCACATACAAAATAAACTGTGACTATTTTGGTCGATTGTATAGAAAAAATCGCTAAATTTGAATACGATAAAAATATGACTTAACAACGGACGACGGATTTATTATAAATTCGATACGCAAACTTTTAATATAACATATAAAAACATCGTTTCGGTGGCGAACGGACAAACGATACAAAAAATATTTAACTATACGCGAAGACGATCTTCTCGCGACAACCGAACGGCAACAACAATACGGGCGTTGCCATTTTACAAAAATAAAATAAAATTTACGGACATATTATTATTATTATTATTATTATTATTATTATTATTATTATTATTATTATTATTATTATTATTATTATTATTATTATTATTATTATTATTATTCTTGTGCGCGCTCCCAATTAACGACAACGACAGTGTCGATATCTCCCGCTCGGCATTATGGCTTCAACAACTACAGTCTTCTCGAGCCCCGAATAAATAACGTATTTGCTTATATTAAATAACTTAAATGTATAAAAAAAAAAAAAAATTTTAGGTACAACAAAAAATATCGATTTTGATATATTAAATTACTGTAATATTCTTAAATGATGTATATAAAAAAAACTCCCAATTTTCGCGGTATAGATTGAAATAATTGCAAATGAATAGTATTAGAAATGCTTTTATTTTTCGAAATTAATGAAATAAATAATAATTAAAAAAAAAAAAAAAATCGTGTGAGTGGCTTACTATGAATATACCAATTAAAGTACGCATAAACGCGGATTGTTCAACTTCTCAGTGTACACGAACGAATAATTGTATAGATAGACATTTCATTAGAATTTGAAATATTGTAAAACGTTTCCGGGTACTCAAAGGATTGAAATGCCGCCGATGAAATCTTTTTGGATACGAAAATAGCCGTCGCTCAGCTCAACTCAGTCTGATCTGAACCAAGTCCAGCTCTGATTGTATCCATCTGATAACCATCGTTTATTCCATTGGATATGTGGCGGCAAATTTTTTGCTACTCACTATAAAAATCATACGAAATTCTCATTCGTTGTGACGATAAAAAACACGTCACACGTTTTTTCTTTCCTCGTACGTTCTTTTTAAAAATATAAACGACAATGTGATGTTATTGAATAATCGTTAAAAGAGAATTTCGATTTTTAATGCATTTTCTAACGAATTTCTTTCAATTTCTAAATATTTTAAATGCTTGTTTAACGTATAACGTTTCCTTTTTTAACTACACACATTTTTTAACGTATTAAACATCCCGCACGGCCCTGTAACGTATTTATACAACCGCTGTAGTGTTATATGTACTTATTATTGTTATTATTTATCTTTGAACGACGAGTTACGCGATTAATTTTTACGGTTCACACAAATTGTCTGTGATCGAGAGACGTGACGATTAAAAACTATAACGTGTAAAACGCGCGGTTGTTACACGCAGTTCGGCAGTTAAGTTGTATTCGTTGTGAGGGGTCGAGTTTAATGAAACTGATGACTCAAAACCCAGTAAACGACGATTGGGAATTTGTTTTTATCGTTACGCTTGGAATGTAGAAATTATCTATTTAAACGTTTGTTAATTTGGAATTTCAAGCTTAAACACGCATGAAAAAAAAAAATTCTACAGTTGCCCGCAATATTAGACAAACGATTTAATTATTATTAAATACATATTGTTTTATCCAACCTAACCCGATTATTTAAATTAGACGTCGCAATTAAATCTATATAATATGTATATCACAATATCCTATAATTACGTACTCTTTGTGTGAAAATGTGTAGCCGATTGTAAAAAAAAAACTGTTTCTTAAGTCCGTTTTCTATTATTCGGAAACGGGTATATATACAACTATGCGATGTAAACGCAAACTAAACCTGTCGTTAATCACATTTTCGAATTGACTGAAAATTTAATAATACCGTAGTAATGTAATTGATTCTGATGAAATGTGCAATGGTATAATTTACATTCGATAAATTTCTAACACGCAAAAATTGTTCGGAAAAATATATTATTACGAGTATTTAAATTAGGATATTATAACGTTATAATATTATAGGTACGTTTTAATTCGACGCTGATGGTATAAGTTAAAAATAATGCGGTAAAAATAGTCGCCGGAGACTGAATACAGTGGCTCAGGTCCGTTTATTTAGGAATTTATTGCTCTCGGGCAATAAAAAAAAAAAAAAACCGGGCCTCATTATAATATAATACAAAATAAAAAAAAAATTGAATTTTTAATGTAAAATTAAATTTTTGTTTCTTCTGGATTGTGACTCGGCGAATTCTTGGCTGTTAATTTGCTTTAGGTGTTTAATTAGAGAGGAGTGGAATTAATGAAACGATATAGAAAAATTGATCACATGATTAGCCGCCCGGGGTAACCAGTCCTCTGTTTTTCTCTTTGAATATACGGCTCTGCAGTCTGCAGTAACTTTGTTTGAAAAACGAATGGCTTTAATCGAGCGGACTGTGTTTTCCGTGTTTGCCCATGACCTAAGCGCACATTGTCGAGGAAACAGAAACGATCGATTTGACCGGGATTTGAAATAAGATTCAAATACAATTTTGTTATAATGTTCTACGCGAAAAACGCGTAACGATATATCCATGTATCCGATACACTATATTTATTAAATTATTCTAATTATTATTCTTACTGTTGGCTAGAAATATAGAAAGTGTTATATAGAAGCGGCCACGACAATATTTCATTGTTGTTCATACATTTTATTTGAACAGATCGGTATAACTTTATATCCCCCAGTGCTTTATGATATTTTATAAAATATTTCGCAATTTGTTTTTCTACAAAAAAAAAAAAAATCATTTAAATATTCTACAGTGTTTTCGGTTTCAAACCCCTCCTCATTAAAAAAAAAACACAAATCAGTAAATAAATAATAATAAAAATAATTTTTTTTTTTGTAGAAGATAATGTTTGATGTAGGAAGGTACAAGGACTTATTTCACATTTGAATATTAAAAAAATTCATAGTTGTTGACTGAAAATGAATATTTTTTGTGATGCAATTTTACAAAAATTTACACAAATATTCTTTTGTTTTAACTCTTTACACTTTTTCTTTATTTTTAAATCCTTCGCTGGCTTATAATTACAATTCTATTCTTTTTTTAAATTTCAGCCTATTATACTAATAATAATTGAAAGTCAACCTTCCCCCTATAAATAATTTACATCTGCACTCTTGATTCATACTACATAAAATAACAGTGAAAAAAAAGTGTATCTGTACACCTTAAAAAAAAGAAGCAAATTACAAAAAGTGTTTTCTTTTTTTTGATTTTTTAATGCGTGATTAAAAAACTGCAGAATTCGCAGACATTTCGTATATATATAGTAGCGTTTGCTGAGATATCACAATTTTGGACAAATGTGGACGTTCGGTCCACAATTTTCTTGAATTTTCTTTGTTCAATTGTCCTAGTGTCTACTCAACAGTGTTCTTCTTCAATCGGTGTTTTTTAGTTAATATAGATTATGAGAGGGAGAGAGAGAGAGAAAAGTGCGAAGAAAATCATCGGCATTCGCTACGTGAATTCACAGAGCGAACACGTTGCAAGAAAATGTTTGGTTATTTTAAAAATGTACTCGATGTGGTGTAACTGGATTCTTGTAACTGAATTCTTTTTTAGATATGCGAAGACCATATTTTGTCTAATCTGAAATTTCCGAAACGTTCAATTTAAATCGAAATGAAGCCAGATGGTCGTTCGATTTAACGACTATTTTACAATGTTTTTCGCTTGACATCGTATCGTTCGGATATTATTTATTAGAATTAAATTTAAGAAAAAGAAAACCACTTTTTATAATAAAATTATACACGTTTCGAGGTCGTATAAATAAATTACCCGTTGGTGGTGTTTTTTTTTTTTTTTTTTGCGCATTTTTAACTCTGATCCACTCTGTATCCATTTATTCACGTACATATATACCTTATAACCTGCGTGAGGATATAAAAGGAAAAAAAAATTAGCATATTATAATCACCGATACATTCGCGGACGAGTGTTTATTTTTATAAAAACGTAATTTTTCGTTCTCGAGTATGAGTATACGATTAAAGTGCACGTATTGAAAATACCGAAATTCGATACTATTTTATTTTTTTCCACCACTTTTCGGACGTGATATATTTTATCCGACGAACTCTCGAAATGTCAACCGACTGACAATTAATATCGTCGCATCATCTGTATAGTACCAAGTAAAAATAATATTTAATAAAATAAAAGCGTTGGATCGAATGGAAACAGTAGATTCCCGCGTGTATTGCAATCGAAGTGAAAAAAATAAAACGTTTTTATGTATATGGAATAAAACCTTAATTTTTATTATTATTATTACGAATTTTAATCGAATTTCGAAATTATTTTTAATAATAATAATAATAAAAACAAATAAATATAATAAAAATGAATTTATTTCGATTCGATTTTTTTTTTTTTTTAGTAATGCCTGGTTTACAAGACACGTAGTAGTATTTGTCACTCGCACCAACACTACATGTGCCAATAGTAGTAAATATTGTTTATTGTTTAGTAAAACCGGGAATGTGAGTGAATAGAAAACCTGTCCTATTTATGCTAATGACAAGTAACTATCCTCTCCACAACAGTACTGTGCTCGCGGTTACGCACGGAAGTGTGTGACCATCATCCGTAGGCCATACACAAACCATTATCAGACAGTCGTCATATCCTTTACGTCTATCATCTTTTTTCTCTTATTATCATTTATTATTGTTTTAACGTTCTTCTTATTGAGCATTTGAAATATAGACGTTTTGAAAAAGACTTTCTAGGTCCATCTCTAGTGTTGTGTTTGGCTGACGCAGAAGAAAGACACGTTGTTTCTTCGCAAATTTCGGTATATTTTCGGTTATCACACGAACACAATATGTCATTAAGTTTCAGACTTAACCAACAGAATTTTCCTTATATTCGTCTAACAAGTGTGTCTATCGCGTTGGATTCGATAATTATTCATTTTTATGTAATGACAATTGTAATAAGTAGATATTTAAAAGAAATCAAATAACGCGTTGTATGTCGCGTCGCGTTCCCTCGATTGCGTCGAGAAATGACGTGATGTATAGTTGGATGAACTGAAATTACTATAAAAAAAAAAAAGAAAAGAAAAGTATAATAATATACTATTATAAAAAACAAAACTGTAATCTACAGTTATGTCTGTGTGGAAAAATAATTACGCGAGTATATAGAATTTACGTTTACGTTAAAAATGTTTACGCGGGTATAATAATATTATACGTGTAAAAAAAAAAAACAAAAAAAAAACAGTTACTTCGCAGCGGGGAAAATAATTATTGTATTTATCAAAAATAAACTAACCCCATTTTACTGGTTACACGATCACGAGCGTATTATACGTCGTCTCGTACAGAGATACGATAATATTATGTACTGTAATTACTACACCGAAGAGTTTTGTCTCTGTTCAATGTCAAACAAAAGTATAAATATACATATATATATATATGTATTTTTTATTTGGAAATAGTCTTGAAATCGCAGCGAACGTCGAACTCAATACGCAATAATGATATGATATATATTATCATGTGAATGATATTTAAAAACTTGTGGTATTATAGTAATAACGACGTGATCGTCAATGCCGTGCGAAATTTCAGGGACAGTTGTGGTCTGGGAATTTAAGAACCAAAAAAAAAAAAATGTTTATATGTGCGCGTAGGTATACGGATGTTTCTTTTATGAACGCTGTTTTTTTTTTTTTTTTTACTAATATGGCATATAAATTTTTTTATTTTTTTACCAGAAGTATTTAAAAAAAAAAAATAAAAATATTGTTAAGATATACACATATAGACGTCTACACGACAACTATTGTAAATCGGTTATTATGTTGTACAGTTTACGCAAATACTAGATTTTGAAATCTAGTTTGTGTATATAATTTATTATATATATATATAATAAACGTTTTACGATTTTCTGCACTAGTACTCTAAAGTGTATTATAATAACATTAAATTTCAAACTAACATTTTATGTATAATATTATATACCACGCATAAATTTAAAAACTATAATGATTTTAATATTTATATTGGATATAATAAATATACAAGGACAATACGATATTAAATTACTCTTAATTTACAATTATGGTATATAGATTTATATGATATAATATAATATAATGTCCGTCCTAATACGTACGGTTATAGCGAATAACACATTTGTAAAAATATGTTTAAAAAAATATTTTATTATTTTAATATACTCCTGTGTGTGTATATATATAATAACCATCAAGAATACATTTGTATATTTTACACGAATTAGCGATAGATAAACTCACGTGTCTTACCGTGTGCAGGCTAATATAATGCGTTTTAAATATAGAAAAACATGAAAAGATCTTTTTGAAAACGATTGATTTGACTGAAATAAAAAAAAAAAATTGAGAGATTCCAATTAGCCGTTTTAAAATAAACGAAATAACGCTCAAATGAGACTATATATATATATATAAATAATAAATTATATGAATTCTCAACGAGGGAAAGTATTATTACTTGAGACTAGTTTTGTTCTGGAGTGGATTTTCGCGGGCAATAAAATAGAATAAAACAACAAAAATAAAATCGATTTAAATATTTCAAAACGAAATTCGTCGCGGTTATTCTATGGATAAATAATTTTTAACAAAAAAAAAAAAAAAAAAGCGAGAGAAAATATATTTGAAACGCAATCCCATACGAAAAACCGTATGAAAATATTTGAGCTCTATCACTTGTATCTCGCACAGTGTGTTTTATTTATGTGATAGTGTAATTGAATTATATGAAAAAAAAATTGTAAATAATTGTGTAATTATTTGTAAGTTTATAACGTGTATTTATTTTTATATAAAAATGAAAAATAAAATATTAATAAATTCATACGGCTATGAAGTAAACACAAGAATTTTTATTTTATATATATATATATAAGTATAGTAATAGTCATAATTTTTTTTTTATATTAAAAAATATATTTATAGATTTGTTGCCCGTAAAATATACACCCACGTCTTTCAGATGAGTTAATGGTGAGGAAAAAAATTTAAATATAATTTTGCGTGTGCTGCGGTATCGGTCGATCATTCGATTTCATTCTTATATTTGATATAGAAAAAACGAAATAACATTAAAGTCTTATTTAATGTGTATATTTTATATTTCAGTAACTTTATTTAGTTAAGGAATTTTCATAACAATTTACGAACGTATAAAAAAAATTCTTCTCATCGCGTTCAGATGTATTGATAACAATCAGGACATGTGTTACACAAAAAAAAAAACACTGTAAGTTTGCTGCGCGTGATATATTAATACGAACGTAACGAGGCAAAAAAGTGTATACCGCGTTTCATCGTCAGCTTCTAAAGGCTGCGCCTCATCATCTTTGTCAACCCCATCTGTCATCTACGGCTCTCTCAGGTCTACAATAAGATGTGAGATTTAAGCCCTTTATCGCGTCTTTGAAGAAACTGGTTCTGGGTATTTCTCTGTTTCTCTTCTTCTTAACTCTTCCTTAAAAAAAAAACGTGTTATGATGGATGATTTTTTTTTGTCTTTCTTTTCTCGCGTTCGTTCCAGGTTCACGTTTCACAACCATAATATTAGAACACTCCAAACAAAAGTTTTAATAAATTTCTTCCTGGCTTCTACGCACTCGCGCGCTTATTATCGAGCCGGTTTTTTCATTTTTTCGAATGCTTGTTGTTTGATTAGCGCGATTTTTCTTTTTTACACCTTGAGCCGATTTGTCGGCATTATTTGTTATGACGCTGCATAGACGCAGCGAAATTCTTTTACTTGTTCAACGAAACACAAATGTTGAAAATATATCCGTAAAATTTCTCGTTAAGAAAAAAAACGCGTTTAATCGTGTTGTATCGGAGTACAGAAAAAAAAAAAACATTATAATTATAACGTTGCGTTCTATATTATTATAATGACGTGTGTAAAACATACGCAGTACGTAAATATTTGCGTGTTGTCACTGTGCAGATGATGAGTATATAAAATTAAAACTAAATTACGTATGCCTGTAATAAAGAAAATATTATATTCTACCGTGGATGGTTAAAATTAAAAGAAAAAAAAAAATCAAAAACAAAACAGATTGCAGACGCAATATAATAGTTTTGAAGAAAAATACATGGAAAGACTTCGGCAGGATGTTGTTGTTGTTCAACTAGTCCGAACCAGTGCGTGACGCTATTCCGATGGTGGCTGGGAATAATAATAATAATAATAATAATAATAATAATAATAATAATAATAATAATGATAATACTAATTACTTGTATTAAAACATTTCAAGTGCGTCTAAACATCGCTGGTATAGTAGTGTGGTCAAGCAAACTTTTTTTCTTCTTTTTAAAAGCGAGGGGAAAAAATATTTATTTATTTTTTTTGTATTGTTTTTACAATATATTCTACTCAAAAGACTCGTCGTGTATGCACACAGAAACAAGGTCAACATTTCGGATGTAACGTAATAAACGCAATGCAGTGTTTCGTATAGATTGCGTTTTTATTTCAAACCCGTTAAACGTTTCGCTTAAAACTGCTGTGTTATACTACACGTATATGAGTTACCTATTTGGCAAAATGACAGTGTATTTATTTTTCTTCAAAATTTCGAAACATCGGAACGTAAAGTTCACCAGTTCATTCAGACATTCGTAGTATTCTGTCGCAGTGGTGCGAATATAACGTTTTCCAATATACGAGTATATATATGTATTACGGTATTCGGTTTATACAGTATAAACAATTTTATATAGTTAAATTCCTCGCACGATGTTTTTCTTTTTATTCCTATTTTTATCGAATTTCGATAGAAAAAAAACAAAAACAATTTAAAAGATTTATTCCATTTGTTCGTATCTTGTCGATGATGATGACGATGATAATAATAACAATCGAGCGGACGGCTACTAAAACCGCGTGTAACATACATATACAGTTCTTATTTCGAAAAAAATTCTGCCGTTTTATAATATTGCGTGTTCACGTCGTTTTTGAGACTCGGCGAAAACGTCGTTTCGCATTGCGTTTCCACTATTGTCTGGGGAGCTTTGTGCCGTTCTTTCTTCGTTACGCTCTCGACCCGTCGAGCCGGTTTCGTCGAGTCGTTCCTATACGAATCAAGTAAACCGATAATCCTACGCGTAGAGTAGTATATATTACTAACAACACATGATATACCACAACTGACGGTGATTTTCATCTAAAAAATACCGGTTAATCATCACGGACTGAACTTCACGAATTCCGGAGCGTAATAATATTTCAACATGTGTACGTCGGTGGCGAAATTTTCAAAACCGATGCGTCAACGCTTTATTAATACGTATTTCATTTGATTTTAACGATGTCTTTCTATGTTTCTTGGCTTCAGGAATTTCGTCGACGTTTCCGTTTAAACGCTGCTATAATGTACACCGTAGAATGCTATCGTTATCGCCGTATCTCAACTGTATAATAGTTTTGTTTTTTTTTTTTTTGTTTTTGGCCATTTTCTTCGACAAGCCTAATACGTTTCCGATGATAAATAAATGATTTATTTTTATTATTATTATTATTTATTATTATTATTATTATTATTATTATTATTATTATTATTATTATTATTATTATTATTATTATTATTATTATTATTATTATTATTATTATTATTATTATTATTATTATTATTATTAGGTATTCACTTTACATTGGTTGCACGGCGCCGCTGCGCTTATAACTGGTTTTTTTATTACTCTCGCGAGTATAATTTTTTGTCTACACGCGTGCACGTACGGATGATGCGTTTGTATAAGACGTATACGCCTTTTATTATTGTTTAGTATAACGTCTTGCTAGTGGTTAGGTTCTGTTAGGGAAAAAATAAATAACTAACGTTTATATGTATTCGTATATAAATATTTATTTATCGTGCGTACAAAATAACTGAAAATGTTTTATATTTACCGAATAAAATAAACTGTGTTGAAATCGATTGAAAATTTTAAAATTAATATAATTGATTAAAAAAAAAACTTATTGAAATATCAAAAAGCAGAAAATTTTAAATAAGGTTTCATAGACGACGACAACGGTGTGAAGTATTTGAGACGTTATAAAAAAAAGAAAATATTTTATCCCGCGGAATAAACACGACAATAAAAATTATCTTCAGAAATTAAATTCCGAAATCGCTTTGTATATAATACGGCAACGTGTTGATAAAACGAAAATTCTCAAAAAATTTTAAATACAATTTTCACCGATCATATATGAAGCAAACTTATTAAGTCGTTTCAGACTTTATCACACCGGCCCCGTATCCTCGCACACCTCACCGGTATAAAAGAATGGCTAATTTTTCAAATTTTAACTCCAACACGCGAGTATTTCATAATATTTAGGGTATAAGTTTCAAACAAATTTTCATTGTATTAATTATGATCAGTACTTTTTTTTAATAGATTTAAATGAGATTATACTCGTAATTACAATTAAAGCTATAATATTATGTGTATAGAATATAGAGGAAACAAAAAGAAAATCACTATAAAATTCTTAGTGTATTTTTTTATTTTAGAGTTTATTTAATATATTAGATTTCACCTCCTACGCCCTATCATTAAACCGTATCTTTCTCTAAACGATAAAATCACAATCTATAAATCCACGCTAAGACCCATCCGGGCTTACGGGATTCAGATTTAGGGCTGTGCTAAACCATCACAAACTCAAACAATTCAATCGTTCTCATTCATCTCTCTCCGTTCAATAACCTCTGACCCCTGGTACGTTTCCAATAATTCACTTGACAAAGACTTCAACATCGAAACCATCAATCAAATTGCATATATCCATTACGAAAAATTCCATAACAAACTAGCCAATCATTTCAACCCACTTATTTCCATTGAAGGTAGCGAAAACATCCCCGGAAATATCCCACCTCCCCTTCAATTAAAAAGACGTTGGTGTATATCCCTAAATAAATTTAAATTCTGAGAGTTCTGTCACTGGACAGCCCTCTCCTCATATTATGTAAATTACTATAAATAATAATAATAATAATCACATTTGCTTATTGTACATATGCTACAGATTGTAAATTTTCTATTTTAATTAAAAAAAAAATATATATATATTACGTGCATATATAAATATATAGTATATACAGTTCATATTATCTTTTACAAAATTAAAATTATTTATAAATTTGTTCATTGAAACGTCTACTTGCCTATTTTTGACCTTAAAAAAACTTATTTACATTTATTTAAAAAATAAACGTAATACACGAAATAGCTTTTATTTTATATTTTAAGTTTATACACAGTTTATATATATATATATATATTTATATATATATATATTTATATTATTCGAACGTGTAACGAAGTCTTGTAACAGTATTATAATACGAGGTCATCCGCGTGTCCAATTAAAAAGAAAAAACATTATCATTACGAAAATGTAAAATATATTTATTTCCTATATTATATATATATATATATATATATATATATATATATATATATATATTCGCTGCTATTTACTTGTATGTAAAATACCAAGGATGGACAAGTTAAATGATTTTTTTTTTTTTTAGATCCCGACCTATTGGTTTTACAATGACGTTATTATTTTATATTTTCTGTGAATAAATTCTCAATTAAGTATGAGAATGCTCGGGGCACGATTTGTAGCTTTACGCGTTATGGATTGCAAACCGTATTTTTTAATCGGTATTTTGTACTTGTAACGTTTTTCGATTTTCTCGGTAGTTTTCTAATTCAGAACAAGGCGAAAAAAAATTGGAAGAAAAAATTATTTTTTCATTAGAAATAATCGTCCTATAGAGTTTTGAAGTTTACATCGAATACTCGCCATTTGTATATGCACGTGGGGAAAAATAATTTCAAAATGTTTCTTTTCTGATTTTCGGCTATAATTATGGCGATTATTATTGAATGTTGAGCTATCGATAATATATTCACGAGAGTAGTAATAATTTTTTGGTTTTAAGAATTGAAACACGACACACAGGTCCTAATTATGTATTTTCAACAAAAAAAAAAAAAAACTGGACAAAGTGCGTATTATATTTTGTAATCTCGTTTTGTCTTTTGCTGCTATAAAAATGAGATTATTTATAAACGTACCGCAATTATTAGACCACTGTAATGTGGCGGTCGTGAACGATACGATACGATATCGAGGAGAGAAAAAATTGTATCGTCTGAATTCGTTAGAAAAATCCTACAGAAAATCAACCAAACGGGTTATATAACGACGGTGTTATATGAATACAGCGAGTATTCGATAACGAATATTTTTTTTTTTAAATAAGTCACGTAGAGAATAAACGGAATCGCGTCACACGAATTATTCGTGCGCGTGTACAGTTGTGATGCGCTTGAAATATGTATTTAATCTCGTACCTATATAATATATTTATGATATCGCCGTCAAAACGTACACAAATGTTATACGCTCGAATCCGATCGTGATGGATTGCTGGCAGTCAGAACGCGAGAAAACACATTTTATCACGCTGTTTTTACACGGGCAAAGGAGTCAGAGGAAGTTATCTGTCCGTCCGTTGACAAACCGACAGAAGGATTTCACGCGGAATATTTGTTTTTATTATTAAAAACGATCTATCCGATATTCGAACACGGTTTTTTCATCAATCGCAGTCGATTTTGCGCACAATCGCCGCCGACCTTCTACGGGGCGTTTAATTATGACGGCAATGTCAACTGTTTTCTTAAAACCGCGTAAGAACACGGTCGGTGAATAATTACCACATTTTGTTAGGTAATTATCGCGCACACGTTTCGTATGTATATAAACGTCGCACACGAAATGCGTAAAATATTCGCGTGCGTTAATGAAATTCATTTCTAACGATCCGCTGCGACGTATGTATACGAATGCGCTTGTGTACACCGCGATTTCGGTGCACATTTATTAAACGTTTTTCCAATGTTTAATATTTAACGAAATGCTATTGAATCAAGACGGATCCGACGAGTGCTTCTTCTTTTTTTTCCTATACGATAATATAATTATAAACACTACGTGTTCGAACTGTTTACGTGAACACGTGTAATATTGTCTTTAATACACCGATTGTCTATAACAGGTTATCTATTTACTATCCGTTTCGAATTCTGTTTTTTTTTTTTTTTTGTTTTGGATATAACGTGCGTCGACATACGTAAGATCGAAAATCAACGTAATCTACATACATAAGCAGAAATAGAAACGAATTAAACATATAATATCTGGTCAAGACTGTCGGAGCGGAAAAAATTAACTAGGTTTTAACTTTTTTAACTCAGTGGCATAGATAAGTGGTTTCCACCACACTTCTCCCCTCCTCTAAACCCCAAAAATATCGTTTTCCCCTATTTAAGAAATGTCGTGAAATTAGCATTATTCAGTTAATTGTGAATGTATTTCAGCGCATGTTGTAACAACATTATCTATGCGAAGTTCAGAGTTCATTGCGAATAAGAAATATCGCGGATTGTCGTTTTTACCCGTTTGCAGAAAACGCGACGAAATGCCGTACGAGGAAATTCGATAGTTCCTTGCGTACCACCTACCCGCTAGAGTATTACGAATATAATACACGGAGTCGTTGAATTGTAAATTTCTTTTCTTTCCTAATCCTTTCGCTATTTTTTCCCATACCCGCTGTTCTACGCGCCCTGCGGCAAAATCGATTATGTAATACTTATATACTCGAATAATAATAATAATAATAATAGTCGATTTGTATTGGGTACACACGTCCTCGTCGGAAGAATATATTAATAATTGTATTTAAGCCCGCCGTTATTTTACGCACGCGAAACAAATTACGTATGATCCGATCGCCTCGACGGTAAGGCGAGGCGTTATAATATAATATATAATAATAATAATAATAATAACAATATTATTATTATTATTATATACAATATAATGTTATATTTAATACCAATAACGTACGTTTTGTATTCAACAGGATACGCGGCGGCTGTGCTATATAGCGCGTTAGGTGTCGTCGTGGCGGGTCTATGATGCGCCGCTACGGCGTCAGTCGACCGATTGCCAAATCGATGCCCCCGTGTGCCAGACGACCCCGAGGCCACGTATTAATCGATTATTATTATTATTATTATTATTATTATTATTATTATTATTATTACATTTATACACAGAGCGATGATCGTCGGCAACGGATTTTTTTTTTTTTTTATTTCGGAATAAACGAATTTTTTCGTTTTTCAATGAATTATTTAACGATTTTTTTGGAAATTAATTTTTTAAAAACACGTTATTTGGAATATTTTTTCGCCAGTATTGAAACGTTATTCGTTTTGGATTCTAAAAGTAGGGCGTGCAAAAATAGTGTTTAACCAAAAAAAAAATGTAAATAAAAAATTCCACTGAGCACACAACACGAAGCCTTTGCAGCTGATAATTATCACTTGGAACACAATATGTGATCTATTTAAGGTCAGGGGGATATTTTTTACTCGAGTTTGGCGACACCGGCTGTTTTTTGGTTGATATACGCGTGAAACGCGTGCGGTGCTCAGAAAAACGAATGGATTTTTATGAAAATTATATTCATTACAAACAATCGGCGCGTTAATTTAAATTCGAAGACAATTCGAAAATTATTGTAGACCGACACTAAAACATATTTTTCAAAAACCAAATAGGCCATCGCCGTACAAACTTTTCGAATTCCCCGTAGAATTTTCATTGTTATTGCGCATTCGTTTTGTGTAATACGATTTATGCGTGCACCTGGTGGGAATGATATGCAAATTAAATTATTGTTTTTTTGTAAATTTCCTTACTCGTGTATTATAATTAAAATAATAATAATTCTAGCGGTAGTAAATTAGCGCGTCCGCAGTTGTACAACGCGAAAGGTTAAAGAACATTTAATTATTTTTGTTTCGTCTTCAAGTAATTTCAGAGCTGAAAAGATTTAAATCGCGCATTTTAAATATTACGATAGGACTCTCAATTACGTGTGTATTTTTAAAATAATTATTAAATAAGCGGTTAAAAACAACTGGTTTTTGTTAATAATTCGACGAGATCGGTGGTCAAAGGAGGCGTGCGCATATAATAGATGAATTAATTATTATAATAATAATAATAATAATTATTATTATTATTATTATTATTATCACAATCATCCGGCGGCGGTACGTATTTAGGTCAGATAATAGTTTTTGGTTGTTGTTTTTCTATATCGGTCTGAAGCGAATTGCAGCATTCGGATCGCCGCGACGGATTTCAATAATGCTCTAAAAACGATTCGTATACCGGGTACAGACGTTCGAAAACACGGAAATTAATACGTTTTCATACGATTAATCTTTCGTTACAGGTTTATTGCTGAATATCGAAAAACATCGCCGTCATAACATAAAAAAATATGTTATGCGGACCGCAGAAAACAATTTGTGTAATTCCGATACGTTCTATCCGTTGTACGCGCAATCGCAGAGTTAGTTACTCCGAAACGCAGTTTAGTTTTTCTTCGCAGACGGCGTTTATTTAAGTGTCTCCGTCACTCTCTCGTCCACTCGTCGTATTCAAATGTTATTTTACACAATAATATTATTAATATTATGATCCAAACGGTTATTTTCGTTGTAAACAATTTGTTTTTAACGGAATCGCGCGCGGGCACGGGGATTTTTTGATGTAATCGGGAGGGTTTGACAGTGATCGGGGGGTTTTTTTTTATATGAATTTAGACGAGGAAAAAAAAATTTCAATTTCCAAAAACGATTGGAATTTGTAAGCAACTTGTATTTTCGACGACCATTTGAAGAAGTGTAATAGAGTAGGAGAAAAAAAAGTAATATAAAACACGTCGTGTTATCTAAACGGAATATCGAAAAATCCGGTTTGTTTACGGAACACGGAGATAAAAGAGAAATGAGTGATTAATAAAATGCGGAATACGTTAAAAAATTAGACCGATCGGTTAAGTCTCGATTTACGTTGGGCGAAATTAGACTCGCTCGACGTTCGACCGGCTGTCCGAATTGAGTCGCATTTAGTTGTATGCAGGGCCGGATTTAGGGGGGGAGGCAGGAGGGTCCCGGGCCTCCACAAAATGAGGGCCTCCACTTAATGGGATTTTTTCGCATCCAAGTATAAAACACAATATATAATATTTGCAAAATAAATTAAAAATTTCTAGTAAAATATTATTTTGCGGTAAATGTTAATATAATATTAAATTAAATTCACTTATAATAATATATTAAATATATGTTATCGGAATATAATATATACTTTTAAGGTGGGCCCAGGGCCCCCACATTCCTAAATCCGGCCCTGGTTGTATGTATACTCGCTGGCGAATAAAATCTACGCCGGCCACTAATGGATAGTAGTGGGCAGTCAGTGGCGTCCCCCCCAGAATTCATTTTACTAGGGGGGGGTGTTTTAAAATTCAATAAACTTATGGTATTGCATTAACAAACACCATACGTTTGATACGAATTATTATTCGTATTACTGAAAACGATTAAGCACGTGAATGCGTGCGCATAAAACTTTTATATTATAACTAAAATGATAACTTTTTTTTTTTTTTTTTAACTAATAATAACTCCTGTTAGCACAGATAAAGTACTTGCTTTCATAGAAATTCGGTGCAATGAGTGAGTTCGGAGTTTGGTGAAATATAACAAAATACGCCCTCGGTGGTAATGGTATGAGTGTCAAGATGTCATTGTCCGTTTGGGACGACGACTGTAAATTAGGGGAGCGGAGAAGAGGCAGAGAAAGGACGAAGAGGAGAAGTCAAGGGAGGAGTAAGGATTGCAATTCATACGCACTTCCAAAGGAAAAAGAATCAGAGTACACCTACACATTAAGGTGCCGTTATGATGGATGGGGGGATGTGTCTCGTGATTACTGAACTCAGTCGTCATAGGATCGAACGTTTACGTGCACGCGTTTTTCGCATTAACTCCGTTTTAACGTTGCTTGTCGACGGTTTCGTCACTTAACAATGTCACGTGATTGACGACGTCACTCCCGTAGCAGTTTTACGTAACGCACATTTTTTTGCTTATCCCACAAGAGCCAAGACATTCCGTGTCAAAAAAAAAAAAATCTTTTACTATAAGCACTGACAGCGATATATAAAAGATTCATCACCGCGGCAATTTTAATTTAAACGTCTCGGCGGTTAACGCGTTACCGCTCCGGTATAAAACGGAATGTAAACACAAATTACCACAGAGCACCGACGTTTTTCTCCGTTACGCAATCGACTTACTACACAATATATTATTGCTATTATCGTCGAAAAAAAATATTACTCTTAATAGATTTTTTTGTTACTGTTGTTATTTTTGTAGTATTATTTATTTTGTGTGTGTGTGAAATATATTATGACGTTCATTACATACATCCGCGATTAATCGAAATTTATATATGACGTCATTATATATACAAATATATTAATAACAAAATTATAATTTCGGCTTACCACTCGCTATTTGTATATAAATTATACACCGTGTAAACACGTTATACATATTATAGTAGTGCGGTTTTATAATATATATATATATATATGTAATTTTTCATTTTTTTATTATTTCGATACAAATAATCGTGTAATTATACGTATCATACGTATTTAACGTCATTACATATACGGAAAAACAAGTTTCTTTTTTCATTAATAATCTATACCGAAACAAATTATCGCGTTGACGTCACATATATGCGCGCCAAATTGAAATGGACCGCGAACGCACGTAATAATTTACGTATTATACACGAAACTATAATAATAATAATAATAATAATATATTATTATACTTTAAAACAGATTTTTCCAGAAGAAAACGGAGAGAAAAAAACTCGTTGTTTACTAATGTTATTATTATTATTTTATAATAAAGAAATAACGTGGTCGTAGTAATACAGTGAACTATATGGTAATATTTGGTGTGTGTGTGTGTGTGTGAAGGATGAAAACTAGAATGTGTTTTATATTCCGAACGAGAATTTTTCATACGTTTATATTATTATTCTTTTTAGCTTTTTTGAAATAAATTTTTTCCAAACAATTGCTGTTATAACGCATCGGTGCGCACATATGCTCATAGACGTATAATTTTGGAGTTTCTAGTCGTTAAGATTCAAGAATATTTAAATACATACTATATATTTATATAATGTACATATAATAATATACATTTAATATAGACAGTGGGCGAGTGTATAAAATATATATTCGTGTTAATTATATTTAATATAACATGAGCGCGGAAAACGAATTTTCTGTAAATCGTCATAATGTACGTATTATTCTGTCAATATATTATACACGCATACTTGTGACGTTCGTGAAAATAAATTAATAATTTTACCTTGAGAATTGATAATTTTTCAAATCGATTTGAATATACAAATAATGCTATTAAAATTACGACATTCACGAAATTCGTCGATACACGCACACACTTAACATACAAATATTATTTACAATAATAATAGAATAATTTTAACGAATGTTTTATGGGTATCGATGCTCAACATACGATTCATCGATATATTACACATAAATGATGATCATTAGTGAAATTTGATGGAAAATTCGTTATAAAATAAACGATTGAAATATTTTAATTAAAAGTGTACGTTACGTTTTTTATCATGAAAAAAAACTTTTCTCGCCCATCAATACCCCAATATAAAATGATTATTTCGAACTACACATTTTCAAATATGCCACCGTATACATATATATGAAAAAAAAATCTCATATTATATGTATTACAATATTATATTGCTACTAAAAAAAAAAAACATTTAAAATACATTCAATGAATAACATGCGCACGCGAAGACGACGACGGTGTTAAAATGTGATATAACGCGCTTTTCCAATTGAAAAAGAATAACAAATGTTTTCACTTGAATAATTCCGATATTTATAGCAAAACGTTTTGTAAGAGAAATAGTAATAATAAATATATTCGTTACGAAGCCGATGTTCACTAGTATTAAGACGTGATCGCTTTTGGTGTATACTAATAATACGGTAAATAATCGGAATCCGGTACACGTCGTTCTATTCGATATTTTTAAATTTTTTTCGTTTTTTTTTTTTTTTTATATAATTTTCACTTTTTTACCTAATTGATTAACAAGTTATTGTTTTTTAAAATATTGATTAGAGTAATCTCTTTGCATTTATACCGGTCAGAGAAATGTTTGAATTTTAACAACATTCATACAATTAACGTCGACGGAACACAAAGCTTATAAACACCGAAACGTGCCGTTATTATTATTATTATTTTTTTTTTCTTGTCGGCTGTCTAAAGTAATAATAGCGAAAGCAACAGCCGATTGTTAATAACGAAAGAAAAAACAACGAGAACGAAAGTATTTGGCAGATTTCCGCGAGACACTCTGTATAACGCACGCGCGGTTAACGTACAATTACGGCGTAGTTATCGGAAACGTATTATAAATAATATTATTATTTAATAAAATAATTGCCGGTATAATGTATTTCGTATAATTTAATTAGGTCAAATAGCGTTACGGGATATACCGCACACACGTTGAAAACCGACGCGAAAAACGATTGCGATAATATATAAAACGATTTATTAATCGGTTTTCATTTTCTTTTAACTTTTTCGTAAAAACTCGTTCCCGCGGTGCTGAGAATTAAAATTTCGAATTGGCTCGCCGGCGAGTTCGATTTAAAACAAAGAGAGAGAGAGAGAGAGCGAGAAAACGAGATCAGGTGGTTCAGCGTCAAATAGAAATATTTTATTGGAAACACGTAAATCGAGGTGGAAAAATATCGTTTGTAAAAAAAAAAAAACGTTCGTACTTTCAATGTCGTTGGCATTTTTTATTAAATTCTCATATACGGCGACGGTTGCGCGTTGACTCCATTTATTACAGGCGTATTACAGGAAAACGCAGAGAAACGTATTTCATTTGTATCGTTAAAGAAAAAAAAAACTATTTCACATTTCGACGGTGTACTCGTCTTGTGAAAAACGTTTTACAAAACGGCCGAGTGCAGTGCGTTGAGTAGTTTGAAAACAGATTTTTTTTTCTTTTTTTTTACCATAGAACCCTTCAAACTTTTATTAATCGAACGAATTCAAACTAAAAAAAAAAAGAAATTATACGCGTATGCATATATATATATATATATAAATACAAATAAACATATGTATGTTACGAATATACAATTATCAAGCCAACGAGTATTATGCAAAACACGTAATTGCCGTTGTATTATGAATGTGTGTTTATTTACAATCGGTTTCGACGAAACGTCATCGTATTGTACAATTAAGCAAAAAGAACAACGCAGACAACTCGAATAACCATATTTAATACGACAACTGGTATCATGTATTTTGCATAACACTCGTTTCGGCTTCAGCGTATATTCGCGTATACATACATATTCATTTTTTTTTTAACATGTTTATACATTTTTTTTTATTTACAGACGTTAATTTATACAGTTTCTTTAACACGTCTCGCTTAATCTTTTATCGATTTATTTAATTTTCGTTATACTATAAAAAAAAGAAAAATGGTTAATACCTGATTTTCAAAGATATCGAGGTAAAAAAAAAAAAAAAAAATCGAACTACATTAAAATTCGCGACGAATTTCAAATCGTATTATCCCCAATCACTTATGAGTCGACCGGAACGCCGGATTTTATCGATTGGATTTCTACGCGGGTACAGTGCTGAAATTCTAAAACGCGTATGGGAAAGAAAATAAAACGAAAATGGTCTTATTTTCCTACTTAAAACACTACGTTGTACTAATTGATGATGTGTACGATTTTAGATTGGTTCGCCGTTGCTGACGATAAATTATAAATTACGAGACGGGAAATGTGCGATACAAATAATATAGTATCGAATACTGACAATCGTACCGACCGAACGTAACACGTTAAAGAACCGTATGGCACAGAATACTCGGTGTCTATACAGTCGCGTTCCATGGTCCAATTGAGTGATAACATTAAAACGTTCCAAATGGCATAACTTCACCAGGGTATTTAAATAAATATCCACGTACACAATGAATATTGCATTAGAGTACGTATAAAACGTACTACGTATTTTTATGCAATTATTACTTTAAGTATATTTTACTGTTTAACCATTCGGAAATATTATTATTATTATTATTATTATGTTTTTGTTAACAGGCCAAGGGCTAGTTGGCAGCATTCCTCCATTCTCTTCACGCTTCTCTGCTTTACGCTTTAATTCATAATATGTTACGCACCCTAGATCCTCAACTAATTGGCTTACGTATTCGAGTGGTGGTCTTCCTCGGCCATTCTTCCCTTCTATGGATCCCTCTATTATTTTACCTAGGAGATTGTTATGTCTCAGTGTACGTCCAATAAACTTAGCTCTTCTAATTTTCAGAGCTTTTCGGAAGCTTCTTTCTTTTCCCACTCTACGAAAAACTCCCTCGTTTGTTATATGATCCATCCAACTTATTTTAAGAATTCTCATATAGCACCACACTTCAAATGCGAGTACGTTATTTTCCTCGGTATTCATTATTGTCCACGTCCCACTGCCATAAAGTGCCACGCTTCAGACGTATGTCTTTAGAAGGGTTTTCCTTATTTTTAAATCGTTATTTCTAGAAGTTAGTAAGTTCTTCTTTTTTCGGAACGCACCGCTGTAATCTGAATTTTATTTCTTTGGCGCATCCTATATTCATCGACAACTTCCAGTGTCTCATCATCTAATTTAATATCCGGCTTAGCAGCTTCATTTCTACTACAGACAAGGATTTCAGTTTTGGCCTTATTTATTTTCATGTTGTATTCCTCTGTAAATATACTATTCATGACTGTTAGAATGTTATTAGAATATTATTATTAGAATGTTAGAATATTATTATACCCAACGTTTATCTCCATTATGTATTAAATCTTGTTTGTTCTTATATTTTAAAATATTTAAGACTCGGTCAGTTATAAAAAAAAAAAAAAAAACAACCGGACTCAATTAGTAATATAACGCGTAAATCCTACGGGAATCGATTGGCCACACGCGTATCTCAAACGTCCCCGGCAGTCGATTCAGATTTTTTTTTTTAGGTGTGTGTATGTGTGTATGATTCAATTCGTATACGCAGGCTTTAATTTTTAGCGATTTTTTTCCTTTTTTTTTTTTTTTTTTGAAAAAAATTATTACAATATTACGAATATACGAATTTCTTTTTTCTTTTTGTGAACAACAACACGTTTTTTTTCTTCGCTATATTTGTTCTTTTCGCGGTACGGTATATTTTACTGATTCGCGCGACTATATTATGCGTGAGCGTGTGTGTGTGAGGGGGGAATGGACCATCGGAAATTTCTCTCTCACGAGGGTCATAATTTTTTTAGTTGCGCCACGGCGCAGACTCGAATTATTCAAAGAAGCCTCGGTCCGTCATCGCGGATACCATCTACACACTCATTCCATCTATAAGCGTATATATTGGGTATATGCACGAAGCGGACAAGGACTTTTTGGTATATAATAATAATAATAATAACAACAACAACAACGATATTATCGCGGCCAAGTGTAATTGATCGGACACGGTGCGAAGGAAGTCGTTTTGGATTTCGTGAAAAAAAAAAAATAATAATAATATATTCGCGTTAAGCGCGGTATAAGAAAAACAAAACGCGTACAAGAAAATAATAATAATAATAATATACACATTGAACGCTATTAAAATCGCGTCAGAACAGAGTACGTTTCCCCCTGCGTGCATGCGTCTGGCCGACTTATAATTTTATAATAATAATAATAATAATAATAATAACGCTCGGCTCGTGTCGTCCGCCTTGAACAGGCCTATGCGTATACTCTCAATAATGCGGCACAAGCTATCCTTGTCGCGGTGATCCGGTCTGTCCGCGTCTTTGCTGTGTACACAAACCGCTTTCCGACGCGCGACACAACACATGAGTGTATCAAGTGTAAATCTCTCATAATCATTATGCATTATGTACGCGAGTGTTTATTTTTCTTTTCACGATTTCGCGTTGTTTTTCAATTTCCGGATATTAAATTAATTTTCACGGGTGCAGGGGAGGAGGGAAAGAAAAAAAAAAGCCGTTTGTATTGTAAATCCCGGTGACCCCGCAACGGGCACCGCGTCTCGTCGGACGGTAGTTTTTATAACGACAATTTCAATAAAATGTTATATCATTACGCTTTTCTAATATATAATATAACATTTATCCAAGCGGAGGTCGCGTTATTTATACGTTAACGGGCGGATTTATTAAAAAAAAAAAACATTTTTTTTTTTTTTTATTTAAATTTGATTTTAAATATTTAAAAGCGTTTTCGTAACACTTTCCTCTTCCTTTCCCCCCCATCCCCACTTCCTCGAGGTAATCGTTTCGCGCGGTAAGATGACGAGAGAGCCAAGACAAAAAAAAAGCGAGTAGAGTGGGTCCACACTGCACTCGGCGCGCGATAATGTTTTATAATATTATTCCGTACTATAACGGAACAGCGAGTAACGAACTCGTGTCGAATTTCCGTTTTGTTTTCTTCTTCTTTCCTTCCCCCCCCCCTATATAATTTCGTATAATACGTTATTTTTGGGGGGAAAAAAAAGAAACAAAAATAATAAAACTCAGTTTTTTTCCGAATTCTTCATCTATTTAAATTTATGCGTGTAATAAAATTAATGTTTTTTTTTTTATATACACAAACAAAGTTTTGTTTTCATTACGATTTTTTTTTCCTCTTAATAATTCTCGTTTTAACCGTTATATAAAAACTGGACACCGGTCCCGTTTAGTACAGTTTATAACAGAAAGGAGGAGAATGGAAAAAACGTGCGTGTATTATTATAAAAACGGTATATTCAATTTCGATCGAACGTGTAATAATTTTGTATTTTTTTTTTTTTTTTAAAGTAATTACGTTTCGTAATAATTAAAAGAAATAAAAAAACCTTGTAAACATTACGACGAAGAAGAAAAAAAAAGTAAATAAATAAACGATGTACACTGAATAATTCAAACTGATTGCCGGTGTTTTTACAACGCTGCAACGCGCGCATTTCATCGAAATAACTCGTTTCGTTTTTTTTTTTTTCATTACTCTTCTGTTCCAATCTTTTTAGTAAATCTAAACGTTAAATATTTGCGCGTGTGCTTTAGTGAAGGTATTATAATCTGTATTAATATGAGCGAAATACGCCGTCACATAATAATATATCCGAAACACACGGTCGACGTGTGTATTATACACGTGATCACGGTCGCGGAATTCAAGATTTTCGTGCAAAATAAATTCCCCGCCGCCGCCGCCGCCCCTTTTCAGTGCATCGATATATTAGTTTCATTTTTTTTTCTCTCTCTCTCTCTCGTTCAACAAACACGAAACCAGCGAATGGATATGCTTAGAATTAGAAACTGAATGATTTGTATCTTATCTATTGTATTCTACGAAAACCTCCTCCTGTAGTACATTACGAATTTTTTGAGTAAAGCGTTTGTAAAATATCGTATACACTTATGGACTGTACGCATTTCCATTCGACTGCGTTCCAACTGGCGGTCCGCGGACGCAATCTCAGGTTACGTCTCGACGAACTTTTCTCTTTAGAAATTCACGTGGATTTTTTTTTTTTTTTTTTTATTTCAAAAACAAATTTCGACTGAAAAATTAACGAATAAACAACGCGTCGCGCGTTGTGCCTAACAAGTGTACACGTAATTTGGAGTGAAATTTTATTCCGTGCTATACTGCAGCATCGCTCCAAGAATGCCCCGCGAACCGGTCGAGCGTAACAACAGTCGAATTCACGTTTAAACGTTTAACTGAAATTCGCCGTACCTCAGAACCAGACGAACGTAAGTCCAGGTAGTAACGGTTTTTAGGTTATTACATTTTTGTCACGTATAATAATAATAATAATAATAATCAGTTCGTCGTCGAACCATAGTGTTGGGAATGGGTTAAAAATTCTCTTTTTACAATTTTACCAGAGCCGAACGTACGCAAATCCGACGTGGCGCGAGCGATAATAATTTTCAGTCATCATGCACTTATGAAAAGTCGAAGGAGCGTAATGTGACTCTTACGTCCGTTCGGTTCTGGTGTTCAGAATTAGTCTGCAAATGTCAGTGTGAACATAACTACTGAGTATCGTCTGATTCTCTGTTTCCTGTATAGTTATTGTTTAGCGTATAACCACATTAGGAGACAGTGGCGGTATGTAACGATATATGTTTCAAGTGGTGGTGACAAAAAAAGCGCGAAACCGTTTCGCGACTCGAGTCGCGGAAATCATTGGACCACATAAATTGTTATTAACGGTAATATTAACGTTAACGGACGATCGAATTTCATTCGCAAAGAAATCAATTGTTAACAATTTTTTTCCACTTCCACGTTTTATCCAAGCGAATTCTACAATAATTGCGCCGTTGTAAATCGACTCTGGGACTTGCGTACGAATCGATATCGGCGAGAGTGTAAAAAGGCAACGAGAAGAAATACTTTTAACGCGTGAAATGTATTTGAAAAAAAAAAAAAATTGTCTCAATAAAATAAATTTTATTTTTTGTTTTCATTTTTTTTTTCGTAAAAACGTTGTCGCGACGCGGCGACTACAATTATTTACGTCGCGGATGTAAAATGAGTATCGAAAGAGAAAAAATCTTTTGAAACTCGTTTACACAACGCGCGAAACGAATAATTACTGCGGTTTTACAAAAAAAAAAAAACCTTCCGTTTTTTAATCGGCAATAATTATTAAATAATCCGTGTTAAGGTCATATTCTAATGGAAACGGCGAAATGAAAAAAAAAAAAAAACAACAAAATCTGTGTAAATAATTAAAGCGTCCGCGCGCGCGTTTAATACACATCCACACGTATTATTATTTTAATTTATTGAAATGTTTACACACACACACACACATTAGTATAATATAATAAAAAACAAATTATAAACAAATGTGTGGGTGCGTGTGCGGACGAGTAGACGAGTTTATTATTATTTCTCTGGTAGGAGGAGATGGAGATTTTCTTCTTCTTCTTCTTCTTCTCCTCCTCCTTCTTTTTATTAATTCTCGTTTTCCGTTTCGAATTTCCGGCTTTAACCAGTTTCTCCACACCGGACGGTGTAAACAACGCGAATAATTATAATAATAATTTGATATTTTAAACGTAGGGAACTTTTTTCTTGTTCGTTTTCATCCGTTCACGTCGCGCACGACGCGCGAGTGTCGCATTAAAAACAAAAACAATAATAATAATAATAATAATAATTACGTACGCGTACATTTGTGTACGGTAAATAGAACGCGTTGTGGCGCGACAGTTTTTTCTTTTAAACATAATATTCGAGGGGGGGGGGTTTTAAATATAATATATATATATACGAGTATGATAAAAATCGATAATAATATTTTCACACTTACACGTGCGCCTCGTACGCGGATCCACGAGTCGGCCGTCGAACACGTGCCGGCCCAGCACCGCGGCCGGGTCCAGACTCTTGCGCCTGTTCGCCCCGTAACTGTGCCGCCTGGACGCGCCGCCGCTCGTTCTGCGACCGCGGTCCGTCACCGCCGTCGGCACCGCCGCGTAACTGGCCCGTCTCGGGTCCCCCTTGGCCGGCGGCGACGCGTACGACGACGACGACATGCCGAACACGCCGAACACGTTCCTCATGGTTTTCCGTTACGATCGGGGACGTCCGGCGATTTCAATACGTCGCTGTAACAACCAATGGATCCCGTACGCGCGCTGACAAAACGCACGCCGGCGCTCGTTCCGAAAATGTCCGTCGACGTATCCGCACGGTTTCGACGAAATCGCACCACAACGATAATTATCTTACGACCGCGTTGCCGTCGTCGTCGTCGTCGTCGCACGTGCCGCCGCCTTCGTGGGCGCCGTGAGCGCGAAATTCGTGAACATACCTATCGCGGGATATCGGCAAAACGACGATTCCGGTCGGTGCCGCCGGTGCGCGCGGGGAACTAAAAAAAAGGAAGAAAAAGAAGACGACGAAAAAATATCAAACGCGGCCGCCGCCAGTGATTGACAACGGCTGGAGTAGTTGGCGCGGTTGTGTACGGCCTGAGCAGCCGGCGTATATATTTATATTATGTCTATGTGCGTACGCGCGATAATACGTTTAACGAGCGGATTATAAATGTATCGCGGGGACCGCGATAGCCGATGATGATACCGCGCGGGCACTCCCACTATACACCACCGCCGCGGTCGCAGCTGTTGGCTGCCGGTGGCACTCCTTCTTGACCGGGGGAAAAGAAAAAAAAATAATAATAATAATAATGGGAAAAAAAAAATAAAATAAATAAATACGGACAAAAGTGTTGTAACGCGGTGTGCTGTGTGCGCGCGCGCACGTATAGATTTCGATTTGGCGAAGGTCTCGGACGTTGGCGCGACGGAGGTCGCGACCGACGTTATAGAAAGACGGGGGGGAAAAAAAAAAAAAAACAAAACAAAACCAGATCGCCGTCGCGCGCAAGTTTCAAAATCGACCGGATCCGATAGAGGTTGGCTCCTCTGCAGAGGAGAACATTTCCAAAAAAAAAAAAAGTCCTTCGCGCGCCACTTACATTTTGTTATTTATCGAAAAGACATTTCAAATTTTTTTATTATTGTTAACAGTTATGAAAACCTATAGTCCAGAACCGAATCATTTACCTCCCTCGATATATATGAAGCGGTAAAAAATAAAAATTCGTAAAAATACTTACTTTTTTTTTTAATAAATAATAGTGAAAACTCGTTGTCGGTACCCAACGAGAACTTCTCTTCGCCGTCCGACGATTTACTGTAGTAAGTGCGATTTTGCCGTACGAGGTCCTCTCGAAAAAATCCAACTGCAAATGACGATCCGTGACATTGACCAGACGGTGTAGCGTAACACTAATCGCCCGAAATCAGCAGCAAAAACTGCCTCCGCGACACTTATTAATCCATTTTTTCCACTTTTAAAAACAAAACGTAATTTGAAAATCCGTACCGATATTATGAAATATTGATAATATACGGGATTAGAAGAAAAGGTTAAATTATACGAATAGAAATTAACCGTCCGGGGTTAAGTGTTCTCGACAAATATAACTGAAGCACTCGGCGGGAGATGGCAGTGTTTCCAGAGAGAAAATTATTCGCGGGGAAAATTCATGAGGCATACTTTGACGCGCGTAGACAATACAGTGAATGGTGAAAACTACATGACGACGAACTGCAAATCCTCTTTCAGCGACCGGATACAGTGAAGGGGATTAAAAAAAAAAAAAAAATTGGTTTTCGCGGAGGGACGTGTCTGGAGGAAACACAAAAGTAATTTAGGAAAACCGTGCAGTATTAGCTAGGATGAGACTTCTACGGAGACCAGGATTAAGGTGGGAAGATCACGGGAAAAGAGATGATAAAGCTAGTGGAATCAAACAGTCAGTGGAGGGAAATAGTAGAAGTTTTTCTTTGAAGAAAACACCTTGGAATACGACACGTTATTATTATTATTTTTTTTCTTTCGGACAATTTGTAATTCGACCGGACTGTTGAACGGGCTTAAATTCAGACAGTTCGCTGTGTCCGACTTTACTGCACGTTCTGTCCCCGATTTCGACGAATATTCGCGATTCCCAAAGCGGTCTGCCAATATTCTTCTTCGCGGCACCGCTTATGAATTGTGTCACTAACTACACTTGGTTCAGCAGTTGCGAGTCATTAAAGTCGAATACATAACTCTCACGGGTTTTATTTAAAATCGTAATCGTAGCTCAGCGGCGACGAACAAAAAGTGTTACGAGTTCTCGAAAAGAAAAATGTTTTAACTGTTTTACGATATTAATATACGCTAAAATTAATTCTGACGCCTCGGATTATTATTACTGCGTTCGTATTTAAGACGTGTGATAGTAACGCGATCGAAGACTTCGATTAGTCGAAGAAACGAGTGAAATACGTTTAGTGAAAAGCCAGTGGATTTTTTTTTTTTGTAAAGATTATGATAAAATAAATTCGTCGGGAATTTCAACAAATCGTGAAGTGCGTGGGTATAGACGGAACACTACAATACCGACCTCTGCAAAATGTTAAAAAAAAACACCGAGCACAGCGTGTTGTTGTATTTTAATACCTATCCGAGTATACGTAAAAAAAAATAAAAAATAAATAATAATATGGGCATCAATAACAACGGAGGTAAATTAAAATGTAATTTTTTATACGCTCAATAATTATACTTAATAATAATATATTCGCGCGATAAGTGCGCGAGCAAAGGTGTTTTTAAAACAGTTTTTTGTTTTTTCGTTTTCATTTTTTTTTTTTTTTTTACACGAAACGAGTGAACGGACAACAAGAGATTACAGTGATTCATCGGGTATACCCAACAATCCGTTCGCTAAATAAACGCACAAAAATGTAATAACAATAATTTACTCGGCTTTATAAAATATAATATTGACGTAGGTATACAAATACAAAATGCTTTCAATAACAATAATAATAATAATAATAATAATTATAATAACAACAATAACAATAATATTAATAATATTAACAAATAAATAAATGTAATTACACAAGAAACGAACGGCGGCGTTGCACAAGTTATAATAACTTGGAAATATTGTTTTAAAATTTTCCGTTCCTCTATATATATATAAATAGTCGTGCGCGCGTGCATTTTAGAATTTATAATATATTGTCGTTGTTCACATTGATATTATATATGATAACTGGTTTTATTGACAGAAAACGTCTCTTTAATTATTATTAAACGTACAAGTATTATTTTTACATTATAAATTAACGCGTGTATACATTTTGTTTAAATCGCGAGCGTTTACGTCTCTACAGGTCGCGTGCAGTGTTTCTACACACACACATACACATTGCCATAATTCGATAATTTAGCAGTCATAATTCGTAGATGTGTCCGCTAATGTAAATTCGTTAATATCCGTCAAAGATCAAAATGGGTTGTATACGCATGGCCACTTTTTAAGTAAAGGAATTACGTTAAAATAAAGGCAATTCGGAATTTAGTTTAATAATATTATTTAGGTTTCAAAATTATTTCACGTGTTGTCATTGATTTTTAATAACTTGTTATAATTACGAGCTGTTGAACTGATTTCGCATTGATAAAAAAAAATATATTAAAATGTAAATTATTGTTTAACGCGGGAAAATGAGAATACGCACCCCTTAAATACCGAACTTTATATTGTAAAATATAATTTCCGAGGATTTACATTAATTTTTTAAAATATTCGGAACAGTTTGGTGTACTTTTAATGTCGGATGACCTAAATAATTAATACATTCGTATACATAGGTATGTGTAAACAGTAAATAAAAATATATACTCTTCTTAAACAGAATTTTCAACCGGGGAATTTTTAATATTAAGGTACAACAAGGGCTGGATTCGCCCTTGTTGGACAAAAAAAAAAATATTTGATGTCTAGTTGGTATCTACAGGAGTCCACGTTTAAATATATTTAAAATCGTCCCGCACCTCCGTTATTTTGCCTTCACAACGCATAATATTTACTTATAAATTCTGTTTCGGAAGAATTACACGTTATATGTGCGTACGGAGAAATTATAAGCATAATTTATATAATACGGCGTTTAAAAACATTTTAAATATATTAAACAGAATATTGAAAAACAATATATTTTTATCGATGAGATAATATCAATAACATAATGGCCGTAATATACAAATCGTCTTTTTTCTTTTTTAACAATATTTCCTATAAAACATACACCATTCCTTCGATGGTTATTATTATTATTATTATTATTATTATTTTCAATTCAGTGTCTTTTTAATTGTGGTAATATCCGTATAATTTCGCCCGTGTAATTTCATTCAATTAATTTTTTTTTATTCTGTTCGTTGGCTTCGCAATGGATAAATTCTAGACAATAACGAATTTTTGTCAAATCCGCGCACGGGTATATAGAAAGAAAAAAGAAAAAACGTATTTAACGACACACGTATAATATTTTTCTTTATTTTACACAACATTAATAATACTATTATCGGTTTAAAAATTTTGTATATTCATGAATACGTATTCTTATATGTAATATTTAATTTTCTATTATCTTTTTTCTTTATTTCATTTATCGAATTTTTTTGTTTCTTTATTATTATTATTATTATTATTTATTTACTTCTACGCAATATATAATATATAGTTTATGTATATAAATACACTCATATTGCAACACCTATATACAAGAAAACAACAACACTAATAATAATATAATCGTTGCAGCAGTCGTTGATAATAATAATAATAATAATCCGTCATTTTTACTATATTTCTCTTACGATTATTTTATTAGTTTATAATGTTAGTAATATTGAAAGACGTTTTATAATAGTCAAGGTCTTGTATCCCGAAAACGATACACGCGTTTCGTATATAATTATTATATAAATACGGTGAATATATATATATAATATTGTGTTTAAAATCCCGTATATAAAAAATGTATAGAGGCTGATATTATTATCATCATCATTTACGCACGTAGATTCGTGTAAATATATTATATAAATTATAATATATAATGGAGACAAAAAAAAAAAAAATGTTATTTTTCGCAAACGAACAAACGCGGGTACGTACGTCATGGCGATGATATATTTTTTTTACCATTGTGTAAAATGTAATGGAGTAAAAAAAAAAATTAATAATAAAACGGATTTTAAGTGGATAATATACGAAATGTCGAAGCGAATCATAAAACGCGTAATAATAATACGTATATATCAATAATTATATATATAAAAAAAAAAAAAAAAACTGTACATAATAATAAATTTTGTTGCGCGCGCGAGAATTACCGAAAAGTAACGCGCGTATTATATTCTAAATAATACTAATATTGTTTTTTGGAACGATTCCAACAAGTGCGGAGAAAAATATTGTGGTAAATCATTTTTTAAAGCTCCTGTATAATCATTTTTTTATTCATTTTTTTACCAAATGTAAAAACTCATTAACTCATTACATAAGTGTACAAACAAAAAAAAAAACAAATACGATACGAGTACGCAGATGCAGCTAGTATGATGAGAGACATGGATATTTTATTATTTTTTTTTTATCAATTTTCGCAACTCTATTCGAATGATATTATTAAGTTACGTATTAGTTATATATTCAGTGACGTAGATGTGGATGCAAAGGGTTTTCACTCCTCTAAACCCCAACACCATAAAAAAAAAAATCGTTCTCACTATTATTAAAACAATATACATATTATTATATGAAGTTCAGAATCTCGATAATTACACAACGCTGTAAACGAGTGTAAATACGTAAGCGAAACATATAATTAATCGATAAGAAACATCTGTTTTTACACATGACACTGTAGAAAGTAATTCTAAATTATGTTTAACACGTGAGAGAATTCAATAGTTTCTCGAAACCGCGAATCCGTCGGCGTAACTATAGGGGATTAAATAGTTAATATGGCCCCGACTCCAAAGTATTTAAAGATAGAAATAAAAAGCAACAAACTCAAAAGAGTCTGCATAAAAACTGTATGTAAAATAATTACGATTAATAGCGAAAAGAGTTTTAGATGTATTTCAGAGCTGATTTTGTGATTAAAAATTACTTAATAAATAACGTATAAAATATTATTAGTAGAAAGTTCCTTTGAATTACGCACGGCCGTCCGGAAAAAAAATCTTATCTACGCCGCTGCAGGTTGTATCTGTTATATATACAATTTATAATAATTCGTTTATTTGAAATAATAATAATAATAATAATTATTATTATTTCAATATTAAGGGACTTCGGAAGTAATTTGCGATTTTCCACGTTAAAATTAATGTATCGTGCAATCATTGCGGAAATCGGGGGGGGGGAGGGGTTTAGTCCCCTCAAAAATTAATTATAGTGAACTTAGCCCCACTAAAAATAAAGAACCGTACACTTCATAAGTATTACATTTAAAATAAGATTAAATGTAATAATTAATATATTAATCGAAATAAATCATTGCTATTGAAATAAGATATTAAATAAATCATTGCTATTGTATCTTATTTTATAAGAAAAAAACAATTAAACGTTTGTATTCACACACAAAATAATAATATATAAACGTGGCATGTAATACGTGTGGGTTGGTGGTAAGTAGGAGTAGTCACTAGCGAGTGGGTTCAAGCGTCTAAAAAATGTCTGTTCACGCTAATGGATAGAACAGAAATGTTAAGTCGTCGTCCCCTCACAGGGATGTTACCGCCAAATATCCGCGCACATGCGTGCAATACAAAATTTCGAAATGCGTTTGTGCGCGCGAAAATATTTCTCTCTCTCGCTGTAACTAGACAGAATAAAACGAGACGATAAAACAGTGTTTTACGTCCGTTTTTTTTTTTTGTGGAAATCATAAAAGTTGAACGCTGTTATAAACGAAAAAAAAAATTGATAATCAGCAGCCTCTCGCGCGCAATCATCACAGGTCTCTCTCTTTTTTTTTATTATTATCTTTCCATAATCGCGACGTCGTTATCTACGCGCGCGCATAACCTGAAAAAAAAAATAAACATTGTCACTCGCCGCACGCGATTTTATTTACACAAATATTATTATTATTCCGCTGTGATTACTACGTATTATCACGTCGCGTGCGAGTTAATTAGAATTTTTTTTCACTCCGATTCTTCTCCACACGTTTGTACCGTCGATCGTATCGTTTCTGTGTGTTCCCGGTTTTGCTGTACAGTACCACGGTGAGCGTGGAAAACACCCGACGTTTTCCGTTTGTATTTTTTCGATTTTCAACTGGCGATATGCCCGTGACGTTTACGTAACGACGACGGTGAAATATACATACGAGAAAAATGGAAAACGAGAACAACGAGCCGTCCACTTCGAATGCCAACGACAACGACGGGTTAGTAGTACGTTAGCACACCGTGGGTTTTTGAATACTCGGATTGCGGTGTTCGTCGTATCGTTTTTGTTCCGTTTAACGAAAAGAATCGGAATCGCGTTGGCCCGTTATAATTATTGTAGTAAAATCCTATTGCGTTCTTTGTGTGTGAACGAAAATTACTGTTCGTGTAATCGTGATGAAAAAAATAAGTTCTGTAAACGATCGGAATTATGAATTGTTCTTGATAAAAAAAAAATACGTTATTCATTACAAAAAAATAATATCCGATTTTCCGTCGTCGTTTTCATTGTGTGAATTGTGGCTGGTACAAGTCGAATTCAATAACTGTTTTTATTCGACCATTGAAAACGTTTTTACTGTCTTGTTAAAAAAAAAAAAAAAAACAAACAGTGTTTCTATGAGTATTTTAAGAAGAAGCCAAAAAAGAAAAAACGCTACGACATAGATTAAGATCTCTTCTATGTAGTTCCAAAATTTGGTGTTTTTATTTTGACTGTAGCCCCGGTGTTTTATGTTCCCGTAAACTAGTTTTTACGCAGAATTATGGTAAAATGTAATATTTCATCTGTATATGCTGCCATCTACAGTGGTTACGAATGCCGCTGAGAAACGACGATCAACGCCATCTCTTGAACGTTGCATATGTTTTACTTTCGGTGTAGCGTCCTCTTAAAGAATTTTTTTTTTAAAGTATATTATATATATATATATATATATAAATAAATAGTTGAAAAATCATCGGTAGTACAAAAAAAAATAAAAAAAAAATACAATTAAATATTATGTTTAAGTGAAAAGTATTTATAAATCAAATATGTGTTTTTAATAATAAAAAAATTAATTGATAGTTTCGTATCGAAATATCATTGAAATTGTTACTATTGGTAATACATAATGATATGTGATATTTATATTTTTAGGCATAAAACAAGAGTTATCAATAATGTAAAAGCAGTGGACAGTGAAGATTGTGTTATGAATAAAAACGCAGCAAATAATTCGTTTGGAAATCACGTTTTGAGGTAATTTGTAATTTTACTTAAAATTATATTAATCCCTACATAAAACACTTTATGTCAGACTGAAATTTTTATCCAAACCGAATTATATTTTCATTTTTTAGCAGCTCAAACTCTATCAATTCTGATCAACCAGAATCGCTTTGTTCATTTGCCAAATTATCTGAAAAATACAATAAATCGAGGTACGAATTATAAAAAATAAAACTGTATTGTATTTGAACAAATTATTAAAATACAAAAATTACTCTCAAAATAAAAAAAATATTTATACATTTTTATCTAAGTGTATTGTCTGGTATAATATTTTTTTTTGCATATTATTTTATTAAACTTTTATTTGTTTTTAGGTGTGATGTTATTTTATCTGAAGGAAACGTTCCATCAACTCTTTCAATGATTTCTGAAAATTACCAAGACTCTAGGTTTGTATTAATTGATAAAATATACCGTAACACATTGTAATATAATAATAAATAAACTCCAGCTCTTTTTATAATAAATAATAATTGAATAGTGTATAGATGTTTAATAATATATGTGTTTTAAGTTCCGATGATGACACGAGCATTAATGATTCGAATAATGGTGAAATTTTGATTGATTCTGATGATGAGAGCAAACTAACAGTTTCCAAAGATGAACATGATGTAAGAACAAAAGGAGAATTGGATATCAATGATTTACCGCCCATTGAAGATCTGAAAATATCAGTTGAAGAATCGGAGTGCGAACCAGTAGGATGTGTGAAGAACATTGTCGGTACTTTAGGTAAGTGTATGAATCGTAAATGGTTATCCAAAAAATTAATATAGATGAAATTCAATTGTAACTGAACATTGCATTTTATTTTTAGTTATTGTTGAAACTTTCTTAAATCAACCTGCATTAGACATTGACTCTGTACTGTTCATCGATCGTGGACAACGGACGTTGGGAAGAGTATTTGATGTATTCGGTCCGGTTACAAAGCCGTATTATGCTGTCCGCTTTAATGATGCTGATCATATCAAAAGTTACAATATACAAATCAAGGAACCCGTATACTGTGCTCCAAAAACGGAATACACTAGTTTTGTTTTAGTATCTCAGCTTTTAAAAAATAAAGGTAGTGATGCCTCGTGGAAAGATAATAATGAACCGCCTCAAGAGTATTTGGATTATTCTGATGATGAAGCTGAAAAACTAGCTAAAAAGAGTCGTAGACAGAAAAAACAACGTCAAAAAAACGTAAATGATAATAAAGATAATTCGCCTGCCACTCTGACTGCTCCAAATGTTCACCAGGATAATGACGTGGAGATTATGCCGCACACGTCTGCTCGGCCTCACAATGAAGAACGACAAATGTATAATGCTCCTCATCCTCCCGTTTCCAACTTTAATCCTACAAATTACGGCTACGGGAGATTTCCAACTTATGCTCAATATTTGAGGGCAATGGATCATAGCCATCACGCTTATCGTCAACCGCAACCTTGGTATTACAGTGAGATGTGTCCTTCAGAACGTTTTTCATTCCATCAGCAAAACGCGCAACAACCGAGGTATAATTTTTCACAGCAACCTTTTAATCCCAATGGTAATTTTAAGTAAATCGTTTTGATAATTGTTATACATATATGTAAATATTTTGTAAGACAGATTGTTGTTTGAATTTTATTTTAAATTAAAGAAAAAAAGTTTGTACAATTAATTACAATGCAATATTAATTATATTGTCCTCCTTGTTGAGGATTATCAAATTACTTTGACTGTCTAGGATAGTAATAAAGTTATTTTATTACATATGTATTTAACATTGTATTACATACATTATATTTAATAATAAACGCGATTCTAGAAGACATTGAATCAAATTATGGGCAAAATAATATAATTTCAGATATATTATCAAAAAGCTATGTCTATAATTAATATTAGCACTACGTATGTGTTTGTTTTTGAATGATAATACGTGTTCGGATTACTGAGAGTTTTGATTATTATCGCAACCACACTCTGTATTTTTATTGTTGCTATTTGAAACTTATTGCATTTTAATAAAACTTATGTTTTTTACCTAGAGTACGACTTTCACTGTGTCTACCTTTATGGACTATGCTCAACTCTATCCATTTTCCCGAATGTTATTTGTATACTGTTTATTGATTCTGTTAAAAAACAAGTCTGTTGGTCGAATAGCTGTGGAATGTCCCAGTTACTCAGTAACTTTAATGTACTTTAATTACTCGATTTGTTAATATTTTTCTGTTTTTATACTTTATGCGTGTTTTTATTATCATTTTTTTTTTTTAAAGTACGTGTAGTAATAAAAAAATAAAAATAATTTCCAATAATTAATGTTGAACTCTGTGCCATAAACAGTACAGTGTTTGCCTTTATGGTGTCCCCGAATTGGTTTTTTGAATTTCTTTTAGTTTTTTTTGAATAATAATTGTAGATCGAGAAAATTTCAGAGGAAAAACGCTGTTCGCGTCCTTTTACATTGCTACGAGTCGCCCACGTGTTTGGCAAAGCTAGGCAAACAAACACCTTATAGCGTTCGACGAGGATACAATATCATTTAATATAAAGTATAAGTAAATATTTATTAATATTATATTGTTATAAACTAAACAAATGTAAAAAGCGTGTGACAGAAATACTGAAATATGTAATGTTTCTGTTAGTCGATTTAGTGCTGATGTCTACGCCTAGATGGCGCTACACGTACTGTACGCGAATTTTAGATATTAAAATATTTATTGAAATTTTTTTTTTTCAATAAAATCAATTTCGTTTATAGTTTTGTGTTAAAAAAAAATATATATTCGATTCACTCCGTGGCGCGTTCGATGTATAAAAAATAAAGTTCGTTGGTGTTGCGCCGTGAATGGCTTTAATCGACGGGACAGCGCGCGTAAACGTATCAAATATTGCCTATACCGAACCCCTTAAAAGGGGCCCGTTTTCATAGCGGCGGTAGTGTTATAGTGGAGACTGGGCAACGCAAAAATTATCCAAAGATATAATGTCTAAAATTTATCTAAGTAGGGGTTAAAAAAATTTTGTCCAGACGATTAAGATTATATTCGAATAATTTTTTTAAATATATTTAATATCGGTTCAAAACCCCGTCGTCGTATCACGCGTGTTGTGTGTTTAAAACACAGTGTAGAAATGTTATTGAAAAAAAAAATCGAAACCCCGACGAATACGTTTTAAAAATTATTGTTAAACGAAACGCGCGAAGAATTACTATGAAAATAAAAAATAAAATTTAAAAAATATATATAATATACTCGTATATTACGCTATATAGGCAATCTATTAATGAAATTACTTCGACGAGTGAAATTTTCATTCGAGATACGTAATATAATTGGACAAATTGGACAGGACATTATTATTTATCTTCTATAGATATAAAAGCTGGTCAACACGTTCAAATAACTTGCGCACAGATTGCAGGTTTGCGCAAGCGAATTTGTGCGGAAAAAAAATCGAATGTTGCCGTTCACACGTTCGGTTTTGCTTGCCCAAATGAAGAACCCGGAATAGTTTAGTGTTTTAACGAAGAAAAAAAATGAAAAAATATCAATACTGCGTGCAGATACACTGGTACACGTCCTTGTATGTATCCCATTTGTTTTTTACACGTGACAGAAAGTTACTTATAGCTCAGTCCTCATCTCCTCGTACCTATATAGACACATACATGTACACAGTGGCGCAACCAGGAAATATTTTCGGGGGGGTAGGGGTTACAATTTATACATATTACACTGGATAAATTTGGACCACGACAAAAAATATATACGATATATAGAGGTACCATTGTTGTGATTCGCGGAGTGAATATGAGTTTTGATTCATCACTCGTCAATTTTTTTCACCTATCAGTTATCATTAATTCGATTATTTTAACGTTTTCAATAGATGTAATTATTATTACATTATACATTGAATAAAATATGTATTATTTAAGCTAATATTTCTACATTATACATGTCAAGAAAGAAAAATTTCGGAGGGGGGGGGAGGTGTAACTCCCAATCCTCCCCCTGCTTGCGCCACTGCATGCACAGATGTATTTGCATGCAGTGTGGATACTCATTTTTTTATCATTTTTTTTTTACGTGTAGAAAACAAACGAGCTTCAAAGACAACGTGTATTTATTCTTTTGCATATTATATTATATTTTCGAACAATTGAATCTAAGATATGTAAAAACAAAAAAAATTGAAATAATCGTAGTAGTAGCTACTACTACTGCTTCTACTATTTTCAAAAATCTCAAGCGCCCTTCCCTCATCTTATAAATTGATCTTCTTTTTTCCTATATTATACTTTTATGGATTATTAGAGCGTCCAGCCGTTAAATGGTTATTATTAAACACTTTACAATTTAATACACATTTTACTTCGCGACGACTGCTTTCGCTTCCTTGGCAATTAGTTTACGCCATTTCCCTCCCAGTGTTGAAGGAAACGCTGGTTTGGGTACTCATGTCAATACACCGCTGCGGCAAGCCGATTTTCTGTCGGCACAGATTTTACACTCTCAAGCCAAAACACTTCGGATACTATTACGGATGCGTTTCATAAGATTTTCACGGGTTGTTGATTGATTCGGAATATTTTCAGACATATCCATCGTGTAGGGCGGCCGGATTATGAATATAAAAATACGGGACAAATATATAAAGGACGAGATTCTTTTATCGTAAATAAAATGGGAACAATTCGCTCGTCGGACGTCACAAGTAGGGGTGGAAACACTTTGCTCGTTGAAACGGATACTCTCGGTCAGTGGTGTAGACATAGCTGAGCGATCCAAACTTCAAGAGACTACTAAGATAGTGGAAAAATTACCTTTCTAAAATACTAACTGGATAAAATTTGTTAAAGATCGGGGAACTTCTTTTGATAGCGAATTCGTCAACAGAGAAGAAGAAGAAAAAAACGTTTTTACTACAATAAGGGAAAAGGACGTGTTATTGAAATACGGGACAGTTGAACGTCCCTAGAGCATTCGTCGGGACAACGGGACAGACTTTTGTATACGTTCACGGGAATGAATACGAGACGTCCGGCCGCCCTGCCATCGCGTCTTCAGTTTTCCGTTGACGCATTGCGCAAGTCCACCTTCAGAACGACGGTTACTACTGGTCCGAGGAAACCCGCGGTAAGACGCTGGGGGGACGTGTCTGAAAATATTCTGAATGAGTTTCGATTGTCGTATTCATGCGCGCGCGCAACGGCCGCTATAACGCCGCGCAGCAACACGCTGCCGAATAATTTTCGTCTCAAACGAGTTTCCGTGCAAACGGCTCGGGCGCGTACGTATTCTAAAACCGGTCAGCGAATAAATCTACGGATACAAATTTTTTATAATCTATAAAATAGAGGCCCGGAAATTATATTGCACGCTCTCGGCGGCCTCTTGCAATAGTGTTGCATAAAATCGCGCGGATTTACAGCGGCAAAGAGAGCGCGCGGCAAACGCGCGTGCCGTACAAACGCCGCGGGGCAAGTGTCGCGGTCGCGGACGGGCGGGGTGGCGACGTTATTTCGTCGGTGTCGCGGCGCTTCAGCGGCGGTGGGGCCGACGGGGGGAGGGATCGTTTATGGGGACGCGACAGACACGCCCGCGCGGCAAAGCGATTGGTCTGCCGGCGGGGCCGCCGGTGGTGTAGGAGAGAAAAAAAAAAAAAGCGAGCGTCCCTCGCCGCCGCCGATCCGCGCGCGCGCGCGCACACATACGCGCGTTCAATTACGTCCGACGCGGTCGCGTTTCTCTCGCGGCGAAACTTGTACGCGAGACGCGTTCGCGCCGCCCGTCACGTATTTACTACTTGCCGATTTTCAAACACCGATCGATAGAACTCGTGTACGGTGAAAAAGAAAAGAAAAAAGGCGCTGTAAAAACACGCACCGCGCAATAATAATAATAATAAAAAAAAAAAATAAATAAATTATGCTGACCGTGAACGATTTCGGTTCGATGGTACCGCCGGGCAACATGATGCCGCCGTCGTTCAATCCGATGTGCCAGGGACTGTTCGAACACCAAATGCCCAAGCCCAGGCTGGCGTTCAAGATGCCCCGCGTCGTGCCCGATCAGAAGAACAAATTTCAGACGGACGATCTCTTCAAACGGCTTAGCCGCGAAAGCGACGTGAGTGCGATATATATATATATTTATGCTAATTGATATTATCAGTCGAGAAAAAGTAAACCTTAAAACGTACACGCGGGTTTATGCCGTCAATAAAATGCGTTAAATATTAATTAATTACGTCGACCGAGAACGTTCGAACGACGGCGTATCAATCAATTAATAATGAAAACCAATTGATCAATCGCGGGAGAAATATTCTCGATTTTCATTTAATACAACAGTGGATTCCGTTGGGGTGACCGGTTGACTATTTTGTCCCCGGTCGAGCGGTTTTAACCGAAATCGGTTTTCCACAAAGGTGTTCGGTTTTTAAAACCAAACCGTTTTTAATGGTATAAATGTTTTCTCCTTTGAGCATTTTTGCCGTTCGTCGATTCTGGAACACGTAATCCGTTCAGCGGTTTGACGACGGCGTTGGCGTTTTAATTTTTGTCCGAAAACATCTATTTTTATATCTCACTAACGCGAAGATCTTTACAAGGCGCGTAGTATATCGCGTTGAAATTCACCGAACTGACTGATATAATATTATAATAACTATATATATATAGATATATGATAATATTATTTTAATAATCAGTGGTCGAAATGGATGAAAATAAGTGCTGGGGTGGGGGGACGTACCGTCATTTCAAGTATTGGAATCACGTAAAAGGGGAGGAGAATTTGTGAATATATCGTTGAAAAAGATGTCTTTTTTTTAAACAAAAGGCTCCATTATTAACTTAGACGGCGAACTATTATATATATTTTTTATGATTATGATCGAGTGACGCGTTTAGATCTACCGAACGACGAAATTGTACGAACAGAAATAGTTCCGTTCGATAAATCTGATGTATATATGTATAATTTTATGTGAAATTTAATTTAAACGACACGATGGCATGTTTAGTTTTCGAGGACATTCGATATTTATCTTGTGTTTTTAACGTATAATTGTAACAATCGTATTTAATGTTTCAAGACAAAATGTTAAATTACAATACAGTGGGGGCAAGTATCGGTATAACACACATTATAGCTTATACATAAATAAATATAGATGGACTATAATAATATGGGATTGATTGATAGATAGTAGTAATATGTAATAGACAAAATCAAAATTTGCCGCAATATATTGTTTCGAAACATTAAAAAAAAAATCGCGATGGACAATTTATTAATATTCAAATTTATTCGCCAATAATTAAAAAAAAAACTACACAATATATTGACCTAATATTTAAAAACATAAAAATAATAATAATAATGTCTTCCAAGGCAGTTGAGCCGGTTCTAATTACTTGCAGTGTATGACTTGGTATTTTTTTTATTTTTTTTTTTGTTCATATACGCTTAATGCGTCCAAAATAATTTTCTAATATAATATTATAATACACGTGATCGAATATATACGAGTATAGCGTATTTTAAAAATTACTTAGTACGATATTTCGTGTATTTACGTAGTATTACGGTAAAATCATAAGCGTAGACGCTATACCAAATTGCAAATGGAAAAGCTGGTTAAAAAAAAAAAAACAAATTGTTTTAAATAATATATTAATTTACTTTTTATATTGGAAATATTTTGTATACATTCAGTTACACTGTATGTAACAAACGCTATTTCGGTGACGTGAAAAATGTGTATAATAATAACGCGTCGTTTTTTTTTCTCAATTTATTCTCTACATAAATTAATTCTATTAACTCTGTTATTTGATATTAAACTATGGTGGTTGAGGGATATTTATTTGAAAAAAATTTTATCGGCCCTACCAAAAAAAAAAAAAAATTTGTAATATTTACATCGGGTTTGACTTGATCAGATTTTATATAAATGACGTGTCCTGCGGGATTTTTACGCGTTAAAAACAAAAAAAAAAAAAAAAATTCGCCTATATGTGTTCGGTTAATTCAGAGAAATTATTTACTGCAGTTATTCTAGTACAGACGATTTTTTCGCCATACACTCTAAATCGAAACAAGAGAGGAAATACGTATATATGTTTTTTTTTTATTTAAAAGAAAAACGAATTGTACGCTCATTAATTCCTTATAAGAACTGTATACGAGTAAGAACGTATTCGATACCACGTCCTACATGTGTGCAAGTCCCTTTTTTCAGTCACATTGTATATATATATATAATATTATACAATCCTTAGTCCGATTTTTATGACACTGACCGTAATAATACTCTACACACGCCTCTGCAGTATAATTTTCAAATATATATATATAAGTCATTGTATATATATTACACACGTGGTGTTTGAATGTCTGAGCGTATATATTATACTACAGCTGTTAACATATGTGTGCAGTAGATTTCACTAAAATGTAAAACTCGCAACGGTTCGTTTTAATATTATATTCGTTTGTGTATATATTACGTGCGTGTGTCTGGGGGCAGATTCTTTTACGGTATTTAAACGATTAGAACAGCTGAGGTTTGAAGAAAAATGTCATTTGTATATACATATAATATAAAATTTATTATATTATATAGTTATTTTATTGTTTTTTTTTTTAAATAAATTTCGCAGTATTTAAAATAATAACATACGTGTATCGCGGAATCGCGCTATTTCAATCAGATTTGTTTTATATAATAAAAATTAATGTAATAATATTCTACTGGTTATATATATATATAGGTAAGGTATACGAGCTATCGAGACAGGCCTCACGAAGAGAGACAAAACCGTTTTCAGATGGGTTGTCGTGAAGGACACGTGGACATTGTGAGTGTATATATATATTTACATACATTTTATATATTATATAAAACGTAAGTGTATATAAAAATATTTGTGATTTTAGGCTTTCGCCACGACGGGAACAAATTTGCAACTCATGTTCACGCCAAACATACCGTCAATGATGTCATATCATCAACCTACCATCGGCTATTGCGATTTTGAAAAAGAACAAGGAATGGTAAGAATTATTTAATTCATTATACTAAATCGTCGTAATATTAAGTGTGTGTGTGTGTAGTTATATTTTCCTTGGTCTCAGACCGATGATAATTAAGAAAAACAACGCGTTAATCGTAACAGTTATGTCTATACGTATCGTATTATCGTTGTACGTACATCGTTTTTTAAATGCAGAATTTATAATCAACTATTACTTTATAAAGAAACAGTGAACGATTAGGTCTGCGATTTAGGCTTTACGGACATCACATATACGAAATATTCCTTGCCAATCCCTTAAATTTCTCGGGTTTATTAATCGTCACATCTCGTGAATTTCACACCACACGATCACGCGGTGCTATTATAAATTTTGCCGTTATATATATCGTTGTATACTCACCTGGTTCCAATCCGCGGTTTTACAGTGTTTGCTGTTAGTCGCACGCGACGAAAATGGGCCAGAAAAAATTTATTCGCCGTTTCTCTTACACCATTTTTCGTCATCGTCCACATGACTGTTCGTACGTCTAAAAAAATAAAAAAAATTATATTTTCATGAAGATACTGTCTTAATTATTTTCAATTAATTTTTCAAATATTCCGGCGCGTTACCCGTTTTCCTTTACAATTTTGTCGTATTCATCTTCTGACGATTATTTTATCATACTATACGCATGTCTCCTTAAAACCGTCTCATGTCGAGCTTGTCGCAATAATTTACGAACAAAATTTTTCAGACATATTTCCCGCGAAAACGGTCCATAATTATTATCGTACACGCGATATAATGTATATTATAATAAGAATTTTATAAAATTATACCTAACACGAGTTATTACACATTTTCGTATAGTTTACGCGTGAAATTCTTTATTGAATAATCTCGATAACGTCCGCGAATGAATTACAAAGATTTCCTATTATATTGATGATGTGTTATACACGAACTGTTCAATTTTCGAACTCGTTATCGGACCAAGCCGAATAAAAATATAGTTCCGTTCTAATATCGAACTTGGGAAAAGGAAATGAAATATTCATTTAACGTTCAATAATAAATAAAATTTCAATACGGTTTTATAATATATATAATAGTGGTTATTTATTTCACCAATTAATAATTATTATAATTAATTCAATGTATTCTATAGAGTTTTCGGTAGTTAAAAAAAAAAAATTGCGATTTCAATACGGTTCGGGTTCGATGTAAAAAAAAAAAAAACTGCAAGGTTCGTAACATCACTACATAGCTCCAACGAATAATGCGTGAGAGTTATTATTAGTTATAATAGTTATATGTTATTAACAACGCAAATATTCGTTATACGGGCCCTTTGAAATTCTATTCGCAACAGCGACTAAACTGTGCTGATGTTGCCGCTGCAGGGACTGTTGAAAACAAAATGGCGTCAAATTATAATCACTCCCCTCAGTCGTGCGCACGCAACCCTCTTTTCCGAAACCGTGTACGTATATTGATCGGCCGTTTTCCCCCCTTCACAAAGAAAGAAAAAAAAACACCGCTTTCCGCGCACTCGACGACGATCTTTTGAAAATGTTTTATAACAGTGACATAACTATATATATATATATAAAAAGAAAAAAAACGAACGCCGCTGCAGAGCATCAGCAGCGGTAGTAAAATATATAACGTTAAATATATTTATTATATTTATATATAAATATATATATATGTAAACTATTAAACAGAAACGATCATCCGTTTAGACACCGATTCCGTCGCGCGAGGCTGATGCGCGTGTTGTTGAGATCATATTTTACCGTGGGAGGGAGTTGAAAAAAAATGAATATATATTTTCGTCATAATGTATAATGTATAATTCGATGTACGGTTTAGTAATGAAATTAAAATTTCCATCACTGCCGGATTTAAAAATAATTATTACTTCTATAAATATCGTATGTTTAATCAGGCGGACGATAATACGCGTCAGATTCTTACGTATTTCTTATACATTGATTTTAATCATTTGAAAAAAGATTTACAACTTCTACACCGAGATAAATTCCTATAAATATGTACAACGAATAAGCAGTGCTGCTATAGTTAGTAGTATTCTCCGCGAAAACACGAGTGTGTTATTGCCGCGTAACAAGCAACTCGTTAGAATACATTTAATAAAAATGAAATATTCAGAAAAAAAAAAATCTCGGTTACAGTTGGAATATATATATATATATATATTACGTTTCGAGTATTTTGGGAGCCCATTCTAATATTACAGATTTATTACTTTTTTTTTTTTTTTCAAAAGTTTTGACTCCGCTGAAAACGCGTCGGAATTAAAAAAGAATCGAATCGAAATCGCTATTGATTCTGTAACTGAATTTTATAGTGAAGAGTGATATACAATAGTAGTTATTATTATTATTTATTCGTTGTAATTCTTTTAAGCGATTTTGGGATTCTGGCGATATACAATAACATATTAAAGTGCGGGATGTCGAGGAAATTTGTCGATACGAAATCGCCATAAAGACCGTATAGAGAGGAGAGACTGGAATTTGTTTGTTATGAGTATCAGTTAATTAGTGTGTATTTCGAGCGGTAGGAAAACATTTTTTCATTCATCTCCCAACCTCCCCGGCCGTTAAATAAATCCTAAACACGCTTGAATTAATGTATTCCGATTGGTATTATTATTATTATTATTATTATTATTATTATTGATATTATTATTATACGTGAATAGTATTTGGACGGAATTAGTGTTTTTTTTTTTTTTTGAGAGAGAGAGAGAAATTTTTAAATCGTTGAAGGATTTTTTTTTTGTTTTTTATTTTCCCCAAAGAAGAAGAAGAAGAAGAAGTGAAACTGAACGGTGTTCTGGTATCCGTTGCCGGGGTACCTCATTTAGCTCGCGCGCAACAACATAATTATTATTGTACGAGGCGCGCGCGCGCCGTACCCTCCGCCGGACCACACGGATGCTGCCTGCGCGTACGGTTGAAATTATCCGTGAAAAAGGTGTGTGTGTGTACTGTTGGCGCGCGCGTTTCTTTTATGATACGCTCGTTCTCGTCGAGACAGGCCTGACAAATTTATTGAAGAGAACTGACAACACAATAATGTGTATGACGTACTCTGTACAGCCGTAGATGGTTTCGATTTCAGAATGTTTATACGCGCGTAATACACGCGTTTTTTTCTTCTTTTTCTACCCTCCTCGTGAACACCAGCTCAGACGTCGTACCGTGCATGTGTCTATTGTTGCGGACCACGCGGTATTTATATATCGTGTATACGGTACGAGTAAAGCCGTTTTTTTTTTTTACCTTAACACCGGACACCTCGGAGTAGACGTGCGCGCGGCGCGCTTGGTATCGAAATAAAGAATTTTCGAGAAAACAAAAAACAATGAAGAGTATGGATTTTCGACCAAAAGTCGTCGAAAATCGTTTCGCGCGAGAGAAAAACCTATTATGAAAACTAACCGGCTGAAAACCGTCGCGCACTGTTGACGAAATACGAGATTTTTAATACGATTTCGACGAATTTCAAAAAAAAAAAAAAACACAATAATTATGTTTGTAGACAACATAACTCTCGGAGTCCCCGATTGTATAAAAATCGTTGCTGCGTTCCCGAGTAATACGAGTAACGGGCGTATTATATGATATACATCTGAATATATAACGACATAGAATCGTATCAAAACTTCCGAAAACTACATCGGTGCGCGATAAATAAAACGGATTTTCAACACGTTCGTATACGATATCAGGTAAACGATTCGACAGGGATTCCGACAGGGATTCAGGGTTCGTATTTCGACACGGATACGTTTCATTCGGCTGAGGGACATGCCGAAAATTCTCGCGACGCCGAACCGTGAATGCGACGAGACGTCGTGTCCCGATTGCCGTGCGACAATTTTCGCTCGTGTTTGTACGATAACAAAGACAAGAGTAATTAGAAATTAGTTAAATCGATAAATAACGCGTCGTCTCCGGGACTCGTTTATATTTTTTACGCGCGACGAAAAAAAAAAAAAAAACGAATGTCGTCTGCGCAGTCCTACTCTCGCCTCCTATAGTGCCCGATCGAATTGCGCTAAATCGATCGACGTCCACGCCGCTAAATCTCAGTAGCCACGCGATTTTGTTAATACGACGTGTCCGCGAACGGTGCAATGAGATCGGGACTCCGATTATTATTATTATTTTTTTTAATTTTTGTTCGTTACAATTACCAGCGATTATATACATATATATATATGTAACGTGCACAGTAACTGTTTCTCCTCGTCCGTACACAATAAACCGATTCGTCATTATTGCCGTGCGCGCGCGTTTTATATTCATTCGTCGTAACACGCCTTTTTTTTTTCCCCCGGTCAACCGGTCAACGTCGGTCCAGTCGTACGATTGTCGTGCCGTGCGTAATTAGTCGTGTGTGTGTAGTCTCCTAGTCGTGCGCCTAAGGACATTTTTCTCTTTTTTTTTCCGTCTATTATTTTCATTATTATCGCGATTACACACACACACACACACACTTTCTGTCTACAATAGAAACGGATGTACCGTGTGTGTGTGTATGGAAAGAGAGTAAAAAAAAAAAAAAAAGCGTTCCTCGGCGTCCCTTCAAAAAAAAAAAAAAAAACGCAAGTCACACGCCCATCGCGCGACGAACGGTAACAATTCGATTAAATCCGTACGTGTGTGTGTGTGTGTGTGTAATTTCTCAGTCGGAGGCATAGGAAAAGAAAGGAAGAAAAAAAATAATGTGGAATTACATTATTATTATTATTTTTTACCCCATTTATAATATACAACAAACACACGTACGTAACCCCGAACGAGAATACTGTACGCGCTGCGTATCACCTTTTCCCGCGCGTCCATTCTCTTCGTCGGCCGCGCGCGTATTTAACGTGTAACTCTTTTTGACTAACACAGCTTGATACCGTAGAGAAAAAAAAAATACGTTTTTTTCTCTCTCTCTCCGTAATTTCGTCAACACTTTTTTTTTTTTTTGTGTATTACGCGGCGCACTTGCGAAAATTACCGATTTTTTTTTTTTTTACGCGTCAATTATTGTGACTCGGGGAGTGGTGAGAGGTTTGTGTATACTAGCGAGCAAACAACCCCCCTCCCCCTTGTCGATAATTCGTTCCATAAATCGTAAGAGACATCTGTCCGGTACACGCGTTGTATACATAATATATAGAGTACGTAGCCCGCAGCATCGGCGTTTAACGTCCGTAATCTCTATCACACGGTTGTGTGTAAACGTTAAGACAACACATACGAGAGAGACCGAAGGAAATTGTCGACGATTTTCGCCGAATAAATACGCTCGCGAATGATTTCGTGAGGAGGACGCGCGAAATTATAGTGGAATTTTCAAAGGGTACGCAGACGGACGAGATAGCAGTTGTATTTCAACAAACACGTCTCCGTTTGTTTTATGACAAATGATAAAAACGTTTTATCGAAAAACAATCGTAACGCCGGAGATTCCGTAGGTATATGTAAAAAAGAAACGATTATTTGAACGATTTACGGGAAAAATTACGCGATGGTACTCTTATTAATATACATATATTGCCGCTATGGCAAACGCGGGCCGAAAATACGAAACGAAAAACACCAAGACTTATTTTAATATATACATTACGTAAAATAATTTTAATAACAACGTTAATCGCGTTTTCGTTTCGCAGATTAAGCTCAATAATTATTATTATTATTTAAAACAAAATTACTTCACGGCCGTTAACAACTTCTGTAAATGAATACGATTAATTACGAGACTATAGCGTTAGAGCGCAATAATCTGTGTTATAAACGAGTAGAGTAGATTAATGCGGTACGCAAGAAAATATATATTAGTTAGACGGGAGTTTAATACAGCCGTCCCTGTTGAATGTTTTTAGTATTCACGCGCCGCTACTCCGATACAATAAAATATATATTTTATAGACGCGCGCGCGATTATTTTATTTATCTTTTTTATTTTTTTTTTCATATATATTATACGTGTTGTGTTGTATAAAATACATTTTTCCGACATGGTCTTTCAACGTGTACCGTGCCCCGTCCGAGTTCCATTACAATAAAAACGACGTCCTTTCGCGCGGGTCTTCTTGTTGGGTGGTCTTGTGGGCCGCCGTGTCCCCGTGACGCGCCGCGCGCGACCGATAACGTTTTACTTCCGAAACGCGTCGTCAGGCATTGTCTGCAACGGCGTGTATAACACGCGTTATTGTGTATTTTATTATTATTATTATTATTATGTACACCGCGCGGGGTGGGCCTTACGCGTCGACGACGTAACCGGGGGCGCTTGACCGAGAGAGAGAGAAAAATTGTTATTATTTAGAAATAATACGGGGTTTTTTTTTCTTCTTTTCTCTCCCGTTCCGAAAGCGTAAAATTTATTATTATATAAGAATTTTTATTTTTTCGCTTTCTTTTTCTCGGCGATCCCGAATTACATATATATATATATACGTTTACACGCTTTTCGACCGTATAGTAGTCGTTTTGTACCGGTAAAATACATAATGTTATATATGAAACACAGTGGACGCGAATTTTTTTTTTTTTTTATCTGGTCTTCTTTTCACTCGGCTCAACATAATAATAACAATAATAATAATAATAACAATAATAATAATAATAATAATAATGTACTTACGGTCCATCCCGTGCGTGCTGCGCGCACAGGTGATGTATGCGTGTACGTTTTTCACGTATTCGCGAGAAAAGTAAACCGTTTTTTTTTTTTTATATAAGACTAACGTCTAAACCGAGGAATTCGTCATCTTCTAAAGTCTCAAGACTCTTAACGCATCTATTTACGATGGGGGGGGTTTTTTTTAACGATGTCATATTATATAACGCGGAAGAAAAAATAAAAGTCCATTCCAAAAACAGATTATTATTAAAACTAATATTTGTGTATTCTATCTTTCTCGGGAGCGAATCGCTATGACGGAGAGTGTATACGCAGAGTACTGGTAATTTTTTTTAAATTTCGAGAGCATACGGGTTTAGTGGTTAAGAAATAATGTCAAGTCTGAAAATAAACGAAGAGGAGTTGAACTTTAATTTTTTTTTTTTATAGTACACTCTCTGAATTTAAAAAAAAAAATCCGCTCGCGTCTTACTTATTTTTCGTTTCTGATTTGACGGAGAGAGAGAAAATATGTAATTTACATTATACTCGTCTCGTAAATCAGAGTAAATGCATACGTGGTAATTTTCATCGAACGCGGTCAATCGATTTCTGTTATTTTATAACAAAATTAACGCGCGTTTCAAAACGATTTGAAGAATTTATGTATATATATTTTATTCTCTTCAAACCCACACGAAATCTCAATTCAATTTTCTCGTCAGTTTCGCCGAGACACGTTTATTATTATTATTATTATAAGGCGGATGGCCACGAAAGTCGGGGGGCCGGGGCCACCGGGACGTTCGCTGAATCCGCCACTTTCCACGCACAAAAACGGAACGCAACGCGGCGGAATCGTTTTAAAATCGTGTATCGAACAGTATTGTGTGAGTTTTCCACGTTTCCGTCATACAATAGTGAAGTCGCCGTATATTTTATATTGTCTCGAAACGATGCGGGGGGGGGGGGGGAAAGAAGAGAGTTCACTCTGGACGTTTTTTTATTTAAGCGTCGTTTGTACTGGAAAAAAAAAAACGTATTGTGCAATGTGCCGTCGTCTTTGCACGGGGTACTCGTGTATTATTTATACGTAATATATTATTACAGTATACCTACTGGTCGCAGTTTTGCCGATTCCACGGCATTCGACACGCGACACCGCGGGCGCGTTGAGATTCTTTTTTCTTTTTTTTTTTCTACACGCTCGCGAATAGGGTAATTGTAGACACACGGTACGGCGGCGGCGGCGGCGGCGGCGCGCGCAGTCGTGCGGCAACGAACACGCGTAGTGGCATATCGAATCGACATGTCGTCGTTGTCATCGTTCGTGTGTACCGCCGCGCGAAGATATTCTCCGCACACACACATTACAAAAAGCAAAAAAAAAAAAAAAAGAAGTTTTATTATCACGCGCGGACGAACGCCGCCGCCCAATGTCCAAAACCCTTATTTCACTTTTTATCCCTCTCTCTCGCTCGCCCCCCCCCCTTACGCGTCTCGTTCCGACACGGTGAAGGGTCGTCCGTAGTTGGAACGTATTATTATTATTATTCTTTTAAATCACGCGCGTTTAACGGCGAAACAATAAAAAATAAATATTTTTGGTGAATTACTCGTTGCGATGACGGAGCGTAAAAACTACAAATGAATTGAAATCGATAAGTAATGCGAGAATTGCGACGAATTATTTTCGCCGGGAATGAGAGAACAGTGCGGTTAGGTCCGAGACGCCTCTTGTACCCTGCGGATCTGCAGCAACGTGGGTTAGGCTAACATCCCGTTCGACTGTACGAGTAAGAGAGACGCGTTGCGGTATTCATTATTCGTATTTTGTATGCGTATCCGAGAGAAAGGAAATCCGAAAACACCGTTCGCGTTTCGTGTGAATCCTTTTCCATTCCACGCACCGTACGGCGGGCGGCATTCAGCGTCCAGCAGCAACAGCAGCAGCAGCTCCTCGACTCTATTATACGCATACCGATGACGTTTTTTTCCGTCCATCCGTAACAACACACGAAGGCGCACGACAATAGATAAAATATAATAAAAACATCAAATATCGCAGGTAGATTTCTTTTTTGTGCGCGCGTTATACAATTTATAGGTAATACACGCGCGCGCGCGCTGAGTATGAATACGTCGTTTAAAATACGGCGGCGAGAATACGCGTTCGGAAATCGATTTTTACGGGTTAGCAGCCAGTTTTACCTCAGGGATTATTTTTCAGAAAGTGTGACGCGTAAATGTATAAATTACGTTTGTTGTCGTCGACTGTTGTATTATGTGCACCCACCGCCCGCGCGCGCAGTGTCGTCGTTACCAGGAGGACTCCTGCGTCCCTACGGCAGGCCAACTATACGGCACATAACGTTGTTCGATATTGTTGTGTGCCCCTGTAAGAATAATATATCTGACACGTGAAATAATAAATTTCCGTTTAGAGAGTCATTGTGCGTATATTATTTACAAAACGTTTTCATCTCGATACACGGTGTGATGATAATGGAAAAAAAAAAAAAAAGAAGAAAAAAAAATCGTTTGTCTTTTATAAAATACACGGCAAGGCGATTCTGCACTACTGCAGTGGCGTATTATACACGTAAAATTTGCTCTCCGATGCGGATTTCGTACGTGTAAACGTATCTTTAAAATTAGGTACATACGAATTGGATTATTTTTTCTGATCGCATTCGTATAGTTTCGAAATATTATAACCGTTGTTTTTGATTTTATTATTATTATTGTTATTATAAAAATCGTTAGGTGTATGCGTTGTAATTCCTCGCCAATGAAACGCGTGGCCCAGTCCGTCGGTCGTTAATGTATACCGATTACGGCTATACTTTGAAGTTTCTTTGCAAAGACGTTCGATGTGATCTACCCGGTTTTTTTTCTGAATATTACGTATTATTATAATACTCGTTTATGACGCGTTTAAATATTACAATCGATTCCAAAAAGAAGGCGAGAAAAAAACGATAAAAATCTCTCGGGAGTTAAACCGTACCTAATGAACGCGCGAACGATCACATTATGTCGTGAAGAATACTTTTGAAAAGAATTCGAAATGTGTTTAAACGCGTCGTACTTTTTACCGAAAAATCATCATCATCATCATTTTTTTTTTGTTCCTCCAATCTACGGATCGTTTTTCAAACGATTCAAAATCAACACCTTTGAATCGTGTACATCTAGTAAAACGCGTTATCGTTTTTCCTATAAATATTCAACTGTTTAACAATTTCAGTATATATATAACGATAACGAATCGAGTCACAGTTCGCACGTGTATATTCCACATTTATATATTATTGTAAAATAAACGTATAAAAAAATAAAATTAATATCTACCGACGTACGTCTTTATATATTTTCTTTAATGTATAGTCGTAATAAGTTTAATGCGATTTATAATGTTTATGAAGACGAAAATTCTACAAAATAGATCGTCCCGCAATTTTTATCTATTACTACTTTTTTTTTTAATAAAAAACAATAATAATAAACACATTATGTCGTACCGTTTTCGCAGGTCCACATTCTGTCGCCGTTCATAATGAACGGAGTTTGCGTACAGTGGAAAGGCCGTATCAATCTAGAAAAGCTAGACGGCATTGGATGTTTGGAATTCGACGAAGAACGAGCGATGGTAACGCATAGAATTCATTTTTCTCGATAACAATTCGCGTAATCGTTATTGCGTACATGATTATATAATATGTACACTCAGTGATTTTTTTATCTCTTAAAAAAAAATAATTTGTAACTCTGTTAAGTGAGTTGTCACAGAACACACTTGCAATGGGCGGCGGATTTAACAGTTCAATTTCGTTATATTTACAAACGGGAAATTGTATTTGAAATGAAAAATTGTTTCGAAAACCGTTGAAAAAAAGAGGAATATTCTCATCGCGATTTCTGAGAAAACCTTGACTTCTATTATTTTTTTATAATAAAAAATTTAACTCGAAACACGCATCGTATATAATTTTGGATTTCGGAGGTATTAACGTTTTGTTAATCGTTTATTACTATTTTTTTTTAAACAAAATTACCAGTTTATATAGTATATATATAAAAAAAATCCCTTTAAAAAGTTATATTGCCAAAAATTATTTTTAAGTCGTTTTTATTATATACTCGTAAGTTTGCCGATCGACATTTATCAATTAACTCCTCTTAGAAAATAAAATCATTTTCCTTCTTTGTACACCGAGTAAAAGTGTTTTTTAATCTAAAATTACCGTAACGTTTTTATTTTTTTCTATATAGATCGAACATCAAATACTGCAAAATCAAATCGAAAGGTACAACGATCGCATAAAAGATCACCATCATCCGGACAAATCTCGCGCTTACAGACATCAAGAACGTGTTAATAACGTTCCCGATTTAGACAAGAGATTTAATAACTTTTAACCGCGGCGTACATGTACACATTTTACATATTATTGTTTTTTTTTTTTAATTTTTCTTACTACTATTATTATTATTATTGTTTTTTTTATATATAAATTTTTTGTTGCGTTATTGTTGGCATTAGAAGTAAAAAAAAAAAATCAATTATATCATTATAATTACGCGAGTGTTGTGTGTGTGTTATACGCATGTAAAGAAACGATTTTGCGGTTTTTTTATTATTATTATTCTTCTATTAATTAATATTTGTTCGTATAATATTTATATATATATATATATAATATTATAAAGTGTAATAAAAAAACTACAATATATATATATTATCGCTGTATTCATGAAATTGCGTATTATTATTTTTTTTTTTCATTTTGTTCGGAATAATACAATATTAATCCGGCGATTGTTTATTATATTACAGTCACCATGTTTTTAACGAATACATATATACTAATAAAAATGCAGAGAAATCTGTGATTCGTTAAATATGAAATACACGTGTTCGATTTTAGAAAAATTATTATATCTTAAAAAAAAAAGAAGAACCAATACTCCAAAAAATGTTTTAACGATATTGTTAATGATTATTGTTTATTCAAATTAATTAAAAAAAAAAAACAATTTTCAAAATTTCGTAACAACGTCTATAGGTATTATATATATATGAGTGTTATTATTTATTTTGTCCAATTTCAAATACAACGAATATTCTACAACGATATTACACTAGTAAATATTATTTAAACGAACTTTCTTTTAAATAATAATAATAATAATAATAATAATAATAATAATAATAATAATATACTGATTTTCAATAATACGAATAATCCAAATACAATATAAAACGATTGTCTAAATAATCACAAACGCTAAGGTTCCGCGGGACACACTTTGGGAAACGCTGCTGTAGAGAACGACGATATGTGATCACGCGAGGACCGAAGCACAGAATAACTGATCTCGGCCCCGTTCGAGACCAACACGAGAGATTAATGCGTTCGTGTCGGCGAAACATTATTAATTATTTTTTTTTTCTGTCGGCTCTTCATTTCAGCACGTAATCGGTTTTTCTTTTCCACACATAGTTATGAAATGTCGTTTACTACTGTTTATTATGGTATTTCGTATTCGACGAGAGTTCTTTTCCGGGGGTGCCGCGCAATGAATAAAATAAACCGAAATCGTCGTATAGCCGATATAATATAATATCCCTGCATTCCCCGAACGCTGTTGTCGAATATGGCATATATATATATATATATGTCCCTTTTCTTTTTTCGCGTACGCGTAACGTGTATATTATGTATGTAGGTATTATTATTATTATTATTGTTGTTGCTGTTGCGTGGCGGTCAGACGTCGTCGAAAAAACGACAAAAACGGACTGACTCCCCGTCGTTCCGTTGCGTGTACGCACGCCGCCGCGACGATTTAGGGGGGCAGCAGCAGTAGCGTGTTTGGATCGTCTCTCGTCACAGGAATTTCACGCGTACGGCATAAATATACACGGTGTTTTAAAAGTCTTCATCCGATTACGAACTGATATAGTTCGACAACGGCTAATCGTAGGTTAATAATGACCAATGTATTAATTGAAAGGTTAGATAACCAAGTTTATTTTAAGTTATCTAGTTGACAAATTTGGCACCGTAATGGTTAGTGAACTAGGAACCATTAGTTTATTCGTTATATGTCTGAAAAACAAGAAGAAGATGAGTCATTTGTCTCACGCATTGTTTTTTTTTAAAAGTATTTAAAACTTGACTATTTCAAGAATATATTTTACTTTATTTCACCCTCATATCTTCATTTTTAATATGAATATAAATTTTTGAAATCGGATGATGACTTTTGAAACACCGTGTATTGTAGAATATCATCGGCAGCAGAGCGACAGCGGTTAGGTTGACGAAGGCGTTGAAAAGGAATTCTTACACCGAGTGTACGGGGATTGTTTTTTAATAACGACAATAAACAGTCGTGGGATATGGTATAACATGTCGCTTAAGTGCGAATTATTTTCGTTAAAACAGTCGCGCGTATTCCGTAAATATTTCAATGCCGTTATTAGTTTCTACTTTAGTACTCAACCCTTAGGTTGGTTTTACAGCATTCTACTTCCGAGTGGAAGGAAAGTATTCCTCCACTCTTCCCTGTTACTGGCCATTCCCTTCAGTTCTCTGTAGTTTTTCGCGGCAGTGATTTTACACGCAGAAAATAAAATGAAATAATAATATTTTTTTTTTTTTTTTTAATGCGACAAAATACGAAATGTTTACAGTTTGAGAAAATTGTGACCCGACGGTAGTCGAAGATTTCATTTTCTCGAACGTCTGAAATCGTATTAAATGTTTAAGTCTCGAATTAAAAAAAAAAAAAGAAAAAAAAAAAGAGTCACCTCTTTTTTCGAGACGTCTCGAACTAGACACATCTATGAATATCGAGTCTACGGATAGGCTGAAATCGTAAGAGATTTCCCAATATAATGTGTGCATAACGTTACTATACGTACATAATATATTTGGTGAATGTTGTTTCCATGACCCGCACACCGGTTTCAAAATTACAGACGGATTAACGGTAATCGCGTTTTTACGCAATTTTCTGGTGTATAGTTTTGTGTATGGTTTTGTTTCCTTTAGACGCTTTCGAAAAATAATCGAAAAAAGATGCCAACGTTTCGGTGCCGAAAACGACTGTGGTAAAGATCCGAGCACTCTCCTGGTAGAATTTTCGAGCACAGATATATCAAAAATAAAATACAGAAACGTACCGTTGTAATACACGCATATACGCTCGATCACACTCTAAAATATTATTACAAATATATCGTCGCAATGTTATTCGTCGGGCGGCACGTTGGAACGCGGCGAGAGCGCGTCGGATATTTTAACAATCGATGATTTACGTTTTCCTCTCACTCGTGTTTATATTTGTGCGATTTCTCCCCCGTCCTCGTGTATGATTTCGCGCGTATACGCTTACAGGGGAAAAAATGTATTTTTTATCCACGTTAAATAACAACAACAACAACAACAACAATAATAATAATAATAATACTGCGAATTATAAATAATATATCATTCGAAAGAATTCGATTTCGTTGTGTTTGCAATTGTGTACTGACTCCAAAGCGCTCACACGAGTACAGTTTACGATTTAATAAAGAAAGAAATGGCGATTGTCCTCCCGCGCGGTGTTGGCAAATATTTTGGTCCCTTTTTCTGACACCAGCTATATGTGACGACCCAACGATGTTATATTGTTATCCGACAATGGGATGGTGCGTTTGTGTGTATAGAATTCACGCGTAAAATATAATATCTCTTCTATTCGCTTAGAATACGAGTTGAAAATCAATCGCAGCGTCTTCTCAATAGCGCGCATACGAAATTGAATTAATTTTAATTAATTACGCGAAGTCAGAGCGTCGTCAATTGAATATAAAACAACACCCACTGCAGATGGATCCAAGGGACGTTGGACGGACGGAGTGCGCCAAGATCCAGAGAGACTAGAAGTAACGGATTGCGAGGAAAGGATACAGGATCGAGATTATCGGAGGTAGGTTACAGTGGAAGCCAAAACTCTCACGGAGTTGTGAAGGCGCACAAGAAGAAGAAGAATTACGCGTAGAATTCGCGATTCGCGTAGAATAGTATCCGTACGTTATTGCCGGCGACGCTGCGTATGGTTCATCGTCGATTTTTATTGGATTGAAAAAATAAACATACGCACGGAAATACACATAAGAATCGAGAAACATGCGAAATTTTTTCCTGAAATCGGCTAATTAAACACGTTTAAAATTTTCGTTTTTTTTTTTTTTTTTTTTTTTAACTCGTCTTCGTACGTAACGAATGTTTTCTGATAGTTTCATCCGCTCTCCCTCTCTTTAATCACGAGACGTTAAGATGACGTGTTGCGAGTTTGATACACTAGTAAATTTAATCCTCTCCCCCACACACATAACCGTCGACTAATTTCTGGTCACGCCACTGTGGCCGGTGGTAATCAGCGTTAGTCGCGTAATAATCGCGAATAAATCCCTGTGTGCGCAAAAAAGGACGGCGAATTCCCGCGGAAAATAATAATAATAATATCGAACGCGGACGTTTTCGCGAATCGCCGGCGACGCCGTGAGAGAAACGCGCACTTGTTTCCAACGGCGGCGGTTTGATCGCGTCTTCCGGCACTGCACAAAATCTGCCGCGATCACAGTTTGTAATGGGTAAAACGTGTTTATTTATAATAATATCCGCAGTACGAGTAAAACAGTCGTATACGAATAATAATCGCACCCGTCGTCGAGAGTATAGGAAAAAGCCCCAGCGGGATTATACGATTATACGAATGCGGTGGACGGATCGGCGCGGGGTCGATGGGATGAAGTGGTGTCTGTCGTCCGAAGGAGAGGGATCGGTCACGTCTCGCGTGCGAATGAATTCGCTGTTTGAACAGCTTACGCGCTTGTTGTGTGTGTGTGTGTGTGTGTGTACATATAATTCAAAAGCGCGCGATACTTTTTGGATTTTCTCCGTCGTACCGCGTTTTCAAACAACGTAATATAATGACGATTAAACCGAACGCGCGTCGCGTCTCCGCGTTTGTAGACGGGATCGGATTTAAAAGGAAGGGCCGGTGGGCCCAGGTCCCTCCCTCCTCCCCGTTTGGCGGCCCACGCCTACGGTGAGGACGAGCGTCCGACGAAACTTATTTACACGCGTGTCGTTCGATACGAGTAATATAAAATGGTTCGTTATTTGAGTGTAAAAACAGTGTAATATTATTATTACCTCTCGTAACAAGCTACATAAAGGGACAAAGAATCCAATGGTTTGGGCACACAACGAGACGAGAGGAATTGAATGAAGCTAGAGCGCAGCAATTGAATACAAACCAACAGGCAGAAGACCCAGAGGCAGACCCAAGAAACGATGGATAGATGGAGTGCAACAAGATCTAGAGAGACTAGAAGTAACAGATTGGGAGAAAGGACACGTACGGGATCGTGACTATTGGAGATCAGTGACGGTGGCAGCCAAAACTCTTACAGAGTTGTTGAGAAGGCACATGATGATGATTATTATTATTATTATTATAAAACGTTCGTTTGTTCGAATCTGCAGCTAATTCAAACGTGTATTCACACCCCGTTCTTGACGTATTCGCGTGTGCGTGTGTGTACACAGTAATTCGAGTGATATTATTATAATAATAACAATAATCAGACAGTATATGTACACAATAATAATATCGGAAGAATATGACGGGTGGTCGGATAATGCCGTAAAATGTTTAACCAACACACGCTTGTGCGCCACCAATCTCTGTATAATATTCTTTACAATATCTCCGGCACGGTTGTGTTGGCGTCATAAAACCTATACGTTATTATTATTATTATTGTTGTTGTTGTTGTTGCTGTAAACGCGTTTTGTCATACGAAACGGTTATTATTATTATTATTATTTTTTCCTCATACAATTTTTGTGCCGTGTTCATTCCGCGAAACATATGGCGCTTTTTATGCGCGTGTGTGCGTGAGACGTCGAATCAAAGGACGTCGTTAATGCCGTCTAGAGAGGGGAAAAAAAAAACGATACTGCAATATAATATTGTGTCCTCTCGTACTACTACTACTACTACAACTACTACTACTGTTACTAATGTATTGGACGATAATAATATGGTTTGAATATCGTCAGCAGGAGAAGAATGTGTCGTGTGTAACACAGTGTCTGCGATTCTCGGACCATATAGATTGCATCACATTCTCACGAGTCTGCGCGCCGATCGATATACGTATCCACCTGCAGATCGTATTATCGTACTTGAACCGTGTTGTGTGTGTGTGTGTGTGTATTGTCGTCCGAGAGTAACGCACACGTATGTCATTATACACCAACTTAGCGGTTATCTAATACCTGAAGATCGACCTCTCAGTGAGCAACGTATATTCATTAATTTTTTTTCTAATTATAAACAGCGCACAAAACCGTCGTCGGGCTACGGGTGCACTTATAAATTCGTTACTTTCATTTATTTTTCCGACTCGACTCGAAATAATATTTTTGTAGAAAAATGTGTGTGTTTTTTTTTTAAATCTATTTAAAAAAACTACGGATAACGATAATATTCTGTTCGAATAAAAACGAACGTTTGACATGGTTTTTTTTTATTATTAATCAGAAATGAAGAAATTAATTGTTTTGTCCTTAATATAATAATAACGCCGTTTACGTAATTTGGTGGTGAACATTTCATGTTTCCGCGTGCAGTGTTCGGAATTACACACGGAATAACGATAATCGCGTTTTTACGTAATTAATCGGTAGTTTTTGAGATTTTTTTTTCGGGGGGGGGGGGGCTTTTGAAAAAAATCGAAAAACGAACTCTCTGAAGTACCCAGTCGAATCTTGTTGAAATTCGCTACTGGAAACATGGTATGTAAAAAAGATCCGGAACGTTACTTTCGGTTGAATTTTTTGGGATTTTATAGACATAAAAGAAAACAACTTATTGTATAAAACCAATACGCATTCCTCGCTCCGCTCAGAGGATGTAATATAATTGTGTTTTACAGTACAACGTTTCTTGTTCCATCGTAAACGTTTTAGTTTTTATAAATCGTTTCGGGCAAGTGTTGTCCCAACTGTGTTTATGACTACATGACGTAGTCACAAAGTGACCGACGGCCGTATGTTCCATATAATATATATTATAAATAATGTACGCGTATGGTTTCCTGCTGTATTGTTGTTATCGTTACAGAAAGTCGGAACACAAACAGACACTCCTCGTATAATTTTTTATTCTTTTTATTATTGTACGCATTAAACACAATTCTATATAATAAATAGTTATTTCTTTAAAAAAAAAAAAAAAAATTAAAACGGCTATTTGCGTGATCTCGTGACAGAACGGTTACGCACGGTAATCGGCTGTACACGATAATTATATATGCACGTGATGGCGCCAGACGAAAGACGTACGTTGCAAGACACACAGGTGTGGTCCAAAAGTCAAAACCCGGACGTAGTGGAAATTCTAAATTTTCAAATTTATTATATATTACGTTGTTAATATTTAATATTTTTGTTGAAAAATAATAATAATAATAATATTTTCCGGGAGCCCTGCAGGCAATAATTCAAATATTCGTCGTGGAAACTGATGTAACAGCTGCGCGGTTGATCAAACGTTTTGCTACGACTATAAGAAAATAAATAAATGTCATCGCGTTGGAATTTCGGAAACACAAAAAAACAAAAATAAAATAAAAACGTAAATTATCATTATTATTATTATTTTTTTTTTTTTTTAAAGAAATCGTTTATTGCTAACGAGTTGTTATAACATGAGTTATGGAGCTCGGAAGTTTATGACTTCACATTTATATTCTATTCGCACAGTCCTTAATTACACCGTTTGAATACGATTCGGCACTGAATCACACCGCTATATTTCCCAATCAATATCGAATTCCATCCTGTTCAAAACCTGCAACAGCATCACCCGGAACGCTAGGACGACCGAAATTACATTCTAATGATCCGAGACGTCGTTGTCGTCCTAATATACGCTCGGGTTAGGTATACCAGCTGGTTTATAATAAACGCGACTGCAATCGTCATTATATTATTATTATTATTATTTCGATGAGAAACAACGACGGAAGTATCGGGCGAGTTTATGTTAAATTATTATTATTTTTATATTTTTGATTTCATACATTCCAAGAAGTTTCAACAGTATATACACGACTAAAATAATCGGGGTCAACGAATTTTTTTCTAATTTCGACTCGCTCTATAAAATTATAATAAGTTAACGAAATATTCTTCTTGGCCAAGATCAATGTCAAATATTAAATATTCGAACAAAAAATATACGCTGTTATAACTGGTTTTTTTTTCTTTTTCTTATACGCATAATATAATATAAACATTAATTTTTACCGTTCTTTTCAATAATTTATGTGTATATACAAAATCCAACACTGTTGTTTATATACTCCTATTAGATACTTACGTTCGTTTTTCAAAATAAAAACAATATTATGTATGTCGACGAATACCATGTCTCGGGCAAATGAAAATTCGAAATTAAACTAATCGTTCGGAAATACGTCGGAATTGAGGTTAATGCAAAGGGAAAGTGTCTAAATCGTGTGCAATGTTCGGCCTATTGAGAACACTGATGCAGAAATCATTGTTGTAGTAATATTTCTTAATATGAATTAATACGAGGAAAAAAAATGTATAAACATTTTTTTATAAATCTATACATATTTTTTTTGACATTAAAAACATCAATTTTATCACTCGATGCTTAAATATTATCAAATAATTATTATAATTTTTTTTGTTATTATTTCTCTTACTAATATTATTATTAAAAAAAAAAAAAAATTAGCATATGCGTAAATAAATATTAAATTACACTCGCGCGATTCGACACCAATATAATAATGAAATATACACACAATCGTATACCAATAACACATCAAATGTAATAATAATAATAATAATAATAATAATAATAATAATAATAATAATAATGTTATATTATACACAAGAACAGATAAATCGTGAGAAACAATAAAGACAAATTCGAATAAACGAAAAAAAAAAAAAATAAAAATTACAATTACAATTTAGTCCGCATTCACGCCAGATATGTGTGTGTGCGTGTGACAATCGTGATGGATTTGGCGAAGAAAAAAAAATGATAATATTAATCGATTAATAACGACATTTTACTTTATAACGAGACAAATCGTATATTGTAATGTATTATAATATAATATAGTAATGACGCGGTGTAATTATTTAATGGAATATTTTATTAATATATAATTTAAATGGCAATTTTTTCTCACTTCAATCGCAATTTCGCATTGAATGTGGAAAAAACAAACGGTAGTGACTACATTAATTATATCAATTTACTTCTGACATATTATTATCGGACACTTCGAGACCACAAATTTATTATTATGTAATAATAATTTGTCTAACGTGCGGCAATGCTCTGTATTATATAATAATAATAATATATTATAATAATGTAAATATTATACTATAAAATTTATAGTTTTTTGTTTTTTTTTTACAGAATATATTTTTTTCCCGGTAATGTATTCTCCTTGCCTCCGTCCAAAAAAATACAATTATTTTCTTATCGATTACGTTGTTCATTTTTTTTTCCGTTTACTGTAATATACGTAGCGCGTATTGTGTTTTTTTCTCTCCCGTATTAATATTATTTGGGGAACGGATTAATAGCAGCAACAGCATCTGATATCTGACCATAGGATCTGAGTAGAAAAGCTTTTTCCTTTTTTTTTTTAATCGACAATTGACTGGCGTCGTCCACCGATATAATGTATAAAGTAACTATCACGCGACATAAGCAAAAAAAAAAAAAAAAAACGGGGGGAAGTTACGCGCGTACACAAGATCGTATGAAAAACACGGAATGATTGATGAATTCATTTCGATTCGGACAAAAATATGTATAAAAATAAAAGGGTTGGGGATGCGATTGGTTTTTTTCGATTCGGACCTATTATAGACGAAATGACGACAACAGATTTTTTTTCTCTACGTAAACGATATTATTATGTTAAAACGTGAATGGGTGTGTGTGTGTGTGTGGTCTGGTTTGTTTTTTTTTTTTGATTCTATTCCTATTCATAAACACAAATAGTTTGCTAACAAAACCGTATATTTCGTCAAATCGGCGTATTATAATAATACTGCGCGGGCACATTATTTATATATATATATATATACGCGTCAGCGGGCACGTAGTAAGAACAATTTTTTTTTTTTTTTTTGAAGGGGAAAAGGGTTGAATACGCATAACACACGAGTTGAATTTGGGCGTATAAATTACACGGAATTAATATTATTAGCGCAAAGCGTATATATATATATATTTATAAAAAATAAATACGAGTTCAATCGGGATAATGATTAGTAGCGCGAAGAATGTCGACGGGAAAGAAAAAAATGTGCATTTAATATTACATCGTTACGCGTACGATTTGTGTTCTTATTGATAGCCGCTGTTCGATATCGCTATGGGAGTTGTCCACGTTTACGATTCACGTGCGCGGTACGTATGAATCACGAGTAGGTCGGGGAATCGAATTGTTTTGTTTGCGTTCAAAACGTTTTCAGTCGTCTTATGGGTCGAGATGGAGATTCGGAAATGGAAATTCGAAGGAAGAAGGACGATTAATACCGAACGAACGGAACAAAAGTACCAGATGAAAGAGTTTTAGAAAAGAAAATAGTGTCTATAACGGATGTATTGTATATAATAGAAAATCGAATTATCCGTCACAAAGATTTTCCTGTAATAACATATTATACGAGTATTATGTGCGGAGGAAGAATATAATGAGACGATGACACCGAGAACAGGCCGTGTTTCCACGACGTATAGATCAGAAGACGTGAGCCCGGCACACGTCCTATGAAAACCTAAAAAAAAGGAAGCAGCGAAATACGTCGGGCGATACATCGACACAATACGTCGCCTTTAGGTACGATGAAAACGTTTTCCGAATTTTCTCCTGTTTCGGCTATAACACGATAACGTAGTTAATCCCGATGCGTTTCAAGTGTTGTGCGGTATAAACCGAAATACGTTAAGAGCCGAAGAACCGCAGGAAATTCTCCGTTTGTATGATAAACGACATCGATTTTATTCCCCGCGCACGTTGAAATCGCGTTAGAAACAAAACAAAAAACCTATTCCAGGGATCGCGTAAAATCGATAATTGAACATCATATTTTCTTTTATTTTCAACGGATTCAAACGATTCGAACAGAAAACCGCGTTATTTTCCACGACTCGAACGATGAGTTACGATTTTATTTCATATAAGTTATTATAATATATATATATATTGCAAAACGTAGTATATTATAAATAATAATAATAATAAAAAAAAAAGGTCGACACGAATATTATCGTCGTTATTCCGATTATTGCGCGTTTCGCGTTCCAAAATAATCCGTTCCGACTATTATCGCGCGCGCTCGCCGCCCGGCGTTTGACGTCGGTAATTCATACGGCGCGCGTTCTCGTCGCGGATATTCGCCCACTGGCTACGAACGAACAGCGGCAGCACATCGTGTACCGATTTCGATCTGGAAAAAAATAAAAAACGGTCCCCGTTCTTATAGCGCATTGTGCGCCCGATTCTATTATTTACTACGTACAGTGCTTAACCCGTGTTTTGCCAACGTGTAGCGAAAGGAGAGAGAGAGAGAGAGAGAGAGAGAGAAACGATCGCGATCACAATAATATTAGGAAAAAAAAAGAAGGGTGACGGACGGCGTGCCGTTAGAATAATAAAAAAAAATCTACGATTGCTGATGCTGCATTGCACAGGGGGATTCGAACTTAATTCCCGGTAAATTTGCAACACGCGTACATAGATTTATATATATATATATATGTATATAATCTAATCTCGCCGTTTAAAATAACCCCCTTTTTTAAATATAATATTTGTGCGCGCGTTTCTGCGCTCAGTCCTGACCGTCTGGAAAACCGTCGAAAATACTTGCGGACAACCGAAACATTTCAGTCTCCGCGGAACAACGCCCGACACGTATTCGCCACAGCTCCGTCGTACGCGCACACTCAAAGGCTTTTTTTTTCCTTTTAATAAGATTTCGAAATTTTCCCGAAGGATACGGGATGAAAGAAAAAACGCGAAAAATTCCGGCCACGGAAGAATAGGAAATTCTCCGCGGATTGCGATGTTAAAAAGTTAACCGCAAATTTTTTTCATTTTTCCGGAACCGAACAAATCCTAATGACTCAACCCGTGTATACGAAATATTTCGACAAATTTTTTTTTTAAATTCACAAAGCTTTTTTTAACACGGCGTTTTCGTTTATATTATTTTAGTTATTTCTAAATTCAAATTCCAGACCAAACCTTGAAATTAGAAGAGCTATAAGAATTATCGACGTATTGAAATCACGGCGGCGTTTCGTCGTGTAAAAGTGACGAAAAACGTTGTTGTGCAATAATTTTTATATATATATATATATATATATATATATATATTACGCCATATCGTGCGGCATAGGAATAATAAAAAAAAAATTCTGATATTTCGGTGGGCGGATGAGGGAACCATTGATACAGTGTATATTGATAACTATAGCGGTTACCTAATGAAGAATTAGCGGTACCCGAGTATGCCCCGAGACAGTCACTTGGCCTATTCTTCGGTCATAGTGCCGTCCATAAAAAAATATATACAGTGAAACCTCGGTATCTCGAACTCCGGTATCTCGAAGTTTCTGTATGTCGAATTTTTTTTTCAGTCCCGATCATTCGGTATTGGACTTACGTATTCAGTTATTTCTTCGGTATATCGAATTTCCATATGTCGAATATTTCTATAAGTCGAAGTCATTATCTGGTACCCACCACCTATTATGATTCACTAACTCGAATATATGACAGATTAGATAACGTATAAAATATCTGCTATTCTCAGTGAGCCAGAGACAGATTCTGCCGGTGAAGCAATCGACGAGGAAGAAATTGCTGTTGTTAAACCTTTCATACGTCGTGCCCAAGCTGAAAACTATATACATGAACTTCAAAGATACGTCCAACAACAGTCAGGAGTTTGTGACAATATTTTTTCTGCACTTTATATTTTAGGTAGTTTTATTGAAAATACTTCTAATACATGTATTAAACAAAAACAAACAAAAATGTCAGATTTTCTACTTTCATAGAAATTAATGTATACTTACCCAAATGACGAATACTAATACATAATATGTATGCAATGTATAAATACATTCTATATTATAAATACACATTTTTCCCAATAATTAAACATTTTTATTTCAAATTTTATTTATGTTTTAAATTCCCTCGCTAACTCGAAATTTCGATATGTCGAATTTTTTTTTTTTTGGTCCCTTACGACTTCGAGATACCGATGTTTCACTGTATATGTAATATGCTCTGTACCACGCGATATTAATTTATATGATATGTTAATGACGACGAATTATTATTATTATTACGCACGTGGAGCGTATAGTGTTTATTTATGAAAACATAAAACATTTTCCAGATGGTAATGCGTTTTTACAGTCGATTTTCGAGTGTAATTCGCAGAAGCAGAAAGGAGGCCTGGGGGTCGGTCAAACACGCGTCTTTAACCATACCGGAAATCGTGTTCTTCGGCGGGGCACGAGCTATAATATGAGATCGTTTTGCGCACGTTCTCGCGTATCGCCCCCGAAAACGACTTGTAAACGCACTGACACGTGTGTTGTGCCCGTAATTTTTCAATACGACCTCTTTTAAACTACTGTTACAACGCGCGGCGGCTTATGTATGTTTCAAACAAAATATACATATAAAACGTTCAACATCTGGTGTACGAATATATATATATATATTTGTATTATGTACCGCTGGATTTCAGTACACGGATGACAAAGGATTTCCGCTAGAAATTTTCTTACTTTTTCCTACCGCGTATGACTGCAGTCATAGGACGGAGCAAATTATACGGATGCGAAACACTGATCGTATGTAGCGAAAGAAGAAACGAGATGAATAACCGTGGCGTTTCAAATGATAACGGAGACATTTCAGAGGAGCTTTTGGGAAGAAGATCACCGTGGAACGTTATAAAAAAAAAATAGACGAAATGAATATGTTTTAAGACGCGAACGATTGCTAGGATTAATTTCGCGAGGAATGGTTGATGAAAGAAATCTGCACGTAGAGAAAGTGCTCGATTACAACGTACATTAACCGGATTGTACGAAGACCAAGAATACCAGGAGTCGAAGGGGAAGGCCGGTAATAGAGAGACACATGGAAATTACTGCAAACCGATCGTTAGATTGAAAATTTTAGAACGAAATAATCGGCGGGCTCGTGTTTTAATTACGTTTATAATGTTAAAATGAATTCTTTTTATCAGATTACGAATGAAAAAATAAAAAAAAAATCGCTGAAAGAGTGTATGACATTTCCTTAATTCCTTTTTTATTTTATTTTACAGTTTTTCGTGCGTATTTATAAACGAAAATTTTAAAAAAAATAAGAAAAAAATTATTTTTTAAATAGAAAAAAACTAAAACACCGCGTTCGAGGCGGCCTTTCTCGCATTATGGCGCGGCGTAATCGTATAAAACGGTTATCGAGTCCGTCTGCAGCGACGTAGGTCATCGGACGATCAATAAATTGTCAGAAGAACGAATGTAAAAAAGTTTTTTTTTTAAAGTAAATTTATATTCATTCAAATGAGACAATTAATAGATACCAAAAAAAAAAAAAATTATAGTTTATTTTGTTTGCAGATCTATTTTCTCGGCTTCAGAATCATTCCGTTGAGTATACGCGCATTCTCGAGCCGTATCTTAGCGGCACTTTTTTCTTTCTGATTTTCCGGCATAATTAGACGATCCGCGTTTAATTGATTCTAACGTAACACAAAAAATAACACTGACCAAGGTTCGTGAGCGTTTCCAAAATATCGCGACTTGTTTTATTTTTTTTTTTAATTTTTAACATTACCAGATGCGATGATTTTAATCATTTGATATATGATATACATTTGATAAAAATCTCTTGTATTTTATTCGAAAATTCCATCCCACTAACAAAAAAAAGAAAAAAACGAGCAAAAGACCACTATTCATTTACGTGTGTTTTGTGGAATACAGAAAATTTACTAAAAAAAAAAAATCGTTTTTAAATGTTAATTAAACGTGTAGTAATTTTTTATGGATTTTTTTACGAACCGCTCGTATGTAACGTTGTGGTTCAATGTATTATTTGTTTTTATTTTTCGCAAGACGCGGCGCGGAAAAAAAAAATAATTTTCGAAATATTTCTTAAAAACTGCGCAGTAAATACGTACGTTATACGATCTATAATTTAAATACGGCCAATTCGTTAAAAATAACACAATATGATTATATCGTATCCACACGTTACCACGATAATACACACCGAGACGTTGCGTTTGGTAACAAACCGCAGTGTTGTGTGTACAAACAGAAATCGTCGCAGTACGAAAATCCGAGTGTAATTTACGTTTCGCGCAAAACCGTTTTCGTTTGAAAACAACCGACAATATTATCGGCGATTTATCACGACGACGCGACTTAATATATTACGTAAGTATGAATTATTATTATTATTATTATTCATTTCTTCAGCTCATAACGGTCCATTCAGGACTAAAATCTCTCCCGTATCTTTCCGATACACACGGGGTGTCCGCAGCAAAGCTTTGCTCCCAGTGATTAATACCTATAATTACTACTTTCGCGTCTTTCGCCGACAAATGCAATATTACTGCGATTTATATAACAAAACGGCGAACGGTTCGATTTTATCGAAATTTATTTAAAAGTAAAATATGTAATTCGGCGGTTTTCTCGGGCGATATTCGACGCCCGTTTCATTAAAATATGTAGTCGACATTTTCAAAACGAATACAGAATATCTGTGTACGATCTTCTCTAATACGACAGTCGTGTATCGTTTAGTTTCGCTCCGTTTACTTATGTAGTAGTGTCATTTCGGATTCTGAGCGGAGGAACGTATTGGTGTTACGCGCGGGTTTTTTTTTGTCTTTGTTTTATGTCCGCAATAATTAAAAATTAAAAATTTTAAAATTCTATCAGAACGAGTGCTGCTCCTCTCCCGTCTTTACAGTTTTCGACGTCGAATCGCGTGTGCACAGTCGCAGGCAGGTCACAGTGAGATCGCTTTTCCATTTTTTTCAAGAGCGCCTAAAAATATCAATTAACACGTTCGTCGTAAGCCGGGTGGTTTTGTCAGTGTGTTTGTGTCGTTCAGAAAGTACAGTGTTCACAATTATTTTTCCTTAATTTTTATTATTCGTCCATTTGAGCCGTCATTTCGTATAATGTCCGATCAAATCACTATAGTGCTGCTTTTATTGTTATACACGGCTTACTTAAAAAAAAAAAAAATTGAAAAGTAAAATTCGTAAAAAAACGTCGATTATGGGAGACTCCTGTTTTACTTTCCTTTGATTACTTCTGCATCACACACGAATATAAATTAGATAGTTCAACCCAATCGTTCAATCGTTTTTTTTTAATTTTATCAAAATACAATTTTTCCTTCGGGTTTCATAAAACCGGCTTTTCGCCGTAGGATGAAATTAATTGAATAACCTCATCTTGATCCCACGTGTATTCGGAACCGCAGTTATACATTATTTTATTTTATTATAAATAATAAAAATATATTATATACGTATGAATTTTATTTTATTACTAGATAATATAATTAAATAAGTCTTCACTATAGCAGCAACAACACGATACTGACGATACTGTCGTCCTCCGAACCGAATAAGCAAAACGCGCCGAACACCGCGCGTTTTCCATTTTTATCGAACATGCTTGCGACATGCACGAACATGTTTGCGACATGCACGAACATGTTTGTTTGTGGGCGGACTACGTCCACGCAGAACGCGCCGAACATGGTTGCAACGTTGCAAAACGTTTTTGCGCGTTTGGTGTGGACACGTCTGTAGATTTGACGTGCGCGCCGTCTAATCGACATGTGGGAGGCGCCTGTAGCCGCGCGTGAATTTTCGTAAGTTAGCAACGGGCTTTATCAAATTCATAAAACACGACTGGTTACCGCACGTCGACAACGTGTGACACCGGGGCCACGGTTTATTCGTGTCGACAACGTGTTGACACCGGTGTCGGACGTGTTTTCGAAAAATCGAAATCGATTACAGACCGCGTCGCGAGTGTACGGAAACGCGAGAACATCGTTTGACGGCTTTACATATTAACGGAAAACGAAAAATTCGAAAACTATCATTTGATTTCGCACTATTTATATAACTAAACTGTAAAATCAAACCTAATGCAGTTGTTGAGTTTACGTACACGAAAATATTACACCGAAACTCGGGGGAGAATCGACCAACGCGATATTGTCGATTGCTTTCGAATTCGTAACGATACGAACGCGATATACGCTACGGAAATAATCGTCGGATAATAATTCACTGCGCTAATAATAACAACGACGTTCGGCAACAAGTCCGTTACCATTTTTTTTGAATTTGTTCAATTTTTATCGTAAAATACCAAAAAAAAAAAAAAAAAACATTTAAAACGTCTACGTAAATGTGTATTGAAAACGTAATTATTTCGTACTTTTTTTTTTTCTTTTCGTTTACGTGTATCGCTCGTATACGCGTGTAGAAAAAAAAGAAACGACGACGTTTTATGTTTATAAAAATATATAATTTTATACCCGAAGAAAACGTATTATTATTATTTTAATAATTTATTTTGTTTTGTAATCCCCGCGTGCGCGCACGGCGGTTCGGCAATCTCCCCCGGCACGGTGACCGCATTTTTTTCGTGCTGCTGTTGTGGTCGTCGTCGTCGTTGTTGTTGTAACTTTTGCTGCGGCGGACCGTGACCGGTGTTATTATTATTATTATTTTTTTTTTATGAGAAATATGTCTTTTTCCATTGTCTTTCCTACGCGTTATTGTACTCGTATGCGCGTCAAGTCGTTATTATATCGTTTGCTCACACACACACACACACACACTGTCTAATGGCCGCGGCGATGGTTTTCTCTATGCGTATGAAATAAAAATTGTATTTGTGGTTTTCCGTTTCCAATACGAAGAGAACTGATCTCCTCCTCCTCCTCATTGAAACAGTCCCGCGGTCGTCTCACCGCGTAACCGTATACCGTGTGGTACAACCGAACGCGGCGTGCGGTTCACCGCAAAGTTCCGTTCTCTGTACCGGGCGGCACACGTCTCTCCCGCCCGGCCCCGGTGCTACGAGTATAAAATAATAATAACAATAATAATAATAATAATAGTAAAAAAAATACTCCGAAACGTAGTTATATTGAAATGAGGAGAAGGAGAACGTTTTTTTTTGTTGTGTTCCTTTATAAAAAAAAAAAAAACGAACGTCGAAATTATTTACGTCCGTTTTCCTAGAGACCTGCGTAACGTGTGTTATAAGACAACCAAATAGTTTTGTCGGCCTTATTTCTAGAATTTCTATGGAAGAAAAAAATCGTATAAGACTTGCGAGAATAAAAAGCAAAGAATTAGAAAATATCGGTTATATAATGTAACTGAATAAAATATACGAATTGACGAAAACAAAGCAGATAATAATAATAATAAAAATTAATTTCACTCGTTCTATTAATCGCGGTGGTTGTGCGTAAATTTTAATTTTTTAAACAATAAAACTTTTAATTTCCGGCAATTATTAATATATATATATATTGAATTCTCGACGAACGTGTTCCGATTACACATAATAAATCATTTAAGCGAAACTCTCTCTGGTAAAGCAGATCAACGGCGCACTGTAATGTTGAAAATGTGCCCAAAAAGAGGACCGGGGTTTTTTTTCTTTATTGGATATTTTCAAAACCCGGTTATAATTGTGTACGTGATTTATTTTTGTAATTTTTTTTTACACATTACAAACCTATATTCAACCGCGACGAACTTCACACTGACAAATATTCGATTCAATTTTTATTATTATTATTAATATTAATAATAATCGTATAAAACAATATTATTGTATATCAGTAAATTACTAGCCGAATAACTTATAAAACGGTGTGCGTGTTGTTTATTTAGATTAGGAAAACTCGTGTATAGAATTATATTTTAATTTATTACAAATATTAAATTTGTTTATATGGAAAAACAATTATAATAGTGTTATAATAACACCCCTCCAAATGCCCCTCTCCCCCGTTTTTTTTCCGTTGTATTTTCCTTCCGATGATCGAATAATTGACAACCGACGAGCACCGCCTTATGATGTCTTCTTCTTCTTCTTCTTCTTCTTCCAATAATTAGTTTTTCAGTTATAATAATCGTTTATAACACTATTTATCAAAATAATAAGAGTCAGGCTATATTGCGCCGACGACGATAAAAACCGTAAAATATTATAAATCGCTGATATATACGTTTAAAGCCGATTTTCCAACGCCATTTGTCATGCAGACTCATCCAGATCTGTTATTATTTCAAAATAAAATAATTTTTTTAATTCCAAGCGTTTCCGAATGTTTTTGCATTGATAATTTGGGCGATTCCGTGAAAATAATAATCGAGCTGGGAGCAAAACGATGACTTTTCCTCCTGTATAAAATTTTTAACGGGGACGCGTGCCATACCCCCACCAGCGCATAATTGCGCCGTCGCCAATAATACATTTATAATTAAAACGGCGTATTTTTTTCGATATTTCACAGTGATCTGTGTGCGTGAATAATAAATAAATAGAAGAAGAAGAAGAAGAAGTTAAAAATGACAAATCACACGAAGGAATCGATTAAACAAATCGAACGGTTACGAAAATCGATATTCGGTGACGAATCTCCGCAAGATGCGTCGGATAACGAGACGAAGACCAGTAAACGCTTTTATTTTTGATACAAAAAAAAAAAAATTACTAAATTATTTAACGCGTAGAGCCGCGGTCCCGAATTCTTTTAATATTTTATAAAAAGTTATAAATTATTATAATATTATTGATTTTTAAAAATTATCATGATATCACGCAGTTGTTTTGTATACATAACAAGCGTTAATACGTTTAAATATACGATTATAAAATGTCAAAAAAATAAATAAATAATAATAACTTTCCAATAGCGTACGTTCTTTCTCATTAAGACCTTTTTAAGATATAACCGCGCGGGTTAACTGAAAAACGGTTTGCTTATAGAGGAGGAATCCAAATTAATTGAAACCAGCGTCAGTACGAACAGATTTCATACGAGAGAAAAATCCAAAAACGTCGGGCCCGCGCGAACGAGTGACCCGTTGCAGCCCAATAACGTCGTAAAGCCGACTAAAGTGATTAGAGTTTGTCGTAAAATCGTTAAAAACCAAGAAGAACACGAATGATAGAAACCGAAAAACCCGCTTAAAACGAACGCGATGCCAAAACAGTCGTGACATTTGACGAGACAGATTATTACCATTATATATTATAGTAAAAAAAAAAAACAATTACTAAATAAAAACACGTATTCATGCATTATATTCGAATTTCAAACGAAATGTTAACGTTGGACATCCGCGCGTTACCGTCGAACTAACCGTCCACCGATATTTTATAAACTAATAACTCCCTTCAAAAAAAAAAAAAAACTAATATTAAATGACGGCGACAAATATAGGAATTCGATAATCGGTAAAATGTTTGAAGACAATAATAGTTTCCTATGAAAAGTGATTCACACAACACAGGTTCATAAACAATTGTATGAGAACGAAAATTAAAAATTATGGCCGAAAAAAATGACACGGATTAAATGTCGTGTGACACTGTTTTCCAGCTCAGATTTTTAAATTTAATTCAAATATGCGATTAGTGATTAAAAAAAAAACCGAGTCATGGGTTCTCCTGTGCGAGCTATTAAGTATCGCGAACGGAGATTTTATAGAGATTTTTTTCTTTTTTTTTTCAAATCTGTATGCAACGATATTATAATAAATAATAAATTGTGTCGAATATTTTACATATTTACAAGTTCGTGTTACATTTTGACCACTTAAAAAGTATAAAAAAAATTCCCGTGTTCAATATATATATATACGAATATCAATCAATATAATAATCGTAGTGGTGAGGTTTGTACGTTTCTTTTAATTAATATTTACCCACCCTTTGAAAATTCCTAAATCCGATTCTCTTTAACACACACCGTACGTGTAATATAATTTCTTCTCTCTCTCTCTATGGTTTCAATACGAAGATTTCCACTCTTCTCTACTACCGGTCTTTACTTTTCATTTGCACATATGAATCACATCCTTGATCCCTTATCAAATCTGTTGGATGTACTCTAATCTCAGTCGTTCCCTATGGTTCTTTCTTTCCGCACTTCCTTCTAAGATTTAGTTTTTTTTTTAAGTAATCCTTCGCGCCGAATTATAATGTCCTATATCCATATTATTCATGAGGCTTAATAATCACGTACTAATACGCACTGGACAACGTCTTATCTATACACAATAATAATAATAATCGTTCACGCGATGACACGGATACACGCGTCGAGAACAACGCGTGAGTTTTGAAGGTTTCGGATACACTGCGCGCGTCGTTGTCGGAGTAGTGTACGAGGAGGGCGTGTGAACGGTCTTATAGACGACGAGTATCATCGCATTATTATTATTATTATTATTATTATACGACGTCGTGTGTGTATATATTTGTATATATATAAAAAAAAGAGACGTTTCTGACACGGGTATAGATAAGTACAACACTGATGTGTGTGTGTGTGTGTTTACGAAAAAAAAAATCGGATTAGAGGCGCAACGATGTCAAAGGCTACTACTTCATTTCAATACTGCGGGTTAGGTTCGCCTTGAGCACGTATACGTGTGTTCTTCACTAATCTTCTTATGCCGGGAGAGCAAAAAAAAACACATACTCGCGCACCTTTTGTGTACAGTCGAATGACAACAACGACGACGAAAGAAAAAAACGCATTTTTTTTTACAGATCTTTTTGACCTGTTTCTCTCTCTCTCTCTCTATCTTATTACATCACTCGTCTTATTATATATTACCGTGTGTATGTAACTATATTCGTTTAAAAAGGATCCCGCATTGTCCGCTCGGTTTGTGCGTTACAATATATTTGAATGGAACAACACTAGCCGTGTACAAGGACGTTTTTAAATGGATTATACACATTAAACGCATTACTTACATATTTTGTCGAGAGATATATGGAAAAAAAAAAATACTTTTCTCAAAAACCACTCATAATTATTATCAACGAGTACCGAAAAGCAAAAAAAAATTAGCAATAATAATATTGTATTTACGCGCCACTAACTATATGTTATATAAGACGGATGCGCTCAAACAAATCCGATTTATACGTATGTACGGGCCGCGTATATAATGTAAACACCACCGTATGCGACGAGGGGGAGGATTTTCGTTTAAAACGACGTATAATGTATAATAAATAATTCGTCGGATTTTTTTTTTTTTTCAACGAAATCGATAAATAACGCGGAATTGACGAAATTATTATTAGTTCTCTCGTTTTTATTTTATGTTAATAGATAATAAAAAATAGAAAATCAGACTTGGATAATATTCGAAATACTATTCAGAATGGGTTTTAAATACTTTTTAATAAGTTCAATCATATTTTGAATGGTGAGTATACGTAAAGAAAAAAATCGTAATAATAATAACTTACTTTATACTTGAATGTGAAATGTAATTGTTTTAGGTAAAAAAAAAATATTTGTAACAATTAATTATTTACAGCGGTAAGTGCTATAACGTGAATTATTTATTATCCTATCTGATGTTCTGATCCCAGCCCTATTCAAATAATCGAATATACATTTCGTTACACCGCTTTATTATTATTATTATTATAATCGTATTGTATTTTATAATATTAGTCGTATTATTAATTGTTAGTCATTGTGTTAATTTATAAACACCGAATTTGAAAAAGCGAAAAAAAAAAAATATTATTAAACTCCCATCGCCCAATACATCATAATTAACACGACTGTGTTTATATTCGATTAAATAATAATAATATAAATTACTACATATAATCAATGTTTTTTTATTGAAAACTATTAAAAATAAAAAAAAATTGTATTTTTAAAAGTATTTTGGTTTACTTTACGTAAAGTATTCAAAATTCATAGGGGAATACACTGGAAAAATATTCGGAACACCATACGGGCTGCGGTCGGCGCGCTCTCGGTCTGTAGAAAAAAATCGTGCGTAAATGCAATTATCGATTCGCTGACTCTAATAAAGTTAAAATTTTTATATTTTGAAAAAAACGAGAGAGTAAAAAAAAAACGCTTTCGTCGTCTGCTACCGCAAAACGTTATTTAATTTAATCAACACCCGTGGCCCGAAATAAGAGCGCACGTATTATATAGCAACAGATACACACGAGACGCGTTCAGACACCCACCGTAAAGGGTTGGGGGAATCGAAAATATTATAATACACTGCGCGTGTGTGTGTGTGTGTGTGTACAGTCGACGAAATACATCATCACGCGTGTCGCAAATTTACCGGGTATTAAGTCTCCGTATCCCCCCGGGAAGTTTTTCAAAACCCTTTTCTTCTCTCCCTTCGCGGCCCTTCCGCGTCATATACGCGTCAATGTACGTGTCCCGCGATATGCAAACATACGTTTGCATATCGCGTTTGCGCCGCGCGTGTATAGAATATAATAACAATAATAATAATAATAACAATAATAATGCGCGATGACGTTTACCATATACAAACACACACGCGCACGCACTGGGCGCGTATAAACAGTTTATAAAAAGTAAAATAAATAATAAAAAAAAAACGTTGTGAGGGGACACGCGGGAGTAGTCGTTACCGATGGCAATCGACGTCGTCGTCGTCGTCGTCGTCGCCGTATATCATATGAATTATGATATCAACGCCTCGAGAACGGATTAAAAAAAAAAAGGGTTTCTCGCGCGCTGTTTTCGTCGTGAATTGTGTGTGTGCAGAGCACACGTATTATACGCGCGCGGGCATCTGCCGCCGACGAGGAGAAACCGCGCGCCCGCGTTCTTCAAAACCGCGTAAAATATATCATTATCATTATTATTATTATTATTATTATTATTATTATTATTATTATTATTATTATTATTATTATTATTATTATTATTATTATTATATTGTACACACCGTCTCGTCACGCAGAGCTGTACAGTAATATAGTGTGACAATTACGCGAAAACTGTCGATTTAATAATAACGTAATATTTTTTTTTAGTCGTCCGCCGCGTAAGCGGGACGATTTTTAATTTTGTTGTTTTTTTTGTTTTTTTGTAAATTGACGCCGCGCGCGTGTATGACAGAGAAAATAACGCAAGAGAACACACAACGCTCAAAAAGTGACAAGGTGTCGCCGGGCTTGAGGCGCCGTTGAAGTTTGAAAAACTGTAAAATGCTCATAAATATCGTAAATTATTCATAACGTAAAATTTCTCTCTGTTTTAGACACTTATAGTATTAGTATATATTAATGAATTATTAAAATTTCAAATTTCTGTTGCCACGAGTCGGAAACTCGAAACCTATATCCAATAATGACAACATGGACTCCACGCGTCGTTCAATTGCTTTCGACAAAAATTGGCAATATCGTTTGGAAAAATCTGTGGATGAAACAGTAATAAATTATACACGACGACAATTTTATTTCACGTTAAAGGACAACGAAAGGAACGAAAATAAAAAACATTTTTTTTTTTTATTATTATTATTATAAAATGAAATAACGTGTGAAAAATGTTATTTGCTTCCGTGGCTTCCGTGTAAATTCGGTGATAGTTTAGTTTTACACGTGACGTCACTAGTGCGCCGCATTTCTAATTATATATAGATAGTTAACTGCTCTCACATTACGATTTTCAACAGATTGTGACATCTCGGGTTTTCGTCTTTTTGTTGGTGGACTGTCTGCGAACGGTTTGGCCGAATCCACATCTCAGTAGGAACTGGGCTAGTATTTTTATTCACCGGTTTGAAAAACTTTAAAAAAAAATGAACTCATTTTTAATTTTTGTATTTGCGTTAAATATACGTCAATCAAAACATTAGTGAATAGTTTAATTGTATTCTGTGATGGTACGTCGTGTATTCGTCGATGGTTTATAGTGAACGATAAACTTTTCAAAAAAAATGTAGATTTTAGACAATACGGATCGTTGCGAATTTCTCGTATATGTGAGTGGCGACGGCAAAAAACTTTTAAATAACTAATGATTTTTTTTTCTATTTGCTTTTGTTAAATTAAACATTACAGCAAGGCAGTTACAAAGATTTTACAAAGAATACAAGATTTACAGGCACAAAGAAAAGAAAAAACAAAACAAAACAAATGAATTATAAATAGATATGGTGGACAATAAGCTAAATTAAGAAGCCAGAACTAATGATTTATTTAAATTCTTTTATTAGTTATACAATTGTAGGACAGGCAATTCATTTTTTGTTCCTGATATTTCGAGGGAAGAAGGTTTCACCACCAAAACCCCCTCTGCGTTCATCCTTGGCACTGATCGTCGGTCGTGATCGAGCACTGAACGCGCTTGGCTGACGGTAAACTCGGTGGTCAGTCGAGGAAACGTATGAACGAGAGTAAACCAGTAAGAGATAACGAAATAGTAAAAAGTATGAAATAAACGAGTAAACGTGTAAACGAATGTACGACGAGGACGGACGACGAATCATTACGTTAATTTTATTTCGTTAAAATACGCGAAATAACAATAATAAATGTAGCAAACGGGCATACGATTGATTGCTCGGTCAGCGTCAAACTAAACACCGGCGTATACCGACATAAAACAGGAAACGAAAGTAAGTCACCAGATAGCGCTACGACACAACATAGAGGGGGGGGTAGCCGTATAAATAGCGGTCCGAAACCGGCGGATCGCTCAGTCTAACCGCGGCGGGCAAACTCCCCATTTCGCGTTTGCCCGTCACGGCTACACGCCATGAGGCGCGCGCAGTGTGTGTGTGTGTGTGTGTGTTCACGTTGACCGCGCGCAGTCCAATAGCGTCGAACTACTTTCATTTCATTTTTCTCCATCAGCATTTCGTTTTAATCGATTTTCAAACAGTCCCTTCTTTGTAATTATAAGACCAATGGCGCTATAGCGGAATGTGGAGACAGGTGTTTTCTCCGATGTCATCATCGATATTTTATCGATTGATGCGAGATTTGAATCGGGGAGAAAAGTGAAAGGAACCCGTTGTGGAAATCGCAGCGACGCCGGTAAATTTTATCATTGCCTTTTTTCGAGGTGCCTGGGATGCGAAACGTCAAAGCCGGCGGGATCTCTGAAGGGACGAAGAACACGTGCGATCCGTAGGACAAGAAGAGATTTAATTCAAGTTTCCTGTCCCCCGACGTATTGCAAAAGTGTATCCGCGGCATTTTACCGCTGTGACCGACACCGTTCTACGCACCGAGCGTGAAACGTACACACAATCATCTAATATAATACATTTCGATTCCGGTGTTCGGAAATCCTGACGCGGGCGGCGGACGACGAAATCTCGCGCTGGGTCCCTACTAATGAAGGCAATATTGACCTCTTTTCAGCGTCGAACGTCGCACTTTAATCTGACAGTGATTGAAACCGAACGAGAGAGAATCAAAAAAAAAAAAAAAAAAGGGGTCAATTCATTGTGTGCGTGTCGTTGCCGCTGTTAAAGGTCGACCCCACGCGTACAAAATACACTCGAACACAATAGAAGAGCTTCTAGACGACAACGCTCGCCCGCTCGCGCGTATTATATTAATCGCGCACTATCCGTTTCCTGTTGTATTTACTACCGTTTATTACACTATAATTAATGTACAGCGGAACCGCTGAACTCCTCGTTACGCCTGTCAGACTATACTCTCGGGTAAAAAACAAACTCCTTTTTTTTGATGACCTATCAATACGCACGGCTCCGACAACAATATATTATTATATTGTTTGAAAATATTTCTTTTATATTATATAATATATTGCGCAGCTCGGCCGGGTATAATTTCGATATGTAATCGAAATCGTTGTCCGAGCGACTGCAGTGAGTTCTCTGAATCCCACGTGAATTCTCGTAAACGTTCTTTATTTATTTATTTTTTTTTTTCGTCGCTATAACAGACGCGAGAATAGACACTCGGCGGGCCGTTAAGAAAATCGGAGAAAATCAGACAAACGTCTACTTTTTTTACCTCTGTATCGAACATTTGGCGTTCCACCAACACAAAAACAATCGTGCCAGACCGCGTATCGATCTTGGTTTTTTTTTTTTTTTTACTCCTACACGAAAACGTCGTGTTCCGATTAGTGTCGCAAGTAGCGATCGTTAAATTCGGTTTGAATTAGGAAAAATTATATGAAACCATTATGGGACAAACGAATTATACGAGGAACCGTCCTTCGGGGACGTCCACTGCGTTATACGCGTCGGCGGATTCGAGGGAGAGACGACGATGGGGCGATGTATATTATATATATTCCTTAAGATATTATATATCAGTGTAATATATTATGGAACGTTTATCCACGATGATCGCAGTCCATTCGACGACGCCGTTTTCGCGGGTCCCGTTCGCCCCCCGATTTCTCGACGGACGAAACGCTCACGATGAAACGTATGTGTAAAGTATATTGAATACAAAATTAAAACGATAGCCATAAGTGTATTTTATACGATGTGAATGAAAAAATATACGTATAAGTAAAAATTAATATGTACCGTTAGGTTTTTATAATATTCGCTACCCCACCGCCGTTACACGACCGTTGAGTAAACTCAGAACCGTCATATATCATCGTCTCGTTAATAAATCTCGCGTCACTTCGTCGCGCGCGTAACTCGCACAATAACGTGGCGAGTGGAAGAGTGAGAAAGAGCGTGAGAGAGAGAGAGAAAAGAAGGGAAGTGCGCACAGCGGCGCGACGACGTCACCTGACAATTAATTGGGAATTAGTCCGCGGGGCACGTGATCGTCTTCGCCGTATAAGGGTGAGGGGGCGGCGGCGGTCGCGCTTTCCGAGTCCCCTTTTGTTCGCGTTTCCGTCAACGAAGCGTCAAATACGCGCGGAAAATAATAATAAAAGTACGCGAGAACCAGTCTCGACATTATTATTATTCTTCGGCGACATGTGTTTTAATAACCAATAAATTGTTATTAAATAATAATAATAATAATAAGCTACGCGTGTACTACACAGCAAACACACGCACCCTCGACAAAACACGTAATAATATATCGTGATGAATTACCGTATGAATTTGTACGTTTTACATTTATATGTATATATCCGTTTAAGTAGTCGAGGAAATATTTTTCGACGAACCAGAATTTTCTCATTACCGGTCGACGCGACAACGCGTTCGGCGATTTCGAACTCTCGCGTTTGTTCGCCGTAAATTCCCCGGCGCCGGTGTAAATCATAACGATTTGTCGAAAACGTTTATTTACCTTTGGCGCACGCCAAACGACAATAATTGTGTACAGTTTGACAAAAAAAAAAAGATACAAAACGTAAATTGGATATAACACCAAATCCCCGTGTTATTACGATGGAAGGGACGGGGGACAATTTGCTGTAGCAGAACGCTCGGCGGCGCAAAGGATGCGGTTGCGGCCATGAGAAGTATGCAGCAACAATAGGACGGGAACACCGCGGAATTTAATACAATTTAATTCACCGTCGAGAATTGACGATGCAATGAAAAGAAATCGCGCGGATTTGAAGATTTTCGAAATTTTTTTTTTTTTTTGTCCGCGTACAGCCGACATTTACAAACGTCTAGACACGTCGTTTTTGAATTATTAAACGTGAAAAAAACCGAAAATTACTACTTTTACGAATAAAAAAAAAAAAATGAAAAACGTCAAAATCGACAACGCATTAGCCAAAATCGAGAGAATTTTTTGTTTTTTTTTTTAAAAAATCTGTCAGTAAAATATATTCGGTGAAAATATCGCTAACCCATTTAGGTTTGAAACACCGGAGTGTATAATATAATAATCTCGTCGCGGCGTGGCCAACACGGTCTCTTAGTATTGACGTTTACCGTCGACGAACCACCGCGGTGACCGTTACCACGGTAACGGCCCGTGTGCGCTTGCACGCAGGAGTACCCTATAGCTGGTATATTATACGCGGGCGTATCGCGGCGCGATAGTTCGCTCGGACGGGAGAGAGCTTTTTTTCTGAAACGAGCGGCACAATTATTTCTCGCAGCAGTCCCCGCGATCGATTTCGCCACGGGTTCCGCGACACATTTCATACAATTTTCCCACGGGCCCGTGCGCTGTAGAAGATTTCTGCCACGTTGAAATTGTCCGCATGCAAACGCGCAACGTTCGCTTAAATTAATTGAGTAACACGTAATTACATTCGCTACCGCCATGTCGCATTCGCCGCTCGTTTGTTTTCGTAATCGTTTCGTGCTTCGATCGAGAACTGCTTTCGCGTCGCCACAACCGACTTTAACCCCGCGACCGCGGTCGGAGGAACACTTTTCATTAAAACTATTTCACACCGTACAATTTACAGGAACGAGTACTGGGACGCGCGTTTGTACATTTAACGAATGAACGTTCAACACGTGCTATTGGTGGAGCCTTTACTATTGAAAATATCTTTTGACAAAAATTGATTCGTTCGTTGGAAAACGTGTCTCGGACACGGTGTACAATATTATTTCCTCGTAAATGACAAACAGTGCGAAAATTCACGGCGTTGATGCAATACAGAAATATTTTATAAAATAAATCAATCGGACGAAAACAATTTTTCGATTCTCTGTGTCTTAAAGACAATCTCTGTGAATCCGAAATCAGTCAGGACTAAACAAAAGCTGTGTATAGACACTATGATGCAACGATCGTTGCGTGCAGATAATACATATTATTATGTGTAAACGCACGTTTAGATGAGAACGTCTGACGTGGTTTCTGAGCGCCGTATGTTTTATACCAGTGGTAGTGGTGCAAGCGATGGACGACAACGTGCGCTGGTATCTCTTTAACATTGATATTAATATTATTATTATTATTATTATTATTATTATTATTATTATTATTATTATTATTATTATTATTATTATACAAAATAGCCCGTCCTGAATAATACCTGAATGTTATTTCCGAGCACGCGCATTCCACCGGGACACGGACACATTTGTACAATACGCGCAATACAATAATTATTGTACGTTATTATAATAAATGCGACGGCGTTTTCGTTTTTATGGGCCGTCAAAGAATATAATAATATAATATACAGACGGAAACGCATTATACATATATATATATATACACACTCGTGTATCGAAAAACGTTTGACGCCCGTCGTTTAATAGCGTGCAGCGTTTTAGCTGCCGGATGAACGCAATTTATAAAATAATGTTCTCATTCGATCGTATAATATATACAATTGATAGTTATATAACGTGTGCGATAAATTCTGTATTATTATAGTAGTAGTAGTAGTGTTCGCTTATACAGTTCCGCTAGATCGAAATTCTCGTCCCTGCTGTTGCTGGTCGTCGTTAGACGGATTACCGTGCGTGACGATACGCGAACGCGCTGGAGTTCTCTTCTTTTTTTTTACGTTTAATGTTAACCTTCCGACTGACGTATATTTTCCCCATACGATGATTCTCCTTCTCCGTTATTCCTTTCTGTTTTCTATTTTAATTTTTAACGTCTATACATATTATATTATACACGATTTCCCAAGTGTCTTCATCAATGTATAATACTGATTATAGCCTGTCCTTTCGCTTTTTATCCTGCGCGCATAATTCGTTCCAGACCTATAGCCATTGGAATTTTCTCTATGTCATATTTTATTATTTCATATGTCTGTCTGCGTTCATTTTGATACACTATCCATCCGCAGTTATATTACGATTTTTCGATTAATTTGTGTTCCGCGTCTCCGTTGCCGAGTATATAATGTAAGAGGTGTATGTCTTTATAGGATATCTTCTTTATATATATATATATATATACCGAATTTACCCGAGTTTTTGCTGCATCGTTTGCAAACCGTTTTCATCTTACATCCACCCACCCACGCTCGATCGTTTCTATTATCATCTTCTCCAGAGTAATTTCATCCATCATAATCGAGTAATATGACGTAAATCACAAACACGAAACGCGTACATTTTTTTTCGAAGGAATTGCAATCAACCTGAAAAAAAAATAATATATTTTTTTTTCGATTAATTTACAATATATCTATTTATGGCCAATAATAATAATAATAATAATAATAATAATAATAACTCGTTATATACGTGTCGGAGTGCAATTCGCCCTGCCGGACGCCAGAAGCAAATATTATACGATTGTAAATAAATTGTGTTCGTATTATTTCGAATTTTCCAAACGAAGCGAGATAAAAACACGATGGATTATTATTATTATTAAAGTGGAGGAATATTTTGGTTTTCGTCGCGTTGCCCTGTCGTCGAATAACGCCGGACAAAAAAACGACCGTGACAGCACGATTGAAAAATAAAATAAATCGCCTTCGGTCTCGTTATTTTGTTGTTAATAAAACTCGCCGTGTATAAGATTTGAATATTTATATTAGAATTTTTTTTTTTTTTATTTTCGTTGTTTTAGAAAAATCTCCCCGTATAATAATAATAATAATAATAAATAATTACGTTTAACACCGTGGGTAAACACGTATTAACATAATGTTTTTTTTTTTTCATCATGACTGTTTAACGGTTATACACACAACGACGAGTATTTTTCTTCGACTCGTCGTCGGAACGGGGGGGGGACAAAACTGACACGACTGGTTTATTTTCTCATTGAAAAATAATGTAATAACTCGTTCGTCGCGCGCCGGCGCGCAACGCCGTCACGTCTAATAAGGTCCATAAAAACGGTAGGAGAAGCCTAAAAAAAAAAAAAAAACAGAAACTAATTACGCATTCACTATAATACGTGTCCGTCACGCCCATTTTCACGTTAATCGGCGCATTTAAAAACGGCCTCCCCCCCCCGTTCCCGTCGTTCATTGTTTTTGAAAAACCGGCCGTTTCGGACGGGCGCGGTCCGGTTGCAGGAAATTTGTATACAAGAAAAACGATCATTTCGGTTTGGTTTTTTACTCTCTCTCTCTCTCTACTGCCCCGAAGCCGATCTAGTAAATGGGGGAAAAAAACAAAATGTATTGTCCATCACTACTGGTCACGCCTCTATTCGGCGTACGCGTGAACGGGTGGTGACCAGCGCGGATAAAAAAAAAAATTCCCCCGGTTCTCTCTTTTGTGTATCCGCGCGTATTTGTTCGTCCGGCAGAGGGGAGGGGACGATTATAGTTATACGCGCGTGTTAGCGTAATTAATAATTGCTCGTCACGCCCGTACGCGATATTGAAATCTCCGACGGCACACGGTGTACGGCCCCGTCCCCCCCCCCGCCCGTTATCGCTCGCAATCAATTGTATTACAATATTTTATACAACATTAATTATTATTATAATTAATATTATTGTACGAACAGATCGCCGCCGTTCGGTACGTCGGTCGCGTCGCGATGACGACACCACTGACGCGGGACAGTAATCGTTTTTACACCAAGCGAAGAAGTTATATACGGGAGCGAATTAGATGAAAAAAAAAAAACGACGAGAACAAATAAATCCGACTCGGTTGAATCGGCCATTGATCGCGGACTACAGTGGTTGACAACGAAATTTACAATCGAATCGATTGAAAAGAAGAAATTCTATTCTTCAGATTGTGAACGGAACGAGAAACGGTTATATAATTACGCGCTTCTTTTTTTGTCCTTCGTGAACACTGGTGTATAAATGGAAAACGAAATATTTCCGCGTCCGAAGTTATAATTCGAATATGTTTTTTAGAATCGATCAGTAAACAATATTGGCCTGCACAAAGACGGCAAATTCGTATGGATTTTGTCTCCGCTCGTTAACTCCCCCAGATCTTGTGAATACCACACATTGCTTCGGACACTCGTATTATTATTATTATTAATATTGCCGAGAAAATTGCGCAGAATCCAAAATTCTACAATTCAAATGACGCTGAATTCTTTTATGTTAAGAAAAAATAAAATTACGCGTCTATTCTCCATACACACGACATCACCTATAGGCGAAAAATGTTGAAACAACAAAAACACCGAAGTGTCTGCTAGGAGTATTTGAAACGATTCTTCGTTTTTTTTTTTTTTTTTTTTTTGTTGTTGTTGCTGAAAATATACGTTTTTGGATAACATTCCACTTACTGTTTCGTCGTACAAACTATCGTAAAATCGCCTGTTGGCCTTTACATAATATATACGCGTGTATTTAATGTATACGATACGCATCATTATGTACGGTAAGTACATAAAGGAGACGAAGACGAACAGGACGAAAATCGTAATATATTGGTATTATTATACTCGGATACGTATATTATAATAAACGTTTTGCCATTATCTACCGGGCTCATCGCTACGTGTCCCCTCGCGACGAAATTGATACACGGACATTACACGGGATAACATCATCATGCACGTCGTATTATGTACGCTTATCTACGCACTATATCACACACACTGAGATATATATTACACGGGCGCGCGGGCGGGCCTGTCGATTCTATAATATATTAATATATTATTATTATCATTATTATTATTATTATTATTATTATTATTGTTATTATTATTATTATTATTATTACGTCGGCTCTGAAACGGACTACCGCGCGTATTAAGTCTGTCTGTCTGACCTGTGATTCGGGGGAGGGAGCTCGGGTAAAACTTTTCAATGGACTCCTCTTAGCCTCATTCTTATTTCATATGAGTTGTTGTTAAAGAAATTATTCTTTATAGACTGGTTGCCACTTTCGGAGTTTGTACGGGGTATGCGCAAAATTGTTAACGACGTGAAAAAAAATTTTTTTTTTTTCGTAAATTCGTTATGGGCGTATACGATTAAATAGGAAAAAAGAAATCACTTAACACAGTGTTTAGATGATTTGTATGTCAGAACTATAAAGAAGTGTAGTTAAATTAAAAAAAAAAAAAAACCAACAAACTTCTTAATTTGTATAAAACTTTAAGAAATTTAAAAAATAACAGTTCATTGAAATATAATATTTTCGTATATCGAAACAGTAGTATAGTCTTTTATTATTTTTGATTCGACGATCCCGAATCGTTAATTATTTACTCTTTGTCGATTAATGCTGAATTATTTTTTCCCGTGCGTAATACTGCGAACCACTGCGTGACAAGACGTATTTGATTAACCGAGAACCACCTAAAAATGGTTTTTTTTTCTTCAAATATTCAGCTCAGAAATGACACACGTTCACATGAAACTCGCGTGCAAGTTGGAAATATGTTAGACTGTATATTCAATTAATACGTTATAATATTAAATACAAGTCAGAATTTGAAATTGGTTAAGCGTTATTTAATTCGTACAATGTTAAAATCGTAATAAATTAATAATATATGTATCTTAATGTTTACTGCCTATAATAATTTGGACGTCTCGTTGTTGTTATTATTGGATCGATCGAAACGAGTGTTAATAAATTAATTAAAAACGTTCGAGTCCTAAACGATATATAATTGCGACAATAAAATAGATTATTTTCCGCTAATTGTCGAGTATTTTTTCCGTTCGAGCTTTTCCCTCCCCGTTCCCCGTCTCGAAATTCTGACTCCGGCCCACTGTAATATTCTCCGCATGTCAGCAGCAGCAGCAGCAGCATATCGTTGTCGTTAAATATCCTATTTATCGCGCGTGTGTATACGTTTCATTAAATTAACGCCGCGTTGGTCATAAATTACGCGATTATCCAAATCCGGCATGCAAATGTGCGGTGGGGGTCATTTATCGAGCACAGTATTAGTGGTAGTAGTAGTAGCAGTAGTAGTAGTAATAGTAGTAGAAAGAGTGAGAGAGAATGAGACGGATATTATAGCCGAACGGACGGACGGACAACGGGATGAGGGGAAGGATTTCATTGTCTGAAAATCTCCGACGTTTTTTTTTTTTTTTATATATATAATTGTCGCATGTCGTAAAACAACCCTTTTTTTTTATTATTTCATTAAAATCCGTACGATTGACAAATCGTTTGTTAATTGCGATTTTTTTTTTTTTTACACACACACGGTGTGCGGTAGTTGCGCAGGTGCATTAAACGATCGTCGTCGGACACATTATGTGTGTAGAATCTCGTCGGGAGATTTCGATGGCGAGAGAGTAAAAAAAAAAAAAAAAAACGAACAAATCTAATAACACGACGCGCGCGGGCGTGCTAGAGAGTGTTTTTATTATTATTATTATTATTATTGAAAAGGGTCGTCGTACAACCCTTTTACATATGTATAATATATCGGAGCGAGAAAACGTATTTCGATTTATTTGATTTGATTTTTTTTTCTTTTTTATAAATGCGAACAAGACGCGCGCGCGCGCGCATTCTCGTCCCGCACATTGTTCGAATTATTTTAGAATGACGAAATATCACGGATATTCGTAATATAATAATCGCGAGGGCCGCCGCCGACCCCGTTTTTTTTTTCTACTCTCACAGTAACACGCGGGATGCTGCAAAAGTTTATTAAAAAAAAAAAAACACAACCCCCCAAACGATTCACGGTGTTGTGTGTATGTGTAATGCGTGCGCGCGGTAACGTTTTCGATCGGGAATACTGTAATTATCAACAACAGCCCGGCTATAGTGTGTTAATACGCGCGTTTGCATGTCGATTATTGCGCTGTGCGTTTTTAACAATATTAACGTTAATCATTATTTGCATCCCGTTGTTTCGTTGTATTTTACACCACGGAGAATCATTCGTTTCGGCGATTCGGAGGGGATGGGGATTTTAGCGCGTTTTTCACGATTTACCAGTGTTTTTTGGCGTGTCCGGGCAAAAGGGCTCCAAAGTGTGAACGGACGCTTTTTTTTTTTACCACCTGCTCGAACGACGTCGACGCGCGCCGCGTGTATAATACTGTAACGCCGGATTCAAACGTAATTCCTCTATACGACTTTGCGTTATATCGTCGTGAACTGTTTTTTTTTTTTGTTAATTGTCCGCGCGCCGTTACAGTTAATGGAAAACGCGATATTCGAAATGCAATAATACACAGGACCGCGGCGGAATAGTGAGGGGAGCATTGGCGTTGATCTCGAAACGGCCGTTACTGTAAACGGGAAGAGATATATATTATATAAGCCTCCGACAGAAAAAAAACGCTGTCGTTGACAGCGTTTCTTGAACACAACGACTACTTCGACGCCTAATGTAAAAACACAAGTAATATTATTGGAATTTTTTTTTTCTCCATTAGGAATTCTCACGTCGATTCGTAACCGAAAGTTGTCGACGTTATATTTTTCTGCGGTGTGTCGACGACGAACCGGAATGATTATAATATTATTATAATATAACATACAACTACAGAATCGCGACACGCATTATCGTTACCGACCCCTTATATTTCATATAAAAATATATACAGTTTCGGTGTAGATTGCATCACACACGCCGCGTCGCTTCATCTCACGTCGCGATCAATACGCGTCACGGTATACGATGATACACCTCTGTTGCTGACCGGTCTGACGATGCGCTGATCTGGTGTTATCTGCTACATCAGACACTGCACTGATGTAACATCGCCCGTAACGTTCTCACTATTCCGCCGCCGAAGAAGTGGAGCGGCAACGTAACGTTATACCGCGCATTGTTATAAGATCCGACGGAGAGAAATTCGCGCGATCCGTCTCATCGTGTCGGTCGCGTTGTGTTACGCGCGGGGGTCTGAACATGTGCAAGGACACGGAGAGAAGAAGAAGAAGAAAAAAAGGAATTTAATTAAGTCCACTCGACGACGACGTATTTTTTCTTTCGTCTATACCATCGATTTGATTTGGAAAAACGTGAGTTGTCCATTACTCGCTATGAGTAAACGTGAACCGTCGACGAGTTAAAAACGCAGTGTCTCCTCAAAGACGACGATACGGCGACTCTGGACGCGGTAAACACGTTATAATATCCCATCGATTATAAGATAAAATAATTACGGGAGGTGTGTGTGTGTAGTCGTGTTCGAACTCTATTAAAAAAGACAAAAAAAAGACAAAAACCAATTTTGTAGATTGGATTTTAGTGAACACTTAACGACATTTTTTAGAGTAAGAGAAAAAAAGTATTGAGTACTGCGAGTGGTCAACTTTTTTATTATTGACAACGACCACTCGAAAATATTACTTAGCCTCCCGCATTGAGTTACCGTATTTTCGACTGCGTCATTATGAGCAAAACTCCTCACGATCCCACCGATAATTATGAAAAAAAAAAAAACGCTATTAAAGTATACTAAAATTTTGTCTAACACTCGTAATATCAAAACTATATATATATATGGATCCACAATTTTAACACCATAATCTATTATCATAAATGTTTCATCTGGAATCAATAGTGAAAACTTTTTTTTTTTTTTTTATACAATCCAATACACGTAATAATCACAATGACATCAGGAAAAATCGCCACTCACCCCAATGAAACTAATCCGAAGGTGCTTCTGCCGGCGACGCTCCTAACTTAACCAACGCTGAGCGCAACCAACCACAGCGGCCAACCGCTGATCTTAAACGGAACGTAGCGTGTATTGACACGCGATAATATTCGTATTCGTACAATTGTTCGTCGTCGTCTTGCAAATATCCCGGTGCGTCAAACGCTTTACACAAACGTTTATAGTGTCGGTGAATATAATATTATCGTGTATGGTGTACGCATACGAAATATCGGCGGAGGAGTTTCTTTTATGCCGGACAGAAGGTATTTTCTTGACGGGAAAGGGGAAGGGGGAAAAATGAAATAAATTCCGTATAATATATAAGCACACTGTTTACAAGACGGCATAATAATTGTGTATACGATAATATTATTTACGCGTTGTAAAGGAAACGTGAAATATTGTGGCGCGCGAAATCGTCTCTTTATCTTTCCATTACAATACGGCGTGTAAGTCGCAAAAATTAAGAAATACATTTATACTAGTCACAATGGACACACTTCAAAAAGAGCGCTTATATATATATATAAATATTATAAGCGTTGTAAATCATTTACGTCAGCCCGGCGAACGCTTTTCTCAGAGACGCCGTATAACATATACGGAATGATTTATGATCGTTTTTTCCTCGGGGGTTTTTTTCCTCTTCTCTTTTCACCATCAAAGTGTATTGAGTGTTGAGTGCGAAAAAAAGAAAAAAATAATAATAATAAAAACGACATTACACGGAATAAAAACATTCGACGCGTTCTTATTGAAACGGCCGCGTCGTCGTGTACATTGCGCACCGGTATAATATATATGTTTACGTATATTCTCGTATATATTATAATATATTGTACATATTATATTTATATAATATAATAAAATATATTGCGCGAGTCAGCGTCGGCGACTCTTTTGTCCAGAGAAAATACGATTTTTCGGTGTTATTTTTATAATATGATACGCGCCACCGTCATTCGCCGTCCACGCAGTGAAAGGACGTGCTTTTTTTTCACTCAAATCCCCGGTGTATATATATATATATATATATATAACTGTGTTGGATCGCTCGCACGAAGCGTCACACGTATTTATTTCGTTTAATGGTCGAATATTATAATATATCGGAATCGACTCGGTCAGGGATTTTTCTTTGTGTGGGACGACACACTGAAGGATTATTGTATACGCTTTAGTATACAATATTGTGTGTGTGTGTTTATTCTATACATATATACCAAAACATTGTGATTCTGTTAATCTCATTGAAAATTGTCTGCATTTATTATTCGCATTAAATTATTCTAAAACGGATCGCATTTAACGTTTCATTGCATATTTTTCCCATAATTCATCTTTTTCGAGTTCCTTTTCCATCGGACGTTGGAAATTATCGTCTTCGTTTCTGGGTGCAAATGAATAGTTTCCCGGTGTTGTATCGCACGAACCGTTAAATCTCGCAGCCTGCAACTAGTTCTACGAGGTGTTTCCCCGTTGTTTCTCTTTCCGCGAATTTTTTTCCTCCTGTTATTGTCAAATGTTGATATTTCTCACCCCGCAGCATTTTAAGCCTTATTCTAAGGTTTCGGACAGCTAATATACACCATTGCATTCACCTGACAGCTCTAACGCCGGGATCTCTCGAATTCGTTATAGGTACGCGTCCATTCTCGACGGTGCCTTCGATGTACCGAGAATTTTATCTACTATTAAATCCTTTCGTACCGAAAAGAATCCTTTCTTACAAACGGTATATTTACGATTTTTATTTCAGTTGAGATTAAGTCGATAAAGGAAATCGTTTCTTTTACACATCATAAAAAAAAAAAAAAGTCAGCGAGCTCGCGGGGTGTTGTGAATGTGTCGGTTAAATGAATTAATTGGATAAAGACTTTCAGATTTTTTTTTTTTTTAGGCGCTTTTAAGAAAACCGAACAACGACACTTTTAAAGCACTGTTGCTAAATGTTTTAGCGTTGTTGACAACATAATTTTAGATGCGACAGCTGCTGCAGCCTCCAGCGGTAACGAGCGTTTTGTTTTACTATTTCCGGCAATCGATTATTATTTTCATAGCATAGAGTGAAAATCCATTGTGGGCATTCGCGCAACGTGTCCGAAGGTTCAAATCTTCCGTCAAACTGCAATTCATTAATAATGTCGAGTTGTTAAAAACTAATCACTGACCCGGAAAGAACGCTTATTCGCGTTCGCGACAATTGAGCCGGCCACCGAGAATAGTATCGAATGCGAATGTTTCCTACACGGGCGTTCGCTAAGAAAACGACGTGTGCTGCGTGTCAGACAGCGAGTGAAAAGCGCTCGTGACACGACGGAGACGCGTGCGGACGGTTAAAAACTCGCAGCCGCCGCGGAACGCGGACGCGCGCGGTAGTATTATTATTAACGTGTGGTGCGCTGTGCGCGTGTATTTAGCGATTTCGTCAAAAACGACGCGTGTGAGAGGGTAATTTTTTTTTCCGGGTCGTTCGCTGAAAAAAAATAAAAATTCAAAATCCACTGTAAACGCGAACAATACGTAAAGAATACCGTTACGCGCGCGCTCGCGTCATCGCGGGATCGATCATCCGTCAAACAGCGCTGAAACGGAGAAAAACAACGTATTTCCGTATTTGGCCCCCCACACCCCGTTCCGCCGCTCGCGACGAGCGGTCGTCGTTTTTTTTCTCTGCCCGATACACACGTCGATTTAATAACGGATCGATGACATATTTCGCGATTGACCCGCCGTCACCACCGGCTTCGTTTTCTATTCAATTTTCTTTTCACTCTCTCTTCTCTGTAATAATAAAAATGTATGTATTATTATGCGCGTCGGTACTCGATATATTTATATTATACGAAATGGTCATAATGACCGTGAAATATGCGCGTGTGGAGAGATTTCGCGTGGCGGCGAGGGGAAACGCGAGCGCGCGACAAAAAAAAAAAGTGACGAATTGGTGACACGCGCGTGTACTCGTGTAACTGTTTGCGCTATTGTTCGGTTTTTGACTCCTCTGATTTTTCGCGTATTATAATAACCGGCGTTGCTCTTTCTTTCTTTCTTTTTTTTTTTTTTTTTTTGACTCTCTCCCCGTCGTATTATCAATTTTTTTTTATTTCTATACTCCTGGCCCGTTAGATATCGGTAAAATGCCACGGGCGTCGTCGGACGAGAGTTAGTGAACTGTTGCTTTTACAATAATAATAATAATAATAATAATAATAATAATAATAATAATACTAATAATATATCGGTTGCAATCGGAAGTCAACCGTGAAAACAACGAGAGAGAGAGAGAGCGAGCTATACGTATATTTCAACGACATCTCGGCGATGACGGGAGGAGGAGGAGACGATCGACGAAGAAGAAGAAGAAAATTCGTCCGTTTTTCTACAACAAATGTCGTAATCGGTTTTTCCGAAATTTCTTCTTGTGTAAATAATTAATATTTACAAATAATTCTGCGGTGGTCGGCAAACCTTGTGGATCTGTCGTGAAGAATCAATTTGGAAAAAAAATAAAATAAGATGTAACCCCACAACGGTGTATTGAAACGGTATTAAATCGTCGTTCACTTTCTCCTTGGCGGTTTTTTTTCTTTTTCCATTAAACTTGCGCGAAAATCTAAATAATCGAATGTACGCGTGACTTCTTGCTCATTAAATCACACGGTCGATTTCAATTATCTCGCGATTGATTTACTGTTATTGCGGCGCGTATTATTATGGTAAAAACGTCAGTGAAAGATGACAACAGTACGTACACTAAAAATATACAATAACAAGAAAACGCCAATGTTGAGCTATATAAGTTTATATATATATATATTATATTATATAGAATCGTTATAATGTGTATACATGGATAATATTTAAAAAATATTTCTTAAAAAAAAAAAAAACTTATAAATTATTGTAATTAATAATATTACGTCAACACGCGTCGTTTATAATAATATATTTTATACAGTGTCCGTATATGTGTTGTAATAATAGTATTATTATTATATAATATAAATCCGACGTTTTAAATTGATTGTTCAACGTGCAAACGCAATTCATTTATACAAACCCCCCCCCCCCGTATATTATAATAAATTAATAATAATATGTTTTACGCATATGTAAATATATATATATACAAAGAAGTAACAAAAAACTAAAACTAATTAATATCGTAAAAACTATAGGTATACACACACCGCGTAAGCGCAACGAGTTTTGTCTTTTTCTTTATGTTAACGGACACTGAAATCGTATAAGTCGCATATGCACATTGAAAAGTTTATTATTTATTTATTTTTTCTGTTATATATGAATAATTGATTTGAAATATGCTATTAGAAAACTATGTAATCGAATGTATTTGAAAATAATTTTATTACGTCTCTCGGATACAATTCCGCAGTGTACGTATATATATATATATATAATACGTACGGTGTTTAATAATAAACAAATAACACATATTTTGAAGTGTGTATATTCGTATGCGGACAAAAAGAATAATTAATACTCATCGTGACAATTATTCGTAAACTCTACGATAAAACGAATTGTTCCAACTGTATATTTCGACAATTCAATCGCATGATATTTAATTTCCGAAAACAAAAAGAAAACATCTACAAACGAAAACATACGCTATTTATAACACGTCCCTTTATTTTATTCAAACACGTCTAAAAACAAAAAACGGCGTGTTTGTTTTTGTTTTTTTTTTTTTTAATATAATAATAAAATACAAATTTAAATGGTCAAAACTATCCGATCGAAGAAAGTAAGTTTCGCCTAAAATATATATATGTATATAAAAACACACGTCACACCGAAAAAAAAAAAAGTGTCCGAGAATTAGCGTCTAATAATTTAATCTCCTTTTCACGTCTAAATCCGTGTCGGCGATTGCGCCGCGTTCTTGGTTTCTGTATGTACGAGATTTGTCTTGATAATCTCTGATACGGTCGTTGTATCTTTCGATCTGTTCTTGTAACATCCTGTTTTCCATCTGTTCGTAAAAAAAAAAAAACAAAACAAAACAAACGTTATTAATTTTCTACGCGGCGATTTCGAATATTCCCAATCGGTTTGAATTCATCTTTTTAAACGTTTTAATAAATCCGTTTAAAACGGGGGGGAGGGGGTTTTACGAGTTCGGTTCGACGTAAAAAAAAAAACTATATTACTGTATAGCTGTGAACAAACAATATCGCGTAATTCGTTTTCTAAACGTCCAGAGGACGTTAAAAAAAAAAAATCGAAAAAATATCGTTTCACGTAACGACTGTTTTATATCGTATGTGTCGCGTTGTCGTTTTCGTAGTGAACAAATCACGTCGCTTACCGTTGCTCGTTCCTCGTCGAACTCCAGACAACCGGTACCGTCCAATTTGTCCAGAGCAATGCGGCCTTTCCATCGCACGCATACCCCGTTCATTATGAAATGCGACAGTATGTGAACCTGCGTGGGCAAAAGACGAATCGATCGCAATCGGTTATTGTGTTAGGCGTAATAAATAACAAACAATATGAGAAAAAAGAAAAACAAGGCTTAAAAAACGCGCGGCGATTATTTAAAAAAAAAAATAAAAATCGATCCATCGACATTTTCGGAATTTTTTTTCTTTCTTTATTATCAAACATTTCCGATAGATATTTCTATTTAAACGTTATATAGAAAATATTATTGTTATTATTATTAAAAAAAAAAAAACAGTTTTTTGTATAATACATTGTTTTAAACACGATATGATATTTCTGTGCGGGCCGTAATATATATATATAAACGTTTTTACTGTCGGAACATTTTTTTTTTTTTTTTTTGTAATCCGTACAGCGTTTTGTATAAATTATTATTATTTTTGACAATAAACTACAAAAACCAAAAATAACGACTATAATAACATAGGATTGTTATTATGACGGCCACGTTATATGCGCACACTGCGCCGTATAAGAGCCGAAATCGATAAATATTTCATTTATTTCTTTCACTCGAAATCATTATTATCAACTCTTCGCAGTTATAATCGTCCAGTTTTTAGTCTCGCGAGACACACACACACTGGACAGACGAATATTTTTATCCTTATAACTGTTGTTGTAAAAGATAAAAAAAAACTCGTTTAATATCCATACACAACGACGGTTTGGCTTAAACAATTATTTTGAAAACAATAAATTACACGAAAATCTCGATTTCTACAATAACGAAAAAAATCCGACATTTTTTTTTTTTCCCTAATCCAATCAATAGGTTCCTCGATATGTTTTATTCGACGAGGTCACTGTTTGTACGAGTACATTTATATATATATATATACGTACACTGTGGGCGTAATACTTTTCTATTCTTCGAACGAAAATCCGAAATATATCGTATATATATAAAAAAAAAGAGAGAGAGAAAAATCTCTTTCGAATTCGCTATTTTCATATAGAAAATCGTTTTCTCCGTTTTTGTTGTCGTTTACCGTCGACGATAACACGTGTATAAAAAAAAAAAAATTGTTTTTTTTTTTTTTAAATTCCAGCCCGGCGATACCGTCGCATATTGTCGACGACAGGCGCGCCTGTTCTCACTCTCTATATAATATACGTTTTTTTTTTTTTGTCTTTTTTCATTCGTAAAAGTATTCGAAGACGAGAAAAAATAATCGATTGCGCGGGGCTTCGTCGTCCAAAAAACCGAGACGTACCGCAACATAATGAACGACGAATATACGGGATTGAATAATAAATAATAAAAATACGCCGAAGCTGTAGCAGGTGTGTGTGTGTGTGTATACGAGGAACGAATTAGAGAGGAGGAAAAAAAAAATTATATTATTACGGAGGAGGACGCGTCGACGACGGTGAAACGGGCGCAACAAACAGTCGCCGCCGACAAGACCGTAAACAACAATTTATGCGTGTGACCCCCCCCCCCACCCACCACCGTCACCCATGTATTATATAATTGTGTGCAATGCGTTTTGGGAGGAGTAATCGCGGAGGGACCTAAACGTGCCGACGCTCAAAACCGGTACTTACGAAAAAAAAACAAAATCGTCGATAAATTGTATCGGCCGAAGACGCAAATGCGTCTCCTCATTATTATTATCATTATTATTATTATTATTATTATTATTATTATTATTATTATTATTATTATTATTATTATTATTATTATTATTATTATTATTATTATTATTATTATTATTATACGGCTATAGCTGGTGCCGATGCTATTCGCTCCGCTGCTCGGTCGATTTAATATTTTCGAGTGAAAACGCGTTTCGTCTCTTTTCCATCGTCTTCTCGTTTTTATAATTTTTAAATTTCCACGAAAAAAAAAACCGAACGAACGAGCTAATAAAAAAAACGTAATAATAACAACAACAACAACAACGCAATTTACGGCGTCACGGGTAATTTTTTTTTTCTCGTCCCCTCCGAATCGTATATCACATGAGATACCGCGCGGCGCACAAATTGAAAAACGTATCATTTATACATCCCCAGAAAGAATAATAAAAAAAATCTCTATAAGTCTCGGCGAGTATGGGTTAATAACAATAAAAATAACAATAATAATAATAATTATTATTATCATTACACTGTCTGGCACATATGCACTTAAATCGAGAATTGGCAATATAAAAACGCCATTGGTCTCCCAAATTGCTTGAGAAATGAAATTTAATTCGATTTTTTTTTTTTTTTTTTTTAATATTCCAGTGATATTTTTGTTATATTTCAATATTTCTTTTTGTTTCAACACGAAAACGTTTTGCGAATTTCGCAATTTGTCGATCCGACATCCGAACAGTACATTTTTTTCACGATTTAATTTCATTTCGACACTACTAACTTTTATCGACGGTGTAAAGTGCAAAATGAGTACTTTTTTTATATATATATATATATTTCGTAAGAAATGAAAAAATATTCGTAAATACATGATATTAATGGAAACAACGCGAAGAATTTTGGATCGAAATAAGCGCTGAATTGACGGAAATTAACGGAAATCACGGATGTACGCAAGTACTCCGCACAATTGGCCGTAAAACAAATGTAGAAAATATCTCAGCCAACGACGAATATTTCCGTGGGGGGAAACAATTAATTATTACTACGGTATTACGTTAAATTTATTAGATTTTTACGACTTTTTATTAATTATTATTCAACTACTCGACAATACGATTTTACCGGTTTAATATGATATTCGCTTTATATTTTAATTATTATACTGTCCGTCTATATAATATTACATAGCGGGCAGGCTATAGAGAGAGAGAGAGAGCTGCGATTCGCTCCCACCACAACGGGGATTTTGTTTTTTTCCGACACATTCATCGAGAAAACCAGAATGACTCCTTTCAGAGCTCCGCGGCGGAGATGGTCTATTGACCTAGAACTTCAATTTGAAGTAGAATAATAAAAAAAACCGTTTTCGATAATAATCGTAACCCGGATTATTATAATATATTTCTCCTACCCTTCCCCATCCGTCCATCACGTCTATAACATACACGAAACGCGCAGCGTGTTTTTTTTTCCATTTTTATACGCTCGTGTTCGAACGTTTATAAATAATATCGAATAATAATATATTACGCGAGTTTCGGTCCATTCGAATCACTCCTGTTCTCCGGTCCGACGTTATGTTATCGTGTATGAACACATTTCGTTCGGATTACAAACAGTAATAATAATACATTTTTCTCCCCTCCGCCTCCTCCGGCGCTGTCCGGGAATAAATGTTTTGTTTTTTCTTCTATTCGAAATTTTCGATACTACAGGTCTCGTCGTTTTGTTTTTGTTTTACGACTGATCTGTACCACGTCGCAAATATACGCGAATACCTAACTAAAAAAAAAACTTTTCGTCCCCTAGAAAGTTCGGTACAAAACAAAAAAAAAAAAAAAATTTTTTTTTTTTTTTGTATAATTATTTACATACACGCTCGTTTTAATGGGATGAAAAAAAAGCCCTCCGATCCTTTTGTTTATACGCTAACGTCCAATTAAGCGCGAAAACCGTACGAACACCAACTGTAAACAGAAAAGCATTGTTTCTACAAAAACCTATTGTAAAAAAAAAAAAAAATCCGCCGACAAACACGCGTGCCACGTGCTCACAAGACGCGCGCGTTTCTCTCGTTAGCGTCCGCGAAATAAAACAAAACGAAACGGGTTAGAAAAAAAAAAAATCAACACAATAAACCGCGCTTTCTTCCCGCGGTCCATTGTCCACGCCTCGTAATCACGACGTCGCGCACGCGAGACGATACGATTTTCTCCTGTCCGCTGACAATCGTCACCGCAGCGTGCGCGTGTATTAATTATATAATATATATCTCGATCGGATTTCGCAAAACGTACGAATTATCGTATTAATTTATGAGCTGCTGCTGCTGAACGTACTCATTAATACTATATGAGTTGCTCTCTCACTCTCGTTATACAGCGGACCACTGCGTCGCGGCTATTTGACAATACACAGAACGAATCCTCGAACCGTTTGACATCGTCAATAACAACGTCAAACGTATATTATTTCGGAATTGTTCTTTGCGCGTTTTTGCGCTGTGCCTTATACGGGTAACGCTCGTTCTGTTCTCATAATACGTTATTTGCAACGCCCCTATCCGTGTCGATTTATTTAAAACGGACTGCAAGTCGGCGAACCGTTACATCCGAAATCTCTCTACAAGCTAGTAAAAGCCTCTTTTATAATTCCATTAGAAATGTGAATTTTATCGCTAGGCGCTCGAGTCTTCCTAACACTCCCACGCATCCCCTAATCGCGCGTACGGTTCGTTGGAATTTTATGTTGTCCGTGGTCACGGCGAAAAGTCTCGTCTTGTCGCGTGTTATTTAAGCGAAAAGAAAGTTGTGCAGCGCGTAGAACGAAAATTGCGTAGAGAAAAAAAAACATACGAATTAATGTTAAGTAATAATAACAGAGTCGAACGTCTATAACTCCCTTCTCTATCCGTTTCGTTTGATAAAGAGTTTTTTTTTTTTTTTTTCGTCGAAATCCTTCTTTCTTCGAAACGCTTTTTCGTCAAACCTTTACAACCGTCTCGTGTTCGAAAACCGGACTTTTTCTTTCTCTCCCGTGCGCGTTGTTCGTTAAACGAATTCCTGCGCACTAGCGTATTACGTACGATTTTTTGGGGGAAAAAAACGCGTTGATTTATATATTTATATAAGTTATATATTATTTCTCGGGACGTTCGATTAAACAGCGGCGGCGACTGTCCACGAAATTTTCGCCTCGAAACTGCCGGGATTATATAATATACGACAATATATAATAACAAAAACTCATTTATTTCTTCAGCGCGCCGTGTATTGATCCTCCCGCGGGTATAATAATAACAATAATACACACACACACAGATATAATACGACGTTGTTGTATATAAATTTACAAAAAAAAAAAAAAACTACTCTTTCCTTTCGTTCGTCCGGGTGGGTTTAAGTATAGTTTTTCAGAGGCGATGTACCGCGCGGGGATAAAAACGCGCACTGTTGTGATGCTGCGTGAATGCGAATAGTAATCGATCCCTTCCGAGACCTCCGGGAGTAAACAACACAACCCTTTTTGATCCGCGCGCGAAATGTTTAAATGGCTCTAAAGTCACGCGGAGAGAAGAAGAAAAAAAAAAAAAAAGAAATACGGATCAACGTCAAACAACGTGCCAACAATATTTGATATAATAATAATAATACGCCACACACACACACACGCGCGCGCGCGCTTATAGAAATCTGTCGTATTTGTATCACATATTATACTACTTTGGAAATGATTCCTTGTCAGCGCGTGTAAGGGGATTCTCGTATGGGACTACACACTGCAGTGTGTGTGCCGCCCGGTCCATTCTTAATCAACTCTCATCAGCTGCCGGAGTTTTAAATTCACTGCGCGTAACACGCGGCCCCAAATTATATAATATTATATTATACGCGCCTCGTGGAATTTCTTCTTTAAAACGTCGTCGTCGAGTTATATTATATTATATCACGCGCGTATACATATATATATTGTTATATAGATAATAATAATAAAAGCGCGTACAAAATGAAAAATCTTTTCATTTTTTTTTTTTTTTCAATAAACGTCTCGTCGTCACGTATCATCCGCGATGTATACAAACGACGACGACGTTATGTTTGCTATCGTTCGAAAATATTACTTTTTTTTTTTTTTTTCATTTCTTTATACGTTACAGTTAAAACCCGTCAAAAATCCGAGCATTTCAATCCGAAATTCTTCGTCTTATTAATAATATAAACGCTCCTTAATACACGCGCGTGTAACGAACCAAACTCCGCATTCCGATTTGCATAAACAACGCGTACTGTAGTAGAAATGATTCATGCGAAAACTATTCAGAACACGATTGAAACGTATTCGGGGGAATCTGTACGTTATATTATATGGTAGGGGATATGAAATTTATCATTCGATAATCGTAACAACTCTTCCGCGACTTAAATGTATCAAAGTCAGTCGTATTTTATATTGTTTTTTTGTTCAATAACGACGGCATACATTTCATGAGGAAATTTCTAATTCTCCTGAGCGCTTTCGTCCGTCTCGTTACTCCAACGTTTCAATGTACCGGGCGGGTAAACCTTTCTTCGGCGACGCATTATAGCCTAACGGTTAGCAAACCGAAAAAGAATTTATTTTGAAATCGATAGTGACGTTGAAACCGAAAACCTAATTGATTGGGAAAAAGTCTATCGAATTCATTTTCTTCTATGAAAACGATTCAATATCAACTACGTTTGGTTCTACGTATACATACACGCGATCGGTTATTTTCCTCCGTGAATTTAATTAAATCGACAATTAAGGAATCGTCTTGGAACAGTTATCGGTGGTGCAGCGCACGCGTAAAAATGTATTAATCATCATCCCGGGATTGATTCATTAGCTGAAAAAAAAAGAAAAAAACGAAACGCAGCAACAGATTTCTCGTTAAAAATCAATTTTCGTGATCGAAACCCCCCCCCTCCGTATTTCTTACGAATTTCGTTAATTTAACGCGTTTAAAATTATATTAATATACGTAATGGTAAATAACGCGAAGTTTTAAAATGCGACAACAATTAATAAAATTCTGTTTTTTAGTTAATTATTAATTAAGCGACAAAAAAGAAAAAGCAAAGTTTCTGACACGCGAAACGAAATAAAATCGAACCGTATATTTTTTTTTAAATTTTTTCAAGCGGTTATCAAATGGTTCGTCGTGTCGGTTCCTTTTTCGAGTCAATAAACCGACGAGTACTACGTCGTAGCGCGTTTCGTTATTGAATTTCGCGAAAAATTAATTTTTTTTTTTTTTTCATTATTGTTATTAATTCGAATTCTCGTCGTATTTTTTTTTTTTTTTTTGACGTAATATTTTATGTAAAAAAATATTAGAAAAACCGATGGCGGGGGAAAATCGTTTCCCATATCGTATGCCCCCCAGTGTGATTACACCGCCGTTCGCTGTATATACAACAGTGGCGCGCTAAACCGCGAGTGCGCTCGTTCGAATATATAATATGGTACTCGTCGTATAGTAGTGCGGCTAAAAACAACAATTATTATTAATGTAATAATAACGTTGTAACACCAGCGGCTACTACGGCGAATGGGAAGAAATTAAACGAAAAAAAAAAATAAATAATAATAATAATAATAAATAATTCGTTCCCGCTGCGATCGTACTCTCGCGCGTACGCGCGTTCGTCTCAATTATCGCGGCCACCGGGTCTCATACACTCTCAGTTCGCTATTTAATACCGTACGTATTAATAATAATAATAACAATAATAACGCGATACACACGCGCACAATAAACGGACATGATAAAAACGTTATTTCTCTTTTGTTAAGTGTCCGACGCGAGCGCGCTGGGGGATAATATCAAACAGCGCAGCGATGTAACGACATAAACGCGGCCCGTCGCAGTCGTTCACACAAACGGACCGACCGAAACGATAAATTTATTTTTTTAATTTTTTTTTTCTTCTATCAAAAAGGGTTCGGACATTATACGTTTATACACACACACACACACGACCCGTTTAAATAACGAAAAACCCTTTTACCGACGCGCCGTAATTAGATTTGTCACGAGTAGGTTTTTTTTTTTCTACGCGTCGCGCGAACGCGTCCGAGTCATAAATCTGTGCGCGCGCGTGTGTAGAACACGCGGCCGTCCTCGTAACGCGTACAATGCGATGATATGCACACACACGATGCGAGTAATCCGCGTGAAACGGCCGAAACGGTATCTCTCAATCGGACAAAAAGAAACGGAAAATTGGCCGGAACGGGTTTACGCGCAATATCGTACGACGACTATGATGTGTATAACGCATCATCCGTACCGATGCTGCTGCTGCAAGAGCAGGAGGTGGTGTTTTAAATGTCGAAAAATCCGTGTGATTTATACTCGTATATACATATAAATTTATGATAACGTTCCGGCGTGACAACGCGTTTTAACCGGTTACGCGCAAAACCAACGTGGAAACGTCGCCTTTCCAATGCGTCTTTCGCAACACTCTTCTATCGGAAACAACGGCAATCTGTTTTATTCTAAACGCCCGCGTTTCGGGATCCGTGCAATACGACTGCGGGAAACCGACGTGATAATTCGCGTTCTTTCGTTGGCACGCGCGACCGTTGCTCGTGAATTTCGTCAATTCCGTAACACGTTTTGTTCATTCCCGTTACCAACTCGCTCGCTATATGTGTATACACGTATAATTTTCTTTTTCGGTCAGAATTCGTTCTATTATCGTGTGTGGAGACTGAGAAAACGATAATTCCCGTCCACTCAAAATCCTATACGGCGCTCCGTTTTCTCATCGCTATATATACTCAATATTACGCGAACCCCACCAATATTACTTTTTACGCCTCTCGCATACGGTCTGCTTATAACGATAACATTAATAAATATACATATATATATATATACGCTCAAATTATGATTTGTGTTGTTTTCCATGATCCAAAGTTCACGACGAGAAAAATCAGCCACCGGTCCCCAACGAAGAGAGAGAGAGAGAGAGAGCATCGTCGTTCGACGACGTTTTGTTTCCCGACTCCGGTTATTATCGGCGTCGTGCGCTGTCCGACATGCGTCCGTTGTGTAAATACCGTGTGTAAACGCATTGTGCGTACACGCGCGCGTCGCGGCGTGTCAAACACACCGTGGGGAGGAGAGGAGGAGACGACGAATTCCGGGTTTAGTGATTCGGAAGTGAAACGCGTCCGACAGACAGGGCCACCCCGACGACGAAGACGATATTATACCGGACGGTGGATTTTTCTCCTCTCTCTTTTTTTTATTTTCACACAAATGCGCACACGTACAATATAATATTGTATACGAATACGAGAGAAAAAAAAAATAATAATAATAATAATATACGACACGAACGCGCGTGTACGTATTATATTATAATACGAGTTTTCGGAAGCCACCGGACCGGAGAGACACGCTCGTGGTGGTGAGTGGCCGGTGTACATATTTCGCGGTGGCCGTATCATAAATAAATATGATGGAAAAGACAGTGTTGTTCGAAGAGAAATCGGATATGTTTATTCGATCTTCAAAAAAAAAAAAAAACAAACAAACAAACCCCTCTCGTCGTCGCGTATTAATCGTGTAATATATTTATTATTATTATTTTTTTTTTTTTTTGCGGTTTGCGCGCTGCCGAGTTAAGGCGACCGGCGGCGGCGGTTTCGCCGGGTCTCCGCGCGCCGTATCGTGTGTCCCGTGATTTTTTTTTATTTTTACTCTTTTATCGTAATCGAAACGATACGCGACGAACTTGTGTGGCTGGGGCTGGGCGGGCGGGAAATTGAGAAAACCAACTCGGTCGCGCGTAACACTATTTGCCTCGTGTGTCAAACAGAATATATAATATACGAATAATAATAATAATAATAATAATAATATTATTATTATTATCGTTTTACGTTGCACCTCTTGCGGGGGGGGGGAGAAGTTTTTTTTTTAATTAATTATATAAATAAAAAATATATATAAAATAAATAAATATACACACGTATATCAAAATGTATATTTGAATATAAAAAAATAAATAAATCCAATGAGTATTAAATAAAATAAAAGAATTTTGTTGTATATATTATATATTACTACCGGTTTCGACAAAAAGTCATCATCAGGTAAAATTTAAAAAATACAACAACAGAAAAATATAATAAATGAAATCGACTGAGCGAGAAAAAAAATACATAGAGAAAACAATGAATATTACAATAAAAAGGCAAGGAGCTTAAAATAAAAAATTATATAATAATAAAATATTATATACTAAATATTATATAATATATTTATATTCCTTTTTTGTTTTTACTACTTTGTTATTAATTATTTATATAAAAAAAAAATTATCGTTTGTCGCAGAGGGCTGGCGAAGAAGATCGGATGAAAAATTTACAATATTTCGCCGGTTTTTATTTCCTTTAGACTTTTTAACGGAGAAAACGACGTGAAAGTTTCACAGGGAAATAAACAAAAAAAAAACTGTCAATCGGTTTCGGGAAAAATACACACACACACACGAAACAGAACGCTCGATTCACTCAGTGTTGTTCTTTTTCTCTGTTGAAACATCGCGTCTATGATTTTTGAATACGAAAACGCGAGCCATACGCGTAACTGTGTACGCTTACATTTCACCGCAGAAAAAAGTTTATATATGACCGACCGTATGACGGTTGTGATGCGATTGGCGACGAGACAAATTTTTGTCGGTAGGAGAGAATTTTTTTTTTTGCAATTAATAACGAATTAGTTAAATCCGTGATTGTGCTCAGACGTTTTGAAAATAACGTATTATAAGAGAATGAAGTGGGGGGGGGGTTTTAATATTTGATTCGTGGATAAAGTACACCTCAAATTTAATAATAATAATAATAATAACCCCACCTCCAACTGCCCGGAGTTTTTTTTTTTCTTTTTTATTTTATAATCAGTCATCCTGTTAATATTGTACCGAAGTGAATATGATTAAAAAATAATAATTAATCCCGCCGTAACGAGGCTAACCTCACAAAAAAAGAAAAAAAAAGTTCGAGTTCGTGTCGTGCGTCGTGACGTATTCGTTATCGTTCGATTCGAGCGATCTTTTTTTGTTTTTCGTATTAATAAATTACACAAATTATAGCTTTATTATCGATATTCGTTTCTCCCCCCCCCCTCCCTCCGAGTTAGAGTTTACAGGAATTGAAATAAATTTCAAATTATACAATTCTAGTTGACACTGACGGCGAAACAAGTGTTGGTCATTATTATAATAATCGGTAAACACTATTCGGTTTAAAGATATTTCGTTAATCCTAAGACACGGGCTTTATTCGATTTATATGTTAAAAATGTACAAACGCTTCTTCCCCTGACGAATTGACGCTGCGCGTCCGCCGTCCGGTCTGAGTACGCAAATGCGTCGAACGGCTCCGGTAAATAATACGAAAATATCCAAACCTTAAAATAGCCGCACAGCGCGAAACAACTCGTGTGTGTGTGTGTGCATAAAAAATAAAAATTTAATTGAATAATAAAAAATAGATTTTCACTTTTAATACATACGAGTGTAATTTATTATATAAATATAACGCGCGCGCGTGTTATTATTAGTTTTCTCTGCGTTACGGTGGAATGGGAACACCGCACTGCGCGCCCCGTTACTGTGATTAATTCATTGATGTCGATATTGAAAAAAAAATATATTTATAGCTCGTTAACACACATAACGTGAATAATAAAATAAAAAAAAAAGAATACGCGTAAGTAAATCGCGTGCGTATTATTTACACACGTCGAAAAACCGATCGCGAGACGAATCGCGCGCGACACGAAGCGAAGTGATAAACAGTTTTTTTTTTATTTACGCTCGCGTCCGTTCACCGGCCGTTTTGTACACGCGTGTATCATTTGAATAACGTGTACGATTTCCTGGGGGCTCGAAGAGCGCCGAAACGACGGCATAAAATTACTTTTTATTATCGTGCATTACGCGCGCGTATATTATATAAAAAAAACGTATACGACACGGGGACGATGTGGAACAAAAGGGTTGCACATAAACGGACTCGGGCTGCTGCTGCTGCTGCTGCTGACAGATGTCTGTCCGCGTGATAAACACGAGCGCGTTTTATTACATTATAGACTTTGAAAAAAAAAACACGAGCATTTAAAATACCATTCGGTTTGATTGAATTCCGTTTCGTTTCGGTTACACAGTGTGCGTAATAATAATAATAACACTCGGCCGTAGTAATAATTATGTACGCGATTTTTTCGACAATTTTTAAATTTTATGTTACTCGAAACGTTAACGGACGTTTTAAACGGTTAACCGATATAATATGTCGTCGAGACGAATATTTTTGATAAAAAACAAAATACGCTTTTGTCCTGTCGTCGCAATCACTCGACGACGGCAAAACGCATATTATTTATACTCGCCGCGTTGTGTGTACAGTATATATATATATATTTTTTTTTTTTATTATTATTAACTATTTTCAATCAAAACACTATTAACCACGGCTCGACGATAAAACTAACAGAAAAAATATTAACAGCGCCGCGGCGTATGATAAAAAATAAGAAACGGTTTTGACGATTTCGAGAGACATTAAAAACCGAACAGAATGCGATGCGACCCCCTTAAAACGGAGAATGTCGATTCGTAATCGGTTTCGCGAATCGTGTAACGAGGAGTAGATGATAGGTTTATCGAGTGCTACGGAGAAGAATTTAGCGCGTAAGAAGGCGCTGAAGTCCGAAGCAGAAGAAAATAATTTGTTTTTTTTTTTCGTGTATACATAAATATTGTAATTCCGATGATAACACGTTTTATTGTAACGCGGACGAATAAATTATTATTGTAGAAAGAAAAAAAAAATCGCTACGATGGGCTCACGCTGAGAGCGCCCGGAGTCAATATAAATAATATTCCGCGTCGGGGTTCTCGTCCGTCGCCGCGCTAATGTGACGACGACGGAACAAAAAACGCGTTCGTGCGCAGAGTAATTGTGCGCGTAATAGTTTTGTGTACGTACACATAATAATATTACGCGAGAGCAAAAAAAAAAAAAAAAAAATAGGGCGAGAATAGGTACGACGAGTCATTACGACAAGGGTAAATAATAATAATAATAAAAAGGGGTAAAATTAATCGAATAACACGTATCGACGTGTGCAGTCGCCGCAGTAGCGGCAGTTTCCAGCTGAGAAATAATATTCTTCCGGATCGACGCGCGTTCTCAATACGCGTATACAAATATCGAATAATACGTTATTTTATGTAACACCTTGTTCGTAACACGTTTATCGTTTCCCCGCAGCATCAACTGCAGTGTTTCGCGATTTTTCCCAAAACGTTCGCCGGCGAAAACACTTCCAATCGGTTCCGGACTACGGGAGTACACCAAACAGACCGCGTCCTCGACGTTAATACACGTTATTTGTAATATTGTACAACTAATCGTATGAATTCAACGGATTCCGTGTGTTTCGGCCATGCGAATTTCAGATGTATACAAATAACGGGAAAACAAAAAACGTTCACCGCTAGTGTAATTTGGCGTTAATAAATCCCAAACAGAATCATTGAAAATGACCAACACGCATAATCACGAGCAGTATAATAATAATAATAATAATAATAATCGTACATCGATCAGAAGTACTGTTAGTGCGTAGTGCAGAAAAAATATTTGTACAAATAAATCGATACGTCGTGGGTTAGGAAATGATTTGACAACAGGCGGTGGATATACTACGATCACAACTCCGTCTTTGGTTATCGACTCTATTGGTTTATTCGCCGAGTTAAACGGAGTGAATAGAACGCGGACATTTCAATGGTCGTTACACGTTCCAAAAGATAATAATTGTAGCAATCATTTCTTGACGTCCGTAACGGAATACGCAGTGCGGATACTGATTTCTATCTATCACACCTCCTTCGTCGTTTTCGTTCTTGATATTCTTACATATTAATCGCAATATTTTTTTTTGCTGTTCTTTCTTTTCTTTTTTTTTATATCAAAATACACGCATTACAACTGGAACAGTAACGCGTTTGTGGTCCGACGTACGTTTTTGGTACGGAGTATTATTGTCAACGAGCAAGCGATCGGTATTGCGCCCCCTCCCCCCCCCCCGTCGCTCACTCACTCGCTCTATCGAGAGAAATGTATTCTGGAAAATATGTGTTATGAGCCGTAGACAGTATCTAGGTGAAGTAGCTCTCTGAGACTGCTCTGTCTCTACACAGCGAATATCTTCATAAACACACACGTCTAGTGCAGTCTACCGGCTAGACCGATTTAGCTGTAGCCTATATTATTTTTCTCTACAGCTGTGTACAAGAATTATATATTTTTATTATTATTATTATTATTATTAACACCGCGGTAGATAATACCTGCGCAGAGCACGTATATGAGATATACACGCGCGACGTGTGTTTAAAAAATAAAAGAGAGAAAAAAAGCAACGCGTTGTCGTTAACAAACGACATGCGATTAACTTTAATATGATACATGTACGTCGCCCGGGGTTGGGGAATGGTAGGGAACGACGACGTTTTATATAAAGAAATATTATAACCGCTGTTAGAAAAACAAAAAAAGAAGAGAGAAAAAATTACGGTATTATTAATAATAATAATAATAATAATAGATGATAAAACGTTTCTTCTTGATACACGGACGTATTGTTTTAACGCGTTTTATATTCCGTCGTCGTCGTCGTCGTCGTTTTTTTTTTTTTTTTGGCGTCCGGGAGGTCGCTCCGGGATCCGATCCGCGCTTTGCCGCTGCTGCTCGCGTTTTGACAAATGTGAAGTCGTTTAAAGGGTGAAAAGGGGGACGCGCACGGTGCAGTGTCCCGTTTATCGCGCTCGAAGGGGCCGTATTTATTATTCTTGGAAAAAAAAATAACTCAAACACATATAATGAAACGTTTCGGGTCATCTGCCGCCCGTAGTCACGGCATAGGTACACGTATTTACACGCGGATTTACGCGTCGAGTCGTATTCAACGCGGAGTGCGGGGAGACGAGCGAAGGAAAACGGGTTTGCGTCGTCCCTGTATAATAATAATAATAATAATAATATACGGAACGGCGAAAAATAAAAGAAACCCGCCCTGTGCGCCAGTACAAAACGTGTATGAATCCGGTGGTGACCGTAACAACTATCCGGGATCTAACAGCTAATGATAATAATTTGAAATTCCTCTGAACGCCGACACTGTTTAAAACAGTGGGGGGAACGTTTGAAACATTAGAGGACATCCGATAATACTATAATAACACGAATTACACGCGAGTAAAAACACGATAATAAAATACGCGTCGTCGTAAAAATAAAAAAACCCGTTTAAAATATTTTTCATTCGTTTGCGTGCGCGACCGACGAGGAAAAAAACTACGTACTTTTTTTTTACTTCTATCGATTTATAATTCACCAAAAGCGGCGGGAAAAAAAATCGATTTTTTTTTATTTTGCGAAACTCGTATTTTTAATTTAAATTTTCAACGTGTACTTTGTTTGTGTGGCGAACGGCGTGTTTGCTTCGGCGTAGTAAAATTAGTGATTTTTTTTATTTTCATTTGTGGACGTTTTTATAGTAAAACCCGTATTGTTTTGCAAAAGGGGGAAAAAACAGTACTCGACGAGATGTCGTATTTTAGACTCGGCGTCCTAGAAAGCATATAAAAAGTTCACCGATAACGTGCCGTGCAGATGGAACAGATTTTCGCACATCTGTGTATAATATACAACTAATATTTTACATTCAAAATACAGGAAAAATATACTCCGTAATATACATTAAAAAAAAAAAAATACAAATATTTTACTTTGAATCCACAATAAACGTGTGTATTATTCATCTGGATTTAAAACATCCGTCCGAAATTGATTTCTGTTCGACAATACCCGCGTTTCCCCGCATCAGCATGGACGCTGATTCCAGATTCGGACGCGTAGTATGACAGATCGATCGCCGTTCGAGAAATCGATTCCATTTAGGTGTCTCGTAACACAAAGAACGTGTGATTTCAGTAGGAACACTTCGCTTCAAACTCGCGCGTTTCCGATCCATATAAATCCATAGGAAAATCAGAATTGAAAAACGTTCACTGGGGAAAGAAGAAAACGATTCTTTTTCATTTTCTAACGCTATGTATAAATAAGTATGTTTTAAGGTCTTAGGTAAATGTATGTGTGTATAAATTTAACGTAAATAAAATATGCGCTTTTGTTAACCTGTATTGGTGAGGTTTTCTTTTTTTATTTCTTATTCGAAATTTCGCTGCCTTTAAACGAGACGCTTTCACTCAATTGCACGTGTTTAATACGATAAATATTATATAGATTTTTTTTTTTTTTTTTTTTTTTGCATAATATTTCAACGAATATATTTTATTATTAATTTTCCTTTTTTTTTTTTTTTTTTGTCGGAACTCTAAAAAACCATCCACGTGCACGTTAAAAGAGATTTATATTGTGTATATATGTACATATTTTTTTTTTTTTTACTAAATGACCATAATCCGTTTTTATATATTTATGGATTGTAAATACCGCTAAGTCGTTTGTGGAAAAAAAATTAATCCGTTTTCGATATTACAATATAGTCTATTCATTATTGTACAATGATTTGGCTGTATATGAAAAAAAAAAAAAAGTTATATTGAATTTGCCCCATACGAATTTCTCTCGTTTTGTTATTTCCACCGGGATATTATATCCCTGCAATACTTAAATTTAACGTACACAATATAACAACAGGTATACGCCACGGATTCTTCTTATTATGTATTCATAATAACGCGACCTGGTCCATTTCTGGGTAAATATTTTATATACCTGTATGTAATGTTAACGAAATTTCTGAATATAATTGAATCGTTTAAAAAATCTGACGTTCTCCGTTCACGCGATGTACTCGACGCAATATTATAATACAATACCGTTTTGGACGAGCACGGGGTCCAGTTTATTTATTGTTTATCAGACGCAGCTGAATTATTCGTCCGCGAACCATTAAACCGTTTAATACATACACGATTTACATTCTTATGTATGTGTTATTATTATTATTATTATTATTATTATTATTATTAATAGCTGATGTTGGGTACCCCGGCCGTTGTCCAGATCGAGATGTACGTAATGAATTATTGTCGTGTTAGTGAATATTTTTAGGATACTCCTCTGTACGCGGCATAGCCAACTCAATCTTTTCCACCAACACGCGTACTCAGTTGAAGTATTACAACAATTATTTTTCAATCGATATTGTGATATGAACAGCGCCGTATTTGTCAATGGCACGCAACTATTTGTCGATATTACCTGTCGTGTAACTATAATGATTATTTTACGTTTTGATATCCAAAGACGGCAAGCTTCAGTATAACGATTTAAGCATTGTATTTTCAAACCATCAAAAGTTTTCGCAAAATAAAATTCAATATTTTTTTTTTTTGTGTGTCTGTATTAATAAATAAAATATAATATTATTAGTGTATCAGACAATAATATTATTAAATATCGAAATGTTAGGGATATTTATATAAAATCGCGTTTTATGAATTGTGATTATTGGAATAGATTAGAATATGGTGACGGGCGATAATGCGAAACAGACATAATACATATATCGGAACCAATTGGACAGAAGAATATCCAGCGAAAGACGATGCAGACCGTCTATTTTGTGGCGAAACGTTCAAGAAATCAAAATCCAGAGAACTTTGGATTCAATGCGGGATGTGCCAGAAATGGGCTCATGCGTTGTGCAAATGAAAACATTCATTTGCGACTTCTGTTCGTAAAGAAATTTAAAGGCATTCGTACACCTATTTGTATCTTCTTCCCTGTCTAAAAGTATAATTTGTATTTTTTATGTTTAAGAATATAAAAATGTAATAATAATAATAATAATAATAAAAGTCATTGTACTCAAAATAAAATATGTCTTACACTTGTTTCCAGCTCGATTTGTAAAACCCATATTATGCAGTGTGTTCTAAAATAATAATGTGTCATAGAACAGTTTCATTTTTCCCCACACAATTACTCTTATTTCATTACATCAAACACATTTGTTAATTGTACCGATGATTAGTAGCGATACAATGTCTACATTCAAAATCGAATTTATTTTTTGTCCAAAACAAAAAAAACCGGACCATACCTTTTCCCCTTAACTCAATTTCATTCATCGATTTATTAATATGTACGTCGTGTTAATACTTCAAAACGTTTCGCGTTGCATTGCTCTAATTTATCGTACGAAATTGTGTATTTTTTCCATTACATTCTGCGATATTTATATCCTCTCGCGCCGCGTTAATGGAACTATAGATATTTGTGTGTCCAGCAGCAGCAGCAGCAGCAGGCATTATGAAAACCAACAGTTTTATAGGCTTTGTCGAACTACCGATTCATCGCATACAAAAGAGCATCCTGCGTATTTATATACACTTATAACACAGCACGGTTAGGGTGATGTACGTACGTGTGTATATATATAATATATATTTAATAAAAACATCTGAAATCGAGACCCTATAAAAACGTTACCAGCCCTTCAGAAATTTGTCAAGCCTGTCTGGAACGTAATACACGTCTATATATATATATATAATATTGTCAAAGAAACGCGTTATTTATTTATTTCTTTTTTTTTTTTTTTTTGTTCACGGCCAATTTCGATTGTGACGAATGATGACATAACCGATCGACACGATATAATAAATACTATTACAGCTAAAACGACGTTACACAATACGGCCTATGTGTAGTTACGAAATATAACGTTCAAAATATAGAATTTTTATATATCTAAAAAAAAAAAAAAAAATACAAATTTTATATTAAACATTTTTCTTTTAAATAAATGAAGCGAGCTTGTTAAATTCGATTTTTACTCGTCAAATCTCAACTGTAATTTCTAAGACCACCCTGTACCGAGCGTTGTCCATGTAACGATGATGATGGTCTTATACGTAATCGAATGGCGAGTACAATCGTAATTTTAGGGTGTTATTTAAAGCTTTTATTGCAAATTAAACTATTGTAAATTCGCCGGGGAAATTATTTGATTTCTTTTTTCTTTTTTTTCTACGCAGCGTGTGTGTGCTCGCAGCATGTCATGGGGATTTGAACGGGAAACAAACAAAAAAAAAGAAATTACTTCGTTTTTAGTTTTTTTATTTTATTATTATTTTTTTTTTTTTTTTTGTTTCTCCGACAAAAAAAAATCATAAAAGAGAATAAAAAAAAATATATATATTCCGAATATTAAACAATGGATTACATTGTTAATGACATAATAGGCTCTCGGGGTGGCGGATCGGCGTGAAAACTAACAGTTCAAGTCACCCGTGGCGATTTGACAGACAGCCAACGCGCGCATATGCATAGAGACGGATATACAATTATTATAATAATAATAATAATATTAACCGTTTTGAATTTCTGACACCACCCTCGTCGTACACGTCTCCCTCGTATTTTTACGGATTGTTTTAAATTCGAATTTTCCTAAATCTTTTTTCATTTTTTTTTTTTTTTTTGGTGTGTGTGTTTGTAATTTTACATAAATATGTACCGTTTGCGATACGATTATGAGTCTACTTATATAATATGACACGCGAGTGTCTACATAACCGAATGCGTATAATATTACACGACGATGTATTCAGGTATATGACGACACTCGGAATATATTATAAATTGTTTATATATATATATATATATATATATATATATATATATATATATAAGAGTATATTATAATGATTTTTTTTTAAATTTATTTAATAAAATTTTAACTATGAGTTATGTATCCCAACAATTATCTATAAGGTGCGTGAATATGTTACATTAAACAAGTGCGAAATATAAAATAAAATGATAACATAAAGACACAAATACTTTTTTGAAAGAAAAAAAAAAAAACAATATTATAAAAAAGTAAAATACACACACACACACATATATATATATATTTAAGTTATATAAATAAAATTCAAAGTCAAATCGGAAGGCCGGTACACGAAATAAAATTAATTTACTTCTTTGATTATCGTAGAACTATTGGATGATAATAAATTCGAAAAAGTCATGTAAACGTGAAAGGATAGCGCTAATAGCCTCCGTTTCATTAAACATGAATATTATAATGATAAAGACCACCGTTTTCTAATTAAAATACGACGACCTCGTGTTTTACATATTACATTTTTTCCAAAAATGATTTCCGATTCATAATTTTTGTTTTGTTTTTAATTCAAATAAATTCCCGAAAATAAAATTATTAATTGGCTACGACGGTGATTTCGATATTCTCTATAATTTGTTTATGTGAGCACAAATCGTGTCCGAGGCCTTCAACGTGACACTAGCGATATGACAAAACCGACACAATTCGTTTTCCTGCGAACAGACGTAATAACAGACGAACTACGTGACATATGTATACTCGATGATGAGCATAGCCCGTGTTAGCGTTAGCCAAAAAGTGCTGATTTTCGTCGTGCACACAATAATTGGGCTAATTGAGACAACTACGGTGGCCCGCGCACACATCCCAATAAACACACGTCAACAAACCAAGCCGTGAAGGGTTCGTGTATAGACGTAGTTTGCGCATCGAGTCCGGCTAAAACGCCGGAAAAATAAATCAAAACCGCTCTCTGACCGCAGTGCAACGTTTCAAATGATAATCCGAGCAATACTTGAATGATAAAAACAAAAATCCAGTCATTTAAAACGAATAAACTTTAATCGGAGCAACAGATTTTGAGCAGATTTTCGATTAAATGTTATTATTTTACTATTGTCAAATATCGGTTTCCTCAAAACGACCTAGAAAATAATTGAATTCGGTTCACTTTTAAATTATCAAATTTTTCTCCAGCTTTTAGGTCTAAAAATGAAAATAAATACCATGGTTTTTGCCTATTTTAAAATCTAAAAGTGTATAGTATCAATAAACTCTGGAATATTTTATTACAAAAATATACGAATATACGCGTATAATAAAATATTAAACACTGCAACATTCCTGAGAAAAACTTTTATTCGTATGATATCGAAAATTAAATATTTATACTCGTAAATCATAAATAATACGCAATCATATAAAAAAATTCCCTACGCAAATTCCATAATATACGTTTCCAATATCAACTAAATCAAATAATTTGGTATTTATAAATCAATTTTAATATAAAAAAATAATCGCAAATCAGTCATTGTTAATGTCTATACATACCCGTTGAATTGAAATTGTGTATTTTTTTTTTACGTTATATGGAAATTATAATGTTGGAAAAGAATTGACGCATATCTTATTACCGACTGAACTCGTATTAGTTTTAAATAAAACGAAACACGTGCCTACTATTTAACACAATTTAAAAAAAAAAATTCAAAAAAAAGTAAACTAATTTATAACTATTAAATATGTAATTGAGTGTATATATCGCGTATAATATACAACTACTGACAGTCCGATATACACGCAGTATCAACATAATTAAATATAATAATATGTTTATACATTATATAAATATATTATATATTATAAAAATATAATATTTTTTTCTATATGAAACAGAAAAGTAATTTTTATATGTACATTCATTTCATGACATTTTGATTCTAAATAGATCTTTTTTTCGCGTTTTTTGCTCTTTTTTAATTAAAATGCTTTTTTGACTATTATTTCAGTTTTGGTGTTTTATTAAGTTTATTGTTCCATATTATAATAAAAGAATTTCAATTAAATTAATTACAAATGAAAAAAAAAATACGCATTATAACAACAAAGGTTGGAAACAATATAACAAGACATTAATAACTTATAACACATACTATGTGCTATTTAATCGAAAATTATTATTACAATATTAAATTTTCGTCGGTTTGATTTAAACGAAACAGCGCGTACCAATAATCACTTCCGTGGATGCAAAACGTTCGTTTTCTACGTATAATATAATAGTTTGTGTGTCTGGTAATGGATTAAGTATACGTTCGTTATTCGTTAATTATTATTTTTGATTTAAAATAATTTTTCATTTTTGTTATTTATTTAGTTTTATAATTTAAGTTAATTTTAGGTGTCGCGCTTTTCTTTTCAAACAGTAGTAAGCTATTTTTTTAATATTATTATTATTATTTATTGTGCTTTAAAATCCAAGCCCCAGTATAATGACTAATGAATAATATTTGCGCACATTTTATGATTTTTTTTATTACCAAAAATGTGTCCGCAGTCGTGGATGTTAATACGTTCGGTATACGAGGACACGGGGACTGCGCACATCGATTTTATCGATAATAAATTTTTATTATTAGCTCTATAACGAAATGATTCTCACGTATCATGTTTATAACATACACACGCAATAACCTTACGGACGGATACGAATCGTTTTGATAGAGCGTCTTTTTTATTTGCACCATATTATAATACATAGAGCTGAGCAGTGTGTGTATGTGTGTGAGAATAGTACGACTGACAGTATACATATTATTATTATTATTATTATTATTATTATTATTATTATTATTATTATTATTATTATTATTATTATTATTATTATTATTATTATTATTATTATTATTATTGGCAATAATAATATTTGATTAATACGATTTGAGACGTGCCAATACGATCGTATTAAGAGATGACGAGGGCAAAAAGCGATTGTACTTTCTCCCGAAGAGATTCAACACTCATAATTTCGGTGTGGACCATAACATACTTAACGAGCTCGGATGCTCAGGATAGAATAGGTATGGCGGTCGTTAGAATTTCGGGGTACTTAAAAAAAAAAGAAGCTTTTGAACGCTTTAAGAAACTGAAATGCGATATTCACGCCGGATTTGACGTATTACAAAATAACGAGAGAACTTCAAAGAAAATTCATAATTTTTCTCGCCCGTCCGATTGTTCACGTAATTAAGTCTTATAGATTGCGAGCCGACCAGTAGAATGAGAAGGGACAGGAGTGAAAAAGGAGTCGATAGTCCTGAGCAAATCTATATGGGGCTGACGGTTCTATTAGCGCAGCGGCTCCGATTTCATCATAGCTCGCATGTAGAAAATAACAGATTTTTCCGTGGCGTTGAACGTAGACGTTTTTTTTTTTTTTTTTTTTTTTTTGCAGCGGGTATTCGTAACTACTACAGAGATATAATATTATGATTAGAGATGAGACGCTTGATGTTTTTTTTAAGTTAAACATGAGATTTACGGGATTTTTTTTGTCAAAGAGGTTAGGAAAAAAAAGTATACATACGACGCGTCTTTGTCGGTATTTCTTCTGTTCATAAGCAACACTTGGACGACATAAAGACTTCCTATATGTACGTACGCGTTTCGTTTATCCCTCCATCCCTCCCGCCGCAATATAAACCGGCGGCAAATCGGTTAGTACAATGGCCGTCGCATCTGGTGTAAGCGCGACCGGAACAAAATGGCGGCCCGTGGCACCCTTTGCGCCCTTTATTTTTTCCTCCTCTCGTTTTCCTATTGATTTCCGTTTCCCTCCCCCCCCCTTTTACGCGTCGCCGACTCTCCGTGTGCGCGCGCGCGCGCGAGCGAACCATTCGATCGGAGTGAGATGTTTCGTGCGCGCGCGCGCGTGTGTACGATGACAATAATAATAATATAAAATCCCAGGGGCCAAAAAAAAAAAAATAATAATAATAAATAAAATAAAATAAAGAGAACGAGTTCCCCTCTTTATATATACACACTGTAACGTTGCAGAATATTACTATAGTATTATATTATTTTTAAAAGGATTTTTTTTTTTTTTTTATGTCTCCTCCATTCTTTCGAACGCTCGTATAATGTACGCGCCGCCGATCATTGTCAAAATCTACGTGAAAAACTGAAAATCCATACGTACAAACCCTCCGTTCTTTCTGTGTGTGTGTGTGTGTCAGGCGTTTTCGTCGAGTACAAACACGAAGCGGCGCATTGTCACCATCGCGTCTCCGTATATTGTTATTATTGTCGTTGTATATTATTACTGTTTCTGTTTGCTGTTGTTGTCGATGAAATTTAATAATAATAATAATACATTGTGAGAACGCAATTTACGATTTTCAATAGAATCGCCGTCGTCGTCGTCGTCGTCGGTTAGGTGTCTCTCGGCGTTTGTTAATAATACACAGAAACTACGTAATATTAAGAATACGCGTTTTGACAACTTAAAACGGACGTTATACGTGTATTGAGAGAACGCTCAGTGATTATTATTATTAATAACTGAAAATATACGCGCTGGACACCTGCAGCCGAGTGCCCGTTACGTGCCGAAAGACGGTTCTGCTGACGAATTATTATTGTTTATTAGAAGAAGAAAAAACGGTGCGCGATTCGTGTGCACAGCCGAAATTGACGACCAGCGAGTTTGCCGTTGTTGTTGTTGTTGTTGTTCGATTTAAATTGTCGCGATATAATTTTATTCTACAATTGCAGGTTGCGACGAATCCCCGAGACCGCGTCGATCGCCGAAAAACGTCGATACGAAAAAGAAAAACAATTCGCTCAACGAGTATTAAACATATTTATTTAGTTTTCTTTTGCGCGTAACCGTTGCTTCGCGTAATGAAATCTTCGACTGGTATAGTAAATTTCACGGACGTTGACTTCGCGTCGCGTCAACGGAGTACATGGAGACATTTGAAATGATCGCGCACATTACGTGGACAAATGTTACGAATCCCGCGGACGGACCGTATGAACGAACGTGTCCACGATATACATAGTTTGACGTATGTACAAGCTCAAGACCGCTTCTTGATGATCACAATGTTCGAACGCGCGAATTCTTCGGCCCCGCCGTATAAGAAAAGGTTTCAGGTATTGAAATAGATCGATATACGAGGAAAAGTGGAAGGAGGACGCCTCTATCCGTTATACAGACCGGAACAATGTGCTCGCACAAATACCAACATCAGAAAACATCCGGAATACGGAAAATATAGAATTCTGAAGAAATCTATCCAATCGGAATAATATATTTTGCGTGAAAACCGCGAATTACGAATCACGCGTTCAATTGCATCAGTTCTCTACTACCGAGAGTACCAATCGTTTTTCGTTCATTTGAAATATACATTTGAAATAGTATATTTCTGCAGAAAGGTTTCAATAGAATACCTGTGAGTTATTGCACTTTAACAGCAGTGAGATCCATTTAACGTCGTCATAAGTCAACAGAAAAAAGAATTGAAAAAACGACTCGATTTTTTTATCGTATATCCATATCATATATACACCACTCGCAAATCAGAAAATGTTATTGAAAATTCGTTTCATAGGCTACATTTTAATGAAAAAAAAAATCCTCGTTTTACACAGTTTCATCAAATACTTTGAGAAATCTTTGGACGGCCACGGCGGATTGCCGACGTCCGACCTATTAACATATCGATATTTTCTGCGTATTAAATCGTTATTTGAAATGATAATGCTGGTCATGTATACATAATAATAATAATATCGTAACACGGGTCAACGCCAATAAACACAGCGCGTGTGTAAACCGATTGAAATATACATCTCGTAGCTACCGAAATAATGTTTAACCGTGTTTGTTTGTCGTTTATTTTCCTGTCGAATCAAGTATAAAAGGATAAAAAAACAAAAATTTCCGGTTTTCACCGTCCGCGTCCAATTTTGCAAACACAAATTGTGTGTAAAACCAATTGGAACGCGATCATCATGGTTCGTCCCGGAGACAGAAAAGCAGTCTCGTCGTCGTGCGAAAAATGGAAAAAAAATTACAACAAATATAAATTTTCTATCGACACGGCTTTTTGTGTCGCGTGTTTCGGAGCTGCGATTCTGTTCTCTCGACAACTCGACTCAATCATCAATCATTTCAAATAAATAAACCGACAACGCGCCGAAACCGCGATAGAATATACTCGTGTGTTTAACATGTAAATGTCATTATTAAAAATTCCTTTTTGATTTATACTTTGATCGTAATTCGTGTTTACACATACATACTTGTACCACACTAATAATTATTGTTAATTGATTTAATAATATCGTCGTCAGAGTCATTGTTGCTTTAAGCCAACTTAATCGTGTATGAAAACATAATAACAATAATAATTCGTCCACCGAAGAAAGCGAAAAAAATTGAAGAAGACGTTATCGTCCTTATTTTGTAATGTATTTTATCGTTAAACAAAACGAAAAACCAAAAGAAAAAAATTGATTTGTTTATATAGAAAACGTACAAAAATATAATTCAATTACGTTTTTGATTTCCTGACGTGATTAATTTTAAAACTTTTACGCACGAATATGTTCTGAAACATTTGATTATATTTTAAACGTGATTTCTGAAGAAATCCAAAAGTCTGATACCAACCTCGGAACGAGCGTGACGTAAACCGGATGAAAAAATTATCTTCGTGGTAAGTGAAATTTAATTAAAATGTTGTTAAATAAAATATGGAAAATTTTAACTGCTGCGGGAAAAATTTAATACGAATTTATATTACCACTTAATTTATAAAATAATATACTGCCAAAATTTCTGTTGTTGGACAACATTTTTTGCAGACCATGAGTGCACTCCATCTTTATTTCAACTACAATATGTACATAAAAAAAAATATAGGAAATCAATAAAATTCTATTAAAATAAAAATCTGTACAACTTGTTTTATTATTAATGTACATGAATGTACATATATAATATATAACAAAGCGTATAGACCAGTTTAAGTTACACGGAATTGTATATTATAGTTAATAAAAGATAATAAAAAGTACTGTAATAATAATAATAAATTAATATGGACATTAAAAAAAAAAAAACGTTCTGTTTCGATAGAAGACGATAATTGGTCGTGACTGTGGAATGGACTAAATAGAACGCAAAAATGTTTTTTTTTTATATTGATTATGATGCACACACTCGTCAATGTGCGGATTTTCACGGAATCAATAAAATGAGATGTCAATTAGTATCCGCTTTTTGCTCTTTTCGGGTGTGCGACAAATGCCAATGGCAATAATATTACGAAACGTGGGAATATAAAAATATAAATAAACAATTCCCGCGATAGTCAAAATAGCGCATGGTTTTATCGTTCTTGTATATATATATATATATATATATATAAATAATATAAAAAAAAATCATATTTTTTTTTTTTAATCGTATTATTATTAACAAACTATGACCTAGTTTTCTTCTTTTTTTTATACCACAATATCGCGCAGCAGCTATACTGATGACGTTTTTAGCGGTTTATATTTATCTCGCGTTATTATATGTTATTTGAACGATATTGTTACAATGATTTAATGATTTTTTACGAAAAACGTATATTATGCTTATTTTACACGTTATATTGATTTGATTTAAAGACAGAAAAGGAAAAACAAAAACAAATATTTTATTACACATAGCAGCGTTTCCCCAACCTATTTGACTTCACAGCACACTAATTTTCCGACCTATATTTAGCTGTGACTAATATAATATAAATATTATATTTACATATAATAAATGTAATTTATTTACACAATAAATATATTAATTATTTAATTAATAATAGGCTTTTTATCGTATTAAATTGTAAAAAAAAATAATTGTTATGTCAGTGAATTACTAGTGAATATAACTCATAAAACGGTGTGTTTATTTAGATTAGGAAAACTCGTATAGAACCATATTTTAATTTATTACAATTATTAAATTTAATTATATGGAAAAACAATTATAACAATCTGTTACGATGACGTTATAAAAATATAACGATTGCCCCCGTTTCCCTTTCATTAAACGTTTCCTTTGGAGTCGAATAGTGGACAACTGACTAGCACCCGTCTCATGATGTCTTTTTCCAATAGTTAGTTCATCAGTTATAATAATTTTTATTCCGCCATTTACCAAAACAATACAAATCATGTGATTACATCTATAGGAGGAAAACCGTAAAACGTTTATTATTATTATTATTATTATTATTATTATTATTATTATTATTATTATTATTATTATTATTATTATTATTATTATTATTATTATTATTATTATTATTATTATTATTATTATTATAATTATTATTAATCATGAAATCTCTCGGCACACCGGTTGAGAAAAACGCAGACACGTAGGGATAATAAGCAAAGAGTTTTTGAAATTAACTCACCACTCCTCGTTCTTTTTCGAAATCACAACTACCGTTGGCCAATTGGTGATGATGGTATGGCGCGATCGGCATGTTCGGAGCAAACATCAATTGCAAATTGGTCCCGGTCGCGGTAAACGCCTGAAAAAAAAAATTATATTAAGCCGTTCTGTAAAACAACAATCGATATATATATATATAATTCTATGAGTGTCCTGTGCTCTATTTGCTTTTTCTACATATCGAAAGATCAACAATTCTTATTTTTCGGGGAAAAATGTAGAAAATTTTCACAAATCATTAATTTATGCGTGCATCTCGCGTATACAAAACAACGGATTTGGAAAACAACGTATTACGCGCTTACGAAAGAAGTCTGAACTTAGACGACTTGGACGATATCCACAACCCATTCGGATGAGCATAAACAATGTTTATTATTCTTTTTCCAAAACCATTTAAAGCGCACAGCCTTATTTCGTTTTCAACGAAATCGATATTATATAAAAATTCTTTCTTTTTTTTTTGGTTTTAGTGTCATTTTCTTTGTACGACTATATGAGTAATTGTAGTGCACTAATGCCAATAACTCCTGTTTTTTGTGACTGAAAAAATCTAAACTATTTACTATAATGACTTTAAGAAATATTCACTCGAATACATAGAAACATCCCCGTAATGTATAGATAACTGTCTCTTATAGTTTATACGGTACGGCGGAAAGAATAAAATATAATATTATATCGATCACGATAATATATATTATAGAAAATATAGATTTCCTCCTCCCCTCATCCACCGCAGTATTCGTTTAACAAAATGCCGTACGTTATTATTTTACATTATAGAAATTTTAAAAATCCGAAAGTATATACTTACAATGTCGGCATGGCCTTCGCGACATCCGATTTGGAATCGGCTTTGGCGTTCTTCGTGTGGCCTATCTCTAAAACCGGTATATCGTATCTGGTGAAAAAAGAAAAAAAATCGTATTACAATAAAACCAAAATTAATTTCAGTGACAATCTTATAGAATATAAATTTCTTCTACTAGATTATTATTATTATTATGATGATGATGATCATCATCATCATCTCATCGCGAATGTATTTAAACTTTAAGCTCATTTTTTTTTAACTATATTAAAAAGTTTTTTTTTTTTTAAATTAAAAACCCGACGTAATTACGTATATATATATGCGTTTTATCAATACCTATCGAGATTAAATGTGCAAATATACAAAGTCAAATAATAATAATAATAAGAATAATAATAATATATACAATCGTATTTAACGGTTCGGATTTAAACCAGTACTGTAATGAATGAACAATATTTTATCGTGTAAGGGTTGCGAAATTTTCGAAATCGCCCGTGAATGAATTTTTTTTACTCGTTATTTACGGAAACGTTTAACTGTATGACGCATATTATAAACATGTAATAAACACAATATAATTTATCATAATATTATTCTTATTATATTACCAGTGAAACAGTATCGACCAGTCATCAGGAGGTATCGTACGAATATTATAATAGTATATAAGTTTTTTTGTTTTATTTTAATTATAACCGCATAGACCGCAAGTAAAAATAAAACTCTTTTTGTATCAAAATACGCAACAAGAATATTATATTATAATATTAACCGGTCCGGAGGGGAATTTTTTTCCATCGTGATTCATATACGTTTTCCCTTTCACGCGTTCATATAAATTAATAAAACACTGAGAACGTACACGCAAATATTGCGCAATTCAAATATTGCTCACCACGGTCGTCGCGCGTAAAAACCGCACACACATTTATCCGTTTGCATACATATCGAAATCGGTGTACGTTTTTTATCATTATTATTATTATTATTATTCGTCGTAATACAGCATCAAGGCAACTATATGAACGTATGTACTTATATATTTAACGGCTAACGGTGCCTAAAATATTTATACGCTATTTTTGCGATAAAGGAAGAAAAAATTAAAGTTCATAACGCGATATAACAATAATTAAATTTTTTTTTGATTTCTTTCGAAAATATTATAGAATTTAAATAAGCGGACGAAAAACATTGTTTAAAGTAGGAGTAATTCATTTTCCGTATATTAGTCCATATCTTTACGACGTTTAAGGTTCATTAACGGATGTGTCGTCGCACGTATAACGCGCGAATGTCTTTTTTTTTTTAACAACATTTTATTTTATTTAATACTCATTGGCTTTTTTTTTATATATATTTAAATATACATTTTAATATATATGTGTATATTTATTTATTTTATATATATTTTTTTTTATTTATTATCACCAGTATTAACTTATAATTTTTTATTTCTATCTTTTTGATTATTTATTTTTACATTTCCTTTCGATTTTTAATCTTAATTTTTTATAAATTCCTCTTTGTTTTCACTACTTTGTTATTTTTTTTTTTTTTTTTTTTTTTTTGTCAGGGAAAATTAGATACAAACATCCATCGCGAAAACAGATGAAAATTAAAAAATAATATATTAAAAATAGTTTGACGTGGTCGTCCTCAACGCCTGCAGATCCATCCGTTCCCGGGAATATGGTGTTTTCCACGATCGTCTTCGTAATTGCGAAACTATCGGTTATTAAATACTGTACGTTTTTAATATGTATTCGACCGTGAGCCGTTTGATTCCACACGACGTGTCATACGGAGTTTCTCGTTCGGCCGTTACAAAAAAAAAAAAAAAACTGTGCGTCAGCCGGTGTGTGTGTGTCCAACAAAAACGATTAATATGTTGTGACTTCTCTTGCCCGCCGCTTAAATCCCGAGTTTTACCGTATACTTGCATGCGACAGAGGCGTGTTCAGGAATTTCGGAATGTGCGTTGAAATGTTTTTTCATTATTATTGTTGTTAATATTATTTGTATTATATAAGTGGAAATGCTTTATGCCGAAGCCCGACGAACAGTCTGCGAAACCTTTCTCGTTATAATATTAAAAACGACATGACGGCGACTCCTGCAGTTAAACCGAGACCAATGCGAAATTGATAATATAATATTTATACACCTAAATCCTGATTTCAATAGATAAATATGACGTTTGTACACTTACGGATTTACAGTTTTCGCAACGAAAAGAATTAAACTGATTATTATTATTATTTCGCCTCTAATACAAAATCGAGTATTTGTCACCTATAGGCGATCGTAATTATTACCGCAGCAGTATATAACAACGCTGCTGCTTCTTCGGCAGCAAGTTCAAAACGGTAGATCTTTTACGCGGTAAGCGTAGTCGGGTCGGTCACGTGGATTAGGTAATTAAAATTGTTATCGAACAAAAAAAATATTTCGAAAATTGCCCGCTATCGGACATGAAATCGAGAACACGGAAAAATGTAAAAACGATAGATTTTCAAACATTCAACGTTCAACGGGTATGGTATGAATCCCTCCCCCACCCCCGTTGAACACGCTGCTGCCCGTAATGTTTTCGATTTGGCTTGGTGCGTTTCAATGTGCTTGCGCCCGGCACTCGTATGATATATTAAATAATGACGACGATGATTATGATTATGATGATGACGACGACGACGACGATGGTCGATGATGATGAAAACCCACGTACTTAATAATGAATAATCCATCCAAAATTCCGATTGCATAATACCCCGGGGGTTTTCGACCGTACATATACCACACATCATACACACACAGACAGACTGTTATTTCTCTCTCTCTCTCTCTTTCTTGTTCTCAAACTGCGGCCACGTAAACAAAACGCGATTCGTACCGTGACGTGATAAATAACGGTCTTACGACGCCCGCAACGCACCGCCGAGTCGTCAACAGCGGGCGGTACCGTCTCCGTATAAATCCTCGAAAGTCGTTACAAATACCAATCTAACGTGCGACGGACGACCACCAGTCGTACGCACAAAACGAGTCCGGGTTACACGTTAAACGAGATTTAAACACAGTAAGATCTTCTTTTTTTTTTCGTTCCTTTTTTTCGGAGGACGGGGGGGGGGACCTGCAGTATTTCCGCAACAAACGTGGCGCGTTCATAATATGGAATGTTACGATATATGGTCGCGCGCATAACCCACGGGAGAAATGTTTAGTTTCAAACGCCCCGCGCGCGTCGTACGCGTTAAATTCGGCGGAATTAAAAATACGGTAACGCGGCGGTTCCCCACCCGGTGTATTGAATACGACCGTATTTCTGATCGAAATAAACCGATATCTAATCAATAATATAAGCGCACAATATTCATCGTGTGAAGCATACTACTACTCGTTTATTGAACCATCATCGTGTGACCTGCAAGGTTTTAAATCTTTTTTTAAACCACGCCACCGGTCTTATTCCGGATAAACGTCCGGCGAGACTATCCAGAAATTACAACGAGACGCTTGACGGGCTTTTTGACCACTCATCTGCGCGTGAACGAGCATTTTCAACTTTATTATATCTACAAAATAAATACAGGAATTAATTGAACGTTTTAAAGTCATTATATATATATATCCCGTAATCTACTCTACCTAGTCAGCAGACGTATATTTTAAAACATAAATTATTATTATTATTCTATCGATAGTTTTGCTGTACTTGGTGTTTTTGAACACAGCTTTATTGAAATAATAATAATAACAGAATACCTCTATATTATATTCGATTAGACTACGTAGTTATTATATTCGTGTTATAGCTAATTGTTATTATTGATTTACCTACTTAATATTATGTCAATTTATAAATACAGAATTTCGACGAAAAAAATTCGAACACCCTCACAAAAAAAAAAAAAAAAATTATACACAATAATAAAATATTATTTTATTTTGATATCCATATTACTGAGAAATAATAAAAATAAAAAATACCTATTTTAAAAGTATTTGGAATACTTTTTGTGAAATATTTAAAATATTTTTTCAGAGGGGTTTTAATGATTCAATCCTCTTTTTATATAGTATCAATAATAATTATATATATATATATATCTTTAATATGTACGAAAATACGTAAAAAATATGAAACACGCGAGTTTCTTTTTTTTTTTTTTACTAAAATTCGCAAAATATACATTTTAAATTTTCGTTTTTTTTTTAACTCGTCTTTGTATACACAACGAGTTTCTATATAGTTTGGTTTGATAGACATCCACAGCTTTTATTCGTAATTGTTTTCGTCTCGTCAACATATATAACGTGTTGTGAGTTCCATAGTTATTTTATAGTAAATAATTATCGGTAAAAAATTATTGCATTCGATAAAACGATTCTGAACGGCGCTTCGGTATAATTTTGTATAACAAACTATACAAATACTTCGAAACCTATAATAATCGCCATAGACAGTCCAAAATAAAGAATTAAAAGAAAGTGAAGTTTTGAAATTTTCTTTTCTCCCCCCCACCCCTTAATATGATATATCAAAAGTTACATATTTGACGGATATTTCGAGTTTCCATCAAAATTGGTTCCGAAATCGCGACGCAACAACAACGATAATAATAATAATCGATTTCGACGAAATCGCGTTCTTCACGTGATTTTTCGAGTTTTGTTTTTGAGAAAATCGAAAAACGACCTATCCAAACTACCGGTAAACTAGAGATGCGATTCGGTACCGACGTAACAAACTGTGAGACTTACTTGAAATGATCGGAACACTCATTCTGGTAAAGAATTTTCGAATACAATCGTACAGAAAACAAAAAAAAAAACATCATTCATCGTAAAACCGATAGCATAAAACGCGCGCTCCACTCGGAATCTAGAAAAATACATTTTAAATTTCTGTAAACAAAGAGTGCTACTTTTTTTTTTTTTTTAATAATAATAATTCGTAAGTGAAAAAATGTAGACAAATAACGGCGTGTGCAAAAAAAAAAAAAAAAAAAAATCATTTCTATTACAACGAAAACGATATTTTAAATAACTCCTGCTGTATCGCACGGCCTATACCTTCTCGTTTTACAGACGTATTTTAAACGTCGTGTTCCGTATACAATCCCCCGGTCCAGTGGCCGGATAACTGCCAATCGTCCTGACTCCCCCCCCCGCCCCTCTAATATTCCAAAACTAACCCCCCCTCCCCTACCGCAATGTTTTTAGCATACGACGAGTATGCTATTTTCGGGGCGCGTTTACAAATAAAACATTTCAATCCGCATTGATTTATACGATTCGATTGAGGGGAAAAAAATAAATATTTTACACACACCCCCCCCCCCCAACAACCGTGCGGTTTAGGTGCAGGACACGCGCGAGCGCGTACTATACTCACGTCACTTTCGCGGCTCAGGCGCCTGAACAGCTCGTCGGTTTCGAATTTGTTCTTCTGGTCCGGCACTACGCGCGGCATTTTGAACACGAAACGCGGTTTCGTCAACGGCTGCTGCTGCTGCTGCTGCTGTTCGTATATACCGCCGCCACCGCCGCACATGGATTCGAACGGCAACATCCCCGCGGCCATGGAGCCTTGCACGTCGTTCATCATCAACATTTTTACCGGATTCGCGGCGCGAACCGACGAAAAAATCCCGGAACGAGCGAAACGATAAAAAAAAAAAAAAAACAAACGCTTCGTTCGAGATATGGGAGTTTTGAGTGGCGCGAAGGTAATCGTAATGCGCCTTTTAAAAAACAAAAACGTACGCGGAACAGAAAATAAGCGAAAAAAAAAAATTACCCGTACCGTAATGCGGTCGGTAGGACTGCGCGCGACGGATTACGCGCGCGCGGGCGCCGGGTCACTAGCAGTGCGCGGCCGCCGAGAGTACCGGCCGCGCGGACGACCACCAATCGTCGGACCGCGTCTCGACGGGAACGGCTCCGCCCGTCGAACGTCCGCGGAGAGAACAGCGAGCCGGAGAGTACGACGGGACTCTCTTCTCGTGTTATACACACACACACACACACACACCGTTTTCCGCGACGAACCGTTGCTCCGATAGAAAATGAAAAACAATCCGGTATAATATGGAAGTTTCACTTTAAATTTTCGACAAATTTTTTTTTTTGTCCCATCGGGTAAAATAGACGAACCTTGTAGTATTTTATATATATATATATACTGATTTTATATCTGTTTTCAGAATTTTTCCATCACACGGGGTGGTTGAAAGAGGAAGAAAACATTGTAGTTTTGAAAAAGTACATATTTTTTTTTGTTTATTAATAAATGAAGTTGTACGGAGTGATATTATTCGCGTAAGAAATGTACAGCTATGTGATTTTCGACTGTAATTCGCATCAGCAACGGTCTCGCGCTGAAGCGTCCAACGTCTTATAATCTGCCAACACTGCAGTGGGGGACTCCATTCGCTTTTGGGGGTAGCCTCTGCTCCGTGTCCGAAATGTGCCGATGAAATCTTTCGCCGTGCTCGTCGTCACTGGACACCTCCAAGATTTTCCGGGAAAAAATCCAAGCGCGAGTCCGAAAAATCCATTTCTAGTCACGTGTTGCGTCCCGTGACTATTTGTATACGGAGACAATGAATTGTTTACGATCTCTAGAGACGAGTCTCTGATCCGCGATTTCCTAAAAAAAAAAAATTGGTGACGAGTGGGGGGGGGGGGGGGACACGCGGCCAAAACGGTGGGCGATGGGGAAAAGCGAATTCGGACTCGGGAGGTATTATTTCCCGTAGGAATCGACAGGAATTGTACTATAGGGACAATTTTCACGTTAACCAGTGTGTTATCGTAGAAATTTCTAAAAACTAAAAAAAAAAGAAAAAACATCATTTTCGAGTGCTGTATACAACATAAGTGTTGTTAAAAATCGTCCAGCACCGAAGAATACCGGCCGTTATTTTCTATTCGTTATTTTTTTTCTCTTATTCTTCCGGAGTTTCAAAAAAGCTCTTTCGGCAAAACGATCTGCACTCGGTGGCCGGGGGGGGGGATCGTTTCGTTAATAAATCATTTCGATATTTGTAATTTATACGCAATTTGTTTTTAATACTTTTTAATAGAACAAAAAAAATTTCCTCAAGCCAACTGCGATATTTTATAATTTATAATGGTTTCGCGACAGAAACCTGCAGTAGTGAACCGAAACAAAACACACTGGGGACGTGTAAAAAAATATTATTTATAGCACCATCGCGCCATCTATCCTTGTCGTTCGCATCCGTAGTATCACATAAATACTACAATTTATTACTCCATGAGAAAACGTCGTTGTGGTTCAAACAAAACTCCCTTTTTTTTTTTGTAATTTTACATCGACTAATTTTTCTGTATCTTTCCTATATTGAACTGGGAAACGGTTTATATGGATACGGTGTTTTCGTCGTTTTTTTTTGTTTTTGTACTCGGTACTCACTACTTACATCCGCGTCCGTTTCTCACCAGTTGTAAGAAAAGGATAGAGAATTTTTACACACTTGCAACGCACATTCCAGGTTTGTTAATTATTTTCTGTGGCACAGTAGAACCTCGATTATGCGAACCTCCGTTAACGAAGAGTTATACGTACTTCTTTATTTTTTTTTACAGTTCAAAGACACCTGGGGGGTGGCACGGACCTTACGATCAATTCACCCTCAGGTGCCATCGTTTATTGTAAAAAAATATAACATATAAAAAACACAATAACCCCTATGTACAATTGAAGAGGGGGGGCCTCTATTTCCCTTGAATTTGGCCTACATCGAATGAACTTAACTAGTGGAATCTGATATCGTAATCGTAGAGTCTGTTATTTCTACTCCCTGTCTTCTTCTCTTTTCATATTCCTTGCTGCTCATAATCGTGTGTATGACGAGGTTGTTTATTATTGTCCGGTTGAAGTTGCTACTTAACATTGTGGAGACGAGGCTTCTAGATTCAAAATTTACACCTAATGTCTCCTCCACATTTGGTCTTGAGTTGTACCACGCGTCACAGTGAAATATCGTATGTAGGGCGTCGTTGGTTTCATGACCGATAAGTACTTGCGTGAGATGGAAGTTTATCGAACCGTACTTCATTTGAATCCATGTTTTGATGTCACTAATAAGTGTGTGTGTGTGTGTCCATCTGCCGTTCTTTGACTCATTGTCGTACTTCTATTATCTTGACTGCAATAGGCGTATCCCAATGTCAAATGAAAATTAATAATTTTGTCAAAAAAACACTATAAATATATGTTCCTATGTATTTCTAAATAATGTAATTCAAATATTATAATAATAAAACTTGTATGTTTTTTTTTGTGATATGCATCATGATTATAATAATATTCAATATATATCAAAATGTACAGTACATATTTATTAAAACAATTTCCAATATCCGAACTAACTAGGTGTAGCCCTAATTAGTTCGAGTAATCGAGTTTCTACTGTACATGTAAATGTTACTAATACTACTAGCATGTTTACATGTTAATTTTCATAGTATGAAAATTAATTCGCTTGAAATGAAAATGACGAATTATTGTTTTTACAGGGAAAAAAGTTTCGGATTTTAGATGCTTCCAGAACAGTATTGAAAATACAAACGTTTCAAAGCAATAAAATACACCTAAATATTTGGGTATTTAATATATTTTTTACAATGTCCCAAGCCACTGAAAAAACCCCAAAAGCGTTTAAAAAATTACCAGAAGAAAAATTCTTATTCGTAATAGATTTGTATACATTGTCAAAATTGGATATTGATTTAAGTTCTACAAATTTGGAATCGATGTCTAGTTTGGCTATTATTCTCAAAGCTTACAGAATTTTTGCACTACAAAAACTACGATTTCAAAATAACTCTTTTGGGATATGTGTCTTAACTCCGCATTCATTTAATTTAGTTTTGGATTTTACTTCAAATGTAAACATTATAATTGAAAAATTATCGTCTTTATTGAATGAAAATGAACATTTTGAAGAAGTCTCTTCATACAGTTTTGATTCTCTGTTGAAATCTATTTACAAATTGAGAGAATTACATAAAAATGATGTATTTAGAGTTATCATGACATATAATAGAGACAACTGTTTACCTAATATAAAAAAATTGGATAAAAACACGTTTGATATGTTCTGTTCTCCGACATTTTATTTCGACATTGTGTATGTATGTGAAAATGATATATCTACGGATAAAATGGCTCAGACAATTTATGCTAGATTGGCACTATTGTGTAGTCCAGTATCTTATAAAGTATGTGTTCAACGAAAACCCATATCAATTATAAATGGAATCATAACGCTATTGCCTCATTCTTACACAAGAAAACAGGCTATAAAATGAAAACAAATAAAAATAATTTTACAATTATTATGTATTTTTTTTTTTTTTAAGTAAATCAATTTTGTATAATTTTTTCTACTTTATTGTATGATACACTTTTAAACATATAAAAATGACAAATTAAATTTGATACAAAGGTAAAAAATAAACGTTTTTATATAATATAAATTGTTGTACTTTATTGTCTATTGATTATATCATTGTTTGAAATTATATACATGTATAATTATTATTTCAACAATTTTTTTACAAAAAGATTTTTTCATATAAACATGTGCGATTTAATTAAACGTGCATAATAAAAAAAATGTCTTAGTTTTACATATTAACTCAACATTTGTTTTCTGAAATCGTTAAATGTAATGAAACTAAATTATTATTTTTAAATTGTATTAACATCATTGTATTATTAAAAATAAATACGTTTTGCTTCAGAAGAATTTTGTTCCATAGGACAATATGGGCATTTTAACCTGTAAAATATTATCAATATTTTATATTATCAATACAATGTTTAATGTGACCAATCTTACTTATTAGAAGAACCCAGTTTGTGTAAAGCATCTTTAGATATGACATGGCCACAAATCAGTTTCATGGGTGGATTTGTCTCAGAACTTTGTTGTCTTAAAATAGGGCAAGCAAATGTTGAATGATATCTATTTTCTGAGTCTAAATTGATTTCAATCTAAATAAAAATTGTAAAAAATAAAATAAAAACTATAATATTTACAAATAATCAATTATTTTTTTTATACTAGTATTTAAACAACATACGGGTAATTCTTCTTTTTCATTCCAAATATTTCCTATTTTGCGTTGTTTCATTACATGTTTAATATTTAACAACGCTGGTAATGCAAGACAACCAGCATTAATGCTAAAAATAATATCACATATCACAGTTAAAATAATAGTTTTTATGTATTTATGTACACAAATAATACCTGACATTGAGTAAACTATCGAAGCTTAAATCAAACAATGAACAAGCGTCTCTTTTAAATAATTCATTTACTTCTAGCCATATACTTTCTTCATTAATATTTGAATATGGAGAATTTTCTATTCCTTGAGGGATAAATAATAATGTACCCATCATTTTTTGAATTTCTATAAAAAAAAATATAAACATTTAAAAAATAATCTTTGTAAATAAAATTAAGTATAATCGAACCTTTCTCGTGTTTTTCAACAAACTGGCCAAAATTAGTTTTTGCATATTCAACAGCTTCAGTTTGAAACATGACGCCTTTTTTAACAATCCTAAGAAATGCTAATTGGTGAAGTTTAAATTCTAGGGAAGAACTCTATATAAAAAAATTACAGAAGATTATATTAATTATAATTAAAATTTACTATAAATAAAAATGTCTATATTATTTATTGGATGTTTTATAATCTAAATTTATTATTTTTTATTTAATATTTAATGTGTTATAATAACCATAATTTTTTATAAATAGCCAAATATTAATTTGTATTATTACTATAGGTAATAAATATTTATTTTAACAACAGGAAGAAACATAAAACATATAAACCTCAGATTGATTATCTTACATGGAAGAGAAGGTGTAAAGCGAGTAAAGGATTGTAAAATAATCCTCAGCAAGAAAGATGTGAAACATAGAGCTGGGTACACTATCATTTGTGTATGCTCAGCTTGCGACACTGTCGATCCACCAGTGTTGGTGGTATTTTGACGAGCATCAAAAGAATGTTACACATTACTGTGTACGGAAAACCAAATGCTCGCAGCGAATTACACTGGATGTTACTCGAGAACAAACTGTGAATAAGTTATGGATAGACCGGTAAACAACCGATAACTTTGTTACATTACACCTAAATGCTCTGATGTGTACCCGGCTTAGGATTAAAAGCAAATGGATCAAGTAAAGAGAAACGATTGATGTACTGTGCAATAAGAGAATTCCAATGAGACTGAAAGGTAAGTAGGTTCTATTCACCCCGTTTTACGGTACCTTAAAAAACTTTTCCAACTTTTTTTTAGCTAATTCAAATTGCTGGATTTTTCTGGCTTTTGGTCGTGGTTTCATTTTGCCTGTACTAAATTTAATTCGTTTAGTATATGGAATTCGGACAGGCAAGTTCGAAGCTGTCGAAATGCGTTTAATCAAATCAAATGGTGGATACATCTAAAATGTATATGTATAATAATCAATTTAGATGGTTAATAAAAAATAATATATTATAAATATTTAATTAAATACCTGAGCATTTAACTGTAATCGATTTTCTTTTGCCCATTTTAATGCAGGAACAATATTTTTGTTCTGTAATGATTCCTTTATGAAATTTATCTGGGTAAATTGTTCTCTCATGCCGGATTTGACTGTTATTCCAGATTCCTTTAAAATTTAACAAATAATTATTAAAATATAGCTGAAGTTTAAATATATATGGTATATTATAATTTACTACATTATCAAATTGCATTAAACTATGAAAATGCAGGACCTATGTAATTAAAATATTATTAATAAAAATTACTTATAAAATAAAATTGATACATTAAATATGCAAAAAAACAATTAATAACATAAGTGTATTTTGTTTGTAAAATACATTTATGGAAAACCTATTTTTTTCTATATTTGATCGAATATACTAAATATGTTAAAAAATAATTCCAACTAACCTTCACAAATTCGTCGGCAATATCGATATTTCCCAATTTGTAAAAATGATGACAAATAATTTGGTTTAGCCAGACAATATTTTTTGGATCAGAAAAAATATCGTCTTTACAAGTTGAAGAAAAATCCGATACAAAATTCTATTAAAAAAAAAAATATAACATGTTAAAATTAATGAATGTAAGATTATCGATGATTGGGGGGTGGCGCATATATATATATATATATATATATATATATATATACAACAATAATAAAAATAATTGTGTCCGTGAATTTTATTTTATTTTTGTAAGAGGGCAATGCTCTTATTGCCTTTGTACCATTGTCACGAAACCATCATCGCGTTCGTATAAAAATTATTGTTTTTAAAGTATTTTAATCACTTTTCATATGTATCTTGACAAGTTTTTTGTAAAATTTAGTCCTAAGTATTTTCGCTTGCTCTAATAGTACAGTAGAACCCGTTTAAGACGCTTTGCTTGGGACCAGTTAAAAATAGCGTAATAAACGGGAAATCGTATTACGCGAGAAAAAAATTACATAAAAGTTTGAAGTTACAATGTGCATTATTATTACATTTAAATTATTATTAATTTACGTTATCTGCTTTAAAAAATTGTATATTACAATGTGTATTAATATTACATTTAGTATATTATTACATATTATTAATTTACATTATCTACTTTAAAAAAATGATCAATTTTAGTTTGTTATACGTTATTTACATTTTTAGAATAGAGAAAGTTTTTGATTTTATTAAGATGATGTAAAGTTTCATTTGCATTTTCGAAAGATGCAATTGTTCTTCTTAATTCATTTACATAATCAAGTGCATTTGGTACCTGCAGAATCGGTGATTAGTATATAAAATGTACATCGTACATAGTTTATATTCGTATCGTATATATAATGTGATATTATTATTGAGGTATTTCTTTAAATTGTGTATTAATATCATTTATAAAGAGAGCGTTTTAACCGACACAAAACGTATTATCCGAAAACAATTACATGTTAACCATTGACAAAATCAAGGGACTCGTAAAAATGAGCGTTTAAAGCGGGAAATCGTCTTAAGCGAGAGCGTCTTTAACGGGTTCTACTGTATTTGTAATTCAATTTATATTAATCGGCTGTAATAATACGTTATTATTTTGTATTGTTTTTTCGTTCGTTGCTTCTAGCCCGAACATAACGTAACTATTATTAAATCTGTATTAGTCATAAGTATTGTACCGTAAGCTACAAGTGAAATTATACTATTTAAAAAAAAAAATGAAAACTAATTGCATTTGTTTTAATCAGGGTTGCTGCAAATTAGTGATTTCTAAATTCTTTAGGTTATTAAAATGATGTCCAAAATTTCAAAAAAAGATTTGTATTTCAAACAATACGGATAACATATTCTTATAATCTAATGATCTACGTTACAATTATAAATTACTTTATCAATTGCTCTTCCAACTTTTGAAATAGTACTATGAAATTCTCTGTGTTCTGTTGCTAAATTTTGTGTACTCTCTTTTGACTTCTTAATAAATATCTGTATCATATTAAATGTTGTTTCTTTATTTTCTGTAAAATAAAATTAAAATCAATAAAATTGTACAAAAGATATCTCGTACTGTATTATTTTATATTTATTTTAATCGCACAATTTTAATTTCTTTTTAGAAACAATTTTAATTACACTCAATCAAATGTAAGTGTACTGTTACGCTACATTATTTGAACGGTGAGTAAATAAACAAATGATATGTATTTTTGTTCATCAGCGTTAAAAAAAAAAAAAAAACAAATTAATTGTGAAATCGCTTATCTTTGTACAATGAACCTTACCGTCATTTATACTGTTGGCTGTAACATCGTTTTTTATCGTTTCCAAATCGTCGATTAATTGCTGTAAAACATCGCTATAGTTTTGACGCATGTCACCAAATTTGGACAAAACCTTGTCGACTTCACTTTCGACCGCTATGCACGCGTCCATTTTGAACTACCTACAAAATCAACATATTTTAAATGAATTATTATTTAAACTGCGTGCACGAATCGTTGTGATCATAATAAAAAATTTATACTCGAGTATTGTGTTTGTTGAACTACACGAATTGATTCTAAACGAATAACAGAAAACAAGTCGAGGACTTGAGAAATGTTTCACCCGAACCCGAGCCGAATTCCTTACAACTTACAAGTGTAACAAATAACAATAATGATAATCGTCCTGAAATGTCGGTGAGTACACACGGTGACGTCACGCGATCGTTACCGCGGTTGAAGTTCAAACTCCTGGATAAATAGATCAATGTTATATTATAATAATTTGTATTCAATTATTATTTATTTAATAGATTTTAATAGATCATTATTTGAAATGAAAATGGATATTGAAAACACTAAACTTCTGAATGATAGTAATAATAAAATGTTGTTTAGCGCAACAATCATATTTTTGTTTAGACAATAAACACGATTATCGTGACGTCATATTTATTATCAATTCTTATCAAGATGTCGTATTTGATCCAAGAAATCGTAACATCTACGCAAAATGCGTTTATTTTAATTTTTTAATACGAATTTTGAATTATAATAATTTAATTAGAGTTCTTAATATTATTATTATTGATTTCGTTACATTAGTAAATAAAAATGGCTGGCAATTATTTATTGTCAATAACAACAATTTCAGATTATTTCAAAAATAATATCAGACTAAAGAAGAGGTGAAATTGCTTACAAAGATAAATCGTGTTCTTGAATTTCAAGCAGATCCCAATCAAAGTATAATTGTAGGTAAAGTTAAACTCAGTATGCGTAATGATCTGTATGAAGTGGAACTTTTAGTGAATAATAATATTACAGATTCTAAATGTTCTTGTCCTCGTGGCACAGTTATTTGCCATCACATAGCTGCATTAGCTTTATACGCGCATTACATTCTAAGCTCTACTGATAAAGCTTGTTTGTGGAGTGTTAGAAAGAATAATTCCTCCATTGGAATTAAAACCATTAATCAAATACATAGTAATATTGATTTCACAGACACTATTGTTGCAGAAACAGATATAAATATTTTTATAGAGGAGTTAACCAATTTGACAGTGCCTGTAGGTTAATCTTGGTTATTACAACCTGAACCAAAACCATCTGATGATAATGTCATATAGCTTACTTGATCATTTTTTCTTCTGTTTTTGGCATTTTAGAAAAGCGATAAAACTTACAAGTAGCCTTTTCATTATAATGATTACGACATCTAAACGCCCAACATAACATCATTATGAAGCAAAAAATATTTCAAAATATTACGCAGGAACTAAACATAATAATATAGTCCACAATGTTTAAATCAAAATAAACAATTAGTAAATAGTATTATAAAATATACAATATTCAAGTTTCAACAATAAACGGTTGTAAATAACACACTTCAATAATTATTACTTATGTTTTATATTTCACTTAAATAGCAATTGTACATTTGTAATAACTAATAAGTAATACATATTTCCACATGAATATTTTAGTTTGTTTGGATCCATTGTAAGAGTTGATAAGAAGTATTCACTGAGTGTATTGACACCGAAGTCTAAATTCAAATCAATAACATCTATATGATAATCAGTTTTTATAGAGCAATGGAGATAACCTAGGAAACGCGAATAATTTAATCCAAACAAAAATTTATAGCCATAAAATTATTTTGTATCGTATACAAATGTTGGTAGTGTCGTCGTCTCATGAAAATAAATAAATTTATGGACCTTGAATTAAAAAAGTTTTTGAACTACTGTCATAGAATTTACGGTAAAGCCATAGAATAGATAATTTTTCTTCAATAATTTAAATTCGTTGATTTTTTTGCTTCATTTATTAATCTATAACTATAGAACTATATTCTACCATTGATTTAATCTACGATTTTACTAATAACTTTTATAGGAAAACAAATCATTCAAATAAAAATTGTAATAAATTTAAACTCAACAATTTTTTTTATTTATATTGTAAATTTAATAAAGAAAAGGAAAAACCAATAATTATTATTCTAATAGATAAGTTGATGAACCGCAATGCATTTTTCTTAAATATATTGGAATCTTGAATTATTCAAAATGTAGCGCAGAATTTGATAACAATTTTTTCTTAGCAACCTTGTAAAAAGCCCTAAAAAATATATATGATTTATTACTAATTAATAATTTTACACTAATTAAGTGTAATTAATATTTACTCATGAGTATATTTTTCTTTAATAGCTGACGGGTCTGCACTTTGCATATGTAACATGTTATTAAGTTGGAGAACTGTATCTTTAATTTCTTTTACAGTATAACCTAAAAATAAACAGTGAAAAAGATCTATCTATAGAATTCAATGTAAATAGATAATAATATAAGGGACAAACTGTAATTTGAGTAATTGCCCAATAGATTAAATAGTAAATTCATACTATGTGTAGAATCGTAATGTTGTCGCTGATTCACTTGTGAATCAAAGGTTTCGGATAAACTTAAAAAACTCTGTTATTAATATCAGTGGACTGAATTTCAAATAAGGCAAAAAAGAAGGTAGTCGCGCACTCGTGGAAAAATAAATATATTAATGTGTACACGACTAAGGTTTTGTACAGAGTGCTGTAGCGTCGTCTATCGCGAGAGAAAACACGAATTTCCACAGCCGTCACTATTATTGTTAGATTACGAAATTTACGATATATCGATACAATGGTGACCATACATGCCGCCCGCCTTGAAATATTATTTTCAATAATAGTTGATGGATAGTTAGTTTCAAATAGTTGATGGACTGCTCGCTGGAAAATACCACTAGCAGTACGGACATTCGCAATATAATTGGATGACGCTGATAAACGTCTAAAGATGCAGCAGTTTTTAATCGTCCTCCTACACGTATTAATCCGTCTTCATCCATAAATACTTGCTCCATATGTCCTAATATTTCATACTCGTTTATAAAATTTATATATTCCATTTTAAATTTATAATATTTACAAACTTTCGCTCGAGGAACAAAAACTGACGTTTAGCGATATACGATTTTACTAAAGCTGATACGTTTTCATGAAATGGTACTTGTACAATAAAATGTCCATCGTCGCCACACGTTATTGTTTCATTAAAATATTTTTTACATGTTTTATCTTCCATAGTATACGGAATATTACTTTCAAACTCTTCCGTGCACCAAAATAACGATAAAATTTTGTCCAAAATTAACTCTGTATATTCTGATGTCGAATAATGTGTCTTGCTGATTACTGGTTCCGTTTTGCGATTGAAATTAGATACAGGACCAGATACAACCAGACCGAGTTTCGTTTCTTGAAACACTGGACCAACACTATTCGGTTTTATTTTTCGACTACATATCAAATCATAAAAATGAGTAGCACCAATTAATATATTCACCTTTTGCGAGTAACGATATGACGGATCAGCTAAATTAATATTTTCCGGTGTATTACACATTTCAGATATTTTTTTTGATGGTAAATCGCTTGTAATTTTTGGAACTACTAACATTTTTAATGATAAACGGTAATCATTGAAACGCAATGCAATCTGAGTGACCACATAATAATATGAATGTTGAGACGCCAAACCAATGCCAAAGGTTTTGTGATTTGCTTTAAATTTCTTTAATTGTAAAATCTGAACTAGTTCTTCGGTGATGAAATTACTTTGTGAATCTGAATCTAATAATGCTCGACACAATATTGACTTTGAATACTTATCAATTGCTAATACGACGGCTGTGGATAACAGTATGTTTTCGTGGTAGACGTCTATGACATGTGCATTTGTTGACGAATTTGTAATTTCTTGAACTGAAATGTCATTTGACTTACTTTCCGTAATTTCTCTGTTCTCGTTTTTTTAAATATATAGTAACATATTGTGCGCTTTGTTACATTTGTAACAAAGTAACTTGTTACTTCATAGTGACGACCATGCACTATGAATAAAATAGGCAAGTCATATCTGTTGTTTTTATAAGTATATCGTAGATAGAATTAAGCTAAAAATAAGGCATTTTAAAATATTAAGTGTTTCAAACAAAAATCTCCCGGGCCACTACTCTAAAAACAGCCAGTCTGCCCCTGAATATTATAATTAAACATCAATAATTTTCAATAAATTGTATTATACTTTTCCATTTCAATAGATAATATATGTGTATATATATATATATATATATATATATATTTATAATACCTGTATACTTTTGAAATACAATTGGATCCACTGATTTAAAATTCATTTTAAATGCCAAATATAGGCTTGATGCAGCTTTCAAAGAATCTTTTGTGGTGACAAATTTATATTCTAATAAACTGGATTCCAATATATATCTTGCTAAAGTTAACAAAATCATTTGACATTTCATACACTGAAAAACAAATTTAAAGTTTAATAGTATTTTATATATTGCTTAGCAATCATTACTTACACGGGCAAACCGCCTCAAAAAAACATAAGACAATGGGACATTTATATCAAAATTTAAAGTTATCGCTAATTCTTTTTCACTTAAAAGAAGTTCTTTTTGTGTAAAATTGTTTATTTCTTTATGAAGTTCTTGTAAAAATCCTAAATCTCGTATCTAAGAAAAAATATATATAATATTTATATAAATTATATAAAAGATTTGTTTTTTTTTTCTTAAAACATACTTCAATCTTGCTAGATAACAACAATGCGCTAGCAGCTAAAAGTTGTAATTTGTTTTTCAATGTATTACGTTTCATTAAATATAAATCAATCAGTTTAACGGCCATATACAACACTTCATGATTTAATTCAAAAAGATCTTGCAAGCTTACTAACCAATCAACAATAATTGCCCTGTGCTTAGGTGTTAATTCACTTTGATTATTAATATAATCAGTAATAATAAATTTATCCTACATAGAGAAAGAAAAAAAAAAAAATACATAAAATGTCAAAAACAATTCACCGTATGACTTAACTACAGCTTACTTCTCTTTGCCTAAGATAATTGAAAATATTTCTGGCATAACAACCGACATATATGAAATCATTAAAATTAGTTAAGTCTATTTCAAATATCTCTTCATCATGGCAATTAATACTGCTATAAACAAAAGAGATTATGTTACAACTTACAAGCATTAAATTATACGATATTATGTAAATATTTTACATACCACTGTTCAGTAATAGAATAAAAATTTTCCGAAGACTCGGAATTACGGGCAACACTTGTATTTATTGCAGTACAATAGAGTTCATCAGAGGAAATTAATTCTTCACGAACTGACTGATAAAAAGTACTTTCTTTAGAAACATTACAGGGAGAATATGTGCTAAAAGAAAAATAATAGTACATTAAATTCATAATGAAAAATAAAGAAAAAGTTGAAAATTAAATTATTACTGCTTACGTACCTTACGACTGATTGTTGCAATCTACTGGGTGAATTTTCAACTTGTTCTTTTATTTTTTTATTATTGCTAGTTTTTGCAGCTGTAACGACATTCTAGAATAAAATTTAACATTGTTTAAATAAATTATAATTAAATTTAAATGATTAGTATATCTTATATTGATTCGACATAAATAATATATACTTACTTTATTGACAATTAAATTGGATAACACGGGTCTCTTTTTTTCGTTCTGTTTGGAATTGATTTCGCAATACGGTTTATGTTTTAAGCTCACTTTCTTGGACTGATTTCTTGTAACAGGCGCCATACTATAAAAAATGTTTTTAAGTATGAATAAACAATTCGATTGATTTAAATGAAATTATAATTGGACGAAAACATTAATAATATTGACGCTACGACGTAGTGATACGTACTTAACCGGCACAACTCGTTGTGGTTTCTCAATCGTTTGAATCACGCGATCCGTATATGATATAGGAACACAAATATTATAACGAAACGAGAGGTCACGTCGTTCGCACGTACAGTACTGTTCGATTTTATTGATGCGAAAACGTGTAAATATCGTAATGAGCCCCACACGGTACAAAAACACAAAAAAAAAATTTACAAATCGGAACAATTACAATTAAATAAAATTACAACGGCGATCCATGACCGTTACACGACGGTTGCGTTTCAATTTTGAACACAACTTACGCAGTTCACTATCAACAGACCTCGGCACAGACATATAACATACACTACGCGAATAACACCAGTGCAATATTTACATGTAAGGTTAAAGGCACAATAGTGAGAAGATATACGGACGTTTGAGAGTGGCAGACGTGGAAGAGGTTTTTTTCATGGATTACAAAACAAAATTGTTCTTCTTGAAAATGATTTCGGAGAATATGTGTCACTTATACGCGCGCAATGCAATAATAATTGCAAAATTCTTTATTCCCCATCGACGTATTATAATATTGATGATTAATGACTATTGAATTGTAAATATTTTTAGTTTTATATTTTATATCGTGTTTATTGTACAGTCTGCACGAAAACTCGAGAAATATTAAAATTTATTCCTCCATGATAAAAAAACCTCTCGCGGCTCTATCTCTTTCGCACTTATCTTCTCGCTCATTTCTCTAAACGCGGCCTATAGATGTTAAATGCCTACGGCGCACTCCATAATACATAATCACGATCTACAGTGCTACCAACATAATAGAGATTAAATGATTATTCGTCCGATTCACAATAATTATAGATAAACGCAGGTCGAACCGACGAACTGTAGCCCGCAACGAAGTGACTGGCAATTCTTCTTTGTATCAAATTCTAACACCACTAGCGATTTTAATAGACAATGTTTGACATTTTTTTTTTTTTTTTTATGTTAACAGCCCAGGGGCTACTTGGCGGCATTCCTCCATTCTTCATGCTTCTCTGCTTTAATATTTGAAATAATACATGATAAATATTATTATAGTTATTCGTAACTATTAAAAAAAAATATTATTTAAAAACAATATAATTATAAGTAATTTTTTAAAATGTTTTTCGTCAAACACCATATTCTATCGCTAAAATATCATAATCCCTTGTATAGCATAATCACAGATTAGATCAGTATTTCCCAAATAGGACATACTGCGTACATTTACCAAAAAAAAAAAAAATAAATAAATAAATACTTTCGATGTAAGAGGAGCGTAAAAGGTATTTTTCTTTACAAATTATACTGGTCATCACATCAAAATATATTTTTATTTGTTTAATAATAGTAATAAACAATAATAATAATAATAATAATAATAATAATAATAATAATAATAATAATAATAATAAATAATAATAATGTTTAAATTATTTGGTATAAAAGACAAATATTTCTATTTTATAATTTAATACATTTTTCAAAATATAAATTACAAAATGTTAGATTGAAGAATGTCTAGTTTTTTCTCTGGTATATATATTAAATCTATAATATGTCACTGACAATTAATTTAGTAATAGAATAAAAAGAAAAATGGTACAAAAAAATTATTTTACTACAAAATAAAAAATATTAAATTTTTTAAAGTATATATATATAATGATTAATATTCTAAGAATACAATAATATTATAATATAATATTTATAATGGATTTATTATTAATATTGAAATTAGATATTATGATTTTAAACTGGTCCATCAATAGAACTCATTTTAATGCGGCAGTAATATAAAAATTTCCATAATGCGAACAGTGTTAACATAATAATCGCTGTAAAATAAATTAAAACATTTGCTTTAGTAAAAGGAAAAAAAATCCAATACAGATAGTAGAATACTAACCAATATGGATAATGAAATAACCGCTATGAGACATCGCAGGTACATACGTAAAGTATATTACAGTTACTCCAATAATTAAAAATATTATAGCAACAATAAGAAAAAATATTGCTTTTGCTTTTGCGAAATCCGGGCCAACAGAAGATCTAATAAAAATTATAAAAATAAAAAGAATTAATAACATAAATTATTACTATACAACAATATTTTAATTTAGTAACATACACTTTTCGGCAATGTGGACATCTGGCTAATGCATTTTGTAACATATTAAACTGAAATAAAATAAAAGTATTAAATATTAGATTGAATTTTATTATTAATTTTTTTTCATTTTGTCCTTAAACAACTTTTGGAAGTGTTGTACATTTTATATTCATTTTTAAATTTTAACAAACGGTTTTAATTCAACATTTTTTAAACGTAATTTTAACGTATAATTATCTATTATTCGATTATATTTTCATACAGAATTTGTAACTATGATTTTGGTAAATAAAAACACGGTTTAAAAAAAACTTTAAACTTTACGTAATTCTCTATAGATTTTGAAATATTTAACCATAGACCATCTGAATTTATCAATACGATTTAAATTCGACATTTATTCTACAAAATATAATATAATTGACATGAAATCATTTTAGCACTTACAAGAAATGTGTCTTGACAATGCACACATGTTACACGACACATACCCGGAACTTCTGGAATTGCAGGTGTAATCGGACTAGGAGCCAAGTTAATAACACGCTTGCAGTTTGTACGTGGACAAGCGATACGCTGTGATGAACTCTTACAAATCAAAAGACAATGGCACAGACATCTAACATACTTCTTTCCTGCTGGGGCACTTCTTATTGGCTAAAATATAAATCATCATTTAATGATTACGAAACGCTAGATAAAAATGTTTAGTAAATCGATTAAAAAATAAACCTACAGTAGCTTCATTACAACGAATACACTTAATGACATGTTGATTTCTTTTTCCGACGACATCAATGATTTCTTGGCAAACTCTACATGTGACTTTAGAAGCAGAATTCTCTGGTCCCATCTCTGGAATAGTAAAATCTGGATTTTCATTGGGTGCATTACACGGTACTGTAATGGAATCCACTATTGACGATGTCGCCGAATCTAGAACGGGATAGAAATAAATAATAATAAATACCTATATATATATATATATATGAATTACATAAATACAATGTAAGTCGGAGTAAAAATTTTTAGAATTCTCAATGAACACGGTTATAATGACAATAATAATTGAAACGATTAAAATTTAATGTACAAGTTATTGTAATCAAATTATAGTGCAGGCGATATGAAATGTGTACCACCGGACTCGATACAATTTTGTGACTATACTAACGATAATTGTGAATCGTTCGAAATTATCATACGGAACGGTGCGCGCGTGCCGAGATTAAATATCGTTTGCAGATTGGCGTGTCGACGTCGTGAGTACACCACAAGTATGTATTATAATCACGTACGGAGAACAAACGAGATAAATGAAACTCAATTTTTCAATATACCAACCCGTTTCCAACGACGATTTTCCGTTGTCAAACAATGGTTTCGTTTCGTCCGTCATTTTCACTATTTATTGGCCGACGGAATCGTATGACAAGCAGATAGTTCACAATATTTGTACGACAACGGCCGGGTACAGCGGAGTCGACGGATTTTTCGGTATTTTATCCGTCGCACGACACGATCGGTACAGTAGCCACAGAATCGGCAATAGCACGAACGACCGCCCACGACACTATTGCAATAATGGCAAACTGTCTACAGCTATTTCCCGTCGCTTTTTCAATCTCTTCCTTTTTTTTCCCCGTCTCGTTATCACTTCTTCTCCGACGACTCCGTCGTTCACACCGAAGCCGTTTTACTGCGTCAATCGGTCGGTGGCCGACTCCCCGTCACTTCGAAAACCGACAGACGTGACAATGGATATTGGATATAACGTTCGATAGACTATATATATATATATATATTGTTTTACAGCGAACAAAAAAAAAAAAAAGCCAACCAGTCGGAGAATCGGTCGCCGATAAAAGTCGCGGATTACAGGCAATTACGTGACATCGGCTGCGGGCCGATCGCACGCACGCACAACGTGCCAGTGAAAACCCGGTCGCGTATTACCAAAACATATTAGACTCACGGCGCCGTAAAACGAAAAGCGCATCGTTTTTATGGTCCGTTTGAAACACAGCCGAGCGTCGGTCGATATTTTTCGTTTCCCATTGCGTAATATTTATATTTATCGGATAGCGGATAATTTAGACGGGAATTGGAAAACGATAATAATTTTTATTATAATATATTTTCCTGTTATTGAAATATTTTAATTCAACGACATTTCTGGGCTGTGCTGAACGAGTGGATTATAGAGTCAGTGACGTATTTAATGAGAAGGAGGGAAGGGGATAGATCGCCGTTTTTGTTTTTTTTCCCCCCCAATGATATAACATGGACATATCCATGTTTGTCGTCATCGAAACGTTTAAACAACGGTTGGTTGATGCGAGAAATGTTTTTAACGCGTTGTTCAATTTCCCTTCCCTCCCTGGACCGTTGTTATATTTGTTTTTTTTTTTTTTTGTAAATCACTAAACGTTTCGTTTTTTGTGATAAGTCTCTGGATTTGAATGCATTATTAAATATTATTTAAATTATTAAATTTATTTTATTTAATCATCATTATTGGTTGAATTTAATCGTTATGAAAGACGCTGATATTTTAAAAAGCTTGGAATCCCCTTTCTTTTATTCTTTTTCTAATTCCGGGGAACTGGATTTAGTCAAACGAAATTTCCCTAAGCCGTCCACCACTCGTGTAGCTAAAATAATAATAATAATAATAATAGTTAATGGTCATGGAAAGACACAGATTAAATTAAATTTAGATAAACTCGAAATTTCATTTTGTCGATTGTGTACACGGAACTGATACATTTTAATATCGACAAATTCATTGTAGTTCATAAAAACAATGTAAAAACTGTCCAGTAAAACAGAAATATTGTTATTTCATTATCGGGTTTTTTTTTTTATTAATTCGTATTATTTATCCGTGTTGGGTCTGTTCTGTAAAAAATTCGTGCACGATTATCAACTATTTATCCGGGTTTTTTATTAATGCGAATGGAACGTGTATAATTTGTGGCACATAATATGGACAATTTACAATTAATTAATCAATAAATTACGACGGTGATTACTACGGTGACCAATCGAATTAAAATTATTGTTTGTCGTAATAATTAATAATAAAGGTCGCCGTTCTACCAATAGCGGTTTTGAAAAAATTTCAAGTAGGGGGGGGGCGATTATATTATTATTATTATTATTATTAGCAGGACACAAAAATATTTTTTTCTCTTACCCGAAAATCCTTTCATATACATTAATATATTTAAAAAAATGTATTAAATACAGCCCCGTGGGGGGGGGAGGCGATGGCCCCCTTTCCACAAAACCGTCACTGGGTTCTACTATATCACACGATTGCGAATAAAATCATTGAACAATTTGAATTTTTCAAATTTCAATTAAATTTCCTATGTACTTTGCCTGTATCAACTGCAACGCCCGAAAGGACATTTTCATGTTTGAAAAGACTGAAAACATTCTTGAGGAACACTATGTCTGAAGTAAGGTGTACATTGTGTAATAATATATTTTATTATTTCATACAATCTAATCAATTATTTTTTTAGACTCGATTAACTTATTGTAAACGTGTACATCCCTCGCTAATCTCACAGTCTAAACTATTCGAAATCAAATTATCACCATTGATGATTGATGAAGAAAAGTATAAGAAAAATCTTATACATTTCTAAAAACAAGTATGAAAATCTATAAAATTTTAATCATCAGTCAGGCTATGTAATAATTGGTACTACTGTTACTTGTAAGCTGAAAATGGCCAAACAAATTATTGGACCTTTAATAATTATTAAATAATTATATTTTATAACAAGTGTATATTGTGATAAATTATCACTTTTCAATCTTAATTTCTAGAATTTTAAGAACCGCGGTTAGTATTAACCGGGAATCGAATTTTTTTTAAAAAGCGGAACCGATAAAACCGTTAAGGTTCCAGTCCCTGAGGTACACTAAAACACCGCGCTATTGCATATAGATATAATATTATCGCGTATAAATATTATAAACTGCGGGTTATTTCTTCGGAAAAATATCGATTCGAAAACTGTACTGTCGTATAATATATATAATATATTATAAATAATTATTATTGCTTTTCAAGAAAACTATGTATGCGTATGAATTTAGACAAACGTTAAAAATTGTTCGTAAATGAATTATTGACCGTATATTTATAATATAGCGTAACGTAATAATAAAACTTTTAAATGCCAAAATATTTCCGAAACGTATTATATATATAATCGTCTCGATTATTATTAATATTATATTTGTTTTTTAAACGAGATAACATTTTGAATCCTTTATGACTATGAAATAAAAAAAAAATATATATATATGTATAATACGCATTAAGCGTTTATTACAGCGCGGAAGTATTACGATTATTCGAGAAAAATAAGAGAGAACTTTAATTGTGTCGAATAGAGTACAAAAGTGTTTTGGCATTTTGTTTGATCTCCGCATGAGACACACCCTGCGCGGTGTATATAATAATATACGCTTGCACGCTTGTGTTGTGAACACGAAGACTAGTCGTGTGTATGCACGCCTGTGTCCATTTTTGTTCGTAAAAACAAAAAAGAAAGAAAAAAAACATTGTCACACATAATGTCGATTTTTTACCTCGTGTAAATAAATACTTATTATAACTTATCCGTCCGCATTGTATAAATACGTGTGCGCGTGTATGTGCGTATTACAGAGGCTGGTCGAAACAATATGACACAAATTAAACTTGACTGATGGTGCAATTCAGCTCTCTTTACACAATTACACACCAGAAATGAATTAAGCTCCAATGCCCATTATCATCATCATCATCATCATCATCATTATTATTATTATTATTATTATTATTATTATTATTATTATTATTATTATTATTATTATTATTATTATTATTATTATTATTATTATTATTATTATTATTATTGTTATTATTGTTATTATTATTATTATTATTGTTATTATTATTATTATTGTTATGTGTAACGGTCAAATTAATAGTGGTCTTGTCGCTATGAATGAGACGTGACGACATCTCATTTTAATCGTAGAAAGATTATTATTATTCGATTTGATTATTCGTTTAGAAAACCGCGAACACACCGGCCGTTTGCTGTTTTGTTGTTATCACGTATAAATTGTTCGTTTTTTTGTTTTTAAGTAACTCATATTGTATATACACGAACAAATAACGAAGTAGTTTTCTTCTACTCATTCGCCGGCACGAACACCGGGTATATGTATTTTGATTGAATAGCATATTTTGTGTGGTCCGTACAACGTAAATAAATGTTTTCTTATTTCATTATTTTGACAATATTTTGTTTCTTTTACTTGTTCGAAAATCCCAAGCACTCCGCCGCGGTTTTCGAACCGTCGCGGTCACGGGTCGGCGATCCGAAATTTTATGCGTAAGAGTCGGCGTTCCTCCGGATAAAACGGATCAAGACGTCGCATATTATTATTATTATTTTGTTTTTTTTTTTTTAATTATATTTAATGTATTATAGATAATATTTTTTACTATATAAGCTTTAAATTCGAAACCATTACAAGAAAAACAAAATATTATAATTATTATATACTCGTATACACAATATAGCGTATACGATTTATTAGGAGGTATCCCGCACACAACGCACAGCCTAATTACTGGTTGTCAAAATGATCTCCCGTCGTCGTCATTGTGCTCAAAACGCGATACACGCAGTCCGCAGTTCATACGCTGTCTAAAAGAATAACGCGCGCCTCCTGTACGTGCGCGTTGTATTATGGAGTGATGCGTGTGTACGCGCGCGCTTGTTAAACTGCGGTTCCACTTTTGTCGAGGGGATATTATTATATTATTCACGTTTATTTCATGTGCCATATATCGTTGTTTTTAATTTTTTTTGTTTTAACTATGGTTGGTGTTCACATCCAATTGTTTTACGCGCATTTATTTGCCATTCGTATAAATAAATACGTAAAAGGCATCTTTTTTATTATTATTTTTTTTTTTAACGGATAACAATGAAAACAATTAAAATGTAAAAATCAATTTTCGGAAAAAAATAATGTATCATCCCCCCTCCCCCAATTCGTATACGAATGTGTAGGAATGTATGCGTAAATGGTATAGGATGAAGCGGAACGGCGATGAGGCAGCAATTCCCCCTGCCAACACTCTCCGAACAAACACTGTCTAATAATTTCGTACCGTTAGTGGAATCGGCGGGAGTGAGGTTTTTCATTTTCTAAAACGATATGTGTTATGAGACTGAAGTAAATTTTTTCCTGCCATTTGACAATATTTCATTTTCTCTCAATGATATTGCATTATTATCAACAACAACAACAATAATAATAATAATAATAATAATAATAATAATAATAATAATAATAATAATAATAATAATAATAATAATAATAATAATAATAATATATTTCAAAGATCGTGTTTGATACAACACCACAACCATCCGTGCAACCGGTCTATATAGTCTACTATTACAGTTGTAATAAATACCTAAGGGTGGCGATAGGCAGGGATATATATATATAGTGTCAGACAGCTGCTGCCGGGATGTACGCGTGTAGCGTATGTGTATATATTTCACCTTGTTCGGAGGCGTAAGGCAATATTTATAAGAAAACAACAACCTGCGAACTGTAATACAGCAGATGCATATTTACGATTGGGACTACCGCGGATAACGTTGCCGGGGCGTACTGTTTAATATCAGAAGAAGAAGACGAGAAAAAAAATGTGTGGATAGAAAAAGTACGGGGAATAATGCTAACATAACTCGTGAGACGCGATAAATTATCAGGATATCGCTGGCGAACGGAATGAAATAAATGAGTAGAAAAAAAAAAAATTCAAAATTGACTTCCAAGTGAGAACGCGGGTTCCAGCGAAAAGCCGCTCCGACGGCGTACGATTAAAATCTCTATGTACTATGTATACATTTCATATAATATACAATAGTATATAATTTTAACGTGAAATATTATTTAGGATAAATCGTTTTTCGTATACCATTTTTACGTTTTTGTTTACGGCGGTTTAATTGAAATTACACGGAAAAAGGCAACGTTCAACGCATACGAGAACGAGATAATATTCTTGAATGTATGTTCAGCGTTGGACGACCTCAGAATAGAGAATTTTAAACACGAGAACATATCGCGAGACGAGTTATAATAGTTAATCTATTCGACATATTATAGGGTTTTTTATATATATATACGAGAGAACGTCGGTAACGGAATTTTTTTTTTTTTTGTTTGTTATTTCGACTAAATATTTATTGATTTTTTGTAATTCGTTGACTTGTGAATGCGCGTACAAGAAGCGTACCTATTCGACACGCTTATTAATAGCCATATTATTGTTTATATACGAGAATCGCAGAACGTACGCGTTATGTGCCCTCGCGGTTCTCGTATGATTTTTGTATTTTAAACTGCCTGTACAAAACGCATATTATAATCCCTTCAAGATTGTTATATTATGCACCTATCATTACTTTACGCCGGAACGAGAGAAATCGGTATATTATCAGGTCGCCATTCTTCCTTCGGAACACTCTACCGACATTCGACTAATCCATCCCGGCGTCCCGAGGAAATGTCCAGCGGGACAGTGATTGGTTCCGAGTTTCAAATTTCGGTTGGCGGAATAAAACTTTTTATCTCGGTAGAAAAAATAAATAAATAAAAATACCGTTGTACAAATGTTTTGTAAAATAAAAGAAAGAAAAAACAAGATAAATATTTATTTACAAGTTAATGTCTAAAACGAAATAATATAATGTTGCATTTGACGATTTTTTTTTCTTTTTGAATTCGTATTGGCCGTCGCCAATCACGCGTAATAGTCACAACGTGTGAGGAGCGTAACCGTTCTCGCATCGGAGACGCTAAACACACACCACCGACGTGTTACTTATATTACACACACACACACACACACACGTAACGTTACGTATAATATCGTATTCGTGTTAACGTGTCTACACACCGCCAGCGGGTTAAGTGGAAACATATTATCCGTGTAATATGCTAACGCCAGTAGGCACGATAAATTTAACGCGATCCTCCTCACTCCTTCCACCGCCGCTGCGTTCTGAAATCGGTTGATGCCGATCGGCTAATTACAAGCGATTCTTCTTATACTTTTGTATACTTCGCGGTGGACCTCGGATAAAGAACTCTTTTTCAAATCGTCCGTCCTCTACACCACGTTATTGCGAGAGAACAATATATTATACGTTATTATATGAATTGCGTAAACGGCGGCGGAGGTGTACATAAAAACGTACACCTTTTAATAATAATTCGTTTTTATATATATATACGACATCTATCGACCCCACTCGTAAATTTAGTCGTCAAATATCCCCCTCCTATAGACAATAATGGTCTATCCGTATGTTACAAAAATAATATTAACGTATTTATGATAACGTATTTCGTGAAAGAAGACGTAATGAATATGTGTATTAAATAAGTACCGTTTGAAATTCTCGGATTGTCAAAAACTCTAAATATGCAATTGTACGAATTGTGTTCAAAATGTGCAAAAAAAAAAGTTGTTCTACTTAATCGGGGAAATAAGTCGAATCGTGGACATACCTGATAATCGATTTTTTTTATTGGACTAAAGAAAAAAAAAGCATTCAAATACATATTATAAATCCTAGCCTTAATTATACTTGCGTATATACACACCCGCGGCACGCGACTTAAAACGTTTGTAAAATAATTTTAGGTATTATGTATGTGTATTAGAACCGTCAAATGCATTATGTATGTAATATCGATTCATGAATTAGCGTTTATCAATTATTATTATTATTATTTCTATTATTATCATAAAAATACATAAAAAAAAAATAATAATAAATTATATTCACATAATGTTTAAGACCTAAAGTATGTGTATGAAATTAAAAAAAAAGACTTTTTCATTATACAGAGCAGTTAAATTTTAAAACATTTTTCCGTAAAAATTTCGGTCTCGATTCTTTCGCGCGTATTTTTTATATATAATGACCATTTATTTTGTTTAAAACTTAATACAAATATTATTATTATTATTATTATTATTATTATTATAAAGGCATATTTTCCCGCGCGCCGCGTATACCAATATTCATAAAAAATCGACTATACGCGACACGTATCTCAACGAACTCGTTGTACTTATTATAATACGCTCGTTTCGCACGTGCGTCTAGAAAAATATTGTACGCATTATAATTCGACGGTTATGTTATGTATGTAATATATATAAAAAATAAGCGCCTCATCAATAACCGAATTTCAACGTCGTTTGATCCGACTTGATGACGACTCGTTACCACGTTATGGGTGTTCGCTTACGCTAACACACACACGTATTATATGCGTTTTACGCACCGAATAATACCATACGAGTCTTGCGAAAGTCGCTGCAAACGACGACCAATATCTATAACATGTGCGGTTCAACACCGAAATACAAAATATCATTATTATTATTATTATTATTATTATTATTATTATTATTATTATTATTATTATTATTATTATTATTATTATTATTATTATTATTATTATTATTATTATTATTATTATTATTATTGTTGTTATTATATCGATTCTGTCTGTCGATCGTCGCACACGTGTATTATAAGAAGCGATAAACCTGTGCGCCGTTTTCGTATAAAAATAAGAAATAATATCACGTGGAAGTCTTATCCGCCGCTTTCGGATAATAAACACACGTTTAGCGCTCACTTTTTAACAGCCCCATTGAACGAGTCTGAGGAGGACACGAGAGATGTATTGTACGTAAACGTTACGGTTTTATTATAGACACGCGAGTCCTACCAACGGGAAATATACACGCAGAAGGATTTTCTTAATTACTCCTACAAATTGGCAATGGAACTTCGGAAACGACGAGGACGAGCACATCACCATTGTAGACAAATTAGCAACATCGACAAATTCGTGCAAGAGTTTTTCGAACATTGAAATAAATATTCGTAGATACTGTTATGGTATTTGTGTCGTAATTGTATCGTAATATGTGTACGGAATCATTTTTAAATAATAATAATAATTATTATATTTTCGTTCAAAATCACGTACCAGACGAAGCCGAGTACCACCCATTCAGCACCTAATATATTATTACATTAATTTATAGTATATATTATGTATATTGTTTAGGATTTTTTTTTCTTTAATTGAAACATTGACGTATGACGTATAAACAAGTATATGGATCTCTTACTACCCTCCCCCATATTGAAAAAATTCAACTGTAATAAACTACAGTTATAAATGTAATAATAAAATATTGTTTTATTCGTATATGATCCCCTCGTCCCTCCCCACACGGAAACAATAAATAGAGCTATAAATAATATTCTTTTCGTAAAAAAAAAAGAAAAATCTTCTTCGCTTAAACACGACATACGTTATATGTATATATTTATTCATTTCATCGGCATTAAATACATAATAATATTATTATTATTTTATTTAACGGATGTACGAGCCAAGCGTATTTCTTCGAGTTTATGCGCAATACACAAGAACAATAACGCTCGTGTTATTAAATATAGATTTTTTTCTTCCTGTTATTTTGAAGACCGATAACAATGCGGTTAGCGAGAAAAACATTTGAGTTTTAACGGACTTTAAAAATCGTTTAATAATTAATGACGTAACGTAATTAAACGTTTTAAACGTCGCGAAAAATGTTGTAGAAAATAAATGTTTGCATTTCGTAACATAGCCTACATCGATTACTACGTTTTGAAATGGGAGTAAAATATTAATTTTTAAAGACTATTTATAATTACATTGCGTTTAAAAATTCGTCTATAAGAGTATTACAATTATCATTAAAAAAAAAACTTGTACATACCGGGTGGACATATGACAATATACCGGTGCGCTATAACATTATAGCGTGAATATAATGAATTAAACTTATTAAAAAAAAAAATAAGTAAAATAAGTAATATTGTAACAATCTTGTGCAGTTATGTATAATAATATATGTACTGTCTGGGCTCACCGCGTAATAATAACAATCGTTTGTGCAAAACGCGTACCACTGCAGCTATAAGATTCTTGAGCGAAGCTAGGAAGCCATTATAATATACCGTTTTTACAGTGATGTTTATTTTATTTATTTTTTTCTGCGTATAAATTTTCGACTAGAAAGAATGCTCGGATGATTTCGTCGCGCGTTACGTGTCCCGGTAACGAATCGTGTACAGAGCTCGGTAACGTAAATTGGCCTTAATTTCTGGAGGTATAGATAAATATTGTAATTTTTATTCCTTAAATACTCCTAATTCCTATCTATATTATTATTATTATTTCATATTTTGAATAAATATCAACTCACTATCAATGGTCTTTAAAAAAAAATCTTAAATCCTCTAGTTATTTTTTGTTTATAAAAAAATAATGTTCTTTATATCATATACCGGTTTCGATGAAAAGTCACCGGCGTCGTTGGTGTTATGGGGATCGGAAGCGAGTATTTTTTCTTCGTCTTGCACCGCACACGAATCATAATAAAATAAACGTTTCGTACTTACAGCGTACCGGTCGACCTAGTGATGCGATAATGATACTGAAAGCATATTTGAATTCGTTGTGAATTTTCGCTATAGAATGTCTTTTCCATTTTTTTTTTTTTTGTTATAATCCAAGATCATCAAAAATTGATTATTAGCAATTTTTTTTTATATGTTAAATTTGTTCAAATAATTTTTTAAGGATTTATGAAAAAAAAAAAAAAATTAAAAATATGCGGAAAGTCGGTGTATACTAAAATCAACGACGAATTCAAATCTGTTTTCAGAATATTTATCGTATCACTAGATCGATCGGTACGTTGGCAGTACGAAACGTTTATTTTACTATGATCCGTGTGTATGGCGTAAGATGGAAAGAGAAAATATACTCGAATCCCTTAAGCGAAAAGCAAAAAAATAAATAAATAATAAAAAGGGCAGCGGAGCCGTGAGTGTTGTGGTTGTCGTAACACCAGTAACATTCAGTAGTGAATTACTTAGATAATGTTTTGTTACTGTACCGTGTTTATGTATATGATATACATTTAAAAGCGTCTTATGAATTATTAAGTTCGCGATAATAATACGATTCCGAGCGGGGAGTTCGGCGTGTAATAAACTTTGTCGGACAACTTAAGGTGGCAATAATAATAATAATAATAATAATCGCGATTAGAGCAGGATTGTCCAACGATTCTTTAAACGCATAGGTTGAAGTAACGTATTTTAATAGCCACGCGTAAAATGTTCAGCCCTAAAAACCAAAACTAACTCCTTTTATTATTTATATAATAAAGTATTTTAACTTATATAAATAATAAAACTTTTACATCTCGACGTCTAATAATTGTCGTGAACGGTATGCACATTTTTTTTTCACGCACGCACATGAGTATTTAGTGCAAATTTTGACCGAGATCTTGTAAGACCGTTATTTCGGTGGCTTAAACGCTAAGATAAAAAGCGTGTCCATTGGATGTTTTCTTCTTACGAGTTGTATCTTTCACACGATACACTATGCGTTAAACTGATTATTTTAATTATCTCGTGTATCGTACAACGTACATATAGTTTGCGAGAGACTTTATTCACAGTTCTTTTTTAAACTTTTAAGCTTTCCTTCCCTCCGATAGAAGAGGGGGGGGGAAACGATTTCTGGCTACGGAATTTTTATTACGTATTATTATTATTATTATTATAATAATTTCCGGTAGCTTAAAGAAAAAGAAATCGTCGATTATGGTGTGCATCACCGCGCTAAAACCAGTACGCACACACACACACATATGAAATAAAGTAGATTTCAGTGCATACACGCACATCTGTGTGTATTGTGTATATGTGTATGTGCTGTAAATGGCCGTCTGGTGTATATATATTGTAATGTGCTCGCCGAGGCGTTCGCCTTCGGATTTTCTATCGTCGCTTACACGTGATTTTCTATACGCGCGTGGGGCCGTATATGCGTAACGAAAAATTATACACCGTAAAATAATATATTTAAATGAATTCTTGTAACAGCTCGCGCCCGCGCGCGTGTGCAGAGTTCCTTTGACAACGTATACCGAACAGACGAAAAAAAAATAATATTAAAAATTCGTCGGTGGAGGTCTTTTGAAGATTCCGAAAGTATACACACACACACACAAGTCTGACGCGAATAAATTATTGTTTTTTATTATTATTATTATTTTTTGTTTTTTTACTGCGCGGCAGTTCGCATTATGAGAGGGAAAAAGAGTTTGTTATATTTTTTTAAAACTATATATCGGCACGGGGAAAAAAACGCCAGTGGTGTGCCGAAAATCATATTTTGAATGAGACGAGCAAAAAAATTGTCTTACACACACACACATACTTTGTTTTTAAATAAAAATTGCTCACAATAATATCCGCGTAATAAATTAATTCGATACAAAAAACTGTTTTCGAAATAATAATAATAAAAAAAAATCCTTAAAAATTTGATGCGGACTATAATGTTATTTCGACACTTCTATATACACATACACACACATATTAATTAAATTCGTATATCGTGTATATAGGATGAACATATAATATAAAACGTAAGTACAATTATATAACTGTTATACGGATGAGTACTGCACGTTTTGATTTTATAAGACAAATGCGTGTTATATATATATAATAATAATAAACCACAATAATCTATCGATACGAAACGGAAAGATTTTCTGAAAAAAATTAACAGACGTATAATATATGTATGCATTTAATTAGTCGAAAGAAATATTCCAAATAACGATCGAAACAATTAAAGGTTTTGAAATAATGTGTACGAGAAAAGGAATAGTGTGGTGAATAATAAAAAAAAGAAAATATCGGATAAATGTATTACCTACATTTAATGTAATTAATCAGTGTTATTAGATTCTCCATAATCCAAAAAGAAAACACCGAACAAGATAATAATTATGAACAATTTACACTTTTGTTTCTTATAATTATTATTCATGACTTATTATCATTATTTTTATACTATTTCTGCCTATAAAATCTATTAATTTTTATTACATTGATAATATTATGTCTAGTTATTATTAATGTATCGTTTATTTTCATTTATACATTTAGTGTTCTAACATATAATTCAGAAATCTATAGTGTACATCCTTCGGCTATACATATATATCTACTAGCTAATATACTATTTATTGTGTAGACCATAACCTCATGGATGTATTTAACTGTGGAAGATAAATAGTTTAAAGGCAGGAAATAAAACACGAAGGAAATTATGCGCCTTTCGGTTAATGCGCGTCAATCGTTTTTACTGTAAAAGTTCGAACTAATTTTGAAAAAAAAAATTGAACTTTTAGTAGTTTTTAAAAATAAATAAAGGAACAGAGGGGATATTATATAGACACCACTTTGAGTGTACAGGTTTCGCGGTGCGTATAATAATAGGAATCTTGTAATTCTTGCAGCTTACCGTCGGAATTCAAACCAATGTCTGTAGATCGTATATATACGTACATACATATTAATAGATCAAAATCCGAATCCGGTTAAGGCCACGATTATATATTATAATAAACATCAATCGCGCATAATCAGTAAGATGATTTCTAAAACGCCTCGCGACTACAAATTACACTACTGCAGTCAATCATCAATGATTATTATTATTATTAAAGTATGCGCCATCGTTATATATGAAAGCGGAAGAGAAATCTCATAAGCATCATCATCATCTATACAACGGATATCGCTACAAGTATATAAATATATTTTATTTACACACGTGCACGCATAGTAATATATAGTGTAACTGTGTGCATATGTACGAGTATATACAGGATATCTTGCGGAGATTTTACAAAAGTTATATATATATATAATAGACACATATACATTTTGTTCTATAATATCGATATTTTTAAGTGTTTGTTTTTAGAGTAATAACTACCAGAACCGACTATAATTTTACTATATAAAATTATTATTTTTTAGATTTCAGTATGGTTAGGTCATATATATATATATATACGATAATATAATAATAATAATAATAATATACAGCGAACGGTAGTCGTGTACCTACTAGACTAGACGAATATCAAATATATTACGTACATTCACACTTTTTATTGTTGCGTATATTTATGGTTTATAATAAAATATTTAGAAAAGAGAAATATGTATAGGTACGTCATTATTAATATATTATTGTTATTATTATTATTATTATTATTGTAGTATAGTGCGCAGCGCGAGCGCGGGTTAATAGTAGCGCGTGGGTTAAACGCGTGCAGTATATTACGAGGTTTCGTGCGAGCAAAAGAAAAATGATACACTGTCGGCAGCGGTGGTATATCACTGATGATCGTCCGATCATCATAGCGTGTTTTCGGATTAAACGACGCGCGCGCGCACGCTCGGGTAATTGGACTGCTGCTGCTGCCGATGCTGCGACCTCGTTCCCATACCGCTGATCATCACAATCCGTCAATATACGCGGGCGTAATAAAATCAATTTTGGTCGAACGGCCACCAGCACATACGTCGATTGACCGTCTTTATTCGGTGGCTGTGGGGGAAGGGGAGGACGACTGTTGCTCCGACGACGCTTCGTCCACCTATTTACGCATACATATATTATATAGTAGTCGAGCGGAGTACCTACCGCGCGCGCGCGCGCTAAGTTATCCTTATGATGATGATGAGTGTGTACACGAGCGTAAACTGAATAGTAATGATCGTTTCACATTTACGGCGTACTCAGGGGCGGACTGGTTAGGTTGGGATTAGGTTTCCCGATGATCCGGTCACATATAATAGCTAGTGTTAAGCGTCAGTGTTGTTAAGCTTTGAATGGGCGCGGGGGGCCAAGGAGGGTCATATATATATATTTAATAAAATATTTTTGTTTAACTGCCCCCTAATAAAGCTTATAGAAAAAAATTAAATAAAACATAGCGTGTTATAAACGTCGTTTAAGTGAATTATATATACTCGGACAAAGATTTTAGAGTTTATTGTTATTATCACTATGAATAGTGATAATAACAATCGTTAGGAATAATCAGAAGTCATTGGGAATAATCTCACACGGTCCCCTGTTTAATTTTTTAAAAATTATTTCATTTTTTTTTTTTTGTTTTGTTCCGCGTGACAACGTTATTTTTGTCCCAGTGGTTCCCAAACATTTGTCAAAAATAAAGTACACAGATTTCAAGTATGCAACGATAAATTAAATTTATGACGTGTGTTTATTAATACGAGTATATATATACTCGTATTAGTATCCAAATGCGGTGGACGATGCGCGCTTGAAGCGTATTGCCAATAATTTGTTGATGTTTGGTTCGACGATTTTTGTGAGAAGCATTCTTAAATCCCATTCCTCCCTACGATTTGTCATTTGTAACCTCGATTTTTTTTTTCTGTGAATAGATCGGTTGTTGCACTAAATCCACGTTGGACTAAGTAGGACGATGGGAATGCGATCAAAAACGTTTGTACGACAGCCCAGAATCCAGGATAAGCTGATCTGCATTTGAAGTCAGAACATATGTAAGATAATAATAATTATAATAATAAGGCTTCGTTACTTGGTGAAGTTCATTTATCGAGTAGTATTCGATTGAAAATACAATATAACTACGCACAGCGCAGGATAATGCGCCCCTCTCCAATCGATCTTGTAACTCTTATTGCCCCTTCCCCCCTGAATGGTTGTAGATTGGGTGCTGAACAAATATTGTGTACGCGCAAGCGGGTATTTATATATTATTACTGTAGATAATTAATCGTTGGAATATGTAAATAGTCGTGATTGCAGCTATATATATATATATATAAAACATGTAAAAATAATGCGATAAAAAGAAGAAAAGAAATACGTTGTCAGTCACTACTTTGGTAAATACCTACTTGGAATAGTCAAAAAAAAAAAAAAAAAAAACCAACGCGGAACGTAAAATGCAAAACGAGAAAACGACAACAAAATTTTCGGTCGGAAAAAAAAATGAATATTTTTTATTTAATAGGTCCCCGCCGTCCCATGACTACGTATGTAACCGACAGCAGCAGACGCGGTGAAACGGTGCGATTTTATTCACGAAACACGGAGTTGGATAGACCGTACAAATTCAATGTGTTATGGCTAGTTATATATTATGGCCTGCAACGGTCGTCTCGCGGCAAATTACCGCCAAAACATGATATTATCGTATTATATACGTCGTTATTTGCATTTCGTATCGGCGCAACGCTTTTACCGCGTAATGTTTACGTTCGTATACACGCTCAATGAGGGTAATTAGTACTGGCGCGGAATATATTAAAATTTCACTGAGAAACAATTGGGATTTTTGTGTTCGTGTACGTGTACACGGTTTAGCGGTTCACACGAGACCGTCGCTATTATAATACACTATTGAAATGATATATGTGTGTGTGTGTTTCAGGGAGGAAAAAGCATTTTTCCCTTCTAAAATTATAAAACGAAAATCAGGTGACGAATTTACAATGCGCGCGCGGTGAACCTTAAAGAAAATAAAAAAAACGAGTATTTATACGCGTGCGCGAAGAATACATTAAAAAAAAAAAAATAATAATAATAATAAAATAATCGACGTATTCAAATCATGCGTACTATTCGTCGTGCGCCGGCTCGGATATCCGAGTCCGGGTTCCGAAATTGAAATTTCTCTACTACAATCGGGTCTCGGAATTTTTTTTTTTTTTTTTTGTCTTGGTCAATACTACAGACATATACACTACCGTTAAAAATACAATGTATAAATGAATCGCTAACTGCAGAACGGTGACAAGTCCATTTCTATCGATTTCGAGTTTATTACCATTTTGCATTAAGCGCGCGTAAACACATCGTTCACTGCGAAAACGAGGAGCCAAATCCGATTTTCCATAGCGTTCGAAAATTTCCATTTACTACAGAAAGGGTCATCAACATGTCCCGTTTCTGTAGTAAAACATTATTTTTGTGTTTCATACGTATTTATATTTTTGATTTATCTCAGCACATCGGATTCAATGAAAGAAATACCAATAGAAGTACTTGTAAATAAATCAATCCCGAAGGAATTACCAATAAACGCACTTCATAGTATTATATACTTTTATCAATATCAGTTATATTCGTTTTATCCATAACTATAATAATACACTGTAAACCAGTGGACCGTAGTCTTTACTGCAGTGAAGCGTATGGTGAACTGTGTAGTTTTTTAATTTTCAAAAAGGGATTCCGAAGCAGAAATTCTCGGCACTTTAAAAATAGAAAAAACGTGTGATAAACCACGACAAATATAAACTGGGCATTATTAAAAACGCGAAATTCCGAAGTAAATCTTATATTAATTACGGTGGAAAAGAAATGCATGAAAAAGTACCAGCAACAACATGCATGTATATACTGTAGTACAATATGATGTACTATTTTCTCATAGGTAAATATAATTTTATTAGAATATAATTGGTATGGTAATAATAATATTTTATTATTAAAAACAATCGATTTAAATTTGTACGACGTTAATTTTACAAATTCGAATCGATTCATTTTATTAACTGCAGTTTTTTCTTCCAGTCGTTTGTCCCGTTTCCCCGGATTAATATTGTATTATTGTCAAAAATATAATCCTTATACTTGTTTGCGGTACATATCTGAAAAAGAAAATCCGAGACACCAACTAGTGTAGTGTCTAAAACAATCCGGAACTCAACACTAGTGTACTACCAGTAATAATTATCTACCTAGTGTGTCCTGACACCATTCAGCAACTCGGGGATGCTTCCAGAATGGAATCCGCTGTGGTGTCTTCGAATTCGTCGACCGTAGAGACGTTACTACACCACGGATTTATTTAAGCAACTCGGTCGAGTATGCTGATTATGTATAATATGCAATTACAGCGAAAACTCGGCGATATAATATATACTGTCCGTACAGTGGTTTTATTATTTTTTCGAATAGAAACGGAAAATAATTGTAATTTCTATGAATCGATAAAAATTTAATTTATGTATAAAAAATTAGACAACAATTAATAGTATTTAATTAAAAAATTCGCAGAGCTGGCGATCTGTGTGTCCGACGGAGGAAGCCCGAAGACTCGTCTCGAATGCGCGATATAATTCGACTTCACTCACAGCTGCCGCCGCCGTCGAATTCGTAAAAATGGGGAAAAAAAATATCGAGAATTCAGAAATGAAATCATTAAAAAACGTCGTATTTTATTTTATTTTTTTTTTTTTTGCGACATGTAAATGTCTTAGCTCCGAAGGGGAGAGGAGGGAGTCGGTAAAAAAGTCACGTAAAACTGTTACTGGAAGTGTTAGTGTCACATCAATCACGTGACGGTGTTAAGCGACGACGACGACGACGACGACGACGTTAAAGCAGAGTTAATGCGAAAATCGCGTAAACACAAACGTATATATAATCGTAGATGACGATTATTAGAGTTCAGTAACCACAAGACATATCGACGTATCCGCGTATAAATTATACTTCGATTTTTTTTTTTTTTTTTACTTTTTTTTCTTCAATAATATTCTCGTAATATATTAACGTTCGTTTTAAAACGTCTACTTAATGCATACCGTTTAAAAACCTTCGCGTTTTCCCGGCGAGTTACAATAAAAATTTATTTGTTGTACGTACCTACACACATGAATACACTGCGTCGTTTACACGCGTTTTTTCTCTCTAACGGATCCGGACGGCGAGTTAAGTGTAAATAAATAGGTTAAGTACCGCGTATGTATTGTATAAGAAAAATAAAATATACGCGGACTGTAATTTTCACACGTTTATATGTTATTTACGCGCGTGCGTGTACGCGTGTGTGTTTAATAAAAACGCGTTTATTATGTTTATAATAATAACGCGAGAGAGGAACAGCCTACGGGGGGACTAAGAAGAAGAAGAAGAAGAAGAAGACAACGTCAATGTATATAAAGTCGAATAATATAATAAAGTGTATATAAATTACACGCGTTTAAACGGAAGAAAATACATTTTTTTTTATATATATATAAACCTCGTTCTCGTCGTCGTCGTATCGAGTGAGGGGGGGGGAATGGGTTGGTTTCTTCTTCTTATTATTAATATTATTATTATTGTTATTATTATTATTATTATTATTATTATTTTGTGTGTAAAACCGCAGGCTGGCGTTTCGTACGTATTTTACGAAAATAATAGAATAATTCCGCCCCCGCGCACTTTTATCACTTAAATCGCGCGCTCGGCATACGCCTCCCGGTCATTGCATATATATATTATATTAAACACATTCACCCGCTGCACGTACGCGTATTTATAAATAATAAACGTTTATATATTATATATAAATATATAAAAAAAAGCGGCGTTCCTTTTATCCGCGTTATCATATACAATAAAATAACGAAATAAGGTGTACCTATTTATAATAGGTCAAGAAGATATGTTTTTTTTTCTATTATATATATTTTTTACGCCGTACGCGTGAGCAGTATACACGTTTATATATTTATGGCTGCGGGGGTTAGGTTACGAATAATATTATTATTTATTTATATATATATATATATAAAAAAAGGGTATATTCAACAACGATAACAACGTTTTTAATATTCCGTGTTGCAGAGTGAGAATGAGAAAGAGAGAGAGAGAAGACTGACGATGCGGTGTGTCTAGCGACACTACCACTACACCACCTTCCTCCTAATACTACTTTTAAATCACAACGACGACGAATCACGCGATATTTTATTATATATATATATATGTACATAAATTATTATTATGAATAAAATAGAATTTTTACGATATTTTTCCGCCCCCAATTGCTGCAATCATTCGTCGCCGCGGTATATATCAATATAATAATAATAATAATAATAACAATAATAATAATAATAACAACACGATAGCCGCGAGGAAACGATTTGTAATATTCTCGGTATAAAAAAAAATATATATATATAATAATAATATTACATACCACGGAACGGCTACCAATATTTTTCCCACACGAAAATCTCGTGGCTACCTGAATTACGGCGACGGCGATAATTTTGTATTCGTATATGGATTTTTTCCCGCGGCACAAAACACACGCGCACACACGTTTTAGATTCTGAGCGGTGCGAGAAATGTATGAAATCGGGTTTTACAACGGATTCGGTTTTAGAATCTCTGTTGGTTTACACTTATGTGTATTTTGTTTTATTTATTTACGTCTGTGTCTAGAAATTCTACCAGAAGTACAAACGCCCTTGTCATTATTCATTCACAGTCACAGTTACAGTTTTTTTTTTTTTTTTTTTGGCTGTAATGGTGTAAAATAATGTACTGGGTTAACGTATAAGGTTAATCCCGTATAAATTACGTACTCAGCTATTTAGGTACACACGCATTATAATATTGCACGCCGATGCTCTGCGCAGAATCGTCGTTTTATCGAATCCAGTAATTATTGTTTTCAAATGTAACAAAACTCTAATATTTTTTATCTATACGTAATTTGCTTAATAGCGACATCTACGACAACCGCGGCTCGCTATCCTTTTTTCCTTCTTCTCATTAACGTCCGTTCAAACGAGTACCTATTGCTATTGCTATTGCTATTGTTATTATTATTATTATTATTATATATATTGCACGAGTTCTCAGACTTATTTCGCCCGTCAACGAAATATATTTCTGTATTAAAATTGAATACAAAGCACTTTGAATTCAAAATTTCTGAAACTTATATCTAATACGAACGGTAATGAACCTGCGATGCACTTGTCATCAACGAGTTCGTTAACATCGGGCTCGGATTTGCTCAAAAAATAACCGTAAAAATCGTGAACGGATTCCTGTAATTGTTATAATTTATATATAGTTAGTATACGGCGTACCATAATATATTATTTCATGTGTATTACATATGGTGTTGTATACAATTATATAGGTAACGTGTTAATTTTCATACGTTCATACGCGTTTAAATTAGTTTAAATGTGTATACGCGCGTATAGGTGTTATTGCTGCGATCGTGAAAATGATTCAATAATTACTACCATGAAGTTATTTAATATATTATTAACGAGTGGTGGTGCATTTAACTAAGCGTATTTCCGGGGCAAAAAAAAAAACTATAATGGCATAAAAAGAAATCTTGTGAACAACACGCCGTAGTGTCGGAGTGGAAATAAAAAAACCACACCAGAAATTCGTAAATATTTTTATATTTTATGTGGAAAACAATATTTATTTTTTTAATTTTACTTTTCGTACGATTTTCTCATGTCTCAACAATGCGCTAAAGTCTGAAAACAATATAGCTTCGTTCTAAAAGCTTTTTAAATCAATTGTTTTCTTCATTTCTTTAATTGAACGAAGATTTTTTTTTTTGGTACACTCAAGAAAACCTCCCTCTCTCTCTCTCATATCAAAAAAAAAAAAAAAGTCGCAGGACTGTGATCGGGAGAATGTGATGACGGTCAAGATCGCACTACATATACTTACAAAATGTTCGCGACCAAAAATATATGCCATTATTTTCAACAACTCCCGTGGATTCAGACTTTTTGATAAAAGCGGGAATAGTATATAATTCGTCGGGCGTGTACTATTTGCCGGAAATTTCAGTCCACACAAAACTGATGTTTTTTTTACTTTTTTTTAATACGTTCGAATACGCGCTGTTTCGTTATCGCGCGACATTTTCGCAATATTTAAACGGACGAAGTCTATACTGAATGAAATAAACTACGGACATTGCTATTCGTAGATTTCAATCACGAACAACAGATTTTTTAAACGTTCGTGGATTATCTTCTTCTCTAACTACTCGTTTAGGACAACATATTATATAGGTGCCACCATTATTTTCAAATAACATAATATTTAGAATTTCCGAACACGTCGAAAACTTATTCGTCCGAGACAATTCTATATTTCGTGTTAATAGTTAATTCCACTATTGTCTCCTCTACCAACATTAATACGAAACCACTCGATGTATACAACTGTGAATTCTCTATACGAAATTTCTAATACAGTAATGTACTAGGAATATTTTATATAAATAATAATAATAATAATAAAAAAAAAAAAATGCGACTCGTTGTAATAGATGTAATTCGTCGTCAACGCTCTACGCGTGATTTATACGTTTGTGGTTTTATACCATTGCACGCGTACCAGGTCCGCAAAGCGTTTGAGTCCTTTGAGAATTTCCATTGTAGAATGACACACTGATTTTTTTCGTTTAACGAAGTAGAGGAGCTCCTCTTCGCGTCGAGTCCTCTCAATTCGAGCGGTGCCTTACACCGCCGGTACACGAGTACATTTAACCACGATTTGTACACACGTATTGTTTACTGCGGGAATAGGGGAATATATATAGGCAGTCATCATCACGCGCGCAAGTCTCGCATAAGCGATTTCCAGAAATGCGTATTGTATAAATATGTGAATTCACATTTGAAATGTTTTACTGCTCTCCGTTTCTCCCTACACCGGTCTACGATTATTTTATATTTATATATAAACTCACGGCTATTCAATTACACATATTATTATATAAACACGTCCGGTGACACGGTCGACGATACGTATAAATGTTCATATCCTCGAAACCGGGTGTGACAAATCGGTTATTGAAGCATCCCGCGCGCGTCACGCACACTGAACTTTCTTCGTGTGTCTCGAACTGCTGAGCAAATAATAAACCGATCGGAAAACGAACCGTTAAATTTCGTTGACATATACTCGTTATAGTTATACGGCAGCGGGCGCGTTAACTACTGCGACGATGCGATGGGAGACGACGTTTTTAACGCGTACAGATACATAAAAGCTTTTGTCACAAATTAGTCAAAGACTCGTATATTTATATATATATATATAAAATAAAAATAATAAATTTAAGGTAAATTTAAATAAAAAAAAAAAAAAAAATGAAAACAAACGCGTTTTTTTCTCACCGTGGATTTCAGATTTGGTTGAGTTACGCCGTAACGTTACTATTACTACAACTACTACTATTACTATACGTAGTTGTATATTACCGTTATGGGCAATGACGGTATTGTATTTCGACTTGGTGAGATGTATTTGAAACAAGATAAATTGCAAACGACGCTTTTGTTCCAACGGAATATAATATTTTATTATAAATAATAATAATAATAATAATTAAATTTATTAGCGCATTTTTATATAATTGTTAATTTTTATATGTTAATAAATGACGAGTTTAAAGAAAAAAAAAAACAAAAAGCGCGTTTTATTGTAATTGTTTTCGGTATAAGTTGTATTGGTAATACGATTTGATTAAGACCAACGGTCGGGGGAGCGTGTGGGGGATAAAGTCCTCCAAGAGTTTTAGGTTTTATTTAATTAGAGGACGTCGATTTTTTTTTTTTTTTTTTTAATTCTCGTTGTCCTCTTTTATTTATTTATTTTTCCCCAATAATTCGAGCGCTGTCGAAAAGTTGTATACACGACTTACTATACACAGAATGGGGGTGGGAAAAAAACCAATAATAATCGTCATTATTATTATTATTTATTCGTATGGCCAAAAAACAGAAAACAAATACTATTCATGATAATTATAACAATTACAGTTAGAACAAATAGAATATTAATAAGGCTATATCAGCAAAACAATAAGTATAACAATAATAGTGATGTACATAACAATAACAGTAACAACAACAACAATGTATATGAATATATGTTTTTGGCAGATATCTATAATTCAATGTCAAGGTCTTGGAATCCATTCAATAGCTTCTGGGGAAGCGTTGAACATATCTTCGGGTTCACCGTTAAATTTCCTGATGGGGGGGCCATTCAGTCAGTATATGCGAGATGGTCTTGCCGCATTCGCAGTTCATATCACATTTCAGTTTATATCGTCATTATACACAAAACCAATACAGACGGAGAGCTGTTCGCCGCTGGGGAATGCGAGTAAATAATAATCAAAAAAAAAGAAGTTATTGTCATAATCGAACGATAATACACGAGACGTCCGGTGGTGCTGTTGAAACGCGGCAACAACACGGGGTTACAAGCAACGGAGGGAAAAACGAGAGCGATCACTCGACGGTCACGCGCGAACCCGCCTCGTACGGAAAAAATAAAACACACACACACACACGTTAGCCCCCCGTCGCAGTGGCAGTCCGAAACGTACCGTCGCAGACGTGTCCGGGGGCGAGCTCCTCTGTCCGCAACCCGTCGGCCTGGTCCTGTTGGAAACCAATGCTGCTGCGACCGCGCCGCTGTTCAACACACGGTACCGCGTCGCAGTACTGCTAGCACGTCGGCGCTGTGCACGTTTATTTGTTTATTTATTTTTTGTTCGTCCTGTTAACCGCGTAGAGTCTAAAAATCAGTTGAGAATCAAATGGGTAACCGTTTAATTCCAGAGAAAATATCCGCAATCTGCGCTATCGAAATTCGGTATAAAACGCGCGAACCGAAGCGATTTTCTGTTTTGTCGGTCGCGTTTATTTTTTCTACGAATTTATTCATCGTATAATTAATTTTTACGCAAAAATACTTATTATTAGCGATTCCTATTGTGAAACACGTGAAGTCGTTACCCGTTTTTTTTTTTTGTTGTATATTTTAATATATTAGAAATTATACTTACATGTACGTTCGTCTTGCGTATACATATATATATATAACACGTGCAGAGTGCGGAATAACCAAAAATCGAATCAGCAGTTCCGAGTGTTTTCAAATATGATGTTGAGTATGTGTGTGTGCGTGTGTGGGGTGTAAAATGAAAGTTATCGATAAGTCAAAAATCGAATTCTTTTTGGATTTCTTAAGTCTGCACTGAATATAGTTTCGATCGGAAATCCATAAGGAAAAAAGCTACGGTGGATGACACTTTCAATTTCCTCCTCTCTTCCCGTAAACACGTCCCTGGAACCGATATATTATATAGTTCAAAGTAACATTTTTACGTCCTATACGAGAATTAAGTAATTTAGTAATTATTATTGTAATTTCGTATTAATTAATTAATTAACAATAATAATACGTGCGGTTACAGTGTACAATGCGTGCGAGATGTATATTATAGCGACCCGCAGTAGTGATAATATAATTATTACGTTATTATAGTAAATAATAATAATAATATACTAGACACGATTCATTCATAAAAAATGTACGTATATTATGAGATAAATGTTCGTTATTCAATAACATAAATGTAGGTTGCCTGTTATAGGTTGTCATTACATATTATAATAAGTCTTATTAGATATATTATATTAGGTGTGTGTGTGTATGATAATTATTAGGACTTCATGTCCTAAAAAAATTTTGAAATATGCATGTATTTAAGTGCTAAAAAGAGAAAAGTCACTAAATATGCCTTTAAAATATATGCAATATATACAATTACTATTTAAAATGTGTATTGAAAAACGAGATAATACACTATAGGTATTTATGCTAAATTAATATAATAATAATAAATTATCAATTTAGATTGTTAAAAATGTATATTGTATGTAAATAATTATTTAATAATATTAAAAAAAGAATTTTTTTTTTTCGAAGACTTTTCAGTTTGTCCAAATTAATCTCAAATCTAATAAAAATAATATCAATAAAACTAAAACGTATCTACTACAATAAAACCATAAGCACATACAATAATACCGTCACCCCTCCTCATATTTTACTCACATACAATTTATATAATATGTATAATCGGCGTGAAAATAAAATAATCTCGGCGGTTCATAATTTCAATGATAACTGTCAAATACTTAGGTACATATCTTTTTTTTTACTAATTTTAAAGATAAATTAAATATTAATTTTTTTTTTAAATTAGTATTTAATTTAGTGAGACATGTTCCTAAAATTCAAATATAACAAAATACGCAATAATGTATGAAAAAGAGTTAAGTATGCAAAATATGTAAAAAAAAATTAATTATCGAGGAGAAAAGCATTTTAAATTATGTAGACCGTCTATCCCTCCCCCCCAAAAAAAACAATAGGTATTGCATAGATTACTGATTGATTGAATAATTTTTGCGTAGAATGAAAATACGATAATACGTATTAAGATTAAATAAATGAAATATAATATTTCGATTAATACGGCGAAGGGGTTCTCGGAAAATGTTTTTATTGTTTTGATAAATATATATTGGATAGATAGAATTGAGCCAAAAACGAGGTATTTTGAAAAGTATATAATTGTATGACATTGCGTTACCGAATTGTTGATTTGCTCCAAGCTAAATCTCCCATGGAACCTCTTTAAGGATTTTGAATCATCAAAATCAGGGACTTCGTGAGTAATAAGCTGCAGATAAGGTATGATTTATAAAAATACCTTCTTTAATATAATTTGTCTTTATTTAAGCAATTTATTATTCATTCATTTTTATGCTTGTCGATAAAAAAAAAAATATATATATATATATTCGGCATTGTATAAATCGTACCGTCTTCAATAATTCCTCTCGTTTTCCACGTTTCAATAACTATCAATATATTACAAAGAAAATTATTTAGAAACGAACAACCAACGACGAACTAACCGAATACTGTGAACGTCTGAATCGTTCGAACTTCAGTGACTGAACGGAACGCGTCTTCTGATCGATGAAAATGAAACGTAATAGTTATACGATTTCAAAACAGACCCGTTTGGCAGGGACAAGAGAAGAAAAAAAATACAGAAACAAAAAAAAAAAAAGTTTGACTTCTGTTCGTATTTTTACGCAACTCGGTATGGACGTGATATGCAGTGTTTTTTGTTTGTTTTTTAAATTAAATTTAAAAAAAAACAAGTCGAGTTTGTGTTTCTTCGACAACTGTAGCGGGACTCGGCATATAATATTATTATTATAACGCGTGTAATATTTTTCCCGGCCGTCGAAATTCCAATACAGTTCCGCCTTTCTGCATCACATTAATATATACATACGTATGATATACACGTTGTATTGTTGGTCTCTCGTTTGTCAGCCATTTTTGTTTCTCGTATGTTTGTATAATTATTTTTATTGTTCAGGTTTGTTTTATAGCGTTTATCGTTTAAGAGGAAGCTAAACAGCGTTCCAATAGAGCTGACGGCGTTACTATATTATACTTGCAGATCGACCGACGACGACACCGGACGGGCAATAAGTGACTCGCTTGGCCCTCCTCCCTTGGAGTTTTCTTCAGTCACTTCATGTCCGTTTTCATTGCCTGTACATATTCATATTCATCTGTATGAAATCATTTTTTTTTTTTTTTTTTTTTTGATGATGATGATCTAAAAGTTGGGATGGGTATATTCCGGGGTAATTTGAATACAGGCGTGCTCAAAAAATGTTAATGGGAACGAAGATATATGGTTCTTATTCTGTTACAATTTTAAAATATCTAAAATATCCATATTTTCCATAATTTACACATAATTTTACATATATTTACACCTATAGGCGGGCATATACAATAATATAAAATTGATATTAAAATCTTTTAAACAGATATGGTTTTTCTTTTTAAACCCGTTTTGTTGTCATATATTTTTTATCTACCGCATATTATATATAAAACGTTCTTATCCGGACAAGAAAGCCAAAATATTATTGTAATAATAACCTTGTTATATATATATATATATATAATATATATATTATGTGTCACATTTACGGATTTTTATTATGAACATTAAATGTTCCATGTGCGGTTTATAATGTATACACACACACACACCATACGTATAATACTATATCGTTTAGTCATTGAATTATTCGTGTAATAACGATTTATACACACACACGCACATTAAATAAAATATATAACCGAGCTAACGACGTTTGTATTTAATGATCAACTGTATTAACCGCTGTTGCAGTCACCGCGCGCGATGTGCCATTTTCATTTCATTTTTTTATTTTAAATTTTTATATAAACGCGTATAATGTAATATAATGGACATTTTATAATCACGCGCGTGAACGTTTCGGTTTTTGTTTTTCGCGCGTGTTTCAAAACGGTCCGCTTTTTATACATTATTTATTTTGGTTTTTTTTTCTAACTCACAGCATCCGAGGTGAAATGAAACGCGCTATATTATTATGACGTGTGTTCGTTTGGCGCGATGTCTTTTAAGGCGAATTTACACGCTCCGGACTTATTGTACGTCTTATCGGATACGATAAATCGTATCAAGTAAATCGTACGTCTTATCGAATCGAAATGAAATTGAAAATTGAATCGAAAGGCTGTTGGCTACGGATTAATTTGAACGATAAGTTCATTTGATCGTTCATTTGAACGATAAGTCGTTACATGTGAACACAGGTTCGGTGCATTGGATAACTTTTCGTCCGTTTTAGGTTTAGTTCTCTCCTAGACCTAGTTTTAACACACAACACAACATAATTTAACCTGATTTCGTTTTTTTTTTCATTTTTTTTTTTTTACCATAACAAATATAATACAGTGCATCTATATTATATATTTAATAAATAATATTTGATACTTTTTAATATAATTTGGTTCGAGTGATATTTTTTTGTTCTATGTGAACACGTCTGATTCACGGCAATGTTCACACGAATTTCTCGCTGAAATTTAAAGGAATTGACTCGTCGGCAGCAAACAAAGAGACAGATTGTAAGAAGATTACTATTCATACTATTGTACGACCATCTAACTACTTTTTTTGTTGATAAAAAATGTATCATTTTGATCAAAAATGTAATTTACTTGTATTTGATTTTGTATATTTTCAATTTGTTATTGAAAAATTAAAATTAATACTTCTAAAGAATAAAATATTCAGCATTCACTAACATTTAATTAATTCTTTTTTAAAACCTGGTAGATTGTATTATATGTTTCAGGAGTTGTTCTGCTCAAACTCGGTTCGGATACAATGGTCGTGAACTCCAAGTCTTTATAGCTTCTCCCTATAGCGAGGAATCTCAAAGTTGCCGAAAGCCTTTCGTGCGGTGAAATAGATTTTCTCATACAAATGTCATCTTTTTTTATGCATGGCGTTACCAGTTCCAACAATCGATTGTAAGTCGTAGCGTCCATACGCAAATAATTTCGCCAATCTTTATTATCATTAACAATAGATTCGATATTCAATTCTTTCAGTAAATTAACTGACTTCTTTTCAAAAACCATTTCCTTGACCACTTTCCCATATTTACGTTTTTCCCCCCATAAGCTAGCTGATGCACTCGTACTAGGGATATTATCGTAAAACACCACAACAGTGCTTCTTCCATATCGTCAAAAATCACTAAAAAAAAAAAAAAAACTGAACTGAAGAGAAACACAGTCGAAACTGAGATGGAAAACGGAGTAATAAGCAGAACATGTAGACATTCTATAAAACGTACGTTTCATTGTCCGTTTGACATGTCCGACGAAACGTACAAAAAAATCGTAGGGTGTAAATCCGCCTTTTTATAGCGCATCAGTCTCTTCGTTCGCAAGTGCGTCTCGGAAAACGGGGTTATATATTTTTTTAAAATGATTTTCAGACGGAAAACAGAATTGGACTCTGAATATAATGTCTGAAAGTCCTTTACATATGTATCGAATGCTCATGAGGAGCTACACAACATAATATAAATACATTTTTCTCAGAATAATTTTACGGGTGTTAGAATTCATATTCCGGTGGTACAAAGAAAAAACAAACGAATCCGATTACTATACCACTCGTATATATATATTTACGTAATTATTATTCATCGTTGAATTATAACGGAACGTTTTTTTTTCTCATGCACGGTGAGTAAATGAGAAAACGTTATTTAATTTTTTTTTTTTTTTTTTCATTCGGTCGTCTTGTAAACTTTATTAAAGTGGTAATATCCGGTATATATACACACACACACACGGCTGCACACAGCTGTGCTCTTCTGCAAAAATATAAAAATATAATTACCAAAACGATGAATATTATATACCGTATCGCATTTTGAATTGTTATAATTCCGTGAAAACAAATTCATATACATATTGTTTATGAGTTTTAATGAGTATTCATGTTTAAAGCTATATTATCATACAATACACAATATATATATATATATATATATATCGTACGCAGAGTGTATCGCGTAGAGATCTGACTAATACTTTTGTTCTATTCAATATTTTTAATTTCTTAAAATATATATATAAGTTATATATGTATATAGAATCGTAAGCTACAATTATTGTATTTTTATATATTATTTTTTCGTGCAAATTCAAAACAACCGTTTTATGAATTCATTTCATTCTTAAATTTCCTGTATAGATATGTAATCAACGATTTATCATTAATAATAATAATAATAATAATAATAATAATAATAATAATAAAAATAATAATAACACCAAACACTTCAGGTAACTTTATATAGGATTCGGAAAGAAAGAAACAAAAGCGTAAAGGGAGAAAAAAATGAATACATTAACGTTATGGGGGGGGGGAGGGGTGTTCGCAGTGATTTCGATGCCTGTAAAAAATACATACTAATTTTTTACAAAAAAAAAAAAAAGAAACTCGTAACTTGATAATTATTAACTTATAATTTTCTAGTATAGAATGAAAATCAAAAAAATAATTCAAAGAGTTTAAAAGCGGGTAAGTATGGCGAAATGTCGGAAGCATCTTTTTTTTTTTTTTTTTTTTTAAATAAATACATTTTACCGGGCCCTTAAACTCTGGACCCGAATTCCATTTCCCCCGATGTTGCGCGTGTGTAGGGGCTTTGTCAGTCCATATTACATATGCCTAGGTTGGGTTAGGTACGTGACTGGTAGTTGTCCAGGCCCGTACTGGCCCACGATTGAGAAATCGGCGCCCGTTTTTTCTTTTGAAGTGGATATAGAAATGTATAGTTGGCGCCCTATAAACATATTTTTTCCCGCGCCCCTTAGAGGCAGCCAGTACACGACGGGCCTGTAGTTGTCGCGCTGCAACGGCAGCGATGCATCGGTGCGGGTGACACACGCCGTTTACAAATATTTTATATTCACACATCGCGTTTTCTTATTCGGTCGTTTGAATCATATCTCTACTCGTTATGCACGGTTTGTCGGAGAGTTATTATATTCATTACGTACATAAAACAATAATTTATTACAGTAAATAAGGACGAGTGAATAAATAATAATAATAATCGTCGAATAGAGGTAGTTGCGGAAACGCTGATTATTATTTGTGTGGTAAATGTCTTGCGGTTGTTAATATACGCGCGTACAACGTGTATACGCGTACGGCGCGGTCACGCCGCACTGAGATACCTAATACGTGCGCGTGTATACACACATTACTGTATAGATTCGAAAACAATATATAAATTAAAACGAAACGCGGTACATAATATATACTTACACACACACACATAAAGAAATGTACTAAATATATAATATGGTATGAGTGGAAGGGGGTGGGGAGGAGAGGACGAATTATTATTATTATTATTATTGTCCGTTCTAAAAACTTGTTAAGCCCGCAATTGCTCGTGGTTCGGTGTTCTCAAACAGTCGTAATATAATTTAGCTTTCTAAACATCGAAAAGTGATTACCGGCTCATTGTTTTCACACACACACACTACATACCCACTACACGCATATATAACAACAACAATAATAATAATAATAATAATAATAATAATAATAATAATATACGATTTTACTTCCGAAACCCATCGTAGTACATATTATCGCCTACGCGTTGTTGTCTATACTCACACACGTATTTATGTTTTTTTTTTTTTTACACCGATTCGGTCACACGTAATATATGTATAAATACATTCGCGCGGAATTTATCCAAATAAAATAATAACAGTATACGTTTTTGTGTATACGATAATGAGTACACGTTATTGCACGACGTTATATCGTAGTTTTTTTTGATATTTCTGAGAACGAAGAGAAAGCCAACTATTTGTATATCGGTGGCGTTTTACGTAACGACGTTTACACTTATTTTAATTTTTTTTTTTTTTTTTGTTAGTTTTCGAGAGCTATCGGTGGGGTTTTACAATTCTGTGTACGAATTTTCGATTAGAATAAAAAACGCTCGTGCGAAATTTCGCATACGTCTCGTCACAATATAATATAGTGCCGGTACATGTACACTTTTTTTTATTCGAAACGTTTTTTTTTTTTCTCAGTGGGTTATATAGATCCCCTCCTGAATGCGCGCCGCGATTCGTTAAACAATTCGAAGAAAAATAGTTATTTTTACGATAGTATTTTTATTTTTTTATTTTAACGCGCGACAGAGAAAAAAACTATCGAATAACATTTAGTTATATTTATTAATATTATAATTTTTATAGACGAGCTATTTATATTTCAAGTCATTAAACCGCGGGGAGGGAGGTTTGTTTTTGGTTTTAAACGTTGAAAATTTTAAACAACCGTATAGGTTCTGTCACGTCACTTCGACCATGTATTAAAACACACAAAAAATAAAAGAAATTTCGAAAATCCTTAATCACCACGTATTTTTCTCTATATTACACTGTTTCTCCACAGAGCGGGATATATTGTTTCAATGGAAAATGTCGGTTTGAAAATTGACGTATTACCGTAAAATCGGTATTAAAGTTGTTATTTTTCCATGTACAAATTTTCGAATAGCAAATCTTATCCATTTTCCGGTTGTAAATTTTGTTGGAGTGGTATATTACTTACTACTTTGGGGAGGCCGTTTTTCGATTATTTTTTTAAATAAATAAATAAATAAATATATATATATATATGTATATATATAGAGGTCTACTCACTAATAGTCATAAAAATCAATACAAAATAAAAAGATCATTTTGAGTTAGCGCGTGTTAAGTTTTTGATTTTAGTTACAAGTTAGTAAAAAAAAAAAAAAAAGTTTGTCTACTTCGAATTCATACGATGTTCATTAACGAGATTCGTGTGCTGTCTGCAGCGAAATTGTACGGTACTTAAAGTGTGTAATACGAAAAATGAGGAAAAATAGGTACAGATTTCGTTTGAATCGAACGAATGACTGTGTGAAGACAAATTAACAATGCGACTTGGTCATTTTCACTCGCGTGCGTTCCAAAAAAACAGAAAAAAAAAACCGTAACCATTTTCGATAATAATATAAAATGTCTATAATACATAAAATTTATATACATATACTTATGTTAATACAATATATTAGAATATTATTCGCGTGTTATAATCGGATTACGAAAAGTATTCGCAAATTGCAATTTGTTATTAATTAAAACCATCCCGAATTAAGCGCATTGTATATATACGTCTTAATAATTTCCTTACCGCGCATCATGAATTTCGTATTACACACAAAACAGTGTGGAGTGTATTACACCACACACGTAAAATTATAGGCCCTGAACGAAATATACGAAGACTGTTCGTACAGAACACGTTTCACTTATATTCGCGTGCTGAAACACTAAAAAATACGACGCATCATCACTCGAGAAACCAATAAAAAAAATCTTCTAAAACGCGTATTTTTCTTTTTTATATTAATATTAATATCTAATATTAATTAGTCGAAATACAATTAAATACGAGTTTCTCAAATTCTTAATAAATATAATATAACGACTGAAATTAGTAAATTGCAGGTGTATATATATATATATATATATCGTCAAATAAGCACACGTATATTATATAATAATAGTTATTGCGATCCTATGGGATATTTTCATAACGTTTTGATTTTTGTGTTTTTTTTTTATATATATATAATTACGTATATAAATATATACGATATGATGACGTGCGCCGAATAGGTCAGATTACAAAATGTATACGGTTCACGCGCTTGTGATATTTCGAGATCAATATATTATAAAGAGATCAGTGTTTTAGCTATATTTATATACAATATGCGTACTATATAGCATTCTTTGCGTTTTCGGGGCAAAACCATAGGCAGAATTATATGGTACAGTTGCTATGGGGTGCTCAGCACGTCCAAATATTTTGTTTTACTATCACCAAATAATTTGACGAATTATTACAACTATATATATTTTAAACGTTTAACGAAATTTTGTATCATTTATATATATATAGTATATAATATCAAAATATGTCATGCGTAATGAATAATAGTCGTATAGCCAAAATGTATACAAGCGTTATAATTACAATATATATATAGTATTGTCTTCGCATCATATTATATTATGTTTATATGAGTTCTGTAAAAAGTATTTTTTTTTTTTTTTTGTAAACAGCGGATAAAAAATTTAGCTCCGGACTGGCATCACTATTTATCATCCTAAAGTTATGAGTTCAAGTCAGAGTGCTTTTTTAATTCGTATATTTATATTAATTATATTGTTGTAAAAAAAATAATAAATAAAGAGGCAATAAATATTATTTATTACCGAATGTGTTGTCCAATTTTATAAAATATATACTTATATGCATATATAATAAGTATAATATAGAAAATAAAATATTAACAAGTATATAATATTATGTAATATATCGGTCTAAATATGAAAAAAAAAAAATATAGGTACGCCCATGTAAATATATAAGAATAACTGAGTAAAGCAGTTGTTGTTATACGCGGCACTTTGATTATGAAACTATATAAAGAGTTTCAAAATTATTTCTCGCATACTATACTGGCCTCAATAATAGTTACAGCACATGAATTTCGCATGCACGTATTATTTATATGTATAATTGAAATGACCGCTTATATTCTCATAAAATTTTGACGTAATATTTGACTCACGCGCGGTTATCGCATGTTCCAAATACTTTAAAAAAACATCGTACAAATTATAAGTCAAAAACGGAATAATATGCGAAGTGAATATTACACGCATATCAATTCAGAGTTTTATTTTGCGCGCGAAATTCCGCGTTTCGCGGTTTGCTGTACAATTTATTAAAATAAAATTTTAAATTTCGAGTTTTCTTCTCTTTAAAACAACATTTTTTTTCCAATTTATTTACCATTTATTATATATAATGGGCAATTTTCAGTAAAAACATACACACACATGCATATCGGAGAAACCATTATACGGCAACGTAACAATTAGTAATTATAATAAAAAATTTTTTTTAATCCAAATAAGGATAAACGATTTTAAACAAAATAACGGGGGGGGGGGAGGAGGGTGGAGAATATATGTGTTAACTAAAAAAAAAATAATCAAATTATATCTACACTTTATGCAGATACATCGCGGTGTTGTAAAGATTATTGAGCTCAGTCATCGTATAGGATTGAACGTTTACGCGCGTTTCGCAATTAACTCTGCTTTAACGTCTGCGTTTAGCAACGTCACGTGTTTGATGACGTCACTTTCACAACAGTTTTGCGTGACGCAAATTTCTTACCGACCCTTCCTCACCCCCCCCACCCCCCCTCCCCCGGAGCTGAGGGACTCTGGGACGTACGATAACGGACGCAACATTGACAGTGAGAGAGAGAGAGAGAGAGAGAGTGATGAAAGAATGTGGTGGAGGCAGCGAGAGTCCTTCGAGGATCGTATAAAAGCTTAAGAAAAAGTAATAATAATCGTATTAAGGTCCTCCTGCAGTGCGGGGCCGGCGTTAGAGGAGGGGAGGGGCAACAAAACGGGACAATTGTCCGGGGCCTCGCGCTTAAAAAATTTACGTTGAAAAATATTTTTTTTTTGTATGGTAATCTTGTCTTTATAAACGGGACATTTCGCCCATGGCCTCGCATAAGGTAGCGCCGGCCCCGCTCCTGTGCAAACGCCCCCTCTGCCTCACTCGGACATTTGAAAAGCGGGGACTCGGCCTAAATACGCCACTGCAGGGGTCCATATATATATATATGCAAAAGTATGTAAGAATCGCTGGTATATATTATTATTATTATTATTATATGGTACTTAAATAGTGCGTTAACCGCGCGCGCGTTGGGCGGTCCGCGGTATATATATTATATTATGCGGACGTTGCGCACCGTACAACAACACTGTGAAATTTATTATATCAATATAAAGGCGCGTACGCGTGCACGCATGCGCGCTTTTCTCTGTTCCGGAGGCGGTCGTGGCGTCCGATCGTGTCGGAAATGGGTGTGGCCGGAGCGCGCGCGAGCGCCCCCTCACGTAACTCGCGGGAAACGCCCGCCGCCGCCGCCGCACCTGTCACTCGAAAGGATTATTACAAGGCGCAGCGGTGCAGGCATTTCTCGATTCACCCGCCCATCCGTGGCGGCGGCGGCGGCGGCCCGTCCTCCGCACGACCGAGCGGCCGTACGTACTCGCTGGTCATCGGGACCGGTGTGCGCGCGCGGGTCAGTCCATGTTTGACGAGCGGACGGACGAGTTGTCGCGGCCGTCAATCGACCGGGGGTGCTTTTGACCGTTTTCGTTTTTTCTTACACGCTCATAATTTATATATTTATACGTATCCGCGCGCGCGTTTTGAATTATTATCGAAAAAAGAAATCCGTCGATATCGCGCCGCGTTTTTTTTTTATTTTCTTTTCTCCGCGCGCTGCAGCGTAGTATATCGAAAACCGCCGAATATACGCGCGAAGACAGCGTAGACGAGATTATTATTATCATTATTATTATTATTTTTTTTTTCTATTCCGCAGTCTCGTCGCGATCGATAACCGCGCGGCGATAACGAGCTGACCGCGCGTCACGACGTCGATCGTCGGGAAGAGAATGAGAATTTATCGGGAAACACGCATACGGCCGTCGTCGTCGTAGAAAAAGTAAATATGCAGCTTATTATTATTATTATTAAAAAAAAAAACAAATATGCGTAATAATTTATCGTATACATAAAAATAATAATAATAATCGAAAATTTGATGTATTTCGAATATATATATATATATACAGAGCCGTCCCGAGGTTTTTCGGGGCCTGGGGCAAATTAATTTGGTGGCCCTTCGACCATCATAATAATTATTTAAAAAAAATCACGTAAAATGGTGTGAAAAATAATTTTTTTAAATCAATGTGTCCAGTTCACTTTTTTATTCATTTACCCTAATAATTGATTATAAATTATAATATATGGTAAATAATCTATATGCTCAATGATATTACACTTGGGATGATAATACTTATTATTAAGTGTGTAAAAATGGGAAAGCCGATGAAAAACTATAACAGTGTTCGTATATGCGTATTATCATTGATAATATTAAATCAATGGTATTATGTATAAACATTATTATTTACGTACTATATCGTATACTATGTCGATTAATAATATTAAAGTTACTGTCCGGAGCGGGCGTGCGGATGCGCGGGCTGTAGTTGACTATTCTACGTGTATCGGTTATCAGCGTATCCGCTATTAATTTGGTCTAAAGATATCGTCTGCACATCCGCCTACCGTAGCAAAACGAGCCTCGTCATCTCGCAATATAATATAGCAGGGGTGGCCCACTAACCTTAACTTTGGGAGCCGCAAATTTATAAAGCTAATTTGATTTAATCTAATTACATTGTAAAACGATGTTTATGAAATGAAGACACAATGAAAAATGAACTCAAATGAAGGAACGTTTACTTTTTACATAACATAAAACATTATTATTATTAACATAGTTATTAACATTATTATTGATTTATTTATGAGAAGTGCTTTTTCGAGTGTTCATTTTTTTCTGTAAGCTTTTTGAATTCTGTAACGCGATAACGGAAATCATGTTGTTATCGTCGTCGTCTGACGCGATCGTAACACACCGTGACTATTTTTGGCTACACATACTAAAAGCACCGCCGCCGTGCCTAATAACCTACCTATACCTAATAACGACTGTAATGATAACGAAATCGACGGCAATAAAAATGCTATCTAACGTTTCTAACAAATTTTATATTTACATATTTACATATTTAGTCTAAATTTAGTTCAAGAGCCGCATGAAACTGATTTAAGAGCCGCATGCGGCTCGCGAGCCTCGTTGTGGCCACCCCTGTAATATAGATTACAGGACTATTACATATTGTATGTGACTGACGCAACGAAAATAATATTAATTGTTTTCGGGACATTTTAGTCTTTTGGGGGCCCCCTAAAAATATTCCTGAATTGGGGCCCGGGGCAAAATGGTCCCGTTGCCCCCCCCCCTCTGAACGGCCCTATATATATATATATATATATATAAATAATTTATTATATATTAATTATTATTTATTATTTATTAATTAATTATAACAATTATTGTTATAATTAATTAGAATTTCATCATCCGCGCAATAATTGTATAATACACGTGTGTCATAATTTTGTTTTCCCGTAACAGCTATCGCGCGGCTCTTCGCTCTGTTTTTTATTGATTCCGCATGCAATACTCTTTCCACGTTATTTCTACGCGTTTATATAGTTAATACTATTATATATAGATATATATATATCCACGTATATTGTACATATTATATTATAATGTAAACTGAGAAGTTTTGGGATTTCGTGTAAATAAGAAAAGGAATTCGAGCGTTTAACGCAGATGTACATAAAACGGTGTGTAGAGAATACAAGATTGCTGCAAACGGTGCACCATAAATACGCGAGGAACATTACCAAAATGTATTTAAATATACATTTATCGCGGCGAGAGTATATTGTATGTAGTGCGGTGTAAACGGAGGAGAATTATTATTATTATTATTATTATTATTATTATTATTATTATTATTATTAATTATAGAGAAATTATTTTTTCTATATAATATTATACACGAGCGAATGAGAAGGTGAATAATAGCAGGGTATGCCCAACGCGTATAGGCGCGATTAAATCGAACAATATAATATATAGCTCATGATGTTATCTCGGATAATATACGTATATATATTTATATCTCATAAGATCATTAAATCAAGTTTTTTTTCTCTTCTTTTTAACGAATTCATTTTACGTATTTTAGAGGCGAAATTTTACGGATATAGGATTATTCCGCCGTCATCATCGTGCTGCAGATGTCTTATAATATTGTAGTAAAGTTTAAATGGGGGCCGCGGATGGAAAATCATATACATAAGGTGTTAATAGAAAATTAATGTTGGTTTTAATTTTGGGGCAAAAGTTAAAATTTTTTTCATCATTTATTGAATATTATAAGATATACTTTTTGCCAGTTTTTCCATACAATCTTTAAAAATATTGTTAAAGACATAGTTTTGATTGCCGGTATGATAAAAAAGAAAACCTTATGGCATTGTAAAAAAAAAAAAAAAATTATAAAACACAAATATTGAATTTGCAGCAGTCCGTATTTAAAATTAAACATAAATATTTTTTAATTATATTTCATCGCCTATTCTATTTATTCTTTCGTGTTATAAATATAAAAATCTCTCATACGTTTAATATAATTTGTATCTGTATTGGAATAATAATATAGTCAAAGATTATATATGTGTGTCTTTTAATTCTTCTTTGCTCTTATTATGTAGTGATCTCGAAAACTCTCTAGTTGCTGCGAAATACCTACATATGTTATTTTTGTCAATCGCGCGCATATTTCCCCTCCTCCCTTCTAATAATGAATTTAAAACGTAATACGTGTTATCGTAAAATGTTTTTTCTTATATATATATATATAATTTTAATAATAAAAGATAGGCGTGTTTAAACGAAAATTAAAATCTTTTAAATAATTATATATACGATTGGGCGATATCGTACGGGTTATTTTGTTATAATTTATAATATAATAATAATATATATTATGTATGTAAAATATTGAAATAACGGCGCGTATAATGTGCGGACCATGCGTACTCGTACCTATAACAAAAAAAAAAAAAAAAATTCGTTTTGTTTTCAAAACATATATAATTATATTCTCGAGTTTTGTATAATATTTTGTAGTTTTCCGATGTCAATACAATTTTATATTTTATTTATAATAATGCATTTTTAAAACTAACTCCTCATATACGAATTGCAAACGTGATGTATTTAGCCGTTTCATATATAATATTTTCTTGAAAAAATAAACACGAAATAATTTACATTATTATTATTATTTATACACATAATCACACATTTCCGAAGTATCTATTAGCTCGTGATTATAATAATATTGTATATTTTATTAAACGTGTATACGGAAGTTTTACGTGGCATCTGATTTGCAAGGCTCGAAAATAATGTTATTACCGTTCTGAATTGCGTATACGAATATTGCCGTATAATATATTCTATCCGAGTCGAGTTTTATTCTACTCGGTGTGCTCATCTCAATATTTTTCTATTAAAAACAAAAACGAAAAAAATAATCAAATCGAATAGTTAATAAGTTAATAGTTAATGGTTAATAAGGTTACGTAAAGTATCCTGAAATCGGTTAAAATGAACATTTTTTTTTTCTGGGACCCAACTATATAATAAAGTATATGAGCCGAATTTTCTTTTGTCGTCCGTGTTCTTTCGTCTACGTACGCATAATATATTTCGTCGAGGGGAAAAAATAAAATCCGTTACACAATTTTATAATAATCACACTGTACGATTTAACGCGTCGCGTATCATATTGAGCGTATGTATATATATATATATATATACGAATGTTATATATTTATGACGTTTTTTCTAAATCGAATAATTCGGCGGCGATCTTTATAAGTGACGCGTGCAAAGAGGAGAAAAGATTAATCTTTTTTTTTTTTCACAAATCGAGCATATCATCTAAGAGACGTGTCTTTTCTTCGTATACGATTTTTTTTTTTTTTTTTTAATGCTTCGTTGTACACAGTTTTTTTTTTTTTATTCGGTTTAAGTGGGCTTTCTTTCGGTGTTTATTTGTCAAGAACCGCGCGGCAATACAAAGGAAACACTCTATGAAAAAATACCTGAAATATAGCTGCTATCATTATTGTGTTATACATGATTGCATTGGTGTGGCGAGTGGTACCCATTTTGATTGCGGGCAAATACATATATTTATACCATCCTCCTCCTTGCCTTGATTCAAAACTAAGAAGAAGATTAAGATGGCTTCCTTGAAATTCATAAAGTTTATCAGAAAAAAGTTCGAGTCACTATATATACGTAGAAAAAATTGGAATAAGCAAAAACATTATATTTTTTTTTTTTGAAATTGTTTTCTGGAGGCTATTAAAATGGAGTCAATTAATATTTCACAGAAGATTTTGTGTTTTTTTTTTTTTAATATACGTACATTTCAATAAAGAAAATATTATTATTTGCTTATTAGTACGATGGTACACCAGCAACAGAAAATTCTTTTTAATCTGTCGACTTTAATTATAGCACAAATTTACACTCGTGATTATTAATATATGTTTTTAACCAAATTAGTTTATTCGCAATCGTTTTTAATTTCACCATCAGACTAGTTTCGTATATAGTCGGGTTTCGATGACTATTTTGATAAATGTTCGATGTTTGAAACATGCACAAATATCTTTTAACTTCATATAACGTTTGCCTTCCGTACGCACAACGGATCAGCGTTTCATTTAGAGGGATAATAATATTATTCTTTTCATGTTCGTCAATTGTGCGAAAATGTTCATTATTTTCCTTCATAATACACTAGTCAAAGTTCAATTGTGCAAAATTTCACAAGGCTCGTATAAAATTGTAGGTTTTTTTATGTAATTTTTGGATAATAAAACATACAGCCATACAAAACTTTCTTTTTTGTTCGTGTTTAGAACGATCGAAATGCAAATTTTGATAGTATAATATATGTTTTTCGTTTGTCCCGTTGTTCAATAGATTTTTTCCGACCTCCGAACAGGTTATTTTTGTCTTTTAGCTGCAACGTTTTTCTGCCCAACGCTCGTTGTTTTTGACGACGGCATTTGGAATAGTCGAAGAGTCAACTATAAGGTCAAAAAGTTGAACCGATCACGACAATAATCTGTACAAAAACTCGTCTTCGACTTTCAACAAACGATTCTACAAGCGTGTGACGTCGAAAACGAATTCGTTTTATTCTAGCAATGTATATTTTGCTTTGTCAATTTAAATGCTAAAGAGACGAGTCATTAGTATTTATTGTTCAGCAATGTTTTATTACGAACACTAATATATAGTATTCTAAAATTGTCCGTATTAACAGCCGTTCATTTTTGTTCTAAAAAGCGATCGGAACACGAATATATATATATTACCTTTTCCTGATCACGTCATAAAGCCGTGCGAAATTTGGTTGCTCTAAACGCGTAGGATTGATATATGAGATATATACGCGGACTATCTTTATTAATCTTCTTTGTATAATATTATATAATATGTCATACGTCTCGCTATAACTGAACACGCGGTGTGCATCGATTTTATCAATGATAAGTATGATGATATTTACGAATTGCATAAAATAATCGTTTTCAATATATTTTTATTTCATCGCGCATCGTGATTACAAATATATTTCATACGTCTTATACTCGTTGATGTATTAAGAAAATCGTTATAAAATGTATTGGTCTTCGTTATTTTTATTTTATGATTTGTGTCAAATTATATTGTACTAATATAAATATATATATTATTTTTTAACGAATTAAATAATAAAATGTTGGCGGTAAATGTATATATATATATATATATATATATTTTGTCGCCATTTTTTTTTTTTTATAGTGTCATGTGAAAAGTATATTAATATTTTTTTTCGATTAAAATAATAATAATAATAAGGCAGTTAACGAGTTTACCGCAGTTTATACGTTTCCCTCTGGCGTTATTTAATATATATATATATATAATAATAATTATAACGTAATAATATATATTATACCGAAGGATTGTTTTGGTTTGAAACGTCCTTCCACGCAGTTAATTTACCACGTGTACATACATACATGTGTAATAAACATTGAATGTACGCCTTTTTTTTTTAGCTGTTTCATAAAAATATATAGTGTTTACGTGCGGTGTAATTTTAACAACTCGTCGTGCATGTTTTTCATATAATATTATCCGCAAACCATAATTAGTAATTATATACAGTAGAAATCACCGTGTACGTATAATGTCATACGTGCGTTCCACACAAATCCGTAAAATTATAACCACTGCTTTTCGCAAACGGATATTATATACGCCAACGATCATGTACCGGCTACGCATGCACGGCTTAAACTCCTCATTTTGTTTTTCATCAATATCGAGTAGTGTGTGTGAGACCGTGGTCAATACACTAAATATCGATGAAACCTATACACGTTATTGGAATTTACTAAAAAAAATTCGTTTTTTTTTTTTTCAGAAAAGAGAAAATACGACTGTAACAACGCGCGTCCGCTACAGCGCCGTATAGTATTGATAATAAAATCGACACACAGAAATACGGTTTGCGATCGCACGAGCATCAGCGAGCGGACGAATCGTAAAACAGAACAGTAATGGCCAATTCCACGTCGGTGACGAAGTGCACCGATTTTTCCGTGTCCAGTTTGTGCCGAGACATGAAAACGTCGCCTCCGGATCCGGCGATCGTGGTCGGCGGCACCGGGAACAATATGAAATTAACACTGCCCCTCGTGGCTTGTGCGCCGTTCTCGTTGAACAACAGACCGACCGGTAAGAGACGGAATTTTCGATTTCCCCACCCCCCCTCGATACGCAATAATTACGTTTTATTAGAGAGAAGAAAAAAAAAATCCAAATCGATATAATCGTTGAAATATTAAAAAAAAAAAAAAAACGTAACAACAGATCGACGCTGTCCAATATGATTCCGCGGTTCGGATACAATGTTATTGATTTCGTATATTTTTTAGAATTATATAATATGTGTATAAGATTATGGGCAAAATGTACAACCGTTGTTTCGTAATAACGTCTATGACGATATAGTCATAGTAGATGTGTTTAAAAGATTTTCAAACGTTTTCTCCGTAACAGTATAAACAGTTGGCGAAAAAGAAAAAAAAAAAAGCCCCCCGTAATTCCGCTCATTTCTAGAATATAAAACGAGAAATTACGCGCGTTGTTTAACGCGAGTGTATAATAAAGTAAACATCGATTTATACGTTACGGGGGGTTTTTTAAACTCAAACTGGTTTCTCTCGACCAAACGCCATTTGAGTGTGCGCACGTAAAGCGACTGCGTTCGGAAAGCCTGCGTATTATAATAATAATATATATATAGTTGAATTAAATTTGGTTTGACAATTAATGGGGAATCGTACAAGCCGCGCCTGTACTTAATTCGGATTGAAAAAAAAAAACGTTACTAAATATTTTATTTATTTTTTTTGTTGAAAAACACGTGTTTTAAAAACGGAAGAGATTAATTAAGAGTTAAACGTGTACTACTATGAATCGTTAGATACAGTTTTATTAAGAGCAGAGACTATCGTATTAAAAGGTGTTCGTTATTGCGACTGAGATATGATGATTTTTTTTTTTTTTAAACCGTTTTTTTTCCTACTGCATACGCAATCGTAATAGAAAACGAATACGACGTCGAGAATGTACAAAAACGCGATTTCATAAGTGGTTGTAATTTGATATATTTATATACCGTTGAAAAAAAATTATTAATATTTTTATGTGTATTAAAATCTCCAAGCTAATCGCGTGTACAGTGCTGTGGTAACGTTTATATTGTTCGATATTATTTTTCTCACGGCGAGATTCGCAGTTGTTTTACAACAACGCGTAGAACATAATAATAATTAATACGGTTTAACAAACGGAAATGTATTGAGACGTTAAACACGAAATTAATTGCTAATCTAGTTTTCCGTGGCAATTCAGCCGTTTCTCTTTTCTTTCTGTCTTACTATAATTATTACACCGCCTGTTCCTCGTCAGTGAGTTTTTTTCACAAAACAATAATATTTTAACGGTATATTGTATACCTGTTTAGTAATTCAATGTGATACGCGGTGAACACAGTATAGATTCATCGGTATACTTCAAAATCGTTTCAGTCAAAAGTATCTTATTTCGTTTTAACGAATTTCAATTATTATTATTTTTAATATTATTTACTTCGAATAAAAAAAAAAATACTGAAATTTTATCTCCATATATGTATGTTATTCAATTAAATAACATATATCACGATATTTAATGATCCGAGTTTCCCTTCCACTCCAAACAGTTATACGCGTAATTAACGTATAGAAAATGTCTCATGGAAATTCGAAAAATGTAATAATTTTTTTTCTATTTTAATATTTTTATAGGTTTTTTTTAATAATTACTAGAATCCCATATATATATATATATAATTTTTTATTAAACATAAAAAAACGAAATTTCAATAAAATTTCGAAGTAATCATTTTATAATTTTACATACGTATTATTTATATATATATATATATATATATATATATATATATATATAAATATTCGTTTAATTTTCTACAATTTATACGAAAATTTCAATGTTTTTTTAATCATTTATTGTAAATAGCCTCCTCTACTATAAATAATATAAATCTATTTCATCGCATGAAATTGAAATTCAATTCAAATATGGTTGTTAAAAATAATTTTTTTTTTTGAAAAAATCGATTCGATATAGGTATATCTATATTATATCGCATTACTGCTAATATTGATTAACAAGAAAAATATTTGAATTTTAACAAACTACAGAGAAATATTTTGAGAATCAATGTATGCGCCTAACGTGTAATTAAAACTTTTAAAATACCAAAATGTTTTTATGAAGTGTATATTTCGTAATTGCGCTGCCATCTCGATTATTATTTAATTTTTTTTTTTTTTAATTTCGAGTCCTTATTATGATTAAAATTATAAAAATATTTCTGTATTGGAAACGTGTTAGTATTACTATTAACAAAAAAAAAAAACTTTACAATATGTCAAATGTATTGGCAGAGTTTGAATTTGAAAAAATTACAAAGGAGATGCAAACGTGTAGAGAAAAGAGAAAAATATGCGTACCTAAACAATTTATTGCCTTGAAAATTCGCGATGGATTCTCCTCTCCTCTTTCCTCTCACTCAACCGTCGCTATATTTCTAATCAAATAAATGTATTGGACTTGTAATATCAACGTCTAATCTTTATTATTTTGTCGCTGACAACAAAATTTCAAAACGTTGTTAATGTTTTCATTAATTCAACGAAATTGTAAAAAGAGTCCCGTTCCATATTCAACGTTCCGTTATAAAAAAAAATATTGGAAGTGGTACGCTAAAATATTTTTAAAAAACAAAATGAGTACTTTGTCATCCTCCCCGCCTCCTCTAATTCAAGCACTGTGTATGTATTTGAGCAAATAAGTTTTAGGATTTATCGCGCGAGACTCCCTGTATATAATACTAATAATTACAATAATAATAATAATAATAATAATAATAATAATAATAATAATACGTACGCGTATATTTTTATACCGAGGCAACCCGAAGGCGCCACTGTCTGACAGCGCGCGTACTTTTCTCTGTTATATACTCGTATACGTATTTTTAGTGATGACTGTAGAGATAGGTAACGAGTAGAGGTATATTATTTTATACGACCGCGTACCTCCTATATATCGTGAAACACTGAATTGTACTTGGGAACACACTTGACCGTAAAGTGTAAAAATGTTAAACACTATATATTCGTATATACGTATATACGCGCGTTTTCACGAACAACTATACAAGCACGCAGCAGTTATCTCTCGAAACATTTATATATGTATACTCGTATATATATACACGCGTTATTTATTCACCGAGTGGATATAAGTTGTGTGTATACGCGGATATCATGGACGGCAAATAATATACGTGATAGGAAAGAAAGAAAAAAATATTTTTTTCTTTTCTTAAACGTACGTATAATATAACAGTACACGGAAATCATGTGTCAAAAACCTATTGAGACATAACGCGCGCGATATGTGTGTGAGTTCAACACTGCACGTAAGAAAACAGATATCGAAATCGATTAACCTCTTGAAAATTTAAAAACGCTAAGATACGTACGTATATATAGTCACGAAAACTCTTGACAAAGTCGTGAGTGTCTAAAGGATACACTGCTATTATATACGTTATTGAACGGACAAATATATATGTGCGTGTGTGTGCTCTGCACAATCCACAATTATCAATTACGTCTATATTACCATATTAAAAACATTTTAAAAATATGTATTTTTAATTTGAATACCCTTTCTCTTTTTCGGGTATTATACCGAAAAAATTATTTTATTATTATTATTATTATTATTATTATAAATCGTTGACGAATGATTACATAGTTTTTTATACATGTTTCCCCTTCCCTCCTCATAAACTCGATCGCATGTTCGCAAATAATAATATATTGTTTCGCGGTATATTAATACGCTGCAGTATTGGCATTAAAAAATAAAAAAAAAATACTGCGCTCTTATAGTGTATTTAATAAATAAAAGATACTAATTTTTTTTTTTTTTTGTTTCATCTACGCGTGTCTCAATCGACTTGTCGCGTGTTCAACGGCGGATTTCGTAAACTTTATAACAACGTAATATATATAATTTTAACATTATTTTTAACGAAAAAAAAATAACTAACTCATTGTTACAACAGTAATGTAATAAAAATCGTAAAAAAAAGAAATATGTTTCTGCGCTATGAAATATTTATAATCGAATTATTCGTTTACAGTCGAACCGTGTTTGACTTATATTCGCATATTATTATGGGCGTAATTCGTATTTATTAACACCAGCAGCTGCTGCTGCTGCCGCTGTTCGGTACCAGAATCTAACATAGACGCGCGTGTCTACGATACCAAATAATCCAGTTGTATAGGTGTACCGGAATTATTGTAGTTTCGAATATTAATTTTTTTTTTTTTTTGTTCGCGTACAAATCGTACCGAGAAAAAAAAATTCCACAATTCTATTACGACCGAGATCGACATAACCGTGGAAATATTTTATTGTCACTGGTAACCGCGCGACGGAAGAATCGGGGGGGAAAAAATAAAAATTACTTGTTCGGTGCGTCTTTCGTATGCAATAATCGATCGACGTGTTAAAATTAGACAGAATTGGGCGGTGTGCGCGAAATCGTCCATTGACAAAATATTGCGACGCAACAATTTTCTCCTCGTAATTATTACAGTTGATTTTCTTGACGTACATCGATTCACTCGTTAACGTCTTTGAAAAGTAATTCTTCTAAAGTCATATTATCTCCCGTGAAATATTTTTACACGTACACTCACATTTATTTATTATACACGTTTTAATTTGATTTTATCGGCGACTATTGTAAAACCCGTGGAATCCGTACGTTTAAAAACGAGTAGTAGTGTGCCGCGCGATTGTTGTGGGGATGGCTATTCGCTATTCGGTCAATTACTTAAAAATTTTAGAGTTTTCTTTATTATACTATATAAAAACAATTCTGATACGGAGTGTATATATAAATATAGAGTATACGCTTTGTATAGGAAAATTTAAAACGGTAAAAAAAAAAAAAAAAAATCAACATTGTCGAGAATTTCAGCCTTTAAAAGCGAATAGCACGTAACATCTAATAAATTGCAGCCAAAAACAGCGGAAAGTTATAAGAATTTTTTTGTTTTTTTTTTTAGAGCACACACACATTAGTATTCAGGGTGAATTTCGAGACTTCTGCTAGGACCATTTAATTTGCGTCTCGTTAAATTAAAAACTACCAATATTAGAGGTTTTGTTTCGAAATTTCCCGATCGTCTTGAATAAAACGCATAAATAAAAACTATATACAGAGAAAAACCCGTTTCAAATATATTATATACCGGACTGGAAGCGACACACTGTGCTACACCGCGGTGCGTAGTAATCGACGAAACCGTGTCCCCGAGCAGAATGAGCGGAAAAGAATTTCCGTATACAGTGGAATATATGTGCGCGGAAAAACGAAAGGAAAAAAAAATCGTCGTGAAACAGCTTCCACGCATCGATCGGAATCCAAAAATAAAAAATCTTAGGTGGACATCGCTTGCAGAATGAATTACACTTGGATAAAGCTGTGTATTAGAGTTATCGTTATGAAAAAACGGTAAATCGTTGCATTCGCCATTGCAAACGATTCCGAACGGAGTTTCGGTGTAATATTTTGGTTAGGTATATATTATAAAAAATTGGCCGTTTTTTTTCCTCTACGAATTGAATACATCAAGACCTGCGGTTTGCCATTAAAACGGTCTAAGACGAAAAAAATTGAGTTTTCGAACATTTTTTCCCCTCGATACGATATTACAGTGTTCCTGCAGAGTATACCCGTCCGTATATTAGTTTCGAAAATCATACGGAGAAATAAAAACTATCGAACCCGATGAAATCGCGTGGTTGTTTTTTTTTTCATTTTATTCCAATCGTTGTTTTACGTGATTTTCCGGTGGTTTTCGATTTAGTGCTGCGGGCGCTTTTGAGAAAATCGACCCGTGCCTGAAGAACAGACGCAATCCTCTACCGGAAACCTACAAATAACCGTGACTGTAAAGTGTACCGTTCGCGCTGATAGAATTTTCGGGGTACGGGGACATTAAAACAACTCACTGCGTACGGCGGAACGTAAAATTCAAAACGCTAGAACGATAGAAAAAAATTGTTGAAAAAAAAAATCATTCCCGATATTATTAGTACGTATATAAATCAATAACGTTTCCTCCTCCCCCGTGGTCCCGTCCCGGCCTGCCGACACACACGAGCGGCTTGTGTACGGTTAAGTAGCAGTAGTACGGGGGCGAATAAAGATTTATCGGCCGAACGGAGGATATGCTCTCTTCGGTCCGTTGTGTCGCGCACACGCACAATGAGTAACACACTGGTGTATTAATGAAATATGTAATTTGTACCGATAAAAATATTTATTTTTTTCTCGATCGTCGTCGTTATGTGTAAAAGCAGTGCTTTATAAATAACACACACACACGTTCGTATTAAAATATAAAAAAAATAGTGGAGGAGACGAGCCAGTGTAGCAGCGTCTCCTCCTGCACCGTCGTCGTACACACACCGGTACGACGGTGTCGATGACAAAATTTGTAGACGACAACTGGTCTTGTCACCGTATATAAAATGCGGTATACGTTGCCTGCCCTCTCTTTTATTAATTTCTCTCTCTCTCTCTCTCCGTATAAACGCGCGCGTTTGTGTGTACATTATATTATATCGAGCCGAGTTTACACCGTCCGTTTAATTTATTACCGTGTAACGTAACACATCCCAGTATTAATGTTTGTTTCGGATCCCCGAGTCCGCCGCCAAACAGCGCGCGCGCGATGAACCGCCGTAACGTACACGCGCGCCTGTGCACAGTCGCCGCGGCGCGCGTGATTTGAATAGTTAAAAAAAAAAAAAGAACATCGAAACCGACTCTCAATTAAATTATACGATTTTTAAATTGACCCATCAACGTGTCGCGCCGGTTCTTTTATTTATACGTGTATACGTATAAACGAACGGGCGCGCGCGTTATAATAATATAAAAAAATAAATATATATTATATCGTCGTCGTATATGCGCGGAGTTTCTGCGACGGCGCTGTACGACCGTATATTATTATTATACATATGCCCACGTAAAACATTTATCGAAAAGGTAGAAAAAAAAAAAATAACGTTATGCGTTTTATATTCCGTTTGTATATAACTATGCGGCGACGTTGTTTTTTCCTCCTTTCGCACTCGCGCAGATTACACCCGCTCGGAGATAACATACAACAAGTATAAATACGCGTGCGCGTGTGCGTATAACGGCTTTATAATATTCGTCCGCCGTATACCGAATACTTAAATCCGTTCGCTTATATAATAACAATCGTGTTGTGTAAAGGCTTTTTACACGCATTTCGTTTTTTCGCGAGACGTGTTCTCTCCGCCACTCACGCGCTGCCAGTGCTCCGCCGATTGATTCGACGAGTACATGATAACGTTATGAAAATGTGTGCGCGCGCGTGTGATTTTACCCGTTTTATTTGCACAAGTGCAATGGGGGCGTATTTTGGATTTCTTTGAGTGGGAGACGATTTTTTTTCTCTCCGAACACACTGCGTGTAGTATAAAATATTTACAGCCACTATAGATTTTCAATAAATACTTAACGCGCACGAAACAAAAAAAAAAACCCCCCCCCTTTGATTTTCGTAAACTTACGAACAAATCGAACTCTATGGTCTTGCTTACAGGTTTCTCGGCGATTCGTTTTAATCCGACGTCCCCATATTTCAATCGTGCACGCGTTATTACAGCTCATTTTCAAACCTATACTCTAAAACGCAAACAACATCCAATTATATATATATATATATATTAAATACGAAAAACGTTTCATAATCAATACAATGATAATAATAATATATAAATATATTCAATCGTTTTTAAACACGTGAAAATGGAACGGAACGGTTGCGGAACAGCAAACGTCTTATTTAACAATTCGTATTTTACAATAAGATCATCATCGTTTTATTTATCTATACTGATAATAATTGATAGAGTATACAATAAAAGGAAAACACAACCATAACCGTGTTAAAAAAAAAAGAAGCCCAGGTGAGAGATATATCTCCCTCCTCCGTAAATACGTCGATGTTCAGTGGAGTTGATGACCACTACGCGTGGTGTTACAATTTTTTCTTTTTTCTTTTTTAAATTATTTTACCAATTTACCCGTTTGATAATACGACAAAGAAATTTTAACGCCTCTGATAACATTACACTGTACACTGGAGGAAAGGGGGAAATAAAAATATTAACTCGCAGTGTAGTATTTCGGTTCTTTCACCTACTCCAATAATTAAATATTTAACACTTCTCTCTTACAAATTATTATTATTATTATTATTATTATTATTATTATTATTATACGGCTGCTGTAGACGGCGGCGACGGTGACGTGATTTACTACACGTTATGTACATTTTATGTTTATTTCTGCGCCTGGTACTTATGTCGTGTTTCGTTTGCGATTTACGCGAGTTTTTTAAAACAAAAAAATAAACAAATAAATAATTCACTTATACATTTTTCATCAATAACGAGTAACGACGAATCCGGTCGCGCGTCCGGACGCATTTATATATAATATGCAAAACTGTGCAAATCGATTAAATACCGTTCGTTCTTCAGAAATACGTTTTATGAATAATATATAATACGCGAACAACATTTTTCAACGTTATAGTTTGTCTTCGTAAATAAAATATATAATATTTATAAACATATTTTTTTTTCATTTTAGTAAAACGTTCAATCGGATTTCGACAAAGACGTTGGAAAAATAGGTATTAACATTTTTTTCTACTTATTCGGGTGGAAGGGACAAAAAGTCTTTGAGTTTTTGACATTTTTACGTCGCAAAAATAGTGTAATGTGTCGGTGATTGGATTTGACGGAAAGCAATAACAGCACTTGCCACGAGCTTCGAAATAAAATTCAGATTAGGCCATCATTTTTTTCTTTTATTTCTTTTAATAAAAATTATACGATTGTACTAATACAAAATAATAATAATAATAACAACAACAAAAATGAAGCAAAGAGTTTTATGAAAAGTCATATGAGTCTCATCAAATTTATTTATTATTGATTTCTACTGAAAATCGCGGCCGAATACATTTTATTCGTCATCTTAAACTGGCGAAAATATTATAATCCGTCGTAGAATAAAAATATATAACCGAGCACACCACGCATGCAATAACTGCGTCGCGTGTTTTACGCAACAATATATTATACGGTACTTGTGTTAATCATTAAAATGTATGTACCTATTTGATATATTATATCATTTCAGTAACGGGTAATTCGATCAACGTTCAACATTTAAAGGTCTTCTGCGTTTTTTTTTTTTTTTATAATCAAATTTCAATTAGTATAATATACGACTCGGTCGTGTTTAGCTCGGCGTTTAAATTTTAAATCCAATCGAATTCACGACGCATGACGTCGTGGTAAACGATACAATTCGTCGTTTATATACGCATGCATACATATATATATATAAACATACACGTGATTGGAATAATATAATTCGTTCGTGGTCCAATCGTCGGCGGTTATACTCTACTCGTATTTATATTTTTGTAAATAAATAATAAAGTATTTATTTATTTTTTTAAATTCATTTCTCCTTTGTTCGTCGTCCGTTGGTCTTTCGATCTCACGCGTTAAATACGCGCGTAGTTTGTGCGCACTGTTTGGTCTGCTGTTCAGCGCGCGTGCACGCTGAAGAGCACACGCGAAGAGGAGTCCGGGGATAAATTCCAGAACAGGTTTCCGAGTTTTGCCGATTGAGTGTAGTTAATACGTTGGAATAAGTTTTTCATTTTTAAAAACAACGTACAAGCGGCCCCAAGCGCTCTGCCATTAACCGATTTATAAAAATTTCCGGACAATTTTCGAATGACGACGTTTTTCACAGTACGCGACAGCGTTTTACGTTCAAACAGATAAGACGATGCTCGTGCGAGTTCCAACGATTTAATCACCTGCGCCTATCGTGTAAACGTCTTGGGATCACTCCCGTCGCTGAAACGAATCGTATGAAACGTCTTCCTTCTTGTTTCGCATTGTGCAGAGTATTTTCGACGTTTTCTCGAAATAATTCTCATCGCGGTTGCGCGTTCGTGTATTTGAAACCGCTACGTCACAATTTATACTCGACTCCTACAACGGATTCTGATACTCGATCCGTTGAATTATGGGAATCCGATCTATTTTTCTCTGCAGTCGCGGCGAATCCATGGAGTCCAGGTGTCTGTGATACTGAACGGATTCCCGTTTGAGAAATTCGTATGATACGTTTTGGAATCGGCGTGTGAAGTATTCGGGAACAGCGTGTTGACAGCGTGTTCGATAATGATTGAAACGAATTGGTTTTTCTTCAACGCGAGTCTCAGGGGACCTTGAGTTCCGTGTCGAATGCGCCGAAAAGCTGCTCTAAAACAATGTCGGCAAAAGACGTTTCTGCATTTTCTCGTTCTTCTTGGATTCGCGAACGCAAATACGTCATAATTTAAAAAAAAAAAATAATAATGCGTATATGACACGTGTACAGTGTGTGTATGTTTAAAAGAATTTCTCGCTTAATCGTTTTTTCGATTATCCGTCAACATTGGACGGTTAATCGAGGTCCTATATACTGCCGTACAGCGTATATAATTACAGGAGCGTAGAAACCGAATATTGTTTTTGGTTTCAACACAGAACGAACAGAATATTAACTTTATAAATGTTTCGATAATATCCGGTAACTCGTATGTAAAACCCTTTTGTTCCTGGAAATAAATCCGATAATAAATAAATTATTTATCGTCCACGTCCCGATCGGCCCCATAATTTCCACCCTTTCCCTCCTCAATTCGTTTTATTTTCAAAATGTACACAATATATATATATAAAAGGGATATATCGTATATTATATTCAGATTACGATAATAATATTCTCGTACGTACATTATATTTAGAGGCACACCGATAAAAAACTTATCGCTCCGTCCAAAACAACGAACCATACCGTTCGTGTTACATGCTATATAATATGTGATACACACGGAGTTTTTCGTGTCATGCAATATTCGAATTTATTATTTGTCCTGCCATAGTGAACGGAACCATATTATAGACGCCACACACGCAAACACAAGCCTATATATATATAATAATAATCTATTCGCGTTACACACAGTTAGTTAACTGTCCCGAGGAACATGCTCGCGTTTTATGTGTGTGTGTGTGTACACAATGTTTTCTCCTTTCGATAAAATATTCACGAGGAAATTCTATTATAATTATTAGAGGCGAACGTGCCCCCCGAACGAACTCTGTGTGGCGACCACCAGCTATATACGGCCCCCGCCCCACACGCCACACCGCAGCGCGGAGAACCGCGGCCGAGAGGTCATTGCGCGAGTTTTCGTCGAATCGCCGAATAAAATACACAGAAATATCGATTCTATCGTCCTGCAGGTTCGGTTTCGTATATGGACTTTTCTTCTTTTTTCACTTCGTGTGTGTTTAATGCCGTGGCGAAACGCTGCAAAAAACTTATATTGTTTAATATAATAAACGCGCGCGCGTAATCACGTGATAAATTCTCTCGTACGTGGTGTGTGTGTATACGCGTAATTTATTTTTTATATGACATACAAAGGAGCAGGACGTTGCATTTATAACGTAGAAAATGCCCTTAAAAAAATATATATATTCGATTTATAAACTAAAAACATTTAAAAAAAAAAAAAAGAAACCAATAAATTGTTAAAAATGACTTGAAAATTATTAAATGTATTTTAAAATTAATTACACGCACGTACGATCTGTATTATTTTAAATGGGAGTAAATATATGTATATGGAGCTGAATAAGAGATAATTATATATATATATTAATAGTATATATTTATACGACGTATTTCAGTTGCAGTTTTTCCCAAAGTTTTTACGATGATAAATACGTGTTTTATAATATTATAACTTAAAATTTACGCATAGACGTTAAATTATAATTGAAACAAAAAATAAAAATATATCGCGTAAAATAATAATATTTTGTTGCGTTGAACGAGTGAACATACGTGTAATATTGGAGAAAATTTTAAATACGTTGAATATAACAAGACGAAATACAAAAGTATACGAATGCTAATCGATAACGTACACGTACTCGTATTAACAATAGTGATAAACGATAAACGTCAATAATTATAATAATGCGTTGGAATTCAAAGTAACACTTAATGATATCTCGTTATAAATGAGCCCGAGAAGTAATCGAAATTAGTGTAAGTTTGTTACGCGCGAAGACACGGCTCTGGATAAGGACGAGGAGTTTTTTTGTGTTACGAAACGGATATTATGAACAATCGTTTGCGTTTTTGTAATGTCAATATTCCAAAATAGTCTTTTTTTTTTCTACGAGCAATTCGCGCGACGTATTACAAACGACATTCACAAACACCAGCTACCCTCTTTTTTTAATTCGATTTTTTTCGCATCGGTATATATTATAGTGTCGTCGATAATTTACACAGCCTTTTATATATATATACATATATATAACAACTAATATCGTTTGAAAAGCGAGCGACATTCATATTTTCATACTCACACGCGAATCGAATAACACAGCAATTTTCTATCACAATGGCCATAGCGTATATAATGTCGACGAGTACAATAAATGCGTGTTATATATGCGACCACTGGACAATAATAATAATAATAATAATAACAATATATAACGAACATATATTATATGAAATATTTTTTTTTATTTATGTGGAATTGTGGACGGTATATATTTTTCGTTACTGCGGTGTATTTTTTTTTTATAAAATAATATTTTTATAGTATTGCGTTTTATTAGACGTGTATACCGTCGACCTCGATGCTCCCCGTATAGAATACACGCATTATAAATACTAAGTTATTTTTCGTCTAAGTGAATATATATATATATATACTTATTGCACCTCCTACTTCGTAATACAGTCGAATAGCATTTATTTTTATATGTCTACAAAAAAAAAAAATATATATACTATACGTATATGCTCGAATAAACAAATATAAGTAAATAATTATACCCGATTATATTCAAAACATGATTGCGTCGTTATACAATATACAGAGTGTTTCACAGAAATCTGACAAATGCAATAATTTTTGTTCTTAACAAATATTTCTCGTGCATTTTCTATCGACAATTTCTATCGTCCAATGCAGAGGTTTTCAATTTTTTTCAGCCACGGAGCTTTTTTTTTTTTTTAACGATAGTTTCTCCTGGAACCCCGTGAGAAATATTCAATGTCAAGTTTTATTTGCCTGTGTTCTGTGTGAAACATAATATTACACACACACACACACAATATGAATACGGTATTAATAAAGGAAACAATAATATTACACAGGACATATTACTTAAATCCACAAAATGAGAATGAAACAAGATAGAATTATTGAAAAAAAAAAAACGTAACTTACTTATATTTTATTCGGTTTGTAAAATGTGATCACTCAAAAAACAGAACTTCAAAAATTCCTTTTTTTGGGACTTTTTGACACGTTTTATTGGGCGTACCTCATAAAGGACACTATACCCAAATGTTTCCCTTTGACGCGGGGTGTTCCGATCACTATAACAGTACCGGATTTATATACCGGACCAAGTGAAAGGGATATTTTTGGTTTGATACACACGAATGTATCGTAAATCGCGTGGTACGTCTTAAAAGATACCGAATCAAAATCAATCTCGTTGTGTACCTATCACTAAGAGCGTCAAGACTGTAGCGAAACCAAAAATACGAAAGGCAGAATTTATAGTACGCAAGTGTGTTTTGTAGTCAATAGTTTGGTGACGAAAAGATCCGACGCGGCGGAATAGTGGCGAAACGCACTCGCGGCGAATGGTCTTATGGGGCGATTAGGTCGGCGGGCGAAAGAAGGTCGCGAAGAAGTGTCCTAGATCCACTGGTCGGGCCTTGTGTATATTTTTTTATGTGTTTTGAGTAGCGAACACTATGACGGTGTATATAAATAATAAAAAAAAAGGCCTAAAAAGATAAGGGCCTATACCGGGATTGGCCCGGTGTCCCCGTGGGCCTATCCGTCCCTGATTATGTTACAAGCCATATGTGGGTTTTAATGCTGAATATACGCTCGGTACGCCGCGGAGCGTGTGTAAAGTCAGTCGTATATAACGACTGACACGACGAACAGACAATAATTCGAGTATTATACTCTTGTAATGTAAATCTAACGGCTCGGTCGATAAAATGTTATTCTTAATAATTATGTCTTCGGTGTATTGTGTTTTCTTCTGACTAAACACAGAACCCACCAAACTTCCTTCGACGGACACAACCGGACGGAAGATAATTATTCCGTGGCAAAAGATGGGCTCAACTCTCGCGCACCACACAATGGATTTTTTATTTACTCTTTTTCAATTCCGATTCCTTTATAAATTTATATGTATAAATTATATAAAAAAAAATACGCGTCCGATTATTATTGATTAAACAGATCAGTTCTTCTTTTTCGACGAGGAAATGTCTTAGCTCTTAGTGGGGGGGGGAGGAGGACGGGGGGGGGTAGGAGAGAGGTCAGTAAAAAATTTCGTTAAGCGATGTCGAAGCAGAGTTTAAAAGGGAAAAACGCGTAAACGTTCTCAATCCTGTGACGATTGAATTCGATAACTACAACACACGTACCGATGTGTCCCCGCATAAAGCGTGAATATACTTTGATTTTTTTTTTTTTATAATATATATCGCGTGAAGTTCATCGACGACATTATAATAGAATCACGCGACGCGTACATATTATAATCGTACGAAACGATTGTGTGGTAAAACGACGAGGAGAGAAAAAGAGAAACAGAACACAAAACAAAAACTCCCCCCGCTGGGTGTGAAATCTTCGGTTTCCTATTCGGATTTCGTGGGGACGAAACACCCGCGGAGCGACCGCCAAACGCCGCCTCGTTGTACGGTTACAACAAGTGTATTCGTTTCCTGAGTTTGATTTATCGTGGATTTCATAACGTTTCCGTCTTTTGTTGTTTCCCGGCTTGTACGAGCGGTCGTTTCGAACGGATATACACGCGTCGTAACTGCGTCCAATTATAATAAATGTGAAAAAATAAATAAATAAATACTCGCGCGACTCCGTCCATCGGCGGCCCGCAAGGGGGAATGTATTTTCGTTCACGCTCGTATCGCGTAAATTATTATTGATTACAAACAAAACTCTACCAATGACAAATTCGGCGGGAGGAGTTTTTGTTTTTTTTTTTTTAAACGTCGACATTTCGAAGATTAGGTTAAGATGGGTTTGAATCAGGTTTGGATTAGATTTAACGCGTTAAAAAAAAAAAACAATAATAATAATAATAATAATCGAAATTTTACATTCAGATAATCGTTAGAAATTCTATCGTGTTGTACTCGATTTCTCGATTTGACTCGAAAGCTAGTGTGCGCGTAATTAAAATCCAGAAATGTGTAAAAATCTTTCCGTTCGCCTCTCTACTCTTACGTATTACCTTTATTCGGTAATTTTTTTAATGCAGAGATGGTCATCCATGCGACTTTAAAATCGGATTTTTCAATACACGCAAACGTATTGAGCGAATATTAATCGATTGCACCCTCGGAAATATTAATTTTAAAATCGATTCAATGAATTTTCGCGTTAAAAATGTGTATTTTATTATATGAATACGACACGGGCGCGTCTACGTGTCATACGAATAATATAACTACGCAATCGAATACACGCATTGATGTCATGCTCGTAATTCTCTATACATATTATGATATCGATTTATTCATTTATTTATTTTTTTCTTTACAACAAATCTCTCCAACAATTGTTTTTCTATTCGTTGTTTTAATTATATTTAATTTTTCCTTCTTTTATACACGTAATAGACGAACAATTTATTTTTATCCGTTTCTTTGTATTTGCACATATATAATTTATATATTTTACAAAAAAAAAAAAAAATAATAACATAATATTGTAATAGCGAAATCGTCCTTTATATATGTATATCCATTTTAAAACGATAACGGCTGTAATTTTGATTTTCATACGGTTTCTAGTTTATCACACACACACATTATTCTATAACAGTTATTTATAGATATTTTCGAATAATTCTTTTCGAATAGAGAATTATTCGACCATGTATCCATTTGATATAAACGTTAGACCGAGGCGAATTTCAATTTCGTTTTTGCGGACCACACCATTATTATTATTATTAGGTATAACACGTTAGAAATAATTTATTATTATATATTTTTTTCGTTAAATTAAATTATAATAATAATAATCATAATATATAAAATTTCTTGGTGGCCCTCGTCGAGTTTTTTTCACTGCACGCCGGCAATTCGTCCGCGAGTGTATTCTCGGGCCTATATACATTATACGGTTTATTATATACGCCATATACCGTTTGCCGTTTTAATATTATTGTTATATATATTTTTTATATTTACACGGTATACGTATATATATATTACACATATTATGTATATTTTATACTTGGTTTTTTTTTTTTGTTAACATTTTAACATTCATAACGTTCTCGTATATGGCGACGGCGTGTCGGATGAGAAATTTGCCAGAAAATTATCGCGGAAACATCACACGTAAATAAGCGCTTTGTGCGATATATTCATTCATTACTCGTTATTATTATTATTATTATCATAGATATAATGTATTACATTTATATATTATAATGTTGTATATATCGTAACTGTACGCGTGTGAGAAAAAACGATTAACGTATACAGTAGTCCGTTGCAGTTCACGCATATACCGCCTCGTATAGAAAACTATAATAATGTATATAATAATTTTTATACATATATATATATATATATATATATATGCAGGTACGTTCTCATTTTTCTTCAAAGTTCCAATCCCTAATATTGTGTGTAGTACGGACACACTTTGTGGTAGTACGAATAGTGAAATGTGTAGTACGAAATTTAAAAGTGTGTGTGTGTGTGTGTGTGTGTGTTATTCAAATTCACCAATTTATCCATTTGATACAGTAGCTATGATTTTAAATAAGAAAATATATATATAAAATAAATATATTTATTTTCTTATTTATCATCACGAGTATTAACTTATAATTTTTTATTTCTATCTTTTTAATTATTTATTTTTACATAATATCCTTTTTATTTTTGATTTAAATTTCTTTTTGTTTTCACTACTTTGTTATTTATAATTTTAATTAATTAATATTTTGGCGCGAAGTGTGTGTGTGTAGTATGAAAATTCGGAGATATTTTAGGGACTGCAGAGTTCCGTATAATTGTCTATAATTCGATTATTATCGTTATTATTTGGAGCGGTGAATGTCGATAACAAATATGATAATCGATTGTCGTCCATTGCTATATTACCTGAAAAACCAAAATCGTTATCTTAATTAATAAAACTATTAAAGCTATTAAAGTCATTTTATTATTTTAAAACGTACACCCGAAAAGTCGATTACAACGGCGTAATTGAAGTGACTTCGCGTTGACCTTCGTGTTTTTAGAATAGAATGGCACTCGGATCGTTTTCGATGTGTTCGTATAGTGGAAACGAGAATTCACCGTTCGAGTCTTGATCCGTGTTTTTATTACAAACGATTTATTTTACCAAACGCCGAATAACTATATAATACCGTAGAATTTTCTTCTCGTATTATTTTTAAATTCCTGTTTTGTAAATTTTATATTTGCCAGCCGCGTGTTAAAAAAAAAAAAATCCCGTAAACGCGGGGCCCTGTGCATGATAATTAATATACGAGTGACGCGCGAACCGCGTTCGAAACGTGTCCCCGTCGATTCTCACCACCACGCGTTGGCGTTCCACTCGTGTTATGTGCGGTGGCGTGTTTGAGACTTCGCCTCGGGGCGTGAGGGGGCGACGGTAAGAGAAACTCACCCCCCTTCACGTCCGTAAAAAAAAAAAAGAAAAATGTACGTAGTAATATGATTGAACAAAACACATTTTTTTAAATATCTCTGGTGGGGGGGGGGATTATACGCCTGTTGTTGGTGATGCGGTGCCGGTTAATGGCGTCCGCGCGCGTTCGATTCCGATCTACACCACCGCGCTGTGAAAAACATCATTTTCTCCGTCGCATACATCGGATGAACCGACACGGGCCGCGCGATGAATTTTATATCTATTGTATAGCAGGGGCAAATCGAATGAGACCGCGCGCGGTCCGGTCATTGGACACCGCGACGTAGACGGACGACGACACGTTTTGTGTCCGCGACACACACACACGCACGCATTACATAGCTGTAGAACGCAATAGAACCGAAATACTTTTGCACGGTCGCCATACGTACGCGCGTCAACGAGCGGTGGAGAAAAAAAACAACACCGAATTACGCGCGGAAAATCGATAATTGAGTGACGACGACGACGACGATGTTGTGCGCGGTGCGTATAATACATTTTTTTTCTTCTTCTCCTAACTCGATTTTCCGTTCGTCATTAGTATTATATTATATACCTCGTCCCCCCCGCGTGTAATGGGCGAATCCGCTTTTGACGTTTCACACACACACACACACGCGCATAATACGCTCGCGTTACGAGAATAGGTGTGTGTGTGTGTGTAGCCAGTGCTGCGCTGCGACTTATCGCGTTTATTATATTACACGTAAACCGTCGTCGCGTCATACAGCGCGCGATTAGAGAAATAGTTTTTTTTTCTTTCGTTTTTTTTCTTTCGTTTTTTTTAGAAAATAAAAAAAATACACTTCGGATATATATATAGAAAAAAAAGAAAAAGAAATGAAAATACGAGCGGCGTGTACTCCGCGAGATGTCGTTACGCGCGTGTATTATTTATTTTTTTTTATATTATTATTATTATAATTTTTTCTCTAACATTCGATCCGCGCCTCTACGGCCGGTCATCATCGCGGCACGCACAATATTTATTATAAATAATAATAATAATAATAATAATAATAATAATAATAATAATCACCCAGCTCCCGACGTGCGTATCGCGTGTATTTAACGCGCGTGCGTGGGAACCCGCGACGCGTTTCACTTAGTTCGCGTGAAACAAAGGGGGGCGGGTGGAGTAAATATAAATATATTATTAATATTGTTAATACGATTATTATGTTTTTCAATTCGTAATCAATTTTTAAGAGAAATGAAATTTTATTTAACGGACTCGTAATCGAGGTTTTCGAATTATTATCATTACTAATTATTATTTCCACTACTAAATTTCTAATTTAACGAGTTTTTTAAAAAAAAAAAATGTATTTTCGTTTTATTATTACATATTTAAATTACGGCGTGTATTATTATTATTATTATTATTGTTTCGCGGGAGATATAGGACCGGCTGAAAGTCGCATACAGTGTTGCGTATAAAGACATTACATTTTTGAAGGAAATAAATTCGAATATTATCGATATATATCAATCTATTACATAATCAAATACACGGTTGGAAAATAAAATCGATTTTTGTTCTTTAAAATATCATTTTTTTTTTCCGTTCGTTTTAGTCGTAGTTTCTATTTTCAACAGAACGTTGTTCCCCCCGATAAGTTTTATTGAAATAAACGTATATTTTTCTTGACGAAACAAGTGTTATTACAGTGTTTATCGCTGACGAATAACGATTATTTATTGTAATTCGAGTAAACTATAGTGATCTAGAGGTCTGAAAATAATAATAACATGGCTGTTTTTTTTTTTTTTTTATAATTGTTAGCAATTTAAAAAAAATTTGTATTTTTTTTTTTTTTTGAAAATGTTCACAACTTATTAAAGATATTATAAAAAGAAAAAAAACTGCTCTGTTATTATAATGTATAGATGATATTGTCTAAAATTTTACCTTCAACATTTTTTCCCGCGTAAAGCAATTATTTTTACGAAAATCATAGGGGAGTGTATAATATTGTACACAGCGTACTTTTAAATATTATATTTATACTCGTGTACGTTTGATTCGCTTCAAAAACAATTCATTGCAATTATATTTACCGTACGAATGCGTATGATTCGTTTGACATTTTATTTACGTAAGCATGTATTAAACGAAATAATTTTAAATTTGTAATACCATAGCGGTTTTCGCGCCACGACATACAGTCGGAAATTATATTACGCAATACGGTATGGAGTTTTTTAGTTTCTGAGCGAAATGAGATACCTATTGATTTAAAATTTCTTTTCTCTTTGTTTTCTGTAAACAAATTTTCGAACTAAAAATAATACTCGGACGATCTCTGTATCTAGAGCGTTGTTATAATTTATTTGAAGACTTTTCACGATTTTCTCAAGCGTATGCTGCAGTTTCCAGCTTGTATGTGTAATTCAAACCAATCCGAATAATTGCAGAAAACCCGTTTTCTCGATAGTTTTCTGGAGAATGCGGCACAAAATAACCAACGAAAATTTCTACTAATTTCGCACTATTCGTTAAGCGGCTATTAAACGTTGAGTTACGAATAGGGGTAATTTTTTTATTTTAAGGGCTGAACATTATGTACGACTGTATTACGTTACTTCAACTATATTTATATATTAAAAAAAATAATCTTGAAAATTCTAAATGACAAGTTTTCTTTTTTTTCTTTTTTATTATCAATTGTAATTTTTCCGACGAATTGTGTAATATTTACATCGAAGGTGAAACGCTCTCAGAATCGTTTTATTGAATGCAACGATTGCTTACAAATGTACGTAGTAATCACAAAACGCTAAAACTTTATTCTCTATACACCAACACGACTGATTGCGTTAAAAAAAAAAACACATTTTTTTTTTATATATGTACTATTAAATATAACGCGTTTGTATTATTAATTATATTATATTTGCAGTGTACAAGCTCGGGCACGTGTCAATGTTTTTTTATTTATTGATTTTTTTGTTTACACCCCTCTCCCACTCATATACGTAAAACGTCTTTATAATATATTACGTATAAAATATGTGCTTTACAATATAATCGTGTGTGCAGTGTTTTCCGGGCGAAACGAAATAAAATTCATATCGTATGGAAAATAGAAATAATACGCATCGTGTCGACGAAAACAGAATAATAACATTGTTAAGATGTCGAGGGAAATTATTTGTTAAACAAATTAAAAAAAAAAAAAATAATAATTTCACAGTGTAAGAATACGAATTTTAATTCCCGTACAATTATCGTAAGTTTTTTTTTTATTATTTAAAAGTATTTACAATCTTTATTCAATATAATACAATAAGCAAATGTGTTATCTTATGTACTAAACGTGATGACACGATAGGCATCAATCGACACTACTTCAAAAATAAATCATATTTATTTTTTTTTGTTAGCGAGTGAGCAAATCACGAGACCGGGAATTCGTTTAAGCCGTTTAGAAGAATTATTGGGTATAGTGTCAGAGGACAGAATAGAAATTAGTGGGTTAGAGTGACTGTGTGTGTGGAAGTTTTTATAATAAATACGAGCAAGAGTAGGTATAGTGCAGACGTTAAAGTCTGATTGTGTAAGATACGATTGCTAACATACCACGGAGCATTTGTTATTAGACTTAAATTAATTGATTGAAACATATTAATGTTTGATATTTTTGCAATACCTCATAGTTGGATTCCATATATCATAGCCGGGCGAATAATTTGTTTATATATATTTGTTTTTAAGTGACATCAGGAGGTAATTTAATGTTTATGGAGTTTGAAGTATTTTCTTTTAATTTTTATGCGTGCACCCAGGTCTTGTCAAGGTGAATAATACCTTATTGTAAGTTATAATCATTTTTTTTCGCTTGCAGAATTCTATACGTTCGTTTCGAATATTTTATATATATAATATAATAAATATATAATATTATATTATACACCGTTTACTTGTCGAAAATAAAAAAAGATAAATTTGCGTCCATACATACTTGTTTCTCGTTTACTATCAAAAAAATTTTAAAATAACTTTCTCTCTTCGTTGAGAATCTAAAAAAAAAAATATATATATATTTATTTCTTTAAAACTTATCAATTTAAAATGAAATATTTGCTTTTATTATTATATAGTATAGTACCGTTGTCGTATTAAATAATAATAAAAAATCCGAGTTTTTTTTTCACGTTTCTGCAAACTAACGGAATTCATAAGTGAGTTGTCGATTAATATATTATGTTTAATCACAAAAAAAAAAAATAAAATAGATTCCGTTACATTTTAACGCGATATTATAATAAATATTTATCGGCTCGCTATGAATTTAACTTACCGGTCAAACATGACATATACATTTCACTGCGAGCTATAAGTGGACTACTAATGAGTAACAATTTTAACGCCCGAGTTTATAAACGACTACACATTGAATCGCTTTAATAATAATAATAATAATAATAATAATAATAATAATAATAATAATAATAATAATAATAATAATCTATAAACAGTGGCGGCGGTGTTCAAATCGTTTTCATTCCATGGCTTCCTTTGTGCCTTCACGCAATATTTTTACGGCCTCAAAAATGATTAATGACGGAAAAAAAATAATGTCCGTATATATATACTCGTATGTAAATTCATTTATTTGCCACATTATACTGGATGTATCATTATTAAATAGTAGTGAAATTAAACGTTTTATGTTTTTAATAAAATAAATCGATAAAATTTCTTTATATATAATATTATATATATATATATTATCGTGGCCGCAGCAATGTTAAATTAATTTTGTTGCCCTGTTCTATGCCGCCACCTCGACCAAATAACTCGCACGCGCCGTGCGCTTTTTATGACTAGTAAATTAAGAGATTCGAACAAAAATTGACTTCTTATTTTTTATTTTAAGGAAAATATTTAGAGGTACCCAATAAATTGTGTATTAAAAATGTATGTATGTATATACAAGTACTCATATAGTATATATCCAGGACCGGCCGAAGGTTTTTTGCCGCCCTAGGCAAATCTAATTTACGCTGCCCTATGCAATAGTTAATTTTTTTGAACAACGAACATATACAATTCAGCATACTATATTATATTATATATATTATAATAATTAAATCACTTTGGTTCATTTGAAATTTGCCGCCCCCACACGAGTGCCGCCCTAGGCGGCTGCCTGTTTTGCTACCACGTTGAGCCGGCCCTGTATATATCAAAATGTATGTATTTAAAGGCCACAAAATATGTTGGGCCCTCACATAACCTTAAGACGGCTCTGACGGTAATCTTTGACCGTATATACGCTATACGCCACTGAATTTCTAACGTATACGTGTGTATTGGCCTTATACGGAGGCCATTGTAAAAAAATATAAGTAATACAATTATTTTACATTTCCTCCCCCCCCCCACACACAGCATTTGTCCGGGCCGTGCGTGTTTTTATTATTATTATTATTATTATTATTTATACGTTTCGCGCACGCGATAATGGCACCCAATGGAGAGTGAGGAGCCACACCGCGGTGACACAACACCACCAGCAGCAGCAGCACCACCACCAGTGTCAACCACTATTCAGAGGTGTGTGCGCTCCTCGCCGGAATAATAATATAATAATATATTGCGTTTTAATGGGATCGTATGACGTATTCGCGCGGTACGTTATAATAATTATGTGCGCCGCGCCGCGGTACACGCGATCAAAACCGCGTGCGACTCGCACACGAGGAGGGGGTGCGGCGAGCGCGCGTCGTCTCTCAGTCGCGTCCAATTCAAAACGTAATATAGGTACATTTATATTCTCGCGCGTCCGATGAATAAGCGAAAAAGAAAAAACGAAAATTTATTTGTTTTCTTTTTTTTTTTTTTCGTTTTGTTTTGTTTTCTGGTACACCACACGCAGCTACCGACTCGATACCGGATAGACGTCCGCCGTCCGCTTCGTCGTCGTCGTCGCCGCCGCAGCCGCCACCGCCGCCGCCGCCGCCGCCGCCACAGTCTTCTTCGTCGTCTCCGTCGCCGGCCACGCTGCGCGAATTGTACGCGATGGCGGCCAGCCAACAGCATCGACAACAACACTCGCGACTGCTGGACCTGTCCAGCAGATACCGCGGATATCCCAACACGGACATCGCTCATCACGTGTTCAATCAACAGGGAGCCGTCACCAAGTTGCTGGGTGAGTCGATTACCTTTTTCTTTTTTTGTTCAACACTCGGCCCGTAATAATTGCGATTTGTTCGCCGCCAATAAAGCGCAATTCGTAGTTGGTATACGTCGGCGCGGCGCAAAAGCGAGTGTGATTTTATCCCGACCGAATACGTCGGAACAGAGTTTTATTCGCCGCACGAATATAGCGCGCGTTCTCCACGTCCCACTTCCCTCGTATATTCGCTTTTTCCGTCGCGTTTTTAAAAGAAATACATTCATTTTAATCCTATTTAACATTGTAATGTAGGTTTCTTTCGATTTCACTTCCTTTTTTTTTCTTCGCAATATATAAAACGGACAAAGAGGAGAAATCGCGATGTTTCAAACGACTGGGTCTCAAAACTTCGGCGGTGGTCACTTTTCGCAGTCGAATAAAGAGTGAAAAGTGTAAAAAGACCGACGCATTTATTGCATAAATGAAAGATGCGAAATGGAAGGAGTCAGAACAAATGTTCAATTCGCAATAAGGTAGCGTTTTAAGAACAGCTACAATCAGCCGAGGGGTTTCGCGGTTCGGACTTCGCGGTCGTGCACAGTACGCAAGACGCATCTCTTCGTCGTCGTCAGACTCAAATCAGTTCATTGAGGCTTTTATTTAAACGAACGCTGTGGAAAAGATAAAGAGAAACACAGGAAAAGGAATTCTAAATTCTAACGATTACGGATTATATTATACATTTTAATATATATATATATATATATATATAGTTGGAAAATTATCATTTGATTTTAAAATAATTATACTCTGGATATAATCCTTGTAAAACCGGGCCTAAGGAAAACGGGGCACTATACGTTGAATTCGTTGAAAATCCAGTTCACCATGATATGATAACAGTACAGTGTTCCGACTACCGTCCGAATCTGCGGATCGTTTTAACCGCCAGAAACCAATAGGTACCAAAAATGTATCAGGCCCGGGGAGGTCGAATTTTCTGAAAGCATTTTAGATTCTAAAGCATTTAATCTGTGGACTTGGTGGTCCGTGGTGTCGAAGTTATTTCCCTCCTCCCCCCTCTCGTTTACACAAATATTTTAATTTGAATAGAATTTTTGACACGAAAATTAACGAATAAATCGTGTCGCGTTGTACCTAACAAATGTAGGGAACGAAATTTAATTGCATATTATACGCGTTTTACTTTCAACGACAGCGTCATTTCAAGTATGTTACAATTGATCAAGAAACGAGTGAAAGCTATAAAAATTATTAAATAGTCGCATTGGTTGAGTATCGATTAATTAAAAAAATTTTTTTTTCTTACAAATTAGTTTTAAATATATTTTTCCTTGATATCCGCTGTATCGCTCAATTCCTATATAGTTATTATTCAATACGTCATATTTAATAATAAATATTAGGAAACCGAGGAAACTAATATTAAGTATTCAGTAGTGGTCCGCCGCTGCGGTTGAAAACGATCGAAAGCGGCTTGAGTTGAGTTGTCTTTGGAACTGTTGCTTTAGATTGGAGGTCGCATAAGGGAATGACTTATTGGTAATTATGTCAATAAGATAGGATTGATGAAGCAGCGTACACAGTATTGAGTATAATACGTATATTAAATCGACGTAGATTTATATTTTGTCTATAAAATAAAACTCATACACCTATATCTTCTATAACAGAGGTTCCCGAACTGACCCAAAATCGGGTCGTATTAAAATGTTTAATGGATCGCGGTTAGTGTTCGCATGAAGAAAATGAGGCGAAAAAGAATTATTATCAATCTACTTGAGACAATTCAATAAAAATGAATTTCAACCATATAATATTCAACGGAGTCCTGGTTTTCTATTCAAAATGCCTAATACTATCTGCCATAGCTATATAAACGCTATTTCCCATCCAATTCTTCATAATATAATCTTGTGCAGTAAGATTTCCGGTTATTTTTTACACATGTTCACCAAACAAATCATATTATATACATTAATTATTTTTATTAAAATAAATAAATATATATATATTGTTAATATTAAAATTGTTAAAAGTGAATGGTATCTACAAAAAGTTTCGGTAACCTCGGGCCTAGAGCCTATGTAATATTAACTCTGTACATATGCAAGAGATTTATATTGTATTGTTGACAATTTCGGAAAGTTTTCATTTATTTCTTTTTTTTTTTTTTACAATATAGAGGCAACGAATACAGGTTTTATAATATATATTATACGAGAAGCCGTTTTTGATTTTTTTTTCGTATATTCATTTGTTCGTTTCTTTTTTTTTTTTACATGGAATTTGTAACAATTATTATTACATCAACGTGTATATTACTATATTACGGACGACGAATCGTATGAAATATTGATAGATTTAACGGTTCCTCTTAATATATATATAATATATATATTGTGGACCGTTCACTATTCGACTTTCAAAAATGTACTGTTAAATATTTAAGAATTCGTTAAACAGCGAGGACGTTTGTATTATATATTATTTGATCGACAAAATACGATTATGATAATACATGTATACGCTTCACGCTATACAGACTTCGTATTCAGTATGCCACGCATAATATGAAATGTTATGTTAATATTATCATTGTGTGCGTACGTGTGTGTGTGTGTGCTAAATAAAAAATGGAATCTTCAAAATATATGTAGTGAAATATTAATGATTTTAACATTTAAAATCGCCCTTCGATACTTATAATAATATTTAAATAAAACAATAGTAAAAATAATAATAATTTTGGAATTTACGAACTTAAAATGTAGTCGTGATCAGTCTTTGTACCAGTGTGAAACGAATAGACATTTCAAAACAACGTATACAATAAAAAAAAAAACACGCGTCTTTGAAATAAAATTTAAAAGAAATCCCAATACGAATTCAATATTTGCGAAACTCGTTTTAGAAAAATAATCATACTATAGTGCTCTTTCGACGATTTAGACTTCTTAATTAATATTTATATAAATTCGGAAGAATATCTGTATAAAGTGCTTAAACGTAATACATTTAAAAATATTTTAAACATACAAACGGATTAAAAAAAAAATATATATATATATATTATTTTATATCGATTAAGCATTGAAATAACGTGCCATATTTTGTTAAACAATTTAAATCGCCGTGCACACAATTGCTTCGCGGTTTTTAATTTTTTAATCATATTTGTAACTTCACACCTCTTTCTATATTGTAATACTCGTAATTATCTCCGCGTAATAATTTTTTCGTTTTTATTTATTTTATTTTTTTTTTTTTTTTTGTTAAATGATTATACCTGCAGATGACGATTTTCCCCTCGAAATCTCAGTAATAAATAATCAAATCTAACACAACAACTCTTCTATATATTTATTTTTCATAAACACTCTTTGGCTCGATTGTATACATCACAGTACACATCTTACGTACAAATTTGATATAATGTGAATAACGGATGATGTCACGGAATAATAGATTTTTATTCTCGCAGTCTTGAAAAATCAATGCGTTTATTATTTTATTAATCTACAAAACTATAATATTCTCCAATTCAGGACGGCGTATTACGCTTACAAAAATATACTTTTATGCGTATACCCGTTTATAATGATAACACGCGATTCAGCTATTACACGACGTTAACGATTCGAATGCCTTTATTTTTTTATTATACTTTCATATATGTTTACGAAACGAAAACATTTCTCCGCGCGGTCATATGCCGTATTTTATATCGTTAAATCGAATCGATAAACGACGGTGTGGTAAAAAAAAAAAAAAAATTGTACACTGGATCGTTTTCATCCAAAATATTACTTTTAAATAGATTTATAAATATATCGTTTTCTATGTAATGTACTGTAAACAATACTTTCAATATTGTACGCGAACGCATTTATTTGGTTGTGAAAATTATTTTGCGACTGACACGCGTGTCTCGTGAAAACAAATATATTTCGTGGACGGTCGTAGCATTTATTACACGCATAACGGAGTTACGTTTTAGAACGACCGCCACATTATATATTGTAATGTCGTATATACGCCACACCGGGACTTCAATCAAGTTTTTCGCTTTTCAATCGTCTGATTGAATCGTATGATTTCTTACGGTACAACGGGTACAGTATAGTCTTTTTAACGTTATTGGACTGTATGCGAGCTGCAGATCCGTAAAATTTATATTTCAGGGAATAGGTCTTAATAATGCGATATTTATAAATATTTACCACATTTTCTCTCATAATGCAGAGCAATAGTGAATGGAGAGAATTGGTTTTTTTTTTCTTTTAACGCTTTTGCGCTAATATTTTTTCTTCAACACCGCATTCCACTTTAATCAAAACGTATCGCAGACAGTGTTACCGGATCGTCAATCTCAACCGGTTTTCCGCATAAACGCGTGATTATCGTCGGCCTTTAAGTGTTTGGAAAACGTATCAGTGATGAGATAAGATTGGAGTCGAGTCAGCCGCGCCTGTTAGACGCGATCGAAAACAACAGAGTGTGCTTTTTGCGCCTTGTCGCGGAGAATTCATTTAAACGAAAATCCAGAAAACGACATTAACTCGGGGAAAATCGTCCACTGAAACCACTTGACAATACTTTTTTAAAAGACGTATTCTTCACAGCACTGTTGTTAAGGGCGCGTTATATTATATCTCTACTCGATGTGTGTGTAGGTACACGAAAATCGCATTTTCCATTTCCATCTCGGTCCTGTACATTACGGTTCCCGTCACAAATACATTTACGAAATAATAATAATAATAATACACCGTGTATTTTGTATGCGTACCTATACACCGGGCGCGCGCGATCGTATCACATCACGGTGATGTACGAGTATTATTGAATTTGGCACACACGCACCACACTACGCGTCCATCGTTAGAATATTATATTATATTCTAATAATATAATTTAAGCGTACCGAAAAAATATAAAACATACGCGTGTGGGGGTATACCGCGCCGGACGATAACGGGTCAATTATTATTATTATTATTATTATTGTTATTTGCCGTGTATACGCGTATTATACGACGTGTACAATATTATTTATTGTTACGCTATACAATATTATAATATGTATAACTTTAAATTACAATAATACGTCGCTCTTCCTCGACGGTTTGACAATATTTATTGTCACGGTGTTGGCCGCGCACGTCCGCGCGAACGCCGCGGTACCCTTACGACCGCGCGTATCACGTCGTCGTCCTGTGCAACGTACCAACATACATACGCTTTATTTAATATAAATATATTTAATATATATTATATATATATTTATGTGTGTAATTTATGTACGCTATACAGCGCGCACAAAATAAGCGAATAACGAAATAACTTAAGAATATTATTATTATACGTCAGTGGTGGTTATCTTATACATTTGTAATCGGACCTCCTTTATTTCCCTCCCCCCTCCTCACACTGATGATGAACTTTTTCAAAACCGAATTGATCATTTTCTTCTTCTCCGAATAACCTGGTTTTTTTTTCATATAAAATATCTCGTGCTATTACGTGCAACGCTTTATATATTATGAAATATATAAGCACGCATATAGACATGCGTATAAAAAAAAAAAAAACATTTATAATTATTTTTATTATTCTCGATTTTACGCGAAAAACTTTTGCTCTATTTTCTTTAGAATTTATTTATTACGAAATTTTTATTCATTGTTATGAAGAATGATGGTGTAACGTGCAGCATTCTAGATATAATCTGTTTTAGAACATCGAGTTTCGAAATCGTTTTTGTCGACCAACTGAATTAAATGTAACTTTCAGAGCTTCATTCGATATTTCTTTTCTTTCGCGTGCTACTATAGAATTATATTTATTTATTTTTTTTGACGGATTCCGATTAAATCGCATTTTTATAAACTATACTACCTATACCCAGTTTACTACTGTCTTATAGAAATCCTGAAACGGAAAAAACGACTGATCCTGCAGCGAACTGGTGTACTGGTGTTAGGATAAGGCGAAAATAATTTTGATAAAGATTAAAAGATAGTGCGTGCGAATTTATCTGGATAGAGGTAAAAGAAATTTGGAAATATCTAGATGATTAAGATTAGAATTGATATAATTTTTTAAAATCAATAAATTTTCGAATTTTTAGGAACGCGCATTTTATTTTCTACCGAGAAATCTCTGCTTTTTAAAATTGCGAAATCGAAAGAAATGGGAAATATTTACTTAAGTAACCGCTATAATTACGATAATTATAAAAAAGAATTATAAAACGATTTTCGTAAATCCGAGCGTTTTGCCAAACGTCCATCAATTATACGATCACGGTAATATGTATTTTTAAACACCGCGATTATACAATATTGAAATAACGCTAAACGCGTGCTTTTAAAATGCGTTTTATAAAATCGTTAGATTTCTACTATTACTCTTGAAACATCCTTAAATTTGTCCTATAAACAGATCGTTAAATTTTCTTTCTCCTCTTCCCGTCTCGAATATACACGGAAAACGATAAATAAAATAGCTTGAACCGCCGATCCATCTGTAGGAGAATACATTTATATAGGCCGCGTCACGCGTCATTATTCTTATATAACCGCTCTATTCCGTTAACGGAGCGTTAAACGATAAACGATTGAGTTACGGCATAATAAATTATGACCGGTAGCGTCGACCGGTACCCACAATATGGCAGCCCACTCGTGTATTTACTGCAATATTACGTTTACGTTTTTACGATACACTACGGGCGAGACGATTTTATAAACGCTTTTATGATATCGCGTACGACTGACTTGCCAGGGAAATCAATATTGTACTTTCGATAAATATTTTAACCGTTTCCCCCCCGCCGGATAACGTTTTGTCGGCTCCGTTAAAGATCGATTCGCACGCGCAACGGTTACCGCGAGACGACGGTCCGGTGTCGAGAAGCCTCGGTAATAATATTTCACATTAAACTCTATTGTCTGCGCGTCGGCGGTCGTCAATCTCCGAATTCGAGATCGGTCAGTGTAGTAATTTTTCAGCCGACGACGACTACGTTTCGCTATTTCGACGACAGACGTTTTATTGAGCGAAACGAAATATTATGAAACTGTAATGATATACCGAGCCGTATTTGAACTGATGTGTGTGTGTGTGTGTAGTTCCACGTAACTAGCGAGGAAGACTCGAGGAGTTGAAGCCACCACAGAAATTTCACAAATTCTAGAAAACCAGTGCTTTTCTATACGGGGAAAATTTTTTTAAATTCCTTTACATTATATTATAACGAGCGTGAATTTTTTTTTTTTTTATTGTCAACAATCGTTATTTAATTTTTTTACTTATAAACTCCCTCCTCCTTGACAAAAAATCTTCGCTGCGAACCGGCGTGTGCTAAACGGACACGATTGACAGTCGAGAACATTTTGTGGGCGAAACTCATCGGAAACGTCTTCCGTCTTCGCGACGTGTGAATCGACCGTTAACCGATATCGCAATAACGTACACCCACGTGGACCCCGAACTGTAGACAAATTATTGACTTGTGATTCACAATTAAAAACCGATTCGCACAGTTATCCCCGGAGGCGCGACGACTAATATTTGTGGTCGGTACTTGCAACAGTTGCGTCGAGAATCGCGGACAACATAAAACGTTCGAATAATCTGTTGTATTGGTTCTAGAAGCGATTCGATTAGCGTTTTCTGTCGTTCGTGGGCGCACTCCGAAATCCATTTCCATCGAACGAAGTCGCTCGAAACATTCGACGTCGAACAAATGCTACGTGAAAAGAAGAACGCCGGAATCGTTGTTGTGGACATCACCGTCTCGTGCGGGAAACGGCGAGACGCCGGAGAACAGTATCGTACCGAAAAAGGATATGACATGGACAAATGATTTCCAAAAATAAACACGACGTAGGGACAAGCGTACGCATTGCGGGACTCCATCTCGCACTAAAAAAAACAACAAACTTATAGAGAAAAAAAAAGGAAACGAGGAGATTACTGAAAGAAAAAAGTACCGCCGCGCGTGCCTAGAGAAAATTTATTTCGTTACCCGAATCAAACACGATTCGCGTACGATAATATTACGGCGTTAAATAAAGTTTCAATTGGAAAAATCCGCGTATTATTTTTTCGATCGCCCCACTCTTTTTATTATTATTATTATTATAATTATTATTATTATAATAATTATTATTATTATTATTCTTTGTACACTCCGTGGAAAAATTCGCCAATTATTATTATAAAACGCTAATAATAATTGCTGTTGCAGCTCACACCGCCCGTTTACGCGTTTTTAAACAGCTCTGTCTGTCCCCTCCCAGTCATACACCGCAGTTTTGCGCGGGATTCGGTTACATGCGAACTCTCGTTACCGTACGATTACAGAGTAATTTTCGAGGGTGAAAATAATAATAATAATAATAATTATTATTATTATTATAATAATCGGCGAAAAACCTGTTTTGCACGCGGGCGCGTGCGAAATGTCACCGAATAACGTAATTTTATATATTATTTTGAAAAAAAAAAGAAAAAAATAGAAACTGTCGGACTAGTGTTTTCGGGATGCGCGCGTGTTTGATCGTGATGAGAACCGTCGACACGAAATTCCAACGACGAAAACGGTTTTAAAATAAGAAAGTAAGCGGTAAGGGAACGAAAATGCCGTCTTTTATTTCGGGGACCCCGGGGCCGACCGGCTGCGTTCTGCGAGACGGACACGAAAAACGGTGTTGGAAAAAAAAAGTTACAATACCAGTAGTCATTCGGAACAGATTATTATATTGTACGACCGCGGGCGTGCCGGTGGCGCCGCAGGAAGTAGTGTTGTACTCGTGTCTGCAGGTGTATATACTCCGTTGATTTTTTTCTTTTTTCTTTTTCCGTTTTTTTTTTTTGTCTCTACTCATTTGTTCTTTTATATAATATATATATATAAATAATATAACGTTTAAAATGTATTTTACTACACTCGGCGTCGGGCGGAGAAATGACGTGCAGTTATACGCTTTGCGTTTTCCAAACGAAACGTTTTTTATCGCGTATAAATAATTTGTATATCGGCTCGACAATTGTCACCGCCGATCGAGTGTAAAACAAAACGAAACAAAAAATAAATAAATAAATTACGAGCCGCGGCGGGGCGTTGTGGTTTGAATTACTCGAATAAAGAGATTTTAGATTTTTGTTATCGTTATGGATTCGAAAACAACAATGAACCGCAATTATTGCGTTCGACAAAACGATCGCGTCTGAACGAGGCTCCGATCACTTTGTCGAAAATTTCGAAACAGTTATGAGAAAACATATTGCGATTTTATTTTTTTTTTTTTTTTGTAATACAGTTGAATCAACGCGGACGTCTGACGTTGTTTCGGATTTTCAAACCCTAAAACAAAAAAAATGTACCGATTTTATGAACACGAAACATCGAAAAATATCTACAATTGATAAAAAATAGCCCAAAATTAAAATAATTATTTATTTTTTTTCGAAAAATTCGTCTCGTTAACACGGTACAAAGTTATGTATTCGGTGAAAATGTCGGGTCTCTATATGACAATTGGTACGAAAATTACGAAGAACAAACGACAATCGATTTCGACGAAATCGCGTTTTAACCGTTTTTCGCTAGTTTTTTTTTTTTTTATCCTTTCTGATCGTGTCAGAATATTGTCGACTAGACGCAACTCGCTATCGAAAAATATAGTGTTACACGTAAAATGATTGGCTTTTGGTAGAATTTTTTGGGTACAGACACAGGGAAAAAAAGAACACATCGTTGTAAAACCAATACATACCGTTCGGAATGTAAAAGTGACGAAATAAATTAATTATTCGAAAGTGTGTGGAACGAAACAGGAGTAGCGGAATTGCGATGGACCTCTGAGTCTGTCGATTCGCCTCAATTCTTCAGTTACGGTTTTTTTTCTTCGTTCCGTTCTGCCTTTTCACTAACGTTGTCATACGCACGACATTAGGACAAACACTACATTTATATAAATATAAATGATAAATATTTTATTACATTTATGGCAACAAAACGTATTGTGATTAAAATGTTCCACGTTTTGACTATACGGAACTCGTTTAACGAGATGTGCTGTGCTTGCATTTCACCCGATTATTTCACACATATCCGATGAGCGTACATAACGTTAAAGTCTCGAGCCGAGTCTGCGATCGAACGCGATTCGGTATTTTCACTCACTCTTAGTTTTTAGCGAATAACGAAAAGGCCAGCGAAAAAATAGAATGAATCGGAGCATTTTTTTTTCTCTTTGATCGGGGATAATCTTTCCTGCTTTACGAGTATGTACTTTGCGCAATATAAATGCGCAAATGCTACAAATGCGCAATGAAGAGACATAATTATTAACTCGTTCAGAGTGTTTCGGTTTATATATATATATATATATAATAAAGTCAATTTAATGGAAAAAGCGGAAGAACAAAATCGAATCTTCGAATAATATTATATGATAAATCATTGCGTTCGATTGCAAACGATTCCGGGTACACAAAAAAATCAGAGTTTTGGTGTAAAATATTTTGGCTTTGATGTAAAAATATATCGTACACGGATTTTATATTAAAAAAAAGATACGTATAATATACGATAATAGTCCAAAATTACAAGAAACTTTTCCAAATGTTTTTTTCGCTTTTGAGAAAATCTGACCTCTAAATATTACCGACACTATATACGTAGACGCTAGAATTTGTTACGGGAAACTGTAAACATTTTAAAGATCGAAGCACTCGTTGTGGGTAGAACTGTGGGCTATAGACATAAGAAAGAAAAAAACACATCATTTTAAAACCGATATATTCCCCTGGCTTCGTTCAGAATCTAAAAAAAATATAATATAAATTCGTAAGCGCACTATTATTAAATAAAATACGTATTTGTATATTAAATACATATAATATATTTTCTACGGAGTCATTTTTTTTGTTTTGCCTACTTCGAACGTGAAAACGTATATTATATGTAAATTTCGTGTGTCCAGTGCGCACCACCGCACCGAATCCTTCGACAATACGATACCATCTGTCGGCGTGGCGTTTTCTTGTATAAAAACGCGCAGTACGTGTACGCACAAACGCCGGAACCGCGTATAAAAAAGAAAGAATAATCTCTGGAGAAAAAAAAATATGTAATAATAACAATTTATATCGTACACGTGAGTACAATAATATATATATAATCATATTCCGGTATATTATATATGTGTGTGGACGATAGAACAATTCTCGGATTGTTCAAAGACACGGTCGTTATAATTTTATATATGTACTTGTGGACGGGAATTAAAATAATTACTAATTGTTGCCTAATTGTCCTAAGACGTTATGCGTATTATTCTGTTCCTTTTTTTTTTTTTGTTCACCGAACAACAATAAAACAATATTCGCTTAATTTTTTTCTTCTTCTTCTCGTTTTCCCCCTTTATCGTCGTTCCTCTGAACCGGACGTTTATAAAAAAAAAAAAATAACGAATTCATTTTTTTTATACGAAACGTTTATTTATTTATTTTTTTTTTTTTTTTGTTAACCAGACCTGATAAAATTTTCGTTATTTTTTTTTCGACTGGGCTTTTTTTGTTTTGTTTTTATAAACTAAATAATAACAATTCGTGTAACTATATAATATGTGATACAGACACGTTAATAATTATAATGTTATATATATGTATAGAACACAACGGGGAAACGGTTCAAGCGCATTTTTTTCCCCACATTTTGCTCACAACGACGCGGCGTATCGTACAGAATTAAAATTTCGTCTACATACCACGCGTCTATATTAACAATTGTGTATAATAACGGCGTCGGAAATCATCCGGTGAAATCTGTGAAGAAAATAATGAAAAAAATAAAAACTGTTTTACCCCGTCAAATAATATTTCCTTATTTGACAATCGTTCTCGTTTTGTACGATATTTTTTCGACAAAAATCGTCGTGTGACCGGGTGTACGACGAACACACAGCGAAACGAGTGCTTTTTGTAAAAACTTCACGACAAATCCATCGTCGACTCGAAAAACTAATTTCGAAATTATTTTTCCTCTCCTCTACGCATAGGTATATCAAGGTATAACATTTTTGGAAATGTACTCAACATTGTCCCTTGGAGTACAATTATATAATATCTTATTTGAAAAAATTTTTTTTTTAAATTTCTGTCCTTTTCGGCTGCGGAAAAATGTAATATAATAATTTTGGCACTTTTTTTCATCTTAAAAAATCAACTATCGTTCTATTTTCTCGTTCTTATCGTTAGACATTATTTTCTTGTCCGAATATTTCATAGTGAATTTGCTTGACTTGTGTTTTTTGTAAATTATTTAGTTCTCTTTTTTTTTTTCAAGTTTCGGGTGTTCGTAACGTCGACATTGCAAACTTCAATATCCGACATACATAACTTGTGGAATGTTTTCCCGACAATCGTCCAGCAGGTAACAATGTCGTTCTAATATCATCGTATTGGATGAGTTTTCTAGGAGTCCTTTTTTTTTGTGATTCGTTGTGCTACGTGTATGTACTTGAGACACAACACACTTTAAAGTTGAATATCTCGTAAACTATTTTCCCCACAAAATTCCAATAATCGTCCAATCGAGTCTTGGCGTATGATTTGTTGGAAATATTTTAGAATGAAGGAACGTTTAATGTCGTATTAGCTTACTTATACATAGTGAAATGTACAATTCCTAACTCTGTGCGAAACATGCATTTTGATGTATTTTTATTGCTCAGAACAGTGCAAATCCAAACGTGTGATATGAAATTAAAACACGCAGCCCGACGTTTTGCTGTAACGTCGTCGATGTATCGTCCCTTCGGAGATGTTCTAATAACGGCATAAAGACCCCCTTTTCCCTAAAATGAAAATATATTAATTTTAATTCATAATAATAATAATAATAATAATAATTATAATTATAATACGCGATAAATTAGTCAATGGCCTTAGGGATAATATTCATACATCATTTGAATAAAAAAAATCGCGTTTTTTAAATAAAATATGTACATATATATATATACAGGCGTTTTGGTATTAAATTTTCAAAACATAATTGGTATATATATGTAATTACCCATATATTTTTATAGAGTTAAACAGTATACACTTAATGATAGACTATACTAGCGCAGTATTCGTCGGAAAAAAAGCAATATATAATCATAAAAATACATATTTATATATATATATATATATATATATATATTATGTATATATGCCCGAATGAGTTGTAAAGGTTCACGAGAATTAAAACATTCACGCACATTTAATGCAAATTAGTGTATATATATATACATAATTTGTCGATTTCATTAAAAAAAAAATAATAAATACTCTCCTTTTTTAATGCAATCAAATCAAATTCAAACAACATGCAATCTCGTTTGATTATACGATACACGCGTTATATACTTTTACCTAACAACGCGCAATATTTTCACAAGCTATAATAACCGTGTGCATTTGATTATTAAATTAAAACCAGCGATAAATTTTCAAGAAAAGAGAATATTTACAAAGTAAAACAGTAATATAATAACTCTTCTTCCACGTTGTTTATTATTTTGGATTTAAAAAAAGCGCTAAGGTGTGCATACGCTTTTGAAATAATATTTTAGCGCTTTTTTTTCTGATTTCAATTTTACCCGAATGCTTTTCTCCGCTTATATTGTTTTAAATTATAGCTTAATGTAATTTCGTACAATCAATAATATATTGTAATCTCGTTTTTTAATGTCGCGCGTATAAAAATACTAAATGCATTGTATGATATTTGAAGCGTACATATGTATTTAATCGAAAAGTCGTTTTCAGTACCCTTTATTAAATTATACATAAGCTCTCAACGATATTATTAATAATTATTTAAATTAAATAAATTTTTGTATTTATCGAAAACAAATACACGATTATTACATTTTTTAAAAAAAATTGTTATATTTAAAAAAAGAAAAAAAAAGTTATATATATATATATATATATATATATATGTATTTATATATAAATTGGTTATAATAATCTTATAATATTTATACCCTATTAATTTGAATTTTTTGAAATGATTCGGCTCGTTTGCCGTTACTTAAAAGACACAGCGAGGAGGTAGGTCGAAAGATCTTACAAAAGTTTGTTTTTATTTTTAATTTACAAAATATACAGAATAATTATAATAAATCGTAATACTAAATAATATAAAAAAAAAATAATTCGATAGTTAAAAATTTCGAATGAAACAATAGTGTGATATATAAAATCCAGTAAATTGTTTATTATTAAATTGGAAGATTTCTTCACTAATAAAAAAAATGTCTTTTTTCCAAAATTGTACGGCATTTTTTTTCTCCATTTTTTAGCTATTGCTTTTAAGTTCTATACATGTTCCAAAATTAAATGTCTTTTAAAACGTTGATATAATTGTAAATATTCCAGCGAATAAAACGAATTATTTAGAATGAAACGACTCATAGTTGTGTCCTATTATTGGATGTAGTTGTTAAAAGTTTTTAAGACGTACTCGGTAACTTTTTTTTTTTTTTTAATTTGCTCGATATTTCTCGTTAAGTGAAACGAATATTTCTAAAACATTCATCCGTATTGTCAGAACATAAAAAATAAATAAAAAAGATATTTCAAAAATTCCCTTTTTTCCCCTATCATATGATCGAAAAACTCTTGTTAAGCGACTGTATTTTATATAAACTACAAGCCTATATTTATGCGAGCAAAAGGTGATTCAAGTTTCAAATCTGAATACGTATTGTGGATTCGAAATCTATTTAACGAGCACATATAAGTTGAAGAAGGAGAAAAAAAACGTTTTAACGAATATTAATGGATTGACTGAGGGGGTCCGCGACACTCGTGTCAGGGGTCTTCGACGCACCGTTCTTTCTGGTCGTGCACACGCGTTATAGCAACAATTTCCATCCGACAAAATTAAACCGCCACGAAATACGATTAAAGCTATCCGGCGCATTGCAGAGCCAGAAATATCAAAACTTGTGCCACAAACGCCAACGTTCGCATTAATTACGTTTTATTATTTATCATTTTTTATTGTATCTTCGAGTTCCTATGTCCGTCTCGGCTGTTGTGCAACTTTTTTTTCCAATTTTGCTTCGGTCCACGAGTGATGCCTTTGAAATAAATCATTTTTACCTTACTTCCAGTGACGGATATCCTTTGAACGGGATAGTTTTCTTCTTCTCGCGTTTTTTTGTTTTCCGCAGTAATACGCGCATATAAGCTGCAGAGTACCTTTGACTATTATTCCTCACAAGCATCTCTGCATGTCTTATTCCAATTTTCGAGCTTTTATTTGTATATTATCGTTAAAGATCCCAATAATCTTTTCTCGTCCCTTCCCGTCGCCCGTACGTTGATTAAGACCCGACCATACGGAATTCTCGGAATCTTCGCTTTTAAAGCAACATTGATCGAATACACATTATTTATTGACGACTCCCCGTGCCGCTTAATTTGTGGAGCGCCTTTAATACGTCCCCATAAGGGCGTCCAAGAATATGGAACGTATAAAAGTGCGTCATGATTCGGAGACGTTTTATTTATTATTATTTTTTTTCTTTTGCTCATAAACTCAGAGGTTCCGTGACTTCAAATAGTATTTTTTACAGGGATCAGCGTGCCACAACAAAAACTGATTAAGAACCGCATTGGGCTAAATCGTAGCAGGCATTTAATACAATCTAAAGGCTGGATTCAAGATTATGGGACTATACCTGCAGGGTCCATATCAGGTAGAAGCTACCATTGATTTTTTTTTTGCTTTTAATACATCAAAATTATCAGATGATTCATTATTAAAACGTTATAGCAGGATCAAATATATATATATATATTCAAATAATTGAATTTGAGCTGCAGTTATAATACTGTATAATATTGTTAGTAAACAGTTATTTCGCATGGCGTACAAATTTTAATAAATTCTAGTTATTTAAACGCGTTTTTTACGACTTATTAATAAAAAAAATTAATATATATTTTCAAAAACATTACGTACACGCATCAGTTTAAAAAGGCAATAAATTTTAGAGTTTTGTTATTACTATATATGTATATGGATTTTAAAGCTAGTGTAAATCATTCGTTAAAACGGTTCTGAGCGGTGCTCCGGTGCAATTTTATTTATTATAATAATATAGTGTGTATAAAGTATATAAATTTTCGAATAACCTTACAGTACATAATTTTGATGTAATTTCATACAATAAACCTATGGGTAACCAAACATTTTCAAAAACTGTTTTCGTTAATACGATGTACAGAACTACATATTTGGAAAAAATATCGGGACTCCAGCACCGTCAGTTTTGAACAAGCATAATTTTCCATACGAAAGATGTAACACGCTCTGTCGATTAATAATTTGAAATAGTGACGAACGATATTCAAGATTTTTTCGATTAAAATGTAGTTGAAGGTAACGTACGATACTGCATTATTAAATGCAAAAAACTTAAAACCAAAAACCGCCTCGTTTACGTATCACATACCAGAAAATCTGTAATCGCTACAAATAACACTAAAAAATCGAAAGATTTTTTTTTCACTAATATAACATATAAAATGTATTTACATAATAGGTGAATATTTCAAGTTTCTATAGCCGATAACTTTAGAATTACGAAGATTTCCACACGAAATCGCTTTTTTTCGGGTAGTTTTAATTTTTTCTATACATTTTCGAGAAAATCGAAAAACGATCATTCTACAACTGCAGATTCGATTCGGGATCACTCCTATTTCGATGGAATTTTTGAAAAAAAAAAAACAACACGTCGTTGTAAAACCAGCGCATTCCTCGCTACGTTCGGAATCTAAAAGGCGATAAATTTTTTTCTAAACTTTTTCATAAAAAAAAGACCAGAAAAAAAAAAAAAAAAAAGTAATAATATTCTCGAACAATGCCGCGCGTTGTTTCCCGTCGATGTATAGTTGATTATTGTTATATTCAGTTCTTAACCGAAAAAATAGAAGAAAAAGAAACAAGAAACCTCCGTACGTAACGGTCGATAAATTAATAATAGAGGCGCATTCCGAAATACTGTTAAGTCTTCGCAGTAAATCATTTTTGACGCGTCCTTCGCGTGAGACGACGGGCAGACGGCCGTCAGCCATAGTACACGTATACTATTTATACAATAATATTGTAATATACGACTGTCCGACGATCTCGTGTGTATCGTCACTAACAAACAGAATTCGTTTGTTTTCCTGGAAATGTATATATATATATATGTACATGCGCACGTCGCTTCAATGGTCAACAACGTCTAATGAGACGCGCGCGGTAACTGTCATTAGACACACGCGTATATTAAAAAAAAAAAAAAAGAATAGAAAAGAAAAGGAAAAAAATAAATAAATAGGGAAGCCGTTATTATCCCCCGGGACCAGATGCTCCCATTGTCGAGAGATGATGATGATGATGATGATGATGATGACCATACCATACCTATTGAATATGTATCGGCTGTCTGCCGCTTATTAAGTCTCGCGTTGTACATCGGCGATATTTAAATGCGACGTATAAAAAAATACATAATGTCGTTATAATATGTTAAGTAAACATCGTGCGCGGCCGGCGTGGAGCGCCGTGCAGGTGCGCGTGTTGATTTTCAATGGACTGCGGCAAGCGGCGGTGGTACAACGTTGAAGAATTGAGCAAAAAAAAAAAAATGTGAACGTTCTCATATAATAATATAAACAAAGTGTATAATAAATAAAATGGAAAAAAAAAATTTCCTTCTGGACGGGGTGTAATCAGTTATTTATGATTTTTTTTTCTATATAATAATAATAATAATAATAATAATAATAATTCGTCGTAAAGACAAAAGAGTAACGCGCGCATGTGAAACCTGTTCGCGTTTTACACGCGTACACTGGACATTAACAGGCTGACGTATAAACAAAAAAAAGAAAGAAATAGAAACCGTGTGAGCCAAAACGCACTATATAATAACGATTATTATTAATTATTATTTGTCGGTGTTGTAATAATAATTACAATGACTTTCGTTGAAAAAATAATAATAATAAGACTAGAAGAATGTGTATGAAAATACATAAGAGACTTGAAGAACGAGAAACGACTTGTGTGTACGACGATTTCGTGAAGAGTCGATGGATGATTCCATTCACTACCCCGTACCGCCGTTAGTGCAACAGTCCTGTGGAAGACGCGGAAAAAAACTGGATAAAGTGTGAACGTGTGTTTTGCGTACGTGTGCTAAAAGGATTACACGTATAAGACGTACGGGAAAGGGAGATAAACCGCTGTACAGTAAGGCAATGTTGGAAACGTTGAGCAGTGGACTGCAACGGTGTAGCGGAATCAAGAAGCTTCTGGCTTTTTGTCGGATGAGGGATCCCCAGGGTTATGTAAAATGAATTGGCGCTGCTCTGGCGTTCGTGAAAAAACTACCGCGGCCAAACGGATTTCCTGATTTTGCTTTTTTCCTCCCTTCTACTACTAGTCATTCTCAATTACGCGCATGAAGTTTTCGACGAAATTGTCGTTTTGCTACCGGAAAATCGGTGTACTCGTAAAAATCGAAGCGTATCTGGGACATTATAAACACTTTGAAAAAAATGATACGGCTACGATCGGCCCAACGTAAAATACGCACACAAAAAAGAAATATCGACAAAATAGATTCTCAAAAAAAAAAAAAAAAAATCTTAAAATTCTTCGAATAATATACGAAATAAAAGTATTATTTTTAAATTCTCCGATGTAGTGTATTGATGGAATTTCGTAATGATTGATAAAACGTAGACCGCGCATCCATTAAAAAAAATAAGTAAATAAATGTATTTTCGCATTTAAATCCGCGTCTTAATAACGAGCGTTTAATTTTCATAATAGAATTAAAATTAATAAACTGTGTAAAACGACGTTTTAAAAAATATATTTTCTTGGAGTTTCGAGATGAGGAAAACAACATATCCGGCACTGCAGTTAAAACAATATTTATACAACGATTATGTTATAGTATAAAACGAAACGTGTTTTAGAAAACTATCGTATCTTATTATATTTTCAATTGAGACTCGGAGATTTTAAATATATACATTTAAATAAGTTCAGTTTACTGGTGTGTTACGTATGCATAAAGAAATTATTAAACGCAATAAATTTAAATGTAAAAACAAATTTAAAAAAAAAATAAGTTTTATATTAAGTCCGATACATTAAATATATATATATATATATGTACACGATTTCTCTTTGTTGTTTTTATTTCGTTATAATTCTTTCTTTTTTTTTTATCGCATCATCATGCGATGATGACTTTTTATACCAAACCACAGTACAATAGAAATAGTAATCAGCAAATTTATTACCACAACTATTAATTTTATACCATTTTTTTCTTTTTCTCTTTGGCTCGATGTGTGATTTACTTATTGTATTCGTGAGTTTTTAGCCGATAAATAAATTCCATTTGTACCTCATCCCCAGCCCTCTTCTACTCCTCACCTGTTTTTGTGACTTTTATTTTCTAAAATCAAAACTGACTTTTATAAGAACAACGCGATTCGACGACACGTGGAAACAATAAAAGCGAATATGCGTTGTGGATCAGTCCGAACAGCTCGGAGTTGAAAATTTCCAATATTAGTTCAAAATAATTGACGTTGCAGGGATAAGTGCATTAGGGCGGTTAAGGGACTAAACTATTTAAAAACGTATTGATTCACTATTAACAATTTATTATTCTTTCGCGTGTCTTTTTCTATGATTATTATTAAATAAAAAAATATATATAAAATAAATAAATAAATATATATATATATCAAAATGTATACTTAAATATACAATAAAAGCCAAAGAGTATTAAATAGAATAAAATAAAAGAAGGTTGTTGTATAAATTATTTTATTACTACCGGTTTCGACAAAAAGTCATCATCAGGTAATTTAAAAAATGCAACAATTATTATTATTAAATATCATCTCGTTTTTTTCGGTGAAATAGGATGAGATACGGGTGAGATGACAAGTATTCTCATCTTTTAACTCAATAACTTTCGTACAATTCCGGGTAGTATTCAGGATGGCGGCTTTTTGGCAATAGGATGAACGTTTCATTCTTCGGGTTTAAGACTTTCAGACTCTGGTGAAGGTTTTTAGGGATGTCGCCCGTTGCAGACAGCACTGTTGGTATATGATCTCGACTCGGTCTAACTTCCACGTCCTCTTCACATCGTCATTCAGCTCTTGGTACTTCCTTATTTTCTCTCCATTTGTGTGTCCCAGGCTGTGAGTATCGAGAACTGCCATGTAAATCAAATGCGCGATGTGTCCTGTTCCTTGTCACGCCACACTATGTCCGGCCCGTTGTTGTTGTTGTTGTTGTTGACGGTCCTGTCTGTAAGAATTGATCAATCATAGTACATCGGTTTGGCTCTGTGACCGGTGGTGGCTCGTACTTATAATAGGCTGTCTTGTCTTCAGTTTCAGATGGCAGATGCATTATGGCCGCTACTCGATTATGTCTCTGACGGTGGTAGCCTTCGTTATTATTATTTTTATTATTATTATTATTATTTTTATTAAATAATACAAATATTTGTACTGTACGAACTTTTCATACGGGGGGCGAGAGTTTTGCATGTGACACGCATTGTCCGCCGGCGACGTGATCGTTGCGTAATGGCGTACGCCCGGGTATTGCGTTTTGCGATTTGTTTATAGGCGCGCGCGCGCGCGTATGTCCTAGTACACACCGGCTGCCCCATTCGCCCGCCAGTCAATTACCCGCCAACCGCCCTGGTCACCGCAGTCGCTTGAGCCGGTGGCGAACCCGACGAATTATATTATATACGCACGCGTATCGTATAGCGGTAACGTGGAATAATAATAATAATAATAATAATAATAATAATGAAAAAATTCGAAACGCCGCCGCCCGGTCACAACGCGGAAAATCCGGTCGCCGTGGTAACGTCCGAAACAACAATGCGCGACACCCCACGCACGTCGCAAGAGCGGTCATCCGCCCACCGCGCACATCCACACTCCCGCCACCCGCCGGCCACTACGGTCTTCCGTCACGTTCGCGTGCTTTCCCGCATGGCCGCCCCCCACGAAGGCCACTGGTTATTATCCGCGCGCGCGCGCGCGCGCGTCCTTTTGAATTATAAAACGGTCTGCGGTTCCCTCCCCACTTCCATTCCGCCGGCCGCCACTGCTGGGACTTTGGACGCGCACTAACCGTTCCGTTATACGCGCGTACGCTTATTCCGCAATTAACTAACCCCACCCACGCAACCCGGCCGGCCATATATACGCGTAACCCGCCGCCACCGCTATGCATATTTTAACGTTATTTTTTTTATTATTATTATTATTATTATGTAATATAATACGCCGCCGGTTCGCGGTAAACCACGGTTTTTATTTTTTTTTTTTATCCACCCCTCCGTAGCGCGATGGTTTGAAATTAAAAATATTTTTTTTTTCTTCTTTTTTGCTTCTACTTACTGCAAACCGTCATTTGTACGACCGCGAGCGCTTTCGTTTGATCGAATTTCTATATACGGGAATTCTTCACTCTGTAACTAGGCGCGTAACGTCGTCGCCAGAACCTTCCTTCGGCCGTGAAATTATACCAAAAAAAAAAAAAAATAAAAATAAATTAGAAATTTCATAGTCGTCCAAAAGTGTTGAGGACTCATGCGGATTTGGCAAACGCGTGCCGTTAAACAAACGATTTATTAGATAATGTTGAAACTTCTTCTTTTTTTCTTTTCCGCGCCTAATAAATTCTCTCGGATAGAATCGTTTTCTGCGAGTATACAACGCGCGGTTTCGAAGCCATCCAAATCACGTGCACCAGCGCGAGTAACGTGGTCCCTTTATGTTAGTAACACAATGAGCGGACGACGGATATTCTATAGGAATTATTTAAACGTTTCTGAAAAAAAGAAAAAACTCTACGGTGTTTACAAAATCGTTGGAACTTTTGGGAAATCTATAAAGGCTCATTTCACTCACGACGAATCGAACACAATCCCAATTAGAATCGAATTCGTGAATAAGAAACGTCGATTCCACGCTCCATCGATCCCTTTGATAGGCGGCTCCATTAACACATTGGCTCATTTCCTTATTGGCGCGCCTACACGCTCCATTGCCGTGACAATCTGATTCAAACTGATATACCAGAAAACCGTCTGAAACGTTGGCAGCGAGTGACCCAGTCGACTCGAATACTTTGGGAAACGATGGAACTCGACTCAAAACTCGTAACGAGCTGTTGTCCAACAAAAGTCCTGTATTAAAGACCGGAGGAACGGGGTAGTGCTGATCAAAGAAAACGGGATTCCTCCCCGCGAGTGGATGTGTAGTGTAATATGTGTGTAATGGACCGAGTGTAGTGCAAGTCCACGCCAAGAGACGACGACGGCACCTCACTCGAGTAGTAAGCACATTAGTTCGTCGAGAAAAAGAGAGTAAAATGAACGGTCCATATTTCGTGTCCGATTCCCTTCCAGTGTAATATTCCGTAAAATTTCAAACTGCATTCGTGTAATTAAAATAAAATATATATATATATTCGTACGCCCGACTATTTATTTATTTGTATTTCCTTTTTATTCGTTGAATTTATTTGTATACAACTATTTTGTTGAAAAATTATTCAAATCCGCGTATACGTTGTTATTATTTTTTTTATTTACTTTTGTTATTTCTTTTTTCATTGTTATTCTAATTTTGCAAGGTGGGGCGGCATGTTGACGCGTAAGATTATGGTATCTCTGTCCCTGTGTCTTATTTCACACTTTTATCATCGTCTGTTTTCCCAACTTCGGGAACGACTCTAATTAATGTTTCATAAACACTGTAATATATTTTAGTACGTGTGTAATGATCATCGTACGTGTTTAAATATGAGAAAATCGTATACCGCCGCGCGTGAAGTAAAATATCACTTAATTTCCATTAAATCGATTTTTATTTACCTATACGGTACACTACTATTATTATTACACGAAGGTAGCAACGGAATCGTTAAGAGAAACGAGGAAAAAAAAATTAAATAATATCCATAAAAATTCGCGGCAAGTGAAAATAATCAATCGAGAAAAAAAAAATGTAAGAACAAATATTATATGAGTTACTGCGATATTTTGATACATTTACTTATTAATTGGCTAATGCCAACGCGTAAAATTAACCGTTTGATTTATTTAAATCATTATAAACCGCAAAACTGTATTATAACGTTTGATTACGTAAAAAAAAAAAGAAGAATTTAACGATAAAAAATATAAATTATATATTTTTTAATGCGTGTTTTATAAACTTAATAAATTTGTATATTTTCTACTATTTCTTTAGACGTCACTGAGTGTAATATAAATTTTCAATATTGTCGCACGCGATTGACATCTCGAAATGATCGTCGTTACATTTTATTTTTACGGGGCATTTTGCAGAAACAAAAAAAATAAATAATTTTTTTTGTTTACTTATATAATCTCAACGTCAATTTTAAATGCCTGAATAAAACGATTGGATAATATGTAATATTTATAATTTGCGCGTATATTACGCGACGAATTCGGGCGAAAAAGGAAAAGAAGTTGAAAATTTAAAAAACGTACGCGTATTTATTAGCATTTATTTTTTAAGCAAGTACACTCGTATAATAATAATAATAATATTATTATTATTATTATTATTATTATTATTATTATTATTAGATTTTAAACCTTTTTCACGTTAGGTTTAATATATGAATTATATAAGTATAGGCTGCGGTCTTGTTCGGTACAAACAGTGTATAATGTGTATATGTGTGTATAACACGCGTGTAATTTGACGCCCGAAGGGACTCTGCGGGACATATATTATGCGTTCATCCGAATTCACTGTGTACACTGACACGAAACTATCCGCTCCCACGACCGAAATTACATGGATTTTTTTTATTCTTTCGGTTTTTTATTATTATTATTTTTTTTTTGTATGTGTTTTGTTCGCGGTATATTTAGTATCGTTTAGTTAAAAAAAAAATAAATATAAAAAATATATAGCACGTAAACCCGGTGTGTAGCGCGTGAAGAATTAAATAACAAATAAAATATCGAAAAGATTTCGGTGACGTACGCGCAGTTAAAGAGAACTTTTCAACAAAAAAAAATAAAAATAAACGTCGTAATATACACGCATTAAACATTAAAATATAAAACACGAAATAAACTTAAATTAACAACACTAAGTAAAATTATTCGGACAATTCTTGGAGTTATAGATATTCTTTTAGGAAATTTTTTATACCAACGACTCCGTGATTACGTACAATATAAAATAAACGCGATCGCAGACGCGATTGGAGTACCTGAAAAAAAGTTTGATATTTATTTTTAAAAAAAATTGTAAAAAAATCGATAGATTAACAAAAAAAAAAAACACGGTTCTTCTTGGCCAAGCCACCGTGAATTAAAAATAGCATTTTATTAATAATGAAAGTTATACCGAGCCGCAAGTAGCTGTTTCATCGATATATACTATACCGCAGTATTAGTGAGCTCTATCGTTTAATTGTTATGTCAAAGTTTGTATTTCTTTATTTCGAACTCTTAAAAGATATTGTCTATATGTAACGAACGTGTCATCAATTAAACTGTTTTTTTTTCTCCAATTTCTCGGTTGTCTTAAATTGCGCTGAAACTACTGGGCAAAATCGAAAACCGTGTCTTGTGAGTAAAATACCCCAAACTGTACATGATACACATTTTGCTGTCGGAAAAACGCACGTCAGAGAACTACTCCTTCTCCACGAAAAAGAATTTGCAGATACATTAATACAACGAATACCTTTTTTCACTCGACAGTTCACTCAGAATCTAATCATAATCCGCCGTAGTTATAAGGATTCGTCGTTATATGTCATATACAGCTAAGGTCGTAGCCAGCAAATGCAACTTTACATCTGAATAATTAAAATGTATTCGTAACTATTTTATACTTTAATTAGGAATAAAAATATTCAGTTTTTTACGACTCCTGAAAAAATTTCAAAATATGTATGCCTTCAATAATTATAATAACCCGAGTGTTCGAAGTGCACGGATCACACAATTTCAAAAAAAAAACCGTTTAAAATTCACGTTTTTCGTACTACTGCACGTTACATCAAACCTCCTGACGTTATATTTATATATCCTCCACGAAATATTTCATCGATTACATCATTGCGTATGTCATTCTCTTCACGGTTTTCGTATCTGTACAGTGTGTGTGAGTACATTTCATTAATACAATCGCTGTGCGATCTCAAAATATCAAGTCATGTTAATCTTAAACTTCCGAGGTTTATCTGCGTGGAACCATCTTCGCGGTATCAAATCATCATTTCTCGCGTGAAATAATTCAAACCGCGTATTATACGCTCTTTGTTCCAAAACATTTTAATAGCTAAAAAAAAAAAAATGGAAATTAAAAAAAATCATAATTATAACGACGAGAGAATTATGTGTGATTTTCGTCTGGCACGCCGTATAATTCGTCCTCGTATAATATTACGATTGCCAACGTTTTCAAAAAACCTGGACATCAAAACCAAAATACTATTTTATTTTATTTCGCTCATAAGCTACTTAAAACAGACAATCGATACGAATAAATAATAATAATAATAATATCTGTAATTGACGATAATTCGATAAATTTTATAAGAGAACAATATATATATATATACGTATATATAATGAAAAGGAAATTACTATATTTTAAATGTGAGTTTTCTCTCGATTTTATATGATGTATAGTCGCGAACCATTTCCGTTTTCAAAAAATTCCTGACACATAACAATGGCTACAGTATAATTGAAATTCGTCATAATTTCAACTAAACTCGCCTTCACAACCGAGTCGATTTCTTTTATCAGTCCATATACGGTTTTTTCATTACCGAAATAATGCGTTTCACAAAAGCGTTTACTGGTGGAAATATTATATTATTTCCGATACAATTATTTGGAACATTTGATTTCGATTAAAGCGTTGGAAATCGTTTTTGTCGTAACGTTCGGTATGTTTGTTTTCGGTATAAAATATCATTTAATCCATTTCTGAAAACTAAATTCATTGTTGTTGATTTCGATTTCTTTGTATTTTTTCTTACAAAAATTAAAAAAAAATTTAATTTTTTTTTTGTATCCAGTCCTTTTACTAAAAAAAATCAATACGATATAAAACGATAAAAAAAAAACGATTTATAAATTAACAGTTCGGATATAAAACGCATTTTATAATTCGTAGCTTTAAACACGAAATCCAGAGCAAATGTCGAGACACTGTTCAATCCCCTCATGAGCTACAAAATTCTGGATAATTGGCGTGTCCTGCAGATGAAAAGACGTATAATAATCAAAAAATCTGAATTGTCCTGGTGAAACCTAGACGGTTGACAACCCCGAATAGTGCGGCCACAATGTATTATAACGATCCTCTTATACTAAGAGGGAGAGAGTGAGAGAGAGAGGTTTAACCACGTTTAAAAAATGTGAAGCTTCTCGTTCTCATGAAAATTTCTATATTTATCAGAAATCGCGTGCGGTTACAACTAAACTCCTCAACAACGCTAACAAATACTCTTGGAAAAAAACTATGCTCTAATGAAAATCATTTAACTTCGCTCACTGAATTCTGGTGTACTGCGAAAAAATTAAAAAACTACCTAAATCATACTACCTTGACCACCAACGATGAATGATTCCGAGGGTTTTTGTAACAAAATTTCACGTCCTTACGTTCCTTCTAAGTTTGAAGTATCTTCTGAAATATCTGATTTTACGCATATTATCATGGATTGTCCTTCTTTCACTAACTTGCGCTGTCAACATTTCCATTTTCTCCGTGACAATTATTTTTCGATAATAAATCCATTAATTATATTAAATAAAAGGCCACCTTCCGTAATTAACGAGACACTTAAATTTATTATTACTGCTGGATTTTTAATATAATTTATCTATCATTAGTCTGTATGTTCTCGTTGTCTTGTATTTTTTTTTCTTCTATGCCTGTTTTCTATATTTTTTTTACTATTCGGAATTGTATATTTGTAATTGTTGAGCTGTTATAATTTTAACATTTGTAACTATTAAAATAAAAGAAAAAAACCCACGTTTAAATAATAATAATAATAATAATAATAATAAACCCCGGTTGACGTTCATTCGTGATTCTATACGTACGGCTTCGTCTTATATATTAAAAAATATATTACTCGTATACATACAGTGCGCGGTGCACTACTGCGTGAATATTATACACACACACACAAATATATAATTTTATATATTTATACGAACCGTAGACACGTTGCACGTCACGTCAAACGGTCTGTTGAGTTTATAAACTGTTGGTAAAAAAAAATTTTTTTTTTAAATGAACGCACGCACAATGACTATAAAAGAAAAGACTCGGCGCAATTTATTATAAGTTACGATAATATTTTATTAAGCGCTCGTGTATACGATAATATTGTCGAGTCCACGTAATCGTTCGTTTTCAAAACAGAAATTATTTTTGAAAAAAACTACTTGACGATAATAATTGCGTAGCCAAAAGCGTCTTATTACGTATAGGTAGTAAATATGGAGAAATTCGCGTGTATACGGAATACTATTTACATAAACAACGACTCGGTATAAATGCTAAATTCGAATTTTCTAATTTTAAAAATAATAATAATATCTGTGTCCATAAAGCGTTTTCATCGTCCCTTCTTGAATCTGTTTACAGGATCTACAACTATACGGTTTGAACGCGGCCAATCCTCTTTCCATCGATCACTCAATAATCCTTCTATTCTATGGCCCATTTAGTGTATAGATTAATGTTTTCATTTGTTAATTTCCGCGCTACGTTTCACAAGAACATTCGCTTAATAGTTAAATAAACGATTTTTCTATTTCGTTTTTCACGTATGTAAAATATTTGATATTCGTCATTTATTTTCGCGTATAATTGTTTTCGAAAAATATGTGAACATTTTTCTATACAATACAATATTACGTCTCTCTTATGACATGTGACGGACAAAGCTGGCGAAATGCAACTGAATGCGTAATTTAATATTTTAATAATTAATTGAATAATTTAATTAATCAATAGTTTTCAGATATTCTATCATATTACAGATATTCTAAGTACGCGTTTTTAACACGTCGATTATGTAAAATCTACAATAACAATATCGATTTATTTAAACGCGGTGATTGGAGACGAATGTATTCGCGTTGTACACACAAGAACGGAAAGTTCTTAACGTTAAACGTACACAATAACTTGGAACATAAAATATTTTCAACTTTATTGATAAAAAATTACGAAATCGAAAATGATATCTAACGCACCGTCCGTTTAACTCAGAATAGTATCGCGTACTCATGCGTATATTTGTTAAACACTGTGAGATTTTTTATATACGAACGCGAAATTCAAATTACTATTATATGTATTATGGTATTCCGTGTCTGGGGCGGATTAAAAAAATAATAGTAAAATAATAAAAAACGCGGTTGAAATAATTTTATATACAATATACGAATTCAATCATTGAACAAAAACGAAAAACATATTTTTAAACATCTTCATAACTATACATACCGGTCCGAAATTTTTTTTCTTTCTTTTCTACCGAAGTCTGAACCGTAAACTAGTAACAGTGCGCGTTATTATAAAATATATTTCGAAAAATATCCACCGAGTATCGGTTTTCATATATTTATGGAAATTTTTTTTTTTCTTTTTACACTCTGGAGCGCATTCTGCGTCGGTCTCGCGGACCGCGCAGTGTGCGCAACATTATATTTTATATAATAATTTTTATTATATAATAGCGCACACGCTATATTCTGTTACAGCGTTATCGAATTTCGCCAAACAGTAGCTGTACCCCGTCCGTGTCCCCGAGCATCGAAACTGACATTTTTGGCTTTTTCGAACCCGAAATACACGTGTTCGCGTGTAACAGTCCAGTTTTATTTTATTATTATTATTATTATAATTTTTTTTTTTTTATGTCTCACACACAAAATATGTTTTACCGGTCTTTTTTTTTATACGAACCCGTGTGCGCGTTATTCTGAGACCGGCACGGCGGCGAATATTGTTATAATCTCGTTTTAGTAAACACAGTACGGTAATAAATGCGGTAGTCTGTATCTGCAGATATCGGATTTCCAGAGAGAGAGAGAGAACGATTATTGTACACACCTAAAACGAATTCAATTATTTATCGTGAAATAGAAACGAAATTAATTTTTATTAAAAATTAAATTATGGTAAATGAATAAAAAAAAAGCACACTTGACCAGACGGTACAAAAAAGAAAAATTATACTGAAACGTGGTCAACGGTTATATAATAATAATTATACTACAAAAACACTTAAAACAATCGTTTTTTTTTATTTATTTTTTACACTATATATATATATATATATATATATATATATATATATATATATATATATATAGTATATAAATACGCATATTCGATTTAAAACACTTGTCCAGATACTCTATTAAATGAATAGTCCAGATTTGGGTAAAATACTTTTTAAAAGTATTTGGAATTCATGTTCCGAATACTACGAAAAAAAATTATTCGGTAAATGTATTCGAATACTTCGTGGCAATAATATTTCCTAAATATTTTGAAAATTTCACAAAAAATATTCCAAGTGCTTTTAGGATAATTTTATTTATTATTCTTTTTTACTCTAGGTAATACGAATATCGAACACAGTAATTAATCGAATAAAAATATGTATTTAGGACGTTTAATAATTTGTATTTATTTCTGTGTAAACTGTATTTGTATATTAACGCAATAAATACGATAAGTGAATTAACGATGCCGATTAATTATAAAATATAACACAATTATAGTAATATAGTGTAATCAATAATATACTCGATTATTTGAATCGGGCTGGATTCAAACACCGAACACAGCAAGATTATTGATACAATGATTGATGTGTTTTTTCGAGTATCTACTACTGCTGCTATTCATAATGTTTTTTCCGAATTAATTATTTTTTTTTTTTACATTTAAGTAGCAAGTTATTATTTTTAAATATGTACCTACTATTTAAAATATGTTTTATATTTAAATAGTATTCGAAATACTATCCGTGTTTGATAAACACTTTGTATAAAATCATCGTACATAATCTCTGGCAGTATAATTTTTTTTTTATATATATTATTGAAAATCGAAATGCCATACGCTCGACTACCGATATACAATTATATATATATATATATATATATTCTTTTTTTTTTTTTGTAATAACCGGATTTGTTATACGAATTTTATATAACGCCGCGGTTTTGTTCGTTGTTTGCATATAGGAACACTGAGACCACCCGGACTGATTGGCGGCAGCAAACCTAAAGTAGCCACACCAGCGGTCGTGTCGAAAATCGAGTTTTACAAACGAGAGAATCCAACGATTTTCGCGTGGGAAATTCGCGAAAAGCTCATATCCGAAGGTAAAATTGTTCGGCTTTATTTTATTTTATATACGCAAAAAAAAAACCAATGCTTATGTCCGAAAAAAAATTACAACGTAATACGAAGCGAAACGGCGAATAAACAATAATAAAATAACGAATTTCGCGTTGGAATAAACACTTACGTTTTGTGGCACATAGTGCTCACGAGTAATTCGAGAAAAGGCTGCCGTTAGTTAATTCGCGTTCGTTAATTATTAAATAAGCGAGGAGGAGAGTCTAAAGAATAATCGAATACTGATTATACAAATATATTATTGTACGGTGTCGGTACATAATATAATTGCGCGTAATAAAATAAAATAATCACTACCTATGGTCGAGGGGAAAAAATATTGAAATCAAAATAATCGCGTGGTCTTAATTGCCCAATGAAATCCGTCGTCTTTAGACGAACTCGCGGTTTTTTTTTTATTATTATTATTATTTTAAAGTTATCGTATTACACACCTAATGTTATAATAATTTGTAACGTACGACATGACTGACGGACATGTGTTTTAATACGTTTGAATGTGATATTAAATCAGGAACGGGTAGGTAATGTTATATTATAATAGATAATAGGACGGGTAATAATTAATTGAAGATTATTATGGATTTTTAGGAGAGCGTATGAAACGTTCGGTGTGCGCATTATATACGAGTATATATTATATAATATAGAGTGTATCGTATAAAAATTCCTCCGGTTCGTTCGGTAAAACTTAAAAGAGAATGGAAGCCATAAAAATTATCATAATCGACTATCGAGTTTGGTACATTATTATTATTATTATTATTATTATTATTATTATTATTATTATTATCCTGTGATGATCGCGGTTTCGATTAAAATATCATTTAATAAAATAGAAAAAACAAAAAGCGCGTGTGAAAGAAACAGAAACAAAACAAATGGAAACTGTAAATCCGTATTCGTAATAGTAATATATCTATATGTATATATGTGTGTGTGTGTGAGAATATACAATTAAGCCGATGATTATTATGTAAAGAAAAATATAAAAGTCGTTATATTAAATTTATTTATTTATTACCGGTTTCATAATCAAATATTGGGGGGAGGAAGGGAAAAACAACAACAAAAAAATGAACAAATTTTATAGAGAAAAGTATGACTATTACAATAATAATAATAATAATAATAATAAAAAGCGTTGTTAATGCCATTATCGATATACGCCTCGGTTATATATTACTTTTAAATCCTATTCGTATTTTTCAAATTAATTATTAATCGTATTAATATTAAGAAAAAGTTATTTATTCGTTTCGTAACCGATACGGTTTTTCGTTTCGTTTCGTTTTTTTTTTTTCAAATTTATAATATCAATAAACATGACACGACGTCCTTGCCGTCGAAACGCCGCAGCATTACCCGAGCAAGTAGGGTAATACACGCGGCTTTCTCGTATTCCGTAAAACACACTGACTGCATGGTGTAGATAGGTGTCGTTGGAACAATTCGAACAATTTGTTTTCGGTTTATTCTTATGGAATTACGCGTTAAAAACCGAACAAGTATAATGCCGAGAGGAGTTGCACGAGTCAAAAAAACGAACCGTCCTATTGTTAAAACGATCTAATGGTCTCCCTCGTATTCGTTCACCTTATTTTAACCACTTGTTAATGGTTTTAAAAAAAAAAAACTATTACAATAATAATAATAATAACTGTATACCGCCGCCGACACGGTTCTTATACACGTTTCGTAAAAACGAATTTCGAATAATATGATACGACGATATATTATATACATCGGTGCACCGTCGAATTTTTCCCGTATATTAGCCTCCTCGTATATTTCAAAATTATTATTATTATTATTGTAAAATAACGATAAAACTCCCAATTATTATTTCGCGCGTTATTTTTCCAATTCGATAATTTTCCGTATCGCACTGGTGCTGCCCGCAATTGCATTGTTTACACACACGCACATTATATTACTACTACCACCGGTGTGCTCATTCCGATATTCGCGGCGGTTAGGTTAGAAATTCGCGATTTTTCAATATAGCGATTTTCACGCGTCGAAATATTTCGCCGTTAGAATATTTTCGAAATAGAGAATAAAATTTGGCCCTTTTTTTTTTTTTAACAATAATATCGTCTCATATAAGCTATTTTAATCGTACGTACAGAGTTGTTTTTTTTTTTTTTGAACTTTTAAAATCTTATTTTTTTCTATCGTATAAAAACATCACGTGTTATAGTTAGTAGGCACTACACGCGCGATGACGTTCAAGGAAGTTCAAAACATTTATTTTATTAGAAAAATTATGATGCCGATCATGACGATCTGGACGAAGGCGAAAAGTAGAAAAACAGTAATAAAGTCGAACAGAGCAGCATATGGTGTGAAGTACTCCATAACGTAGTTAGAAAAAAAATTAATTAATTAAAAAAAAAAAACAAAATTCTCTCGTCTGTTATTGAATATTTGCTGTTGTAGTCATTTTTGGAATGAACACGTCAATAAAATCGTATTCTTGAATTTTTTTCGAGTACGCGTAAACGCTAAAAATAATTTCTGTGGATACATGAAAGAATCGAGTAATGCGTTGTCAAGAAGAATCGTGGAAATCTATTTCATAGTCTTTAGATTATGAGTTAATCGATAAGTATTTTTTTATATCTTAACAGAAATATGATCAGAATCGCCCTCCCAAATTTACGAAAACGTTCAACGTTTTTCGCGTTTTCCAATAATTTTTCAAAATATGTATTTAAAGTATAGTAAGTAAATTCACTGTCGCTCCACCCAGCAAAAAAAAAAATGTATTTTTACCTTATATATTAAAGCAGCTGTAACCTGCAGCTGCGTTACCCTTTATAATATTGATAAATAAATTGGTTTTTATATAAAACGAATTCAATATCCTTACAATGTGTATGTGTATTTATTTTCGGAGCAAATAAAACTACTCGGGATGTTTTTTAATTATTATTACATACAAAGGAAATGTAATTTTTATTATTTTTTTTTTTTTTTAATAACTAAATCATTGATTGTACTTGTGATAATTTATATTTTTTCACGCTTTTTTACAACGCAAATCTATAAAAAAAAATTGTTCAAGCTCAAATAATCCGCGATTTCACTGTCCACACAAATCTCAGCTACCGATTAATATTTCAATTGTGTTCGGTTACAGTCAGTGTCCGTCTAGCCTGTGATTGGGCTTGTGGGCCGTTTTAAGGCCCGAGACCGCCAAATTCTAAGCGACCTCGAATTCTTCTACTTCATTATTCTCGTCGTTTTTCTTGTAAAAATATTTTTAATTATTAATGACGGATTCGTACAGGTGCCCGGTAACCGGGTAGGCCAAACCGACATTGGTCACAGTTTAAATGGAGTTTTTTTTTCCCGAGGATCTGTGCTGCTGGTGTGGCTGTCTCTGGTGGCGGCACGTCTAGTAATGAACAAATTGAATAATTCGGACTACCGACTATTTGTCATTGTTTTGTAAAAACATCGACTATTAGTCATATAAAAATTTTCACTTCCAACTAATCGAAAAAATTGTAAATTAATCGATTGACGGACGAATTAGTCGACCAATGACTAACGAACACATTTTGCGACTGACAAAATAAAAACACACGCAAAAAAAAAAACCATTGGACTTATATTAATTTCTTTAAATATCTGTTTAAATAATCTTTATTTAACTATAAAAATAATAAAAGTCAACTTATAACAAAAATAATAATGATAATGATACTGGAAAAACATAATGCTGCGTGCTCAATGTCACAGGATGAATATAACGTGATATCTCACGCCCGGCTATACACGGTGTTTTTTTCCGCGGATATTAGTTGCGAATTCGTCTATTGAAATTAGAAATTAGTCATAATTAATCGGCTAATATTTTAATCGTTATTCGACTAATTTGTTGGCTAATTTACTTGTGTCCACAACTATACCGACTCGATTGGTAGTGGTGTCGATTACTATGCGCGTCCTCATTGATTTTATAAAAGTTTTTTTTTTTTTTTTTTGTTAACGTTCTCGCGAATTCGCGCTCGGTTTTTCGTTACGTTCTCTCAGTTTACCGAACATTTCATACATCTGCAGTGGTCAAATACGTGATCCGATGAGTGGAGACGTTTTACTCTTCCTACTATATCAACGCGCACGTATTCGTATTCACACAGACACGAATGTTGTACAATTGTCTGGGTAACGACGAATCATTGAAACGCGCGCGTTATCATTTTAAAAAAAAAAAAAAAGCGACGATATCATTACCACGCAGAGACGCAGGTCCGTAATTAAATTGGTCATGGGGATGTGTTTGAGGACGTGTGGATTTCGTCTAGAATTATTATTGTATACACTCCTCGGACGGTGTGTATAATTCGACGTGGGCTTCAAGACACGTTTCTATATCACCATTTCTTTCTTTTATCGTATATATATATTTTTTTTTTTTTTACAAATCGTGTGTACGAGCTATATTAATGTAATAATAATAATAAAGCGATGTGGGTGCGTTGTGTGTGTCATTTATAATATAATATACTCGTATCGGACGTTTATATTGTACCGAGTAATAGTAGTAGAGTATATTATTGTTAGTATTATTGTCGTCATCATTATTATCGGTCAGCAGCAATCGTCGTCAAATCGATCGGCGACGACGACAAATGCGCGCGGTGTACGTCCGTAACAACGGGTAACGAATTTTTCGTCTTTTTCCATTTTACCAATTATACGCGAGTACAAAAGGATTGTATATAAAAAAGAAGAAAAAAAAAACATTTTTTTCTTTCCGTGTGAACCGAACAGAATGGAAATTATTATATTGTACCGTGCCGTGTGTCAGTCACTATACATACAGTATACAATCACTTACCTAATACACATGAGTATTATACTCATAGCGGACGGTGGTGGTAACTCGCTGCTGCTGGTTTGGAAAACGCGTTCACCTACCGCGCATTACACGCGGCGTGTGTATTGAATGGAATTGAAAATATTGTCAAAATCCTCTTCTCGTCCTGTGTCCGTTTCTCGAATCGTATGAATAGCATGTGTACGTCGGCTGATTAACGAAAATTAATATATATGTGCGTATACACAGCTCGGTGTGAATCTATACCCGGGAAACTATATTAAACAGCTATTACCTTGTAGACATGGGAGATGCGGCTAATCATGAGACGCATACCGAGTCCCATATTGTGATTGCGATCACCCCCAAATTGTTAACCGTTACACCGCATATATAAATATATATGAACGTCGTACGAGGGAATTCGGTGACAAACTTCGAGACATGTGTTTGAAGCCTTCACTGCTGCCCGCATTTACTGGATTTAGACATAGATTTATAAACGGATGTCTAATGGATTCACCGTGCCCACCCAAACGTACTAAGCGAATGTTTTTTTGGGAAGGTTTTTGCGAAAAACCTGAAGACCAAGTGTTCTCAATGCAGTTTCCGTAGAACGGATTAAAAACCATAGCCAGTCGCTAATTAGCGATCTCGTATTTATCACGAAGTATCCGTAGTCGTGTCACGTACATAATAATATATTTGTGTCGTCATTGTTTTTGCCGAAGTGTAACGAGTGTGAAATTGAAAGAAATAAATGTGCGAAGTTTTGTTTTCGCTTATAACCATATAATAATATACTATAACGATTTTCATATGCAATGCGCTTGCGACAAACCACCAATCAGTGCGATAGCGTATTCCATTGCCTTGATGTGATTTTTTTAATTTTCCCAGTTCTGTTTTGTTGTAAACGTTGCGGGAGCGATGCGTATATTTTATACAACGCTCTCACTACGATTTCCATCGAAATAATTGTTCAACGCGAAAGGGAACGGCTGGAGGTTCCTAAAAGTCACACTTAGACGCCGAAGAAAATATCAATATAAAATAACAGAGCCATCTTTTTTAAATACCATTAATTCTTAAAAAGTTAAGAGATTTTTTTGTTTTGTTTTTAATGGTAAAAATTGTATTTTTGAGAAATACAGTAAAAGGACCGTCCTGTTAAATGTTGCGTACTCCCGCAACGTCTAAAAAAAAAAAAAAAAAAAAAAACAGAGGGAACTGAATTAACAAATCCGCGATAAAAGCACTGCGAATAGCGTTAAAACCAAAACAGATTTTAGGACAGAATTAGAAAACACAGTAAGAATGTCTTATAAGAATTCGTTCGTATTCGAGTGATTTGCTACGCGGTTAACACGTATATTATTGATAAAAAAAATAATAATAATAAAATAAATTTAATAATTCTATTTTCAAATCAAACACAAATGATCGATTTGTTATTATTATTATTTATTAAGTTGCGAATATTAATTTCTAGATTTTTTTCTCTATATTTTATTATTTTTTTCATTTTTATTATATTTTCGTCAAAATCCGTCCAAAATCGTTTATAATAATATAATAAATATATATATTTATACGTAGCGATCGTGTGTGGGCTAGATGCGGTGCAGACACACACACACACATACACATATGTCAACCGGAACAATAGCTGCGCTTACCTATACACACAAGTTATACGTTTATCTATAAGTATACTGCGCGTTACGTCATTACTGCGCACACATATTATACACATACTTACACCTGCGGCAGAAATGAGACCGTTGTATGTACCTGTGCATACACATTATGGATGACGTGCAGAAGAGCACATGTACACACGGGCCACTGCAGGTTGTTTTGTGTGCCGCATAGACACGGACACGGGAGTTGCACGACGAGTCTCTACAATAAGTAATAAGTATATACGCCGCAGTGTGTTTTAAACGTTTTTTGAGTTCAAGTGTTCTTTATTTGTATTTGTATATTTTGTTGTTTTTTATCCATTTGATGAGACAAATGTGGATAGATTGACATGTATAAACACAATATTATTATATACACGACGGCGTAGATACGAGGGGAGGTCACTCCAAGAGGTTTTCCTCCCCAAAAAAAAAAAAAAAAATTGTACTCGCTATTGTTAAAACGTTGAAATTATTTTATATTTATATATAGATGTGTAATTTAAAAGTTTAAAAATGCGTACATATAGAAATGTGGAATAAAAAAAAAAAAAAAAAATTATGACATGTTACAGCGCAAAATGTAATACAAGTTCCCTGTTCTAAAGTTATATACAGTTGATACGTTTTATTTTTTAATTTTTTTCGAATATATCAATCGGTTTTTACAATTATTGGCACACATAGACGAATATGTTATATTATATTTAGGCAATTTTTTTTTTTACAGCAATTTCAAATAAAAAATAACAAAAATTAATATTTTTCCATAAATATTCTCGGCTATTATACACGGGTGTTGCACGTTAAACAACAGTAACATTTTTCTTACGAATTAAATAATTTTTTTTTTTTTTTTTATGAATACCATTGATCTGTTGAAAAACCTAGATATATATATATATATATATTAATACTTACGCAACCACAATAATAAATTTAAAAATAAATAACAATACTGAATTATAAAATATTGTAATATTATTTTTCCACATTCGTTGATTTTGTTAAATACATCGATCAAACATTAAACAGAATACACAACGATTTTTTTCAAATAAAAATAATTTCAATAAAAAATATATTTAATTAGTTTAAAAAAAAAAAAATTAAAATTACATACAAATATAGTAAAATGATAATGAAATAACGGATGTGTAAAAACTGAAATCGTCTTTACGTATTAGCTGTTATTATTGATAATTAACATATATTTATATACATATATATATATATATATATATATATAACGAAGCCCTCTTTCGTTCAATTAAATTATTTATAATTAATAATTAATCGAATTAATAAATCCGGACTTTCCGCCGTGCGGTATTACAGGTGTGTGCACGAACGGCACCGCTCCGTCGGTGAGCAGCATCAACCGAATATTACGGAACCGGGCGGCCGAGAGGGCAGCAGCCGAGTTCGCCCGCGCCGCCGGATACGGTCTGTACCAAGTGTCTCACCCGTACGCTTCGTTCCCGTGGCCACCGCATCCGCACGGGTTGTGGCCGGGTGTGTCCGCTTCCGGAACGGCCGACGCGCCGGCAGTCAACGTCACGTCCGCCGGCCATTCGCACCACGGACCGGCTGCGAACAAGAATTCGCCGTTGCACGTGATCAACGCTCAGCATCCACCTTGCAATGTCTTGTCGCCCAGAGATTTGATGCCCAGACTCTTAGGCGGTGAGTACTACTGAAAATCATCTCCTGTGAATTCGCTACAATCACACGTGATATTATATCATAGAGCTATTTATTATAATAAGTATTGGCGCGACACTAACGCGGATTTAGGTGGTGTAAAAGTATATAATAATAATAACAATAATAAGTTTCATCGCGTTATTTCTGCTGAATGATAACCGATTTTAAATCAATATTCTATTTAATAAAAAAAAAACAATGAAATAAATATATTCTATTACAAAATCCCTCAAATCAATTTTTCCGAGATATTCAAAATACTATAATAATTTTTTTTTTTTTTTTTGTCCGAGACTGATAAAATCTTCATCGTAAACTAACACCCCGACGCAAACCTAGCGATTTTTTTTTTTTTTAAGTTTGTTAAAACTAAATTACTTTTCACGGTAATTATAAATACTCGCGATGTGTCGAATGAATATTCCCAGCAAATAACTATTGTTACGGTTAAGCGATAATAATAATAATAATTGTTGAAAAAAAATGACAAAAAAACGTGGAATTGAAACGAAGATTTTCTCGGACACATACGATTCGGGTGCAGGTCGAGAAGAACTAAAAACGAAACCCAATATTACCCGTAATCGGTTAAATTAATTAAAAACGTTTTTCTCTACACGAATAAATAAAACACGTCCATAGGATTTCTCTACGTTCCCCAGTTCCTCCTTTTAGTTTTGTTTCGTTTTTAAAACAGTATAAGAGCTTCACGTGTTTCCGCGGTGTATGATACCGTTTCCGTCGAGTTGACGGTCAGTGATTATATTATCTGTTGGTATTCATCGGATGGAAACGCCACATTACATTTTTTTTTTTCAACGCAATCCGACGATTGTAATTATTATACGCTTCGGGTGTCTAAACGCGTCAAATTACGTGTATTTGAAAATAATAATGATAAATCTCGCCTTCGTTTTGGATTTCTATTTGAAAATTTCTCATCACGTGTCAATACACACACACACACAGGAAGTTCGCAATTATATTAGTAGTAGTTTTACACTCGTGTTCGCGCAATTAAAGTCCGGAAGTTAACGCCGCTGCACTATACGAGATGAGATAATGGCAATAGAACGCGCGTATTATTATTATTATTATTATTATTATCATCATCATCATCATTAGACAGAGAAGTCAAATAGGAATAGCTCTAAACGAGTAAATTTTAAATAATAGATACACGAGATCTTACGGAGCAAAGTATTAAATTATCACCGTTATAATATTATGGCCGACTGCGTTATTATAGCTCTCTTAATATTATAAGAGTTGGGGTAAAATAGAAAAAAAACTATATTCGAAAACATGCAAATTATAATACACGGTTCTTATATTATATGCATATTATACTGTATGGAGGTTACGAATCGAAATTCGTATGAGTAATCATGCCACCGAGTTATTTATTTTCCTATTCCGTAAAAAGTACTTACAAAATGTGTAGAAATACTCTTAGACGCGTATGAAATTAAAAAAAAAAAAAAAAATTTGAAGCGTTAAAATTTATACGAGTATTTTTGTTTAATTGTAAATGCCATTTCAATAAGAAACTCGAAAGTCTAACAAAATATAAAAAGCAATTTCAACGTAATATATATATATATATAAGAATTACTCCCATTTATTGCTATTTATATTTGTCTAGTGTTTAACGAATGAAAAACGCGTATCTGATATAATTGCGTTTATATCACGTTTTAAAAGTCCTAAAATAACATAAAAAAAAAATATTTTAAAACGACAACTGCGGACAAATATGGAGTGTGTTGTCGGATTTACTTTTAATTTTTTCCTTCCTTTCCGAAAAAAAAAAAAAACAAAAAAATATTCGAAAATTGTACTGGATATTGAATCGTATGTAATCGATCGTTTTGAAACCCGAATCCGTTTATTTTTTTTAATTCTCCCGCGCGCTTTTAGAGATTTTCCGGATGTCGTGTTCGTGTGGAGAGATGAGAACGGAAAACACACGGTAGCTGATTTTCGATTCGTGTCGTCAAGTATGATGAAATTGCGGTTTCTGTTCGAATTCCCGCGAACAATAAAAATATCGGATATTAAAGATTAACAAAAAAAAAAAAAAAAAAATACAAACAGTATTAATTAAATGCACGAATGGTGGTTCGTGTGTGAAACATTCGTCGAAAGAATCCGTAAACGCAGAACACAACATCTGGATTTCAAACCAGTTTTCTACTCGGCATAATCCAATCTGTTTAATCGATTTCTTTATAAACATAAAATATAAATCCTCAATCACGAGATCATTAGAGAACCACGCGATTCAACCAATAATAATAATAATATTATCATAAAAAAAAAAACGAATTAAAAACTGTACTGCATGTGTGCCGTTAAAAACGGATTAGTCCGCCGCACAAACGAGTATTAAAACGCGGCGGTACTGTGCGCGAACTGCTTTCAAAGTTTCGATTTTCACCGCGGACCAGACGACGAACGTCTCGGCGTATTCGTTTCAATAATAACTATAACACGCTCATCGCGACTACAAACATAAATATTATATGTTTTTACAAGGGACGAACACTATCGTTTTCGCTCCGTTTATTGTAAAATTGAACGAGATTAACGGTGAAATATTTTTTACGAATACGCATACGATTCGCGTACACCGGCAATGCGTATTGCACGCGATAATTCGAGGAAGGAAATGACTATGTCAAATGTCCGTTTCTTTCGAAAATTCCCTTTTGCTAATTTGAAAATGTAATTAATATTATTTATTAATACACTCCCTCACTTGCCTCGTCCTAAGGTTTGCGCGCGCTAATCAATTTTCCTTCTTTAAACCGATTTGACGCATACGTATTTATGACTTTTTTCCTGTCAAACCTCTGCAGATAACGCAGAAATTCGATGATTCCATATTAGATTTTCTCATCACTCGTTATTACTAGGTATTTGTTTAAACCGCGTCGTCGTCATCACTGGACAGAGTAAAACGATCAACAACGTGGATTGTCTTTTACTCGTAATTGTGCGGATTGTTTTAAATAATATTTCGTTCGTACGCGTAATGTTTAATAAACCGGACAATAATATAAAAATTTTTATTATTATTATTATTATTATTATTCATAATCGAGCTGGTTTTTTGAAAATATACTTAAGGGACGGTGGTCTTCTTTTTAATAAAATATATATACTCGTGTATATATATATTTTTTTTTGAGTTTTGTCTAAAATAAATACGAGTATATAACGCCGAGTCGTGAAAACGAAATATTAATATCGGGCCGATCAAAAAGCTAAATCGAAACGTTTTTCAACGGAGCTCAACATATGAAAAAAAAAAAGAAAAAAAGTTTGTCCTCCATATTTCGAAAAACGTTCATTATTGTTAGTGTTCGATATAAACACGAATTAGCACGCCATTTCGATTGAAAATTAAAAAAAAAAACACGTTCAGTGTTGATTGATAAATCAGTAAGTATAGATTATAATACATGAAGTACTTTGCGTTTATTATTTTTTTTTTAAACGAAATACGGCTCACACGCCCGGCCTTCGACTATATATTTATTATAATAAATATATTTATACTATGAATAAGTATGGGTTACGCGTGTGATACGTTAAAATTACACGTCTTATAATAGTATTATTAACACGTCCGGTCAATCTGCGTGCTCTGTGCAGTGTGTAGCACATGATAAGTGTGTATACGATTATGTGTAATAGACACACGCACGTATTGGTGTCGCGCAATTTCTATTGAAAAAATAAATCTGCGAGCAAATCGCAATTATCTAGTGAAATATAATATTTTTAACAATATTTTACAGAATACTCACGCTTTTTTTTTTAAGTATTTGCAAGTTTTAATTTTAAAAACTATAAATTATAAGTCATCAACAGTCCCAAAATTTCACTTCCTTCCCTATAACAATTCCGAAAGACTTGGAATTTTTTGTTTTACTGATTACGTGTTTGCGCGAATTGAAAAGAAGATCTGCCCGTTATCAAAAGCCGCGAAATAGTTACCTGAACGCTTTTCTTCTGCAATTGCTTGTCCGGATATTACTATGTTTGACGATTTCTCACTTGTCTCTGTACATGTAAACAGGCGACGGATTAGGATCGACCAGCGGCAGCGGTATGGATTGCAAAGACGATATTGAGAGTGTCAGCAGCGAATCGGAACAGCCAAAGTTCAGGCGCAACCGGACCACGTTCAGTCCGGACCAACTGGACGAACTGGAAAGAGAGTTTGACAAAAGCCACTACCCATGTGTAAGCACCCGCGAAAGACTGGCAGCCAAGACCAGCTTGTCCGAGGCGAGAGTCCAGGTGAGTCCCGCTCATCATTTAATAACTGTCTCGATAAATTTTTATGTAAACGCGATGCGTAAAATGAAAAATATTTCGACTTATTTCACAATTTTGCGGATAAAATTTAGTAAAATTTGGTAAAAAAAAAACAGTTTTAAAGAAAACGACCTAACCGCTTCCAAAAACGCAGTGTATCTAAACTGCGCGCAATAAGACCAGAAGCGTTTAAACGCGTTTTCTATACGACTAAATCGATATTTTTCAATTATACAACGTTTTATATTGTCTATACGAGTATAGAAAAGCACAAACTTTTTATAATAGTAGTTTTTGAACATTTACACGTTTTGGCGATCAGCCCAAATCTATAAATGATATAATGTTTTCAGTAAAAATAATTTATATAGTAATAAAATATTTATGGAAAAAATATATTAAAAACTGCGTAGATTTTGAATCAATTCGAGACGTATAATAGGAGTTGGACGTTATTGAAATCAATTTTCAAATCGTATTGTTTGCAACCGCGACCGAAAACCCGGCTTCGCGATATTATAGGGAATTGAGCTGGAAACAGCTTTATAGCAGAAATAGTCTCGGCGCTTATAACGTAGCTGGACTCCGTTATTTCCATTGTCGCAACTCGTTTTTAAACGATTAAACATTTTTTTTCTTTCAATCTAACGTTTTTTGCGACTCAAATTTTGAGAACAACCTCTAGTCCTCCGGTCTAATAATTATTATGATAATCATAATACGGTAATAATATGGTAATCGAATTCTCCCGCCCGCGTGACAATCACAACCTTCGATAATATAAAAACGAATTAACGTGAATAATATGATGGAACCGATGCTGTGGTGTGTACTGTGTGTGTGTGTGTGTATGACTTGCATATTTAAATAAAAAATTCCACGTGGAGATTAGATCGTATCGAATCATTTTGTTGTCATAGATCACTACGACAATACGCGTGACCAATCGTTTTTATTATTAAACTAATTAATTTCAAATATTATATTATTGTACCACCACCGCGTCGTGTTCAAATACACGTGAGTATAACCAATGCGCAACACACTACTGATCTGCTGGTATAATCGTCTAGTAAAATATCACCGCGGAAATGTATACACACACAAACCATTTGCATTGCGAAAATCTAGACAAAATTTGTGTAATCGTATAAGGGTATTTAAAAAAAAAAAATTAATTCATTAATTAATTAATACGAAATTGTAATTGTCGTACGAGTATCGTTTTATTATTATTATTATTATTATTATTATTATTAATTACGTCCCTACGTGTTAGCATGTGATCACTGTTTTATTGGTGATTATAATTTTATAATTGTATATTTTTGTTATACGTGGTTGAAATTTACGGAAGTGGCATATGAGGAATGGATCCCCTCTCACGGACCTTCTTTTTACATAACATATTATCTAATGTACAAAAATTATAATAATTAATTATAATTTAAGACAATAAAAATAATATTTTTTTGCGTTAATAAAAAATTCGTTAGTATTTCATAATATTCCACGATTTATCGTCCGGTAGCTAACAAGTGGTAGTCAGTGGTGATCAGGTTAGGTCACTGAAGAAAGATTTTAATCGTATTCAGATCTAGAATTAAAAATTTAAAAACAAACGAAATACTCAATGAATTAACTAAAATAAAAAAAAAAAATTAGAAATTTTGTTATAAAACACGTCGTTTTTATTAAAAAAAAAAAATAATAATATAAAATACGAGTATAAATCACTTTAACTTTGATTTTGGAAGGGTTGTTACGATCACGGGTTGGTTATCCAATGCTAATTAATAATATTAATCCCTTCACATGTAACATTCGTAGTTACGATACTATTATTAAATCCACCTCGTACCACAGCACTACCGCCAAATTGGTGTATTATCGGTTATCAATTCATCATCGTTCAATTATTTTCGAATTTCTAATTGTCTCCGAGTCTTTAAATATTTCACATTTTCTTACGACTCAATTTCAGTGTTAAATGTTTTAGATTTCCACTGTTTCAGCTTTTTAATTGTTTGCTTGTTAGTTTTTCTCTTTCTGAAAATGAGTGAACCAAAAAAAAAAAGACGATTAATGATTTTTTTTAAAAAAAAAACAAATCCATTACCACCAGCGAGTCGATAATTATTTAAAATACGAAATAACGATAAACGAAGAAAGTTTTTGTGGGTCAGAAATTAGAATATTTCTCCGCGCCAACAGATATTAACGCCAATTTACGTCACTGATTTCAATTTCGCATTTGATAAACAGCGCATTCGATTTTTACATAAAACAAAAAAAAAAAAAAATTGTTCGATAAAAGAAATTTTTTTCTATAAAATATTTTACGTTGCGCGATGAATGGATTGCGCGCTGCTATACGTGTCGTATATTGTTAGTGTCCTCGGATCGACCGCGAGTTCTATTCGGTCAATTCCTTCGTCACCTATACAGTTCGACACGTACTTAACGAATGATTGGAAATTATCCGACTGTCATACAGTGCTTGTAATTAATTACGAGGCTTATCCGATCTAAAATATTACATTATGTCAGTCTTGTCACGACGACAATTCGTGAAACGAAAAACAATTAAATGCTGATAGGTTTTACGAGATATGGCGCTTATATCATTAAATACAATAATAATAATATATTTATATGCCGTCGATACGGTGTGTTTTTCTCTCTCCACGGACCGAAGTGGAAACTGGAGATTTTTTCAGCTACCACATTCCAAACCCTACTTATTTTGTTTAAAATTATTCATCTCTCTCGGATTTTCAAAGATGTAATTTTTTTTTTTCATAACTTATAATCTTTATGTTGTATGAAACGCGCGCAGGTGGTTAAAACAATTATTATAATTTTGCGATTTTGAAAATTCTCCGAAATTCAATCCGTAGAATTTTGCGAGAATTCTGTTTTTTTTTTTTTTTATGGTGACAAATAATAATAATAACCGTACGACAGAACAATAAAAATGTTTACCACTACCTCACTAGAACACTGCAGTGCTATCACTGTTAACAATGCGCTCTTAATCGCAGATATTTCAAAAGTAAATGTCATTAGAAACGCGTAAATAAATATATTATTTTATTCCGTTCGTTCGCCGCGACTATATACTCGTAATAATAATAATATTAATATTAATAATAATTTTCATTTCTAACTACCGAGCCACTGTTTTCGGCCAAACCGAGTCGATGAGAGGGGGGGGGGAGAAAGAGAGAGAGAGAAAATTGAAAATTAATAATAACGACGTTTTCAGGTATGGTTCTCGAACCGGAGAGCCAAGTGGCGGCGACACCAGCGTATGAACAAATCTCGTCGGACTGCCATGGCGGGCGGCGGCGGAACTACTGCAGGTACGCCCACGCCACCTGTGCAGGTATCGCCGACCGCGAGCGGACCGGACGGGGGCGGCGGTCCGCCTTGCACGGCCGCGGTCGCCAGGTGTCTGGGGGGTGGCGAGAACAGCGCGTTCCGTTCGCTGATGCCGCAAAAGCAACACCGTCACCATCACCACCTTCACAACCATCATCATCATCATCATCTGTTACAAGACCGTCACCAACAATCCGCGGACCAGCAACTGAAGCCGAATTACGCGGTTTCGGAATCGTCCGAGGAGATCAACGTGACGACGGACGACGAAGACGGCGGCGGCGGCGGCGATCATCGCGTTGGTGCAGGCGACGAGTCGATGATAGAGAACGGCGAGGTATCCAACTCTTCTTCATACAATAATAACAACAACAACAACAACAACAATAATAATAATAACAACAACGACGACGATGACGACAACGACGACAATGACGGCGGCGGTAAACCGGCCGTACTACTGTCCACGTCGCCGTCGTATTTGCAACACTACCACCAACAACAGCAGATTGACCAGCACAACAGCGTATTGTCCACGATAGCTTCGTGGCGGGAAATGGCCGCTCTGACTGCCCTCCACCACCGAGCCCTGGAACAAGGCGCTGCCAAAGCAGCGGCTGCTGCTGCGGCGGCTGTAGCGGCCGTGTCGGCACAACCGTTACAGTTGACAAAATACGACAAGGACAGGACGTCGTAGGCCGAATTTCGTCTCGTTGTGCGGTGACGGCAAAAAAAAAACAAAAAAAACAAAAAAAAACCAAAAAAAAATCTCGATTTTTATTAAACTTGTATTGTCAAACGGTGCAGGTATCGCGTATCATTTTAAATATTAAATATTTTTTTTTTTTTAAAAAAAAAACACTTAGTTTTTATATTTACGCATAAATATGTATACGAGGAGAGCAATCACTGAAAAGCGAGTCGAAAATTTATTTATTCGAGCAAAACTCCTAGAAACTATTTTTATTTTATGTATTCGAAATATTTTTGCGCTTTTGAGACCGTCTGATTTTCACTTGACGATGAGAAATCGCTATTATTTTTTGTCGACCTCCCCCCCAAAAAAAAAAAAGTTTAAAAGAGAGAAAGAGAGTGTGTGTGTTTGTCATTTGAATCGTTTTTTTTTTTTTGTTTTATCACGTTCGCTAAATGTGGAGTCGCCCAATCATCTGCTCACAAACTCTTGGACACTCGAGAAGTCAACTGCGCACAACGATTTCTCGAACAGTGGCGCCCACGGGTTTTTCAAAAACCGAATATATTTTTAACACCCCCCCCCCCCACACACACACTCAATATCGGTTTTCAATTTTTTTTTCTACGGGACAGAGTTTAAAGTTTTAAACCTTTCAAAAGTGAAAACTAATTATATATATATATATTCATATCTGAGCTTATTTATTATTAATAGTTTGGTAAGTCGTGACGGTTTATTTAGCGACGGTTATATCAAAGCATTGAAGGGGATGGGGGGCAAATTCAAACCGAATGGTGAGCTAACCGACCTCCTCACACTCTCGTTCACGCAGTTCAATCTCCGCCATATCCTCATTATCGGTATTACGATGTTTTATAACGCAAATCAATTGGGGACAAATAGGGATATTTCGGACGTTTTAATTGAAAAAAAAACCACGTCCTCTTCCGTTAACACTTTTTAATCAGGCCCGTATTCAAATCCTCCCGTTTATCAAGATTTTAAGAACAGGTATTTAAAATAAATATTTGGCTATCAAATTATCATTCAAAATAATGGCCGATTCTAATCGACTTTATTGAAAATTAACATTGGTTTTTTTTTTTTTTTATAAAAAAAAAATAAAAGTGTTTAAAAGACAATAAACACTAATTATAAAATAAAACGTCCCAAGTCCAAAGGGGGAATGCGATCCACGGTGTCCCCCGGATGTCCGCCACTGACGATAAAAGCGAAAATCGCGTATAGCGAATTTCGGGGTCGGACGACGACGAAACAACTCGACAGCATCTCCGGATATTACATTATAACGTCGAGTCGATTGGGATTTTCAGTTCCTCCGGAGCGGTGTTCACGAAACGCCGCCATCCCGGTCGACGCGTGGCTAGTAACGACTCACTCACTCGATGGCTCGTATTACTTTTGGTCGGAATAAGGAAAATGGTCGGTCCTTATCCTGTATAATAATAATAATAATAATAATAATCGACAGTAATGTAGTGTGGTACGGAAATATATGTACATGTATGGATCCGCGGAGGCACACCCATTCTATACGCGCACACACACACACACCTCTTATAGTTTATTGTGTAACCGCTGAATACGCTACTCGTTTTCATTGTAACGTACATTTAAATAATTTATTATTATTTTTCTTAGTATTGTGACTCAAACAAAGTGTACACAGCGTTTTCAATTAACACACACACACACAAAAAAAAACAATTTCGTATTACGAGATCGACATAAAAAGTGTATCGAATTGATCGTTTAATCACAAAGGTTTTTTCCCCGTAATTCATTGATCGTGTTCGAGAAGAATATAAAAAATGCTCAATAAAATATATATATATATATATATATATGCTGTAAAACCAAATTTTTCAAATCAAGACGACGTCATAACATGAATTGACGTCGGAATCGGAATTCTTTCAGTTGCTTTCCGAAAAATGTCCAATGTGCGAAGTCCCGAGCCTCGTTTGTAACAAATATTCGTAAAAAAAAAAAAGCAACAACGACTTTGTATACCCGAAGTAATATCGAAATGATCAAGAATATTGTAAGAATACGTAAAATGTTTTCCAAAACATACTTAAATAAAAATTAACTTTTTATTTATTTACTTTTGCATTATCTATCGGATTCGTAACGAAAAAATGCAAAAATACATTTTTAGTATTTATGTTTTAAAATATAAATATTTTCCCTATAACGTTCGCATTAAATTGCAATGTGTAATGATTATTATACGAAGTGAAACGTTTTTCCAACGCCAACAAAGAATGTACCGTTTTCGGACAAGTGCAAGAATTAGACTCATAGAATAACTCGTAAAAAAAAAAAAAAAAAATTAAAATGCGAAGCAATCCCCCAAGCCCATTTCACCCGTCTGGATCACATACGAACACATACGATAATAAATTATAAATAAATAAATATTATAAATGCGTAGAATAACTTATTTTATACAGATTGATAGCGTATTATACCGTTATTGTTTGACAGTCGTGTGCTATAATGATCTCTCTATATTATTTATACGCGTGTTTTTGTCTTTTGCACGAATAATAGTGTATTAGTGACTACTATATAATACTGTTTAGTACAGTTGGACAGCTGGTAAACGGTAACTACATCAGCATGGTTACAGTGAACATTATAATATGTGAGTAAATGATTCTGGCACGAACAAAATATGCTATATAACGGGTTATCGTCGTGTGTAGCCGATGCACAAGAAAAAAAAACGACACTCGAACAAAAACAAAACGAAAATTATTTTTTAAGATTATTTGTGAGGGATAGTGAGAGAAGTGTGTTTGTCTTGAAATAGTCCAGACATATACAATAAGGACTGTAAGTGAAAAAAACATGTTCAACTCGTAATCAATAATAACGGTATATAAAACGTCACTTGTACGTCGTACATTCGACATACTCTCTCTCTCTCTCTATATATATATATATATATATATATATATATATATATATATAATGTTTTTTTTCTTTATTTTCTCGAGTTTAAAAAAAAAATGTTTAGTATAATTTATGCTTGTAAAAAAAATTGTATGTGTATTTATTAACAATTGCGATATTGTAAAAAAGATAACTCCTAAGCCGCCTCCACACGAGTTTCCACTTACTAAGGCTCAACAATCTTTCTTCGATATCAAATATTATATATATATATATATATATATATAATATACAAATGAAATTATTGTTTTCTAGGAGTTTTTTTTTGTCTCTGTATATGTACTCAAAATAAATATATTATTTCGCATATGTATTAATATAATAGTAAGTATATAGTAAATGTTTTTTTTTCGTATATAAATTATGTAAGTATTATTATTTATATTTAGTGTACTTAGCGGGTTTTTATTATTGTCAGTCTTGTAAAATAACGTTGTACACTTTGCGTCGTGTAATATAAATTTTCAAAAAAAAATCATATAATATACTCGCTGAAATATAATATATAACGTGAATATATATGCACAATATTTTATTTACGCGTGTATAATTTACATATTATAATAACGTATTATCTTTCGTTCGCGTTATTTACTTGATTTCGAGGCGTTTTTTTTCTTTCTTTTTACTCAAAATTTAAAATGCACACTTTTTGGTACATTCCTAGGACGGTAAAAAATGCGCGTTTTCCATACGTCTCCTATATCCGTCGTCTTTTATGAATGGCAAGTTCGCTAAACGTACGCACGACTATATTACAAATCAAATGAATATTATAATAATAATAAATATATATTATATTACTAATAGTATTCGTCTAATCTGCGATTATATCGCGTATACGCGCACTCTGTGTACGATATAACGAAATTTCTCGCAAAATATGCGTTTTCGTAACCAAAAAAAAAGATTTCGCCGTATATAATAATCGTCATAAAATATATCGTTGCACTAAATATAATTATGTATAATAATCACACGACGATTCGATATCGCGCAATAAACATTTATTATTATTACGTAGACAATATAATATATATAGGCAATAGTTGTGTTATATAATATATATTGAACAAATAATTATTTATTATTGTGTTAATTTACATAAGTTTTAGTTTTGTTCGCTTGTATTTTTATTTATCGTCTATAGTGTTATTAATTTTTTTTTTTTAATATTTTATAACGACTTGTCTGTGATATAGCCTAATTATTTTCCATACTTTATATATATATATATATATATATAATAACTATACAAACTACTATACTGAATTTGTACACTCGTTAGCGATACTGTTTAAGGCGTGTAAAATTGTATTTTATTAAATTGCACCGAACAATTCTCTAATATTATTCATTTATTTCACTATCATCGTGTACACGGCTATGTGTGTAGGTACACGTGGCGTCAAATTATTTGTAAATGCGACAGTTATCGAATCGGAGAAATTAAATAAGAGGAGATCTGCTAATTAAAAAAAAAAAAAAGAGTGTTTTACAAAGAAATGTACTTCAATGTAATGTGGAGGACTACGGTTCCTCTTCGACCATTAATATTACCGCTTTTACATAGTAAAAGTGTTTGTTCGATCGAATTTACTTGTTCAAAATGTGTATGGCCGATAAAATATATATGAGATTTATACACGGATTTCTCAAACGACGTTTTTTTATTCAGATTAAATATGATACACGAATAGAAATAAAGTGATCGCAGCTACCGCGATTATTACAATGCAGACGAATCGGTTTTCGATTATAGTAATATATCGACTGTGCGCGATGCCGCAGAGCTCGTGTGTTATCATATTTTTACTCGAAACCTATTAGATTCCAAGCGTACCGAGGAATCCGTCGGGTTTAACAATGGATTTGCTTTTACCCTTTATGTCTGTACCGGAAAATTCTACATGGAAAAGACAGTGCTCCAAAAACATTGCAGTCGAGATCCGTTTCCAGTATAGCGAATTGCATTTGGTTTGGTACATCGGAGAGGTCGCATTATTCGATTTTCTCGAAAAGCGCCTGAAAATACAACTAAAAAAAAAAAAAAAAAAATTCCATAAAAAAAAAACCGGTAAAAACGCGCGTTCGTCGAAATCGACTGTTATCCTGTTATTCCATCGCAGTTTCAAAACCATCGGTATTATGGAAATATTCGTCGAATATTTAACTCTCGACGTTATGTTAAGGACAAAAAAAGATTCGAAAACTCGCTTTCAATTTTGGACCGTATAACGTCGATTATAATACGTATAGGCTTTGAGGTGTATTCGTCGATACATTAAAAAACGGTTATCGGTGTTTTGTTACGCGCTTAAAACGCGTATACGCGGGAACTCCGCCCGGGAATCGTTTGCACACCGGTTTATCGTCGATTTCGACGTTAATAATACACGCAAAACAAATCCTAACCGAACATAGTTCGGAGCGATGTTCACAACACGCCGCGGACCGTTTGTTTTCTTCTTCTGACTCCTATATAGTCTCGCCGCGAACCGCAAATACGATTTCAAAACCGCGAATTCGAAATTCTCGTATTTAAAATAAAAAATCGTATTTATCATCGGGCTGCTGTGGAGGCGCTTCCGCGCGCGCATGTTCGCCCCGAGGCACAACCCACCTCGGGCCGTCCGTAAACGCGGGGGATATTTTTTTGGTTTACAAGCCGCGGCGCAACGAACCGAAAACCTTTTTTAAATTTAACGGGGGGGGGGGCCGATCGGGAAACGGTCGGATCCGACTACTGTCTGTCGGAATCGATGGTAAAACAGGTAGTCTCGTTGTAAACAACGCGCAACATATTATATTTTATGTATCACGCGGGTTATCTGATGTACGAGTAGTAGTAACAACAGCCCCAGCAACCGTTTAATAATATATTTTAACCGCGCGCAAGGTGTGCACGCCACAGCGCTCTTATTATATTTCTCTCCGCCGGGGGAAACGGAGTTTGACAGTTACGACGCGGGGTTTTTTTTTCCTCCCCCCGGTCGTCTCGCATTGCAATTTCGTATTTACACCGGCCGCCGTGAAAACTAACGCGATAAATTGTGACGAGTCATTCGCCGTACATCAATCGTTTGAAATTACGACCGCTTGAAGAGGGGACGCGGTTATCGCCCGCGGTACTCGTACGACCGGGAGGGACCGCGAAGAATTTCTCACCTGAACCCGCTCTTGTACAGTTGTATTAGAGATGCGCAGTGCGCGCCGGCACGTAAACGCGCGCTGTTGTATGGGGGCGGGGGGGGTGTGTGTTCGAAATTACACCTTTATAAGTCTGCATTGAATTTATTGGGCTTATCTTCTATTCGAAACGTTAGTATTTGGTTGCACATTAACTTAACAAATAACATTTAGTTACTTGCGTGTATTGTGAATGTAATTTTCTCGAGTGTTCGTTACTCAACAGAACGAACCGAGAAATAGAAGAATACTGTGTGGCGAAACACAAATATAGTCCTTAAGAGTAGTAGGCTGCTGGACATGTGTGGAGGTCCCGTGGGATCGGCCACAAGTTGGGAACCGGACACGAGAAGGCCGAGAGGACGGCCCCGGGCAGCGGTGGACAGACAGGATTGCAAAAGGAGCATTGAGGTTGGGAGCGAACAACGCAGAAGAACTAGCTCAAGATAGAGATGGGTGGAGGCAAGTGGTTGTTGCGGCAATAAATGGCCCGTATGAGCCCTAAATTAAAATATCTCCTTCTGGAGTAATTCTAATATCCCTATGAATATTATTGTATTGATGACTCAAACGACAATGCCCTCCCCCTCCCTGTAACTGTAGCGCTAAATACGGAGGATTTTCACGATTGGTTTCCGTTTCGCAGTGGAAAGGACCCCAAAACGACATGGTTTGTATGTGACTCAGTGACTCGGGACGCGAAACGAATTACAGTATTATCCGTACGCGATAATCGCTAGGAGCCGTTTTTTTTTTTAACATCTTTAAAAAGTTTTGAGATTTCAGAGAAACCCCGTTTTCTAATATAATAATATTTGAAACAAATCGCGTACATAAACAGACTTTGGTACGTATTCGGCATGCATATTCCGCATACTTGGCAAGAAAAATTCATAACAACAGAGTATTTCCTGAGTATTTGAAATATTTCATGAAAAGTATTGCAAATTATCTTTTTTTTTTTCTTTACTAGTTTTCAGTAATACAAGTATTTAAATAGAAATAATTATATTATTTATTTAATCGTATACTGACAGTCTTCAACGTGTTTGATTTTTTTTTTTTTTTAATTCTGTGTTTATAAATTAACGCAATGACCAATAAGTAAATCAATAATATCGATTATTTATGAAATATAACGCTATCTTATAATAAATTAGTGTAATCAAATGATTATTTTAATATATCGCGAATCGAACGCCGAATAAATCAAGATTGTTTATAATATAATTGATGTTTTAAATACCCACTGCTGTTAATATTGCTACTCGTATTTTATTATTTTTGAAATAATATTATTTTTATACAAGTATTTGTGTAAAATACGATTGGGATTTAAAAAATATTATGGAATATTCGTAATACTAAATATTTAAAATACTTTCCAAAAGAAAAAAGCATTTAAATTCAGATTACTCAAAAATACGGTGTTCCGAATAACAGTGTTTGGCGGTGCTAGCGCGGGACCATATTAGCGGATATACACACGAACTGTGCTACGTAAGGCTTACGAGAATTGATTTCTTATTTAAAACGGGAAGACATTAAACGTAAATTTAATCGGATACCTATCCATAAGATAATTTAGAAGCTGCTTTGTCAACGAGTTTTCAATTTTTAAGAATTCTCCATAACGTAACGTCGATGCACAAAATAAATGAATACATCGAAATCGTGACGAGTTTTTCAAAACGGTAAAAATGTCGCTGTTTCGGAATAATATATTACTCGTATAGTTAATAATTTCATTTTTTTTTTTTTTTAATCTTCAAACGATTATCAACGTACGAGAATATAAAATATATAAATAAATTCCGTGGTACCTAGTTTACAATAGTTAAAAATGAGGATAAAATCGATATATGGCCCATAGAATTGATGACGAATATTTATCACGTGCACAGCCAGTGCACGAGTTTTCTCCCCTCTCGCCGTTATTATTATTTTTTTCTAAGTAAACGGCAATATCGAATATTCTTATTTTATCACGTGATTTTACATAAAATTTGTTTAAACCCACCGCCTCGGCTTATTTCTTGACATAATGTCATGTCGCAGCCCTCGCAGGATTTGACAAATGTATCAGATCCATTCCCCAAACCGTCTCGGTAAATTTTTTTTCTCCGTATATTTTTCAGTATACGATTTAAACCGTACGGGTATATTAACGTTTTTTTTATTTATATTTAACATCATTCAAGTATATATATATACTCGTAGTACATACCGTTCAATGTTTTTATTAATCAATCCGCCTCATGCCCTCATCGATGTTTATAATTTAATTGGTAATTTTTTTTCCTTGTTCGACAAAAAGTACAATTGAAGAATCTGATTTCGTCGTCGTCGAACTCAGTTCGCTTTTAATAATCGTAATGTTTCGTTGTAAAAAAATCATTGTAATGTTTTAGAAAAATTGATTAAAAAAAAAAAAAACACTATTATATTTCCGCATCCAGTCAATACGACAAGCACATGAACTGTTCTTAACGACTAAAATATCACTCTATATAACATAATATGTCTTAATTGCTGTGTCGTGAACAAATTATTATTATTAAAGTACGGCAAAATATGACCGAATGACTTATATGAGCGGCTAAAAGCGTTACTCTATGCTGATACTTTAAAAATGAATTATTATCTAAAAGTACATACGGTATCGTTAAATGAGCAATGTGGGAGGAAACAGGAGTTGCCGGTGGTAACTGTTTACATCGGTGTTGACTGTGACTGGCGGCGACCCTCTGCAGACGATTAAAAAATGCGCGGCCGAAACGCAATGCGGGAACGATATGAGTTGGCCGACGTGGATTGACCACCGGATACTCCTTGAGGGACGCGTTTGTGTCACGGGAAAGAATCGCACATGGACGAAACTCAATATACGGTCGTTTCAGTGCGTTCACGGATGACCGAGCTGTCACCACAGACAAATATTCAACGAGTGAGACGACGCCGTTTTAACGTTTTATTATGCGCTACCGGCTGCAGCGCATGAACGGGAAAGAACAAAAAAAAAAAAAGAAAAAAACTAATTCAGTGACGACTACTGGACACTCGATGAGACATCACGACATGACATCACCAACTGACAAGGTACAAAAAATCCGGATTGATTCGGTCCAAACGCGCGCTTTCCCGTGCGTGTGCCGCTTGCACCGTGGCGTGCGATATAGTTATCGTAAGATAATCCAGACTGACGAGCACATTGTTTTTATTATTATTATTATTATTATTATTATTACGGGTTATTCGCGATGATTATTGTCTTATAAGAGAACATTAATATAATCCGTGTCAGTACTATTTATTTTGTTTTTTCTCGGAGTTATTACTCTATAAATTTATACGTACGCCCTCTTTTCGAATAACTCTTTGTACACTTAACAAATTATTATTATTATTATTATTATCACGTCACGTTTCTTCGCGTAAATTACTATACGCGTTTCTGTATAATACGCAGCGATTTAAAGCAGTATTATATAGAGGTTTTCTTTTTTTTTTAAGATCAATTTGATATTATTATAGTATTACACGGATTCCGAATTCGTGATTTTCAGCAACTACGACGGTCCGTATACATATTTTTTTTCACATAATCGGTGTTCTTTTATTTTTACAAAGTTTATTATTATTATTATTATTAACAGGCTCCTGGTTAATATATATATATAATAAGTTTTTAAAAATTACAAGTAAAATTAAATAAAAAAACCACTTGTGGGTATTCAGTATATACGCTTATTATATAATCTATATATATATATAATTTACTATACTCGTCGAATATGCCGTGCGTTCGAAATAACACTTCCGTTTCGTTTCGTCCGGTTAATTAATAATAATCATTGAATGTAACCAGTTACGAGAAATATATATATTTTTTTTTTCTGTATTTTCTCCGATATTCTACACCTAATAATAACTACACATATAATATAAAAAAAATTAAACTATAAATATATGTGTAATGTGTATATACAAGAATGGGCAAGAACTACCGCTTTCAACGGAAACGCATAGTTAGAACGTCTAGAAAAATTTTCAAAATTTAATCAACACACGCCGCGGTCTCCAATAAATTATACATAAAATTAATGATATAAATCTATTATATCAAACTATTATTAATTATAAATAGTATCGTATTTATTATATAGAATTACACATGCATTATCGATATTCAATATAGAAATTCAAAAGTATTGTAAATAGGCAATAATAAGTAGCTATTTTTTTTTTGTTTTTCATTCTCATTTCATAACGTTTTATTTCGTTGTACATCGAACCCGCAATATTAATTGAATACGGTAATTGAAATTGTCCTTAATTCACAAACTGTATACCGTTATTTTTTTTCTGCGTACTTTACGTATTCTGCCTTTTTGTGCGTTTTATAAGTGATTTTTATTATTTTATTCACGGATAATTAAATTAATTTCGTGGTAAACTCGGGTAACAAAAAAAAAAAAGGGATTTTTATTGAAACGTGGTATCAGTTATGAAAATTTTATAGTAACTCATACACTATTATTATTATTATTATTATTATTATTGAACTTAAAAATCTAGTTGACTTTTCAAGAAGCCGATTTACGAACAGTAACAAAGTCTTAGCGACAAACAAAAAAAAAAAAAAAAAAAATAACGAAATTCATATTATCCGCATAAGGTATAAACTGGTTATATTAGTGAAAAATGAAACATAAAATGCGTACTTACCGTAAAAATCAATGGACACGTCAAAATATGAAATACATACTTTAAAGATGTAATTTCACGATATATCCTATTTGACGGTATGTATAGGCACACGTATCAAAAATCAAAAACCTACGTTTTAAACACATATTAGTGGGTATATATACTCAATAAATCATATTTGTGATGTTAAATGATAAAGAAGAGTCTATTGTTCGATTGGAATATAATACGTGTGGTGCGTGCGTATATCAAACGTGTATATCGATAGGACAACTCGTGGAAAACAATTGACTTCGGGTGATGCTAAAAAAATAAAACCGATCATATATCACGATCTTCATTTGCGGGTTTCGTTTCATTATTAATAATAGCAGTTATAGTAATCAATCACGATATAATGTCAATTAATTGATTAAATCAATTATACACTATATATATAGTGGCCGAATAACGATTGATATGTACAACGCATTAATAGATTTAGTGAACAAATTAACAGTAATCGAAGTTTATTTCAATGAAATTATTAAAATAAAAATTTTAACAATCGGGAAACTGTTACCGTGTTTTTTTTTTTTTTATTATACCCGTGTATGCGTAATTTACAATATATAAACTAATCGAAAAAAAAAACATTAAACAATAATTAACGGATAAGAATTAATTTTTTGAATATTTCGAAAATGTTATACTCTTGAAATTATTTTACGTTATTTATTACTGAAATATAGTTACAATTCTATATATATATATATATATATATATATATATATATATATATGTGTGTAAAAAATAATAGTAAAAGCTCGAAAAATTCGGTTATATAGTACATTTTTTCGTATTATTATTTTTACTAAACAAACGGTTTAAGTTACGTAATAAAAATACCAATATACAAAATTCACGTTTATTTAAAAAAAAAAAACGATAAAAAATACCTAAGTAAATAATGTGGATTTTTAGATCGATCTATCAAATATTTTATATTTAAAACATTCTCAATGTGAAAATTGCGCTTAAATTATAAGAAATTCTTGCCCGGTGTTTCTTTATAAATCTAAAATGTTTTCATTTCTCAAAATTAATGTATAATATTATTATACATCATTTTCTACATTGTAAGGGTTTAAAAATATATATATCCTTATTTTATTGGGCGATTGCCCTAAAAAACTTTATAAGAATAATTCTGGAATTAAAAAAAAAAATAAATTGTAACTATATTATTAATGTGTACAAATAAAATCAGCCATCGGATACATTATAACATATATAAGGCTGTTTATATAAAAACAATAATTATTTATTTATATGTCGTAATTTTTTCACGTAGATGGGTGGTATAATTTTAATACGTTTTCTCTTAAACGTTCGTGACGCTACTGCAAATACCTATACACACGCACACACGTATATAATATTAAAATACATACAGCATCCGTGGACCATATATTATGTAGTACAAACGATTAATAGTAATCAAAAATAGACTTGGGGCGCACATAAAACATTGATGAAAATTTAATAGCTATATTTAATTATACGTTACACATTATATATATACTATTTTTCTATACAAATATGTATACGTTAACGTAATAATATTGTTTTTTTATTATTATTATTTTTATTACTATAATGTGTGAACGATTTTTAAATCGTTATGTACGCCACGAGCTACATATACGCATACATACGAGCCAACCATTTACGTCGGAGAATAGAACAATTATATATATTATGTGCGGTTAAGTTAGGTTTGGTTAGTCGCAATGCGGTATAGTCGGTAATTACCGTCAATTCGTAATTACATATCGTTTTTTTTCTTTTTTTTTTTTTTATAACAAGGTTGCAGAATATATTATATAGTCGTATAATATTTTATTATGTACAATTTCATTATATAACAGTATATTATATGCGTACAAATGGTATTGCACGCACGTCACACGTACATAATGTCGAAGAATTCTTTTTTTTTCTCTTCTCTCTCTCTCTCTCTTTACTATTATTAAACTGCAGGTTTTCGTTCGCGACTTTCTACGGATAAACGGATGTATAAAAAAATATCTACAGTCGAGTATTTGTGTTAATCCGAACACGGGCTAATCCGAAAGACGCGGTAATGCGAACGGGCTTGAGAATTATCGCATCACCAATAACAATCAATATTTAAAGACACATTTTTCCGTAGACCCCTTTCGAAATTCTTTGCCCCCCTTAGAAAACATCGGTTTCAGAAGCCGCAGAAGCGTTGAAAACAACAAAGAAAATATAATGTTGCTGAGACGTTTGCGGGACAAAGCACTTTTGATCAGCATATCGGAACCAGTGTTTTAAAAAAAATAATAATAATAACTCATTATTTTAAATGAATATGTACCCGTATAATTCAGCATAATAATTGTAATTGTATGTTCGCTGTCTTTTTTAATTATAGATAAAAATTAATTTTTAAGTTTAAATTGTGAGAACATTTTTTTTTTTTTTAAGTGATCCGAACAAACCTTTTCCCCAATCCCGTTCGGATTAACGAGATTCTACTGTATTCCTGGAATATTATATGATATACGACGATAATCGCGTTGTAATGTATTAAAGATTAGAAACGAAAATAATATTATAAAATATTTGTATTGAAATATTATTATATGTAACGTGGTGCAGAGGAGATGATACTTAGACTTATTAGTAGCGGTAAAGCACAACAGTAAGTAGAAGAAGAAAAAGAAAAGCGAAACGTATTATACGCGGTCGTAAAAACTCGTAATTTTTTTTCTCAATTTTTTTCATCAGTACACAACCGACACAATACGGCACAGTCGTATATTAAAACGCGTTTTCAATAATTGTTTTATATATTATATATAATATATATATATATATATATATATATATATAAATCGCGGTTTAACGAGTTTAACTATACGCGTGACGCGTGTATTATACTAGTCCGTCCGTAATATATTTTATTATTTTTTTTTTTTTACAAAAACGTACGCACACCTATCGTTTTACATATATTTGTATATCGGAAATATGCTTCGGTTAATATTGATGGCCGTTACATATTACACGTTTAATTCGTGTACACGCGTGATTTGTAATTAAAACGGGCGTACAGCTCGGTACATTATAATATATATATTTAATATTATATAAAATTACCGTGTAATACGTACATGATGATCACCGGAGCATGATAATTGGTTAACGCGTATGTGTATAATCCCTTTCGTGTTGCAGTGGTCTCGTGTATCACAAAAATAACGCATGAGAAACGGGAGAGAGGAAAACATTTTTTTAATTAACGTGTGAATATAAAACACTTTTAAACGAAAGAACTCTAAGAGAGTGCGTGCTCCAGTACTTACTTTTAAATTCTTGGATATATAGGTTTTTTTCGTACTGCATAAGCTCCGAGTTTCAACTTGTATAACGTGTTTTTTTTTTTTTTTTTAGTTTCTAAGCATAACGAAGAAACTATTGGTTTTACAGTGACGTTTACTTTTTTATTTTTATTCCGTGTACAAATTTTCGGGTAGAAAGAACGATGCTCGGACGACATCGTCGTGCGTTACAAATATTGTATCTCACATCGGTATACTATTTATTATTGAGACGTTTATCGATTTTCTCTGTAGCTATCAAAAGAACTCCGAAAATCGCAGAAGAAAAACTTATATATAAGTTCTCGGATATAGTTTTTAAAAGCGCGGCGCAAGTAATTACCAAAACAATGGCCCTAGAGTCTTGAAATGTACATCGAACCGTGCACTACAATATACATAGCGTGAATATATTATAATATAATAATGTTTAAATATATAATAATATCGTATACGATGAAAATTACAGCATGCCTTAAAAAGTATTTAAACATTTTTAAAGAGATTATTCTGATCGTTCGGGATGTTCGTCATTCATATGTTATCTTTTCTTGGTTTTTTTTTTTTTTAAAATAGATAAAAGCGAGTTATGTGTGTAATAAACAGGACTGAATAGTCACACATTGGACTACCAGGCTCCGGGGGGACCCGTTAAATTCTCAATCCGGTCTTGCAGTTTACAGCGTGCGGGAAGAACACGCGTATGTTATTTTGTTTTTTTTTTTGATTATGAAATCGATACTTCCTCCAGATACATAAAAATATACGATATATTATTATGTTATAGCGTCTCGAGTGTTTTCAAGCATATATATTTTATCTTAAAAATAATGTACTTACATGTTATTATACAGATTCAATGGTGTTCGGTGTGACGCGAACGTATAAAATGTTTTTTTTTTTTTTACAACAAAGTCAATAACACGCGTTATAAAAACGATAACAATAAAGTGTGTGTGTGTGTGTGTGTACGTTAATGAATAGTTTATTTATCCGATACTTTATTGTGTTATACCAAGCGATGTGTGTGTGTGTGTACCACCGTGCCGGAGGGTTTATATCTGTGACTATCGATCGGTTTTCGGACAAAATCGACGGGTCCCCGTGTTATACGCAGAGAGGACGGACCTCCTATCCGACGATCGGTAACAATATATTGATTAATAATTTTTAAACGCACCGAAAAAGTTACAAGTCACTAACCGATTATATAATACAATACGCCGTGGTCGAATGTATAACGCGCTAACAAGCCCCTGAACCGAGCGACAATAATACGAATCGAGGAAACATAATATACCACCACCTAAATAATATGTGGATTACGTACACCCACAGCGTCGCGTAGCACCTATAGTACGCGTATACCATTACTGTGTGTACACAACGTGACCACGGTTGTTTCTCCTTCCTCCCTTTCCCATTCAGAGCGAACACAATCTTGCACATTTTTTTTTTTTTCAATACAGAAAACGCGTCAAAACAATTTATCGCGTAAAATGTAATTAAAACGGAACAGTTTGGTGAACTGGTTTTTGTATGCATTACAATGTTTTCGGACGAGCAAATCCTGCTTACAAATATTAGGGTTTGGTTTTTAATTAGGAATTATGAAACGGTTTTATATGTGGCACTATGGAATGATAGAGATCGCCTTTTTTTTTTCTTAATGCGTTTATTTCTTAATTTCTTACGGCGTTTTCGCGCTCTTCGGCAACAACGAAACGCGCATAACTCGAAACCGGGACGTGTATGATCATTTTATAAAAAAAAAAATTCCTCTTCAGCTCCCGAGGGATAATCGCCGGCGAAAAAAAAATTAATATTTAGTGGCCCGTGATAATTGACCCCATTGTCATCCCTTAAATACAGCCCTGACGCTATTAGTCAGATTATTACTATTATTATAAATATAGTACTCCCTTAGAGAAAATTCCTCCCCCCCCCCAATTTTATTTATATTCACACCGATGTATATTATATATACATGTATATTTACGCAAAATAAAATATTAAATAAATAAAACCATATCAATACACTGAATTATGGTTAATAATTTACGCAGTATAATAATCATGTTAATTTCCAGAAGAAGCACATAACTGTGGCACGTTAAAACCACGATTCCAAGACTTTTTAATCGTACTTTTGATAAAGTTTAAGTGACGTAATTATAACACTAGTTATTACTATAGATTAGATTATTGGAACATAGATTAAATGCGATGATTTATTCAATGGGTAGAATTAGGTTAACTTATAACTATTTACATCAGACCGTTACCTCTGCAGTGTAACAAAAACGAAAATTTTTGAAAGACTTTCTAGCCAACCCCCACGTGAGATGTCTTCTGGGCAACGGCAATAGCTGGACCCATCAACTCACGTACACGATAAAATATTTCGGGACCCAAAATTCCGTGCAATTTTTGAAATTTGATACCCAACTCGAGGTTGTCCATAAATGAAACCCGCGATGCTTGCCCGCCGAAGAAACAATTAATCAAACAAAAGATCAGACCCGAGTGTGCGCGCGCGCACTATTCTAACAATTGGAAATTAATCAAACTCTCGTCGTCGTCGTCGTCCCTGCAGCGCGTGTGAATGGGAAGAAGGTGATGAGAGAGAGAGAGAGAGAGTGAGAAAAGTTGCAAATCACGCGGGCGGTATACGGCGCGTGAGACTCTTCTATACGACGTGGGAGGCGAACACCTTATTAACGCTATAATACAGATTATCGACTTTATACGTTGGACAGGTACATTTTATACGCACGGTGGTGTGTGTTTTTTTATTATTATTATTTTTTTATTATTATATATTTATATATATATATAATAAAAATATATATATACTAATTGTCTCGAGTGATGCTTGTGTGTATCTACGCGTGTAAACAAGTGTTTCGGACAATCGACGCGCGATTATCGCCGTCGTCATGTACGTAGATATTGTACGACGACGAGGTTTGTATTATTTTTTAACGCTTAAATATCGTGTGTGTGTATAAAATTTATATAGGAACAATCTTTTGAATTGAATTTTTAGGTATAGAAAAAAAACACACACACAAAAAACTTATACGCATTTCCCTTTAATACCTCAGAATCCGTGAAATATTCAAAATAAAATTATCAATATTGATGGACGATAAAAAAAGAATACGAATAAAAATAAAATATTATATATTCTTAGATATAAAATAGGTTCTCGTAAATGTAATATTATTATACGATCTAAAAACATAAAAAAAAAAATGTTTTAATTGGTTTAAATCACTTAAATTTTTTTTTTTTAAATAGTTATTATTTTATTAATTATAATTAGTATAATACGTACTAGGCATATACAATCTGCTTGATGGACAGGAAATATAATATGGAAATAAATAAAAGACATTTGTACAGTATTATAGGTATACTGCACAACAGTGGCGTATTGTATACAATTATACGACGTATTTTATATTTCTTATTTGCAGTATTTCTCGACCTTTTCCGGTGTAAGATATATATATTTTTAAAAATAAAATTCCTGCGTAAATGTTAAATTGTATAACTAAAAAAAAAAATTTATATATATATATATATTACGTAAAATAATAATAGTAAATTCGTGATTTTTCTGTAGATCATTGATAAAATGACCTGAAAAAAACAAATCGATCTTAAAATGTGGAAAAATACCCTAAAAAAAAAAAAAACAATGCAAAATAAAAATTACCCATTTATTTAGATTCGTACGATATCGAATCACGTTTTCAGCTGAGAAAGCATCGCCCAAAACGTTCTGGAGAAAAATGCAAAAGTCATTGACACCCCGGGCCGTAATTATGCGATTTAAGCGTGCAGGTTTCCACTTGTCAGATTTTATATACGTCCATGCGTCTCGATTCCGCGTGACACCGATTCGAATTATGACGTTTATGTATACATTATCAGAGAAATATTTTTATGGCGCGAAATAGGAACCCAACCGTAGCACTCGTGATTAAAAAATTCGCCAATCGCGGTACCTGTACCTACTAAAATCATATTTTGAATGGCATTTCGTACGATGATTTTGATACGCGTCCGAGCCGGCTCGGATGTAATTAAACGACTCGTTCGAGACGGGCAGCATGAACTCGGGGATATAAAATGTTGACAAACGGAAACCGTGTTTAACAAACCGAAAATTTATTCGAACGCGGTACTCACCGGGGATGATTTTTATGGAACAAAAAAGCAATGTGAAATTTACTATTCCATGATATGTCACTATCAAAAATATTTTTAATCCAAACGTGATAAAATACGAAATACGTCCGCTCCAGTTAATATAATATCACTGAGAACGTACGAGTGTAGAGTGGAATTTTGTTTTACTGTACTTTATTGTGCTTGCAAAGCGCCAAACACTATTTATTAATCGCATTCACTTCAACAGTTATTGGTGTTACGTTATAAAAACGAAAGAAATTTAATATAAATATACAATACGATTGGTTTTCTCTCGTTTCGTGTAAAATTTTCTCGTCTTCGTAACAGCAATGGCCATTGACTTTGAAATATTATTGAAAAGGCCGAATAAGGTCTATCACGACGGCGTAAGTACCAGCTGTGTACATTGTCGCATGAGAACTCTGCGTCTTATTACCATACGCTGATGTTGTAACGTTCACAGGACATAATATCGGGCGTTGTAACGGTCGAAACTCCGACAGACATCAAACACGAAGGCGTTTTTATGACCATAGAAGGCACGGTCGATTTGCAAATCAGTACTCAAAACGTTGGAGCGTTTGACACTTTCTACAATTCTATCAAAGTAATTATTACGTATTATTATTAGTATTAAACTGCAGAATTGTCGCTGCTGCTGCTTAAAAATAATTTTTATCTCCGTAACAAAACGTATAATTTTACAGCCGATACAGTTAATGATGATCTCTTTGGAAATAACGAGTTCTGGTAAATTTACCAGCGGCCTTACAGAAATACCATTTGAAGCAACCATTCACCCGCTTTTGAATAAAGTTTTGTACGAATCCTATCACGGCGTTTTCATTAATATCCAGTATTTTATAAAGGCAGTGATCAAAAGGAATTTTTTGAACAAAGACATTTATAAAACGCTGGAATTTGTCATTGAAAATAAAGTAAATATGAGTAAGAACACATATTTTGATCGAATATTTACAAAAGTTTTTTTTTTTTTTTGTGTAGCCAACTCTTAATTTTGCGTCTAAAGCCGACAAATTCGTCATAAATCAAAATACGTTGACAAACATAAATGACAAATGTAATATACCGAAATTTCATATAAGTGGCACGATTGCTTCTGTTATGTGCCCGATTACAGAGCCGTTTCTGGGAGAAGTGTGTATATTATTGTTTTTTGTTTGTATACATCAGTGGTCAGCAATCTTTTTAACTATGTGACTTATATTTTCATCAAGGGCCACATGCCCACTTATCACATTAATCAGCTTTAACGTTGCTTAGCAACATAATATGATTGATGGTGTCATTTCCGTAACAGTTTTGCGTGACAAATTTTTTACTAATCGCCAGAGCTAAGACATTTCCATGTCAAAATACAAAAATGTAAAATATTGTAGACCAATAGGTTATCTAATATGCTAGATTAAATTATATTTTAGAAAAATTCTTTAAGTATATACATTTATATCGAAAAAATAATTTTTTTAAATTTAAATCTTCGTTTGAGGACCATAGAAAATTGCTTGATGGGCTAAGGTTAGACTGACATATGTGAATGGTTTAAACAATAATTTTTTAAAACGTTTTAGTTGACAATTGTATATTCGGATATTCCAATTAAATCAATAGATGTGCAATTGGTACGTGTTGAAATTTGTAGTTGCAATGAAGGCTTTTCAAAAGACGGTAATTTTTCTTTTCACTGAATAATATGATAAACCCAAATACTATTGATATAACTTTTTTCATAGCTACCGAAATTCAAAATATACAAGTGGCCGATGGAAATGTTTCAACAGGAATCTCTCTACCTATTTATATGATTTTTCCGAGATTGTTTTCTTGTTCTACAACAAAAACAGCCATTTTTAAAATCGGTATATAAAGACTAATATATTTTATTTGTGTAATTATACTGTACCTCATTTAGTCAGTAATTATAACTAGTATATAATAAATTACATTTAATTTTGTTTGTTGCAGAATTTGAAGTCAACGTTTCTGTTGTATTCATAGACGATCACCTAGTAACAGAAAATTTCCCAATAACTCTTTTTAGGTAAAAAGATAAATTAAAAAATAAATTTATTGTGTGAATTGTTTATTAATTGTTGATTTTATTTTTTAAGTAAATATAAAACGAAACATATTTCATGAAAGTGACTTTTAGGTATTTAGACTACAATTAATTAGTAGTAGTAAGTGATTAACATAATATATTTTATTTGTTTGCGAAGTTTGTGAGGGCTATGACAATAGGACGCTTAATAGTGTTTTCGCCCAAGACACTAGTATGAGAAGCTCCTGCCTTGAAGGTGGCCTTAGCCTGTTTCACACTGTACAGTTTTGACCATACGGTGATATTTTTGTAGCGTAAAGAACAGCACAGACTTTCATAATATACGGTCATGGCAAAATACCGTTGCAATGCTGTGTAGCAGCTGTCCAATGTCAATACAACCAATGGCGTACATGACCAAATATATATTTTCATGTTAAACAATTTTATTAGTACGGTTTTTTTCGTAGTGTTGACAGTCAAATTTGAGGCACGATAAATTTTGCCTATTTAATTGATTTCTTATTTAAATAATGTCAGAATTTGATGTACAATTTTTAATTTTGTTCGTACTAGCCAGTTTGGTATTGTGGGACAAATTTCTAAGTGCATATGAAAATAGAAATGCTACAAAAAAAATGCCTAGCGAGAAATCTGCATAAAAAAACTAAACTTAGATTTAAAATAATTATTAAAAAGAACATTCATTTGATTACATTACACTAAATTAAACATATTTTTTTACAATTAAAGAAACCTTCATGATGTATTTGTTGGAACATGAGTGCCTGGCACATTTGGGATGGTCTCGAAGAGACAGTTGACAATGGCATTATTAGTTAAAAATTTAGAGACTGCAACATTTTGTGTTTTTTTTTTTTAGTAAATATTATTTATTTCTGAGTTATAGTTTCTATTTATGTACTACTTACAAATGCAATTTATAAGGTATTGTATTTATTTACAATGTATTTAGAGTGTGGTTTTGATGGGTATACCTACTTCTCTAGGTCTACGTCTAACATCTAAAAATGTTTTATTTTTTTTATATTTATTTAACTTCTATGGAAGTCTTCCCCATACGCTGCTTTTCTAAACTAAATACTAGCTACGCCTATTATAAAGTAATATAAAATGCGATTTAAACTTCGTCCAGTACCGCAGGCCTATCATTTATCCAGTTACTATTTAAGAATATTAAAATAATACTTTTATAACCAACCACTTAATTCAATGTACTGGTTTCTAAAATAACGAAGATTTATTATTATTATTACCACAGGAAATTTAAAATTTCATTTTTTATGTAAGCAGGGTGAACAGGAAAAAAGAAATTTCAACGTCCTACTCGAACAGTTTGTAGTTATTTAGTATTGTTCATGGATTTATTTGGAACAACGCGGCGTTATCATCGCGATCCACTGTCACCATAGATTATAGAGGAATTATTATTATATTAACGCTGTAGTAGTACGGTATTTAACCGTAAGGATCGCTTACGTAGCCTCACTGATTAATTCGTCCATTCGTTATCAGCGTCGGATTTACCAAATTCGAATACGTCGGTGCATTTTTACAATATTTTTACATGGACAATTGAAAAACGCTAATTTTATTTATTTTTTTTTTGTGCCATTGCACTAGTAGTTATTGTTGTTTTGATTGAAAGGAGAAAAGTAATACGACATGACACCAATGGTCGACGTGAAAGAGGAATATTCTAAGTTAACGGCGACGTCGGGTATCGAATTAAAAGTGAAAGATTTGATGAAAACGGCACCCGCGTTGTACGACTCGAAAGGCGTTCTGATCAAGACCCAGCAGGACATTTGCGATTGTAACAACGAACGCTGTAACGGGTGTTTCGTCCAGTGCAAACTATGTAAATCGCTTAAATGCGGACACATTTGCCGTTCAAACCGAAAATGGCGTTACAAGCAATTATTATTAAATGACGGAGCTGGAGCAGTTAGTTTCATAACCGAGAACAACGGTAACGATAAGGAAATGTAAATACTAATGTAATAAAACTTTTTTCTTTTTTTTTGTTTATCCACGCTGTTATGCGGATAAAAATAAATAATTTGTAATATTTTTGTTAAAATTTCAAAAAACTTAGTGCATAATAAGTATACATAATATATTATAATAATTGTCAGTAGTTGTGGTTAAATGTATTTACTTGTATGGAAAAATGTTCTAAAACAGAATTAAAAAATAAAAATGAAAGTATAAAAATATATTCTGGTGTAGCAGCTTACATCTTTATGTTACAGATGTGTAGTCTAGACCGGAGGTTCCCAAACTTTTTATAGTACGACTCATTTTGGAAATTATTTAAAATTTGGCGACCCACAATAATATCTATAGCCTTTTTTTCCTGTTTCGTGTAGATCAGTTGCTTACGAAAAAAAATGGACAATACATTTAATTTTTATCAAAGGATTATTTTTAATTATATATTTGAATAGTAAAAAAACTATGTATATTATAAAAGTGGGTATATAATTTTAATGTGAAGGATGTAATTGTTTCCTATTTTTCATTACTGCATTGATATTGATTTAGGATAAAACTGAATTTGAACATCAACGAAAAGTAATAAAAACACTGAATTATAGTAATATATGTCTAAAAAAAAATGCATTATTTAAAAATATAACGCGGTCCACTAATAATATGATCGCGACCTATAGTTTGGAAACCTGTGGTGTTGACAGGGGCATATACAAGGGGAACGATTGCCCCTCCTCTAGATACTTGTGTATGTACCTATATCTACTGACAACTAAAATTAATCGAACTAAAACTAATATATAATAAAACATTTTTTTATTTGGCCGGTTGCCGACCACTGCACTAGACAATTTTGTTAAACATTAATTCTGGCGTTAATTTTCGTTTTATATATGCAATGTAATCTACTAAATTGCTATAAAATTGCTCAATATTCTTATCAATGTTAATTTAATTGTCAAGGGATTAGACAGGCAATTTAATATCTATTTTAGTTAAAACCTCTTGCTAACTTCACATACACACACGTCTATAGTTGGTATTATGTCTAAAATTAGTTCTTGTATAGCTTTATTACCCCCTTAAGATGATAATAAAAATGTAAAGGGTGTAGTCCTCCCAATATTTGGTTTGATTTTCATCATTTTTGTGATCCCAATCTATTTTTAAAATCAGCCCCCTCACCCATTATTTTGTTCTAAATCCACCCAGCGTTAATTAAAACATAAATAAATAAACAATAAATGCCATGTTTATATTTCATTTAGTTATGTTGTGTATTTCATTAATAAATATATGAATATATAGAATATAAATTTTTAATACAAATATTATGATTATAGTGAAATTAACTGTATATATATAAACTATAATATTTACATTGACATATTGTTGTATATTTTTGATTAAAATTTGTAAGTCAAAAAAATATATAATCGTTATTGTAACAAACACATACACACACACAAACAAATACCACCTTATTTGTATGATTAAATATTAGATATAAATATAAATATAAGTCATTCAATACATTTTATTATATTTTAACATGCATATTATTGCTAAAATTTTATGACAATAAAAAAAAAAACAATTATTTTAAATTATAGCACAGTACATTTATTAATATCAAAACAAAAATGATTTATTAATGATTTTTTTGATTATTTGTTGTAGCCATTGCTGAAGAAGTCGTCATTATTAGTACTTGCTGTTGTGATGAATTAATCGTAGTTGACAGAGACACAGCTGGTCTATTACTCTGTCGATTTTGTTTATTTTTGTCACTATAGAACATTTTTGAAATTAACGGAGGTACTGTATTCTGATGTTCTATAGAAGATGATGAAAAGACCGTGCACGGCGATTGTAAACTGCCAGTAAAATTATTATGTAAACCAAACTTCTGTTGCTGTTGAATGCCATTTTTGATGGCATTATTTGTTGAATTACCAGTGGTTGATGTCGGAACAGGTACAATAGTAATTTCTAAGTTTGTTGCAGGAGATCTCATTGTGGGAATAGAGTGAAATGGTGGTACGATTTGTCCGTGTTCCTGTACATTTTTGTTTATGATACATCTCTGTTGCCTTGTAGTATTTGATGACGATTTGACAGTAAGATCTAATAATGTGGATGGTTGCCAAATTCCTTCATTTTTATGTCGTCTACTGTTATCGTTAATATTTTGGTAATTTCTTCTATCCATTACTATTACATTTCTATTATTGATAAGTGTGTTTGATTTTTGTCTTTTTAGAGAATTGATTGCTTGATTAATTTTTTCATGTAATGCAGGATTTTTATTTTTTATGTGTTGTGATTGTTGCGAGACCCTCTCAAAATTGGGAACATCTCCGGATGACATCTGTTGATAATGTGATCTTTGTATCTGTTGTGGCTGCTGAGACTTATTTAAAATACAAACAACATCTGGTGTTACTGTCATCAACACAGAATCGGAATTCTTATTTAGATGTGAACCGTTACCATCATTTTGTTCATTTTTGGTGGATAATAATGATTCAAACGAATCTTCACAAAGTTTTTTTTGCTGTTGTTCTAAATTTGTAGAACCAGCGTCAAAATTTTTATTACTTTCACTAATATTTAAAGGAATAGCTGTAACTTCTAAGCCATCTAGACGAAGCGTATCAATTAACCATTGATGTTGCTTTTGTGATTGTTGTTGTTTGTAACCTTCTTCGAAATCATGATACCCTGCACGGCTGTCGGCTGCCATAAAATTTGCTATAGGTGATTCCTTAAAATAACCATTATCATCATACCTAAACTTTTGTTCACTATTATTGTTTTTACACTGTGAGTTCACAATAGTTGTTTGTTTTCGCTGAACACTTGTATTATTATTGGTTACGATAACTGGTCGAATAGAAATCGATGGTGGCAAATTAATCATTTTAGTCATTGGAAATCGTACTGGAGGTGTTGATAATTGTGTGGCAAATGTATTCATTTTTTGTTGTGAATGTTGACTTTTTGCGGAGTAAACAACACGACGACGTTTTGTGGGTTGCTGTTGACTTGGTTGCTCTATTAGTGGCAGACGCTTGTTTTTGGACAAATTAGCGCCATTAATTACAATCACATTGCTCTCTGGCACTACGGAAATAGTTTTTTTTATATTGTGATTAACGCCATCAATAACATTTATTTTATCAACAGAGTAATTCTTATTAGTAATTTTAGTGATCACTGACGGTCGCGTATTATCTGAATCCGATGTAGTAATTGTTGTTGTTACTGCATCGTTTGTTGCTGAAGATATTCCATCAGAGTCTGAATGGTCGTCCAACGATGAAGAGGAACAACTCATTATTGCCAACGCTCCGCCAGCTAAATTTTGACGTTGACATTTCTTTTTAAGCTTTTGGCATCGATGACGGCGACGTCGCTCGTTGTTATCATTATTTTTATACTTCAAATGACGCAATCGGTTCCATCGAAATGACATCCATGATGCCGGATGAGCTGGCCAGCCTTTGAGTTTGGGTGCTAAAAACAAAAACAAGTTTAATGACAAGTGCATAAATATCAAGGAAAAAATTTCAGATGAAAAGAATGACAGGGAAACAAAAATCAATTATAAAATTGGTTAGTGTCCAAAACGATTAAATAAGCAAAAAGTTAACAGGAACAGAATGACATATGATATATAATATATTAGATTCTCACTTTAAAAATAAAAAGTAAAAATAATTCAATTCTATGTTTATTGTTATTTTATATTTTTATGCGTATATTATAATGTAAAGTGTATATGAATTTGATATTTAGTTATAATAATTATAGTTAAATAAAAATCAGTTTGGTTTTATGTCTTGAAAGTCGACAGTGGAACCGTTAAGTTTCGTGTGAGACAGCTTGTAGAGAAGTACGGGGAGAAGAAGAAAAAGCTTTGTATGATGTCCATAAACTTAGGGAAAGTATTGATAGAATGCCGAGAGAAATTTTAAAGTGAGCGTTAATGAGAAAAGGAACCCCAAAAACGTATATTAATGTGGTAGAGGATTTGTATGAAGGATCATGTACCAGTGTTTAAAGTATGTGTGGAGAAATGGAAAATTTTTGAGTTAGAGTAGGTGTACACTGAGGATCCGCTTTAAGCCTGTATCTGTTTTCTCTGGTAATGGATAAAGTTACAAAAGAGATACAAGGAGAGGAGGTATCATGGTGCATGTTATTTACTAATGATATAGATTTGGTTGGAGAAAATAGGGAGGAAGTTAACCAAAGGCTTAATGTGTGAAGATTAGCTCTAGAAGGAAAGAGAGTAAGGATTAATAGAAGTAAGACAGAGAGAATATGAGTTTGGTAAGAAAATAAGAGAAAAAGTAGATAAAACGTGGAATGGAATGACAGTAAGCAGCGACGAGGTGAGTGAAGTTAGAATTTTTACGTATTAAGGGAGTCTATTATACAAAAGAACAGAGGTGGTTTTAACAAGGATGTAAAACATAGGATTAAGTGGAGAGAAATGTCTGGTATTCTGTGTGATACGAGAATTCTAATGAGTATGAAAGGTGAGTTCTATAAGAGAGTAGTGCAACCAACTATGTTGTATGGTTCAGTGTTGGACAGTCGACAATAAAATAGGGCAGAGAATGAGTGTAACAGAGATGAGAATGCCTAGATGGATGAGTGGGGTGACAAAAGAAGATAGGATAAGAAATGAATATGTGAGAGGTAAATCATGTTGTGAGAAGAGAAAATTTGGAAGTGTATGAACGGTTATGAAAATGAATGTTATAAGAAAAAAGGAAAAAATAGATGAATGTAATTTAAGACTGCTGGTGTGTGCATTGAAATTGTGGGGGATTGCGTCAATTGGAGGTTTAGAACAAAGGTGGCTGACCCCAAATAGTTGGGATAGAGGCGAAGGAGAAGAAATTATAATTATAATTACGTACCCATATGATTGACTAAGACAGCAGTGTTTTTTTGAGTTAAGTTTTGAGTATTGAAAGGGTCTAAGAGTAGTTCAGCTGGATAATCATATGTATCTCTGCAAAAAAGCACACGAGTTGTGTTCGAGTTGTCTCCTTCATTTAATGGATCATAACGTCTCCGTTGTAAATTTGCTTTGTACCTACAGTACTGTGAATAACTCAAAATCACTAATTGTTGTTTTATACAATTATCCTTCAATTTATAACCAAAATAATTTTGCTTTGTTGTAGAAATATTTCTATTAACTAAATTGAAGAGACAATGGTTACATCTATCATGTATTCCGTTTATTAAAGCAGCTGCTAGAGAAACTTCTTTAATTTTTACTGCCTCTTCAACAATGGACTTAGAGTAAGAATTGTTCTTATGTTTTTCTGTTTTGTCTTTTTCACTATTACAATTTTTTTGTTCCATTTTTACATTAACTGTAATAGTTGATTCTAGTTTTATTTTGTTTTTATCATCAAAATAAGTTTCTAATTTTTGCAACCTATTTACTTCACTCTTGACGTTTGACGTTAATGGTGATAAATTTAACTGTTGTACATTTTCTTCCTTGAATTGCTCTATTTTCGATTCATGGTTTCTTAAATCAGTGCCTTCATTCTCATTTTCATTGTTCATTAACCCACAACGAACCCATTCAACAAAATCTTCAACTCGTAATATTAATCCTGAACAACTAGTCGGTAAAGATTTAGATGAATGATTTCTATTATTATCAAAATTATCAATTCTACTGTTATAACTAGAACTTATTCCATTAATGAATGTATTATTTGGCGAACTATTTTCTATTTCAATATTATCCAAAGTGTTAATTTCTAAAACTTCATCTTCGCCGTGAACACTTCCAAGACGGCCAGTAGCAGTCTGGTCAGGCATTACATATAATCGTACACTACACAATATATTACTATGCTTGTACGGAACACTTGGCGCAGATGTAGAATCTAATGACATCATTGATGATAATTGGTTGTGACGATACAAAGAGTGTTGTAAGAATTGGTTAGATGCAACTGTAGCAGCAAAAGATTTTGCAGCTTCAAGCTTCTTAGCTGATGGTTGACGTTTACGCCTAGGTAACGTACGTAGTTGTGGTAATAATAGCAATTTCTTTATACTGTTACTATTATAGTTTCCACAATTTTTTCTTCCATCATCATCATTATAATCATCATCATTATCATCATCATCATTATTTGAACTAACAATGCTATGGTTTAAATTACTGCTTGTTATTATATCATTTCTGTAATCGTCCTCATTTGATATCGTTAAGGATGTTGGAACCATTCTATTCTTACCACATTTCTTAAAAGATGATGACGAAATTATGTTTGACGTTGATATTTCATCATCACGCCACAGTAACTCCAATTCCGCTATACATACTGATTGTTGATCAATAACTGTGGAGGTAAATTTTGATGAACGTTTTTGATGTAATAATTTCTGTTGATCACTACTGTTTTGTTTATTATACCATGGACGAACAGCATAAAAATGATTCATGTGCACAACAGACCATTCAGAACAAACCAATGCTGATGAAGAGTCAGCATGATCAGAATACAAATTTTCATCAATACCTCGTTTACATTTTTGACTTTTCTGTTCAACGTTGCCATGTAAATGACGATACGCAAATGCGCTGTAAAATGAATATGGACCGCATTCAACTAATGGTGATCCCAGTAAACGTATATTTGTTTCTTCCTTTGTTGGTAAGGTGTTTTCTTTTTCTTTCTTATCACTATCATTTATGTGGTGAACCTGTAAATCATTTTCTATTGGTTTAACAGCTACAACTGAATCGTTAGCAAAAACAATTTCTGTAGTTACTTGTGGTCGTGGATTCTTATTGAAATTACTTATATTATTATCTTGATTATTCATTGGGCCTTTAATGAGTTTTGTCTTCAACGATTGTGTTGTTATTGGTAACTTTTACTGCACATAAAAATAAACAATAATTATTATTTATAATATATATATATATATAACATGATCAAAACTATTAGAATTTTTTTTTGTATTGATATGAATACTATTATTCCAAATGATTCTAACCATCCATTTTCAAAAAAATTTGTTTATTTTCATTTTATTTTAGATAGATTCAAGTGTGTTCCCTTAAACAAATAATTTTGACATAAATACTATAAAAAAAATTCAAGTAAAATTACAAAAACAAATTAATATTCTACCTAGTAATGCAATTAATTATTGTCTAATGAAATATCATACCTTCTTGTCAGAAAAATTTGCTAATTTAAATAAAAAAATAATAATCTAAAAATTCAAACCATTATTAATAATAAAATTTTAAAATAATAATTCTATCAACTATGATAATTATATTATTTATAAATTAATTTGTAGCTGTAATAAATGTTATATCGGAAAGAATGCTAGAAATTTTAAAATTCGATACAAAGAACATATTTCAAAGATAAAATTAAAAAAAATCTCCCAATTCTAATTTTGCTTAGAATGTAATCATCACTACTCACTAATAATAGTAATAATAATAATAATAATAATAATAATAATAATAATAATAATAATGTAGTATTTTATAATATATCAAAGTTGATTAAATAATACATATATATATATATATATATATATATAACTGGTAGAAAATTATCTAATTCTATTATACCTAATTTATAAAATAAAAACAAATGTATACTTAATAACATATATAATATATCCATAGTTTTATTTTAATATTTAGAAAATAAATTTTTTTTAGGGGAGAGGGGTATGATGTAAACAGTTTTCAAAACCTTAATTGGAAAAATTTGGTATTTGATCCAAAAAAAGTTTGCCATCCCTGATATATACATATACACACACATATATAAATTATATTATACAATTGAATAGGTATATATTGCATGTATCCGTGTCTATTAATTTTCTAATTTTCAATAAATTGCTATTTTACTGTTTACAGTAATATATTTTTTATTTATTAAAATTGGTATCATTATCATTGTTACTTGATTTTTAATTAACCGTTTAGGGTTTTTTTTTTATACAATGATTTTTAAATAATGTACAGTGTATAAAATTAACAGGACCGGCATACCTATATTGTACATTTGGATTTAATTCATAAAATAATAATTAGAACGGTTTACCTAATAGCACGGTGCGTGGTGTCCAATATATTATATTATGTCGTCGTCGTTTGGTGGTTTCGTGTTAAAACGTATTGCGTCCGACGTTGAGTAAGGTACGAGAATGTATCGCTATAACATTATTCATCAGACAAGAACACTGGGTTTGGACAGAAAAACGCTTATCTCTGAAACTAAATTTTGTAGCGTCCAACATTGTCATTAATGGTCGTCGTCGTCGTCGTCGTCGAGTGGGAAATAGTATAAACGTTTAATTTATCAAAAAAAAAAAAAAAACATCTAGGTATTATATGTGTATAATGGATTCTACGTACACGCTACTACGGCGATGCGATAGACAAAAATAAATAAAAATAAAATAAATATATAAATCAATCTAATTAGTCGTCGTCGTCGGTTTACGCGTAGATTGTCGTAAAAATTAGTATTCGTATAACATATACATATCATTTAAATTATTATTTAAATTGTTATTGAAAAGAAATAGTCGCGTATGTTTGATTATTATCTTATATACATACACTAATAATAACTAATAATAATGAAAATTAATATTATAATAATTGTATGCGCGCGCGCGCGCAACGCTACCACCGCGGGTCATGTACGTGCGTGCGCTCACATGTGAGAGAGAGAGAGAGAGAGAACGAGCGAGCGAGTGAGTGAGTGTGAGAGCTAGCGAGCGACAGAGAGGGGGGTTAAATGTGGTTAAGGAGTTTTGTTGCGTTGTACACCGTGCGTGCGTGCGTGCGTGCGTTGTTGCGTATACACACTGTACTATGTACAAACTACGGAATTGAAAACGTACACATTGAAATCAATTATATTGTATAATCCGTGCGCGGCGGACGCGAGGCATAAATAAATATTATTATTTTAATAATAATAATAATAATGTTGTTTTTTTTGTTCATGTCGCCACAGCCGTATGAAGGTATTATGGAGGTGGCATTACTGTAAAATTAACGTAAAGGGTTTCTAATCAGAAAAATATTAACATTGTTTTTAAACGTACACCTCGATTTCACTCCAACTAAAAATTAATCGCGCTATTATAGCAATGACATTCAAACGCGGAGGATGGTATTTAAATCGTACGCATATAACGTTTCGATTACGTTTTAGAAAAAAAAAAAGTTAAAAAATTCCGGTAATGCGTTTAATAAAACATTCCGCTTTGTGTTCAAAAATCAAAACCAATATTTCAGGACGGGCCCTGAAAGAACGGCTATAACGAAAACGTCTGCTGGTTCGAGTTGCGCACGCGGTTTTTACTCCGTGCACAAAATATTACCAATATAATATACGTATTTTTTTTATTCGGCCGCAAACGTTTTTATTATTATTATAATAATAACCGTTATTTTACGGCGGGTTAAAATCTCAACGAGTTTTACACCAACACACCGGCGGCATTAGAGGTGCCCAGTGTCTATGGCGTAAATCTCTATACGTATTTATTGCACGCACGTAAAAGGAAAACGCGCACGACGGTTCTCGAACCGCTGAACGGTGGGATCGAGATGTGAAATTTGCCGTGCGGGGATAACGGCCTAGCTAAGATGCGCAGAATCTGTTAGAATAGGATTCTTTTTTTAAATTCCTACTCCTGAAAAGGTTATGAATAGGGGGATTTGAAATTCGTTGTACGGGAAAAATATCGGCCCCCCCCCCCCCCGGCATTTTGTCGACGAATACGACGTGACAATATTACATTTTTCACCGTTGCGGTGCGCACACGCCGCCGCTCGTACCGAACAAAACTGTTGTTCGCGGGCGAAACCGGGTAGTGAAGAAATTCAGTTATATAGTACTAAATAAGCCGCTGCCGCCGCCGCCGCCGCGGTGACGACGACGCAGTACAGAGCGCGCCGCTCGATTTCGACGGCGCCCCGCCGCTTATAATACCGATCCGTGGCGACGACCGCTGCTGCTGCTGCCGCGTCACTTAACCCATCGATGCGCACGCACGCACGCGCGTTCGTACTCGAACGCATAAAATCCGCGCGGTGCGCGCGCACATTATTATCGATATCTATTAAGCGGCGGTCGCGACAATTTACGTATACACACACACACACACACACACATTATATAGTACGATATTATTTTAGTTTACGGAGTTTATATAAATGGGCTGCTCGTCGTCACCAACGTTTGGACTCGGAATATCATAACAACAACAACAACAACAATAATAACATATATCGTACGGGCGTATTTATTGGTGATATTAAAGTATAAAGTCAGTCAACTACTCGATTCGCCGCCGCCGCCGTACATAATATTATATTATCGCGCGATGTGCCCGATGGCGACGAGAGATGATGGTACGGCGAAACGTCGCGCAGTACGCGTTCTGTTTTAATACCGTGTCCGTTACTCGTTTCCCATAGTTCGCGCGCGTCGTCGCATTGTGCGTCGCGCCGACATGTTGGTAGCCGCCACTGCGCAGTGTGCGTGTCGATCGAACGTTATGCGGGGACTGTCCGACTTCAGTACCACTGATATCTGATAATAATACTATATTGTGTGTGTGTGTGTATATATATATATATTATATATATATTATTATAATTATTAGTATTAACTTTTTCGTTGTTATCCCCGCGTACCGTGTGCGAGAATTGGGAAATTCGAGTAATTTCGTATTTGTTTTTTTTTTCCGCGCTATACTTTCTTTCGCGTAATTTAAAACGCGCGCGCACACACGAAAAATAAACGAAATTAATGATTAATATTAGCCGTTGTTTTTTGTAACGTTACGTGACCGGAGTGCGCGTATATCTGTCCCCGTGCACGTCGTTTCGTGGCCGTCCGCCGTGCGAGCGCAGTGATCGCTGCGGCGATATATCGTAATAATCGGTGGTAGTTGGTTGTTCCTCGCGTCCCCGTGCATGGATTCTTCTTTTTGTCCGAAACACGCGACAATATTATTCCTACATACATATAAGTAAGTAACTTGCTTTATATTTATTTACAGTCTAACACCGGCCGTCTAACAGTATAATTATCGGTAACTAGCCGATCGTTGTTCGTGACGGATTCAATGTCCGTGGATTTATTCCATTAAAAGTCAGCATTGAGCTACGTATACTTTTTATATGGTTATTTGGATCGTTTTGATCAAATATAAAACAGCGGATACCCGGCGCGCGTTCTACTACGTCCAAAGAAAAGAAATACATTGTTTATTTATTGAAAAAAAAAAAAGAAAATTTTGTTTATTAACCTTTTTTTTTTTTTATCTTAATGGTAGCGGGCAAACAATATTTTGAGTTTTTTTCTGTAGGTGTGTAAACGTAAAGATTTTTCGCCATTCCAATTCTGTCCGGAGTAAGCGACATATAATTGACCGTGAGAAAAACTGAAATTTCCCAAGTTCACACCAGCAACACTTAGCGATTGGCCTTAAGTCTAATCGCATTTCACGTCGTTCGGGTGTTTCTACTACTCTTGACTGTTGATCCCTCAGCCGGTTTGATTTCAAACACACTTTTTCGTTTCGCGTCTGCCGTATTTCTTCCAATTACAGCTATATTCGGTGGCATTTTTGAATTGTTAAAAAGTAACCATAATTAAAATAATATTTTTTACTATTTATGAGGTTTTTATTATTTTCTAATTTGATTCTTTGACATGATCGACGCGATAACCATAAATGATAAAACTGAACAACAACAACTTTATCTTTAAGGAATCCTGGGACGGCCACAACTCTCTGTGTACACTGTATATAGAACAAAGGCTATTATAGTATGTCCATACGTATGCATATAAAAATGTGTAACTATTTAATAATTAAATAAATATTCAATGACAATAATATAATTATTATCATTTATATTAATAAGATTTAATAATCTATATATATATATATTTATAAAACAAAAATCGATTTCATGAATGGACCGAATGTGCCTAATGCATTGTTTTAATGGTCTAAAATCATCTTTGCATTATTGTCTTTCTAATGAAACCGGTTTAGGGCATATTGATTGGATGGTTTCAAAGTCTATAACGGACATAGGTAGAGACAATTTTTGTGTTTTATATATGTAGATTACACAATAGCGTACTCATTTCTTAATTATCCAGCTTATAATGTCCATATGTATTATGTACGTAATAACCCACATCATACTTGTTTCAGTGGTGTCTATTGATGTCCTTAAGGATATATTTACAGACTTGTGTAACGGTTGAAATCGATTCAATGATGATGCCATGATAACTTGTTATTGTAAATGCTGATACAGAAACTATAACTACGTCTGTAAAAAAGTCAATTGTATATCTGTGTGCCAAGAATTCAGTTTGAATAAAATATTAGATTTCTATTAAAAATTTATAGAAAATAAAATTTCAACATGAAACAAGGTCGCGGTGGTCAGCGGAGTAAAAAATGTAAGTATAAGTTTTTGAAGTCGTTGTTTAGATGTGTATACTCTGCGCACGTCAAGATGATGACCAGTCGTACAAGCAATATTACTTTCTTTACTGCGCCATTTGCCATAGTGGGTTGATAAGTATTTGTATACAGCTGTATAATGGGGACCAAATTTCTCGAATACCAATTAGAAGCCAACTGATCCAAAACAGATACTAAATCATCCATTACAGGATCATCATCTTACATGCGCCGAGTGTATACGCAGTGTTTAATAATTTGCTTCGGCAAAATTATTTAAAATAATCTCCGAAACATTATTATTATTTTATGTAGAGAGCTAAAAATTATCAATAATTTGTACTCTTGACATTTGTTTTATTTAATTTAACAATATTAATTAAATAAAAATAAATATTGATTTTATACATATCTTTAGCTACATGCAATAGACGAGGTGTAATGGCAAGTGTCACCAATGTCACTAGTCCAGCTGTCCAGTTGGCTACATCTCTTGTTGATGACAATATTGGTGGACCTGGAGTGTCAACGTCTTCTTGGAAACCTACAGGTGATCCATTCGGAATGGGAAATAGCTCTGTAGGATCTGTAAATAGCGCTTCATATCAACAAAGCGAATATCAATCTCCATCATTATTTCATCATCAAGGATCACCTGTTCCGGCAAACACTTATGGTAATAATACACCTCAACAGCAACATTATAGCCCATTGACTCCTGGCGGGGGTACGTTAACGCCAGTACCCGTTACACCAAATAGTCAACATGGAGTGGGCCAGTTTAATAATGGTAATAATTGTGGAAATGGTGCTCAAATTCCATTTGGATCGCCGTCTTCAGTAAGTTCTAGTGGTGGAGGATTTATTAGTGGAACTTCTGCTACAAATCGTCCAGAATCGGGTCCGTCACAGCAGGTTCCATTTGGAAATCAACAATTTTATGTTGGAAATGGCGTCGCATCATTTAACCAGCAACAGAGTAATCATGGTGCAGGAATGATGAATGCTATTGACAATGGTCCAGGCGGTGGTCGCGTAATCGTTGATCATCCATCGTAAGTAATATATTCGTATTATGAACATTTTTGAGAAAAAAAAAGTCAAAATTATAATTAACAACTACATTTAAACATTTTAATTTAATTTTTTTTTGAAATGTGTATTGTACAAAGAAAACGTTCTAGTTTTTATATATATATAAAAAAAAAAAAATACATAAATAATAGATATTTTAAATAGTTTATATATATTCACTAATGTTTATTTAAAAGATCTTGATTTCTTGAAATTAACTATAGTAAAAAATTATTTAAATAAGTAAATCCATTCTCAGTATTGTCATGTATACTCAGAGAATTAAAGTATCAATTAAATTAATATCATAGGTTATATGAATATCTAACATTAGATAATAATATTTATAACAGGTGTTTTCCGTCATCAATGGTTGGAGGTCGTCGAAGCTACGGAGCATATGGTGTGGGTGGGCCTCCCGGTAATTTACATAGTAATGTTTCCATAGGACACCATGGTGTCCCACCAGGTGGATCTTCTAATCTTGTTTCTCATCACGGTGTGCTATCAGGACCACTACTTCACTGTCATGGAAGTACAGGAGGCCCATCAAATCATAGTCACTCACATGTACAGCCTGATTATAGAATATTTGAGTTAAATAAAAGGCTACAAAACCGAAATGAAGTAATATGATTGAAACATTATATTTTTTTATTCATGTTTGTAATTTGATGTAGTTCATCAAAATTTATATTGTTATATTATTAAAATTATTTTTATTGTTATAGGACAGTGGTAATGTTTGGTGGGATCAATTTGCTACAGAATTTTTTGAAGATGATGCAACATTAACTTTAACATTTTGCCTAGAAGACGGACCCAAACGTTATTGTAAATATTATCCGTTGTGTATATTATGTTACAATTATAGTCATTAGCATGAAAATGATTGGTTATTGTCAATATTACTTACAAGTTACATGTTTGTATTTATGGGGGGGGGGGGGGTTAGAATAGGCAATTGCACTTTCTAGTGAAATGTAGAGGGCGGTAAATTTGTATGAATTTTTTTTGTGTTTAAAAATAGTTTAATAATTAAGTAAAATTTTTGTTTTTATTTATTCATTATTGTTGATGATTTTTTGGGTGAAATTTAATGGAAGGACGTTGTTTACTTTGGGAAATTAATTTTTATATGAACATCGGATTTTTTAATAACAATTACGACATTACGTAGAATGCAACACGTAACTGACATAGTTACTAATATTAATTTTACATTTTTATACATTGTTATTTCACTTAATTTCATATTATATGTTCATATATTAGAATATTTAATATTAATATTATTTAATAGTGTGTTTTATATTAGTATATAAAATACAAATAAAGGTATTTATAATATTTTAACACCCTCCCCCCTTTAATTCGCCACAAAAAAGGAACGGAATTTAAAAAATTGACTTGTGGCGTCAACATTTTAAATACGACCCAGATTACTTACCTTTTGGTCATAAATTCATGAAACAGTTTATTTATAACAAATAATATATACATTTAAAAAAAATTAATATATTGTACTCATAGTTTATCTAGATAAAATCTGGGTAAATAAAATCATTTAAGGGTAAATTTTATTATATTTTTTCATTGTTTATTATAAAAACTAAATTGGGTTTTTACCAATAATAAAGCATATTAATAATTAAATAATTCAAAATAAGGTGGGCTGTGATTTTGTTGTGTTTCGTATTCTTGACTGTATAATGTTTGTTACTACAGAATAATAATAATTTGATGTATTTATTTATTTTTTCACATAACAGCAATTGGACGAACATTGATACCAAGATATTTTAGATCAATTTTTGAAGGTGGTGTAACTGATTTGTATTATCATTTGAGAGCAAATTCCACGAAAGAATCATTTCAAAATACAAGTTTGACATTAGATTGTCATCATTGTACTATGATTACAACCCACTATACTTCAAATTCTGGTTGTGGTGTATCATCTCTGCCAGGATCTGTAAACTGCATACCATCTTTAAATGGTAACATTACAAACATACAAAAACCGCTGGGATCTCAAGGAGGATCACAATCTTCTCAACATTCGGGTACCTATATTGTGTTTATTTTAAGATTAAATTATTGAATTTTATTTTTATTTAATGAAAATACGATAAAAAAATTAACTTGTGTCATATATTATAAAAAATATTCTATTTATTTTTTTGTAACAAAATTAAGTATATAAAATTCTGGTTTAAAGAACGTAATTAAATATATAATATATGTATAATGGTCACTTGGACTTTTTCTAAACAATTTAAAACCTTCCAGAACAGCTCTCAACATTAAGTGTTTAGGAAGAAGTAAACCAAAAACTGAATATATCTTTTTTTTACATTGTGCTGTCTTTGGATTTAAAAAGAAACCCTCCCTTTATGCTTGATTATAAATTTTTGTTATTATTATTACAATATGTTGAACTTGGTTTATGGAAATGATTTAGGAGTGATATCACCAGTTTTCACAAGAGTTTGTACAGAGGGACGTTTGACGTTGGAATTTACGTACGATGATATGATGAGAATACGGTCATGGAATCTCGCTGTTAGACAACATAAAGAACTAGTATTGAGATCTACTGCAGCTGCTGCAGTAATAGCTATCTTGCAACAGGGACCTGTTAGTAATAGTGAAAATGGTCTATCACCGCCAAGCGCAGAAATTCTTCATCAGCAAGTAGCTAAAAATATTACAAGACAGGGAATTACTAATTCAACACTTAATTACCTAAGAGTAAGCATTAGTCTTATAGAAATATCAAATAAAAATTGATTAATATACAAAAAAATTAATGTTTAAAAATAAAATGATTACTAAAACAAAATAATTAATAAATGTGTTATAATTTTTTTATATGTAAGAAGTGATCTCTTTAATTTCAAATTGAATGTGTTTGAATAGCTTTGCGTCATATTGGAACCAATGCAAGAGTTAATGTCACGCCACAAAGCTTATGCTCTCAGTCCTAGAGATTGTTTAAAAACTACATTATTTCAAAAATGGCAGCGCATGATTGCCCCACCAGGTATTAATATGCTATTTATTATTGTCTATTGACACTTGTGTAATGTGATTTAGAATAGATTTTAATCAATTTAATGATAATAACATAAAAATATAGGGCTCAAAAGAACGCCGGATTTTAATCTGCTGTTATAAATCAAATTTACTTCTGTAAAAAAAAAAAAAAAAATGTAGCAAGATAATTTTTATCCAAGTAATCACTTAAGCAACATTCACACCATAGAGTGTATAGTTCTATGACTATACATTTGAAAGCAATGATAAATCATTGCATTCGATAAAACGATTCTGAATGGAACTTCAGTGTAATACACTGTTGAAAATTTTGAAATGGTTATAAAAAGAAATTGTGGTTTAGCAATTTTCAAGATTTTCTTAATAATATACATTTATCATCTAACCTAACCTGACGAATAGTTGTGTGCTTTCATTATTTCATATATCTCATAAATATTATAATAAAATTTGATAAAAAAAAAATTGTATTACAAATCAACCGTTTTGGTATTTTGTGTATTTGCGTAGAATCGCAGAGGCCAGCTAACAAACGACGGAAGCGTAAAGGCAGTAATTCAGGATCAAATGTGCCTCCAAATACTTCTAATAGTGTTGGACCTACAACTGCATCAAAGAAACGTAGTCCAGGCCCAAATGGAGGTGGGCCTACTAATAGTGGTTTCAACCTTGTATCTCAGGTATAAAAAACCGTGAAACATTTTCAAGATAAATTGTACTTGAATTTATTTGTTTATATATATATATATATATATATATATATATATATATATATATAATCATTCTGCATAAAATATAAATTACTTCATTTAGAGTTAAATATGGAATTTAAATGTTTTTTTGGCGAATATGAAGAAATTATATTTTTAAGTGTGAGCATTTGTCAGACAATATTTTACTAAAAGTAAAATATTGTCTGACAAATAAGTTACAGCTATTTAAATTTTATCTCAAAATTAACAATGTAATATTTGTTTAGATAATATTGTTTTTTTTTTTTTTTGTCTTTTTTTAACTTTACATTTTGCTCGCTTTATAATCCAGGTCATTGGAAAATGATTTTAATTGTATTGTTTTGTAATTCAAATAGGACGTTATGGTAGTTGGAGAACCATCATTAATGGGCGGTGAATTTGGTGATGAAGACGAACGTTTAATCACACGATTAGAAAATACGCAATACGATGCATCATCTTCAAACTCAGTTACGGCATCGGTAATGGGAATTCCTGGCGCGTCAGGATCTGTTAGTTCAGTTGGTGGTAATGATAATATGCCACTTGGATCAAGTAGCATGTTGAATGGTGAACAATTGTTTTCTGGGACTAATGATTGTAGTAATGATCCGGGAATACCAACTAGTAGTGGGAATGTTTTACAGTCAAATTCTAATGGCCTTCAACAACAACAAAATTGGACAACTACTAGTGGACTTTCGAATAATAATAATAGTGGTCCAAATACTAATAATAATGGTCAACAAGGAAATAATCCCGTGACTGTTGGTTCTGTTAGTGGAGGAAATGTTGGAAATAGTGGGCCCCCCCCGTGCAGTTCAAATAGCATTGTTGATTCTATATCTTCTGGCGGTATAGACAAAAAGTCACCGGCTTCTGCCTGTATTCAACAACACTGAGATTGGCAAGAATTACTTCGTTGAAATATATGCTATATAATCAAGAAATTGATTTATTGTAAATATGGTGTAAATATAATTAAATTATTTCATTTGTTTCCATTTGTAAAATACATTGACGAAATTTCTTACACTGGTTGATGGAAATTAATTTTTAGAATTTTTATAGCAATTTTATCTACTATATTATTATTATTATTATTATTATTATTATTATTATTATTGCTGTATTATTTATATTAATTATAGTTAATTTTATTATTATCTATAAAATTGTGTGTGTGTACATATTATAATATGGTGTAAAAAAAAATACTATTACATTTTATTTACTTAAGGTTGTATTTCTAATTAGATTTATTCTATTTTATTATAATATAATAATAATAATAATAATAATAATAATATTATCATCATTCAACATATAATATGTAAATCACAAGAAAAAAACATGTTTATTTCTATTAATGGGTTTTATAATGTATTAAAATTATATTAACAATTATTATAATATTGTATAATTATGATCGAGACCAAATGTATGTACTTTGTTTTTGATTTGTCAACAATAATAAATAAAACTATAATATAAATGTTTAGTTTCATATTTTTATTATTTTTAAGCTAATTCAGATTTCTGATATTTTAGATATTATATTCAAATATATTTCAGTTTCAGCAATTACACCAATGGAAAAAGACGTGGATTAAAAAGTATATTTTGCACGGTTTATTACCATGGAGTAAATTCTACTAATTCTACTAACTAGATGAATTATCCGGCTTCACATGGAACATACTTGGCTGGGGCATAATTTTTAATGGATCACACATTATTTTAAATCCACGTAATATATATAATTTGTATAATTCAACTTGATTTATATTTACAAAAGATTATATACACATTATTATTAACTAAATAGTGGACCCAACAGACATCCTGTTCAAAAAAACTGTAAACCTGATCGTGTAAGTGTATTTACTATAAACTTAAAACTATGTTATATAGCACGAAAAGAAAAAAGTCAAATCATTTTTATGATGGGTATATATTTTTTTAATGTATAAAAAATAAATATTTAAACATCTTAATATTAGTAGGTTTAATTTTTTTTTTTTTATGTTAATGCGATTTGGTGAACAATATTTTTAGTTAATCCCTGAGGGGTATAAACGAACAAACCCCAAGCTTTTCCAACCCTCAAATGGGCAACATATAATTGGCCATGCAAAAAGTATGGGTTTTCTAGATGCAACCAGCCACAAATTGACATTGTTTGGCCTTGTAACTTATTAATAGTCATTGCAAATGCCAAACGAATTGGAAATTACAAACATTTGAATGGATTGGGCGAGTCTAAAGAGATCATTGGGGATCTGTGGTATAAGAAGAACATTTTCACTTTGAAACTTGCCGTTTAAAATAGTAGCTTCTAAAACATTTACCATGATTTTTTTTTATGACTAATTGCTTACAATTAAATAGTTTTGGTGTATTCAAATTTCGAAGCAAAATGGTTTTTTTAAACACGACAATAATTCACCATCAATAAATACATGTCAAGTATGAATAATAATGATTAATTGTGTAAACAAAATTAAAGATAATTTAAAAAATCCTAAACAAATAAATAATGCAACTAATTATTGTAGTATAAATTATCAGAATATTATATCAGAAAAATTCGCAAAAATTTTAAATAATAATGTAAATAATATAAAGGTTGCATTTAATATTAATAATAATTTAATCAAGCAAATAAATTATAAAGTAAAACAACTTCCAAATAATAATTTTAATAAATTTAATTTTCCTGGCATTTATAAACTAAAATGTAGTTGTGATAAATTTTATGTTGGTAAAACGAATAGAAACTTTAATACAAGATATAAAGAACACATTTCTGAAATAAGATTAAAAAAATCTAATCCAAATTCAAATTTTGCAAAACTCATTTTAGAAAATCATCATTTTGTTACTTTTAATATAGATAATGACTTAGACATTTTAAATGTACAACATAATATTTATATCAACTCTGTTTTGGAAGAATTATATATTTATAAAGAAATTAAACAAAATAAATTTAAAAATATTATAAATGTACAAACAGATTATAAAAATAACATTTTATTTAAATATATATTAGACAATATTAGTATCATGCCATAGGTCTTTTCATCATATACATAATTTCTCTGCTATTTAGTATATAATATTTTATTATATAATTTTTTATTTTAAGCTCCTTGTCTTTTTATTGTAATATTCATTGTTTTCTCTATGTATTTTTTTTCGCTCAATCAATTTCATTTATTATATTTTTCTGTTGTTGTATTTTTTTAATTTACCTGATGATGACTTTTTGTCGAAACCGGTAGTAATAAATATCTTATACGTCATTCTTCTTTTATTTAATTTAATACTCATTGGCTTTTTTCTTTTTTTATATTTAAATATACATTTTGATATACATGTGTATATTTGTATATTTTATACATTTTTTTTATTTATTATCACGAGTATTAACTTATAATTTTTTTTTTTGTTTCTATCTTTTTGATTATTTATTTTTACAAATTCTTTTGATTTTTATTTTTAATTTTGTAAATTCCTCTTCGTTTTTACTACTTTGTTATTTTAATATGTGGAAAATATTCGGTTTTTAATATTATAATTTATTACATTATTAAAAATTCAAATAAATGGTTTGGTCCAAATATTTTTTAGACAATAAAATGCATTAGAAAAAAAACACATCAGTAGTGTTCACCATAAAAAACGTGCCTTCATAAATTTCACATCCGTGATATAACATTAAAAATGTACAACTGAACGAGTACTTAATGTTATATAAAATTGATAGGTAAAAAAAAACGGTTTGAATTTTTTGATTTTGTAAAATAATTTTACATCAAAAACTTCCGTATTAAAATATAAAATGTATTTTTTTTTTTCAATAATTTTAATTGTCAATAATAGTCAATTTTTATTGTTACGACTTGTATTATTATTATTATTATTGAATTAATTTATTCCAGTTGATTTATTTTTTTTCATTAAATTGCCTATAGATTCGTATTGGCGACTCAATATTGTAAAGACCTTACAAAGGGATACAAAAAGGTTTTTGTGTAGGACAAGGAGATAATATATTTAATGTAAAGCAAAACAAATTTTCAAAGTAAATCTTTCTTTATTGAAATTATTATAATACACACACAGTTATATATATATAACATGATGTGGTTATCAACTTACAAAATATTATTATTATTATTATATGATGTATATTATGTACCAATATGAGTGTTATTACACATGTAAAATAATATAGGCATTAATAAAAATTATTTATATGTATTTTATACATATAAATATTTCCATATTATTTATATTAATTAGTATTTAAAAAAAAAAATAATTTCCACATATGGAAATTATGTCCTTACAATACAATATATTATTTTCGGGGCAGCATAATAATTGAACAGAGGGAATATTTGAAACGGTGGAAATACATTAAAAAAAAAACCCCGATTTCAGATACTATTTAATATTATTATGGCACAGCATACAGGTTAAATAAAAACAATATAATAAACTTTTATCTAAGTCCTATTGATTTCATTATGGGAACACATAAAACTTGGCATTCGCGATGTACGAATTTGTTAGTCTATAAATATTTGTACTAAAACATTTATAAAACAAAAAAAAATAAAAACCAAAGCAAAATAATAATCTATCATTAACAAAAAAAATCTGTAATATAATTTTAAACGAAAAAAGAAAAACTGCTATAAATTTTAAATTAATATTTGTATTTATAAAATGAAAATGTGATATATATATATGTATATATATATATAAATCAATAGGTTAAAACACTTTCTTAGACTATTTCAGATGATAACAATTCTATATTTTTCTATATGTTTAAGTATTTCCATTTTCTCATATAACCAACGCAGTTGAAAATCTGTAGTACATCAGAGAGAAATAAATCGGTTGAAAATACTAGTTGAAATAGTCAGAGAACGGTAAAAGTAAAAAAAAAAATATATATATATATACATATACATATATGTGTATGTATATAACAACTGCGTTGATAACAGTGCAAACTTACAGAGGTCATAATAATTTATATGTATATTTGGATTACACTTTTTTTTCTGTAATATATTTCTCATTAAACATGTCGAATCGAATACAAGTGTAATTCCAAATTGTACATATATATTTATATATTATAAGTAATATAATCGTACACGCGAGTTTAAATATATTTTATTATTTACTATTCGTTCGTATGAACGTCTATATTCTAACATAATATTATTTTATAAAGTGGCCAACAAACGGCCGAGATTTTGGCGGCGGCGGACTTTATTTTCATCCGCTTCTAATTCACAGAGAGTTTGTATCTACTAAAATAAAACATGGCAATATTGTTACTACGGAATATATTAAAATAGGAGAAAAAATAAAGAAAAGACGTGCAAAATTAATGAAATCGACTTTAAAGGTACACACGCGCGCGTGCGATTGAATGTTTTAAAATGTTAAGGTTACGTTTTTTTTTCTTATAATCGTTTTTGTCTTTTATGTCCCGGGGACACCAATGAATGCATGACATAACGAAACCGCTGTACAAACGACGAAGAGCAGAGGAAATACAAATTCGTCTTGGACCGCCGCCGCGGATTTGAATGGCCAACAGTGTGAGAAGACTCTGAGGATTTCTTTAATGTTTTTCCTCATACATTTCTCCAATAGAGTATATGCATATTATATCTTATATACTAGGGAAAGAAAAGGAATGAAACCGTTTGGGGAAGGGGCGTACATAATATAAAACAACAGTGTATACACGTTGTACCATACTTAAAAAAAAAGAACTCTTAAAATTAACAAAAAGAATAATAATATTAATAAAAAATCGTCTTGTATAATTAATGTAGAAAAAACGAGTTAAAATGAATTTATTTATATAAATTGTGCGTCGATTTTGGATTTTTTTCGTGTGTACCAGCTGGGTACAATACACCATTAAAGAAAAAAAAAAATTATAACTTTTATTATTAGAACACGGGGTGCTCAGTCCGATAATACTTAAAACTGATGAAATAATAATGTTATTGCAGAAAAAGGGACGAGGTTAATTGAAGGGGAAGGGAGAATTTAAAAACAAAATTTCGAAAATATATTATATAAACACACGTTATGTGTGTGTGTGTGTGTATACGGAAATATGTTAGTGGGAATTTTACTTTGAAATTGTAGTTTTACATATGTGTGTACAAAATAATAGTGTAAAGGAGAAAAAAAAAATGAAATGAAATATCGACTATCGACGCAAAAACAAAAATAAAATAAACATTAATAACACGCCTGTAATGAATGTAACCACCAGTAGGTCGAAAATTCGCCTAAATCGTAGTATATTACGCGATAATTTTTTTTTTTATGCGATAAAAGACTCAAAAAAAGTTGGTGTTTTTTTTAATCTTAAGGATCTGCAATTATTAATCAGGTAGGTTTATCGTATTATAATAAATTGGAATCTAGTTTTATTCTTTTAATATGTTTCAATTGAATTTTAACGTCGCTATTTTATATACGACAGAACGAATATAATATACGACATACGTATATTATAACAACGAAGACATTGAAATGTCTTACGATGTTTGTGTGGTACATTGCAAGTTATTAAAAATATATAATATTATTTAGGCGACCGATGATATTTATATAAACAAAAAACACTGGGGCAGTTAATATTTTTTCTTTTAAATTCTTTTTTTTTTTTGTATAAAATAACAAGACTACTATAATACTCGGTCAGCATGCTATATATATATATATATATATGTATATAATCTGGAGCTGCTGTTACCAGTTCAGAGGAGTAATATAATAAATATTATATATATATATATATATATATTTGTATACGGAAACACAAAGCGTACTATATTGCCTTCCCCATTAAAAAAAAAAAAAAAAAAAATAATAATCACCTTAAAACCTAATCTTAAGCCGAAGCTAATGTATATTATTGAAATAATAAACTGTGATAGTCTAAAATCTAAAAAAAATATGCAAAAGGTGTATATATATATATATATATATATAATTTATGAATTATTACCGAATATATATATATATAAATGGGAGCGTACAAAGTAAATATAATAATATAAGACATATCCTTTGAATAATTTTGTTGTTATAAAAGTGTGTATACAGTATATATATATATATATATATATAATGTAATAGTATGTTTTTTTGTTTGTTTTGTAATTCTGTTGTTGTTAAGTCGACGACTTAAATCCAGCAGTCGTTCATGTCGAACTCGGCAGTCTTATCGAATGGTTTTTCGCACATTTGGAACATGTTCATGCGCTGTTTCTTGTGGTTGTCGACGATCTCCTCGATTTGCTCTTGACATGTCTTGATAACCTCCTGGAGAAACAAATGATCGGATTAAAAATAAAAACTCTCCTCCCGAATCGTATCGATACGTCCAGTTTACACGCACACACGTGCGCGTGTATAAGAAATACGGAAATAAAACATTTGTGGATGAAACACGAGAAAAAAATTATACGGACGTTTCAAACCGCGCGAATTTCGCGTATTATACGGGGGGGGGGGGTGTGTGTTTTATTTTTGACAATTCTTTTTAGCATTATATATTTAATAAAAATTAAAATAATAAAAAATCACGTATTTATTATTTCTACTTTCTTTTATTTTACGCGAGAGATATTTTTTGGTGTAAATAAAAATGTTTCAGCGACTTCTTTTACAACGACAACGCGCGCGATACGACTTACTTTTGGTGCTCCGATGATGTTATGGAGTTTGGTGAACAGGTCATACTTATAAATGGCCGCGTATTCCAATCCGTTCAAAGCGGCTGCGAGGCTGGCTCCAGCGATCACGCTAGGCACATATGAGCAAAACTTATAGTCTGAAACATATAACACACGGTGTCGGATAAATACAAAAATGCATATATATATATATATAAATATGTTTTTTTTTAGTACGAGATTGTCGTCGAACAATTACAAACAAGAAAATAATAATAATAATAATAATAATAATAATAATAATAATAATAATAGATGGGGCAGATGATTCGATATTGTGTTGTTTTTATATATACATTTTGTAGAATTCATTGAAAATTTTTTCGTAAACGAGTCTTAAATAATTTACGAGTTATATAACACTATAGTTATAGATAATCTCATATCTATATATATATAGTGTCATAATTAAAACTGAAGAGTTTGTATGTACGTGCTTGATCTCTGGGACTACCGATGGAATTTGAAAAATTCTTTTCGTATTTGATAGTCCAGTTCTCGAGAAAGGATATATAATAATAGGCTATTTATTTAATTAACAACAAGCTACACGTTATGACGATCTTTTTCGGAGCCGAGCAAAAAGGAGTCGGAAAGAACGGCGATGCAAAGCGGCGAGGGATCGGAAACGTCCACACAATTGATCAAGTTTTAAAAAATCGGTGAAGTTATATTCGTCAATTCGTATATATGTTACCACATAAGCTGAGCTAAAAAGAAAAAATATAAACGTTATCATTGTTAATTATAATGTTTATTTTTCATAGGAATTTTATAAAATTAAGTGAATGAAAAAACTTTAAAGCAAGTTAAACGCGACAAGTGTGATGAACTGTGCTAAATACGATTAATAATAATAATAATATTATTATTATTACTACGTTGAAAATAATATAAAAATCAAAGTTAAATTTAAGACTTTTCTTAAAAAGAACATTCGTGTATTGCACATGAGAGGCGGGGCACTTTTTACGGGCAAACAAGTAAAGCTCTATATAATAATATAATATAAATGTAATACATTTGATCGTCGCCGAGAGAACAAATTTCTTTGTGTATGTACTATCGCAGAAGATTAAAAAAGGGGGGTCCGGGAGGGGGGATGAATTTTAATCTTTCGGCCTGAATTTAATCGCCTACAACTTCGCCGTCAAAGAGCTCTTCACCCCTCCTCCTCACCGTAACAAAAACGCGATAATAATAAAGAATAATAATTAGTAAAACGTATTATAATTGTTATGTGTCACGGCTCGTCGACAATAACATAGCCTTCTTTCATGGCCATTCTCTCTCGCCACGGATAACTGCTGATAATAATAATAACGTATTTTGTAATATATTAATATATATAATTGTTGCGCAATATATCAACCGCTCTTTCTGTTTGTGTACTCTCCTCCTCGTCCTCCGCGCATAATATTATTCGAGGGGCCCGTTTGAAAAAACCTGGGCGACCCAGAGGGTTTCGCTTTATTATTATTATTATTATTATTATTCAAAACGAAAACGTTTCGCGAGTTTTTTTTTCCGGAATTTATACACACATATTACACATAATAAATATTTTTTTAAGTGGAAAAATATAGGCGAAATATATAAGCAAGATAGGTGTGACGATAATATTGTATGAAAAAAAGTGCGCGCGAGATGGTGGTCAGGGGACACACGGGGAATTCGTGATATTTCGACTCGAGAGGCTATTTTTAACACGAGGTGGCGTGGTTTTTATTATTATTATTATTATTATTATTTTCAAGACTCGTTTTTACTCCATTTCACCACATCGGATAACGACGACGAAGAACGCGGCTTCGTCGTCGTGTCTGGTCGTATACACACACACACAACACCATACCGCGCACCGCATTGCACACACTGCGCGCGTACCGGACGACGGACGGTAGGTAACCCGGGGGCCAAAAGCAGTCCTTCGGTCGTTCTCCGTCACCGCCACCGACCGAAGCAGCCACACACACACACATCGTCTCTATACTACTTACTACTATTTTCTCTTTCTCTCTTACTCACTCGTACACGCACTAGGATATGCTCTGGTGGTCTAAAATCGTGTGTGTGTGTGTGTACGAGACGTTGTGCACACCATCACACATTCTTCTTCGTCGCGTCCTTTGTTTCGCTAACTCGATTTTTCTCCGCGCGCGCTCCATTCTATCTCTTACACACACACACACACACACGTCGTTCACTATATCGGGTTGGCTGGATGACGACGGTACGTGACTGCATTTTTGTATTAACGAAAAATAAATAAACACCGTTGAGAATATGACGTCGCGCGGCGGCGAAGGAAATATGTGGTGGTTGGCTTCTCAAATAAATCTTTGCGTACGCGGGGGGCATTTCGTAATACGCGGGGAAAGGAAATGATGAAAAACGACACGCAATAAATTTCCACCGTCCTGTGTAAGAGGTGACGACAATCGCCGGGACCCGGGCGGACTGTTAAGAGACATGTCCAAAAACAACGCGCGCATCCGTCTTTCAACCCCCAACTACGACGAGTGCGCGCGCGTGTAACCGACGACGACATCTCGATCGTCGTGTCGTCGTCACATAGATCACAATCTCGGTAGTACGTTACTATACTTACTACTCAGCGGCGGGGGGGATATGGGAGATAGATGCCCTCTCCTTGAATTTTTTTTTTTATAGTTTTTGATATTCTTATTTCGCCAATAAATACTTATTGTCAAAATATGATTTTACCTGGATAATCTAATAGAGGGGAAATAAATAAATATAAGACGCTTTATTTGTCACTATTATTTGTTTGGAAAAATAACGAGGTTTAATTTGTGCGCGCGTGTGTGTGTGCGTAATAATAACATATTATTAAGAAATGTGACGATGAGAGAGGGAGGAATGAGCGAAGCCCCTCTCATCATCACGTCAATAAAATATTTTTCAATACTTATCCCCCCCAATTGACAAAATCCTAAATAGGCCACCGACAGTCTACTTACGCACAATATATATATATATATATAACCGGATAGACTTCGAGACACACTTTTCTTTTACTGTAAAAACGCGTTGGATTTTTATCGTACGTACACGGGGGGTACGCAAATAATTGTTCGCAATGCAATTTCCGATTTTTTTTTTTACACTATTCTCGCGCCTTTCCCAAACTCGTTGTCCAAAGCACGAGCGTTTTACGCACGGAAAAAAAATATAGTTAAAATAACTGCATTCAAAGTTAAACTAACTATAATTTAAAGTTGTATATGTGACAACCATTTTTTTTTTAGTTACATTTGCCAAATAATTATGGTTAGATAATTGCCTAACTATATCGCGGGCACACCGCGTTCGGAACCGTCAACAAAAAAATACGGTGTTGAGAGTCCTTTGCAAAACAGTAATACGACGTCGTGTAAAAAAAAAAAAAAGCCCACGACGGGCATAGGCGTCGGCGGTCTCTCCCCTTCACCGTTCCGTTACGTCACGCCTTTGTAAAATCACAAACGAATAATATACCGCCGCCACCAGTCAGTCGGGGCACGCCGGCCAATCGTAAACGAAAGAATACAACAACCGCCGAAAAACTGTCAAGTCAGGGGGGAGACACACACAAAACACCCCACAATATACCGCCGCGTACCGGTTTGTTTCCATGACGTTGTTGTTGTTATTATTATTATTATTATTATATGCGTGTCAAAAGGATGTATAATAATATTATCGAAGGCGCCACAAAACTCGATCGTATTATTGTTATTCTATCATTACCACAATGGCGTTATACGCGTCGCGTACTGTCCACCACCGTCGGGCATTGTACATATAAGGCGCCGCCGCCGCCGCCGCGTCTATAATAAAACACATCATAACGTACACATACGAGAAGAAGCTTGTTCTCCCTTTCACGAGTGATTTTGAGGGAGTGGAGAGGACACGGACGATCGTCTTAAAAATTTCGAACGACGGGACGTTGAAAAGCAACGAAAATTCTATATACGCGGTCATCGATGTTACACACACACACAGGGAAGAAAGAAGAAAAATATTTATTATTATTATTTTTTTTTTTTATAATACACGCGTACACGGAGACGCATTCACGCGGTGTTCGTGTTTTTTATATTTTATAAGTTTAGTACACGCGCGTTAAAATATTATACGTGTACAAGTACAAGTATACGTTGTTTTAATATAGTGTCCGAAAATAATGTAATATATATATACTAAATATTAATATTATATTATATTTAGTGAATAGTGCGATCATTTTAACGTGTACGGAATTCATTATGAGAAGCGCGTATACACACACACGTACACACACTTTTATTGTAGGTTTTAAAATGTTTGACTAGTACATATGTACGGTATACATACTTTCTAGAATTTGATTATTCGACGTTTTGAATACACTAACAGTTTTTTTTTTTTTTTGGTCCGGGTTAAAACGAAAAAAAGACCTTGAGAGAGCGAACGAGACAAACGAACAAATGACTTTTATATCGTGTTATATAATAAATAAATATTATCCAAAAACAGTAATGTTTTTCTATAATATATTTGAGTAGATACGTTATAATATTATTACAATATAGTACTTACACGTGTACAATAATATATACACGGGATTCCTGTCACACACGTGATACGACATATGAGATGGCGAGAAGTAGCCACGCGCGTATTATTATTATATTTCTCATCTAATTCTTAATACGGTATTAGCTGCCACGGAGTTTTCGAAAACTCTGCCGATAAAACCAAAACGTTAAAATATTATTACCATTACTATTTTAAACAGTTACTGTACACGTATTGTAAAGGACAAAAAAAAAACGGACGATAAAAGTCCGACACACTGACATTGAGTTTAAACAAATAGAAACTCTCTCTCTCTACCATCCCTTTACCTAACCACCTCTACAACTCATTACATTTTACAGTCGTGCTTTATTCAAAAATGGTTAAATGACAACGAATAATAAAAAATAATTTTTAATATGAAAAAAAAGAAACTATACACGCATAAAAACTTTTTCATTGGCTTTTATATTGATTTTTTTTTTAAATAATAATAAAAATCTATATTTTAAATGCGTACGAATGAAAATTATCATAAAAGCTGAACGATTAAAACGATTGTACTATTATCCGTTACAATCAAGTCAATCATTGACGTGCATAAAACGATATGCCCGTGGACCGTAATAATGGATCGAGCAGCGATTAGACTTATTTAACATAAAAAAAAAGTGCGGTTTTTGTTTTTAAAACGTTGTAGGAGGATTTCGGCGATATTGAAAAATATAGAGTAACAACAAGTGACTCGTTATTTCTCTTTCTTGTAATAGTCAAAAAAAAAATAAATAAATAAATAAATAAATAATAATGCTGCAAAACGTATTGATTAATCGATTACTATTTTATAACATATAATACGCCGCGTGTGTAAATATATCTGTCGAGAATTCATTGCGTTTTAAAATCTGCGCAGTAATTGTTCTCGGCGATCCCGAGAGAAAACGCCGACGCCGAATGTACTTTTTTTTTATTTTTAAATTTTGTTTTCAAACACCGCGTAAAAAAAAAAACGTTGTGCATAGTAGTAGTAGTAGTGAGTAATAATGTATTACTACTCTGTGAGCAACATACATCTCAAAAAAGTACAACCGCCAGCTAATGAAATATATACGAAATGCAGCGACGATAATATATCATTATAGCGCAAGTACAATATATTATATCTATCGCGAGGAGAGTCTTGTTGTTTATTGTCGGTGCGCAATATTTTTTTTTTATATATACGGGCGTAAGAAAGAAAAAAAAACAAGCGAACGTTTACGGTGCGTGAAGAAGAATAAAATAAAATAAGAAAATTTTCATCTTTTTTTTTCTTCTTCTTCTCCTCCCTCCGGTCTCTTCTTTCGATAAAGACCTTGAAGGGATCGTACAATATATTATTATTATTATTTTACTCGATATACGCCGCAATAGCACTTTACACAAAGGTAATATTACAACAACAACAACAACAACAAACAACAGAGCTGGTGTAGTGCTGCGGCGGCGTGTGGATGGATATATACTGGCTGTTGGTAACCCCCGGACGACGTCTGGAATGTCCACAAAACCTGAACCCCGTTCAAGGACTATATAGAGGTTTTCGAACAATGCTGCCGCCGCCGCCGCCGCCACACCGAACCAACTACCACCACCACCATCGGTGTACGCGTCTCGGCTATTTTCAGAAGTCCTGCCACACGACGACGACGACGACGGCCTCTGCTCCTACCGTCTGGTCTGTGTCTGGCCTCCTCTCTCGTTCTCCACGATATATGTATACAATAGTAGATCGCATTCCGATTTATCGGTAATTGTAGCAGCAGCAGCACCGGTTGTACGTGTGTGTTCGGCACTTTTTTCTTATTATCGTCTTTAGCATAACGCGTATTTATCGGACCGCGATATAAGGAGAAGACTAGTTGTGCGTTGCCCCGTGGACTTTTTGCCGTCTCGCTACAGTGTTTAATTAATACTACTACTCTCATCGTCAGTGTGCCCGTCCAACAACTACTTATCCCACGAGCGCACATAATACACACAATACGACGACCCTGTCGGTCGAGAGACGCGCGTGTGTGCCGTACAGATCATCTCATATTGTTTTAATAACGCGCCCGGCGGCGATCGTTTCGTCGTTTCAACGTTCGTCGTTCCTAGGCGTAGACATAAACGGCGGTTATACCTGCAGCAGCAACGAAGACGAGACACGGCGGTTAATAAACTATATTTTATTCGAACGATACAGAAAAAAAAAAAAATGCTGAAAACGCTCGAATAATTTGCTTGAAAAGAGTCGACGTATTATTATTATTATTATTATTATTATACAACAAAATCGAGCTTCGTATAAGATTTAACGCGGAGAGAGCGAAACATAAAAAAAAAGCGTTAAAAATGAATCGGTTAAAAACATGCATTGACGATTCTATTAAATTACACACACACGCTTAAATCAAAAATTAATTTGAAAATAATTTTTCGTAAAAATAATTCTAACAAAATAAAAAATAAAAAATATACTCTTTTAAACTCGCCGTTTGTTGTGCGAAATAATTGACATTGTAATTGGAATTTTACGTGTCTATGTATAAGAGAAGGGAAGAAAAAGATCATAATCTAACGAAAACCGACATTTTATCGATATTAATTATACCGAATATACACACAGCAGAGGCGTATATTAAAAAAAAAAAACAATTTAGGGGAGGGGGGCGCTGAGTAAAATAACTGAGTAAAGAGTTATTTCTGAATTCGGATCCAAGATTAAATCTTAAACATTTAACAAGACTTACACAATTCTCAACCAATCATAGACAAGGCATAGATATTCAGTGTACAATTTTAATATTATAATTATTATTAATTACATCATCTAAATTTAGGATAATCTCGAGTCTTAGAAAATACATAATAAAAATGGAAATTGAAGAAATTCGACCAGAATCCTCATGAATCCACTTTTATTACGCTATTGTTTTGCTGTCTGCCACATAATCGAACTGTTTGAATTATTGGTTTAAGTTTTTCGCGATTTTTTAAAATTTCGTCGCTTCGTTCATTGTTTATAATCGAACCAATATATTACGTTGCTTTTAATCTAAAATAGCTTTTACGTTATCGGGGGTTAGGTAACGAATTTTTATGGTAATTATTTTTTGTTTTTTCGTGATTTCTGAACTCTTTTGATGAATATTTCGATTATGTCAAGGGTTTCGAAACGAGTTTGCCTAACTTCTCACGAGAACCCTGCTGACACCAGTCCCGACTTGAATTAAAAAACAATACACAATATTTTTTCAAAAAGGACCTTCTCTTAATTTTCAACAAGCCTATCATTTAAAGGTTTCGAGTCATTCGATTTGAAATTTTCTCCAGTAGTATTATAGGGAAAATCAAATTTACAACGAGAGGTATATATGTTTAAATATATATAGTCCGCAGCATCGCGTGTAACATTTTCACAACGACTGCAGTAGTAGTCGTTATACACACACACACGCACATGTATATAATAATATTATACACAATTCATTCATATATATAATATACACACAACCGACAGAGAGTTTTGCGGGAACGGCGGCGTTTAACGCAATCAGCATCATATGTGTCGTGTAACCGTCGCCGTCGTCGTCGTCGAGGCTTACCACCAACCATCACACGACGCCGTAAAATAAAAACACACACACACACACAGATGAGATAACGACGACACACCGTGTGACAGACAAAAAAAAAAAAAAATAATAAATAAGAAAAAAATAACCGTATCCGCCGCCACTGCTCCGCGCGATAACTCAACCGCCCCCGTGTGTGTATATCTCCGCTCTCCGTACGAGTCCGATCCGTACACACGTAATACACCGTTGATTGTTATTATTATTAAAAACACTTTTAATTAGGACCCGAATATCGATGCCCTAAAAAACTTAAAAAAAAATAAGTGCTCTTTAGAAATTTAGTTCACAATTTAAAAACATTAAAAAAAAAAAAAATTGAAAGTTGTTTAAATTCCTAAAAATATCAATTTTTTTGACTTAGTATTTTATTAATTACAATTAATATATTATATTTTCACATATTAAACAATTTATGTGATACTATTATTATTCATATGACGTATTTGGTATTTATTATTTGCAGTTATTCTTGATTTTTTTACGGTAAAACTGACATTTACGCACAAATTTCGAATTAAAAAAGTGGAAAAAAATATTGCGTAATAATAATAATAATAATAAAGAAACAGTTACATCGTGATTTTTCTGACGATTATTGAAGCACAGTTATAGAATAACATAAAAACATAAAAAAAAGATCTTAAAAATGGTCAAACAATGCTAAAAAACGTAAAATAAAAATTAATTATTTAGATTCGCACGTTATTGAATCACATATTAAAAATACGTTTATGTATTTTATATTTAATATCGTATATACTTATTTATATAAGCGGTACTATCGGTTCGTGGTGAACATATTATATTTTCATTCACGTGCGGAAGTTTGCTATGATCTCCGATTTTAGATCCGATGGGAAAATAGTGATTAAACAAAAAAACAACGAAGGAGACGGCTTTAAATACAGTATACATACGTACACACGGTGAAGAAAATCGACGATAGAATTATCGTCCGTGAAACGCGATCACGTTATATAATATCAGAAGAACTATGCTAAATAATATCGGACTACAGTTTAGACTGTTTTTTCTTCACCCACCCCCTCACGTTTTTAACACGTTTTAAACGCTTTATTTGGGATTTCGAATGGGAAGAAATTCGACACATTTTTGCACTGGTTTTTAATTAACGTTTAACAATTTTAATAGTAAACCCCCCCCCTCCCTTCGCATCGTTCTTCGATAAACACACACGCCTACGGAGATCGACTGGTCAGTGGTCAGACGTGTCTCGGAAGAGCGAAAAAAAAGAAAGGAAAAATAAAACAGACCGAAAAAAACACGCATACACAACAAACCGTATTGACCGCGTTGTGTTTGAACATTCAGCGCATTTCCACTATGTGTGTTTGTGTTATAGTTTTTTTTTTTTTTTTTACTGTTATACGATGCATATATAATATAAATAATAGGAAGCCCCCCAACACGGACACGCTGATACGACACGAAAATATTAAATATATAAAATAACTATATATAAATGTGTGTGTGTGTGCAGACGAGAAGAAGACACCACACACACTCGCGCATATGTTCAATCTGTCGGGTACAAAAATATTTCCCAAGACACTATTATTGTGTGTAAGAAACATATTATAAGACTGGAAAGACGCGTACCACCGCAGCAACAACACGTGTACTGTGTAATTCGTTTCATACGCGCACACTTACAGCGGGCGGGGGCAAAGAAAAACATCGGAGACGTATTTCAAAAATTATTATACTTAAAAAAAATAAAAAAAATACGAGTGTACACCGCCGCGCGTGTATATTTGTTATTATTATTTTTTTTTTTTGACTCTCGGTTTCTTTCCCTCGACTATCTCTCTCACAGTCTTCCACTTCGCCGCGACGCGTTCTTAACACGCGTTATCTATCCCCCGTGTATACGTATATACATATATAAATGAAAGAATCGCGCGGTTACGTTGACAAATGCGATAAAACCTCGTTTTTTCCCCCTTCATAAAAAAAAAACCCCATTAAGAAGAGAGAAAAAAATAAATAATACCCGTTCGTCGACGATCCACCAATAACGCGGCTTGGTATATATATATATATATATAATATTAAGTCCCATTCACTATTCGTGTCTGTACGAGGAGTAAGCGTTATATTACGACAGCGAGGGATGATTATTTGTATATATTATATTATAATACACACACAAATATAATAAATAGTATTAGTATAGTATATCACTTATATATATATATAATACCGTCTTATTTTTTTCGTTTCTCATGACAAAAAAAAACCCCCCTCAGTATGTGTGTGTGTGTGTCTGGATGAAAAATAATAATAATAAACCTCAGACAGCCCTTATTTTTGTTTAGATCCGTTTACACACACACACACGAGGGAATCGTACTGACCTTACGAACGGATCATGTAAAACAAATCGTCTCCATGGTGATGAGCGGGCGTTCGGGTGATCGCACAAGTAGTTTCCGGTTAAAAACACGTAAACACGATGACGACTAACACACACACACAAATCACATAAATAACGAAACATACGATTCGTACAACAACCACTTCGATCGTACATAAATACACGTATTATATATATACCCGCCGGGTATAACTATATTGTGTACGACTTTATTCGAAAGAAATCTCGTATTCCGAGTAAATTTATATAAGTATATATTTGGAAGAAGTAAAGAATACAAGTGACTTTTTTAAGGTTGACGTGAGCGCGTTTCACCGGGCAAGCACCGAGTTTAAATAAGAGAGAGAGAGAGAGTAAATAAAAAAAAAAATTTCGTATGATTTTCGGATGTAAAATTACATTATCAATTCAATAAGATATGTAATAAAGACGAATGAGCAGCTTGAGTGCGTGGTTGATACAGATTCAAGTATATAAGATCGGTAGTATAATAATAAGAACGAAATATAGATTTTTATTAAAAAAAAAAAAAAAAAAAAAAAACGGTAGTGAGGACGGCAATTTTGTACGGATATTTGTCGGATAGCGGACAGGAAAATGGAACGTAGAGGATGCGGGTGTATAAAGATGGAATTTAAGAAATTGCTAATTAATTAATTATTGTTTATTATATTTATTCCTGGATAACGCATAATATTATGTACATAATATAACAGTGCGGTGAATACGATAAAATACGATCTAAAAAAACCACACATCGTGAAAATATGTCGTACAATGTACGTATATTATATTCTGAAACATCTATACATTTCACACACGCACGTATTCGCGTTTATAAACTGGTTTACCTCTGTGAACAGCATCGTGGGGCTCTCGCAAATTCGAATAAGGTCAAGAGACGAACGACGCGTATATAAGTACCAAACCAAATATATATATATATATATATATATATATATATATATATATTACAACACTAATACCGGGCGTTACGAGATTTTTTTTCTTTTTATTATTATAATAAGTAATTAATAGAAAGGTTATATTGTGGTGCCCATGTATACTATAATTCCTTATGCCAGACGACTATTCTGTCAATGATTATATAATTTCGAACTCCAATAAATCATGTTTTTGTTGAATATACAATGTATGTAATCATAAACAAATTTGATCTTATATATATAAAAAAAAAAACAAAAACATTGTTTAAAAAGTAAACTAATATCATAATAGGTACATTATTCGGCAATTTATTATTCATATACTATTTTTATTTGCTACGGTTGGCTACAAAACTATCTGCAATCTACAACCCATCTACTTTCCCATATAACATACTCCAATTTCGATCATAAAGTAGTCGCTTCAAATGAACTATTCCTTCTTTCTTAACTGTATTGAATGATACTATACTCGTATAATAATTACTATAAATATATAATATACTTTCCTTTTAAATGTATTTATTATTTGAAAATTCGCTTAACGCGAAAGTAGTATAATATTAACGCGACGACGACGACGACAATAATGCAATTATTAATAATAATGACATGTTTAAAGACGACTCACCTCTAGCGCACATGCCGACGAAAGTGTTGCTGTGTTTGATCACAATGTCTTCGCAAGGTTTGGCTGTGTCCAAGTTCAGTCTTTTAAATATGTACCACAAAAAGTCATGAGCAGTGATGGCAGAAATGTCCCATTTCAACGTGTTCAACAACAGCAATTCCCATGACTGTAAGCCAAACAATAACGATTATTAATACTTCTCATTGTGTAATATACTTGTACATACGTGACATATAATAATAATAATAATCAATTAACGGAATAGAAAAAAATTAATACATTTGACTATATTTCAACACAAGGGTCGTGTGTTACGGTACATTATAATATGTATAATATATATACATATACATACATGCACACACGTTTTCCCATCGTCGTCGGCAACACAGAGCTATGAGAAACGTTTTTTTTTTCATCTCGTTCGACTTCACACACACACACATCGCCGGGTATCCACGCATAAATCAAATAAAGGGTTAGGTGAAGTTTTTTTTTCAAAGTCAATTATTATAATATATTAGGTGTACACATTACATAAATATATATGTAGTGCTCTTTTTGTTCAAACCGAAATAATATAATATATATATTTTTTTGATAATTATTTGTTTATTTTTTTTTATATATAATGGACATATTATAATATGTAACGAATATGTACGCATAGCGTACAGAAGATTTCCCTTTTTTTCCGATTAAAATATTTTTAATTTGTATTAGTTTTCAGACGAGATTTTTCTCGTGATTTTGTCATTAACGGGGATTGAAAGCGAGCATTTTCTCCCTTCGTCTTACACACACACACACACAACATAGCAAAATAGACGTTTTCTAATTCGAACGCGGACAGATCAATCTAGTAATGTCACGATAAGAAATTTGAAAACAAATTTAAATTCGTCGTAAATTTAATTATAATAGAATGACTTTTCCACTTAGTTTCGTTTCTTTTTCTATTTTATTTAAGATCTTACAAAATTAGTTATTAGCAATTCTTTTTCATTTCAAATTTGTATTCAATTGATTTTTAATAATTTATAAAAAATAAATTAGAAATGCGGAAAAGTCGATCTTGAATAGACTTCACGACGACGAATTCAAATCTGTTTTTAAGTTTCTTATTGCACCACTAGATCGATCGGTATGTTAGAAGTAGGAAACGCCTATTTTTCTATGTTTCGAATGTATGAAACGATGAAGTGAGAAAATGTCCGTTCTCTATTCGTTTAAACACACACACACAAAATAAATATATATATATATATAAGCTATTTACATATAATCTAATAATAATTTCGCGTCGTCCACATGTCGTACCGTGAAAATTAATCGAAAAGTTGCGATTAAGAACGCGCAAAAAATGTTTTGTAACGCGCCGACAACGCCCCCCGACCGAGCGCGCATACACGGCGTTCCGTATAGACAATTTAAGTGCTTTCGAGAGCCTATAGCGTTCGTGTTTTTAAAGAGATACCTTTTGAAGATCACTTTATCGTCTCAACAGTCATCGAAATTATCAATCATCACTGTTTTATATAATATATTATTTTATTTTATTAGATCGATGATCGCCGCATTTTTTTCTATACATATATACATATATATATAATAATATTACAAATATAATAACACATTAAAAATATTAAATAATTAAATAACGTAACAACAAACGGAAACGACGGTATGCGTACATTATAAACAATTGTAACGAATAACGAATTACTATTACGAATAAGAAACAAAAAATTACTTTAGTAGCACGCTGCAGTGACACAAAGTGATTAATTATCATCATAGCGACGTGGAATGGAATAGAAAGTCAAGTGAATAAAAAAAAAAAATCTGACATAATGTGTAGGGAGAGATTCTAGCATAAAGTAATTTTTTCATAAAAGTATATAACAATAAAATCCGCGTAATAGACAAATTATAAATGATTTTGCGGTTTGTACGTGAAAACATAAAAAAAAAAAACCTGTCACGGAAAAACGAAAATGTTGGCGGCGTTTGTCGAAATAACACGGTACGACAACAGACAGTCCGTGCTTCTTATGTACGTGCTGTATAATATAAATACACGAAATATTGTGTTTTCATATAAAAGTATTAAATTATATACCAGAACCCGACGATCCCCAACGTAGCTCCTCGACCTAATGATAAATCGAAATAACAATAATAATCCAGCCGACCCCGAGCAAAACGGTCGAGAAGATGAATATTTCAGATAACATTGTGTGTCCGTGACGCCTAACATTATTTTTTCTCCTTTCAACGGTGTGCGCCGCCGCAGACACAAACGACCGCGCTTCAGATGTAAACCCCGCCGACCGACCCGTTCCATCACAAAGAGGCACACACAGACCACCACAACCACCACACATTCTTCTCATCATTTCTCCGTCGTCCGATTCCGACTGATAGCAAGCATACCGAGTATAATAATAATAATAATAATAATAATAATAATAATAATAATAATAATAATAATAATAATAAATAATAGTATCTGCGTCATTGCGAAACGCAGATTTTGAATGGAAACTATAATAACATAGCAGCCGGTCCCTTCGAAATTATTTTCGGACAAAAATATATTTGGTCTCGTATATCGTAATCGTGTATTATTTATAACCATAAATACGATAATAAGGCAAAAGCAAGCATTTTTCTCAATTAGTGCTTTGTTGGATGGAGAATTTTTAGAATCTGAGGTGCGGCACGTGTTGTCGTTATGCGAGAATTAGATTATTGTTAGTGCAGCGAGTTGGCCCCTAATACGCTTGGTTGGCGCGTGCACAAATCGATTATTCGAACGGGTTTAAAACTGAAGACAAAAGAAAGTTATATAAAATTCAACCACTATTAATTGAAATACGAAATATTCGAACTCGTTGGCCTATTATCTGCGTTATACAAGAATATATTTTTTTGTTTTTCTGCGAGCAAGTGATTTTCTGTAACAAAGTGATTATAAAGAAGAAAATATTCGAAAAACGTTTTCACAATTATTACGTTTATCAAATTAAAAAACCAGTGTGTGTGTGTGTGTGTGTGTAACAACGCCGTACACGGTTTAAGATTTTTTTAGAAACTTTTCTTTTCGTCAAGGAAATTTTTTTATTTTATTTCCACAGTATACAATACGCGTAGATCTCAATTTTTTTCTTCGCGCGCTATATCAATCAGACGAGTAGGTTTTATGAATGGGAGGAAGTAAAAAAAAAAAAAAAATTCAACTGTTTACTCTTTTCTGTAAACACGAGTGGTCTCGGAATAAGGGTTTCAAAAACATTACGCGACATCCCACTTTTAATTTAACAAAAAAAGGTTTAGCTTGTTTCTAATGGTTCGACAACGACGTCCCAGTAAATATTCGGAAGGGATAAAAAAAAAAATCCAGTAACACTGTCTCGTCGAGCCGTTATAGTGTTTCCTACACCGTTTATGTCTAAATATTATTAATACTCGTCTTAGCCGCATTATGTGTATATTGTAGTATATAATATAATAAACATCAACACGTGTAAGATTATTTATTTCCGAGCTAACATTTGGAGACGAAAAAAAAACATAAAAAAAAAAAAAAAAAAAACATATCGCAGCTGGGACGAACGTTTTCGGCGTGAATTTGTTCGACTAAAATATATTCTAAAATCGTTTTAAAACGAGAAAAAGAAAATTAAAAACAAAAACTAATTCGAGGTATCGATTCTATTAGATCACAATGCGATGAAAAAAAAAATATATATATATATACAATCGACATTTTTGAAAATTCCAATAGTCGTTGAAATCAATGCTTCGGCGGTCCATTCGTGTTTGTCGTTTTTTTTTTTTAGCAGCTATTGCTCTTATTACTATTTGACAAACACAGTATTAAAAATGTTCGGTAAATTAAAAATTAATAACGTACACGTTATCATCTTCTAATATAATACAACACATAGTGTATATATAGATAAACGATTAATTGTAAGCGATAAATTATATAATTACTAAAACAAAAATCGAGCATTTTAAATAATATTCCAGTCGGCAATATCAAATTCAAATTTTTTTCTTTTGTTTAACGTCTTCTCCCCGAACGTTTTAATGATAACAACAATACGCTAATAATAAATTCGTGACAATTCTGTACGATTAGTAGAGAAAACAAAGAAAAAAGTCCGTTTTGTTTATTTTTTTTAAATCAGTAAGTTTTTTTTTTCTAGTCGAAATTAACGGTGATTTTTTTCTTTTTATCCCCTCGAAAAACCTAACAACATGCACGGCATCGCCGGTCGATTACCGAGGAAGACGCGCGCACACGCCCGCGGTTTGATTTTTAATTAAACACAATACGACGACGCCGAACACCACCCGTGTGTCCACCGTCCGTCTGCACGGACACTAAACCAACCCGGTGGTGTTCCATTCATCGGATGCGTGCACACTGTTGGTGTTTATGTATAACACGAATCAAACATTATATCTTACCTTCGTCGTGTTGTCGATGATCGACGTCTAGAATTCAAAAAAAAAAAGACACACACCGCCATTCAAGGTCGCGCTCATTCTCTTCACCGACATTATATATATAATAATAATAATATATACACGTGCGCGAGTAACCCTTTTCCTTTTAATAGTCTTGTCAGTCAAGAATATAATGCGCGCGGTCATCTCTCTCTCCATACACGTACATATATATATATATATACGTGTACGCGTCTTGTATATACGCGCCACCTGTATCACAACAACCACCAGACACAGCACATCATCATCAGTATCATCTCGGTGTTCGTCACCGCCGCCGCCAACCAGAAGAGAAAAAAAAAACCGTATAATACCGTATTAAAAATAACGACCGGTCGTCGAATTCCACGGTCAACGAAATCTATAATAATTTGAACGAGACCTGTAGCAGCAGCAGCAGCAGCATCGGCGACCGATCTCCACCGGGCGGATTACCGAATACCCCACACACAGGCGATAATATGATGCGCGCCACACAGCAGGTCGCGTTCCGTGCGCTCGCTGCTTACTTCTGCTGCTGCTGCTGTAGCCGACCGGTTCGGTAAAATAGAAAAACATCACCGCAGACACAACAGTCCGCGTGTGCACGGTGAAATATTGGGTGAATAACAATTAACGTACGCGTTTAAAACCCTAGGCATCCTGCGGTATAACAACAATTTAATTTCGACGAGAATTTCCCCAGTGGAGAAAAAAAAAGCAACGAAATGTGTTTTGAAAACACAATTAATAGTTACGATTAAGAGAGACCGTGCGTGGCCCAGGGGCGATCGCCCCCCCCCCTAGATACTTGTGTATGTACCTATATCTACTGACAACTAAAATTAATCGAACTAAAACTAAAATGTCATAAAACATTTTTTTATTTAAAACTTATTATTTTTATATAATTTTTCGATAATTCTAAGTTGGCAACAGATTCGACGGGCCGTTTTTCTATTCGCCCCCCCCTAAGGGATGAAGTAAATACGCCCATGGCGTGGCCTGTGTGTGTGAGGGGCGGGCCCGATGTTTGTAAGAGAAGACGGGCTCTGGTGTAAATAACTGTTCGTTGAATTTATTATACGACAGGGGGGAAAAATACTGTCTGCGCGCGCCTATATAATAAAATAATAACGCGGAACAAATGAAATTAAAAAAAAAAAAAAAAAAAAAATTATAATTAAACTACATTTATTCTGTGGTTGTAATGATGTATAAGCGGTAATTGTGGTTATGATTGCGCGTACCAGCCGATTAGTCTTTTCTAATATCCATTTTAATGTACAAAAACGAACAGGATTTCGCATAAAACCGCCACCGCCTTCCCCGGGCAAAATACCTGTAATTTTCAGCATGACACGTAGAATTCTCTGAAGAAGTGTGTGCGTGCGTGTATGGGAGGAGGAGTGGTCGAATTCCAGCGAAAAATCACTTATTTTAAATTCGATAATCTAACGATTATCGCGTTATATTAAAAAAAATATATATATATTTAAAATGTTTATATATATATATTATATACACACGCGATCCACTCACTTTATATTTATTAATTCTTAATAGTGAGACGTCGTCTTTTGAACGATGTTAAAATTCGAAATAATAATTCTTATTAACAACGACTATATAGAATCGATAATTATTAGAGCTCGGATTTCGACGCATACGAATTAATTTTTTTCTGAAATCTGACATTTCTAAGATAAAAAAAATGCGTTTTAAGCACACACTGTTTTGTTCTAACGACGGACTTTTTTTCAGAAATTTTATACGTTTCTCGAAGTTACTGTTGACGTTTTACGTTGTTTTTTTTTATAGGTTTAAATCGTTTCCCTATAGAGTACGAAATAAAAATTCACTCGAGATTGAAATATTGACATATTTCAATTTCGTACTGAAACAACATATATCAGGTGGTAATCATCCGGTTTCAAAAACAAATCAATAATCTCGTACACAATAATTATGTACAAATACAAATATACGTTTCAAACACTATTTCTCCAACGTTGTCATATTTCCCAATCGACGTTTCTCTCTCTCTCTTTTTTTTTTGACAATAATCTACATTTTTTTTTTCGTATATATAAAAGGAAAATGTCACTGGCTGATGCTATCGACCGAATACAACAACAACTGCTCGAACCGCTAGACGCGGATCGGGCTGAAATTCGGCACACAGATTATAAACCAATTATGTGTAACGCAGGTATTCGTTAAGAAAGGATTTTTGAAAATTCTATCCCTTTAAAGAGAGGTTAATAAATAAACAGGGATTAGAAATTTGTATGAAATACACGGTTGTACGGGAAAAATACTGTGGTGAACAACAATTCCGACGACGGTCGTGTTTCGTAAACGTGCTGTAGCCGTTGCTGACTATTATTCCGTATCTCCCGCATTGATTGACACCATCAACTACTACAACTATTCGTACACGACGGACAATATTACAACACATTTACACAACTCATACCGTGCAAAACACTGTTCACGAGCGAAGCCGGATAATTCAGCTAGTTAAATAAATGGGGGTAACTCTATACTATCGCATTATTATTATTATTATTATTGATGTTTGACGGGCGGACCTCCTTCTACACCTTCTGTGTGTACAACAACTCGTCAATTTTTCAAGAAAAAAAAACGCGTAAACACACGAACGACATACGAGAAGTGTTTTTGCTTTTGCTTACTCTGTATGGGTGTGTTTATACAGCAGCAGCAAAAGAAAAAGAAAAAAAAAGTTTACCCGACCCTGAATACCGGCAGGGTACGCTGAAAATCGAAAACCACCAATGTTATCCATCTCATATGTGCGTTGCAGTGTAAACACGTCCGCGGCGGACGAAGGAAAAGGAGGGTTTGTTTGGAATGTGCTCGGTCATATTATTATGATTATTATTGTTATTATTATTATTGTGCGCGCGCACGGTATAGGCGCAGGGGGAGTGGGGTAGTAGTGGTATAGAGTAATATCTTTTGGATTTTTGGTCGAAAAACCACCACAGACGATCGCGACGACGACGGAATGGTGTGCGCGTCGTACGTAATATTATTAAAACGGGGTAAAAATAGGGGAGGAGAATAGAGAGGTGACGGAGGCGATTTTTTTTTCAAAGGGAAAAATATACGTTTAGTTCAGAGAACGTGATCGGGACGGGCGCGTACAACACAATCGAACCGTGCACGGGGAGCAGAGAGCGTATATTTATAAATGAGGAATGTGGTTATTTCGGTCGGCGGTGTAAGTAGTTACCGATGTAAGTAGTAATACCCGGTGTGTCGGTTTTTTTTATTATTATTATTTTATCCGGATAAGAGAACACGCAGTCGCGTATTTACGAGGAAGAGACGTGCCTGCTGCTGCTGCTGCTGCTGTAAGTCTCTCGTTATGTTCGAGGGATTATTTAATACGCGGACGAGACGGGAGGGAGAAACGAAAATAATAATCGCTATCACCGTCATCGGAGTCGCAGCGCGCATTGATATTATTAGTATTAATACGCGTATATCGAAGGTGGTTTTTTTTCGGACGATAGGGGGTGACAAGGGAGACTTCTTGGCACATCCACACATCATTCGTTCCTCGCGTTATATATTTTATAACGGGGGGAGGAAGGAAACAACAACAGTCGAAAGATTATGACTAGGCGCGCGCGTCTTTCTCACACAACACGTATCGTGTATATAATATAATAAATAAAACGAAAAACGAGTTTCTCTCCTCGCCCCGTCGGCATCTCCCTTTTTTTTTTAATCCAACCGCTAAGAATTTCAAAAAAAGAAAAAGTAAATTAAAAAAATACGCCACCGCCGACGACGACACACACACACACACGTTTGCGTTCGACATTACAAATCCTATCGTCCCCTATCGCCGTGAGCAGACGACGGCGCACGAGAACGAGAGGCTGCTGGCTAACGACGATTACCGAGTGTGTAAACATTATAATAATATAAAATGTTTGTTGTTCACGGAAACACGCGCACGCGACGTCGTAATACGTATTAATTTTCTATTACTCGTGCACGTAAAATAAACGGGGTCCGCCGAATGTACTGTGTATATATGCTCTGCTACAAACGTCGTCGTCGTCGTCGTAGTAGTAGTGATTTTCAATTCATTGGATTGTCAAATGGAAAAAACTCGTTACGCTCTTGATGGCGGCCCGTACACGCGGCTTTTTTTTTTTTGGTAAAATAAATTATACAAAACGGGCTTTACACACACACACACACACACATATGAATAAGATGGCGTGTGCGTTTTATATATTTATATTTGTGATACACACAGACACTGTTCGTCGAGACGAATGGATACGACGACGACGGTTTGCTGCTGGTGACGACAAACGGTGAGCAGCGGATTTTTTTTTTTTTTTTGTTCCAAAAGTCCGTGGCCGGCATTTCATACATATTATATTATACGTATTTAGTAGATAACCGGAGTTTAATTTAACTTCGTATTATTAATTCGAAAAAACAAAACGAGTAAAAAATCAATTTTCAAATATAAAGTTGTGCAGCGTACGGCGGTCTATTAAAAAAAAATCAACGAAATTTTCATTTAATTTCGAAATTTATTCGATTCGTTATAATAATACTCTTCTTCTTCTCTCTCCGGCAAACAGATCTTGTGCGCGCGCGTACCGCTTTTATATTATTCAGCCGCCGCCGTCGCCTGTCCAACCTTGTACACAAAACACAACAATGCGCGCGCGCCGCGTAGTGCCGCGGAGTCTGCCCGTCGCCCCGCCCCTTTCCCTTCCACGCCACCCCACCACCACCCGTAACCGGTCATATGGTTTTGTATACACTCGGCGTCGCGTCGTACAAGTGCCGCACGACGACCGACGTGCGTGCGTACGTGCATTACTATTGGAATGCGTTTCATTCATAAAATTTATCTGACAGCCGCCGCGCATACACCCCGCGTGGCGGCGGCGGCCCGACACAATCGTTCCCCCCTCTTCCCCATCAAAGCCCCCACCATCAACCTGTAGCTCGCCGGCAGCTAAAAAAAACCGTTTACACGACCGAATAATATATAGAAGAAAATAATAATAATAATAATAATAATAATACGCTCGCTATATAATAATTTTTATTGTAAATTTCAAGAAGAGTCGTTACGCGATTGTTGCGCGCTGCTTAATATAAATACCGACGTTTTAACGAAATTTTCGACTATATAATATTGTCGAGTAAAATTTGTTTACACGATTCGCACCGAGTGTTATAGAAAATTGGAAGAGACAAACGGTCGTGTGTGTCCCCAGTATATACTAAAAAAAAGAATTCTTTGTGTAGAAAAAGAAACAGAAACGATAGGAATAAACGCGACGACGACGACGACGAATGAACCCGATGAAGAGACAGCGCAAATGAATTTCATTTATATACCGGTGTCGACGGTAATACGATTGCAGAAGAGACGACGGTATTTGACGGCAAAACTCATCACGTATAAGGGGACAAGGTTTATTTTAAGGATATTTTTCCTACTGTCCAAAAAATAAATACATTTTGTAAATATCCCCTCCTCCGCTATTAGTAATTTTTTTTTTTTAAAAAAATCGTACAAAAACCGAAGGTTTATTATTTATTTTTTAAAAAAAAAAATTATTTCACTCCTTATTTTTCTAAAAATAAAGTCATATAATTAAAATGTTGATAACGCACAATACGAGAAATCTTATTAATTCTAATTTAATTTATTTAAGACATACGTCGAATGAACTACTGTTGTAGTGTAGGCTGGCAATTGTTCGCCGGATGCGTCTCATCAGACGTACGTGCCGATGAATGATATATTTGACGAGAGGGTGCGAAGGAGCCGAGCGCGATCAATAATGAATTCTGCACTCGCATAAAGTCATCATCGTTATTACGCGTGTTACAAAAATTATTTTATGATGAATTATTATTGTTATTGAAGACGCGTGGGATAAAAATCGAAAAAATAAAGTCTAGAAAAACTTAATATATATAAATATATATATATATTTATATATACAATTAAAAAGTAACGAAAAATGACGGTGCTAAATATAGAAAAACGCGTCGAGATTCCAATAAAATGTTGTGTATACGGTAAAAGCGTAATATAAATATGTTATAATAATAACAATAATAATATGAGAAACGTAAAAAAAAAAAAAAACATTAAGAATTTACTTCTAATTATTATTATATTCGCGTCCGTATAATGTTATAATATACGAAATATTATTTATTTATACTGCGCAGATATCGCCCGTTGAAATTATATAATATTATACACGTGAACGATAAATAATTTTATTTTTTTATTTTGGAGGACGTCGTTTCTCGCGATATATTCGTCGAATATCCAACGGGCAGGGGAGGAGGCGACTGCTAGCTAACACACGCTGTTTTATCACCGTCAACGAATATTAATTTCTTCTTTTTTTTCCACGAAAATTTGTTCTACACAACAATATATATTTATATATTCCGACACAACGCGCGGTGGTATTAATTTACACGTCGCAACAGTATCCACACAGCCAGCCATGGTTCTTCGAGATTAATATTTTTATGAAAAAAAAAAAAACCAAAAATTAGAATCGAGTTCGGTATATACGACGCAAAATCCTTCACCCGTGTAGTATTCGGATTTCAAAAACTGTCCTACCACCCCCGTGTGATGAGAGAGAGAAGAAAAAAAATTATATAAAAAAAAAAAGTAAACGTGTAAATAAATTCAGCTACGCCGCGAAACAAACACGCCGATTATCGTCGCACACCGCAGGCTTCAACCATATAAAATATCATAATGCGCGCGCATAATATAAATAATGAATAATAATCGGCCGGGCATTATTGTGCTTATATTATACAGCAGAGCGTTTCGCGAAAGAAAATTTCAAAAAGAAAAAAATAGCGAGCCGCGGGGGTATTGTGGATGTTAGGTTTAAGTGAATTATTATTAATTACACGGATAAGGATTTTCGAAACTCGTTATTATTCGCTACGAATTCGACAACGGCGATAAATCATTGCGTTCGATAAAACGATTGTGAACAGAGCTTCGGCGCGTGTAATAATAATAATAATAATAATAATATAGTGCGTTTATAAGAGAGTAGGTTACATAATAATTTACGATCAACCTTACACCGAACATCGTTTTAATGTAATTCCTTAGAATAAACCTATAGTGGATAATATAATGTTTGATTAAAAATATTGTCGTTTTCCATCGAACTTATACGCTTAGTCGAAGAACTCGAAAAACTTAATTTATGATAAGTAAGCCATTTTATGAATTGAATACTTCGAAAATTGAAAAACAACCGTTTTCGTCAATAATATAGTACGAAGTAACGTATTCGGTAAAAATGTCAAGACTCCAGGAACATTAGTAGTTATCGAATAATGTAATATTGCGCGGAGGGGAAAAAAAAATAAAATTGTCGGAAAACGCCGGAATGTTTATAAAAGAAAATATTGTGATTAACACGATTTTCAAAAATTTTCGAATAAGATTGAAGTACGTAAGTACGTAAGAAGTATGTGCAGTGTTGGGTAATCCGAAAATTCGAATGAGCAAAAAAAAACGAGTATTATTATATAAATTGTTATTATAATTTTCATATTTGACGTCCATTTTCTTTTTATACGTGTTGAAACTCTTTACATACATACATATTATATATAAATCGGCCAAAAGAGAATATAAAATACAATACATATACGGTGTAACCCAAGAAGTTTTATACACATAATAATATTATAAAATATGCGCGTGTGACACGTTTCGATACAGTTTCAAACCGAGATCATATATATTATTATATATACGATGGCGGCATAAACAAAAGAAAATATTTTTATATTTTTTAATAGGGCGTTCACGCGCAGAAGACACTTCCACAGTTTGTGCGAAAAAAAAAACGGCGACAAATATTAATTTATAAACGAAAACCTCTCCCCCCTCCCGTACTGCGCTACGAAAGCGGACGGGTTAAAAAAAAAATCGTTTATTCACGAATGCAAAAAAAAAATTTGCCGGTTTTTTCAGCAGCTTTCCGACAATTTATTAATCAGTCGCTCAGTTATTTTTTTTTTCTTGTTATATACACGCGAATTGCGTCTATCCACGTCGTGGTGAATAAACGCGATGATAAATCGCGATAAAATATAATTATTAAATATATTTATAAAACACCGTCAAAAGTTAAATGAGTTTTTTGTGTATACATACAGAAGAGATTTTTATAGCGATTAGGTTTTTTTTTTTTCTTAAAACGTTTCATTTAATTATCAAGATTTTGTTTTCACGAACGTTATAATACAGTGACGCGTGCGTACAAAATAATTCACGAGGGAACACGTAATTGTACAGTCAGTGTATACGAGTATATATTATAATTATGGTCGAAATTTAAACGAGATTTTTATTTCTTGTAAGTGGATGTTAAAATTATTATAACGTCATTAATAATCATATTGTGTGTGTGTGATATATTATAACTATGATAACGGCTTATAAGTTAAAAAAAAAACTACCTAAAAATGTGAGCCCACATACCAAACACATAACATATTTCAGAATAAAAGCCAGTCTTTCCTTGTAGCTACACATATTTTTTTTTACACGAAACGTTTTTTTTTTTTTTTTTTTTTGATGAGATTTGACGTTGGGCATTATTCCCTCGAGTATTACTAACGCACGCGTATTGTTTATTCGTATTCGCAATTTCGTTTTTCACACGCTAAAAACACATAATAATAATAATAATAATAATATATTTCTGTGTCAATGGACGCGCACAATGTTCGAGAAAACGTTGTTTGAGGGGAAAAAACGATTCTGAAATAATAACAATAATCCACACCGTAGCATATAAATATAATGGTCACATTGTGTATATATATATATTATATATTAATATATTACATTTTACACGCTTAATAATATATTGAGAGAAGATATAATAATGATAATAATAAAATGCGCTTTAATAGAATGTCGAGAGCGATACGATCAGTCGTAAATCAACGGCGGTTTGTCGTCCACACGGTTTTTGGGAGAAATCCTTGTGTCTGGGCGCTGCAGCGAAAACGGCGGAGGAGAGTCGTTATTTATAATTGTAGAAAACGACTCTGGGAGAGAAAAAAAAATATATATATATATAAATACGGAGAAACGAACAACGCGATATTGTATAACGACGACGAGTTATCCGAGGTCAGGTCCAAGAAACGTGCACCACCACCCTAAGGGCTCACGGCGACGCCCTTTAATAATAAACTCAGCAACAACAGCACCAGGTTCTTGCACAACAACAAAAAGACGAAGAAGAAGAAGAAGAAGAAAACGATATATTATTTAAACTGTCGGCATTATTTCAAAAACATTCTTCGCCGGGCCATAAATATACATGATGTATAATATTGCGCATACACCCAAATTAAATGTAGGGGGTTTTGGGAAAAGCGACGAAACCCGACGATTACTATATGGCCAAAAAAAAAATCATCTGTTCGCACGTATTTTACTTACTACTACGACTTGTACGTACCGTTTTCATTTTCACTCAATCTATATTGCGTTCATATTCGTAAGTCTATATAAATGAAATTATCGTTTCCCGTCCGCGCGCGTCGTGTTTTGAAAACGCTACTCGACAACAACAAAATAATAATAATAATAATAATAATCGAAACGTTGGATTTTTTTTTTTTTTGTGTGAAACCGTAAAATAATTTGCGCAGATCGTTTTTTTTTTTCCGATCACAGTTTCGAAAAATATCCGATGGCGTGAGAATGATGACGAAACTCTAGAAAACATTAAAGTAAAAATACATTATTCGTGCGCGGTTAGTAATATACAATGCGGCAAAAAACGTGGCAATACTAATATATGCGGCGATAACAATATTTTATAATAACACACACGTGCGTACAAAACGTATCTCAAGAAAATTCAGCGTGTACGAGAAGACGAGGAGAAAATTACAATTGACCCGAATACTACTCTTATGTATAATTTTGTTTCTGAAATAGGCTACTACGGCGATTACACAGAATCGTGTACGTTGTTTCTTTTTTTGGTTAGATCTTTCCGTCGGTTATCAATACATACAAGGAGATTTCCACGATTACCCCACAATCTTGGTTGTAAGAAAAACGTTTTAAAAAAAATTTTTTTTCTTAATACGACCAAGTCGTGTAAAAAAAAAACCGAGGGTTACGCAATATTACGTAATATAAGAGAATATTCTAAACACGAATAAAACGAAAATTAATTTCGAAAAAAAAAACTTACTAGTCGTAATTCAAACAGAGGAAAAGAAACGTATCGATCAACAGGTGTGTGTGTGGAACACACGTAAGATCAAATTTGGGATATAAACTACTATAATAAGCGAGAGTAGTAATAATAACTACTTAAGGGGATCGATTATTATTTTTATTTTTTCGGCTTGCACACACGAATCATGGTAAAATATCTAGTAAATCATAGTAACGTTTTAAAACTTCTAATGTACCCCCCCCACCATCGCCGATCGACCTATTGATGCGATTAAGATTTTGAAAACATTTGAATTCGTCGTGAATTTTACTGTAGAATGACTTTCCCGCTTTTTCATTTTTTTTTTGTCTTTTTAAGATTTTCAAAAATTAACAACTTATTAACAACTTTTTTTGTTAAAATTTATTGTTCAAGTAATTTTTTAAGAAAACGATTTATCACAAAAAGAAAGAAAAAAGAATAGAAATGTTGGAGAGTCAGTCTATAGTAAAATTCACGACGAATTCAAATCTGTTTTCAGGGTCTGTTTACCGCGTCTAATTAGATCGGATCGATACGTTACAAGTACGAAACGTTTATTTTACTACGATTCGTGCGAGCAAAACAAGGATTCGTTACCAATCCCTTTAAAAAAAAAAAAATCCATATTTTGCTTTTCATGAATAAAATTCCAGATAATCTTTATTACTTTGATATTAAATAATAATTAACGAGAAGGCAAAGAGAAGAAGAAGGATCTAACGAATTTCTTTTTTTTTTTTGTTTTTTTAATTCGCCGTGAAAGATTTCGTCAGGCGAATTCTATTATATAACGTATTATTATGATGGATAAGAGACAAGACGAATTTGCGTATAAAGACAACACGATTTCCGGCGTGTTTTCGAAAAATCTCCCTCGCCACTCGACCAAACTACTTGTGTAAGTAATAATAATTAACTGCACACACACACCACACCACAATGTTACTACTACTATTACCAACTGTTGCGGCTGCTGCGCAGCAAAACGCGATCGAAGGTCGGCGACGGGACGTTTGTTAAAATGTTTTGCGGGTCTGAATTCAATACATACGCGAGCTGGCCTGTATCGTATGACCCCCGCAGCCAACAGAACTGGTCGTCTTTGATGGAATAATAAAACGCAAAAAAAGAAAACAAAAACCTACTTGCCGATTTAATCCCGCGAATAAAAAACTAAAACCTAATTTCACGTTTAAAACTGGTCACGTGATTATATATATATATATATAATACCTAACATTCTTTCGCGTGTGCCGTGTATTTATTGTATACACGCACGCACATCATTACATGCTCGGAATGATTACTATACGTAAAAACGCTGCAGCGAACACATATAATAATAATAATAATAATAATAATAATAATATATTATGCGTCGCGTAATAAAATCGGATTTCGAATAGTTTAGCGTTCCCTTCACACACACACACACACATTTTATAACACCGCGATCTTAAATATTACGTTATTAATTGTTATTATTTTTGACGTTCAAGAAAAATGCAGAACCGTATATAAACGACCGACGCGATGAATTTTATTACTCGGTACATGTGTTAAGCTAGTGAACTCTAATACTTATATATATATATACCGAATAAAACAAAATTTTGTTTGCCCCCCCCCATCTCCAAACCGCTTCGTCTACAATAAGCCGGTTAGGTTAGGTTCATTCGGTTATAACAACGCTCACTTTGTGCTGGTTACCGAAACGTGCGTTATAAGCGGCGGCGGCGGCCGCGTCTACCACTACGGTAGTAGTATAATAACGACGACGAGGAACGAGCGTGTTGTATTACACACTCCACTGCGTAATAATATACCGTTTTGAGAAAAAAATATTTCATATTTCTACACCGCCACCGTGTGTGCACACGCTGTGTATTATATACGAGAATATTCTCCAGCAGAGGACGTAAATTATATAATAATTGTCGGAGGTCTAACTAAAGAAACGCGCTGGTCGTCCCATCGGAAGGGACAAAGGAGAGAGAGAGAGAGAGAGAGAAACGTTTTTAAGTGCGCGCGTGTGAATCGTAACGAACTGCACATAATATATTACGCGAACATACGTATATATATATATGAATGAAAACCGAAAAACGATACGAAATACATACGAGAGTTTTACATCGCATTGACACATTTCTCGCGGCTCTTTCACCGACCGTAAAGAAAAAAATACAAATTTTACACCAGACAACACTTGCACGCAACAGACGCCGCACAGCCGACCGATACACGGAGAGAGAGAGAGAGAGATGAAAGAAACTGTGTGGTGTACGCGTATGTTTTTACACAGACGAGCACAGCAGCCGCCGCCCGTTGTAGACGCGACAGCGCGCCGGAAACATGAATGGACCACCACCACCACCTCCTCTCGATCGTTCTAAACAAGGAACGCGTTTACGCGAAAACATACGCGCCGCCGTCGCCGCCATTCATTAAACGTCCGTGTATATTATTATTATTATTATGATACACGATACGGCATGTCCGTACAACAAATGGAAACGTACACATGGGATGCAAGTAACACACGCAACAGCACACTAACCAAGAGAAAAATATTTTCTCGATGGCGTTTTACCTTCCCAGACACGCATACGCTACGAGTATTATAAGCAGTAAAAGTGTACTTTTGGCGTGTCATAATTTACATTAATTTATTACGCGCAACCGGCCCAAAAAACACGTTTTATCTGCGCCAGTAATTCATAGTAAGATATAACACTCTTTAAAGTATTACGAAATTTGATTTTGACACAACACTAAGAAAATGAAAACCATTTCGTTTTCCGTTCAATAATAAAATATACAGACAACGTTCGCGATTTGAAAATCATCGGAATCCATCTTTAATTTCAAGTTTTTAACTCGGACCCGGCAACCCCCTCACTCATCAAGGAGGCTGAATAAAAAAATAAATAAATGATGCCGAGGAGATCTTAACTCTCGATCTTTATAGGAGTATATGAAAAACAAAAATCGAAAATATAAAGAAGTGTAACCCCGCTGAGTAATTTCTTTTCTCGCGTGACTACTACTCATTGTCATCGTACATTTTTTTACATTTTTTACACATTGTATATTTAAAATAAAAACGTGTATATATATATATATTACGTATATTGTATAGAAGAAACGTAGATTTGGATAAATTAAATCCAAATTATTATTATTATTCAAAGAACGGAAGACGATAATTATATTTTCTAGAACCGAGCGATGTGTATTTAAATCAGCTAAATCGAAGATTACGCATTATAATACTAATTGCAGGTATTAAAAAAAAAAAATCCGTTAATCGAAATGAGGGAGGAGGAATGAAATACATACGTTAGTAACGTTTGAAAACAATCATTTCGAAAGAGTATTTTTTATCGACTTAAAATAACATAATTCTTTTTTTTTTTTTTTTTTGCTATTGATTAATAATTAAAATATTATTAAAACGACGATAACCGTTACTATTATAAGCACTCGCGGAAATTCGATAACCTTTCTTATTTATATTATTTATACACATAATACGTCTTTAAAAATAATGCTTGTATCATTCATTTTTTTTTCGCTTAAACGTTTCACAGTATTCTATGGAATGTTTTAATTAAAATAAATTAATTGTTCACAGTATTAATAATAATTAAACATGGAAATACCGCGTTTTTTTTCTATGTACAAATTTTCTACTAGAAATAATGCTCGGATAATCATCACTCTCCTCGTCATTCGCCACGTTCAAATAAATCGCATTTTAATTGGTACTTTATTTAAAACGTTTTTAAGCCATAACCAATTTCTTTTTAATAGCGAATCAAAAATTAGAAGAATTTTCTCGGCAGTTTTTATGCGCGGAACGATAATAATAATAAATCAAAATAATATAGTTTTGAACTTTACACCGAATACTGACACTAGTATTTGCATTATATACGCGCGTAATTCTAATTCTGTACTATTTACGGCGATTATCAGACGTCGAAAAATGGGAATATAATTTTCGGTTTTTAAAGGCTGAAAATTGTAGAGTGTCCTTCTTATGTTTTTACTATTCAATTTTTTTTTTTTTTGTGACGATCCCGTGTCACAATTCCCCCCCCCCCTCAATAAAACATATTATTTCGTACGCATTAATATTACACAGTTCTATTAGAAACAGAAATTCCGCCGTTCGCAATAAATTTCCCGATTGTCTCTGCCCAGCGGTGTAGTATAATAATAATAATAATAATAATAATATGAAAAACACACAGGACACAACAATATCGGCGCAGGGGCGGCGGTGTTAAACACCGTCTCTCTCTCAACGTCAAAATTACGCAGACAATCGTCTCGTGTGTAGCTTTTTTTCTTTTTAGCAGCACAGAGCATTACCACGAGCACGTGTAATAATCATCGGGTTATGTATCAATTTGACGGACAGACAGCGAGCGGCAGATATTAATGCGATTTAAAGTGCGCGCGTTTACAATAATAATATGTAATATACACACGCGCGCGAGAAAAAGTGACGCCCATCATCGTCGTCGACGGAGTCTGCGTGGCGGTGTAAAAAAAAAAAAAAATACAATCTAAAACGAGTACGTACACGAGTATATCATAATAATAATAATAATATCGCGTGTATTATTACACAGTACAACGTATGTATTATACACCACTCTTTAAAACGCGCGCGGAGATCGGATATTATTAAAAATATATATTTTTATTATTACAGCGATTATAATATGATGAATCGCCGCGGCGGGGTGTGTCGTGCCCGAAAATCGGTAAAACTCTTATGGTATTAATTATTAATATACGAGCTGCAGAGAACGTTATACGAGCGAGCGCCGACGACGTGCGTGCTATATAGTGTGTGTTATTATTATTAATATATACATAAATACATATACGAAGCGGAGGTTTATATATTTGAAAGAAGAAAAAAAAAGTGGCGCGAACGCGTTATTACACTTGTTATATACGAAAGAGAGAGAGAGAACGCATGGCGGCGTCTAAGCACATATGAAATAATAATAATAATAATAATAATAATAAAAATTATTATTATTACTATAACAACAATACGAGCGGCTATCGTGTAATATATAACATCGTACACACAATGCCGACGGACTACGACGCACAAAACGGGTCGAGAAAAAAAAAATTTCAATAACGAGAAGCGCGCGTGTGAACTATATAACGCGCATACATTACACACACACGTACAATAATAATATTAACGATTTCGTGCGCGGCGTGTATAGGGAATTTGTTTATTATTATTATTATTATTTATACTGTCCGTTAACGTGGTTCGTTTTTCGGTTTTCCTCGGAAACAACAATACACCACTTGTGTAAAAAAAAAAAAACCGGGAATGAGAAAATATAATACCGACAAATTGTAGAGATAAAATAATAAAATGTTTGATTTCCCGTTGAATTTCAAAATTGTTAAAAAAAATCGTCGAGGCATTGCTACGCAAAACGAGTGTACTATATAATGTTTATAGAAAAAAAAGTCGACGATTTCCCGGGGTGTTTAGTAATTTTTACCTCTCCGGAAAACTTTGTTGGAGAGAAAAAAACAGTGTCAATATATACGCAGTATAGAGATAATTTTTACACTATTTATACGAAGTGCAATAATTCCTCTTTCGGTACACACGAAAAAAAAAACGATTTGAGATTTTCGCGTAAAACTCGACGAGTGTAAAACGTGATAGGGATGTCTACGATAAATAAACCTAGTTTTCACGCGCGTACAACACTTATAAACGGTAAATATTTTATAGAAGAAGATCGACGAGGAGAAGAGAAAGACCGAAATAATTCTGTAGTATTCGTATTAAGTTTAACCCCTGCCACCTACCGTAGTATATGTTAGTATTATATTATATATCGAATACGATAATATTTTTGTATCCCACCCCGCCGATTGAAGAAAAATATTTTCTCGCGGTTTTCAAAATATAGTAATCGATGATTTATATATATATATACATATAAAGAGCAGGAGGACTCTAGCAATAATACTAGGTCCGGAGATGAGAGGTATTTAAAATAATAAAAACGAATGTGTCGCGTTAAATAGATCACGTTCAATGAGTACACACACCGTGATAGATATAATAACATGGTACGCATGTATACCGATAATAAAATAAATTAAAACAACAACGGCGGGTCTATATATCGGCGACGATACGCGTTCAAAACGAGGTTTATATTTTAAGTATTATAATAATACGATCGAACACCATTACATCTACTCTCCTCCTCCTCCTCTGCTCTACCACCGGTTAACCTGACCATAAAGCCGCTCGTCGTATTCGTGTATAAACAGCACACACACACGCGATATCGTCTCGTTTCTCTACATAATAATAATAATAATATTATTATTATTATAACGTTGTCGTCGTCGTCGTACGTATATTATAATAATTTCCACTTGTCGTCATCGTGTGTAGTCGCGTCCCTTGTGACTGGAGAGAAGAATCGAAAATTCCACCACCGTCGAAACGACGCGCGCGCGAGAGAGAGAGAGAGAGACGACGACGGGCCGCCGCCCATCCGGTCTGGACGGCACACGGCGTGTTCATATATATATATATATATTTTTTTTTTTAAATCTTTCCCCACACCGTCTTCTGTCTGTCGGTCCACACGAAGTGGTCTAACGAGACGACGGTAGTAGTGTGGCGACGGCGGCAAACGTAAAGGAGGTAATAAACTATATACATCGTACGGACAGGTACACACCATCACCACCACCACCACCCGTGTATATACGGCGGCGTGCTATACACAATAATACGTGCGTTCGCGTTTATTTATATGCATACACGTATTTATAATACTCGTTGTACCGGCGGTTCTTAAAAAAAAAAAAAAACTCCTCTAGTCAAATTAGAGGGGCCCGTGGACGTGTTGTCTAGGGGAGGAGAAGAGGAGGCGGCAAATTATTCCGGGATATAAAAACGTTTAGAATATTTTATCTCGAGACCTTAACGCACCAACACTGTCCCGCGTCGAAAACACACACGAGAGAGTAGATGGAAAATAAAAATATTTATATAGCAGTTGTTGATGCAGTTAGTAGTAGTCGACCGCAGCAGCAGCAGCAGCAGCAGAGCAGCGCCGCCATCGTACTCGCGCAATAATATTGACAGGGGGGGTCGTGCGACGCACGAGAACGACACGGAAACGTCTTACACAAAACACAATCGTTTAAAAGTCGTCGTTACAAAAATGTCTCTCCGGTCGCGCGACGAAGGAGAAAATAATTTGTCCCCACAAACACATCCCGCTGAAACACTCTTGTCTTTCTCTCGGAAACTTTTATATCGTTAATTCCGACTGGCGAATTATAAAATAACTGCGAAAAAGTCTTCGCACGCGTTATTTTCTTATAAAAGAATTAATAAAAAATTTTATTTGTAAAATAAATTCGAAGTTTAATAATAATAATAATAATTAATGTTTCTTCCGCGTAAAATCGAGATATAATAATAAAAGTAATTAATAAACGCGTACGATTTTTTTTTTTTTTTTAATGTATCTCTCTCGTGTGATTTATAATATTTTTTTAAAAAAAAATGTATATATAAATATTATCAAAAAAAAAATACCGAAAGTGATTAATCATTGACGACGAGACCGGTTAATCGAAAAATAAATAAACAGTGGCGTAGATACGATTTTTTCTGCGGTGGTTCAAATGAACTTTTGAAAAATAATAAAAATATTTTATACATTATCCATTGAGTATAATTTTTAATGCGAAAGAATTGCACCGTAAACTTGCACAACAAAACAAAATCGACTATCCGAAATTCTTTTCGCATTAATCGATTATTGTATATATATATATACATATACGGTTTTTATGCGAACAGTAATAGTTTTGCAAGAGATATATTATAATAATTCATCGGTGGTGATTTAATTTTCAGAAATTATCGAATTTTATCATACAGAATTCCGAATTATTTGTTCTACAAACGTGTAAAAATCAATAATCCCCTCATCGATTTTGTATACCCTTTATACGTTCACATACATGATATATATTGTATATATATAGCATCGCTTAATGCTCGAATTTCTGCCGAGCTTCATCGTATATAATTAAATTATAGAAGTAATACACAATTTTATAATACGCGCCGAAATTCGCTATTAATTGAATAATAAACGAAATACAATTACCATTATTTTATAAAAATATAAAAAAAAAAAAAACAATAATTTTTTGTCGGGATTTAAAAAAAGAAATGAAAATACTCCCTTGCATTCTCCTCGGCCCACTGTACGGCCTAAGCGGTAGTATAATATAACAACGACGATTTCGACGCGTTTTTCCTCATATTAAAATCATTCGAAACACATAATAATTAAAAATTTTTAATAAAAACGATTATCGTTGGAGTAAATTATAGTTTGCTGAAAAATATGAAAAAAAAATACAATTTACACGGGCGCGCTGAAATGGAACGCGACAAGTTATTTTTTTATTCCGCTTTTTAATTAAACGTAATTAATTTTTTTTGATTTACGTTAAGCTTGGAAAACGATAAAATAAAATATATTTTTACGTATATTATTATAATAATAATAATAATAATAATAATACGCAATTCGTCTTGATTTTATTTCATCACTCGCACAATATGGCCAATGCCAAACCGTCGAGGTTACACGCATCTTCCACCAAAGCGATTTAATTTTTTTTATTTTTATTTTTTTTTGCGCGTGACTCCTTTTTTCTCTCTCTCTCTCTCTATATCTTCTCGAATAACTATCATATATTAAACGTTGTATACATTTTCAAAATAAACAAAAAAAACGACAATCGTTTTGTGATTATATCGAATGCTACTTTTTTTTTTCTTTCAGTTCTTTTCTCCCTTCAATATTTCGAGATAATTATAAGAGAAATTATAATTACGCGTTAGATGATGATACTTTTGAATAAAATTTCTGGATTCGTATTTTTTCAAATTTTATTTCGAAATGCGTTTTAATAATAAGTACAATACAATACCGTTCGGCAGAGAGTCACCCAGAATACACCACCCGTTCACGCGATCAATCATATCTGTACCGACTACTAAAATGTTATGATATTAGAAAATAAAGTTGGGAAAATTGAATTAGTAATGTACCGAACGATTCGAGAAACTTCCTTACTTAAAGTCTAACTGGTCTATAATACAGAAGACCAAGTCCGGAACGAGATAAATCTTAGCTGACATTCAAAATTAAAATACTGAAACCGTCAGACAATAAAAACGTATTTCATAATATATCAGTGCATACACATTTATTGAAAATAGTGTATGGAATTATATAAACTAAAAACTACACGCGTCTATTCGAAAATATTTTGTATACGAAGAAGAAAAAAAATGTGGCACTACACAGCCGCCACAGCCATTACCACCCGGATTCGGTCCGGATGCTAAATCGTAGCAACACGTGTCTGCCAGGCACCCGGAAGGAATTATCGAAAAATAATAATTCTTTTTTTCTATCTTCCTTTCTTTCTTTTTCAATATCGTATCGGACCCGACCCGAAAACGTGTTAACGATTTTGTACATTTAAAATCAAAAAGAACAATACGGATTTTGGAAATCCGGCCCAGGCTTGCTGCAACACGTGTGTGGTGTGTGTGTGTGTCTTCAAGGAAATGGACCTTAAAAGATACAAAAGCGTTGAAAATACAAGATAAACCGCTTTTCACTTTATTTCTTATCGATGATAAAACGCCAACAGATACGACTCTTGAGCGAACATCTGTTCGTCTTAGCCGAACAATAATAATAAATAATAGGGCAAGCAAAGTAAGGTTCCCCCAATCAGCTTTGCTGGTGGTCCACGAGGACCACCACCCGGGGTGGTTGCAGTTTCGGTCTATTTAATAATTATTTCAGGCGAGCCGCCGCCGCTGTGTTAAAAAAAAAGTTTTTAGTTTTCACATAAAATCCGATTCACTGAATAATGATTTTTTTTTGTTTTGATAATAATTAATTTCATTACTAGGAAGAATATTGATGTTTGATTTCGTAATTTTACTTTAATTTTTTTTTTTTTTATTTTGTGAATTTTCTTTATAGCGTTTATGTAAAAATTATTTTTAATTCCTATATAAAAAATTATATTGAACTCATTATTATAGTTATATTCGTTCGAGGGAACACCGCTCGAGTACAGATAAAATATAATGAAAATAAACAAATGAATGGTTAGAATCGTTTGGAATAATCGTATCAGTTTGAGCGGGTTTTCTAAATACATATTGAAATTCAATTTATTGTTAGAGATTTGTATTGCAAGATCGAATAAATCGATTTAATTTATCGTCACAGTATATACACGGACACTGTCATAAAGGAAGAAGTGTTGTGACTCACACGTCACAAGTTTAAACATCAAATGGCATTTTTTCTTTTTACATAATACACACTAAATATATTTTTTTTTATAATACGCGTTGTTATTTTCAACTTATTGGATACTAATTTTATTGCGCGCGACACATAATTTATTAATTTTTATTTTTCAAACACACTTAATAAAAAAGTGACGTAATATGTATTGAATAATACACGTCATTAAATATATCAGGGGGGGAAGGTGTTATAATTTTTTTTTAAATGAAACATCATACGTTTCGAAAGAATTATATATTAAAGATAGTTTTAATACGAAATGTATTAAAAGCGTATTGTTTTTACGATTATAAACACGCGTATAAATCATTCCGTCTCTATACACTTACGACGAATATTTTAACTAAACGTTACTTTTGCTTTATTCTATAACTGCGAATGCAGTTTATTCGAAAAAAAAGTGTATATTCCTATAAGTATATATTATTATTATCAGACGGTTTATAAGTTTGGGAACTCACCGTGGTTAATAGACACGGTAAATAGTAAAAACTTGGGGGCATACCGTCGTTCGACGAATTCCACAACACCACAATTTCACGTTTTCATATCGCGGATCCTCTCTCCACAATACCGCGCGCGCCCCCCAGACGATAACACCGAGAGGAAAAAAAAAACAATTTCTCTCCCTCTTTTTTTCCTAGGGTAATTTTATTTTGTTCTCGCCGGAACACCAGAAAACTCGAATCTCTCTCTCTGTCTCTCTCTCCGTCGTCGTATACGTGCACAGCACACACGCGCAACAATCGGCGTCGTCGCCACCGCCGAAGATATAATTGTACGCGCGGTGGGAAAGAGGTGAGATGGGGGGTGTGTGTCTTCCCGTTCGCGCCTAAAATCACAACGAAGCACCACACACACACAGACGCTGATGACGCGCGCTTTGGAGAGAAAAAGAAAGAGAATCGATGGACGAAGGGGCCCCGCCCGGGGGAAGAAACTGTTTTTTCTCCGGCAAAGTGACGTGTGTGCGTGTGTGATCACACGACGACGCGCCACCGCCCTTTTATTACCATACACACACACACACACATATTATTATATTTAATACACACATACACATGGCGAAGACGCGATAATCGTCGACGCGTCGGCCGTTGTCTGATTGGTGGTGTTAGTAGTAGTGATGGTAACACGCACACAATATAATATTACACCGCGCGTTATTATAATATACACTCTCTTTGTCGATTGAGCGAATGATAATAATAATTTATTCGGGTATTTTCTCTCTCTCTCTCTCCTCTTCTTCGTTTTCTTTATTTATCGTCGCCCGAAATTTCTGGTTTTATCGCACCGAGACGCGGGAAAACGAGACAGACGGAGAGCATGGGGGAGGGGGGTGGACACAGAGAACGACGAATGCGAGCGAGCGTGAATGGGCGAGAGAATAAGAAAGAGACAGAGAGAGAGAGAGAGAGAATGGTGTGGTGGTGCTGTTGCTGCTGCCCGGTCTCAGACGACGACGACGACACTGCCGCGAGGAGTTCCAGGTATTTTTATTAATAAACGCTGGTGGGAGGGCGGCGTCTAATCTCACATTCTCTCACACTCGGCCGGGTGTCTGCTGCGGTTTCTTTCTTTAGAACTCACTCGTCGTCGTCGTCGTCGCCACTAACCCCCCTTCACCACTCGTAATACTTTTACAACAACCCTCGCCCGTCCGCCATCATCCCTGCGCGATCCGCCGTCATTGATTACGCGATTTAACCATCATAAAAAAAAAAAAAACCGATAAGTACAACGACAATAATATTATATCGATAATGGGGTATAAAATATATTTACTCGACGTTTTTTTTTCGTATGGAATATAAGAACGGTTACGCGTACTCGACAGCAATAAAATATCGAACAATCCATTCGACGAGAATTTTATGGTTTTTTTCGTCTTCTTACAACGAACTTTCTCGAGCATTTAATAATAATAATAATAATAATAATAATAATAATAATAATAATACTCTACTCTAATAATCATACTCCGTGGAAGGAGGGGGAGGGGAGCTCGAGAGACGGAAAGAGAAGAAAAATCGAGATACAGTGCAAAGCGGGAGAGATCTCTCTACACCGTATCGTTGTTGTTTTCAATCGTCGACGAGGAGGTTTTCCGCAGGAAACAAGGGGAATTTGAATTTTTCGACGAGCGAATTTCGTCGTTCTCGTGGTTTCCTACACTAGAATCGCTTGTAAAAAACGGACACATGCGGATCCTTATTTGTTTATAAAAAGAAAAGAAATCAGTTGAGAATAATACGTTAAAAAAAAAAAAAATATATATATATATAATAGGTTAAAATCTTTTTCCGTATTGTTTATCTGAAAACGGGTGGTTTTTTTTTTTTTTTAGATGCATATAAATTATCGTAATGAAATAAAATTTACATTAAAATAGTAGTATTTACGTTTTTCATTATTTAAAAAAAAAAAAAAAAAAACAGGTAATGGAAATAAAGTAAAGTTCCTTTTTTTAAAGAAATCGAAAATTTTTTAACAGAAATTTAGGTCCGATGAAAAATTAAGTGCGCGACATCGTCCCTCCTGTACGACGTATATAAAACCTAAATGGAAACTTATATAAAAAAAAATATATGCTCTGGCATAGGCACGTTTTTCCTAAAAACTCAACGAGTCTTAAAAGAAATATATTACACGGAATAATAAAAAAAAAAAAATATATGTAACACGTCTGAACGGAGGAGCTTTTCGCGCTTATCGCGTAAAACACGCGTCTCTTATCAGAAGAAAACCAAGGCGGCGGCGCGACAGTGTAATATTATAATATTTATCGTAACGCGTAACAAACGTATAAATATTAAAAAAGAAAAAAACGCTTACCAAAAGCTCATCGGAAGTAACGCTGTTGTCCGTGTACATAATCAAAAGGTTTATGGGAAGGCATTTGGACTCGCGAAGTTTAGAGCTGACGAACAAGCAAGTGGTGCCTAACATCTGCAAGTGATTTCTTTGGGTCGGATTAACCGACAGGAACCTGTCCAAATAGTTGACGGCCAACGGAAATATGTCTTCTTGGCACTTTTGCTCATCGCACACCTGCAAACATATATATATATATATATAAAAAAAAAACGACTTCAATATTGTTCAATATATTTATAGACTCGATTTGCCGACCGGGCGAGAAGGGGGTTTATTATAATAAACAGTAATTTTTTTTTTTTTTTTTTTTTTTTTACAACACACTAATTTCAAAAATAATAAAAAATCAATTATTATATACTGTAAACATAAACTACTAAAGAAGAAGAAAAAAAAAGTTCACTTTTAACGCAATAATACGGTTTTATAGCGTCTCTCTCTACGTACACTGCACGCAGCAGCACGCATATTACAGCAACAACAACACTCCAATTAAAAAAAATAAATAAATAACGTATACGAAAAAAAACAACATAAAAACTGGAAAACGATAATTTTTTTCCTTTCTGTTTTTCAAAACGTGTCCGCCGACCATAGTGGTATATAAATCCGGAACGCCATAAACGAAAACGAGAAAAAAAAAATCCGAAATCGAGACCGCTTTAATTAAATACAGGTGCGGTTAGGTTAGGTTACCACGGGTGGTATAGTAGTGTATAGAAGAAAAGAGTTATGCGCGGCTAAGTATAGTTTTTTTTATTTTATTTTTTGTAACACACACACACGTTATATCGAAATAACAATGCTCGGTGGTTTTGGACGTGATGTGTACTACAACAACGCATGCGACCGAACACACACACACAATCTTATAATATTATAATAATAATAATAATAATAATAATAGTAATAGTAATAATAATAACAATAATAAAAATTCCTGTGTCCGACCGTGGTTTGAAACTTAAAACGCCGGCCGCCGCCAGATTATATTGTTTTTTTTATTTTATACTCCGGACGGGTCATAATTTCCTGGCCAAACGCGCGCGTTTAAATCAAGACTCGACACAACACACACGGAGTCCCTTCTCGTGTGTATACCCTTCTTCTCCACTTTTCACAAAGTGCGCGGTGACGAATATATGCAACAGTACGTTCGTTTTCCGTCATCGACGGAATAAAAAAATAATAAATCGTTTTTTTTTTTTCAATTCACCAAACACCTGATCGTTGAATATTATATTATAATTAACCACGAATAATAATATAATATTATAATTAACCACGAATACATAGTTGTTGCAGCGAATCGAGGGCGGGAGAGGCCGTTTTGAATCGGAGATTTTTATTATTTTAACAAATTCGTGTTACAACAAAAGAAGTGTGTGTGTATGCGCGCGCGTGTATTGATTGTGGCCCGTTGATAATTTATGTACGTACCACCATCCCACCAAACAATTGGTATTTTCTTATTTATTTCTCGCGTAAGACGATTTCGGAGCTTATTATATCGTTTTAACGGAACCAGAAAAAAAGTTATAAACACACACACACGCTGCTGGTCATCGACCAAATATGAAATACCAAAAAAAGCAAAACGTCATTTATAGGTCGTACACGTCGTCATTGTGATTGTTGTTTCGACGAATTTCTCGCAGCGTAGAACGACGACGATAATATTAAGACGGAATTTTCAATTAATAAATAATATTTTTCCTCCGTTGTCCGGCGCATTGATTTCTGTCAAAATCGTAGATAAACGTTAATATTTTTCTACGTTAATGTATTTTTTTTTTTCATTTAATTTATTTATTTATCGCATGCTGTTAAATTTTCTACGAGAGATGTAAATAGTCTGCTTAATAATCCAAAGGAATAATAATAATAATATGTATGTTATTATTACGGAGAAGAAATTACTGCTCGGAGAAACGACTTGTGCGCGCGCAGAGTATCAAGAAAAAAAATAAACGCGTCCAATTATAATAATAATTATTACGATGAACTATATTATAACACACACACACACGGAATTCCGAGGAAACCCAAACATTTAATAATATTTAATACGATTTTATTTTATTATCGTGTTATTTCCGCCCGTCGTTCAATACACATATACGTACATAATATTATATATTTGGAAACTCTTTATCGCGCAAAGTCTGCGTGCGCGTGGACCGGAAAACAATAAATTTATATCGATAAAAAAATATATTAATAAAAAACACGCTCGGTTCATCTCGCGCGCGTTTCGTTTGACCGACAGGGGGAAAATAAAATGCATTTGAAACGATCCGCTACAAAAACAACACGAAATGACGAAAACACGACACACGATCGCGGTGGTCCGTGAAAAAATTTTGAACGTCGTTTTCGATTTTATTCAATTAAACTTCCAAATATCTTCAATTTACATATATACGTTACGAGGAAAACGTGACCGACTAACTAATTGATCTATCAACGCGCACGACTCAAATTCATATTTGGACATATCGCGATGAAATTTGGCATACGAATAGATATATACGAGTATATATATATAATAATAATGACATAGGCGTCCGTTAAGAAAGGATTTCCGAAAACTTCGTTTGCCTTTGAATTACATTTTATTAAAATTAATTAAGAAAATAGAAAAAATATGTAAAATATTAAACACGGAGGGCAGGCAAACGGGATTGCTGTGTCGTGTACAGAAACGACGTCTCTAAACATAAAAAAAAAAGTATTTAAAACACAGAACAATCTAATCCAGGAGGCAATATAACTATATTTTCAGCACGTAATTTAGTATTGCGACGAAAAAAAAAAATTAAAATAAATGCCGCGTTATAATAACGAGAAAAACACCTCGAGAAGTGAACATAATAATAATAATAATAATAATAATAATAATAATAACGACGACGAAGACACGATTTTGAAATCATTTTCGGAAGACATAAGAAGAAAAAAATTGTTTTTCGCGCGCGAGCTGTGTGACGCGTAGGACTTGAAAAAATTAGTGGGTAAAATGTATTAAATAAATGCGATATAATTTTTACTAGTATAAACACTTGAATATAAAAAATAAATGGAGATGAGTGGATATTAGAAACGTAGAGAAGACAAATTATTTTCTTTTACTTTTTTACATAACCAACAACCATCCCGAGAGGGGCCTGAAGGGTCGAGTCGAATCGCCGCCCGTTGACGACGACGACGATAGTTTTATTTTATTTAATTACACGGTGTCAGATAGATAATATGTAATACGTGCGCGCGTGTGTGCACACAATTAGATATATACACAGCTCCTCGGAATGATAACCTAAGTTAACCTAACGCGATAAACTAAGCGTTACTTTACACCACGGTTCGACGGTTCTCGGATTTCGACAAAAAATAAATAAATAATATTATTTTTATTATTATTACTCGTTTTAATTTACATTATATTTTTTGTTTTTTTTTTTTTAATCGTTAAGATACAAATTATTGATCAACGGCGGGGGAAGGGAGGGAGAACGCATGACGGATTTTATATATATATATATATAATGTATATTAACGATATACGTTTATATAATATCTCGGGCGAGTTTATAATAATAATAATAATAATACACACTGCCACGAGGATGTGTGTAGTGTACGCGTCATGACGGATAGTGTATGTTTTGACAAATTCTTGTATGGACCCAAACCCTTCTCCCTTCTTCTCCCCCCCCCCCGCCATATAAAACTCCGAATTTTTTTTTTTTTAGAAAGAATTGATTTCTTAACGAGACACATACGAGTAGTATATAATTTTAGTCAACAATAACGGAAAACTAAAATATATTCTAATAATTGTATTGTGGTTTAGGTACAAAGCGACAAAGTGTCAATCGTAATAAAAAAAAACGGCTTACGTTTAAAAATTCCTTCGTAATTTTGTTTTATGTAATTTATTTAAAAATTAACCCCTCGCAAAATTCCGGTCGAAGTGCGCCACTCTGCCCGGAAATTTATTTATTTTTTCTTTAATAACGAAATCGCGGCCGTTATATAATAATATAGTAAAAACAGTTTGATAATATAATATACGAGGTAAATACAAAAACACCGAACAAGTTTTTTCTTCACACACCGTTGTTGACGACGTCTAAATGTTCAATTCGACAAAATCGCCTCGGCGGTATTGCATTTTAATATTTATTTTTTTTTTTTGTGCTCAGCCGTTTTCGTGTGATGGTCGGTCGGGGACCACCGCGACAATTTATTTTTTGTAGATCGTTAAAAAAAAAAAATCAAATAAATCTTGGAACGTGATCATCTACCCATCCTCCCTATCATATTAATGATGACACACCTACGCGGTTCACCAGTGTGTGAGAAGAAGAAGAAGCAGCGGCGCGCGCAAACATTTACCACCGGCATCAGATGAAAGACGAGCGGCGGCGTGGACACGATAAAACGCGATTATTTAATACCGCGAAAAAGGTTCTCGACGGCTTTACACAAACAAGCGATTTTGTAATTTTGAATTTCTAAAAGTAAGCGTCGTAGACGTTTTAATTATTATTTATACCACATTTCATAAAACCCATTGTATATTACTCATTCATTTTCGAGAATATCGATTTGATTTTTTTTTTATTATTATTATTATTATTATTCGATTATCGGGGAACCGAAGAAGAAAAAGTATAATACATGAAAAATACGGAACAGAATAGACGATAAAAAAAATCTCGGCAAATAAGCGAAAAGGATTTTATTATTGTATTAACATTTGGACAGAACAACGTTTTTCGGGATAACCAGTACGGTAGTAATATAATATGGCATTACACGTTTATGCAATAAGAGATTCTTGAAATTTTTATCAAATATATTCTTAAAAACGATTTTTCTTTTCACCAACTTAGGTTCGTAAATTACGTATAATATATTAACAACAATGAATGATAACACAACAACAACACCGCTCGGAATCGCGTTTTTTTTTTTTTGTATTTCCAAATGCGATGATTTTATATCATCATTAATTGCTTTCAAATTTACACATAAAATTCTGTTTGATAAAATCGTTATTAAATACTACAATTCACATAGGCGTGGGCCCAGTCAACACTCCGCCGCGACACACGCTACGTCGTTTTTTCTCTTTCTTTTTTTTCCCCCGTACGATTCATATAAGGTACAGCAGAAGAGAGAGAAAAATCATCTGGAATAATATAAATAATAATAATAATAACGACGATTATTCTACCACCAGAAGAAACACCCGAATCCGGATTGCGGATGGCATAAATCGTTAATGGGGTGGGTGTTGTATATTATATATTGTAAAAACCAATTTTTACGACGAAGGCCGTGGCGAGAGAAGAAACCGAAGAAGAGAAGGCGCGCGGGGAGAAGAGATGGTTTTTGTACGCGCGCTCTCATAATAATAACAACAACGACAACATATATACAATACGATTTCCGGAGAACGAGAGAGTGTCCCGAACGACCCGTTTTTGTGTGTTATCCCGTCGTGGGGAGAGGGAGGAGGATATTTTCTGGGAATACGCACGTATTCAAATATATATGTGTGTGTGTGTGTGTGTATACACAAAAAGAACATACGCGCGCAAGACAAGTGGCGTGCGCAACAAGTGTGTGTGTGTGCGCGCGCGCGCGTGATAGAAGGGCGGGCGGCGCGGCGTTTTCGGACATTTCCTTTCCATAAGAGGAGGGCTGCTGCTGCTACTCTATATAATAATAATAATAATATATACGAGTCGTATATATACGTCGTTGTTGATATATGCGTCCGGTGTGCCATAACAACGGCGGTCAACGACGAGACAAAAACACGGACACGACGACGACGACGACGACGACAAAAATTGCACGCACGTGTGCCGCCGCCGGGGAGCCCCGCCCGATGACGGCGGCAAAACTCAATGGAGAAAAAAAAAAGGAGAAAAATACATACAACGTGGTATAATAAATAATAAATAGACCTAGAAATAATAATTTAGAAGTTTACCGCGAAGTATACACAAACCGACAGACTGCTGCTGTAGTAATAATAATATACGTGGGAATAATGTGTGTGTGTGTGTGTGCGTATAACAACGTTAACGACTACTAACTACTATATATATATATACACTACACACACACACACACAGATTATGGAATGTGCCCTCCGGGTGCGCGCGGACCGAGGGATATAATAATAATAACAAAAACGCGCACGTATTATATAGCAGCGGCGGTAACCAATTACGACGACGACGACGACGACGGGGCCCAAGGGATGATGATAAAACGACGACGACGACGGGGATTTTTTTTTCATTTTTATAATTTTCTTCGTCGGGCCGAGAGGAGATGATCGAGGTGAGAGATTTTATTGCGAGATTGATGAACAACGCGCGCGCGCGAGCACAAATATTTTATATATATATATACAAAACGAGGTGCGGTAACAACAACAACAACAGATGAATTGTGGGTGGAGCCCGCCGCCGAGTGCTGCCGCTGCTACGGGTAACTAACGATACGAGGAGACTCACCGCGGGATGTTGGTTGTGCGGGCGAGAGGAGACGAGGCGGAAAAGAGAGAAAAAGAAGACGTGCGCAGACACACACGAGGGGTCCGCGCGGCTACGACTTCGGGGGGGCTCTCGAGACGCCGACAATGGACCGCGCGCGCGCGCTCGTCGTGGAATGTTGTTAAACCCGAAACGCATATTAACGCGCTCGTGTGCCGCGCGCCGGTAATTGAAGGATAGGGTTTTTTTTTTCAGGTCGTTTCTTATTTCTTTTCCTCCTCCTCCACCACCACCGTGACGTTCCGCGGCTCTGACCGGCCGCCGCCGTCGTCATCGTCGTCGTCGTACCCCGCGTGTGTTTTACGACGCCCGTCGCCGGGACGATAAATAAATTGGAAAATTACGAAAAAAAAAAAACTACGAAGCTACGACGACGACGGACCAGCGGTATAGTAGTAGTGACTTTTATGTAAAAAAAAAAAAAAAAGAATTTTTTTTATAATTTCTAATCATCTCGTATTATATAAAATAAATACATCGAACACACACACTCGTCGTTATTATTATCATTGCGTTGTGTATTATTTGGGCGGCATTTCGGAGTAACCGGAGAATTTCGAAACGTATTAAACACGACGATGGTGGTATTTCAAATTTCGATGAAAAAAGTTTCCCCCGTTACGCTATTGGGCGCAAACACGCGCAGCAGATCGGACAAATTCAACCAATATAATAATATAAATATATAAAATATGTCTTGCGCAATATAACAACAACAGCTTTTTTTTGCGTTTATATATTACACATATATATGTACTTTTTTTTCTTTTCTCGCATTTAAGTATACAAATGACACTATATTGTTTAATAAACACTTTAGGTATAATATTATTCGATGTATATAATTAAAAAAAAAAAAAAAGATTTTAAATAACAATAAGTTTTTCTCGACTTAATAATACCGGAGAATTCGTATGGATTCTTCTTACAACGCATTTCAGAATATTGCAATTGACGAAATCGATAATATTAACGATACACGATATATTTTTTTTTTTTTTTACAATTATTCAATGGGTAAAACTTGCGCGATATTATTTATAACATAGGCCTCAACAAGAGGACTATTATAATTTGTTGCCCCCGCGCGTTTCGAAGAGGAATTCCGGTATTATATTATAATTGAATTATTATTATTTATATAAATCAAGAATAGAAACTTGAAAAACTGAAAACGTTTTAGATCGACGAATTTTAAATTTCAAAAATTTTATTTCTGAAACGCACAAAAATACAACTTGTTCCACCGCTAAACTCGTCCTGTATATATTATATTATAATGCGAGGCACAGACAAGGTTTACACGCACAATGCAATCATCACTTGCCCCGCGAAGTGTCCTTCCAAACACACTTCACTTACGTTTCTGTACATAAAACAATCGCTAAAACGCGCTGTTTTTTTTATAATATAAAGTGGCTGCTGCTGCTGCTGCGGCCGGCATCCCCGCGAGATAAACGTACGCGATAACACGTATTTATAATATATCATTTGGCGGCGAATTCGAGGACCTTGCTGCGCGCGCATACGTATATATACCAAATACAAAGAAGTGCGAAATATTTACATAGCGATAGTACGGAGACAAGGTCGCGTACAAAAATTAAGTCGACGAAAAAAAAAAAATGTTTTTTTTCTATTCGGTACACGAGAAAAATAAATAAATAAAAAATTCGCGAACAACGTTTTTTTTTCCTGTTTTCCGTTATGCGCCACTGTACACACGCGCGCGCGCGTCAACTCGCGAGACCAGTCTTGCAATGACGAACGCGAGAGCTAAAAAAAAAAGAGTTCGTCGTCCGGTATAATAATAATTATTATTATTATTGCGGTTTTATTAGCGATTTTATTAATAATATTATCTATTCTAATGTATTTTGAATAAAAGAAAAAAAACTGTATGGTGTGCAATCGCCTCTGCGCAATAAGTAACCACCGTAGCAGCGATTCAAAATTATAATTTACAATAGTTATATATTATGTATTAAAAAAAAAAAGTAATAAAAAAATGTGATTCCGAAGAACTAAATTTTACACACGCGCGCGCGTTCTCGTTTGCCATATAATAAAACTCGATACGGAATTTCGCAATACATTAAAAGAAAAAACGCGACGGACGTAACATTTTATAAATTATCATATATTATTAATATGAACGAACAGCCGACGTCTATGTTTTTAAATACACAGAAAACGAGTGGCATCGAGACCACTAGCGATCATTCTGTATAATTGCGATATACGGAATTAATAATAATAATTTTTTTTACATAAAACAAGCGTGTATTTGTGCACGGCGTATTTTTCACGTTCGGGCCGCTTCCATATTCCACCCAATAATACTCGCGTCATATAATGCGCGACGACAATATTGAAAAAACGACAGCGAGTACACATTTCTCGATTAATCGGGATTTTTTTCAATTCCTTTCGATATTTTTGTTTCGTTTTTTTTTATACACCCGGTGAAAACGTATACCTTACAATATTAGCCGTTTGAATTTTTTTTTAAAGTTTTTCGAGTGTAACGTATCTCGCGTTATGGTCGAAGGAATCGCACGTATATAATATATGTATACAAAAATTGTATATATTTTAACAATAGAGAAACACGTGCGAAATTAGCACATTTTTTTTCTTATTCTTCTTCTTATTATTATTAAAATATACAATCGAAAAACGCGAGAAAACGTTGTCATTTTTAGTTATTTGTTAAAGCATATACAGTGGTGGGAGGATACCTAAAAGTGGAATAAGTCGATTTTTCGTATTTTTAACTTAACTCGCGAGTCTCTTCCTCTTCCTTCAAAAATTAAACACCACACATAAAAGTTTTCCTCGTTAACCAAATTTTTTTTCGTCCGTTACCATCCCACATTATTTAGAGCTATACAATAATACCGCGCGCGTGTGTGTGTTCGCACTTTCCAGCGAATTAGTTTGCTCGTGTCAACCAACAGACACAGAGACCAGAAAATGAAGAGAGATCGATATTATAATATGCTTTACGGGAAAAACTCTCACACGCCTCCTATAGAGCTGTCCTATTCCGTTTTGTATTTTGTTGTTGTTGTTGGAAAAAAGAAGACTCCCTGTCTAATAGGGCGCAATGGATTTCGATTTTAGATCATTTTGCTAAAAACGTTAAATAAAAACAAAAATGTGTTAGAAATACTGTAAAAATTGTTTGTATTCAGACTCTTATTATATAGCTTTTACAATGAATATTTTTAGAATCCAAGTCCAATGCGCTCTGCAAAATGTCTTCTTCTTTTCAAAAAAAAAAAAAAATATATATATATATATCGGAAATCGGATCGCTCTACAAGGCATGAGAGTTTTTCCAGTCGTTGGGTATGTATTTAAAATGCGTTTTCTAAAATACAAGTCGCAGACTCTCCTTGAGCCCGCGTATACTACATGTGGTTCCACATCGACAATACGAGAAGAGGACCACCGTGTTTTTTAATGGCCGACACGACGATGTGCCAGCCAGCCAGTTAAATGAGGAGAGGAAAGCAAAGGGAAAAAAAACCTACGAATATTTTCTAATGGTCCCGCGTGTTTAACGACGACACACGGAGGAAAACGAGCAATAAAATCGGAGATCGGATCGCGGGCGGTTTACCACCGCGGACTACAGTAAAAGAAAGACAAAAAAAATTTAACAAAAAAATAAATGTATTTAGAGAATAAGAAGAGAGAAAGAAACGTATGAAAACAATGAACGCGAGCGATGACGATCTCGCCAAACGACACGAAATGTGCATGAGGATTCAGCGGCATTAGGCGCTCGGGTAATAATATACAATATGTTATAATAGACATACTCGCCGAACGTTCCTCTCGTCCCTCCTCCCCCCGCAGACTCTCCGCGTTGTTCTCATGAAAATGAATTATGAAAAAAAAAAAAAGAAAAAAAATCTCTTTATAACAAAAAATACGCGTGTATACAAATAGTCAACATATACAGAGGGGTTGTGGGGGAAACATTCGAATCCGGTGACGACGAAAAAAAAACACCACACGATATAATATATCGTCATGAATTATTTAGTACAATTAAGGCGCGCTATAGTAGAAAGTCGATGATACATTTCGAATTTTTTTTATTATTAGAAAATACAACTTAATTCAATAATGAAATCGAACAGATTTGTTTTCGTATTTTAAAATACACGATTTTTTTTTTTTTTACAAAATCATTTCGAATGTTACGACAACGATGGAAAAAAAAATTATTCTTTCATCAACATATATTTTAAACCGAATGAGAATCGTGTAATTTCCCTTTACTTCGATTCGATTGACATCCGAGTAAAAAACTCGCGTCCGCTTAAATAATAAATTATTATTATGGTCCGAATGAATACGAGTTACTGCACCACAGCGGCGGCGTCCGTCGGATTTGCATAATAATATTATAATAAAAATTTGTTCAGCCTCCTCCGCGCTATACACGTAAAAAATGTGTCGACGAATACGAAACGGATTGGATGTTTTTCTCGCGCGTGCGAAACGATGAAAAAAAATAAAAATGAACAAAAACGCGTTTTTTCAAACGCCGTCAGTCAGCACCGATTACATTATAAAGCGCCTATTTCACATTATGTATCGTTTCGCAGCGAGAGACACGAATATTCGCGCGCATCATATCATAATATTGTAGACCAGCGCGCGTAAGAATTAATTTTATTTATTTTATATAATAAGCGAGAACCGCCGTTTGATATTCGTTTTTTTTTTCTTCAAATATTTCCGAGTTTGAACGCGCGCGATTGAATTTCAAAAACTTAAAACGTAAAAAAAAACATTTTTTTTTTTTATTACGCGTCGAATAATAGCAATAGAAATTGATTGATATAATTTTTCAGACGACGCTGCCGCTCGCGCACTCAATAACGAAATTTTGTATTTTTTATACATAAAAAAAAAACAATAATATCTCTATATAGCTAGACTGCATTGGAAAAGAATTTGCATTAGCGACTGCGCACTTTCAACAACGTAAGACGAAATTTATTTTAAATTATATATATGTATATATTTTTTTTTTTTTTTTTTTTTTTGTCATATTTATTTTTATTTGTACAATCTGTAAAAAATATGTTTACAATAAGCACAATAGATATATATAATATAAGGTCGAGGAAGGCTTGATTATATAATTTAAAAGCACTTCATGATATGTGTATATAGCCGCGTTGTTATCGTTTCCACAGCCTATAAATTGTTTCTGCCTGCTAATTTCCCGACTATAGCGCTGGATTTTGGTGATATTTTGAAGTGAACGACGGACGCGGTGTGAAGAAACTATACAATTGTCTAACGTGTGTGCGAAAAGAATTTTCGGCTCGTTACACGTATAGTAATAATAAGGACAGCACCGGTATAACAAGACGGTGGTTTTTTCTTTTTGAATTTCCGAAACGTTTTGACACACAGCCAGCTATTGAAAATAGATTTGTCAATAAATCACGCGCCTCCCGTAATAGTTATTGGTATCAAAAAAAAAAAAACACACCAGTAACGGAGTTTCAGAGAAGAAGAAAAGAAGTAAAAATGAAAAAAAAAAAAATCGAAATCTCGCATTTCAAACACATAACCGAGAAATGTGAGACACATGTAGCCGAGAAAGTGAAAGTTTGGAAAAAATCCGCAGAAATTTAACAACAAACACGTATATTATTCGTATAAATTTATTCGAAGGGCGTCCCCGGATGTGTTTTAAGAGTCCGCGCGGCGTATTCATGCATGCCGAACACGAACTGTTTGCGACCAAAAAGAAGAATAAAAATATGTTTTATATTTTGTAATATATTTCGTGAGGCGAATACTTACGCCATACACGCACGCACGTGTGTGTACACGCATAAAAATCGCGTTTTAAACGCAACAACAACACCGCTAAAAAACAAACAGCACTCCGGAGAAATAGTATCACGGACACGCGTCGATTTGTTAATAATAAATAACGACGAATCGTATTATTGCGTGTTTTTTTTTTTTTTATCGAAAACTGTTGCGAACGGGCAATAGTTCGCCGTCGTGATGATCATCGGGCAGATTCCTACGGTCCCTGTTCCCGTCAATATTTCGCGCTACATATTTATAATATAACCGCCGTTGCGACTATCGTGTTCAAAATAACACGCGGCTTGGGTACGATACGACGACACGCGCGGACCGTGTTATTTTAATAGAATATTTCGAATTGAAAATGAATAAATATATTTTGCGACCGTGCACGCGGAAGGAAACACGAGTAGGAAAAGTTCAAAGAATGAGCGACGGAATTTCCATTTGCGAAAGTCAAAAAAAGATTTTTTTACTTTTCTCATTGAAACATCTCGATGCTTTTTTTAAAATTTAAAAATTATGTTAACCCATTAATTATGTTAAGTCCGATCGTCGTCGCGCAATGGACGGCGCGCGAGAGGAAAAAAAAATCCTCCTCCAGCCTCACACGATCGATCGTCGTCGGTACCACCCTCTTCCCTGTTGCTGCAGCAACAACAACAGCAACGGGTCTCTCGCCAGAAGGAATTCGTATTATTATCTAATAAGAAGGAGAACCAAAAAAAAAAAATATATATATATGAAACGTTATTATCTCGCGAGACTTGTTGTACAGTCTCTGTAATTAAAACAACGACGCCGTCGTCATCTCCGAGAGAAGGAACCGAAAGATCCGAATGGTTGCCGCCCCTCTTCCCCAGGCGCCGAAACGACGTTCTTTATACCGGGACGCAATCGTTTCGAATTCTTTTATTAATTATTATTATTATTGTTATTATTATTATTCTACGAACGTGTCACGGACGTTTGTCGGCGAATTCGTTACATAACCAATACGTATGAAGTACGTGCGAGCAAAGGGTTGCGAGGGATTAACGCGATTCTCGCCCCGTTCGTATTGCGGCGTCCGGCCCGAACCGAATTTCGAATTTTTACAAAACGCGTACACTGGCACCAGAAAAATATAATATACCGACGATTTCAAATTTTGTTTTGGTAAAATAAAAAAAACCTCGACGATGCGTCCGTTTTCAAAACGCGACGAGATAAGACTACGAAAGGAGATGAGGCGGCGGCATCCGCGGATATTAAACAATTTATTAATTATTCAATCGAAATTAAATGATTTATTTGTTAATTAATTATTTATCGTAGAAATATTGTTTAATAGAAAATTGGAAATATTATGTATTATATAATAATAATATGCGTAGGGACTAATGTGATTTTTGTTCATTAGTAAATTCATTACGCAATAGTCGCAGCTTATTTGGGGGAGAAACGGCGAGTTAATTTTTTGATGACGTAAAATTAATGCGAGCGGGCGGCGGTGTTATTTTTTTATTAACCGTCATCGTTGAATATATATATATATTAATCATTACGGTGATACACACACACACACGTGTCATCATCAATCGACTAAGATGGCAAAAATTAAATGAAATAAAAACGATAATATTATAATATATAAATACTTGCGTAGGAATAAAAACAACAACTGTATAACGCGGAAACACAAAAAATGTGAGTGTTTAACGAAGGAATTTTACGACAAATAAAATACGATAACACGGTTAAGGAACACGTTATGGACGGATTTTCAAGTTCATTTTTTCTCCGCCAAATCATTGCGGCGCGTTTGTTTTTAAAAAAAAGTGCTCGACGTTTCACAGCCGTTAAAAAACTCACTAACTAACCCGACCGATAATTTTTCAGACACTCACGGGCTACTACCCCTCCGCCGCGGTATTCGTTTTCATGGGGAAAAATCATTTTTCGGAGTTTTTCTTCTTCCTTTTCGGAGCCCCCCGTTTTAAATTCAGCGCTTTCTGACAAAAAAAAATGACAAAAATACACAAGACGCGCTGCGATATTAACACGATGACGTAGAGAATAATAATAATAATAAAAATAAATATTAATAACGAAAGATCACGTGAGCGCGCATAGAAGAAATCCGCCGACGGGGATTTGCGTGTACGCGAAATCGACGAAAACCGTCTCGTCACGGGACAACACGCCACGCGATAAAACCTAATTTTAAATGTATTTTTAACCGCATTTTCTAAGGTTATTTTGTATTTTGGATGTAACACTATAATAATATATTAGCGTGTTATATGGGATTATTATTGATTTATTGAAACACATACGAATATCTCTTTCCGACCATTTTATCGTATCGATATTCCGAATACAATTAGAACAATTCAAATAAATAAAAAAAAAAATATATATATATATCAAAATGTATACTTAAATATACAATATAAATTCAAATAAGTGAAATTGCCATTTGAATGATCAAAAAAAAACAAAACAAAACGAACAACGATTTGCGAGCGCCACCTAACCACCTCTCTCCTCCTCTCACCATTCGGTATATTAAAGAAAACCACAATAACGAAAATCGAAATAACAATAATAACAATAATAATAATAATAAAAATCACGGTGTTCTTCTTACAACAGGGTTTACACTACTACTACAGTGGTATATTATTATACGCGGTCTCGTTATGTTATTATACACACACACATTACACGTGTTATACGATATTTTTTTTTTTTTTACGACGTATTGTTTTTTTTATATATAATTTCTTTACATATAATATACCCGAAATGTATAATTTGCGTGAAACAAACACTTTCTTTGTTTTTCGATAAAAGACCGCGCGACGATCTATCTCATCATCCGTCTGTGTATATAATAATAATAATAATTGATAACGACGAACGAATAAATTTTTCAAAACGTTCCGCGCAATTGGGAAAAGAGAAATCCGTGAATAGGGAATGTTTCGGAGAATATTTCTACGCCGTACAAGAAATAAAAATTATACATTTAAATACACTTCCCAGTTTTGATCAATCGAAACACGTTATTATTATTATTTTTTTTTTTTTTTGTACACACGCGCGAAATCCTATGATTAGCTGTGTATGTTGATTTCTTCCTTTACTGCAATCGCACATATATTATTATTATTATCATTGTAATTAAAATATGATTTATAATTTTTCGTATAATTATATATTTTGGGCAAAGTTTTTTTTTTAATTTATCGTAAAAAAACAATTTTAAATATATATATAGATCGTACGCTTATATAATGAAAATAACTAAAAAAAATTATTCGATCGTACTTTTTCCCCTCCTTTTCGGTACGATTATTTTAATTAACGTCGATTATAACTATATTTAGATTTTACATAAATTATTATATTTTATAATTAGTCGATATTTCGAAGGTTTATGTTTTTTTTTTTTTAATTTCTTTAATATATATAATTAGTGTACGTGTTAGCGGCTGGCTAACACGTACTACACACACACTCTCTCACAAGTCATTATTTTTCAAATCTAATCTGTCCGCCGCCGATGCGCGTACCGATAATACAAAAAAAAAAACGATTCACCAACTAACGGAGAGAGTATGAACCCCCGAGGACGTCTTGCTGCCGTATAATCTTTCGAAAAGGTTTTTTTTTTATTTATTCGACGGATTTATCGTCTTCGAATGCCACACGCACACACACACTAATAACGTGTAAAATAAAACGTACCGCCGTATCTCGTTCCCAAGTCTTTAAATATAATAATTTTTTTTTCGTAGAGCGCCACAGACATTATTTATATTCTAAATACGTATAATAATAATAATAAAAATAATAATAATAACGCGTATCTCGTACGCAGAATCCGAAAAATAATATTATTATTGGTCCATACGAGTTGGTTCGGTTTTTTTACGCCCGCCTTAGAAAAAACAAAAAAGAAAAAATTGTTAATAATCTCGCGTCGGTATATCGAGTGTGAATAATAAGTATATAATATATATATATATATATTATACGCAGCGATATAGATGCGTATCATTAGTAATAATTTAATTAATTGTGCGGTGTATGCACGGTTTTTTTTAGCTTTCATATATATATATGTGTGTATAAACTTTTTTTTAATTAGACGATTCCCACATAAATTATCACGTCAAAACTCGAAAACAACGTTCTTCCGAAGAGCGAGGTAATTTTTTTATTTTCTTTTAATGTTGACAACGACGGAGAAAAAAAGAATCGTAAATTTTACGTTCTCACTCGACGAGTGTGGTAAAGCCGCCGCCGGTTCAACGCGAACGACGGACAAAAACACACGACGACGACGAGACGATTACAATCGCTAAAATCGCGTTGTACTATTATATTATAAATACAATATTATTATTATTATTATTACGAAACCTGATAATAATGGAGGAGATGAACAAACAAAAAAAAACACCAATATAGTATAATAAAATCCGAGATCCGTTGATTACAATAATATTTATATAAAATAATATTATATTATTTATATAAAACGGAATAGGATTTTCGATCGATTTTTGTTCCTCTCGTCGAACAATTCCGTGTTTATTTTATACAAACCGTTTATTATAATGAAAAAAAAAATGTTTAACGTTTTTAATTATTTATTTCCTATTTATCGTAGTCTCGGAGGGAGAGGGGAGAAATTCGCTTTATCATTACTACAACAAGAAAGGAGTCCTCCCCCCCGCCCCCATTAGTATAAAATAAAACGACATTTATGGTAAAAAAAAATTTTTTTTTTTTTAATAAAATACGGATAATTAGAATATTAACGATATATTTTAATAAAAATAATTTATAATTATACACGCTGTATGATGACATATTATTTGGTAGAAAAAAAATTGACCGAAAATTTAAATTCACAAAAGATTGTAATATTGAAGGAATTGAATGGCCGAGAGTATGGCTTCAACTTTAGGCGAGAAGTGTGAATAAAAAAAAAAAAAAAAAAAACCAACACAACTCCCTCCTCTCCCGTACAAGACACGTTCACTGTTCAAATTCATTTTTATCGTATTTTCTTTGAGATTTCGAACAGATCAAAAATAATAATAAATTTTTTCCTCGTGTGAAACGGACTCTTTTCTCGGGCGACCCGCCGCTGTTTGGAAACATCTGCGTTATTGTATTATTATAATACGTAATATTACGGTGTACCCGCGTATTATAATATAATATCGTATTATAATATTTTAATATACTATCCCCGCGCGTCGAAGCGTTGGAAATTTCGTTACGGCAGTTTTTGAGAACTCCGGCCGGCCGGCCACACGACGATAACACGCGCGGAAACACAATAAATTTGATTATAATTTTATATTTTTCCGACAAAAAGCATATTGTATCACGCACCCACATCCGGCACGTTCCCCTAATAATATTATCTGTTAAACGTATTGAAAAATTATATAACTAAAGGAGGAAAAACGCGGAAATTCATCGAATGTTTTTGCGCGTCTTTTCCATATACATACATGAGAGATTTGATATTTTCGTTATCCGGTCCACATATTTTATTACAACCCCGTCGCTCGCACGCACACTTCCTCTCCACGCGGTCGATTAGATTTTCGTCTTTTTTTTTCCCCTACAAATGTGCGCGCCCGCTTTTAATAATATTATTTCGAAAAACCAACGGAAAGCGAGTAGAGGGGGACTACGACGATAATTTTATAATATACGCCCAATAAGGCCACCACCGCCGTCGTCGTCTCTATTCGTATTTTATTATTATTATTATTATTATTTTTCTATTATCGGTTATTATATAAAATTATTATACGATATTGGTACGGCGTATTTATATTATTATTATTATTATTATTATTATATGTACACAGAGTATTTTTTTTTCCCACCGCTATTATTATCAATCGTTCGGCGCGCGCGAACAACGCGACAACGACGACGGGGGCCAGTGTGTGTAACACGAATGAATAATAATAATATTATTATTATCCCCGTGCACACACAAAAAGAAAAAAAAAATGTGTACAATAAAAAACGCGTTCACGGTCGATGGTATTTAAAACGCGCGAGCGTAGTTGTTATTGTTATATTCCCATATAAGGGGAAGAACGATATTATTTATTTTAAAATAATTACCTAAGGGAATATTGACGCCGCCCGGGAATCGATTTGAAGAGAAATTTCGAATTTTTTTTCCGAGACAAACACGGCGGAGAGAGGAAACTGAAAATAAAAGGAATCGAACGAGAGCAGTATTAATACGTTTTCGAGAAAAATCCCCCACCCTCCCCGTCTACAACGCGAGAACATTTTTCGAGGGAGAAAAAATGATAACATTTTTAATTCGAAAAGAGCGTTGTTAAAAAAAAAAAAAAATCGAATGTATTATAACGTAAAAGGCGTTTTCCAACGATAAAAAATCCGAATAACGAGAAAACGACTATTGGCCACAACGAGTTTTACGCGCTTGACTTGGTGTCCACACCACGTGTGCGCGCCCCGCATCGGTAACGAATTTATTTACCAAAAAAAAAAAAGAAAACCGCGATAAAATCGATTGGTCCGGTCGTCAAACGGGCCCTTTGAAACGTATAAAACACCCCCTACACGGGGACACATCCAGTGGTACAATTAATATAACAACACAACACAACACGCGAATGTAAATAAAATTTACACGAATCCGTCTCGATATAATTCTTAGTCACACGCGACAAAAAAAGTCGTTGTTCCGAATATTGAGTAATACGATTTTATATTATAAAATTGAAAAATAAAAACCGTCGTATGGGTTGGAGAAAATAGTCGAAATATTGTTAAACGATTATATTTCGCTGCACTCTAATATAAAGTGATATCGTCATACGAAGAGTAGTAGTGGTTTTAGTTAAAATAAATCGAATACCTCAAGCCGATTCTCATAAAAAACCAATAATAATAATAGGTCGCGCGATTTGATGAACCCATCATCCGAGTGTTGTTTATTATTAGAAAACGCGATTTACGAACACGGGAGAGAGACAGCAGCAGACGTCGAGTAAAAAAAAAAAAACCATTTGTATTATGGTAACGCGATAAGCAGCGTTTTTTATTTTTATTAATATTTATCTCTAACCATTAGAGTTACTAGTTCGAAGCGATAAAAAAAAAAAAAACCACGGCGTTTACGGGGGATTTTTTGTTTTTTTTTCACTTTGATGATCCGACAACGAAATAAATAAAATAGGCAGGTAAATATATTACCACCGAGCGTCGTCGTCGTCGTCGTAGTAAATAATAAAAATGTTTTTTTTTCCGCACGCTGAATCCCGAGCGAATTGTATAAAAATAATAATCACACAGGTGTATATGCCGAAGTGCTTTTTCCCCCGTGAACGATCATCAATCATTATTATCGATCGGACGACGTATATAAATAAATGTTATAATATAACTACTACTAAATATTAACATTCAATAAACGATGTAATAATTGAATCGTCGTCGGGCCGCACGCAGTAAGAGACCCGGAAACGATTATCGATTAGAGAAATCGGACTGCTGTACCCCGGGAAAGTCGTTTTTGAATACGCGCGCTAAAGTAAATTTTCGTGATGATTTGTAGTTAAATGAACGCGGACCCGCCAGCCCGCCGCACACACTTCCTCCAAAAATGAAGAAAACGTGTAAATAATGCGTTTCGTTAAAAATACGTAATATAATTGGTAATATCAACGAGACGAGAGAATTTATTGTTTTGGACGAAAAAGAAAAAATTCCGTTTCCTATATCCCGCCCCCCGATACACATACGACGATTCCTCCGTACAACAACAAAAAGAGATTATTCTATTCTATTTTTTCACGAATTTCGTCGTTTACGAAAAACGTTTGCGCCGTAGTCGCGCACACAAAAACCCCACTCGGAAGTTTCGAAAAACGGCTTTCGAAACGACGCGACGACCTTTTACCGGATGAGTTCATTCTCACCACGAAACACCACCAGACACACGGAAACCGACAAAAAAAAAAACCGTCGACTGGTCGGTGTTTACAACACATTATTAATAATAATAATATTTATCGTCGTACAAAACACGCCGAGTAGAAATATTCAAATGGAAAAATTAAACAACAATTCTCGCCGCGACGAGTATTGTGGTGCGCGTTTGTTGTTATTGTAAAAACATCGCATGTAATACCACCACACTCGATCGTTGGTGTCGCGGATGTGTGTCGCGACGACGACGAATATACGACGTGAATACAATATTTTTAATGACGGTCGTCGAGCCGTTTTATTTGAATAATAATAATAATAAAAAAAACCACGATCGAAAATTCCTTAGACTAAGAGGAATTTTCACGACGATATTATAGGGTCTAGGACATTTCGCCGCCACCGTTTCGCCGACACCGTTTCGCCGCCGACCTATTCGCCGCCACCGTTTCGCCGCCGACTTATTCGCCGCCAGACCGTTTCGCCGACGGACTATTCGCCGCCGACTTTTTCGCCGCGACCGTTTCGCCGACAACGTTTCGCTTCCATCCACTCGTTGTACTTTTCTCAATCAAAAATTTCAGAGTTTTTACTTTATTTATATTATTTACTTCCAAACTCTATAATTTTTCATTTAATTTAGTACAAAATAAATTATACATAATATAAAATGACCATAATAAGCTATTAATGTAGATATACCTAATACCTATATTAAAATAACCGTCAATCAGTATTAATTACACTTGAATAGCCTCTCATAAATTAAAAATTGTCTTTTTCATTTATAATTAATAGTTTACAATATATGGCAATTTGTCAATACAACTGTAAATCGTGGACATTATACAATATTTATTTTATGTTTAATTTCATGAACACACTAGGTACTAATAATACACATCCTTTCTTATAAATATAAAAGATGACGCTATTGAAATTTTTTACGATTTTTTTTTTTCACAGAGTTGTTTCAAATACTTTCCCGAGTGTTCCAACGTCACCTATTTTTTCATTTTTCTGTCTGAGAGGAAGGGTAATGTACTGTATTTTAATGTTAGTTTTCGGTGAAGTGTTTCAATAATTTTCAAAGATTTTCAACATGACTTTAAAATGTATAAAATTATATGGGACCCCGCACATAATTTCGCACTGGGCCCAGCGCTGGATTTAACCATTCGAGGCCCATGGGCACAAATACTGTGGGGGCCCCCTTGTAAGGAGAGCAAAAGTTAATTATTTGAAAACTTATTTTGACTCATAAATCACTTTGAATATCAAGCGTAGGTACTTCGTCTGTACTTATTTTGCGAATAACAGTTCAGCTAATTCACTCTCACATAAATAAGTAGTGACAAATACGAAGGTTAGGTTAATACGAATACGACGGTTTATTTTAACTTTCAATACAATTATAATTTCTTTCAAAAAAAACATACGTACATACATCAATCGCGTCGTAAAAACGAATGTGTGTTCTGTGGGTGATGACGGCGGTATTTATCAGTAACCGCGTCCACCGAGAATATTCTAGAAAAGTCCGTTCGGAAAAACCAAACGGACCCCTTCTAGAACATTCGTGACAGAACACAACAACAACATGATAAACAAAAATAATACAACAGAATATTATAAATTATTATATTAAATAATCACTTACCGTTGAATATTGGTCCATGTTATTTTTTAAATTTTACCACTTTTTACGTAAATGAAAAATCACACTCCACACTATTATTAATAATTATTATTAAGCCGTTTGCTGTTTATGGATTGATGACGGCGCGACGCGGCACCGACGCAACAACAATGGGAATTCTCGATAAATATAGATATTTTCACATTAGCTGTTATAACGAACGACAATTTATAGCTAATTTGAACCAGGGTTGTTATGTTTAAAACACGTGTTTTAAACACGTTTAAAACAACTGAAAAGAACATATTGATTTTATTTAAAACGTTTAAAACACTTGTTTTAAACATACATTCAAAAACAGCGATTAAAATAACGTTTTTAGTAAATTTAAAATTAAAAAATCTATATTATAAAAATATTCAAATCTAATAAACACAAAATATTGAAATCTTGGTTTAATGTATTATTTTTGAGTAGGAATCTTAATACACTAAATATTCAGTAATATTATTATATAACATGTAATATATTATCTCCATGATTACCATGACACAAGTACTTAGTACACGATCTTAATCAATGGTAATTGGTAATTAATCAATGGTCTTATATTAGTATAAAGTTATTATTGATACCTATCGACTACAAGTTACAAATATTTACGAATTTATATAATTTACACACTATAATATAGTCTGTAAATTATATAAATTCGTAAATAGTTGAAACTTACTACATGTTAACACGCTAAACTAGTTATATTATGCTACATATTCTGTGGTTAATACAAAATATTTATTATAAAATTATGGTTCTTCGATTTTTGATTACCGAAATTTTGAGCCATAATAATCTATTAGTATAATTATTACAGACCCGCAATAAAAAAGTTTGTTTAAAAATAAGTATTTTTAAAACAAGTTGAAAAAAAAATATGTTTTAAACATATTTAAAACACTTTAAAAAAACACCCTTTTTAAACGTTTTAAACGTTCTTTCCAACCCTGATTTGAACACAATTTATGTATAAAATAATATTTAAAATGATTTTAAAATTATAATATAATTTGTATAAATAATTAAAATTCTATTAAGCATTTAAAAAAAAATCTTTCTAAAATATTTCATTATGAAAATACTGATATTATACAGTAATATACAGTAAATATAGGTAATATACAGTTAACAGTATGTTAGATGTTTTTTTTCCATGTGTATGGCGGCGAAAAGTTCGGCGGCGAAACGGTCGCGGCGAAAAAGTCGGCGGCGAATAGTCCGTCGGCGAAACGGTCGGCGGCGAATAGTCCGTCGGCGAAAAGGTCGGCGGCGAAACGGTCGCGGCGAATCGGTCGCGGCGAAACGGGCGGGTTCGGATATTATATTTTATAATTTATTGTACGCTACACTGTCCCCCCCCCCACCCCACTGGGGCAGTAGGTAAATTCTCGAAATCTTTCCGACTGATAAATCGATATTATTCTCGCATGCGACAAGGAAGAGTTGGGGGGGGGAGGGCTCTTCATCGATTTTATTATCGACTACACGACTCCAAATATTCAAACTGAAATCGATAAAGAGATTATTAGACGCGGACCGTTCGTCGAATTCGATAAAGTATATCGAAATGACCACACACTGTGGTAACGACACAAAACCCGGACGATGATTCTAACCTCGTATACATTTTAATTATTAAATTACGTCAATTATATCGCCGATTCTATTCAATAAAACGCATTAATATATATAAAAATATTTCCATCTTCCTCGTTACGAATTTTTATGTTTTTTTGTAGGTACTTCGTTTTTCTTTATATATATAGTTATATACATAGTGAAATCATGAAATTTATAGTAGAATTCATTCATCACTTGTATTTCGCATTTAAATCGATAGCAGACAATAAATTTGAAATTATACGCGAGAAGCGTCAATTTTAAAGATGTTTTTTTACACACGCGGTCTTTAGTAAAAGACTAAATTTTTTTTTTTTATATATATATATTTGAATAATCGATCTGTTATTAACAAAATCGTTTCTCGTTTCTTCGTGTCTAATAAATCGTACACAACATTTCGTATATTCTCGTGTTCATCAATATTATTATTATTATGAATAGCAGCAAATAACATTTCATCAAAAAAATTAACCATCGTGTTGGGAATCGAAGCGAGGCGCAATTAACAATTTACAAAAACAACACAAATCGATGAAAAACGTATTATTATTATCAATTTATTTAAAAACCTATAATATCACGTCTTCATACGTTATCGTATACCAGTATACGAGTTTATCGTCGACCTTATACCCCCAAGCAGACAAACAAGTCGCGCGTTTTCGTTCGTCTAAGTCGTATATCTTTTCGAGTACACCAAATATTTATTTTCGTGCGATAAAATGTTTTATTATCGCATTCGACAATATGTGTATCAGAATTTCGAGAATTGGCCCCCAGACGATTGCGTGAAACGGGGAAAAAAAAACACCTACAAACACGCGTTTGAAACATCACAACAACATATGGAGCGAGAACGCGATAAAGGAGATATGAGAATTGATATGAACGAATGAATAATCGACGCTGCTGCTACTTTGGAGGACTGCTTATTTTTTTTTTTATATATATTCATAATATAACACCGTTCGAATCGAAATTACTTTCGAAAAAATCGCGGTCAATATACGCGTTGTACTCTACACTGCAAAGTTTTGCGATAATTATTATTTTATACGCAGCGCGCGAGAACACAAAATTTAAGGCATGTCTCTCTTTTGAAAAAAAAACGCCGTTCGAGGAAAAGAAAAAAAAAAAAGAACGAAAAAGGTGAATGTTTGAAATCGAGACAAACTGAAAAACGCGTATGCCTCGGGACAAAGCATTATAATTATTATTATTAATAGTAGTACAAGAGTCGCGGAATAGCGGCAGATAGATAAGACGGACACGTATACGGAGGGGTTAAGAAGACGGAAAGCGCGGAATCGCGGACAAAACAACGCATATGCTCGAATGTATATTCAATGGACAGAAAGACGCGTCTCACTACTCTTGGGAGAGGAGGAAATTTGTTCGTAAAATAACAGACGAACACGCGTCAAATCCAAATGCTGTGACGCGATCTTATTATTATTTTTTTTCCGGTAAAATAATTTGTTACGCGACCGACACGAAACGATCCAATTCGAAGGACGGCAAAACGATTAGAGTAGAAGAACGTGACAGAAGGACTGTTGCGATTCGATGACGACGTGCCGGCGCGCGATTTGTCCGGGAACAAAACACAATAATACGCTTATATATATATATATTAATATTATTAAAATATTTTTTTTCGCACAGTTCGTATATTATTATAAATAATAATCGTTGCGCGAATTACACACAAGACTGCCCGCTGCTGTTGTGGTGTTTGTTGGCCCGCCCGCTTTGTCGCCGCCGCGTTCGTATATAATATTATACACAAACGATTTTTATTGTCAGCGTTCTGCGGCGTCGCGCACGCAAAAAATAATATATAATAAAATTTGCGAATATTTAAAAAAAAAAAAAAAAACCACGAGTCGCTAACATTATTTATACTGAAAAACGATCCACTACACACGTGGCGAAACGTTTATTATTTATCGTAGTATAAACATATATTTTTTTTTAAATAACGTGTACACAAAAACGGCGACCGACGACGACGGTGGTAGTAGAGAGTAGGATTTTGTGGAAAATTCGTAGAATTATTTGTCGGCCGGACGTCTGATCATCAATTGCCGCCGACACACGTTTGTGAAAAAGAGGATCATCGATCGGTAATATTATATTGTGTACGTCGTAAATGACTGTGCGCAGTGGCCGTCGTCTCGTACACACACACAAAAAAAAAACCGCGGCGCGGGACAATGACAAAACAAAATGAAAAACGATAAATTAAAAACCGCGCGCGCGACAGGTTCTTTTTTTTTTTTTTGTTTCTTCGGAAATTATATTTTGTCGACGACCGTGCGCGGGAGGAGATTGTTTGGATCTATAACAGTTTTTATTGATATAATCAGCATAACTACTCAATTTTATTCTTTTGACAATTTTCGATTACAAGCGACGCGCGCTAAAATGGAGCGTCGTTCCCTGGAAGGATCGGAAAAGGAAAATAGATGAGAGAAGATCGTAAAACGAACGTCAGGGGAGGTTGGTTGATCTCGCGGGGAACAACGGTGCAGCAAACAGGGAAACTGGGAGGGATTGTTAACCAGTGAGGAGGGGGGGGGGAGGGAAGAGAGCACGCCGAACCGATTTGCAGCATCTGCAAGGGATGGGGGGGGGATTAATACGCGCGCGCGCACCACCCTGAAAACGCGACGACGCGTAAATGTACTCGGAGAAAAAAAAAAGAATTTTTTTTCCCCTCGACACGTGTTTTTTTTTTTTTTTTTGTCGCCGAACGAACGACGGTCGTATATACGGGCGGAGGGGGGGGACGCGGCAAACAGGGTCCCCCCCCCTACTCCTCCGACAATCATAAAAATGACCTCGAAACGACGCGTCGTCCACACGCATACCACGACGTATTGTGTGTGTGGGCGCAAAAACAGCTGAACAAATGAACCGAATCGCGGAAGACTCGATAATATAATTAATATATTATATATATATATATATTTTTTTTTAATTAGACGGATTCGTCGGATATAAAATAGAGAACACAAGAATTATTATTATTATTATTGTGTCGACGATTATTATAATTTGTGCGCGTCTGTGTCCGTCGTCTTCTCCTCTGCTCTCATCACTCCGTCCGTGACTCCCACCCCGGCGCACATCGAACGACAGTGCGTGCGTGCGAAGTAGACGAAGAAAAAAAAAAAAAACGCTTCGCCGTAGTCACACGACGGTTTTCGAACGTCGCGCGACCCCCTCTTTATAACACACACACACTAACCGCGTTAAAACAACAGAATTTACTTATTTTTGCCGACGATAATTATAATAATAATTGTGCTCCGTTTTACGTGTTTTTTCGTGTAAAAAACTCAAGGGGGGGGGAGGAGACATTTTTAACTTTCTCCGAACGAGAAGTGCGCGTGTGTCTGAACGAACACAAATACGTATATATTTATAGCGAACGACGATTTTTTCGTTTTGAACAAAAAAAAAAAACAAAAAATGTTATTCGATATCGTAAAGAAAAGGAGTAAAAAAAAAAAATAAATATATTATACGCGATATAGAATGGTAGTTGAACGCGCCGTTTTTATCATAGCGAAAAACGCGCGTATAGTACGAATTCGGGACATTGAAATAATTATAATGTTGGGTGAGCGGGTGAGCGTGGCCACGATTATTATTATTATTATTCATAACGCGCGATTCAGTTTGATAAAGTTAAAAAAAAAAAAACATTTCTAAAATTTTTTTTTTCGTATACGATGTGTTCGAATATGAGCAGCAGCAGCAGCAACGCGAAGAGTTTTTATTTCAAAAAAAAAAAAATTCGCGTAAAATTAATTCGACGAATGCCGAGGAGGAAATCCCCTCGCGCGCGGTCGGAAAAAGCAACAATGATGAACAACAACAATCAAAATCGTCGTATCCGAAAAATAATATTAATAAGTGCCATCGGATTTCCTTTTCCGTCATTTAATCACAACCCGCTTTATTTTTCGGCTTCGTTTAAAACGCGTTTTATCAAATGATCATCTCTTCTAGGTGGGATATTTTATTTTTGGAAAAAAGAAAACGTCCGGCGGCTTTCCCCCCGGTATATTCGCGACAAAAAAAAAACAAAAATTTCAAAAGTGGATATAATATTATTTCGCCGCTGATACGCGGAATCAAAACACGAAATAGCGCTGAAACGGCGGCGTGTAACTAACTACACATCATCATATAACAACAATATCTCATAAAAACCCATTAGAAATATAATAAAATCATTTTGCCCGTCGAGACCAGCTCGGTTTTGCATTGTTCGTACGGATAGATAACGTTTGAGAATGGCGTGAAAAACATTAAAACCCGCCGCCATCATTTCCCTATTTCCGATAAATATGTATTTACCGGAGGGACCACCAGACCAGCTGCGTGTGATTTTATACGTTTTTACACGACCCTATATATACGCGAGAAATCGGTGTCAACGTATGAGAAAAAGAGAATAAAAGAATATTATAAATACATTATACACCACCGGTGGTGGTGTTTTTATTATTATTTCGGCGAATCGATTTATAAAAATTAAAACATTTTACGCGAAAAAAAAAAAAGAAACTCGCATAACACAAAATACTCTTCTCTGCAGGATATCCAAAAACGAGAATAATAATAATAATAATAATTATTAAAAAATCGGAGAAAACGTGTTTCGCGTGACGTTATAAGACTGTTTGCACGTGTTTGATAAACCGCGCGAGTGGTACATATATGTTTTTAATGTCGTACCGGCGATTTTCGATAAAACATCGTTAAAAAAGTCAAGTTTGTGCATATAATACGAGTGTAACTTTAGACAAATAAAAATTAAAAAAAAAAAAAATTGTCCTATAACTCTGTAAATAATTTTATCTCGCGAAAATCGCGCGTGTTTAAAACGCGTTTTACTATATATTAATTTTGTTATACGAGAATTTTTACGATACACACAACACTGAACTATTATATAAAATTATATTCGGTACGAAATCAGAAACGTGCATATGAAAAAAAAAACTATATACGGTTCTCTCCACTCTCTTTCTAACGCGGATAGTTTTCTATTTATTGTAAAATCGTTGAATATCATCGCGGGTGATATACACGTCGTTGGCGTTAAAGTGAAGAAAAAAAAAAAAACGCGTTTCTCGTCGTATTATAAGTTTACGACGACACTGACGGGTTAAAGCGACAAAAAAATATATATATTAATTTTTCGCGCGTCATCGCGAACACGACGCAAAGATATATATCTCCGATTTATTAGTATTATTATTATTATGTATTTATAATCTTCAAAAACGATGTACAACGGACGTGAGCGCTCCGGCGCGAATAATTAAGGAAACACGCACAATTATACAAATTGGTAATAATAAAATAACGATAGGAATTTCGACGATTCTTTTTTTTTTTTCCGGTATTCAAACACGTATTATTATTATTATACGTTCATTTTGACCGGCCGCGGCTACACTCGTTAATATTTTTATAAACGATCGGCTATTAAACGTACACGGATGCTTTAATTATCTCGTGTCGCAGCGCATTTGTGTATAATAATAATAATGTATACATGAAGGAGAAAAGAATTAAAAACAAATTTACAAAAAAACTTTTAACGATTGATTTCGAATGTAATCGCGTTTTACCACCAGCGCGCGCACCACTCTCTCTTCATTAACTAATTACTTCTATATTATAATAACAATTATTATTATTATTATTATTACTATTATTATTACCACTGGTCCACAATAAAATTTCATCGGACATTTAAATTTAAATGTATAGATTTTTTTTTTTTATATATATAATGCTGATTTCAAATATCCGTTTTCCATTTTCGTCTAGCACGTATGACGACGGCGTGGTTTTTTAAATGAAAACCGTTCAAATTTGTTCTTCGAACTCCGTAAAAATATATCGCACTGCAGTGCGGTGATGGAATTGGTATACGAAAAGTATTATATTGTATCGCTTTAATGTATTTTAAAATCTAATTTTATCTATTTTATTATGTTGATGGACGTTGTAAAATTAATAACTCTTATTGTTTTACCCGTAAGAGTTAAATAAGTAAACAAAAAAAATTAGATTAGATCTAATAACCGATTTAGAATCGGCGCGAAAAATTGCTTTACAATAGTTTTACGTTCAATTCTGATGATTAAAAAAAAAAAAAAAGTTTTAATTTGTAGACGACCGCAGAGTGTTATTTTTTTTACCGAGTAATGCGCGTATACGTCACTTGTTAACGACGTATTCCGATGAATATATTATACATAGAAAAAAAATAATCAAAAAACAAACTCGTTTGCTGTTTTCCAAACGTACAGTTGACAATTTAATAATATCGCGTGTAATAAATACACGTACAATGTGTAATATTCTCCTCGTACAACATCGACCCAACCGGATTTTTTTTATTTAAAATAAAAAATATATTCGAAAATCGCGCGTTCTTGAAAAATATTCGTTTTAACATACACGACGCGAGAAAAAACACTCGACGAGCATTATGTAAAAAACGTAGTAATATGTATTGAGGCGCATAGAAACCACCAGAACGGAACACAAAAAAATCAAATTCTGTTTTATGTGATATAAAACGTTTCGAATTTATATGATATGCGTTTGAAAATCCACTATGGCCCATTATCCCACAAAAAAAAATTATTTGCTACATTTTTGCCTCCAAGAAATTAACTGATATTTCCCCAGCTATAGTTAGGCCATTTTTTCATCCCGAATTAATTGATAATAATTCCCAGTAAGATTAACGCAGTTATCGAAATTCGAAATTTAGTTCAATATTATGTATCACATTTGCTAAATGTAAATACGTTAAAAATTAATAGTTCGTTTCAGTTGTTGTTTTGTTAATACTCATAATGAACACTGAAGGAATAAACGAATTTATACAAAATGGTACATTTGTACATTATGTATTTTGTAAAAATACATAAATTTTGATAATATACAAATTTACTATTATATTTTATTAATACTGATATTGATGTCTTAGGATACTGATGATGAAAGTTTTCAAGATTCTGGCTGTATGAATACTTGCCGTATGAATCGCACTGTTCTTCTAGTAGTAGTAACGAAAAGAAGTTGACAATATAAGAAATTACTCAAGACGCTGCTTTAAATGAAAATACAGGGCCAATTAATTATAACAACACGTAAGAGACTTATAAATAAAAATAATTGGAAAAAAATTTGAGAAAAAGTAAAATGCCCCGGGGTGACGCTTACATTGGAACTACAGGTAAACGCGTGTCTGCCAAGACATATTTTAAGCTTTATGTATGTAGTTGTTTAAAAAAATGTCATAATTTTATTAATGAAGCCAAACAAAATGAATCGTATACTCAATATTATGAATTAGGAAATCATGATTTACAAAGCGCTTTTATATCTGGATTGGTTAAAAAAAGAGTTTATACAAAAAAATATCGATAATAAAAGAAATTTTACAATGATTTATTTATTATTTACCCATAGATGATGGCAAAGAAGAAAAAATATGCAAATCTTTTTTTTAAAAATATATTTTGTATATGTGATGGATGAATTTCTAGAATTTTGGCATTTAAAAGTATTTCTACGACTCCCCCTATTCACCAAAGAAGTAAACATTCTCCCCACAATAAAACAAGTGATTTAAAAATACAGGCGATAGAAGATTTTATAAGCGGATTCCCTTCATGCGAATCACATTATATTCTAAAGAAACAATTGTAAACAGAAAATATTTGGCTCTACATCTTAATATTAAATGCATGTACAAATTATATAAAGAACAGATTCAAGAACCAGTATCCTTTTTTATTTTTCAAAATACTTTCAATAAAAAATTCAACTTGCATTTTCATGCCCCTGTTACTGATAGCGGCAAAAAAAATGTGATAATTTTAATATAAAAATGAAATATGTCGATAACGATGAAGAAAAAAAAATTGAAACTGAAAGCGATTTTACACCAGAGAAAAGCAGAAAGTATACGTGAAGGTATGTGTATAAATGGACTCTTTTAGCAAAAGAAAATGATACTGTTACATGTATCGCTTTTGATATGATGAAAACATTGCCTATTCCAGTATTGTCTACTGGTATATGTTATTACTAACGTCAATTATGGACATACTGCCTTGGAATACATAACACTGCTGACAATAATGCTAAAATGTATGTCTGGGATGAATCAGTTGGATCTAGGAGACCTCAAGGAATAAGGTCTTGTATTTTTCATTACATTAAAAGCTTTGTTACATCAAGCAAATTAGTTATCTACTCAGATTAATGCGGAGGGCAAATATTTGCATAGTATTTTCATGTTGTGCGAATTAAAGTGAATAACATATTTCCAATAAGTTGGCCTAAACCTCAGAAAATTGCATTTAATAAAAAATTTTCAAAATTTAGAGTGGCCTAACCCACATTAAAACTTTATTAACTTTATAAATATTGATTAATGCTTTATAGATGTTTAAAAGGCAAGGATTTATACACATTAAAAAGTTATTAATATTGTCCTTAGTGGATATAATAAGAAAAAAAATGTTGAAAAATAGTCAAACCTTTAAATGCCCGTCCGCTGCTCAATTACACTTTTGTGGTTCTATGTGCCTCATATTTAAACGATGGAATTATATGGGATCGTTTTACATCGATTAAAAAAAAAATAACCTCTATAATAAGAGCGATGAATAGAAGAAGACGGAATAAAAAAAAATGTGGAACTTTGAAAAGCCGGATTTATGAAAACTTTTTTGTATTAATTATTATATCTGTTTACTAGTTATATAGGGATCGATAAAGGCGTATTTGTTTTATTCATTTTTGGCTACACAATATTTCGTTAAAAAAAAAAAAATTAGCTTTTTTTTTTTAAACGACTGTATATTTCAGTCTTTAATGATAAAGAAAAATGCGTCCATCGATCACTAAAAAAGACAAGCCAAACAAATTCGAATCCATTTTTTTTTTTTTACATTTAAAATCCGACTTTCCAAAAGTTCCACAATTTTATTCCGCTTATTAGCGTTTCGGGTGGAAATAATGCGTTTTACTTTTAGCGTGACCGTTAAGCTTTATATATATATATATATATATATATACAGTTTACTGAACGAACAAAAACTTGGTTATATTATTATTATTATACAATTGTACATAATTCTATTATTTGAAATCGAACGGTCTTCAATATAAAATATTAATTTATATATATATATATATATATATATATATACATTTGTGTCTTGATGAAAATACGAATGTCAGCACCGAACGGGGCTACTGTACTTATTGTGGTCATGTTTCTGAACGAATTGCAAAAAGAAAAAAATATGCACGTATTTAACCTGTTAGCACTTAACGGGAGCTGAACCGATCGGAGCACAGTATTTACATAGTACCCACCGCCGATGGATAAGTATATAAAAAACCGTAAGAGAATGACAAAACGCGAATAATCCAACCTTACCGCACGAAATAATAATAAAACGTGTCCCAGCTGCAGCACGGTCGTTTCAAGACGGTCATTTTACGACGGAATCGACGATAATATAATATATTATGTATGTACCGTGGTACATATGCACACAATAATAACACACATCATATCTTTTTCCCGTCATTAACCGACCCGAAAAAGAGCACAAATAAAAGAGAGGAAGAAGGACTGCTGCGGTATTTCGTATATATATACACATCCGAAACGGATCGATCGGCATTATTTTATATTAAGGACGACGACGGCGGCGGTCGAACGCGCGTCCACGTTGTGTAAATCGAATATTGTGCGTGTGTCCCCCGTCCGTCATCTGTTCTCGCGTTTTCACAATATGATCCCGTAGGTTTATCGGCCAAGGTTGTGTGCACATATTAACGCGGTTATATACTTTTTGGAGCGACGTTTCATTTTGAATGGCGCGCCCGCCGCGGCCCACCACGGTCGGGCGGCGGCATTCGACCACCGCATCCACCACCACGCGCGCGTTGCGTCTTATAAAAATACATTTTCGACACGGCCAGTACATAAATATCACTACCCAACACACACCCCAACCACCTGTTTCCGACACACTCTATCCAGCAGCAGCGCGTTGGGTGTTCGATTGAAAGGTCCCCCGCGTAACGTAACGGATATATATATTGAAAAATAGTAATACTATTACAACAACGAATGTCCCGTCGCACTTGTTAAATCGTCTGGAGAAATCGTACGAAAAATATATATATATTTTTTTTTTTTTTTTAAAAGATTCTCTGGGCGTATACTTAAGAACGCGTCGTATGGTACACAATTACAACACAATATGGTCTCGGAAGATTATAACAAAAAAAATTACGTCTCGTGTCTACACACAATGAACGCGTTTTTTTTTTCGGGGAAAGTTTCTGAAACGAGAAGGGCGTATTATTGTTTGATTCTACACATGATATCGGACGAGATCGAAACATTTGAAAACGGCTAAAAAACTATCGAAGTACTTACTAAATTACGCGTTATTTATTTATTATTATTAATCCATACTTGTGCGACGCGTAAATAATGTACAAACAAATTAATAATTATTCACCGGGGGGGGGAAAGGTGAAAAATAATAATAATTCTTATAATTCGAAATAATTTCAATATGGTCTTCGGAAATAACACAAGTCGCACACAATGATTGAATTTCGGAGACTTCATTACACCCGTGCAGTACGACGACATCGTCGTAAAGTAGGGAACGGATTTATATGTAAATGCATATACTAATTAGAATAAGCTATTTGAAATCTTATAATAAACGCGTGGACGATTTATAACATTCTTATAAAATAACACCAATTTTATTTTGCATATTTTTGTAATTCTGTTTGCATATTTCTCTTTTTAACTTGGATTTTAACGTTATTCTTATTTCCGGCTATAAAAATTTGTTAAATTACGGTTTTGAATAAATATCATTTTAAAATCACGGGTTGTTTCACCACAACTTTCCAACGTATAAAAAAGTAGAAAATTAATAAATTACGATCTGTCGTTATCGGTCGGAGACAATAAATTGTCACTGTATATGAATGTACTTCCGACTGAAATCGAACAGTCAGTGTCGTGCATTGGAGACATTTTCACGCGTTAACTGTGTCAGTTTTTGTGTCTAGTGTTCTTCGATATAATTTTAATTCATTATTTCAAAATTTCGAAAGTAAAAACATCAATTAAAAGTCGTTTGCGAATGTACGTTAAGCAACACAAAGATATTTTTAAAACGGATGGTTCAATTTCGTATTGCAATGTTTGTGAAATTTCTGTTAACTCAACAACAAAGTTTTTGGTAGGCCAACATATACGTGCTAAACATAAAAACAATTTTAAATTAAAAGAATCAATGTTACAAAATACAAAACAAAGTTTTATTTCTAATATAAACGCAGATCTACTTTAATGAAGATCTCTGCCAAGCTTTTATTTCTGCAAATATTTATTCCCTTATTCAAATTACAAAATGCAACTCTTCGCACATTTCTTGAAAAATATACTAAACAAAACATACCAGATGAGTCGACCATACGAAAAAATTATGCGAATAAATGCTATTCTGAAACTATAAACAACATAAGAAGTTCGATTGGGGATTATAATATCTGGACATCAGTAGACAAACAAAACCATCGACTGTGAGGGACGATATGTGGCCAATATCATTGTCGGTACATTGCAAATAGATCGACCAAGTCAAATATTTTTACTTCATTCCGAGGCTTTAGAAAAAGGGCAAACCATAGCACAATTACTCAACTTTTCGATCGGTCACTTACAATTTTATGGCCTATTATTGGTATTCATCACCATAAGATATTACTATTTTTAAGTGACGCCGCCCCCTATATGGTTAAAGCAGGAAAATCGATTAAATCATTTTATTCTAAAGTCGTCCATGTTACATGTGTAGTACATGGATTGCACAGGGTTGTCGAAAAAATCCGGCTTCAATTCTCAAAAGTCGACGATATTATTTCCAACGTTGAAAAATGTTTCTAAAAACTCCATCACATACTTTTCCACAATATAGCACTTAATCTGGCACTTCCACAACAACCTATATTAACGCTATACATATATTACGGGTACATGGCTAAACGCAGCTTTCTATTATTGTGAAAATTTAGAAACTATTAAAGAAATACTTCTTCAATTGAACAATGAATACTCAATTTCTATTAAAAAAGCCCAAGATTTAATAAAAGATCAAAATTTGAAAGCTAATTTAATTTACATTAAATCGAATTTTGATATAATTCCCAACACGATATAAACGTTAGAGACAAAAGGTTACTCTCGTTACCAGAAGTGATGAAAAAAATTAAAAACGTAAAATCCACAAAATCCATATTAGTAGTATTATTATAAATGGTAAAGTTACAACGATATTGAAGAAAAACTCGGGTTTTAAAATAATGAGGACAAAATTTCAAAGATTTTGGAAGGAGAAATGAACATCAAAAATGTTATGTTAGAAGATTTAAATGGAAGTGATATTGCATGTATGAAGTACCTACGCTCCAATAAATACTGCTGATGTCGAGCGTAGTTTTTCTATATATAAAAAATTACTCACAGATAATCGCAGAAAGTTAACGTTCAACCATTTTAAACAACTCCTGATTATCCCGTGCAATGAGGTAAATATTAAATTTGTAACAAATAAATAACTCTTTAATTTAAATGTTGGTTATTTTATTTTTTTTTTTTTTTTGTAGACTGATAATGTTATTGGCGAAGACAACTAAACAAATTACTAATTTTGTTTGATTTTAATACCTTTTTTGAAATAATTGTTTAAAATTATATTAAATTTTAAATAGATATTTTGTAGCATATTATAATATTTTTTAAAGGTTTTTAGCGCATATAAATCCGTTCCCTAATCATAAAACTTGTCGATGTCACCCGCAAAGATTCCTCGTGGCAATCCAACGCCACAGTTACTTCATAATCGGTGAAGGGGGTGATGGTGGTGGACATTCGTGTGAAAAAAAATGGGATTATATCAATAATATAGGGAACGTTTGACATTGCGCGCAGACAAAAAGCAGTGGCGGCGGGTCGTCCATTATTTTCGGATTCGTTATTTGGATGAATATAAAAAAAAAAAAATATATATATATATTATAAATTAAATTTATAACAAAATACATACATATTATATATACACGCATTAGGCGACCACCAAACGTTCATAATAACGATGAATACATATATACGGTTGGCCGGTTCATTGTATATTAAACACGCAGTATCAAAAATAAATAAACGATATTTAAACAAAATACTTACACTTCCGACGGAAAATTATTAATGCAGTTAATATATATATACATATACTTATACACGAGTGATTTTAAATAACGCGGTCTATACAATTATTATTATTAATAATATTATTAATGCGTTGTGTAAGATTTTGTTTTTTTTATCAAAAATTTTTGAAGAGAAAAACAACGATTTCTCCTAACCGCTTCCCCACCCCCCCAACACGCCGGTTAAAATTTACACCACGGCCTGAAACGTATATTTCGTCTACGAGGTGAAAAAAACTAGGGGAAGAAGTCCATTATTTAACCGTTTTGTGTGCGAGAACAAGGGGAGAGAAAGAGTGCCGCCGCCGCCGCCCGAGGAGAGGAGTGCGGCGGCGAGTGTTTGATCGTCGAGAGAAAATGATCGATTATCGTGTCTCGCCAAGAGTACAAATTTCGTCGCCGAGCTCAACGACACAAACACAAACAACACGTATGGCGTGTGTTATTTATACACTAGCTGGTGCGCGCACCGCGGAGTGTCAATAACCGGTACGGCCGATTGTCACGAACCGCGGCGGCACAGTTGCCTTTTTTTTTTTTTTTTTTTCAAAGCCATTACGACAACGGCGGTCGGGGAGGGAATAATAAAACAACAAGTGCGCGGCGCGCGGAGAGTGAGAGCTCTCCACTTGTTGTGCGGCGGCGCGTTGAAAACAGCTGGCGATAACAATAATAATAATAATAATAACAATAATAATAATATTAATATTATTTATAATAGCATATATATATAAATATAAGTATCATTCGCGGTTTAAACCAACGGCCCCTGTGAGATCGACGGCGGTGGAATAACGTAATACTACGAAAAGTACGAAATCGGGAAACCATTATTTTTTTTATTAATTTATGATATTATGTATTCGTAGTTTTTTTTTCCCCATTTTTACTCGCTCTTTTTTTTTCAAACACTATTTTTTTTTTTTTTTTTAACAAAATCTAATGCGAAAACGCGCTTATTAGAGGCAAAAAAATATATATACACACACGCACATAAAATCCGCGCGTTATAAATTCCGTTGGTCGGCGGGGCTGGTCGCCGGGTGTACACTGTAAAATTAAATCATGAATATCGTAAACGATATTACGTGTGTCGGGGGCCGAGGGGGAACACACACACGATTCGTATCGCGCAATATATATTTATTTTTTTTTTGTAAAAATATTTTTTATGCGTACCTCCCACATCCAGTCGACCACGATCTTTCTGAGATTTGGAGTGAGCTCGGTCTGCACGTTGTCAATGTAATCCGAGACCGGCATGAACCGGAGTTCGGACTTGAGCATGGTCTGCAAAACGCGATCGTCCATGAACAACGCCTGGTCCTTTTCAGCGACGTTAGTCGAAGTCGATTCGCAGCACAACAGATCCATGACGAGAACGGAAATCAAAAGACACGGAGAGCGGGTGGGTGAATCGATGATATGTTTATCGGTAAACGACGATTGCCGGTGTTCGTGCAATGGAAATACACGACGAAGACGGCGGCGCGATTAATAGGACACAATACGGAGGAACAGTGTACCGCGAGATAAGAGAGTTTAAAACGGTTTTATTTCAATCGAGCGAAGCGGATCGACGTGAATGTCGACGGGCGACCGTACACGAAAGGGAAACAACAACGCGAAGAAAATTACAAAAAAAAAAAAAAACAAATGTTTTTTGTCCCGAACCGTGTGACACGCGGGTGGTGACGATGATGATTGAGAGTGTCAGTCACAGAACACACGACGAGCGCCAAGTGTGCACAGACGAGAGACGGTGAGAGAATGAGAGAGAGAGAGAGAAAAAAAATGAAAAGCGTCCGAACCCGGCAGCGGACCAGGTCAGAATGTGCGTGCAGTGCGCTTCGCGTCGTCGAATGGAGTGAAAACCGTACGGCCGGTCCGGTGTGGCGGTGGTGCGTGTGTGGTGCGGAATTGCGATAGGCGGCGGTAGGTGCGCGCGTTGCGTTTTGGAGAGAGGGAAGAACGCGGTCGTCGCGCGCGCTCTTGGTACCAGTGCGCGAGCGTTCCTCGCCGACGAGAGAAAAATCTTTCACACGCGCCCGTCGACGGAAAAAAAAAATAATAAACCAAATACGACGAACGACAAGAGGAGGAGGAGGAGGAGGAGGAGGTAGGAAACAGAAAAAAAAAAAAAACCCGTCGCCGTATAAAATATGTGTTTTTTTTTTTTCATTTCGTCAACGACGGAACGAAAGAAAACGCAGAGACCGAGTTCCCGGCGATAAATTTCGACGTTATATTTTTACGCCGCCCGCGTACGCACACACATTGCCAATAACGCTGCGCCGTCGCGGTGGTATTTCGCAATGGGTCCCCCGGCCGTTGCTGTAATTAAGCGCGCGGTGCCGGTGTTTACGATAACCGCAGTGGCCACGGCGGAATCAAAAAAGAAAAAAGAATTTAATTGAAATCGTTCGACGCCGCGGCGCGGCGAGTGATTATTTCTTTTCCGTCAAAAATCCCGGCGCGTTTCAAAATCGCCGTTCCGTAACAACGAGATCGTCGAAGCCGGACCGGTGTCAGTCCCCCCCCCCATCGAAGAAATTTTTTCTGATAGCGCCACCGTAGTGATGACCGCGCGCGTTTTCCAATGTGTACGAAATCGACCGTTATAATTTTCGTTTTTTTTTTTGTTGTCTTTTTTAACGATTACTTGAACACGCACGAGTGTATTCGAATAAAATGCGGTTGATTTATTATTATTATTATTAGGGCTGGGATTTTAATGTCCTTAAAAATCGCGAAAAACGACCTTAAAAAAAATGCAAGAATGACTTAAAAAAACTCAAAAAATGCATTAAAAAAATGTCTTTAAAATTCATTTGAAATAGCTTAAAATTTAAAAAAATTACATTACACGTACGTAAATATTTTATTTTACTTCGTGTCTTCATATATTAATAAATAAAATATTATTCTTTATTCTTTACACCGAATCACGAGAGCGTGCTTCAGGTTTTCAATTAGAAATGCCCTCCTGTTGTCCACCAATACGTTTTTGTAGACAGAAATAGCTCCTTTCTACGTCTACTGAACTTATAGGTGAGTATTTAAAGTACGTCGGAAGAAATAGGTCATTTGGATTTTCATACATTGTTAGCATATAAATATTTCACATTATTAATATAATATATATTTATTAATCTATAATCTTTAATTTTAAATTCGAAAACATCAAAAACCTTGACTCAAAAAAACCCCTAGAAAATGCCCTAAAAAACGTCAAAAACGACTTTAAAATTAAAAATTGTCGAAAAATGCAAAATAAAATGTCTTATTCTAATTTAAAAATACCTAAAACATATTTGTAACAAAACGAGCATCGTGCAGAGAGCTTCAGAAAAAAATGCAAAGTGCATCGAAATCCCAGCCATAATTATTATAAAATTAATACCGCGGCCAATCGTATAATTCAAACGTAATTTATTAAAAAAAAAAAATACAATTATAGAACGTTTTACGCTCTGTACGTGTGTGTGTGTGTGTCCGCTACGGCACACGTATAGAGAAATATTATAATTCAATCGGTTTTTTTTTGTTTTTTTGTTTTTCGATCTTCACTCCACTGTACAGAGAGTTTTTTCTCTTTTAAATTATTTGAATTTATATTGGAATATCGACGGAATGTTTTTTTTACCGGCGTATACGTACGTGTTTTTTCCCCCGCCCCGAGTAATGGCTTCTCGGTTTTAATTGATTTAAAAGTAAAAATCCGTTCGTTCTTCTTAAACGTAACGTGCACTTTGCGTATACACACTTTGCGAACGTTGCGCGCGCATATTATTACGTAATTTCGTATTTTTACGCGTATTACAATTTTTTTTTTTTCAATACCTACATTGAGACGATTTTATTGTACCGGGCGTGTGTACGCCGCGTCAGCGCCGACCATCGCGGCGAATAACGAAACGAAAATCTACGTACTCGTCGATGTGTCGGAGTCTCGAATTTTTTTTTTTTTTTCTATGTACTTTTCAATAAAATAAAAACACACACTGCATTTTCTTCTTCGGTTTTCAGTGCCTTCTCGTTAAATTGTCGTCGAAACCAAATGTAACGAACTCGAACAGTCTCTTTCGGTGTTTTGAAAATTCGTACGACTATATATTTATATAATGTGCGCGTGTGTATAACGTGAGAATAGACGTTCCCCATACGTCGCGTTCTTTCGCATAAAACCGTTGTTTTTAAAATCATCATTTCATAACAGTTCGTTGTGCCGGGGGGATCCGCAAGCGTCCAAATCATTTTGTTTTCCTACAATATCTCACGGTTTTGTGCGATTTCTCAATTCTCATCTGTTTCCGCTAATATATCTGATCCGTGTCATGTCTTTCTTGTTGTCCGATTCGTTTTTGTGATTCTTCTATACAAAATTCCCCCGTTCAAAATGTAATTTTGTATTTTATATTTTTAACGAGATAATTTCCCTTCTCTCCTCGCCACCACCAAAAAAAAATTACTGCGAACGTTCTCTCACAAACCGCGGCGAATCGGACGACAAATATTAATTTGCTCACACAATATTTCCATTATTCCATTTTCGTATCGTTTTAATATTTGAAACACAGTACGCATAATAATAATATATTGTATAATGAAATATCGTTATCCACTATATTTTATGATTTTTCGATTTTGTTTAATCCCCCACGACGACACGTCACATAATCTCACTTGTAGCCCACCGACGTTTCATAACGCAATTACATAAGCCAGTGCGTGTACATTAATATAAAACGTAAGGCGCGTTACTTTGAATCCTGGTGGGAAAATTTTCTAATCTTAAAAATGTAATTTTAGAATATTTTACAACGAGTTTTACCATAGATTATCACAGCACGCCCGTATATATATATATATATATATATATTTTTTTTTTATACTGTAATTATAATTTATTGTTGCGAAATATTATTACAAAATTCGTTTTACAAAAACGATCAACGAAATAAAATATAATATGTACAACGTCTTTTAACGGCGATTCCGCGCGCAATAATGTATTTATATTAAAAAATATATATTATATTTATAAAATATATTATATTATATAAATATATTTATTAAACGGGCTGAATTTCTCTTTTTTATTATTATTATTATTCGTAAAACACAATGTCCGCGCGTTATCGTCCATCGTCGAATGATAAACGAGTGTGTGTATAAAAAAAGAGGAGCCGTCCGTATTAAAATATGTTATCCGTACGACGGATTTGTAAAATCAACCGTGTACACGCGGTGTGTCTCTTTACGTCGCTTCAACAAATATCCACCGACAAACGATAATTTTATCGTTACTAAAAACAGCTGATAACAACCCTGGTGCACGAGAAAAAAAAAATTAAAACTTTTATAAGTATACGCGTAAAATCTTATCTCTAATGATTGTACGCTTTTAAGCCGTGTGTAAAGCGAGTATAATCACATAATATTCGATATCAAAAAACCATATATATATATATTATATATACATATATATTATATATATTATAAATTGTTATAAACAACTCGGTTCTGTCGAGCACTTATTATGTATACATACGAGTAGGTACGTTCGTATTTTTCGAAATATCGTCTCAAAAACAATTATAATATATACACAAATGGCGTAGCCGGGATTTTTTCTTTTTTTTTTAAAAAAAAAAAAGAGGAATAGTGGGAGCAATAAAAAAAGTTTTCGAAATCAAAATTTTATTCAATCGTTAACAATATCACACACGGATACAACACGTATCGAATACATTATATAATTAATTATTATTATATTAGTATTAATATTTATATAATATATATATACAACAAACGCGTACGATATTACACGGATGAAAACGTGGGAGCAGGCCCCTCAGGCCCCTCTAAATCGCCACTGATATTACCCGTTTAATGTATATTTATTTTTTATAATGTTGTCGTTCGATAATATTATAATATGTATTTAAAAACACGTCGATATAAACACATGATTGGTACGAATACGGGGATACGATCGCGCGGTTTTGTCAATCTCGATTTACACGTTACCGCAAATAATCATAGACGCGCGTACAGTTCGTCTGTCCGTCCATTTCTTTTATCTTTTATTCGACTAAACATCTTGGCCCGGTACGTATGTGTAAGTAATCGGACGCGGTAACGTTCAAATACAACAAAAACAATGCTTGCGAGCCGATATCATTTTCGTTCTGTTGCAGAAAAACACAACGTGTAAAATAGTATTTAAAAGTAAAAAAACAATTTTTATATTTTCACGTGTGATAAAATTACAAAGATAAAGAGCGTATAACTCTGTGTAGTCTCTCATCAGCGTTTCAAAATCACAAAGAAGGACGTTGAAACATTTGGGGGGGAAAAAAAAAGAAGAAATATTCTTTCTCCCAAATTCAAACTATATATATATATATATATTAAGGCGGCGTGAATGCGTTTTATGTAAAGTACACAGGCGAGATATACCGCGATAGTGTATTATTATTATTATTATTGTGCCCGCCAGCTATATACCGCGGTTGTGTATCTAATATACTCGGATAAAAGATCAAAAGAATGTGAATTATAATAATACTTGACAAAATAATATAGTGATTATATATGTATATATATATATATATTTTTTTTTATTCAATAAAACTACACCGAATCGTTTGGACGAAAACCTGTTTCTGTGTACGAAAAAAAAAATAATAATAATAAAATAAAAGGGTCGTATTATATGAATACATACACGTATATAGTTAAAAGAACATATTATATATCGTAAGGGATTGAAATAAAAAAAAAAAAAAACTCGTTTCTTCGTTTCGGAAACGTTTCGGCCGCGATTTACATTTTTTATTATCCACCGAAAAACGAATAATATGGTATAATAACGGCAGCCTCCAGACTCGACGCGAGACGATGATGTTGTTATTAATTGAGAGTTACGCTCATTTTTGTACGCGTATAAAAAAATAATATATATATATGTATATTACAGAGAACGCTCAGTATTTTTGTTGGGCGACCGATGAATACATGGAGTATAGCGCAAACGGTATTCGATCGTTTATTTACATCGTCTCGCTTTTTCGTTAAATTCAACTTGCGCTGAATACGAAATTTTAACACCGAGCAACAATATGATACGACATCGTTTCAGCGAATTTCGACATATGCGGCTTTACAGCGTTTTTAATATAGATATATGTTATTACACAAAATTTCTATTTACAATTATAGTTATTTGAGATTCTGAGCGAAGAACTAAAGTTACAATAACGGCGTCTACTTTACTGCGTATGATTTTTCAACGTAGGAGATCATTCATTTTCCGGTAGTGAATTTCGCTTAGGCAGTACTTTATATAGAAAGGTCGTTTTTTCGATTTTTTAAATAGTTTTTGTTTTCATCGAGAAATAGCGAAAAATCCATTTCGAGAATTTTCGCTATAATAATAATAATAATAATAATAATAATAATAATAATAATAATTATTATTATTATTATTATTATTATTATTATTATTATTATTATTATTATTATTATTATTATTATTATTATTATTATTATTATTATTATTATTATTACTGTATTGTTTTTGTTGACCGTTTTACTACGCGATGTCGTAGTACATTTTGTAGCATTCCGTTACATTGATTAAAATCGAGAGAATAATGTTGCGGTGTAAATCTGTATTTCGTAAATTGTCGTACATACGAGTATAATCGCATTATGTTGGAACTGTGATAAATGCAACCCGTGTGATTCGGAAAATCGTTTAAAATCCAAAAATATTGTACGCACTAAAATCGCGAAAAGTGTACTCTGAAATTCAAATATTACGTAAAAAAAAAAAAGAAAAAAGAATACAAATATACGAGTTTTAATAATAACTATGAGCGTCTTCGATATTTTCAAATCGAATTCACACAGAAAAATGTACTGTCCGACAATTATCTCAAAGACTCAGTCCCCCAACTCTCCCAGTCAATGTGTTTTAATTGGAAACACGTGTAATGCAGTCTTTCGACGCCTTACACTGTGTGTATAATAGACACGAGTTAAAATCAGAATTATATTTATACACGCGATATGGTTTTTTCATGTTTATTTATTTTTTACACGTAAGCGTACAACGGGTGTGAACGTATTTTTCTCCTTTATACAGCCCATACATAGGTGCGTTAATAGCAATTAACGTATACAGATAACGTTGACTTATTTTGTTTTTAGTTATAAGTAGTATAATATAATATATATATATATATATATATATATTACATATTTATATATTATGAGATAAACAAGATTGTACAATATTGTATTATGTATGTTATAGCTGATTATTTCGAAACGTCAAATCGCGGTATAAGTATACTACATCAGGAGGAAATATTGTACACATCGAAATATCAATATTAATATAATAATAATAATAACAATGTCTATTACGTATTGTAACCACACACATTTAAATGTTGTATATAATATTATTATAAAATAAATCGTTAGTTAACTATTTTTACGTATCCGCGGTTCGTTGTGTACGTCGTTGTTATATCATTTTAAAATGTGAGACAAAGATGCTACTGCGGTGGCGTGGGGCCATTCGATAAATTCATTCCATATTATTTCGTTCGCGGGATTTATTATTATTGTTATTATTATTATTATTATTATTATTATTATTATTATTATTATTATTATTATTATTATTATTATTATTATTATTATTATTATTATTATTATTATTATTATTATTATTATAGTTTCGTGGGAACGATGTATTTTCATATGTGGGGTTCGATGATAATATTTAATATAGATCACCACGGGTGCGTATTATATAAGAAGTACATATATATTTTTTCTTTTTCTTTTCCACATACGAGTATGCACGATGAAAGAGCATTACGATATTGGATAATAGTGTTCTAAAATTAATTTATACAGATAACTATACTAAAACTTATCTTGATATATCTCGTGTGTGCGTCAAGTCAAACTGTAATTATTATTTACCGTCAAGACGCATAAAAAAAAAAAACGATTGTATAACGCATCTATTATAATATAGTGTATAATTGTTGAATTATAATAATATAAAAACAAAACTATTCTAAAAAAAAAAAAACACGTATTATATAATTTGTTTTAACGTAAAAGAGAATTCGACGACGGAAATAAAATATTTATTACCGTTATAAAATAAGACTGTAACGCATAATTGCGTATATTATAAAACTTTAAAAACGCATTCCTATTGCGTATATTAAAATTAAGACAAAAACTATCGGTTTTCAAACTTACACTGCAGAGTGTTCGAAAAACGAATCTGACAGCGACGCTAATACGCATAGTTTACGCAAAAAGCTAATGAATATATCGTTAAAATATTATTATACGTATACATAAGCTTTTATTACGTTTTGTGCTCTTATAAAAATAAATAAAAAAATCGACAGTGTCCAAAACGGAAGTGTATTTTATTTCCCAATTTTTGAATTGGTATACTCTTTGGTGCTTAAGGAAATTATACTTGGGAAAGTCGAAAAACATGCAAATAAAATACACACTAGGTAATTAGACACGATTTGATATCGCGGAAAGCAACGTGTGCCAAGCATTCCGTAGTGGTCAGTATTCGTACCACCAATGCGGCAGAACGTGGATTTATAGTTTTGTCAATATACGTAGTTCTTTGAATGTCAGATGTTCTTTTTTTCTTTTACACCCTGTACATAGAATGCTATAATATTTTATAGGTACACAATATAACGAAATATGCATTTGTCGCTTATATAATAATACAATTCACGTATTCGCGACATATTTATATGCGTAAAACAATTCGAATTCCGTACACTGAATGTACGTTTAGTAATTATGTATAATAATAATAATAATAGCATAATTTAATTTTACGTTTAAAATGTTTAATCTCGCAGCAAACGACACGTATAATATTAGAGTACATATTTTATATTATACAATTTATATTTTACAATTATATATAGTTATTGCAATATAAATATTAATGCGCCCGTATCGTATTACAGTATTACCTTGTACCATACGCACTGCACGTTATTATATACAAACTATAAAATTTCATTTCTAATAATATTAATATTACATATAAGTATAAAGCCGTGTACTCGAGGTTATTAAAATAAACACTTTGCTTTATCATGTTCTTTAACAATGCGAAGTTTTTAAAAGCGTTGTTGTACAACAACTTATTGTGTGTATATGTATACACATTTTCGTTAAAATTCAATAGATATAATAATATAGTAAAACGAGCGGTTTAATAATTCATTTAAATATTAAATATATATTTTGTGTCAAACACCAATGATATATTAATTTTTTCCCTTGTTGTCACGGATATAGCGACACACCGAAATTCAACACCGGAAAGTCGCTAAATTTTCCGCCTATGCTGAATAAGTCTTCTGTAAATAACGCGTATTTCAACGATTAACATGTAACGCGATAATGCACTACAGTAGTTCAGTCTCGTGCAGTATTATAAAATTACGAAATGAAATGTAAAAAAAAAAAAAAAAAAAAAATTTGTTTGTTAATTAACTGTAATAATGCGTCGTAATAATACGTTTGAAACGATATGCGACAAATATTGTGTGAAAACATCGAACGTAGTCGGACTGCGCAAAAAACGCGTGATATATTCAAAAATATTATGATTATAGCGACTAGTCACGATTAAAAATAATATTACTATTACGAATTTTACGAAACGACGTGAATATTAATAATTTCAAAAACAGTGTTGATAAACCAAATTGTACCATCCGTCACTTGAAATGGAAAAACAAAAAAAAAAGTAGATTTAATTAATGACGATATATTGTCTGTTGAATAAATTTTGTTCACAAAGTAACATAATATGTAGGATTTAAAAAAAATGACTATAATTAAAACTGTTCTTGTCTACAGCGTTCTTGCTTTTTTACTAGTACGTCGCGTCTCGTTCTAATATATAAGACCGAATTCAAAGAATATTGGGAGAAGGCCATGGCCAAACATACGTGTAAGTGTGATACTGTGCACTTATCAATATTTCACTCATTAAACGCTTCTTAGTAAAAATAACAAAATTCACAATTACATTAAGTACTCCATAGAAATTGTTTAAAAATCGAAATTGCACATTTTGAAATTTTTAAACTATACAATTTATAACATTATCATAATTGTCATATTTCATTATAATTACGTGTCATATAATCTTATTTAAATCGTTTTTCATTTGCTTCGTTTTTGGCAAAAGTCAATATACAATTTTGATTATAATCAATATAAATAGTAATACGATATCATGCTCGGGAAATAACAATATAAATGATTTTAAGCAACCCTGTATTTGACAATTCTAAACATATTTTTGTGGACTCTTTCTCTGACTGTGTGGACTCCGGGGACTGCTCTCTCTCTCTCTCTCTCCCAATCCCTTAATTCGGGCCAACCAATATAATACATCGTCCCGTAGCACTGAAAAACATTCTACACAGGCATTGAGGAAACGGTTTTGAAAAAAAAAACGACATATAAAGGATACGTATTTATTTAAATTGTTTTTTTTTTTGTGAATAAACTTTTTATTATAATAGCAGTAGTCATTTCGTTCGTTTCGTTTCAATTATTGCGGAACGCGTTCTTGAACGTTTCAAAATAAAATAAAAAATTAACGTTATTGTAATAAACTTTTGAAGAATAAAACGCTTTACTAATAATAAAAACAAAAAACTGAAAAATTGTTCAAACCGTCCGGTTAGCATATCGTGAAAAATATTAACGACTATTGACGAGTGTTTAAAAATAATAATAATAATAATAATAATAATGAAAAAAATAGTTACACCGACTAAAATAACTTGCATATTTTACTGTATACACGATTCTAATACGAGTTTATATTATAACGTGGGCAATAAGTGGCCAGCCTTGGATATATTATTACAAGCGCAACGTTTATATATTTTATAGTGTACAATAATGTATGTAAATCGATTATACTACATTATATTCCAGTGAAAAAACACAATATTATAAAAATAAAACGTTGAAAAAAAAAAAAAAAACTTTGCACTTGCAAACACGTAACGTGCCAGTTCTTATACGTATCGTCGTTATTCATTGTATGATAACATAATATTATAATATCGTGCGTGATATGGATATGGATGAATAATAATGCGGTGCTTTTCATCGCTTTTTCCTTTAACGAGATAATAATACATCTATTGTTTGTTATGTGGCAATAAAAAGCGCGTTGGTTTATAAGTGTTGTTTGCTTGTAATAATATTATACATTTATAATTACACGTTTCATATAACTGGCTTACTCGTTAATTAATGTGTGTTTTTTTTCTAATAGAAATCACTTCGTGAATAATATTTTATTATAACGTAACGTGTGCGCTGCATAACTTCTGGTTAGTGGAAGCGACTGGGGAAGACGGAAATGCGTTTTTCGTTTGTTTCTCCAGTGTTGTACACATTTCGGATATATTGTTTATCGATAATTTTCGATTCTAAACGATGTTTATACAATGATATTTTTTGTTTTTTTTTTTTTGGTCCGTGAACACTTTTTTTTTTTAAGTATAAAGATATCTGTGACTCGTCATGCTCGTTCCGGTAATACATTTTATATCCACTATGATTTTCCGTCCAACAGTTTCGTAAAGCGCGTTGAATTCCAAAAACGATTTGAAGATTATATAAAAAGAAAGAAACGAAAAATCGTCGTTCCGAACGTATAATTTTTTTGCCGAGTAAACACAAAATAAAATACGAGCGGTATTTATCATTTGATGGCCTATATAGTACGAATAATAATAATAATAATAATAATAATAATAATTATTATTATTATTATTATTATTATTATTATTATTATTATTATTATTATTATTATTATTAACTACTGCTATAGAACTGTTGTGCGTCGTTCAGAAACTTTTTTCGTCTGACAACGACGATATTCGACACGGTTTTCAAATAACCGAGTTGTTTTTTTTTTTTTTTTGGAAAGTATACGCGCGTTTTGATCTGTACACGGTTATATACATATTTAAATTAAATATAAGATATTTTTAATAGACAATCGCGCACTTATACACCGGCCGACGTTTGTCCACGGGTTGTTTGAAACGCGTTCTTAATGATATCCATAAAAAAACGTACTAGCATATATGTACCTATCTAGGCAGAACATCTATTTCTCTATATATTTATAGACTGAAATTCGTTTATCTTAAACGCGCGGACAAATATTTTCGGAATTCGGATTCGCGATCAGTGCGTTAATATCAAAAAATCGATAGAAAATAATTTCTCGTTCGCGCACCAATTAACGCGTATTATATTAAAAATACATTTAAATATATTATATACAATAATAATAATAATTAAAATAATAATCGTTTGACGTTTTAGACTGGACAAAACGTGTGTAAAGAATGTATATACAATATAATTATTATTGTTGGTTTGGAAATGACGCGAATGATGATTCTATTGATGACTAGTAAATTATTTAAGACACTTCTATGTAAAAAGCAATATATAATAACATGATGTATAGAATTAATGCTGGAATAATCGAATTGAGTACTTTAACTAATTTTTCAGAAATATTAACGCGTTTTTTTTTGTTTTTTTTTGGAGCGGAATACACGCAGTCTTTTTTTTCATAACGAGATATCGGATTTGTGGAATTATTTTTATATTAAAAAATTACGTTATTATATCTTTCAACGTATTAGATATGAAAAATGTTGTTCGTAAATATACCTATGGAAAATTTGTTCAGTACGAATAAATTGTCGACGATTATTATAAATAAATATATATATAAGATCATGACCACCTTTCAAAATGATCCAGGCCAAACGAAAAATTCCCATTTCCACACCGTCCATTCCGCTCCTGAATACAGCTCTATATAATAATAATAATAATAATAAAACAATTGGCTGTGTTATAATATAATAATAATAATAATAATATACGCTGCAGATATTATATTTTTGATGGGTTTTTGGTACTTGTGTATAGTGTTTACGTATTTCGTGTAGGGAACCGGTTTTGCACACAAGCTATTGTTCAGGATAATGGCAAGGTAGGTGGTTCGATTTCATAAAAATATTCTTCTTCTGAATTTCATATGAATTCTTTCATTGCACATAAGCGTACACATTATAAACACTATGATGTATATATAATTTTTAAAAGTATTTCGAATACAACTCGTGTAGTTTTCAAAAAAATGTATTAAATACTACTGAAATACATTTAAAACGATACAAATAAATAATAATAATAATAATAATAATGTATTTCTAATACTTGAATATTTTTCAAAAATTATTTCAATAACGCTTTAAATATTATAAAAATAGAGTTTTGAAATGTACAAAATTTGATTTTCGTCAAACTTAATATTATTACTATGTTCAGAGTTGTTGGTTAATGAAATTAATTATATTCGAACTTATAAAACAAAATATATCGTATAAATAAAAAACATTCTGAAGTAATATTCCGATTACATGAAATTGTTAACCAATTGACGTTTTTGATGTCATTTTGTCCAAGTGATAATCATATATCGTATTATATTATTTCTAAAAAAAAAAAAAAAAATTGTTGAAAAAATAAAAATATTCACTGTTCATTCGTTATTACTTACCAACGAATTGTGTTAAAAATACGTTATTGAATATTTGACAACAAAATTATATAATACAAACAAAAATTGTTTAGACGTACTTACACTTAAATACTTTTTATTCGAAAACTTTAAAACACTGGAATTGAAATATAATGGCAATATTATTTTGAAACATGATACTCTATAATATTATAATAAAATAATTAGCGCGTTAGTCATGCGTTTAAATTTCCGTATAATAATTAGGTAATTGTATGTAGAAATTACTGTTAAAAATGTATTACAACTATTGTTGTTGTTATTACAATATTAGGTTAGGTTACAGTTATTTTGGTGTTTATAACGGAGAAAAATATTTGTTCATTAATTTAATTTATATGCGTTCATAATAAGCGTTTTATATAATATAATTCGCAGTAAATCGCAATAATTGTATTACTGGCGCGAAATAAAATATCGAAAAACAAATTTATAAACAGAATTAAACGTAGGATTTTCGTAACTATAAGTTATATAAAAAAAAAAAAAAATATTCACTCAAAATAAATGTACATAATATTTGTGGACATTGACGTCAAATGTACGTTATTGAAATGAATAATAATGACAATATTAATTTATTAGACATTCGGGATATCGGAAAGTTGCAGTGGAACGTCGTTGAAGACATTACAGAAGTCATAGAAAAAGTAATGTATTAATTAATACATATTACAATATAATATTTTATTGTTAGGATCGTCATTTGCCAAACGCAAATGTGTGTGTGTGTGTATTTAATGACTGTTCATTACACACGACGGTATTTCGTATTTTCTATGTCGATTATTCCGGACCTTTCATATTATATTCAAGTCGAATAACGTATATTGTTTTTCTTCAGTCAGTAGATTTTATACGTTCTTCTAAATATGGCTCGTGTTATAATATTGTGTTAAATACTTTTTTTAGACAATCTTTCGCTTATTCCATTCGATAGGTTAATTTAGTGTTCACATTATTATAAATTACGCTTTAATAAAGAATTTCAATTTGTTTTGCTCAATATTTCTGTAATATATTTAACCAATAAAATATAATATCCGATAATATATATTGTAATTTCTTTTCTTTTCATTTTAATACGTGGTGTGTATTGAATTGAAGTGATGTTTAACGAAGAAGAGCTCAACATCGTTTGAATACTAAAACATGTGCTACTCCGGATAATCCAGATGTCAACTATATTTATTTTTTTTACTTACTATTATACGACTACATATATTATTATTATAATACTTAATAATGTTTATGAATTACTACGACAAAATGTGTTTTGGAAAACGTTTCAAGGAGGACGGTGAGAAAAATGCGTGCAGGGAATTATGTGTTCTGGAACAAATCTTCCCGCCCAGAGTGTGGACGACTTATGAAGACGAAGAAAACGTGTCGACAACGTGGAGACAGACGATTTCGAGAGAATTGCCGACCAGACGTGATTTGACCGAAATAATCAACACACTTTATGATCACGAACGGTTTAACAACGTGAAAAATAAAAAGTTATGGGACGAGAAGAGGGGCTTATACAAATTATTGTTCGGTATTATAGTTATTACGTATTATTATTATTATTACATAGACTGTAATATCATTTTTTTTTTTATGCCGCGCGAATATACGCGTGAAAAAAGACGAAATATTGAGACAGATCCTAATCACGAACGAGGATCTAGGAGTGATATTGTACAGAGTTCGCAACGAGTTTATGAACATGATATTCATTTCGAAAATATTACTTGAAAACGCTATGATTTTTACTGAAGAGTATTCGAATTCACTGGTAATTACCGTACATATATTATATCGTAGGCCATTCCAGAAATTACAGTCTTTGCGCAAAAATCCAATTAGCTCTTTGCAATGTGGTTGCGCTCTTCTAATTATTCATTTCCCCTCCCTACTCCACTCGAAAACTGACTGCCGTCTTCTAGGCCCTTGACATAATGACGTTAATTGGGCTCTTTAGGAGTACTATTTTAAAATCGCTATCCATTCAGAATCTAAAATAAATATAATCACAAATATCGTGTCTTATAAAATGCGCATTAAAAATCAATTTCAAATATCGGAATGGGCTATAAGACTGCCGCTGGTCTCTATGTACAAATAAGAGCTTAGGATTTTTGCGAAAATTTTATAATTTCTCGAATTAATAAATATAAATTTATATTTTATATACCTATATATTATTATACGTTTGTATACATATACGAGTATTTAAATATATTGTCTCGATGGTATAATGGCATGCGTGCAGTCCAAAATACGATTATAACGATAGCGTTCCGTTAGCGAATATGTATTAGGTTTTTATAATATATGAATACTGACAAGCGTGTGTAATACATATTATTAAACTCGTTAATTTATTATTTATAAACTCTGTATTCGACCGTTGAATTATAAAAATATTAAATTAATTCTTATAATGCCGCTCAGAGTGCAATAGTATATATATATATACTATTATGTATAATATATCGATAATAATTTAAATATTTTATAATATAATAATTATGTAACGTGTACAAAAAAAAAAAAAAAAAATTAAATGCCGTTACGCGCAAATACGTTATTATTATTATTATTATTATTGTGCTGTGCGGTTATCGTATAGAGAATATGCGATCAGGTGCAAGAGAAACGTTTATGTATATTATAAATATACCTTTAAATATTCCACGTAAAAATTATTATAATTCACCGTTACGTTTAGGGTAGATTTCTATTGATACTCACAATTGATCGGCAACATAATAATGCGCAGACCACCTGTGCGAGCACATTATTATATTTCTTTTTCCCCTCTCTTGTTAATAAGGAAATGAAACGTTTGATACGGTCTTACGCGAGTATACGCGTATTATCATCTTATATAATGGCCGTTACGTGGTGTACGAATTTTGCAGCGAACTGCTTGTTCAACAATAAAGCCTCGATTACATTGAGCGAGTTTACAAGCTGCTAGTTGGCTATTTTAGAAGCGGACTAGTCGGCTAGTGCGATTGTAATGATTACACGCAAAACGTTCTATTCGCTTAGTAGACAACTAGTTAGCGAGTAAAAACCACGTGCTACATCGACGCAGTTGGATATTTTGTGAACACTGAACGCAAACGCCAGCGAGTGGCGAGTAAAGTAGGCCGGTTTTCAACTTCACTCGCAGATAGTTTACAATCCGCTAGTTGGCTAGTAAACATGATTACACTGGGCGAGTTTACTAGCAAGTAGTGAATTTGCCAACTAGCAGTTTCTAAACTCGCTCAATGTAATCGAGGCTTAACTGCGGTAGTGCGTTAACTGTTCGCTACGAAAAAAAACGCGAAACTTGGTAAGGGCACCAGCGACGATGCCAGGTTAGGTCATATTTCCGAGGTGGGCCAGTGTAAGAAATTAAAGCGCAGAGTGTACGTACACTGCGAGTATCGGTGAACAAGAGTTTCGGAAAGCGGTTCACATTAGTTACTTATTTAGAAATAAATAAAGTTTATTTAAGTTAATTATTTTCTCAACATGAGTAATATAAATATTATAGATTTAAAATAAATGCATTAATATTGTTAGCGAATCACAACTAGGTAGATGTGTGGAATTCGAATTCAAACTTTTGAATTAAATCAAAATTTCAGGTTCATAGGTGTGTAAATCGCATAGTTCCCCGGATACGTTGAACTGTTTTCACACCAATAATAATCGGCTGAGAATTTTTAGCAAACGCTGTATTCTTTTTTTCTTTTTCGTTAGTGTTTGTCAGACGTGACGGTTTTCTTTTTTTTTTTTACGCGCATACGGTTCGTTATTCGTTTAATTCTTCATTTCCCCTCTCCCATTCGTCATTATCACTATTTTATGTCATTTTATGCTGATTTGTTAAAAAAAAATATATATTTATAATTTACCAAATGTTACGTACACTCATTATTTTAAATATTTCACGCTTTTTAACGACGAATACATCGTTTTTAAGACGGTGTGTTTTTTTTTTCAAATTGTTGCATTTCTTTTTTTCTCCATGAATACGTTTTTGTGACGATTTCATTATACGTTTCGCCAACAAATCGCACCTACTACACCTTTACACAATGACGTAGCCAGAAATCAGTCAAGAATGGAGCGTTATTGAATTAATGTTATATAATTTACTAGTACACATCGAACTCAAAACACGTTACTTCGATAAGACGAATAATAATGGATATGCGCGAATAGCGGACCAAACTAGAAATTCATTCAATGAGTTCAAAAAACGAAAGTTTAAACTGCATATTTTACCAATTTTAGAAAATCTTTTACATTTTTTTATTAGTTTTTATGTATTTTCTTTCATATTTAATATACAATATATGTATACATATACTTTTTTTTGTAAAAAATTAAGTCTTTTTTCTTATTTTTACTACTATCACTATATATAGAAAAGTCAGGAGTAGTTTGAATCCTTAAACTCCTCTCCCCTCAGATTACGCCGCTGCTTTTATACGGTCGGTGTACTTTATGAACCGGCGGACACTCTTTTCTTGATTCGTCCGGTAGTTTCCTGCTCAAGCGTGTTGGCGTGATCAAAAGTAATCGAACAATTTTTCGTACATTAACTCGTACCGTTACGTTTCAAACGTGTTGGTGTATGAAAAAAATAAAAATCGATTGTAAAATGATCTCCGATAAACGCTCGTAGGTTTTCGTAAATATATTTAATAATAATAATAATAATAATGATCGCAGGGAGACGGTGAACGAGATATGGTGAATCCGTATTTTCAAATATTATGTGAACATAATAATTGACGCGTGTGTCGATTTAACGACAAGATATTTATTTTTTTTTATTGTTATTGCCGTAAACGAATTCCAGATTGAAAACAAGGAATTGATCGATGAAGTAGAAAAATTGACGGAAATCAACGACGACACGACGTTACAGTGTAGACTCGCGTCGCAGAAGTATTCGCGCGCTTTAAAGGGAAAAGACGAAATCGACGAATGCCAAGTAATAGCGGAAGAGAATCACGCGAAAGAAATGGATTGCATAAATAGATCTATCGTCAAACTCAGAGTGAGTGATCGAAATATCAGTTGATTTTTTTTTTTGTTTTCGTCCCGAAACTTTATGCGATCGTGACAGTAAATTCAATTCTGGTTAAGAATACACCGAGAGGCGGATGAAACACGTATGTATATTTATGTGTTTGCTTGTTTCGCAGGAACAGATGACTCTTATGACGCCGCCGAAGGAAAATATCTAAAGTATATGTACAAAGAAACGATTCGGGTTATGATTAAAAATAATTTGAATAAAAGAAAAATTTGTTCACGGTTTGTATCATCCAACACATCACTCCGGAACAAAAACAACGAAATTATGTAACGAATTTCTTGAGAACATCAACGGTAATACATAGATTTTCTATATTGTTACTGCAGGGAATGGTGTTTTCATTACGTAGTCAACATACTAGTCTCAAATAAATGCCGATTTACTCGAAAACTGTTAGTACTACTACAACGTTCATGTTGTCTATCAAAAGATAAGGATTTTCAGATTCAAAGGGTAATTTAGAAATACGACATTCACATTCCGATCGAGATCAAAACGATCCCGGTATTTAATTACTACACATGTGTGTATATGCATCGTATTGTACATTTGTGTATCCCAAACCAAACAGAAATAATAATAATAATAATTATACTAAATTTTCACGTTTACTTAATACGTATAACGGCTCGGAATACAAAACTGAATGTTTCGCAATATAAAATCGAAAAATTCATTTCTGTATGAACGAATAAACGATATGAATTGTTAAGTTATTCGATTTCGTACGACGGTCTAACCTATTTTGTGCAATACTCGCATATATACAATATATAAGAGAATTAAAAATACACTTTTTTTTTTTTTAGAATATTTAATTATGAAATACGAATTAATACTGTGTGTAAATATATTTGAAATATATGTAAATTCTAATGTATACGAATAATATTTTGTTTTTAAATTATAATAAGTACATCGTTTATTTTAAAATAATAATATTGAAATATTGGATATCCACTGAGGTTCTATTAAATTAAAGAAAAAAAATTACAATACTACGAATTGAATTCAATCTGTAATCACAATTATAAAATGCGCAATGTTTTTTTTTCTTTTAGAAAAAAAAGAAACAGGATTTAGAAATTATATTTCGTTAAGAAAACGGTTTTTCGAATATTTATTAATATGATTATAGGTTTTATCGTAAATTATTATAATATGTAAATATATATATATATATATATATTCATTTATGTATAAGTAGAATATCGAGTTTATTCATTTAAATTCTTAAGCATTCTATGATAATGTGATGGGAAATTAATTATTCACATTAATATCCGTTTCTTTTTGAAAGAATATTTTAATAGTTTTTTTTTTTTTTTTTTAATGCATTTTTAACATATTCTAATAGATATTTCAGGTGTGTCAATGGGTATTTTGATATAATTGAAATACGCACAATGTCAATACATTTATTATGAATTCAATTATACGTCCATTGAGTTGGACATTAATAAAGTCAAATTAATGCGAAATAACAATAGTACCTATTAATAATAAAAATAATAACACTGGTAATGATAAAATATTTCAAAACTCTACGTTTCTCGCCTTTTAAATCAATATTTTTATTTATTTATTTTTTTTCGAAGTGCAAAAAGAAAAAGATTGTTGTGAATAGTTATTACACGATAATCGAATTTAAATCATATATATATTTATAATTTACGGTTTAATAATCTAAATAAACATCACAATGATAATAAAACTTGTGATTATATTTCTAACCCAAATTATTAAACATATGTGTAATAAAAATAATATTATTGAATATTAATCTCTAAACAGGAGCATGAACAGACGATAAAGTAGTGTTACAGATTAAAAAAAAAAAAACTGTTTTTACAATCGAATGTGTATCCGATAAAAATAAATCTTTTTTCTACGGTCTAAATAAGAAATTGCTCGAACACGAGCTAAATTCCTGTCTTTTAATCCTGTTTTCTCTTATAGCTCACAAAATAGATTTTTCATTCGCCAGTCAGAACATTAAAATAATTCATCATTATTAATATTACATTTTCTTTCTGATGGATTTGTACTAGAACGCATTCAGACACAAATGCTTAAATACCTTGCACGTACGCAAGCTACGCTTAATATTTGGTTAACTGTGATAGCAGGTAAGATATTTGCATTCGACGTGGTCTAAATTCAATAAATAATCAAGTCGTTTTCGTGTCTTTGAGAAATTAATTATTATGATGTTTTGCAATATAACAAATGAATAGTTTTAATCGACATGAGACGTAGTTCGTAAGGAATTCCTGAATTATATATCCCAAGATAAGACGTATTATTGGAACGGAATAATAATTATAATAATAATAATAATAATAAAAAACAATAATGCATGCGAATAATACGAGAGCAAAATAATTTTTTTTTTGAACAGCATGTGTTTGATATTAAATAAATGTCACATGTTAATCACAGAAAGGCCGAGAGATAATAATAATAATAATAATAAGAAGAAGAAGAAGAAGAAGAATATAAATTTATATTTTATAAAATTAAATATATATTTGTCAAACGCCTAAAAATAAATAAGATGGACAATCTAAATGACTCTTTATAATTGAGTTGAGCCTCGAAGCTAGGCAACTCAACGTACAGATGTTTTTTTTTACCCACGAAAATAAAAACAATTGGTTAGCAGTAAAAAGTAAGAGCAAGCGGTCAATATATATATATATATTATATACGTGAGAACAGATCGATCACAATAAATGAGATAAAATGAATAAACCTGACTACGGCAGCTTTAACAGAAAGTTATCCTTATGGCAGAGTCGTTCAGTTGTGCTAAAAAAAAAAGAAAGAAATTGTGTACTGTTATTAAACACATATCGATAAAATATATTATTTTATAAATCGGTTTGTTTAAATTACTTTGTTAAATTTACTATGTTTTATTTCGTTATGTACATAAATAGATTTAATTGTCGCGCTAAGTATAAAAGTATAACCCCTTGAAATGAAGATGTCGGCAACATAATGTGCGACAACTCGCCGGTTATAATAATTATTATTACACGAAACAACAAGGATTTGCGAAAAATTGTTACTGAAGAAACCCAGCGAATTCATAATTGATTCGTGAAGTTTGAACAAAAAAATAAAAATAAATTGCAAATTTCACGTCGATGGGAGAACTGTGAACTTTTGCAAATCGTTTTGAACAATATCGACGGAGTCGTAGCCAATTTTATTACAAATTCGTGTGTGTTATAAAAAAAAAAGTATTCTACGAGATAATATAATATAAAGAAACATAATTCCTCTTATTACGAGGACCTCAGCGACAACACTCGGTTTTTGATATTCCGATGGAATATCCCCCCCGCGTGTATAAATTCCACTTTGCAAGTATTATTTAATTGTGGTCATATCGTATTAATAATAATTTGAACTCTGTATTGCAAAATTCCTTAAATGAACCAAAAAAAAACGATAACAATTCGAACTCTTTTAGAATTAAAAAAAAACCCGGTAATTACATCACACGCGTCTAATTATTATAACGAATCGAACTCATCAAACATTCGTATAGAAATGTCGGTCGTCTAATTGGTATTGCCCTATTTCAATAATAGTCCGGCCTATGGTAAACTAAACTGAGCACCTACGTCGTACTGGACAACATGGGGTGTAAATGTTTAGAGCGTTCACGCTCTCAAGTCGCCAAGCTTAAGGCTTCACAATTATTCAACAAGTATCTCGCATACTTGTATAAATTGGCAATTGTAATAATTCAACGACACGGATCGCCGCAAAAGTGATATCACCGCGACATTTAGTACTGGCTTTTCGTACTCCGGTGGAGTGTTTTTTTTGTTTTTTTTCTCGAGATACATAATATTATGTTATTACAATATTGAGTTTGTGAATATTCCAGGATAATTACATTTGTAAAAATTGTTAATTTTATAATTTATCTAAATTCCTATATAATAATAATAATAATAATAATAATATTAATAATAATGATAATAATGATAATAATAATAATAATAATAATGATAATAATAATGATAATAATAATAATAATGATAATAATAATAATAATAATAATAATAATGATAATAATAATAATAATAATAATAATAATAATAATAATAATAATAATAATAATAATAATGATAATAATAAAAATAATAATAATGATAATAATAATAATAATAATGATAATAATAATAATAATAATAATAATAATAATAATAATAATAATGATAAATGCGTTTGTTTCGCGGCCGCCGTGCGAACCGATAAGCCGGCGGACGAACGAACGACGCCACGGGGGTTTTGTGTTCGACTTTTAAACGTGTAACAAACGCGCGCGGCGGTCACGTTTTGTTTTCGCTGCGCGACGACGACAGTCTCGGCGGATCGCCGCACACGTACGCGCGCACGTTTTCGTTGTGATTTCGTAGCTTTGGGCGCCGCCGGCGTGCGCGCGCGCGCCACCGTTTTCCGACGACTACGCCAATGAGTTTCGACAAGTTCCCGACGGCGTGACGACCGCGTGTTGGGCGCACGACGACGACACACGCCGAACACCGTTTCTATTCCTTTTTTTTCTCAGACGTAACACTTTGTCAAACCGTCGCCGTTATGGTTTTTTGTTTCGGTAAGACGCTCTCGGTGTTCGATAATATAATACCTCGCATCAGGGGCGAACGCAAGGGGGGGGGTTTAAACCGAGACGTATAGATCTTGTTTTATAATTTAAATTGAATTGACAAATTTTAATAATTAATTATTAATCTATGATATGTATAATATGTGTATAGTATAAGTGCTTAAAATAAATAGTTAGTAAGTGTAATACGGTATGATTAATGTGATATTAATGAATGCCTACTTTAAATTTTTTTCAAAACCCTCCCAGAAATGTTTTCCTGCGTTCGCCCCTGCCTCGCATACAATAATTAAAACATTATAATAACCGTCCCAATAAAATTGCGCGCCAAAACATTACAAAACCGATTTCCAACTGCGATGTATTTCATCGAAGATTACCGGACTTTCGTGTAACATTTACACTAGGTGCGTCGTATATATGTTATTTCTTTTTCCCTGATAGAAATCAAAATTGTTCCACGAACAATAACGGCGACGATATATGCTTACGTGCAACCACACCCCCCCCCCACCCCCCAACAGGGGCGTATACAAGGGGGGGGGCGATGGGGCGATCGCCCCCCCTAGATACTTGTGTATGTACCTATATCTACTGACAACTAAAATTAATCGAACTAAAACTAAAATGTCATAAAACATTTTTTTATTTAAAACTTATTATTTTTATATAATTTTTTGATAATTCTGAGTTCGCAACAGATTCGACGGGCCGTTTTTCTATTCGCCCCCCTCTAAGGGATGAAGTAAATATGCCCCCACCCCCCTCGTTATGTTTTCGATTGGTTTTACGAAATAATGGGAATTTTTTTTTTTTTTTATGTCCGTACCAAAAGAATCCACCAGAGAAACGAGTGTTCCGCGGTCTTTGCAATCGCAGCGTTTGTGTTCGTATTTTGTAGTTGTTAGAGAGGTGGTCGTTTTTCGATTTTCTTTCTTTCCCACGCCTCCAAACGTACGAAAAAACTGTTGGAAAATATCCGCGTGATTTCGTCGAAATGTCCCCCAAACTTACAGTGTTGACAATACGGTCTGAAATCGTTGGGTCCGAGTTCAAATTCGCCGGACAAAAAAATGTGTCTGACCATCGGATTTCATCTCGTGCTTTTTACCATTGATATAATTATCGAAATCGGTGGTTATTACTCTCGTCGTATTTCCCGCGCGTTTACGTAATATTTTATGTAAAAAAATAAAAAAAAATAAAGCCTATATGAGGGACACGTGCCTTGAAATTAATTGCGCTCCTGCAATCGCAGCACATTATTTCGTATGCTTAAGCGTTATGCATAAGTGGGAAAAAAAATGAAAAAACCATTTTTTCCCGACCCTGTACGACGGGCCTGCTCTCGACAATTTCGTATGATTAACAGTTTAACGAAACACACGCACGGGAAAATTAACGTTTTATACGCGTTGATATTATAATATTACACCGCGTCGAACGAGAGAAAAAAAAATTGTTTTAATTAAATAACATTATTTTAATTACGCTTGTAACCGGCCGTTGTGTAGTGTATATACGTTTCGTTATCGACACGTTTACTACTAGGTGCGTTGAATACGTTCTGTTGGCAATTGCTGTGCTCGGGGAATTAAAAACCGACTTATTACCGAACAATAATAATAATAATAATAATAATAATATTTGGTGGAAAGTAAAACACTCGCGCTAACAAAATACGAATTTGCCGAATAATATCCGAAATTATATTATAATTTCGGAATAATATCCGCGACGAGCGGATTTTTTCAAGACGCCACTTGGTCTTCATTTCGTCTTTATGAGAATATTATACGTTTATAAAATATATTCTGTTCGCTTGCGGTTTATATCATGACGCGCGCGCGATCATTTCGAATACATATGTATATATATATATATATGTATGCAGCACGAGTTTAACAACAACGCGTTATATTTATTATAGGGTTATATTCATTATATTTATTAAACGCATTATATATTATAATATACCTATCACGTGCAATTCGTTATATATGATAACTTAACGATCACACGCGCACCGCAGCTCTTCCCATATGTTTTCTTCGTGATTTTGTTTTATTTTTTTAAAAAAAAAAAAAAAAAAAACCAATAACAATAATAATTCGTCTCTCTATATTCGTTGTTAATTTCTTTATCTCGCCTTTTATTCATTTTTATATTTTCCATTCGTTTGTTTTATGTAAATCGATACATATATATATATATTGTACAGTATGTCGATATATATAATAAACTTTCAATTCTATATCATTTTTTTTTGCCTACGTCTGTACCAACGAATTCTATCAGAAAGAGTGCTCCGCCGATCTTTACAACCGTACCCGGTTTCATGCAGTAACAAATACTGCATTCGGACATTAGTCGCGGGAGAATACTTTTGAGAAGTCGTTTTTCGATTTTCTCAAAAGCGCGTGAAAAAAAACCTACCGAAAAAATAACATAAAAACGCGATTTCGATTATGGTTATATGTATCTCTGTTCGGAATTTTGAGACCGATGTTTATAGAAACTCGAAATACAATTCACACCAAACAATATGGTAACATTGTATTATATAAGGAAAAAAAAAATTCATTTCCGTTTTTGCACTATATTTTAACAACAATTAATAAAACGTGTAATTTTTGGTTTCAAAAATATAATGCGACGTCGTCAGACTACGTATACGTATTCGAACTCGCGAACTGTAATTCGAAAAATCTTGAAAATCGTTTGTCACAATATCAAATTTATTTTTTTAATTTTACCTGATGATGACTTTTTGTCGAAACCGGTAGTAATATATTATAATATATACAACATTCTTTTATTTTTATTTTTTTTTATTTAATACTCATTGGCTTTATTCTTTTTTTATATTTCAATATACATTTTGATATACATGTGTATATTTATTTATTTTATATATATTTTTTATTTAATTTCAAATTGTTCGACAAAACGCGTATTTTGTTTATTAATTATTATTATTATTATTATTTTCTGAAGAATTACGTTGTATTATTAACGAAAATTGCTAAAAGCTAATAAAAAAAAAAAAAATTAACGAAAACCATTTTTCTAAACATTCTCAGCCGTACTCGTACCTACCCGAGTTTATTGTAAGAAATCACTGATTGAAATATATGATGTACTGTAAGTTTAATCGTAAATCCTGTATTCCGTATAATACACATTATATAATATTACAGCGAATAAGCTCCGCTCAGAATCACAACACCCCCGCGTGGATTTTACCTTTTTAAAATTATTTTTTGTTTTACATTCGCATTTTATTACTATAAATATTATATCATTTGTATTTAATAATTCCAGTGTATAACGTGTTATATTTATATTTCGATATAACTATAGAATTTCCCGCGCGCAAATAGTAGTTATTACAAATTGTATAAATGTTTTATTTCACTTTTTTTCCTCTCCCTCATACGCCGTGTTCGTACGGAAATTAAATATTGTACACAATACAAAATAATATATTGAACGCGATTGTTGAGGCAACGGAGAATAGAACAACAATCGGTCTCTAATCCAGCCGCACATACCACTGTGATGAGATAGTGGCTATTTTCATGGTCCACGAATATTTTTATCGATGTCTATGCGGGCGTTCTCGATTATTATTATTATTATTAATTTCTACATACGTATTATAATATATTTTACTGTATGTATTATAGGTCAATTTTTTGTTAATATAATTTTTATTTTTCGTACTATAATATAGTATAATAACAGCGGTTTTATTCGATTGGCCAGCCGGTACGGGCGAGTATTACATTCGTATTTATTTAATGCTTATCGCGCGGAATACGGTAAACATTTCAATATTTTACCGTTTGAAAAAAAATAAAACCGCTCGTATACAATACACAGTCGTAACGGCGACGAAGCGCGTTTTGTCCGTCTCGTTGTATTAATATTATAAAATAATTTAGACGCGCCCGCATTATGCGTTACGATAATAAATAAATTACAATATTTTCATAATCCTTTAATACGTACAACGCGAAATTCTATTATTATTATTATTATTATTATTAGATACGTGTTTGTTTTTTCTTCTTCTAAGATTTTAGAGTGTTTATTAACGAGTTAACACGTGCAGTTAAATAAATTGTGACATACGTGTAACGAATGATACCATCATGATTCATCGACACTATACAGCTCTGCACACGCGTGCGTGTATATATTATAGTAATCTTTTGCTTTTTTTTTTTAAGTGTCTCGGGAGATTTAAGATTTAAGAAAAATCATAGTGTAGTCGTTAATATACGTGTGTTAATATTTAGTATTTAATTATAAAAAGGCGAAAAATAATACATAAGTATGTACAATACAGTCGCGTAGCGAGGATTTTATGGCTGGTGGGGGGGGGGGGTAATTATCAACGAATATTTTATTTTTCTGCGACGATATCAAAAGTTAAAACGTTTATTTGCCATCTCAACAAAAATATACAAAAACATTTCATGTAATATAGACATTTGGAAAGTATGTATTTGTGTATCTTATATACATAAATAACATTTTCATTTGAATTTTGAGTTTCCGGCATTGATCAGATTCTCTCAGCACAATACGTCAATACCTATATATAATATATATATATATATATATTTAATACGATTATTAAAGAATGTCGTTATTTTCCTTTTTACAATATATCCACTGAAATATTTTTCGCTATTTCTACGTTGCTCTTATTAATTTCGGTATCAGTTTTTTCGTTATTTTAACCTATATCGATTAAATGTATAATATACGTAAGTGTTTATTGTTCGACACGTCCATAGACACTCAATTAATCGAATCTTCTTTATCAAATACATTGTAAATCGCGGTTTAGTGTTTTATTAATGTTATTATTAAATTATTATTGTGGAATATACCCTTTAAACACGTGTTATACATACATACATATATATATATATATATATATATTATATATATAAGACGTGTTCTTTGTTCGAATAGATAACTGGCTTTCTGAGTCAACTCGGGGAAATTCGTTTAATGGATACGAAGTATTTATACAGTTGCGCAAAAACGAATTTGAAGTGTTATAAAAATTAATCGGTTTATAGGATGTTATTTTTGTACAATCTGTGTAATGAAACACTTTCATTCACGATATATGTGTATATATATATATATATATATATATATATATACGCATATGATGTCATATTATGTAAAATTCTTTTAATACGGTTTTGTGAAAGATCGTTTAGAGAATTTTTTAGATGGATTTCGGAAAAATTCGACTATGCCTATAATATCGAGTGTAAGATGTATTAAAACTTTGTACTAATATTTATATTGATAAGAGAAAACAAATTTGAAATAAATTCGAATAACGCGTTTCGGTGGCAGAGTGAACTCGGAAAAATGTCGAACCGGCGGAGTGAATGCGAATTTCGGTTTTACATTATTTAAAAAAAAAAAAAATACAATTTAATAACTCGCGCATTTAATTTGTAATATCTGCACTAGAGGTTTTCAGTTTTCACGTTATCGGATTAAATATCGTACGTTTTATATAGACACTTTACCCGTGATGAATTAACTCTAATATATATATAAGATCCGGATAAATACATTTAACCGTTGCCATGTGGCAAGTGCGCATATACGTGTTGATCTGTATATGTTTATATATTTTTTTTTAAAAAATACGAAAATTGTTTAATTCGAATTTTGATTATAAATTCGTGTGTTTGATATTTATATTTTAATGGACGACGGAGGTTTTATCACATTTATACTAGGGAAAATAACATGCGTTCAAAGCTGAACTTTACAATGACGCGTCGCAGTAGCCGCACAACTCACACTCGTGTGCTATGCTATGATAAACAAAACGGGCTGATCGTTAGTTGAACGCTTTAAATGCTAAAAGACGATTTAATGAAAATCTCGAACCGGTCGTACACTATATTGGTAGGTACATTGTGTAATGTATAAAGGAATTGGCCGGGTTATCGTTTGTTAAACGAAACGAAACGCGTTTTTGAAGGAGAACAACTATATTATTATTATTTATTATTATTATTATTATTATTATTATTATATACATATGTATATAATGTATCACTCGTAGATGTATGACAACATTTTATTGTGAAACTCCAATGTACAAGTGTATACTGTTGTATATGGGTTTACATACACGTGCAAACGGTTGCAGGAGGCAAACAAAACACGATTGTCTCCAAGTTTAGAGTTATAACACTATTAACTATTACCGATAAATTTGGTCACTAGTTTTAAATCCATTGTAGTTAATATCCTAAAGAAAATTTGGTTCGAAAATTCAGCCTCCGCCGGAGATCTTTCCGTTTAATCGCATACGTTCAATTCATCTTTAACCTTTTCACCCCCATACAAAAGAAATCACAACGATTCGTCTTTTCGTACGCTCCATATGGAGGAAAATGTGTGTGTGTGTGTTGTGACTTATATCCTTTTCGATTGTCCCTCTTTATCGGCCAAACGTTTTACTTTATCTAACCGTCTCGACTCTTTAAATATTCATTTTAATTTCCATAATATTTGAAATTATAACGTCGTACCTGTCGTAATTCTTTTAATCTCGAGGCTACAGGCTTTACATACATTTAAATTTGTTATAATTACTATTTTGTTTGCTTACTTGAGTGTCGAGTTCAATAGTTTTTGATAAAAGCACAAATTTAAAATTAAAAAAAAAAACACTTCACATCTAGTGTTTATCTACACGCGTATGTGTGCTTACGCGTTATTTATATTATTTTGTAATAATTATTTATAAACGTACAATAAGAACGGTTTAATACACATATATACGGAGGGAGATGGAGTTCGTCCTTTACTATAGTATTATAACATTACCGTATTATAACGGATTTATTAATGTAAAAACAACGATAAAAAAAAGCGTAAAAACAATCATTCTAATATGTTTTTGTTTTATCGATGATCAGCGCCCTGTGTTTCTGATTCGATTTAAAAACTTTTATAATCATTATTGCCGTTTTCGATTTTTTCTAACGTTACGTTCCCACTGTTATAAACATACGTATAAACAACAAAAGAACATAATTTATGCCTTATTCAATTACTATCGATTTATTTTTTATTTTTTTAATATTCTGTTTTATTTTGGATGTTCAGTGAGTTTTTCGAAATTCCTATATTTTAAAACTTTATTGTAAACAATAATTGTCAACAAATCTTTGGGACCGAAACAATTATATTTTCATATACTATATAATATGTATGTGTATTATAATGAAATGTTTAAAAAAATTAGTAAATGTTACGAAAAGATAACATAAAATGTGTCGAATAATTTTTTACATTAAAATTACAAATTTTCAAATAAAAATAAAATTTAACATTTTGCAATTGAGTTATGTCAATATTTTTTCCTTTTTACTTTTAAATTTCAAACTTAACTATTAAAAAGTTTCCTTTGTTTAATTTTGCTTTTAAATTGACTTAACTTGTTCGATTTTATTTATTTATATTTACACTCCAAAAATCTCTTAAAAAAAAAACATGTTTAATAATATAAATTGAGTTCCAATAATCGTTTTTTTTTCTTCAGAAAAGAAGGAAATCTTCTTCGTTTTTGTATTATAATTATTTTTTATTTGCGTTTATTAATTACGTACGGTTAACGAGGTCAATTTTTTATTCTGCTTCACTAAACATAATCGTTAGTACAGTTAAAAAGGCGCATGATCGTGAACATATTTCTTTACCGAATCTTACTGACATTTTATGCGTACTCATATTTGTATTTCAGGTTGTTATGGTTCTCGCAGAGATTATGAACCGATAGACAATTCACCTATCGACAATTTGGATACAGAACATGTGGACATCAAATGTGGATATTGTTATAACCGCACGAAAAAAATATTATTTCACATTATTTCAGTATGCATGCTCGGATTGCCGTACTTGGCTGTTCACTGGTCGATTAATTTAAAGTTACTCATATTAATGACTCGTAGCCCGTTATCTACGGCCGAAATCGTTCTCGTCACAGTAAGTATACATATCATATCAGATATATTTTTCTTTTTCTTTCTCTCAGTCTCGAATCGTTCTTTTAACATCATTTCGTAATGCACAAATTTGGAATTTCGAGAAGCCAGAATGAATCACAAACCACCTCCTCCCTCTCGATAATATATTTTTTTCTAAATTTATAAACATCTAACATTTTACGACATTAAATACATTTGTTTTGCATTAAACTTCAAAGACAGTTGAAATTTATATCTATTGAAAATTCCTATAAAAAATATATATATATATAATTATGTAATATTTAAGAACGAATTTATTACTGGTGGTTTTTTTATTATTATTATTATTATTATTATTATTATTATTACTCCTATCTGTATGATCAGTGTGAACAATCCTTAGCTTTATCGAAAACACTTTAATGGTTCGCCCCTGGATGTACATTTTACTATGTCCGCGGTTTTCGTTAAATCACATATTATGTGTTGCAGATAAAGGATTGAATTTATTCCTAATATACGGTAGGCGTATTTATTTTCACATATAATGAACGTTTGGTAATCTCTGGATCGATTGGATAGCTTTAATATATTTTACTATATGAAATAATTACATAAATATACTATGAGCTTTTAAAAAAAAAGATAAATAGGTTATACGCACTTTTTTCGTGCCGCACATATATAAATACGAGTATAAACTGCAGTTTCTCTTTGCCTTTATCTCGCATACAGAAATCAGGGTAATTATTTTTATTTTTACTCTCCACATCTCGCTAAAATTAACCATCCTTTTATCCACTCCACAAACGTCCATCTTCATGAATGACCTTTAAACACTCTTTCTTTGGCCTACTTCTGCTTCGACTTCCTTCTACAACTAACTTACTCGCCCTCTTAACTAACTCAATATCTTTTATATTCTCACTCATTTTTCCATCTAACGATGTAATTTCCAAACTAATTTTTACATAAATATTAATTTTAAATTTCATCTAACTTAATTCAATTTTTTCTTTTTTATTCATGATTTATTTATTTAATGCCCAACACTCAGTTCCATATATTTACTCTAAATATTCTGTTTCAGACCTATATATTCATAATCTATCTTCCTATAAAACTTTGCTCCATTATTCTTCTAGCATACATTTCAATACATTGCAGGTATATACGTTCATCTCCCAAGACCACATCATCTGCAAGATGCTTTACTTCGCATTTTTTCTATTAGGAGAAATTCAATTGTATACGTGTACTGTATGAGACATTAAAAAAAAACTTTATTTATTAACTGTATGACTATATTTTGTATTTGTTGAAATTTTCCCGCAAAATCATTCGCACTATTATTTTATTTATTTTTTATCGCGTTATTATAGTGATACTGTGAAACATCCCGCCGACTAGTAATGCTTGTTTTATATATATATATATATATATATTAATACCAACAACCGATAAAATATTAATAAATTCTAACGATTTCAGATTTTATTATTTTCATTGTCATTATTAACATACAGTTTCACTATAATAGCATATAATATATTTGTACAGCTGATGTAAGCTACAAAATCAATTTCAATGTCATAATATAATATAAAATATTATACATTGCTCGCGTAAATAAATGTCGTTGTTGTTTTCGTTTAAAGGACGCCAACAATAAAGATGCCATGTACGATGTGCAAACTTCATTAATAAAAAACGAAAACGGAGAAAAGAAAACCATAAGATATTTCAAACACCAATTGCTGAAATACGTATGGAACGAGAGAGAGAATGCGTTCAAATTATTAGAAGGTCTCGATAACGGGAAGACTACGCTGTCGAAGCTGTTAGAAAAGTGTCACGGGTTGACATCTGAAGAATACGAAGCTCAGTGCGTATATAAATTTTAACATTATTAAAAAACTCCGTAGGTATTTTTAATTTGTATTAATATTATTTTAGCGTGTTACATATTGGATTTAAACCAATTACAAATATAATAATTGTTATATTTTATATAATAAAATATAACGCTGCCAATGAAGTACCTGTGTCCTAACTAATCCATTGCTATAATTTTCACTGTACGATCTCTACCGGGTTTATTATATAACTCCATGAGTTTGTTGGATGTTTTGGAATGTGAAAAACGATTTCAAATAAAAATAGAAATTATCTTTTTTAACTACACATTAACTAATTATATTGATATTGATAATGTGTGTGTGTGTGTGTGTGTGTGTGTGTGTGTGTGTGTGTGTGTGTGTGTGTGTGTGTGTGTGTGTGTGTGTGTGTGCTTGACCTATCGACCAAAGTATATACATTTGTTAATTATATACAATTACCATTGTATGCAAAACAATTGATTGATACTCAGACTTTTGTGCGAGCAATATAAATATAATCATAAAAGAATAATGCTGAAATCATAATATTACTCGTATATTATTACACTTTTATACATTTATTTAATAGCTGTTGTTTGTATAAGAATTATATTTAAAAAAAATACATTTAAAAAGGTTTAAATAAAAAAATGCCAATTTAAGGTAGATAATAATAATAATACAGTTTTTATTATTTGTATATATTCCTTGCTCAAACAAATTATTCCAAATTATTATTCCAATGGGATTTGAACTTATATTTTTCCTTCGAGTTATGTAAATTTTTTTTTTATTTAATTTAGTGTATTTACTTCTATCGTTTAATTACTTAAATTCGAAAATTTTAAACACATTGATATTCATTTTAATCGAATAATAACACTCGAAAACGCGTATTACTTCTATCAAAATATTTTGTACTAAAATCGTTGCGGTATTGATATATACTCGTATATATATATATAACATACGTAAATATGATTATCACTCGTTATTCGTTAACATAATATTATTATACCTGTGCACTCGAATGTTCTCCGAAGTCATAGTCTAAATCAGCGTTTTTCAATCGGGTACGTGAAAAAAAACCGTAATAGCGGAAAAAATTTCGATTTATATTTGAAACAGTTTTACACATCCAATTTGCAGCGGCTCATTTTTCTAGTATTTTCTCAGAACATTTTTTTTTTTTTACTCATTTTAATTTTTATAATTTTCCAGCTCTAAATTCATGTATATATATATATATATATATATATATATATATATATATATATATATATATATAAATAAGTGTATTTTACTTGAACGGAGGCCGAATGAATGCTTGTTAATATATAGTTATATGTAGATATATACAACACTATGAGGAGTTGTATTTATATTTACATATGGATTATAAGGTTATATTTATACGAGTACATATTTAAAGGTGTCTATAATTGGATAAGATAAGTTTTAGCTGAATACCGCTGCATGACGAGTATCAAATGTACCCGTGACATAAATATAATATATATATATATATATATATATATATATATATATAACGTAAACATTTCAATGCTCGAATTGTTTGAACAAAATGGGTTACTTTTATTAGAAAATTATTCTTTATATTTATTGAAAAATCGCCTGTATCGTTTAATTAATTGAACTTTAATTTCAGCGTAAGAATAGGTAAGTTTTACGAAATAAACAACGAAACAATTCGAGTGTATACGCAGAGCGTAGCAATAGTTTTGGAAGTTGAAACGCTGCATAGGAATTTCTCCTCGATTTTTTAGTCGTGTTGGTTTGAATGTTAAACATTGTTGCTGTGAATTCAATATAAGCAATGCGCCAGTACTAGATGGCCTGGGAAAGTGTTTTATTATGTATAGGAACATTGAAGTATACGGAATGAATTTGGCTCTATTGGGTAGACTTCCAAAAGAATTGATATTAGTCGGTGCGAACAATACACACTGTAACGAACCGATTTTATGTTAAGCTATTTACAGTATATTTCGAGTTAAATGTTTTTTTTTTTTTATTATTTTCTAGTTTTTAATATAACGTCAATTTAAAATTATTATTAAACTAATTTTTTTTTTTTGGAAAATTTATTTTTTATTTAGATTAGAACTGTTTGGTAAGAACGAAGTGATTGTAGAAGTGTATTCTTATTGGAAATTGTTCTTTGCTGAAGTTTTGAATCCTTTCTACGTGTTTCAAATATTTAGCATATGTTTATGGTTTTTCGACGAATACGAATATTACGCCTTTTGCGTACTAGTCAGTTCGACTTTTTCAATTGGAACTTCGTTGTATCAATTGAAAGAGGTTTGTTTTTCTATTTTATTTTTTATCCTAATTTTTATTTTGGTTTTTTATAAACGCATTTCAGTAAAGCTGTGTACACTATGTACGTGCACAAAAAAACATATTATGAGAACAGATCATTTATATACGCGTATTATATATATATATATACATATATATATATATATATACATATATATATATATATATAGTTCTGAATTTTCTAATCGTTTGCTCGACAAAAAGTTCATAATATGTAATTGTCGAAATTGAATTAATTAATAAATATTAAATGAATATATTTCAGCAAAGTCGATCGCTTAAAGAAACAGTAGATACTTATAAAAATGACATATACATTGTATTAAGGAAAAACGGCGGTAAGTTTATTATTATTATTATTATTATTTTTTTTTTTTATAATATGATTTTACATTATATAATATAAAAATAGATAATTTTAATAAATTACACATTTATAATTTTACTAATTTTTATACAAATATTACTTACACATTGAAATATATATATGTATTTTTTTTCATAGGCAATTTAAAAGTAAGAGCTAAATACTTAGTACCTGGAGATGTAATCGTAATCCCACCCGGTGGTTGCAACATAGCTTGCGACGCTTTGTTACTATCCGGCAATTGTATTGTCGACGAAAGTCTCTTGACAGGTTCGTGTATTCACTATCGAATAATTTTGTTCGCGCATAAAATATACACATAATAATTGCAGTCGCTATAGTTTTTTTTAGTCATTTTCTATCATTATAGACGCAATAAGATGAAAGAAATTCGTGATATTCATGAATAATGCGGGGACGATGTTGTTATTTCGATAATACCTTTGTGGCTCGTCTATATAGGCTAAATAGCTGTATAAACAGCGATGTAGTCGTTATAATATTAACAAGAAAATTACATAATCATACGTCTATATTTAATGAGAAGCTCCGGGACACAATCAATTTAAAAATATATAAATTCTAATCTATGTTTTGTATATCGATATTAAACTATAGGAACATTTCTTTTAATATAACGCGTTTTTAAATAATTAATTTTTTTTTATTATAATTCGTACTCGCATTTGTTTTTTATTTTTAGCTAATTAAAAAATGTTTACGTAAACGGCTTTTGTAAATCAATTTTTAAACGATCTCGCCATTATCTAAATCCTAAAAATTCTATTGCAAATTGAATTACTATAATATTAGGTATTATTAACAATAACTTATCGTGAGAAATCTAAATTAACGTGCGTATAACACGCGAATAATGTGTACGGCGTACGTTATATAAATATACGATATCAATAATTTTCAATTTTTTTTTTTATGCAATTACAATCGAATTTAAGTTAAAAAATAAATTTCTATCGATAATTTCAAATCAATATGTGTGTATATATACATAAACTAAAAATATGTTCTAGGAGAAAGTGATCCGATAACGAAAAGTCCCCCTTCGTCGATCGAAGAATTTTTCTATAGGAGCTCTTCGCACAAACATCACACGTTGTATTGCGGCACGAAAATTTTACAGTCGAGATTTTATGCCGGGGCCCAAGTATAATACAGAAATCAACTATTATTATTTACAACGAATATTTAATATGATATGCAATATTATATAATTATAATTATGCGCCGAATTCGTGTATCGTTCAATACAAACAAAAATAATCGCGAAAAAATATTTTAAACGAACGGCGTGTAGGTGGTACTGCTTAGCGGTATGTGGCAGAGTATGCGGTTGCACCCTTTACTTTTAATATAAAACTATTCTGATTTGATAATGGTACTTAATGTTGAAAAAGAAGAAGTTAACAGTATCAATCTAGAAAAAGCTGTAAACGTATTTGCTAAACTTGAAAATTTCCGACAACCGCTTATTTATTATATAATTAATTATATATCAAATATCAGTATTATATATCAAGACGACCTACTTGGCACACTTCGTACATCCGAAAAAAGAGCTGAAATTTTCATTGACAAACACATTAAATGTCCATGTATTGTATTATTATTAATATCTTAATGAGTACGTATGAAAATATTTTATAGGTATTAGCCCTGGTAGTGAGGACTGGGAGTTCTACGGCCAAAGGCCATTTAATACGATCGATTATGTTCCCGAAAAATATGGATTTCGAGTTTTATTTGGATTCCATAAAATTCGTTCTCATCATGTTTCTCGTCGCAACCATCGGAATGCTTTACTGTGCTTACTTATACGTTATGAGAGAAGTAAGTAATTATACCACCACCAGCCGTATTCATATTCCCGCGAGTCTATATTAATATTCGCGTGTCACTCGTTGAAATAAACGCTACATGACAAACGTTTCATATGATCAGCCGCAGTTTATACGTTACATCAATGGCGTGTTTTGAAAGGTGGGGCGTTTCTCATCTCCCCATCAACTTCTTTCTTTACACGTATTTTTCAATAGGTATTTGCGATATATTTATTAAAACAACGTTACAAATTGTTTTTTTGTTTGATGTCTCGTGAGGTTCCGTATCATGCAAAGTTACGTAAGTGTCGACACACGGAATTCACATGGCCGAAGTTGTTTCCTTTTTACAAGAAAAACCATATATCATCCTCACAGCATCCTTCTTGCTCACCCGATCACGGGCATTAGATGATGATGGTCTACTCCATATTAGATTATTTGGACATTGTGGGAAAAACAAAATTTAAAAAAAAAAAATAGAGACTTTTATTTAAAATTTATCGCTCACGCACGCACGTTCAGTGCTGGTGGACGAAAAAAAAGAACGACCGGGGCAGCGGCGGTCGACTTTTAGCCGAAATGTATATGTATACTAATTATCTCTAAATAACCATGACCGTATACGTTTGCCGATACGATTATTATATAATAATTAAATCGTCTAAACTATAATAATAACAACAAATACAACATTATAATAACATATTAATATAAATATAAATATTTCCCATTGCTCCGTTACGTCACAATCTCTTCCGTGTTGTAGATATCTCTGCATAGTAAAGTCACAGAACATTAAAATATATATTTTCCGTAGTTTTTTTATTTATAAACGGGAGTTCAAGAACATATAAATAATAATTTTCTTATCGCTTATTAATACTAAACAAAATGTACAGTTTCCAGACTGTACGTAAAAAATAATATTTATAAAAATATACCTGCACGTCCTGCGGCGCGTGTATTTATAGGAAAGTTGTCGTAATATTTTTTATTTTTATCTCTACAGGCTTCCTTAGAGTACATTGTAATAAGAAGTCTGGACATTTATACGGTGGTCGTTCCTCCGGCTTTACCGGCTGCAATGACCATTGGTATTGTACACTCGATGAGACGTCTAAAACGACTTAAGATATATTGCACTAGTCAATCTCGCATCAACGTCGCCGGTAAAATAAAATTAGTCTGTTTTGATAAAGTAAGTACAACGCAATAATTATGGTTTCAAAACAAACAAAAAAAAAAATCATTCCATTGCGGGCGGGCACCGAGTATTTATTTTTTTTTAAAACATTTTCGAAATTTTACAATTATTTACAGTAGAGTCGGTCGGTGTTCTATTTAATACACCTCTTTTCTTTTCTTTTCTTTTTCTTTTTAGAGTATATATTTAATCAAATACGACTATTTCTTCACATTATTATTTCGATGTTTTTTTTTTTTTTTAATTTCGTATAAGAGTACATCCGAATAATATATTTTCAACACTATGCCTATATGTTTAGACCGGGACATTAACCGAAGACGGGCTACATTTTCTGGGGTTATTGCCTTCGGACGGTCTACAGCCCATCACGAATATTTCTAATCGTTTGGTGAAAGATTTATCGCAAATAGACGTCAGATCTCCGGTAATCGCTACTATGGCTACTTGTCACTCTTTGACTCACATTCAAGGATCGTTAGCGGGAGATCCTTTAGATCTGAGCATGTTCAACGCGACAAAATGGGTATAGTAACAATGTATATAATATTTTAACTACTAGCTGGCGGCGATACGCAACTGTTACGTAGTAAAACAATTTTGTTCCATTCGAGGATGATATTAATACTTAAATTATTTTAAAAAATTTATATATATATATATCCTCAAAATAAAAGTAACCATATCGTTATAACAAATTGTATAATAATAACAAACTGGCTATTATTATTATTATTATAATTATTATTATTGGTGTTGCTCGCGACGCGCGCTCGTGCGTATTCCGCTGCTCATCAAATTTGTTTTGACATTCTAACGTGTAGATTGTCAAAACAATAAACAATAATAAATTATAATATTTTAATATTCAATATCAGAACGTATTGGATATCTAATGATTAGAGTCCGGAAATTGATAACATTAAAAACAATAAAAAATAACTGTAAATACTTTTAAAAATAAAAACGAATAACTAACAATCGAACATCTAGAAAAATGCCAAAAAAATAACATTTATGTGTAATATGAAAAATTCAAACAAAAAATGTTTATAAATATGAAAACCTTCTTTATTGACCGTTTTGAAACCAAAGTATACCAAAGTATGGAGGAGGAGTTAATATTTTTTTTTATACTGTTGCTTAATGGAAATTCTTTAAAATATCCAAAACAAAAAGTGTTAATAGCACTTCGAAGTAAATACATATGATTATTTCGTGGCATAAAAACTAAGACGTTTTCGTTTTCAATATAATTAATGTAAATCTATCGAACAAATTAATATGGCCGTGAAATATGCAATTAATGAAAAAAGTTGAAGTAAATCCGCACGCATCGATCATATGCTGCAGTAATATCGTTCTATACAAAAAAAAAAAATAATAATAATATTAAAATAAATACTAATAAACATTAATCGTATCGTTTAATTTATTTTTACGATATATGTCTATATAATATGCACGTAGGAATTAGATGAACCGGGAGCAGATAATTCGAGATTCGATAATTTGTTACCTTCGATAGTAAGACCACCTAAACAATTACAACAGTCCGACGAAGTAAGACAGATATCGTTAAACAATATTTATATAACAACGAGTCGTTTTTTTTATATTATAAACAGACGGTACCGTTTGAAATTGGTATCGTACATCAGTTCCCGTTCAATTCGAAAACACAAAGTATGTGCGTCGTCGGTCAAGTATTTGGATCACGGCGTTATACGGCGTACTGTAAAGGAGCTCCAGAGAAAGTCATCGATAACTGTTTGAAAGAAACGAGTAAGCGAGAAAAACTTTCAATGATTTTCACTGTATTATTATTTACCCGTGTTGTATTATCGTGTGTGTGTGTGTGTTTGTTTAGTTCCGACAAACATTCTGTCCGTTTTGGAGGAATTCGGTTCGTCGGGCTATAGAGTACTGGCACTGGCGTACAAAGATCTACCGCGAAAAATCAACTGGAAATCGTTATATCATCTTAAATTAGAAAATGTAAAAATCTTATATTGATGGTTAGAAGGCAATTGATCAAAAAAAAAAAAAAAAATGATGTTCCTCCGTTTGTGTTGTAATGGCGGCGGCGCGATCCTTTTCAATTTACTATTAAACTAATTACATTTTTTCTTTTTTTTTTTTTTTGTAAGCACTACGTTTTTTTTTTAATTTTACTCTTTTTTATATTTAAAATCATAAGCAAACAATTATGATCGGTTTTCCAGAAAAATCATTATAAATTGTCACTTTTAACCATCGCCATATTTTTACATATTATATATATATATATATATGTTACCGGAAAAGTTGTCAATTAGAAAACAATGACAATTTATAATACGTTAAAGAAATGATATCCATTGTCTAGTAGATGCTGGTTATCATTCCCTTACGATAACGGAAAATTATCACGAGTGCATAGTGTTATTATAATTTTATTACGATTATTATAATTACTAACTATTTATTGATTATCATCTAATATATTACACAATCAGCGGTTATAATTATTACATTTTGTAATTAATATTAAAACTTAAAATTATCAAGTCAAAAACAAAAAAAAAATAGTTATTGAGTAGTGTTATTTTTACGTCGGAGACTTTCATGACATTTAGAATTGCGAATTTTGGATGTCGATCTGCAAGTACACCAGATTGTCTTACGTTAAGATTTGCAATATATATGCCTTTGTGCCCATAAAATACTATTTGTAGCCACAACATGGACGTAACTTAGGATTAAATAATTAAGAGTGGGAGGATATAAACCTTACTCCAGAGATAACTTCGCCGCATAGTCGATTTCCAATAAAAAATGTAAAAAAAAAATAAAAATCAAAATAATATGTACATTTACACAACATCCTACGATAAAAAAAGAATTGTCCTGATTTTTGAAACGATTTCGTATAAATTTCAACGAAGTCTAAAAACGTTTTTAGAAGGGCTAAACCCTCGTAGTCGTAATCCAATGAACCGCAAACAACATTGATGAATGTGTTACGGAAATGACAATCAGTAATGGACAATGATATCATTTCCTTAACGTTATAGGGGAATCGTCATATTAATTTCCTGAATCGCAAAATTTTCCGGTAACATAGGTATACAGAATGAAACGTATCGGATTCATATTATTTCGATTTTGAAATAATTTATTCGGCGTAGGAAATATACGTTTTATAACATTGAATAGGTTCAACGGGATTTAATTTTTCTCGGTTTTCTCGTCATGCAAAATAAACTCAAACCGCAATCGTCCCGAGTTATTCAACAGTTGCGAACAGCGAACATAAAATGTATCATGGTCACAGGTACGAGGCAATCTAATGAAATTCGCTAACGAGAATTTATGTTTTATACTTTGCTGTCTATCTCTACGAAAACTTTCGAAAACGGCGTTTTGTTCGTAACTGTTATAATAACGTATTAACAATGATAAACGATTCTTTCAGGTGACAATTTATATACCGGATTGAGTGTAGCGAAAGAGTGTTTTATGATTCCGTCCAATGTCAAAATCGGTGTTATAACGGCCACGGCCGGTACTCAACGAACAGAAGCCGAGATCAAAATCGAATCAACCGCGGGGCATACTTTAGATGTGATTAATTCAAAAGTTTTTTTTATACTAAAACATAAACAGCTGCGGTGCCGCAACTACAGTCGATCGTTGGTCGATTAATCAAGGCTCTCGACATCAATCGAGTAGACGTAAACCACTACTATCCACACCTTAATAAAAATTGAAATAAAGAAATATGCCAATATAAGGTCTTCTCATACAAGCAATTAGCAATAATCTCGAATAAGTTGAAATATTTATTTATTCGTCAATTCGTGTTTCAATAAATATTTACAATGTTATATATTGGGCAGACACTAATAACACAGTCCGATCGAATTCGCTGATTTTCAAGAACGGTTTTTATGATTTCGGCCTTCGGTCTGCCGGTGTGCTCGAGACACGGTGCAAGCAGACGACTGCACACACAGGACAACGCACGTTTGTTACGGCACCGCAAAACACTTCGATTTTATGAGGGGATTGAAAGTGATTGTTTTCTCTCTTTGTTTTACACACAAAGAATCATATAGTAAAATAAACGTTTCTAACCTTCCAACGTACCGATCGACCTAGTGATGCGATAAAGATTCTGAAAACGAATTTGAATTCGTCGTGAATTTCACTACATAGAACGACTGTCCCACCTTTACTAATTATTTTTTTCATAAAAATTCTTAAAAAATTACTTGAAAAAATTTATAATAAAAAACTATGTGCGTGTTACGAGTACGCGCGCGGACTTCTTTCGGAATCGTCCAACTGATAGGATATTAGGTTTGTATTGGAATAAAATAAAAAAAAATACAACTTTATTGTTTTTTAATTATTTTCCGATTCTACGGTCACGACAGATATACAATTGGTTTATAATAACTGAAATAACTAATGTAAGTTTTTAATTGGACGTTCTGAAAATATCGTGTGAAAATTGCATGTGTCGTGATTCGTGACCGAGTTGTTGGGATTTTCGGATCGTCGATCATCGAATCGAGGCTTTCGCGCAAAAATCGTTTTAATGGTTCTGATCTAACCGACGCGAAATTGACATTAAATTCTCCACTCAGAATCATAAGCAGTTTATCTTCTCCCCTCTGCACCACTGGTAGTATGGACGAACTATTTAAAAAATAAACCGTGTCGTCAATTTTTTTTTTTTTTTTACTTGGCACCTTAGAGCCCCCGACAGACGACCGGCGAAAGCCGGACATTTTTTTTTTTTTGTTTTCAGTCAAAACGCTGGTCGTCATCTATTCTAAATCCGATCACACTAGCGAAATAGCAAAATATTGTGAAAACATTTAGAATCACTGTGGTACTTAAAGAAATAATAATTACATTTATCGATAATTGTGTCTCCGAATAATCGTTTTATCCAGAATTTTATAAATATAAGTCGTTTTAAACAACACCTATACGTAAAACAGTATTTGGTATATTGAATATTTTTTAAGGGCGCCTTATAGAAATTTGCCCTGGGCGCCTCGGGCCGGCCCCCTGTTTCGAAGGGAATCCTTATCGCCGTCACTGGGTACCCCCCCCTCCCGCGCCGACCGGCGGTTACGTTGAAATTACGATTAATTGATTTTGTTAATATTGAAATTGTGTTTATTTTACTACCACGCAGTGTTTCTTTCAGACAATTTTCTCCGGGGGGGGGGCATTTGAAAAAATCGGGGGGTCATTTATATTACATCAAGAAAAATGCATTTTTTGGTAATAATTACCTTTGTCTGGTATTATTATTATTATTATTATTATTGTGAACAAAATTATTAAATACACAAAATTTTTTGTATAACCTTTTAGCTTTTTTTTTTTTTTTGGTTCTGGTGGGGGTTTTAACTTGACCCCCGCCCCCCCCCCCCCGTAAATACGCCACAGACAAATTTGTCTAATATTTGGTATTTCTTTACTATTCTTCAAATTTTCTCCCGGGAGGGGGGGCTTGGACATTCTCCGGGGGGGCTCAGCCCTGGAGAAGTGCCTGAAAGAAGCACAGCTACCACGGATTCACGTGTGGTGGACAGAGAGAGAGAGAGAGAGAGAGAGAAAGAGAGTAATACCATTGATTATAAAATATATAATATTCATAATCAATGGTAATACTCGCTAGAACAGTAAATAAGTCTACGAGTTATTTGCCGCATAATATAATTATTCGATATTTATATTATAATATAATAACTTGTGTATAATTTTCGTTTGTGAATCTCCCCCGCGTAATGTATTCGCGCGCAGTTGACGGCTGAAGGAAACCACCTGTGTTACGCGATCGACGGCAGGTCGTGGTGCGTTGTGGAATCGGATTTCCCGAACTTGTTGCCACACGTCGTGTCCAAAGGTTTGGTGTTCGGACGAATGTTACCCGAGCAAAAGGTGAAACTCGTCGAGTGTTTTCAAAACATGGGATACGTGACGGCCATGTGCGGCGACGGAGCCAATGACGCCGGGGTGAGTTAACCACTCGTTTTTTTTTTCCTGTTTTTTTTTGCTCCAATGACGTTTTTGTGTGTAATGGACGATTCCCGCCGAAAGTCTACGCTCGAGGCGCGTTTAATTACCAATTGTTTTCGTTTTTTACAAGCGACAGTTTTTATTTATTTTTTACAAAAAAAAAAAAAATAATAATAAGTAAGTGTAGACACTGTGTGGAATCCAAATGCAATCGCAAACGTACGTGTGGTTTATACGTCAATTGTCGCGTGAATAAACGACGACGAAGACAAATACTGACGTACGGACAGAGACAATCGATAATAATGTTACTCGCAGTTATAAATAGTTGTTATAACGAAAGACGTCGTACCACCGATCGCGTTTGAAGTTCAAACGAGAAAATAAACATTGACTAGAGTCGAAAAAAAAAAAAAATTGTTAAATTCATTTTCCACAATTGGTATTTTGGCGTGTTTGATTGTACATTGCATTTGTAACACTTACACAATAACACGCATTCCTAGCACGGCGGTTAAAACAAAAATCTCCCGAGTGTCGACTAAACCCGATATCTATTTAACTGTCAACAATCGCGTTTTGTACAGTTTAAAATAATTCAGTCATCTTTTTCTTTTTTTGATATTTGCGATGGTGAAACACGTAACAAGCCCGTTTACTACTGTAACGGTTTAATCAAAGTCCTCACGTCATATTTCAGAACATACGTTGACAATCGACATTCGTAGTCGGCAATAATAATTTAATAGTGAGCACGACGTAAATCAATCACGAGTCGTAGATTATTTTTTGTAATTCGCGTTGAACAAAAAAAAAAAAAAAAAAAAATCGATTTTAATTAATAACGCGTAATAGTAGTATATTATTGTCGATTTGTATATAAACACACGCCGCCGTTTTAATCGTTCTAAATAGTGGTACGCATTCGTTTAGGCAAGAAAATTACGAAATATTCATAAATTATTATTATTATTATTCTTAATAAATGTTACGTAATAATTTTAGCTGGTGAAATTATTGAAAATGAATTAATTATTTTTAACAACGGTACGTTTTGGTGAAATACATGCTTACTTTTGGTGTGCTAAACGAAGGAGCACTCGAAAAACAGACTTTGATTTTTTTGTTTTTTTTTCATTTAACAAACACCGTTTACACACAGCCGACAGATTTAATAACTTACGTAGGAAATGTCTGTAATATTGTAAATTTGTTTTTTCACCTATAGCCCCTCTAAATTCGGCCCTGCTTGTCACCGCCGTTTACCGGTCGACAAACGTTATAAACACAAATATTATGTCAAAATATAATATTACACTGACCGTTATGTGCCGTTAGGCGTTAAAGGTCGCTCACGTGGGCATATCGCTGTCACAGGCCGAAGCGTCAATCGCAGCTCCGTTTACGTCGCAAATCACGGACGTGACGTGCGTGACGAAAATAATACGAGAAGGACGCTGTGCTCTGGTCACCAGTTTCGGAATATTCAAATACATGACGTGCTACAGTCTAATACAATTCATTACGTTGGTTTTGCTTTACAGTGTAAGTTAACCGAACCGAACGTGCCTGTTGCGTTCTCATTTTGAAAAATATCGCGCAATTATTCGTTTTATTTTTTATTTTTTTGTTTCCCCCTCACCCAGAGAGGTATTATGTTGGGCAATTTCCAATTCTTATATTTCGACTTCATACTCACCACGTCTTTGGCCATAGTCATGGGCGACATTGAGCCCACAGAAAAAATCCACACGCATCGACCGTTGTCCAAGATATTGACTCCGAAGAATTTAATACCGTTGTTCATGCAACTGTTTGTCTGTGCGCTGATACAACGAGCGTCTCTATACTACCTGGAGTTACAAAATTGGTAAATAATAATAATTATTATTATTATTATTATTATTATTATATTTGGCGCGCGATATCTGCGTTTTACTACGAATACGAGAACAGCGTCAACAAAAACGTGTTTTTATCGAAAAAAAAATTTTGAATACATTTTTTTTTTTTACGCATTAAAAATACTAAACGAACGTATTACTCAAAAACATTTCCGTCATAGAATTATTATTTTTTTATATTATATACTCGGATATTGTAGAAAAAAAAAAAAAAAAAAATTAGAATATTATTGTATTATACCTAATTGTATACTTACGGGCAAGACAATTCAACGATTAAATATAGCGATACATAAACTATTATCAGCGATGTTTTTCTATCCAATTGGCGGCCAACAACTTAATATTAAACATTTATTACGTCATTCGTACTAGAAAAAAAATTTATATTATAATTTTGTTTCTTTTTCTTTTAGGTACACGCCAACGCCTCCAGCTTGGCAGGACGACGACACGATAATATGTTGGGAGAACACTACACTGTTCTTGACCAGTTCGTATCAGTACATAATTTTAGCGTTTGTATTGAACAAAGGACCGCCTCATCGGAAACACTTTTATAAAAACTGTACGAATATTCATTTTTTAATAAGTAAAAACAACAAAAACAAAAAAAAAAAAAACGCTTCGAACACAAAATAACAATATCTTATTAGTAATCCGAGTGAAATGTGTGTATTTTCGAATTTTCAGTTTCTTTTACCATTGTGATTGCCGTACTTACTATGTTCACATTATCGTTGCAAACGAACAAATTCAGTCTGTTAACATACGTGTTCGACATGGTGGACATAAAAAATTCGTACGAGAAAAAAGCACAGCAAACGTATCTCATTTCTCTGCTAGCGTTCCCGATTTTAAATCTTTATCTGGCCGTTAACATTGAGGTAAATACGCTCGCACGATATATTATTATTATTATTATCTTCATACACGCCGCCGCTCTATGACTGCAGCAGGCGAGGAGCAGACCTTATATCGTAAATTTTTTTTTTTTGTTTTTTAGATATTCGGCGAATCGATTTTGTTGAAAAAAATAATAAATATTATCAAACGGAAAAATAGTCCTAAAAATACATACAACCAAATAGCCGCCGAACCATACACGTTAATATAATTTTTTTTACAAATATTACGCAGAAAACATGTATTATTCTATATTGTATATATACCTAATTGTATACAAATCATAACGACTGTAATATATAATTATTAAACTTTGGATTGTTATATATTCCTGTAATTTATTTTGGTAAAAAAAAAAAACGTGCCTAAATTATTCTTTAACAATTAGGGGATTTTGTTATTATTAATTTAACTATAAATAAATACAACAGTATTTAAACCTTGGAAACAAGATTATTTATTTTAAACTGAAACTTCAACTAAGAAGTATATAATTACTTGTGTCGAATACTTCGTACGATACACATAATATATACACACAAAAGTAGTCAAAAGACCGTGTACACACATTTAATAATTGAAATGAATAGAAAATTAAAGTCGATATATAAAATAGTTATTAATATTTATATAATATTTTGTTGTATTTCATTTGATTATTTTCTATGTATCATATTCTTACCGTCTTTATTTGCTTGATAATAGTAATAATAATAATAATAATAATAATAATAGTAAAAAATGTATTATGTATATATATATATATATAGGTTATTCTATGTATTTGAACATATAAATCGATTTAAGAAAGATTAGTTTTAATTGCGAAATTAAAATATGTTTATATGTTATCTGAGAGTTGCAATTAACGAATACTAATATTATAATTCTCGTCAACAGTGCGTACGACAACAATAGCGTAACAACAATTAATATTTTCAGTACTTGATTTGAAAGACGGGGTTTGCAAATAAATTTAGATAATGAAAGTTCGGAATTATGTCAAAAATGAAAATCTTTAGTAATATAGAAAATTAATTTATCGTCTGGACGACATTTTAATCTTCTTCGATGATATCATGATATTGCTTTACAGCAAGTGTTGGACTCAACTATAATAAAAACTAAAACGAGGACGAATTCAATGTCGATAAGGTAAAATGTTTAGGACACGCTTCTCGCGGGATGGTGATGAACGAGTGAAATCAATTTTTGAGTACGAAATGTAAAAGCAAAAAAAAATGTGAAAGGTTTACAGAGATTTTTGACGTACGGTGAACTACGTTGGAAACGTTATCCCTAACTTGGCAATGTTTAAGGGCAACCATTAAGGGACATATCGTTAAAAAAAAAAACGAATTTACACGGACAATGACTTCGAAGTCCGTGTTCGTAGGCATACATTTGCGATCGGTTTGGATTTTTGGCTTGTGTCCTGAATATGTATACTTTAATACAGTGGAATCGTAATTAATCCGACGAATGATAATAATTACAAATCTCAATTTTACTATAAACCGTTTACCTAAACCGTTCTCCGAATAGAAGTCATTTGAAAAAAATTGTAAAAAATCTAATGATTTTACCGAAAAGACAAATAAACGTGTCTGAAATGGTTAATGGATCAGCTTCTCGGATTCGATTCGGACGTGAAAGTGAATTAAAAAAAAAAAAAAAAAAAAAACGCAGGTCCCGCGGGGACCGAGTAGATTTATACAATAAAATATTATGTAAACGCATAATAATAACAAATAATATCGTATTAAAAAAATATGTGTATAATAAAAAATTATTTTTCTCTCTTCTTTTTCAATATTAATATCGACTTAAATCCCGAACTTTTTTTTTCTTTCGGTGTCCCGTTTTGGCTCGATGGAATTCCTTATGATAGCAGTGTTGAGGATAACCAGTCATCGGCTAAAGCGTTTCAAATGAAAAAAATAATTGGACAATTTCGGCATTGCGGGAGTAAGGGACTACACTGTGCGCAGTGTAGTGAAAACGTTAAATCGATTATCAACTTCCAAACCTCTTTGTTCCTCCGCTCTTCGCTGATGTCTCGCGACGACACTCTATGGTCGTCGTACCATTTACAATACACACGAACGCACACGTACGTTTCCCTCATTTCTTTTCCTTTCCTTCCGAGATTTATTTTTCATAGCGTCCCGCAACAAAAGCGTACACGAAAATATGATCGTTTTTCTCGGATATTTTCTGCTAGCCGCAGCGTTAACAGTCGCCGTTTGGGGTGAGTAGTGTATTACTGAGGAGGAAAAAAAAGCCGTTCTTGCGTCTTTTCATTTCATGCACACACACACACACACACAATGCCGGCGCGAGCATTCGCGGGGCCTTAAACATATTTATTTATTTTTTGGTTTTACACACGTGTATGCGAATTTGACTACTTTTTTTCCACATTAAATTTTTATTTTTATTAATTTTTTTTTTAAATAACGTTTTAAAATGATACGTATCGGCTGTTTTTTTTTTTAGTAAAAGTTAGAAACCAAAACGTATATCGTAGTCAGGGCTCGGCTCAATTAGGTATATAGGCGAGCTAGCCTGTAACTGTCCTAGAGCGACGTTTTAAAAAAAAAAAAAAAAAAAAATGTTCATTCAATATTTATTTAAGATTTCTATCGACTTATTAAGAAAATAATTCCCCAGTTAAACATCTATATATATATTATAATAAAATAATGTCACGAATAATAATTTATTGTGTATCTATATATATTGTAGAATAAGCATATATTTTTTGACAATTTTCCGTACAATAATTATTCGTATAGCTTTATTAAAAATGAATTCCCCCCTCCCGTTGTAAACGCATATATATATAATTATTATAATATAAATTTTAATGCAAATGATAAATCAAATGTTTAAATTATACGATTTTATTAATTTATCGACTACATTATATTTCAGTATTAGAAGTTCATCCCTTTCGTGCAAAACATGTTTCAACTCGGACATCAGCAGTTCAAGAGGATAAAAATGTAGCCGATGATTCTAACGACACCGAAAACACATACGATCATAATAAATCTTCATCTAAAAATATCTATTTAAACACCACGGAAAAAGTAACTGTAACTATTATTAAATAAATATATTATTGATTAGTTAATTAGACAAAATAAAATATTAAAAAAAAAAAAAAAAAAATGATGATGATGATGATGATTTTGTAGGATGAGTTATATGAATCTGACGATGAATTTGTTAATACGAAGTACAAAACTATTGACAATCACGATAACACGATGAACAATATTACTAGTTGGCAAATGAAAAACGACGAAGTAATATTGTTTTTGAGTTAATAGTTGAATGTTTTCTAGTATAAGATGCCCATAGATCGATTTGATACCTCTTTCAGGATTCCAAACTGTCCACCTCCGTAGAATATGATGATGCTGATGATGAATTTTTAGAAAACAGTGAGGTTAGGGGAGAATACTTTTAAATTTATATATATAATATATATATATATATATATATATATATATATATTATTTTAACTTCTAAACCGGTAATTTATTATGATGTAATTAACAGGAATTGACAAACATAAATATTACGGCGTGTAGTGGTTACGATTTTATTAATGATCAGTCAAACAAAAGTATGTTTAATGAGTTAAATGCATCATATGATATTTCGGACATTACAAGTAACGGCGTTTGTAGTTTGGACACAAGTGCTGATTTCCTGGCATTCTCCAAGGGCAAGCTGGATAACTTTGAATCATCTGACACCCAAGCAAATACACCGACTAAGGATGATAATAAAGTAAATTCCAACTGAAATTTTCGGTTTTTATTGATGAATTTAACGTTTAAATAATAATTTTTCCTATCGCAATGTGATCCCCATTTATACGTTTGAAATTAACATTGTTATAGGATCCAGATGTTATGAAATCATACTTTACACACAGAATGCGTAATACCAAAATATATACATCGAAGGAAAACAACTACGATAAGAAAACTGAACAATCGTTTACGGATATTTTCGAACAAAATGTAAGAAAAATGATATAACTAAGTGACGTAATGTGTTCTTAACAACATGTTATCATTACATCAATGAAATTAGCACATCAATTTATATACGTATATCGACTAAATTATCGTCTAGCATTAATAAATACGTTATAGTTTGATTAAATTGTATACCTATTTTAGGACTTCTCTTCAGATGACGAAGTAAACTACTCAAATTTTACTGGTCACACTCTCACAGAAATATCCGATGAGGTATGCATTTCCTTAGAGTGTTTTCGACGTAATTAAAATAAAAATTAAACAATAATAAAAATAATAATAATTGTCCAAAATGTCTGTTTCTTTGTGCACGGATATTCGGAAACGAAAATTATTATTATTATTATTATTATTATTGTTTAAGTTTGATTACACATAATATGTATGTTTTATAGAATACCGAAAAATCGTTAAAGTCTAATAGTTATTCATCTGGTTATACAGAATCTTTACCGAGTACTATTTTTAGTGATGATAATTCAATTATGGATATAAAAGTAAGTTCAGTTTCACAATGATTTACACGTAGGGACAGGTGAAAGGCCGTCATGGTTAAAGTGGAGGAATGAAGGGGGGATGGCGTTCACATTTTTATTTTAACTTAAGTTTAGCGTCCCCGTTAATTTAAATTTCAGGGATCGGTTCAAATATTTATTTAATTATAATAATTTCATGTAAAAATTTTAAGCATAAACAAAATTTAAAAACTGGTGCGTATAGTCCCTACGTGCACAAGTATATTAAAAATTATTATCCACACAGTGGAAACTTTGGTTTCATCTTTCATCAAACATGATTTATGAAACGTGAAACTTTTGTTTCATTAAACGTTTAACATTAAATGTCTCTGAAGTCCATTATAAAGTTTCACTTTAATAAAAATTATTTGATGTATAACGCAAAAGCGGCAACAAATGATAATTCTTTATAGTGATGATTATTAAATCTATGAACACACTAGAGTTCTAGTGTTCTTGTGAATACTCATGGTCATGTCATATTATATCATATTAATGAGCGTGTTTTCGTAAAAGTACCAAAATCATACTATTTATTGATACAAAGACATTGATGACAATATTAGTTGTTTATCGTCACGGCTGTAGATCTACGGACGGTGTTTGCCATTAAAACAATTTTTTTTTTAATGGTAATAACAACTCGAACTAAGTTTGTGAATAATAATGACATCAGAAGTGCTGAAAAGAGTAAATATATGAAATATACGTTTTATCATATAAGTTCCCCAGAAAAAACTCGAATTCATACCATTGTTTACATGAATTAATTTATAGTTTTTATTTGTTATTTCTTTCATATTTATTCTTTTCGTTAATTTTTTATTTTGGTTTAACTTCTCTCTTATAATTATTTTTTTTTTTTTTTTTAGTATGTAGAAGACATTACAGACATTGCGTTTTGCGAATCCGATACAACAGATATCTTGAACAAAGCTTTCGTAGGAGAATGAAAACTATTTAAAACAACAATTACTAAAGTATTTTCTAAAATGTCTACATCAAAAAATGTTAAACAATTTATTATTTTTTATTATTATATTAGAATGAAAACAAACATATAATTAAAGCAAATTAAAATTTTCAACGCATATTAAAAAGTATATATATATACTCTTAATAATTTGTTTGACTTTTAAGTATTCTGATGATCTTTCAATAGATATAAATAAATAATAGTATAAGTAATATATGATCATAGAGCATGAATGATATAGTACACTATATTTTTTATAAATTATCATTACATCTTTAAAATTATGTTACAATCATGAATTAAAACCATGATTCATGATTACAATAGAAATAAATATTTTAATATGAATACTGTAAAAAGAAATGCATAAAAATAGTAAAACGTGTATTGATTTAATGTATTGTCAACAACAACGCTCATTTAATTGACTAAAACATATATTTTACCTACTTATTTAAAAATCTACGTAATATCATTAATAATATTCTAGATAATGTTAATCTCATACATTACATTATATAATGTGACAGGTGCAAAATTAGCAAGTTCCCAGCAAAATATGATAAAAACATGATGTTTCAAAATGAAATACATTTACTAAAATAAGAGGAATAATTAAATAATTAAATGTGTCAAATTTTGCCAGTTGCTGGTATGTTCTAGAAGGTGTGTCATTTCAATATATATATATATATATTCGAAAAGCTTAAAAAAATGCCTATCCTATGTCTTGGACTTAGTTCTCTTTAATATTAAGTGGGAGAACAACACAAATGCAGTTCCTTTGTTATTTGATATTGAGGAGTATGACATGAACAGTTGGGTGATTGGTACGCATAGTCCGTCAGCCGTCGCCTATGACATGTGTAGGACGGTGTTATGTGCGTAGCGTTTTTCTTTTTTATTCACCTAATTAGTTTTTTTTTCTTTATGTATTAATTGAAGAATAAAACTGATAAATATTTCTACTTTATTTGATTAGATGAACAGCGTAATAGTTTTAATTAAAACCTGGACTACCTAATATGAAAATTGTGTAAGTTGTCCCAGAAAAAATCAATGATAGTATCATTACATCATCTCCATTTATACAATCAGATCAACAAATTGAAAGTTTGGATATTTCTTATTTATCTAGAACAAATAGTCTACAAGTTACTCCAAAATGAATTAATAACAATATTAACAAGTAATTCATTAACTATTCATTTACGTTTTTTTAAAAAAAATGTTTGTGCTAAGGTAAACATTTTTTTTTAAGTATTTCAAAATGTTTATTATCATAATTCATATATGTACCATTATTGTGATTTAAATTAACGATTTTGCGCATCAGTTGAAAATAAATAAAATGGTTATGTTTGCCATAATAATGGTAAACTACTATTTTAATTCATTTAACTATAATTAGGGGCACAAGTTGCACTGGGGCCAACAGAAAAGAAGAAAACATACAAAACATACAAATAATATTTTAACTGAAATCTATAATATAATAATAAGACCGTACTGGTGGCGGTGATTATCCAAACGGTAATTGCAGTATGGTAGACTAGGTGAAGTTGATGTGGATGGTGACGGTGAATTACGGTAAAGACGGTGTATACGTATATACTTTCACACATTATACAATTAAAAGATATGGTTCACACGGTGTATCGGTCGACACTGGACAAAAGCATACAATTCCATTGTCATGCTAATTCAGTAGTGTCCAGAGGGAAAGGGTCACCACCGATATTAGCGATTACACTCGAACAATTATTGTTTGTAATTTTTTATTATATTATAAAATTATTAAAATGTATATTAAAACAATTTAAATTTATTTATAGTGTATACCAAGTTTGTATTGATATATTTTAAAGTGTATTTAAAAACACCGGTATGCCCGTGTATTCAGTTATCCGTAAATTAGCCATATTTAATACCTCTTGCTAATTTCACACGTGTATTTAGTTTCAAACTTTAAGAAGATGAATTAAATTGTACGTGACATTTTATTAAGAATTAAATTTATATTTTAAAATTTAATTACATATAAAAAAAACTATACACTTGTAAAAAGATGAAAAATATTTGAAATTTTTCAACATCTGAGAGCTGCGCCTACGCCCATAAATGTACCAAAAGTCGTACCACTCTGTAACATCGTTTTGCCCATTTTGCTAATGAGCTGTCGTCCTCTGAACCCCGACCTGGACAAAATAACACCTCTTGATAATGTATGCTTGTTAAGAAAACAAGTTATTTGTTAAAATCATGATGTTACCGCAAACTTCCAAATCCACCAAATAAAATTCCCACTGCGATACCAATTGTAGCTCCCATCATAAATGAGTTTGATATCCTGTTATAACACGACGGCTTTTGTTGAGCTCCGCCGTAATAACTTGCATTGGGAACAGGCATTTTTTTTTTTTTTACGTTTCGATAACACAAAATATTTAATTCACTTAGAATGCCAATGTGTATGTCGCGAAATACAATTTGTTCATTTACTATTGTAACTCGTACATATAAGCGTAATCACATTGTACAATTTCTAATGTATTATCATAATATTATAATGTTCGTTGTTTTGATATGACACGTTTTATTCTGTGCCATCACGCATAGAGATTATTATTGTATTTATCTTCTAATCGTAGTTATCACTTATCAGAGTAATGGCTCGGCGTATAATCCATTGATATAAAATGGTTTCTATGGTTTATACCCGAGTTCGGCAACCTTTTTAACCATGCGGGCAATAATTTTTTTTCATATTTAATAAATATTAATAAAAAACTTTACCAGATTTTACATTCGATATAATACTAATAATATTGTATTATTGTTCAATTTATAATATCAGTGTCATTTTACACGTAACACACGGGTAGAAAAAATACAAGTTCCTTAGTAGAAAAATTTGTTTTTAGAAAAAAAAAAATGTAAAATTGTAGACTAATATGATCTCTAATGCGCAAGATTTGTCAAAATTTTAGAGTGATCCTATAAATACATACATTTATATTGGATAAAATAATTTTGTTTAATATAATATTATCTTCATGTAGGGACCGTAAAAAATTACTTAGCAGGCCGCTCGGTTGACCTCTGGTCTGTGCCATAGATATATAAACAATATGTTCACAAGTCTATGGTCCGTACCTTTGACTTATTTTTATTTTACATACATACTTCGTCTCATAATACACAACGGACTACAAAAAATTTCTTAAAATTCTTGTAATATTACATTCGTTTATATTATTGTACCATTATTATTTTGTACGTGTATATATTATATTGTATTTGTTGTTACGAAACGTTTCGTGGTCTGTGCTGCTGGGGATAATTAAACGCAAGTAGTCTTACCAAATGTTGCCTTTAGTTCCATGACGGTGCTTTTATGACGTTTCGTAACTACATAAATATATTGTGTTATCATTTAATCGTTAAAAACTTCATAAAGCAGAAAAAGTACACTTTGCTTTTTAGAGAATTATTACACGATTAATTTTAATGACTTCAAAAATATATTTCGAATTGTTATAATTGTTATTTAAAAAGTAATGTTTATTCAGTACATTTTAAAAATTATCGGCGAGATGGTCTCTTAACAATACGACAAATTATTTTCAAAATTTAATAATTTCGTCGTTCCAACATTATACCAAAGCAGTGATAGTACAGTACTTTTTACAAATCAATTTTCAATAACCAAATACAAAAAAAAAAATAAGTAAATTATAATTTTGATAAATACAAATAAAATATATTTTTATTTATAGATTATTTCATTCAATAGAATAAGCAACAATGCCGTGGTTTTTTTTTTTAATTATGAATTTTCACTTATTATGGTCAAGTTTACTTGAAAAAACCTAAATTACTTATAACATATGTTAAAGTACAACATATCGAATTTTCCAATGTAATTTTTCTACATAATTAATATTTGTACTTTAATATAGGTATTTAGGACATTTGTTTTGGATAATTGATATATTCATGTATAAAGTAACCAAGATGTGTACCATACACACAAAATATTTTTACCAGACAATAATAAATAAAAGATCATCAATAATAATTTATTGTACAACTGTTTAATATATTAAAACAATTAAAAATATAATTATAGTTACTTTTTTTTCTTATATCATTTAACAAAATCCTGTCCACTTATATAAAAAACTTTGGTTTAACCAAATTTTTAGGACCTTTTCTAGTTATATTTTTCCTTGATTCTCTGTGTTGTTTTGCTTTATTGTACTTCTTTTCCTATAACAGTAAAATATAACTTTAAGGCTGTTTTCTCATTAGAGCAACGATTGACCAACCACGGGTCACGGAATCGCATGTTTCATATATTACTTACTTTACTATCATATTTAAAATTTAATTACAAAAAAAGGAGACAATTCAAAGACAATTTTTTTTTTTTAAAGAAGCTGAAAATGCTTTACTACCATTCTCAACAACATATATGTGAAGTAGGGTACGTTTCTGCTTTGGCAGTCATTAAATCAAAGTACAGAAATCGCCTTGACCCCCAGCACGATATGCGGTGTACACTTTTAATCAATACACATCCCAATATTGAGCTCGTGGAAAGCTTTCAGCATCATGGAAGTCATTAACATGTTGACTACCATGTGCCCACCAGCGGTCATTTGATAATCTTTTACTGATCGCCAGAGCTTATTTAGAGCATAATTCATAAAATGTTATTATTGATATTTTTAAAACTATTCAACGGAAACTCATATAACTGAATTAGTATTCTTATTTTTCTCCCGCCATTAAGATTATAGCATTATTTTAACATGGTAGCTGGCGGCCACTTGGCGTCCTATTAATTCTCATACTATTTATACGCCATGTGGATACCGCCAGTTACATTACATTTTACGTATAAAGTGATTTTTTTTGTGACTATAAAATAATTATTTGTAGTAATCATGAGTTCTTGTCCAAAAAGGGCTCTAATTAAATGATAATCTGATAAATTTATACTTGTTTAAATTGTTTTAACATACACCATATAAAATTAATATTCTAATACTATTATAGATCAATCGTTTACTCAAAAAACATGCATTTAATTGTTTTTTTTTTTGTTTCTATTTCATCTTTTAATTTAAACACATAAATTGTTCAGGGATCTAATATAAATAAAAAAAAAAATTATTTTAAAGCAATACAGTACTGTTATATAAACATTTCTACACCTTAAAAATATTCAACTGAGGAACAAAATATACGTTTCGATGCAAAATATTCTTATCTATGCAATGGTAATATCATGAGTATAATTAATTCAGCATTAACACATCAAAATCAGATAGAAAATATATGGGGGGGGGGGAATGGCGGTCACTTGGTGTATAGGTAATATGGTAGTGTGACAGCCGGTAACCACATTTTTAGTGTAATCTCCAAGGACTACATGACCGCCAGCGATCATGTGGCATTCAACATGTTAAGTATGCTCCGGCTTTCAGGGTCTCGGCATGAGGTTGGCGACCTTGCTTCTAAGGGTAGTCGGTCACATGGCCTTTGTCAGATGACGAGAAATCAGCAAAGCATCATAAGTATATTGTTTTGTATTAAATTTGTACAGTAAACTATAAAAACTTTATAATATCATAACAAGTAAGCTAATAAATAAAAAATATGATTCCAATTAATTTTTTTTAAAAAACTATTAGGATTGCGCTTATACAAGGTTGGGTATCACTAATTAGATTAACAACGTAAAGACATTACAATTTTAAAACAAATTTTTTTCATATTTCATAGTTGCAATTTTAACTATACGTAAATGTATTTTACTATTATTGTATTGATAACATAACATATTTAATTAATAATTTTACCTTTTGTGTTGAAAATGTTAATTGCCTATTACCATTACATATCATTTTGACTGAATTGAAATTCTCTAAATGAATTCTTTCACCCAGTGTGCTAAAATTAAAATATGATAAAATATAAAATATTGAAAATAAATAATAATTAATGTATTACCTAGAATTTTGAGAGGTTAAATGATTACTATTCAAATCTTCTCCTTCTTTGATTTCATAAAATTTCGGAGAGTTCATTATAGGATCGCTAGATAAATTTAATTTTCTTTCTCTGGATATTCTTGTCTTCTTGGCAGCATGATATTCCAATTTTAATTCTTTTCCTAAAGTTTTGTCATCATCTGAACTATAATTTTCCTCCTGGAATGTTTAAAAATCAATTTTTTTTTAGTTTTTTTTTTAGTAAACTAGTTTCTCAATTAAATTTTTTAAAAATTAAAATTACATCAATTCGATCAAACTTTTCTTGAATTTGAGCTTCAACTTCCTTCTGTTTAGATTTATTTAAACGTTTTAAAACTGGATTTAATAACCTATAAAAAAATTTGTATACGTTATATATATATTTGATACAGTTTTTTGAAACATAATTACATAGGATCTTTTAATTACTTACTTATAATCTTCAGAATCCTTTTCGATTTGGAAAGCAGAATTTTCAAATAATGCTTTAAAACGATCGTCCTTCAATAAGCTAATAGCATGTTTCGATTTAGAGATTTTGTCTCTTTCTACTTCATCATTAATTAATTTCAACGCAAGTTCTTTATTCACAATAGGTAATTTCTGCAAATATTTACATTACATTATTACTTTATATAGACGGGTTGTCCCATTTTTGATGTGCACAGTGTCACATGCGTAATATGAAGACAGCTGATGTGTGAGTGGAAGATGTAGGACTTCGCGTTAAATGGTGGTTTAAAAGGACAAAGGTTGCTGATTCCAAATAGTTGGGATATAGGTAATAAAGATTAGTATTTAAAATAAACATATTTTCTTCTTACTTGTATTTGTACACGGTTAGTTCTCTCGGATACAATTTTTTGTCGGATTTCTTTCTTCCGATAATCATCATAAATAAATGGTTGAGAAACCGATTTAGCTTTCCTGTACAATCTAATATCAACAAAATATCCATGCATATAACCTTTTAATAGATTTGTTCCTAAACAAATATATTCATATGTTGATATTATAGACTTATACATTAAGTTCCAATTTTAGTATATGTACTGCCGAAGCAAGTACAATAATAAAAGTTATAAAATATTTATTGTACCTATTAAATGTGATAAACCAAGTTCTTCAATTTCATTTTTAGTTGTAAATTTATAATTATCGTATATCGTTTCTTTAGAAGTTACTTCTAATTCTTCAACAAGTGTATCTAAAAATCCACACCATTTTGGAGCAGGACCTAAACTCTAAATATGTATACAAATATATACATAAAACAGATAACATGAAATATATTTTTAATCAATAATTAAATTAAATAATATAAGTAAATAAATAAATATTAAAAAAACAAACCGGGATGTAATGCGTTTGAATTTTAGTATTCTCATTGGCAATAAATAATAAGCCTGAATTTGGAACTATACAAAAGTTATTAAACTTGGTTTCATTGCCGGACTCAATAGCGGCAAAAAATTTACCCTAGGAAACATATTAAAAAATTAAAATATATTAAAAATGAAACTTATATTAAATATTACTCACAGTGTTTTTGTTCCATATTTTTATACAAGAAGAATCCATAGACAACACATTCTCATCTTGAAAAGAAATATCTTTAATAGGTAATCCATATAAATGATCTTTACACATGAATGGTTTATTAGAACGTATATCATATAGAAGTACTTGACCTAATGTATTTCCAATGCCTAAAACTATTTCGTTTTCAAATTCTAACGTAGATATAGAAGGAAATTCATCGGAACTATAAAACAAAATGGATTTGATATATATATATATATATATATAATACATTTTTTATACTTACATATTACTATATTTCGTAAACGAGTTCAATGCACAGTCTAAAATTCTTATACTCGAGTGAGATCTAGTATCAAACGCTTCAATTTTTCCTTCTTTTGTTCCAATTAAAAGCAAGTTATGCATTTTATTAATAGCTAATTTGTTAATATAATTACCAGCATTAGACACAAATGGATTAAGAAATTGCCCTCTGTCTAAATTTAGTCTATAAATATCGTGGCTAAAAAAAAAAAAAGTTGTTTAATATTTAACCAAATATTTCTCCATAAGCGAAAGGTACTGGTCACCAACTGAAATTGGCCATGGTGTGCATTTTATTTGTTCTGTGTAAAATGATACCTTTCTCTTGTGGAAAATACTATAAAAGAACTATTCAAAAACATCTGTACGCTTTATTTCATTTAAATTTGTTACGATGAGTTTTTGAAAAATTATCAATTACCTGTTTCCGCAAATATATAAATCACATGTTTGAAAATTATATTTCATATCGCTACCAAATTTTGGAATACGTAATTTATAATAACGACCCTCTTGAGAATGAAATTCCACATAACGATCACATTGTAAAACCACAAACTGAAATTACAATACTTATATTTGTTTACAATGTAATCAAATATTTAATATAGGAATAGAAAAAAAAATTGGTGCTTACTTTACTGTAATCGTTTGAAAGAATTTCGAAAGTAATAGATTCAGAATCGAAACATCTTTCAAATTTCATAGCTAAATTATTAACATCGTAACATTTAATCCTTGGTTTATAAACACCAGCAGCTAAGATGTATTGTCCATCAGGAGTAAGTGCCACTTTTGTACTAACACCAGGCATATCAAAATCTTGTATCAATTCAATTCGTCTTTTTAATTCTAAAAAAAAAAATAAATATTTTTACAGTTTGTCGAACTTTAATTGAAAATAAATCACTATTTTAGTTTTCATTAACTTGTTAATAAATTATAAGAAAATATTAACATAGCTTTTATGTAATTAAAAATTTTCAGTACCGGGGTTTTTGTTTAATAAAGTTCTTCGTTTTCTTTCTGACAGCCACTGTAAAAAAAGGTGAGATTCTGCGTAATATTTTTTATTATAAAAAAAAACTTTAAAAAAAAAAAAAATCGAATGATTATTAATATAGTATTACAGTTTATTACAATTCTGTGAGAAGTTAATATTTCAATTAAAATTTGATTTTAATACTCACTTCTGGCACGGATTTCCCACAGCTTAAATTATAGACTAATGGGCTATCCATTTGGTATGAAAAATTGATTAAATGTTAAAAATTGACTTTGTCCAAGTTTGAAAACGTTTTCGATTTCATATAACAAAATATAATTTAAGACATAGCACATATAAAAAAAAAAAACATTAGCTTACCACGCGCAGAATCGTTGAATTTATATCATAAAATAACGCAGGACAATAATAAGGTTAAATCAAAGAATATGTATATTTTGTACAAAATTGAGATAACTATAGTAACATAGTTAAGAAAAACTATTTGTTCCATGACAGTAATATATATATATATATATATATATATATTGTTTTCTTGTATATTAAAAAAATAAATAAAATTAGTTATCTTGTTCTCTGATTGTCATTAAAGTAGCGTTCATGTCAATCCCAACAACAAATAGCAATACGTCAATACGAATAGTACACGGTTCTTTGTTTCTTTTCCTGCGGTACTGAGATCTGTTTAGATCTGTACATTCTCACTCTGTCGTCTAGACTTTTTATTGTGTTTCGTCTAATTCTTGTAAATCGTAATAAGTTGTTCGATTAATTATATTAAATTATATTAAACAGTTTTAGACTTCAAGTAGTTGTAATCCTATCACGGTTTTTATTTAAATAGGTAGGTACGTCGAGATATTCATTTATTTACGGAGAAAAAAAAACAATTATATTAATATTGTAAAACTATAATATTTATTTCAATTTCATTATAATAACAAATCAAATGAAATTATAATTCTGTTTTCCTATGAAATTGGCTAAAAAAATTGTTAAATAAAATCAAGTTTGTAATGTAGGTACTTTTAGAAAATTAAACTATTAATGTAACTATGAGTTCGCGACAAGTTGAAGTACAATCTGTCAGTGCAGAACAAAATCGTAACGATAATGATTTAAATCATGTCTCAAGTACTACTGACGATTTGTTAATAATTAAAGGTAATTATAAGTTTAACATTTTAGCTGCCACAAACCTAACATGAATATTGCGTATTTATGCCAGAATGGAAATGTTGGTGTATTTCTGTATTGTACTTTAGAATATGTAGTTTTTGATTTACGCATAGGATGATAGTATTGATAATATTATTGTAATCCGCTTGACTTAAATAATATGACAATGAAATAAAAAATAAAAATAGGTTGCTGGCTAGCAAGTGACGCGTGTTTAGCGTACATTTAAATGTTATATTGACTTTTATTATTTATAAATACATTATGATGCAAATAAATTATTTTCTCTTTACGCTATGGTGTTATGTTCAAGTCATTACCTCCATGGCATGAAATAACGAAACAAATTTAAAATGTATTAGTATATAGGCAGTTGGCATCATATGTGGAATTATAAGAAATAATCCATTTGGGTCGCCCGCAACCTAATTGACTCCATAATAAAATATTTGTGTTAGGTAGCCAGCGGGCTTGTGACAGCGAAAGTGTTAATAATTATATAATATAAAGATACACAAGATTATGATTTTATATTTATCAAATATAATCTAAAATCAGCTAATGCATACACACACACATATATATGTATATTTAATTTTAGATACATTGATTTTACCGGGAATGTCTTCTGAAGGCAGTTCTGTCTTTAATTCAAATGATCCGAAAACTACTCAGCGTAAATCTAGATCAAGATCTTCATCTAATTCTTCACGTTCTGTGCAATCAGATTTTGAAAATCGCATTAGAGATAGTTCATCTGAATCTGATTCTTCGTTTAAAAAAATAAAAGCAAAACGTATAATCGATTCAGATTCTGATGACCTTATCGATAACAAAGTTAATTCAGATGAAGAAAACACTGGTAATAATTTTATAAGATGTAATTTAATGTTATTTAATATTGTTTTTAATGTACAACTCTATATACAGAAAGAAAAATATCCCAGGAAAAAGAATTAAAAAAATTTTCTAAGTCTGAAAAAACTAAATCAAACGAACAGAATCAAATTATTGTTTGTATTATATTTTAATATTTTATCATACAATTCTTTTGATAATTGTTATAAATTATTTTAGACTTCGGATGAGGATGATGACGATGATGATGATGATGATGATGATGATGATAGACATATCAGAAAACCACTTAAAGATAGTGAGATATTTCCTGAATTATCTGATGATTCTGATAACGAAAAGAAAAATAAACAGCCAAGGTTATATTTCCATTATAAAAATTAATTTGTATTGATGAAATTTTCGTACCATCTTAATTACATAACTTCAATAACATTTTCAGAAAACTATTATTGACTGTATTGATTAGATCCTTGAGATAAATTTATTAATCAAAATATAATCAGAATTAAATCATTAAAATTTAATTAAATAAATAGTATAATTGTTATTACATATTCCATTATATTAACATTATATTTTAATAGTATTTCATAGCATGACATAGAAATGTTTATGTATATTTAGTGTGATTTAGAAAAAAAAAATTGTATATATATATATATATATTTATAATTCGGATTTAACTTTGTATCATTTAAATGTTGTGTATATTTAAAGTGGTAATCAAATATTATCAGACTTTGAAATGATGATGGCTAGAAAGCGAGAAGAAAAGTCTTCAAATCGCCGTAAGAAGGATATTGATATTATTAATGATAACGATGATATAATTTCTGGATTAATTAATGACATGAAATACGCAGCAGAAGTATACATATATATATATAAATAATAATAATAATATATAAATATATTTATTCTATATGAATTTTAATTATGTAATTAGTGTGACAGGGAATTGAATAAACGCAAATTACCAGCAGTTAAAAAAATAGCAATGTTACCAAAATGCTTATCTCAGTTAAAAAAACATAATTTAATGCTGGCTTTTATTGAACACAATGTATTAAATGTATTCACTGATTGGTTAGCTCCCATGCCGGACAAAAGTTTACCTTCCTTGCAAGTGCGAGAATCACTTATTAAACTATTGGCTGATGTAAATCTAATCTTTTTTTTATTTATAAAAATGAATTGTAATTAATTGTAATAACAAATTTATAGTATCCGCCAATAGAGCAATCTACTTTAAAATATTCTGGGATTGGTAAGGCTATTATGTATTTATACAGACATCCAAAAGAAACCAAAGAAAATCGTGAACTTGCTGGACGTATAATTAATGAGTGGTCACGTCCAATTTTTAATTTATCAACTGATTTTAAAGGTAATTGAAAATTATGTTATTTAGTTAATCTTTATTGATTAAATTAAGTATTATTATTGTGTTTTATAGATATGTCAAAAGAAGAACGTAAAGAAAGAGATATGAAGCAACTAAGAATACCAAAACGGAAACGTTCCAACAATAGTAATGACGATGATGACTTAGATGATGAAACGTTAGTTAAATATCTTTATTTTGTATTATCCCTATAGATGAGGTTTACATTGATTAATAATTGTATTAATTAATTAATATATAATTAAAAAAATTATTTTGTTTTGTAATGTATCTTTAAAGTTTAAAATCGAGTTATATTTAAAAAAAAAAAACTAAAATTTTATTCCCTTTCTTAGAAAATATATCATATATTCATGTAATCATATATTTTCTATTCTAGTACAAAATTATTGAAACCTGGAGAAAAAGGCTGGATTTGTAGAGCTCGTGTACCTATGCCATCAAATAAAGATTACATTGTCCGACCAAAATCTACAACTGATGTCGATATTTCAAGAGTAATAACTGATAAAATTACATAAATCTGTTATATAAAATAAAATGTGATTTAAAACAATTTCAGACTGTTAAACGTCCCATGAATCGTTTTGAAAGACATTTGAAAAATTATATAGATAATAAAAGAAACAACCAGTCATCAAAGCGCGCCGTTCCAATATCTATTGAGGGAAGAAAGATGGATTTATAAATATTTCTTGGATTTTATTCATAATCCTTTTAGCTATTAATTAGATTTAAATAGGTTTACGTTAAGTAATATTCTACATTATACAAAACTATTTTTATTTATTCCATTGAACTAAAAGAAATGAATTCTTTATATCAAAGCGCACAAAAATGTCTTCTTACTGAATGACAATACTGTATTGTATTTTATTGCCTTAATAAAAAATATTCAAATTTTGCTCCCACACAAAACAAATATATTGTGAATTTTTTACTGTTGAATAAATTTAAACACACACATATATATATATATATATATATATATTTATTTATTTATTTATTTATAATCTAAGACAATGTTAATATATTTTCATACACTTAAAACACATCTATTTTATCATGTGAATGAATACAATAATCTAATATTAATACAATAATAAAACAAATTACCACGTTTACACATAAGAGAATATGATAATTATAACATTTTAAAGCATATCAAATACATATAAAAAATTAAGATTCCATACATCATGTTCAATTATTTCAATTTTTTCTCATAAAACATTGATTTTATTTCAATTTTCCATAAATATTAATTTTAATGTGGAGACACTGATAGTAACAGACATTTTTTCTGTGTACCGATTGTTTTGGAAATAAAAGAGGGATTGTATTTATACAAACATTTTCAATAGGATTCGAAACAACAGTTCTTTTTATTTCGATACGTTTTAACTGTAATGCTTAGATTTGAAAAAGTATCTAAAACATTTTTAAACTTCTGAGTACTTTTCACTGGATTTTTCACTATTTACATTTTTTTTTTCTTTTTGATATCAGAGTTGCAATAGAACTCTGATAACATTAGTTATTTTGATTTTTATAAATCTTTAGGTAAATCTTGGAAACTGCCTTGAATATCATTTTTAACTTCGATTTCAACATTATTATTTTCGATTTCAACACCACTGGTGCTATTTACTTTGCATATAACGCCTTCCTTACGATATTTTTCCAAGAGAAGCAAATGATGTAATAATTCTTCAGAAGTATAGAACGGATTTTGTAGATTTTTAAACAAATGTAACGCATATTTATTAATGCGTATTTTCTTTGTAAATGTGTTTGACGAAGATGTTTCCAATGTATTGAAAGACTGCCTGGGTTGAATAGATGGTATTGGTGCAGTCTTAACAGTTGAGCCAACATTTATGGGGGTTTGAAATTGTGGAATATTGACCGGTACAGAAACTGGAGATTTACTGAATGGTTTTGTATTAACTGGTTTTATACAAACTGGTTTTGTTTTTATACATGGGCGAACATTTTGGCTTGACATTACATTTTTAGTAAGCAATTTGCTTACATTTTTACAACTCATTGGATTTCGACGATTACTATAACTGTCTTGAATCGACTGCAAAGTAGATACCATTACTAAACGACTGCTTTGATTTGTGTCTGAATTCATAGGTTGCAAAGACAATATTTCATTGTTTGTAACTGATCGTACTGAGTTTAACACCATGCCATTATTTATTCTATAATTTGCTGGTTTAAAAGGCAATACGTTTCTAGTTTGTATGGGTTGTACTTGTTCTGAAGTTGAAAAGACTTTACTTATGATGGGTCCCGAAGGTATTTGACTCCTTACATTTGGTACATTAGAACAATATTCTTTTTCCGGCATTTCAATATTATTCAATAAATGACCAAATTCTTGAATGTTATGAAAATTACAAATTCTAAAAAAATAAAAAAAAATAAAATACTTATTAAAATTTTTGTTTTAAAATATAAACAAACACTTGTGGTTAAAAATAAAATTAATATGCACTGAATAAATTATACCTTGTTATAACTGTTCGACTAAGTTTCACATAATCAACATTTTTAATACAATTAGTTTTACTAACTCTTGATAAAAAATATGTTCGACATGGCTTGCAAATAAAATATTCCTTTTTTACTCTAACTGGAAGTTTATCCTTGTCAAAAATGTTTTGAAATGTCGTTAATTCCCATTCTTTTAAATCATATTTAATTAATGTAAGGTTTCCACAAAATTGACATTTTGAAATATTAACTATCTGCAAAATTAATAATGATATAATTAAAATGTTAATTTTTTTGTATAAAAAATTAATAATGATATAATTAAAATGTTAATTTTTTTGTATAAAAAATGTAGGTATTTACAATGAAATAATATATAATTATCTTACCTTATTGTGGTGTAAAGTGCATAATTGTACAGATTTCATTCTATTTTCCCAAAATTTAAAATCAATCTAAAATTGATAAAATCTCACATAAATATATTTAATTAATAAGTATCAAGTGTGTTTGAAAACACAATTTGTTATATTTACCCCTTCTTTATTTAGAAGCATTTTAATCTTATATAAAAATGGAGAATTAAATGTTTGAGTAACTAATTGTTCACAATTCCAAACCATACAAGAATTTTTCTTTTCTTTTCTAATGATTTTTTTCTGTACTGTGTTAAAACATGATAAACACAAACAAGATTTAGGTCCAATTAAGTGTGAAACAACTATAAAAAAAAAAAAACCAATATTATATAATATTATATGTAATAATTATAAGTTTTATACATTTATGAAAACAAATAAATAATTAATATTCAAAACTAGGAAATTATTATAACAAATATAATGCAACTCAGAATCATGATATATAGTAATAGTAATAATATTAATATTTCTGCCTTATGAGGTATAGGTCCTAAAACATTTAACCAACCAATTATGTATACAGTAATAAATTTAACATATGCAATGTCGAAAAATAAAAATGATTTATGTATAATTCATGCCTTCAACAAACTAATTACTAAGATCCACAAAATCTTAAATGCAACTTTAACACCTGATTTAAATCACTTAACATCCCCTTATAAAAAAGTAACCATACGGCTTAGACATAAAAGTGACTATGTTAACATATTATGTATTGACTTATTTTATTTTTATACTATCTAATTCTACTTAATTTATTTGTTGTTAACTTTATAAAAAAATGTAATGCTTGTTTTAAATTGCATACAATAATAATAATAATAATAATAATAATAATACAATAATATTTATGTGTAGTACTAATTAATCAGATACATAATTATAAATATCATGTTAACATACTTTCTAAACATTCCTTTTGTCTTTTAAGGTTCTTAATTTGCGCTATGTGATAAGGTGTGTCTAATGATCCAAATTTTCCATGACATGAACTACATTCAATCGTACAAGGACGACCTGGATGAAATGATGAACCAGAAGTTCTTTCAGGGACCAAAACAGGTCTAAAAAAAGAAAAAAAAAACAAATAAATATTAAAATTATTAATTAACAATATTTGAGTTAATTAATAAATAAACAAACATTGCTATGTGTCTTTGATTTTTGCTATTTGTAGTTTCTTTTGTATATTGTAATAAATATGAACGTCTGATTGTTTCTGAAAATATTTTTTTTTTTAAATTTAAATTAATAATTAGATAATTAACAGCCAAATATTGCAATAACCAATTTTTTTTTTTAGAGAAAAATTAAAAACATTACAGGTCAAACAATACATTTTTTTAAAATTATTTTATTGCAATAAGAAGCATATTATATACTTGGAATTCTTACAAATTATTTTACTATAAACATAATTTTAATTTAAAAATAGCTATTCTTGGACTATATATAGAATTTTGAAGATTTAAATGTTTTTAAAATATCTTTATAGTTATTTTACAAATTTTAAATTTTAAAATCTTACTATAGTAAAATATAGTTTTGGACACTGAAATAAAACATCAATATCATTGGTACAAAGTCATTTATTCTTTATTATATTTTTAAAAATTATTTGTGTAGTTTATATAAAGTCAAGAATTAAATTGTCTAGTCATCCGCTACTTTTTTAGTTTATAACGAAAATAACAATTTACTTATTTTTATTCCATAAAATAATGAAATTAAATTAATTAAAATACCTGGGATAGGTTGATGACAAGGTATCATGTTAACTTTGGAATTCTGAAAATTAATAATATTTTAGAAATATTGTTATAAAACGGTTAACGTTTTTATGGATTAGAATAGTATTATTACTTTGAAGAAGTAATAATATTATTTTATGATTATATTATTTTAGTATAATGATTATTATTATTTAATATTAATTTTTCATAAATAAATACCTTTGAATTTAATGAATTATTGTTTAATATTTGAAGCCTATCAAGTTCTTTGTCTCTCATTATTTCATTAAATTTCTCTATTGAGATTAACCCTAAAGCAGTTACAAAATTATATTTTTTTCGGTATAATTTTTTTTCCTTAGGACCCATTTTGAAATATGCAATATCCTTATCATGAATATTAACAGTATTAATAGTAGTTGTTGGTGAAGATGATATTTCTGCTTTCACATTGCCATCACTGTTTTGTAAACTTTGTGTCTGTATTATATCACAACACTGTGTATTTGATATTTCTTCTATTTCATTTAATTCATCAATTACGTTAGTTTTTCCATGAGATTCATTGTAAGACCAACATTCAAGTATTACAGGTTTTAGTTCATCATTTATGTTATTATACTTAGGCTTGTCATCATGTGAATTAATATAATTATTACAATTTCCACTTAATTCAAAAACATTGGTCTTATTTGTTACATTTCCAAATATTACAGCATTTTGAGTATTATAAGAATCTTTTATTGGCTGAAAATTCTTTTCCACGGTATTCAAATTTTCTTTTGGAAATGTATTAATATTATTATCTCCGTGATTGATCATTACATGTGATTCATTTGGACTAAATGATGAACTCATAATTGAGTTTGGATCGTTTTCCTGCATTAGAACTGAATCTATATCAATAATTTCTTCTTTAATTTCAGTTTTAATATCAAGAGGAGGTAAATTATTCAATCTACGACTTTTTCTCCTTTCTGTAAATAGGTCATCCCAACTTTTGTTGGGACCTCGACGTGTTTTTATAATAGGAGTTACTATGATTGGTAATATTTCATTTTTAAGCAATGTGTCATCAGCCGTTTTTGTTTTATCGTTAACATTTTTGGAAACATTCTGTTTAGTGGTTGTTTTCTTCATATTTTTGCAATTAATATGTCTATAGACGATAAATGAATCAACTTCTATTGTTCACAATAATATATCATGCCATAGTAAAAACAATTTTTGTTTGATTTCAATACTTCAATATTTAAATGTCCATCATAAAACAAACAAGAAATGTCCATGGAACAAACATCAAATCTGAAAAATTAATACATTAAGAGTTATAACAAATTATATTGATGATCTTCATTTATATACAGTTGAAAAACCATAAAGAGACATGACTAATAGATAGCCGCTTCTATCTATAACAGTACAATCCCAAGATATTTTCAGATTATATAAATTTTGATCACAGCATTGAATAGAAAGAAAAATTATATACAGTTACATATATATATATAGTCACTCGATAATTAAAAAAACTCCATAAATTGAACTAAACGCTTGGTCCCCTGAGAAAATCTCTATAATTAGAAGAAAATACATGAAGTTTGGTCTCCTCAATAATTCGAAATGTCTGTCAGTGGGTAACACTCTACAGTTCAAATTTTTTTGCCAACACTTCTTTATACTTTGAATTTCTTTATTATGTATGTACATATGAGCTCGTACCTAATTGACGTACTCGTAGTCAAACTATGTAATAACGCATAAAATATTATCGTAGTTCATTATATAACGTACCTTACCTACTTAATCTAGATTTTAATCATATCATTTTACCAAAATAAACAGTTGTTGAAAACGTAGTGTTTGAATATTGGTCCCGTTCTTTAATAAATGAATGCATGTATATACATATAATAAATATATAATGAGCAATTTTAATTTTAATTCGAACACTTACTCACTGTCCCAATAAGTACTTACAGATTGTAATTTCTTTAAAAAAAAAAAAAAATCGAACACTTGGTAAAATTTTTTAGCTTGGTCCCTTGAATTTCGAATTATCAAGTGACTACTGTGTATAATTTACAAATAATAGATTCTTAGTTTTAGTAAATGAATTTAAATGTGTATTTGAAAATATAATATGTAACATTCAAATTAACGAAGGCCTCGTTGTTTTTTTTTTTTTTTAAATGTTGCATAAAGACGTGTATTGCGCGGACTATGTCAATTCTGTACGCCAAAATCAAATACAGTGGATGGTACTTAACATGCCACTTTCACCCATGCACACAATTACAAGACAATAATAAATATTACACGATAAACTGTTAAAAATAATGTAACTCGACCAATGCCTCTTTTCCCGTACGTCCATATATCAATGATTTTCAAATGATAAAAAGAAAAAGAACGAAATGGAGTAGTTCTTCATGCGTCCTCCAAGGCGATATCAGCGGGTGGATGTGTTCGTACTGAGGTGCGAACACAGGGTAATATACGATTACATAAAAGACAATTGTTTGGCCGATAAAATGTCTCTGTGATGAGCATGTTGTATTATTTTTATTATATTCTGATTACATGTAACCTTGTGGAAGGGCGTAGATGCTGATTTTGTTTTTTTATTATTTACTTTACTTGAAGTTTTTATACCCGCTCGAGCTTTCCTTCACACTTACTTATCAATAAATGATACCATCATAATTTTTTTCATTAGTTTCCCTTTCACAACTAACAAAAGAAAAATCCAGTGCGTTCCGGTTTTCGAATCTCGACTATGGGTTAGCGACCCTCCCCATGCATGATACCGTCACACGACGCTCATCCAACGCAAAATGGATCGAGACGTCGCAAATATAACACAATAATTGTATTAGAAAAAAATAATAATATAAAAAATCGAATAGCACATAACATCTATCTGTAATATAATTCTTACAACAAAGTAAATTACCAAAACGGTATACGAATTGAAGTCAGTCCATGTGTGTGTGTACTTACAAGAAACGTAATCGTTAAACGCGGAAGACGTTTTACATACGGACAAAAATATAAGTCCGACGTTTTACCGCATAAGTGTATATAAAAAAAAGACAAAAAAGAAAAAGTTAAGAACACGCGCTGTTGTAAAACGGCACGTATGAAAATATGTAATCGGACGATAAAAACTTACGATCTGATCCAAGTGTAAAAACGTATGAGCCATTTGAGACACGCAAATCGACAACGTACCGCATTTTACCACGGTAAAAAACAAAATGCTCACATTTTTCGCCACAGAAAAAGAAGAAAAAAAACGAAAAACAATGGCCGATACTCTACGACCAGTGTTTTATACTGTAACAGCGAACAGTGTTCACTGAAGAAACGAGAAACACTACACGGAACACTGGTTCACTGTTATTATTGTCTCGGAACACTTTTCACGGAATCCCGGTAACTATTATAATCGCTTATCACTATGGTCATGCGCTCGTAAATATTACTTATTGAATTCTATAATATTATATGTATAGATTTTATTGTATAGAGTTCAATGGCATTACCACGGGCTAAATTTAATTATTTAATATTTATTTAGATTAATTTATCTGTCGTATTATTACGGTGTATATTTTCGATCAACTGTCCCCCGGTGCCTCAAACATCAAAACGATAACGTTCGGTAACAATTCACGCTCCTAACCGTGGTAGATTGTTAAACCAAAATAATGTGTACCACCACCGTATTGATCAATAGGTTTGTTTTGGCGAGTTACTTATTGGCAAACAGCAAATCGTTTGTTTTGGCGAAATTGTCTGGTGGTGTCAACTGTTTGTTACACGAATGCACTTTATAACAACCTGCTTGTCCCTTTCAATGAACATATTAACATGGTGTTTACTCGTTATCAGTTATCGTTATAAGCCATGATGTTTGATAATATTCTGCGATATAATGTGCAATACATTAAAACGCATACTATAATGAATTATGTTAAAAAAATTAAATGTTTAAAACAATTATTTAATTTAAATTTATTGCTTATTCTTAACTGTTAATATGTCTTATACTTTTGTTAAATTTATACGTTGATGTTAATAATAATTGTTAATCGACAAATTATATACCTACGCATTATAGTAATCGGTGGTACAGACTGTTTTTGACTATTGATAGTTTCGTAAACTACCGAGTACTTTTTCAAATGAATAGAAGTATTATCTATGGAATATGTAAAAAACTACTGAACGAATTATTCGATAGTTTTCACTCCGTTGTGTTTGTGCCCAACTATCGAGTTGGCGATAATTTTAAAAGACTATCGAGTCATTCGGTTGTGCTTTTGCTGACCACAAAAATATTCGACAGTTTTTTAAAAACAACTGAATAAATAGATATTTCGAAACTATCAAATTATTCGGTAGTTTTCACTAGTAATATTATATTCGAACAAATAATGCGTATTAGATGAGCTATTGAAACATATTTATGCGTATACTTTATATTATAAAAAAAGACTTGGGGAAAAATTTTTTATTTAAATATTTACAACACACAGTCCGAATACTTCGAAAGAAAATTTCAGAATATGTATATTTGAATATTTCGTGACAATAGTATTTCCAGAGTATTTTGAATATTTCACATAAAGTATTCCGAATATTTTTAAAATAGTTTTTTTTTTTAATAGTTTTCAGTAACATGGATATCGGAATATATATCATGTATAATAATTATATTGTAATACATTGTATTATTGTTTAATGACGAACATACCTAACAGTCATCACTTTGTATTTGAAGGGATTTAATGTACATATATATAAATTTTGTTTTTGTTTTTTAATTTTGTAATTAACACATTTATTAATACCAATTAGTTGTAAAATATAACATGATAATTATATAACAACACAGTGTAATATACATGATTATTTAAATAAGGTTGGGTTCAAACACCAAATATAACAAGTTTATTGATAAAATAATTGTTTTAAATACAATAGTTATACTGCTGCTAAAATTAGCTACTCATATTTTTTGTTGAAATAATTACTTTTTACATTCGAGTAATAATATTAGTTATTATTTTTATGTAGGTACTATTTAAAATAAGATTTTGAACTTTAAAAAGTATTCCGAATGCTTTTGAAAAATATTTAAAATACTGTTTAAAAAACTTTAGAAAAAAAATTTATATTTAAAAAGTATTTTTCCGAATACTACCCAAATACGGGTAGGTATGAAGTATGTTATCAATGATCATTTAGAAATTTCGCGTTACAGAATATATATCGTGTTTTATTATCAACGGTTAATAATATTGGCGAGATGAGAGTGCAAAGAGTTTCCAGAAAACCTTAATAAATAAAAATGTAAGCTTGTTTTTTTCGTTTAAAATTTTACAATTTTTCATATCATTAATTGTGCTCGCGATGTCAGCAGAAATTTAACACGTTTGTTGTATTTTATATAGAAAAAAAACCGCCGATAAAATTACAATGCAATAGAAACAAATAAATATCGTTATTTGTAAAAGTTTGGAAAGGAAAAACCACCGTATCTACGCACGGCACCGATTTCTATAATAATTATATTGTAAAAGAAAAAAAAACTGTGAGAGGACTATTATTCCGACGCCTACTGCAGGCGCGCTATTATTTATATATTATAACAACGATTAGTAGTGTCATTGACGTTTGGCGAATTTTCGTTCTCGTCGTCGTTCATCATTTCCACGTCGACCATTACGATTTTCGTCGATTCCGATACCGCCGGGCTTTCGTCAAAACAGTTTGTTTTCCCATTGTTTTTAACGGCAAAAACGTTTTCCGCGCCTGTTACGACGTTCCGCGGCCGTGCGTCGTTATTGTCGTGTATCACGTTTTTGCGACTGTTGCTGGATACCTGCACTTGCGACACCAAACTCAACGCCGTATCTGCCGCCGATTTGTCGGACGACGATTTCTTCGTACGGGTTTTGATTTTATAAACCGTTTTTTGGATGAAACACGCCAATGCCACGATAATCGCGATTACGCAATGCTGTTTTCCACATAGAAAAAAAAAAAATCCATTAACGTGTCCATTTTGGTCCACAAAAAAGTTTCACAAATTACAATAATACATTGTAATTGCGTACGTAGAGTATACAGTAGTTATAACTATACTCACTTCGAAAACGATAACGAACGTCAATCGAGCAGCCAACACTTGCCATTTTCGATAGTTTTCGCTCGAATCGAAATCCGCACCGTATCCCTGGTATCGACACGTTTCTGGTTTATTATTTATCGCCACGTCTTCCAGTCTCCCGTAATAATATTCGGTCATGTTTCTTTCTACGTACACATGCGTACAAAAATAAGACTTACAACGATATTACATTTTGGTAATCGTTCTATTGCTATAAAAAATAATATTATAACGTTTGTATACGTATATTTTGGCCGTCGGACGGAGTGTAGTCGAATTCGTGATTCCCCTACACACGTTGAACCGGATTCGTTCCCGTTTCCCGGTTGACGTTCGCGCGTTTCATAAATATTTTATAGTCGCGTTAAACGTATTTTCGTGATAATGTTTGAAAAAAGGAACTTTTAAATTTTCCTAAGTTCGAAGCTATTATTATTATTATTATTATTATTATTATCCTGTTGCAAAAATATAATACATTTACTGTTTCATTCGGATACTTGGTTTTACAATTAATAACAAAAATTATTTAAAACACATTTATATCATTCGCTTTTAATTAATTTACATTACACAAGAGTGTTGACTTTTGGAAAAACGGGTTATAATAATTATCACATAACAACTAAATAAATATAATAATAATACAGTACAGTGATACCACAGCATTCACTATCGGTTTTTTTTTCCCGTATCGCGTACGATAATTTTAAGTGTGATCATGCCACCGGAGAGGTTCAACGGGTTGTAGGAGAATCCTAAATTCGAGCACGGGGGAATCGATTTGGCGCATCACCGCCTGCACATACCTGCAATCAGTGTCAGTGGCGTATATTATTATTGGACGCACTCGTGGACAGGGGCGTATACAAGGGGGGGGAACGATCGCCCCCCCCTAGGTACTTGTGTACGTACCTATATCTACTGACAACTAAAATTAATCGAACTAAAACTAAAATGTAATAAAACATTTTTTTTTTTATTTAAAACTCATTATTTTCATATAATTTTTCGATAATTCTAAGTTGGCAACATATTCGACGACGGGCCGTTTTTCTATTCGCCCCTCCCCCCCTAGGGCAGTGGTTCCCAACCTTTCTGACACTATGGACCACTCGGAGAACTTTCAATACTTCACGGACCACCATAATTTTTAGACTTTAATTTTTCTCATAAACAAGAATCATATTTTTCTCACATATTAGAATTTAGAATATTTAGATTATAAATAAATAAAATACTATGCAATTCCTTATAGTTAACCTATAATGTGATAATGTTTAAAATTGTTCAAGTTTGAAGAAATTTTATACAATATATCAATAATATATATTATTTGTATCACGCCCCAAAGGAAAAATTAAATATTTTAAAATTTTGTAGGTATGGCTCGCAGACCACCACACGATGTCTCGCGGACCATAGGTTGGGAACCTCTACCCTAGGGGATGAAGTAAATACGCTCCTGAGATGTAAAGTGGAATTCATGCAACTTTTAAAATTCCCCTATGATAGACGATAACAATTGCAGTACATTTGGCCTTTATATTTTTCAAGCTACCACCTCTATCTCTGTCCAATAAATAGTGTCTGCGCATAAATGGAACCAGTAATAATTAATTAAGCAATTATATGATTATAATATATTATTATTGTAGCGATACTATGTTTTTCTATAGTTATTAAAAAAATATATACCTATATAGGAGGATGAATACGCGTTTTTTCGTTTATCTAACAAAGGGGTTTTTTTTTTTTTAAAAAAAATAAAAGCACGTCCGTTACGGATTTATTTATCCAATATAAACCATCGCCTAAAGCGGCGTGGCAAATGTTCGTTTTAAAGGCCAATCGTTACTTTTGAAATTTTTTTTTTTTTAAGGAGACGAATAATCGTCCGGAAATGATGACGGTCATGAGCCACACACGTTAATATTTTGCGAACGACAGGAGTGAACGAAGTTTATATTTTTAACGATTTCGAATTTATTTACCCTATTTATTGTAATGACTAACGACGAACAATATTCATTATGAATTATCGCGCCGTAGCAATTTTTCTATAATTCCCCGATTATTTGATTACAAATTATAAGAATATACATACACGATATGTGTATAGTTAGGTACGACGTAATCATTTAATGTAATTAAATTTAATGGATTACGAACGTAATCCATAATCAGAACATGGATATTGTAATAATAAACAGCAGAAAAATGTGGATTATTATTTACTGTTTAGCAATTTGGTATACTGAACGTGTATTGCTTTTATTATACAATTGTACTTTATTCAGTTTAAGATCATCAACGAATTACATTTGGGTATTCAGCAGGGACGTGGGGATCAGTGAATTTTGCCTTTCAATATCGTTTTCACCGTATAACACCACTGATACTGAAGGCAATATACCGTTTATAGTGTACGTACTCGAAGACAATGACCACGCGATGTATCCGTCTAACGTCGATGATGTATCGGACGACGACATTTGAGAGTACACGTATCGTGGTAACAGGTCACTGGTGAATGCGATCATGAATGCCTATAACGTGGACAGTAGGTATAAACACTCGTGAATATATGGTTCTGAAACCACTGAGGCCGCAAGTGACGCAAATAGGAAAGGATAGGTTTCGACAATTTCACAACGCCCGTTAAAACAACAGACGAGTGTGAAATATTTACATATATATTGATTACACTTCGGTTTTCTCAGAAAACAATTGTTTTTTGAAAGTGACGGAGAAAAAGAAATTGCAAAACGAGTCGGATGAAAATAATGTAATATTATATATGTATACATTTAGCATCAATGCGAATGTCGTTATTCGTCTTCTCCTTCGCCTCTATCTCAACTACTTGGGTTCGGCCAACCTGCCATCCACGAATAATTCGAATAATGGAATATTAATTTTTCGCATGACTCGAATTTACAATTCGTATTATCATTAACGTGAACGATAATAAAACGATCGAAAATTATACGCACAAGACACGTATTACACTCGACCGATGGTCCTGAATGGTCTGTATTGATAAGTCGAAGAATTAGATGATGTATAAAAATAATGGAAAACAGTAAAAATATGTATAAATATGTTTTTAAACGGAGACTATTTTAAATAATTGTGATAAAACGTAGACGGGTGCATTTTATAAACGATGAATGATGATGATTTCTCCTGTTTGCGTCACTGACCGTGGGACTGCTAGAACAGAAATAGTACCGTTACTTACGTTATACAAAACGGAGATCACGGACAAAACTTTCAACACCCGTGTCCAAGTGACCAATTTGATACAGTTATCACAACACGACGATCGCATCTGACGTCCCGCCGATACGGTGCAATAATACGCCGGGACCGGACGTCTCTGTGCCGCCACCATCTTATAGGCGTCTAGACGTTGTTCTATAATGTTGTTCAACAGGGCGCACAATGGAGCTAACGGAAACACGGTGGCGAACATGACGACGAACCCGTACTGGATAACTGTGTTATAATAAAATCAAGTGAAAAACATGATATTGTACCTACCTACCGTTCTACAAGCACAAATTTGTATTTTTCATTAAAACCGTATTACACATCGCTATGTGCATACAGTATACGAATTACGAAATTTACGCGTTACTCGTGCTCGTGTTTTCAGATTTCACCGCGTCGCTAATTATTACCGAATTCACGTGAACTAAATAAAAACAAAAGAACCTTTTGATTGCAGTGAGCAGAGCCGTCTTAAGGTTATGTGAGGCCCTAGGGCCCAACATATTTTGGGGCCCTTAAATACATACATTTTGATATATAGGTGTATAGATATATGAGTACTTGTATATATATATATATACACACATACATACATTTTTAATACATAATTTATTAGGTACCTCTAAATATTTTCCTTAAAATAAAATAAAAAATCGAAATTACGATAACGTAGCTATACCATACATTAAAATAATGTACGTGTTACCGCGTCTTAATTTAAAATATAGGATTAAATTTCCATTGATTCTTTTTATTGTATAACTTTTATTTAAAGGTAATTTTAATATTTTTTCGTTCAAGATTTATATTATTAAAATTTAACAAAAAATGTAAAATATTATATTTTGTATATTATGTAATTTACATGAATTTGGGGGCCATTAAAAATTCGTGGCCCCGGGCCTGGGCCCGTCGGGCCCATGCCTTAAGACGGCACTGGCAGTGAGTGAATAAATTTTTTTTCTTTTATGAAACAAATCGAAACAGAATTTTTTAAATCGAAACAAAATGATAATTCGCGAGATTCTGACATTTATACCGATTATATAATATACGTTTTAGTATTTATACATTTATCGTGTAAATGAAATACAATTTTTTTTTTTTTGCGTACTTTTTCAGTTTAATATAAAATTAATATTATCACAACGACCTAAGTTGTATTGTATAAGTATATTTATATTTTTACGATGTGTACACACATAATAATAATACTTTTTATTAAGTCAGTGCTTGAATTGAAGAAAAATTAACGACGTAAACGTCTTGTAAACACGTTATATATGGATGGGAAAAGCGTCAACTCCCTCACCCTTCGACTGACACTGTAATATTTATAAATTATATTAAAAAGAGTTAGCGTTTTAAAAGAAGGACGATGACATATTTAAAAAAAAAAGAACACGCGTTCTTCAGTTCTCTCTCCCCCCCCCCAAAAAAAATTCAAGCACTGTATTACAAGTTTTGTCTCTTATTATTATTGTTTTTTTTTTTTTTTACCCATTTCCGAATATTCCTGGTAAAGTCCTAATGGGCCGGTGTCTTCGAGTTGATAATCTAATTGCCACTGTTTCGGGTGTCTCAACGTTTCAACAACAGTGTCCGGCAATTCTCCGGTACATTTTTTTCGGCGGCGGATTTCTTTGGCTCGCCATCGACGCCAAATGTTTATGGCAAGCCTACAACACACGAAAACGCATATTGTTACTGGTGTTCACTGTTTGGCATGCCGATGGAACATCACTTAAGTGGACGCTCGTCACTCTCGCATTTGTTGTCCCCGTATCTGCCGTCAATAACACAGCGCGAAATCACACTTTTCATCACGTGTTGTGTATTATAATATCAAAATTACCGGTGTCAATAAAAGAGGTATATATTATCTGCTATATATGATATCGTTTTCAATTGTTCATTTCTCGCGGCTTCGTCGTGCGCAGAAAGAGGCCTAAGACAGATGGATACAATAAATGCGAGCGTGGCGTCGTCCTGCAGTTATTACTAACGGTGTCGTGAGCTCGATAGCGTTGTCCACTATCTGTTTTCCCACCATTATGATGGCCAACTGGGTGCACAGCTCCGGCACGCAACCTGAACCCGCGGCCGACGGATCGCAAACGTCTTCTCTGACGTGACGCACCAAACTCCGGAACAAAGAAACTGGCCAGAAGTTAGTGAATTTCGATCCGGTGTCCGTACGCTGTTCGCGGCGTTCCGTCACGAAACGACCCTGTGCAGTAAATGTCATTAATAATAATAATAATAATATTATTATTATTATAACACTTATTAGTCTACTTATTATGGACGATATGATATCGAGACGTCCGGGACGCTCGGCTTGAAATAATAATAATAATAATAATAATAATAATAATAATAATGTTGTACAAAATACGTTTTCCGTCGTGTATTCATTGAAAAAGCACCTTGAAAAAGCCAATGTACACCAGACTGGAATAATAATTAGCGGAATCGAAGCACGACATGTATAGCGTGTAACGGCTCTGAAACCTCGGGTCGTACACGGAACGGTACGAGTATTTGGTGAGCCACTTGGCCACCGTGTCGTAGCCGTAATGCACGGCCACTATGGCGGTCAGTTGGACAACGGTCGCGCACAGTGCGGCCACGGCCGTTTTCCAGTTGCTCAGCTCGCCGCTGTTGGTGTAGTTCAACAGGAAAAAGTTATGGCGTTTGTATCGGCCGGCGCCCGTGCCGTGCCGGTGTGCGCGCGCCGTCGATTGCTGCTGTTCGCCGCCGTCTTGGTGGAACACGGCCGTCATCAGCCATCCGATAGCTCGGCCGCGGTACACGACGATGAGAATCGGTATTGCGGTCACGACAAACAGAGTGACGACGAACACGAACGCCCGGAACGACGCGGACGCCGCGTCCGCGCACCAACGCCTGAGAACGTCCAATGACACCGGTGTCAGTTTTCCGGCCGTCCGATGATTCTTTTCCGGCGTTCGGACGTGCTGCGGCCGATTCGTCGTTTCGGACGACGGTTCGTCGTCGGAGAATCGACGACAATCGACGCAACACTCGCCGCCGCCGTCGTGCTCTAACGTCTCGCATCTTTCGTCCACTTGCCAACCGTACGTGGTCCATAATTGTTGAAAAGCCGTGGCTATAATAACACGCGTGTTGTAAATACGTATAAAATACGTTTTATATATGTATAAAAAAAAAAAAAACAAAAAAAACCCGCATAATTTTCTCGTTGCGTTTACCACGTTCGCGCGTCTCTCGGCGCTCGGACAAAAAGACTTTAATACTGTAAAAACGTATAAAACCGTCGGATATCTTTTCCGCGGAGAATAACGGAGACGATATTTTTTCGACGTACGATTTTCTAGTAATTTTCTGCAACGTATTTAAAATGCTTTTGTCTCTTTGCCCCATTACTCGCGCATAATATTTATATGGGGTACATTTTTGATTTCGAGTCCGATATACGTATATCATCTATTGTATACAATACGAATTACATTGCTCGAGAATCTTAAGGATTTTTACAAAATGAAATCCGGACCGGCCTTTTGTCGGAACGACAGTTTCAAATAGCATTTATTCTTTATTGATTATGATGGATAGTCGTTTAGTGGAGAACGCCAATTCAACAATTGAAATGTGTTAAAGACTACGAAATCGTGGACGTTTTCAAATCACGTTTACAATCGCCTCGAACACAGCAGAACTCAACGATAATAATAATAATCTGGTGTTTTATTCTTATAAACGGTAATTTTTATTTGGTACAAACGTATTATTTTCACACGATTGAAGAAAAAATAAACTTAATTGTAATATATTCACCCCAAAATGACATGAAAACCGTGAAAACAACTGCTCCCGGTCGGTCGAAAGTCGCTGCAGACGTCCACCTATACAAGTCGCAAGTATCCCACACTCGAGTGAAGCCACAATAATTTGCGTCACACTGCCTGGTCGGGCACAAAACCCAATCGGCCACTTGTGATTTCGGATTGCAAATGTCTTGGCTAAATGCGTTGTGAAAATACGATAAAAAAAAAAAAAAAACAAACATTATTAGTTCGGCATAGAAGGAGGCAATAATATTTAAACAGTAATTCGTGTCCCTAAGGCCGGGCGCACACTGAAAGAGCAAAACTGCTCCGAGTTGCTCGGAACATTTTGTCCTAAACAGCTCGGAACAAATTCCATTCACACTGACAAAACAGAACAGAACGAGACACATTAATTCTGGATTAATTTTCGTAAAGTTATAAACAATTAATCGTTTCCATTTCTTTGCCAATTTCATTCCAATAATCTGTCTTGTATCGATTTATTGCTATGATCTTTATCTGTATAATCGTAAATAGATTTTCTTAAAAATACTACAGTTATTGATTTTTCTGGATCGCACGCCATTTTAAATTGATATAATACAATTTTCGTATTAAAATTAAAAAGATTAAAATAAAATAACGATATAATAAAGTATAAAATAACGTGTTCGCACGAAGTTCGGCGGTGTAGTAATTCGTAAAATAAACGAAGTGGCTTTGGTTTTCGTATTTCGATCGGAGCAAAAATAGAACCGGGGACCGATAACGAGCGATCACGTTTTGTTCTGTCTTGCCGTGTTTTGATGTTGACCGATTGCGCGTCAATTACTTTACACATGTTATAATTGGCTCCAAACAGTTCCGAGCTGATCCGAGCAGTTTTGCTCTTCCAGTGTGCGCCCGGCCTAACGATTTCGCTTTTTTTATTGGCTTTTTTTTTTTGTATTAAACGGTCTACGTTGACACTCCGGGAGGGATTTTCGTTTAAAGCACTTGCGATTTTAAAAAACGGTTTTTTTTTTTTTTTTTGTAATTACGTGTATAAAATGCCATTACATTAATTTGTACTCATTCTCAGACGCGTTCTATACGGATAGGTTTTAAATTCAAAATGTTAACTTTCAATAGTGAAGTTTATCCGAGTATTTGACGGCGGGACCGTCGTCGGGGGAATGTCTCCCGTTCCTTACGTCGGTACATCGCTGTGAGTAGTCATCAGTCCGTACAAAAACCAGACGAGTCCGACAATTGCCGGACCTGACAACCACAAGGTGTAATACCGAAGCCAACAGAAATAAACCGCTACCGGTATGCCGTAATATTTCTGAATAAGAGTCGTGAGTTCTTTGTCCGACTTCCAGTGTCGCGGTACAATGAGACCGGGTCTGGCCCATTTTTCGTAGAGAATCTGTAATAACAGAAATAAAATAAAATTCATATTTCACAATATACATATACATATATATATACACTCGAATATTTCCAGGGCGGATTTTTGTTGCCAGTAAGTTCTTGAAATCTTCTCCTCCCCACCACACCACATCGCTAATTTGCTTCAAACGGTTCAAAATCTACACACATTTCGTTTTCAATATGTCATTTTAAAAATGTTATCATCGAGGCGGATAGGCATTTTTTTTTTCTAATAGTTTTTCTCGCTCGATTGACTCAGCGTGCTCCTCCAAACACGATTCTTTTATACAACCACGCATATTTATTAATAAGTGACGACGACTGTATAGAACGGAAACGGGGATATTACGTATTCGTAGCTTTTTGATAATTAATAGAGTAACACTCGCTTATATATATATATATATTATAAGTTATTATACGAATGATTGTCGTCGACGCATGAATAGCGTAAAAAGGCGTGACAATAAAACAGACGGCTGAATATCTGTACAAAGGCCATCTTTCGGGATACTTCCCGAATCCGTCAATTTTATAAAAATATATTATATTAACGGAAATGATAATATATTTTCACAAAATGTCAATAAAACTTTTTCAATAAGGTATTAGATAGTTTTCACTTGTATCTCTCGTTTCAAATTTATTATTAATAATTATTGTAGACTGTTATGGTTTTTTTTTTTTTTTTTTTTTTTACTGCAGTAGGAATATAACGAAGGCTGTTATTATATATCGTAATTATTTACACTCGTGTTATGTATTTTTAATTATTAACCGAATTCATTGTGTACTTTTATAAAGTTTATTTAATCGTTATTTTAATGTTTAAAAATTTAAGTGGTTTATATAGTTTACTTTCAATGTTCACGAAGTTTGATATCGAGTTGATACTATACGCTATGTGTATTATTTATCGATTAATAAATCGAAACAATTAAAATATTATTATGACGTGCGTATATATATATATATAAGCCTAAGTATTTGGTATAGGAAATTATATAAACAATTAAATATACTTGTCTGTGGACTGTGAAGAAGTATTTATACCCTCATATTTTTATTCTACGTGAAAGTAAATTGTGAAATTTATAAATGGATTTTAGGGCGTACATTTTAGAATTCTACCATTAAACATTAGAGGCCAATCGAGTAGTGGACGTACTGCGCATTGCGTAGTCGTCGTTGTATTTATTGTCAAAAAATTCAAAATCCCCGAATTATCCGAAATATCATTCGGGAACACGCACGATTTTCGGTATATAGTATAATCGTGATCTATATTATAATATGCTTACTCGTCGATCGTTAACGTTGTTCGGATCGTCTCCTTCGCCGAGCTTAATCATACCGTCATGCACTGGATACGCGTCATTAATTATACCTGTCTCCAGCAATTTCTCGAGGCTCATAGATTTGTTTTGCTTGCCGTCGAATCCGATCCGCAATATAATTCTCCATACGATTTGAGCCCGCTGAGCAGAAGTAAATTGCCGGCAGTGTTCCTGATAATTTCCATCGTTGTTACGATACGGTTCGACGAACGATTAATATTAAATTGATTATAAAAAAAAAAAAATAATAATAAATAAATAAATTTAAAAAATACCGACGATAACATACGATAGGTATATCGAATGACACGCTATTCCGTCGTATATGTATAACACATCAATATATAGAATAGCTCATAGTTTCGGTCACGCAAATAATTATAATACCCATAAAATATTCATATACGTTACTAAAGAATAAAAAAATAAACGTATTTTTTTTCGATACCCAGATATTTATAGTTTTTCGAAAATCGACCTACATATCATAGTCTATAGTCTATATAACAATATTGAATGCGGTGTTAGATGGCCATATGCCGGATTATAATTTCGTTTTTAGAATTATGTTTTATGATAACACGCGATGTATAAAGCACATACATATTATTACAAATCAAAATTGTCGATTTTTTTTTTTTTTTGTTATAAAATTATTAGTACGAAACAATTAAGTATAAATAAATAAATGTACTAAATGCTCGAAACTTTTTGTTGTTGTTGCAGAATAAAACGAATTGATTATATCGGTTCGATGGAATAATATGTTATATCGATTTGAAGTTATAGTATTGAGCTGGTTTTTGACGGGAAAATATTAATTATCGGAAAACAGATGAGATGTTTAGAAATATTTCAAAACTCGCTGCTTGGACGTTAAAAAGGGGGGGGAGGGAAATCGAAATATCTATAATACAGAACTTCGTTTTCAGGTGACAAATTAACGAAAATAATATTTTACCTGCTGGTAAGAAACGTTTTTCGTATTGTTGGTCCCCGTTTGTCCACCATTATTGCCGTCGGTCGTGTGACACTTGCACTTACATCCCAACAATCGTTCTGATAATCGGAGCAGAACGAAACACGTCCGACCAGCGTCTAGTGAATACTATAGAAAACAACGCGACGACGACGATATTTTAAAAACGCACTGGCCGAAAAACCGGCAAATGTTAGACAGTTTTAGCACGTATTCGCATATGTGTAGGGTATTGAGATAACAATAATAATTATTGTTTGGTTTTTCAGTCGTAAATACGATCGAGGACTTTATATCGAATGTCGGACAAGAGAGTTGACTTTGATATGTGTTTTCAAGAAAAAGAGCTGATGCGAGTGAATAATGGACAACTGTATAAATAAGGTCTAATTACACATGTGAATATATTATTACACTACTAAAAATCCAATAATATAATACATATGTACATAAGTATTATATACGCGTTATTATTTAACTACTAACTGTTGGGTCGTCGTCGACGTATACCAATATTTCTCGTGCTTGAAGTTCACGATAAAATCGGAGCCTCTCGGAGTCTTCATCCAAAATCTTGCCTTCCACTTTAATCGCGATTTTCCGACGCTTTTGATAGGCCAACACGAAATCGACGACACTCGATGAATCCCATCGACACTATTCAAATATATAAAGCGTTCGTAAATCGTATATACGTTGTATAAAGAGAGAGAGAGAGAGAGAAAAAATGGTATATACCAAAATAAAAACATACCGTTAGTTTTTGTGTACTACGATATAACTCATTATGTGCACTAGCCAGTATACGTATAGGTACGTCTTATTGGTAAGGGAGGAAGTGAACTTTAAAACTTTTTCTTAACACACAACGGTACGTGCGATAAAATGATTTGAGACAATATTTTTATTTATTTCAATTTTCTTAAAAAGGAATTGGTCACTATTACATTTAAAACGTAAAAACACTACAGAATCATTCCCAATATGACGTGTTTTCATTAAAAAATAAGTTGTAATTTAAGTAGCGCGTAAGATAGGTTCTTTTCTAAACAACGCCTTACATAACTGCCTACTTGATATTTGATACCGTTTTACACAAGTTTTATCGTTTTTTTACGTCTTATGGGCGACACAATTACCTATACACATATCTATATGCAGTATAATTTAATATTTGAACAACCAGCTGTTGTGGACGAATTTCAATTGATTTATATTTTGAACATTGAACAATTATAGTGACGAAAAATATCGCAAGAGAGGAACAGGTGTCTTATATCTATGCCAGTATATAAGTACCGTAATAAATTAAATTATTTATATTATTTTAAAATGAAAAGTCATTTATGGAAAAGTGAGTATAATCGCTTCAAAAATTATGCAAAAATGTAAGTTCAAAAAATAAAGTTCAAGATGTTATTAATAGAATATAGTATATTGTGGAAAAATTTAAGTTTTCATTCAAATATCATAATTATGTTTCAGAAGATACGTTTTGTAAAATAAATAATAAGCAATAAATTAAGTGGCATGACAACGAGTGTGAGAAATCTTTTTTTAAGCTTTTAATCTCACAAAAAGAATACTCATATACTTTGTGTAGGATAACGCAATAATTTAGAAGAAAGGAGATGATAATAATAGCAAACGAGAGAAAAATTGATACATTAAGAGAAAAATGCAATAGTTACCTATTATATATTTCTGTTCCGTTAATATTATCTACGTTATCATATATCATTCAATTATTCAAACGTGATACTGTATCCGTTGATAAATTGCTTTTTAATAATTATTTATTATATATCGATGCCAGTGGCGTGCCCAACGGGTAAGTCTTACTTCGATAATAATCAACGTCTTTGGTACAGAATTTAGCTGTAAACAAATATTCGCTTTACAAAACGCTTTTAAAATGAAATCTTTTCGCAATAAAATCAATTTAGAATATAAAATGTGTGTGTGTGTTTTTTTTCTCGTTTTTACCTAACGATAAGTCATCTGCACGAGAATAAAAAGAATAAGCCAAATGCCGTATGAATATTTCGTTAATTTTACGTAAGAAATTATTTATTATGATGATATAGTAATTTTTTAATTAGCTCTCACACAGATAATTTGAATTTTTTTTTTTTACAAATCGAATCGGGCTTATAAATGTTGTCAATCTGGGCACACTACTGATCGTTGTCCAATAAAACGAGATCAGTTTAAACGGCTAAAAAAAGAGAATGGCGAAAAAAAAATAAATACGAATAAAATATTATTATCGTAATGACATATTAATAATTTGTTAATGACGAGTAACATTACATTCTTATATTACGATATGTCTCGTATCAGTGCAACGAAAATGACGAAACAATTGATTTTATTCTAATTACACATCTACCATTTGTCTATCACAAATGGCTCGTAATAATGCCCGTTTTACACGACTATTGATATAAGCAAATAAACTTGTGAAGCGGTTTTGAAGTATTTATAATATGACGTACAGGTATACGACTTGCGATGAAAACTCCTATTTTTAAACAGCTCGACGCGTAATATAGGAAGAAGTTTAAAATCGTTGTAAGGCGCTTTATATATATATATATATATAGACACGAACGTATAAATAATGAAATAAACGAAGAGACTCTCCACCATCATGTAATATTAAAAAAAGAAAACGATAACATTTTTTAATTTAGGGAAGAGCTTGGAACGATTTCGATGAAAAATGCACGAATTCGATGTATTTCGGTGACGAGAAAGCGTCTGGAAATCGGGGAAAACTAATTGGAGGCGTTTCGCTACCGTATGGAAATGAATGACAATATCTATTGTTTAATATTATTCAATATTGTAGGCTTTAAATGAAAAAATAAATAAAAGGAAACAAACAAAATATTGTGTACGCCGGTAAACCGATGAGCAACAATAACGTTCGTTGACGTAAATATTGTCCAGTGCAAACTTCTCCTATACTGTACCGTCGGGAAATCACTGAGAGTTTTATTTTCAAAAATCAAAATATTTTTATAAACATTTTTCTTTTTTGTCCAAACGGGTTAAAAAAAAAAACACGTCTAAACGATGCGAGAAAAAAAATGGTAACGGAACGAACGATGGCTTTGTAATTTGACTCCATGAGCACATAATATGTCGAAAGAGACGAATCTCACGGAATTGTCATTAAATATTTCAAACGTCGGTTCGCGTCGTCGTTTGCAGACACTTACGCGCCGCCCCAGCGGTACATGCGGGCGATTTAAAAGTCGTATTTTTACACAGACAAAATTGATTTTCAGCTACGAAACGGCCTGCAGACGCACTACAGTTAGTACAGTCGTTACACATGTACTAATATAAATCGGAGGATTATAATTTAGACACCCAAAAGCCAAAAGCTGATAGAAAAAAAAAATTCTGTTAAAAACAGAAGAAAAAAAATGCTGTGTCAAACAACGCAGTACAATAACTAAATAAATAACATTTCATTGTTGTTATTATTATTTATACCTCGTCGTGCAACCGTTGTCCGGGCGGTGACGGCAGCGGACCGTCAGTCCGATGACCGTCGCGGTCGGTGACGGTAACGTACACGACGCCGATTTTCGAAGCCGCTCGTTTCAATTGTCGCACGAACTGCGGTGGTGGCGGCGGCGGCGGTGACGGTGGAACGGACGACGACGAAGACGTTTTCCGTCGCATTCTCGTTGGTCGTCGCGCCAATATTTTCGTCGCGTAACATCAACCGATAGCGCGCGACGACAACGACGACCTCCGGCCGCGTGACACGACTTGCTCGCTCGCTCGCTCGCCCGCCGTGTGTCCGCCGTTCGTTCTTCGACGACCGACCGACGGACGGACGGACGGCGGAAAAATATTTTCAAAAACACCGACGGCGGCGATTGCAGGCCGAGGTGGCGCCCTCCGGTCTCTCCGCGCGCCGTCACGCCAACGGTCTCACACCCCCCCGACACACATGCCGTATCGATGACAATCGTTTATTGTTCCTCCCACGCGCGCCCTACGCGTCTATGTGTGCGTGTGTGTACAACACTATAGATCGCCGATAAATAATTCAAATCCGATATCCAATGATAACACACACGTCCCCAGTCAATCGTGAACACGCCGCCATAGCCACTGCCCACCACCACCATCGCGGCCACTACGAAATTGTCGATCGTTTCGTTCCACCTGCGATGATGATTAGTAGTGCTACGCGCTGTTTGTATATTTTTATTTCCTTATATTGTTTGAAAATAAAATAAGTATCTATAATAATGTATAATATTATATATTTGTATAGTTTTATATTGGCGCGCAATATGGTACATGTCTATACGTTATTACACCTGCGCGCAATACGCCGCGCAGAGTTTTTTTTTTATTGTATAAGGTTAAATATGTCACACGGTCAAGGATTCCCGCGGTTTTCTTTTTTTATTCCGGTCGTTTGTACCTATGGCTAAAATATCCGCTAATTTCCCCCCCCCTCCTCTAATAAAAAACTAGGGTTGTTTTGATATAGGAATGATTTAAAATCGTCCAAGCGTTCATCGCCAGATTTAAGAAATATATCATGTTCCAAAGAAAAAAAAACACGCATTTACACGTAAATCTGTGCACTTACCAATTTATTAATAAAACGCACGTACAGGGTAACAGCAGCTGGTGTGTAAACAGTTTTGTTTATTGAAATTATTTAAAAGAAAAATTGTTGTGCGAACCGCTAACCGCGATACACGTAGACAATTAAAAGTTCTCCGATTACTCTTATACATTCGCGTACTTTACATTTTCGCACACACACACAGATGTATGTCACCTCGTTAAAACCGACTAAGAAAATCACGTACAAAGAGTACGACCCGAGGAAAATTGTATGACCCTACGGTCATCCACGTGGAATAATCTGATAATTTTAATTAATAATATTTTCGTATTGTAACAAAATGTCAACGCACAACAATCCGTGCTATCGTCAAGTGACTAAACTTCACGGGCACCGGCAACAACAGTTATGCATTTTTTAAAAGGCGAGGAGACCGAGTTCCATACTTATCAAACGCGAGAAAATAGAGCATTCAAAATCGTCTTACGAAAGGGGACATGGCCAAAAGGGTTGCTGTTGATTGTAATTAATTTTTGAAGTAACTAAGTCCCCTTAAGCTCCCCCCCCCTCGATGTTCGCCAGTCCGGTAACACATATTTAAATCCTGTAAAAAATAGGAAAATTCGGTATATTTTTACAAGTTCCTACGTGAATGTAATTAAATTTTTTTTTTTTTATGCGCTCTTAAATTTAAATATTGGAGGCGGTGGCGTGTAAAAAGAATTCTTCGCTCCTCGCATTATAAGACATTTCGCCGAGCGGAGAATTTATCGCTATCCGAATACGTATATAAGAGCTACGACGGCCCGTGACCAGCTTATACGCGCGATCGTTGTACAGTGGACACGCAATGCCTACGTATAATGTACATAATAATATACTATCTAGACAGGTAGGTAGTATATATATATATATATTATGTATACTACTATATAAGTATCTATCGTATAACTAATAAGTAATGTATAAATGGGGAGAGGGAGAGAGAAAAAAAAATCTATTAAAATGTCATTGTTGAGGGAAATATTATAACCCTTTGAAATCGGCAGAAAAAAAAAGCAATAATAAAAAATTAATATAAAAACAGTTACACCTGTGCGACCTCTATAGAGACTTATAACATATGCGTGCACGTATTTTTATAAAATTTACAAACATCAATTACTAAACACAAAATATTAACGTCCAATTCAACATGAATTAGAATATTGTATATACACACACACATATATTTAAAAAAAAAATATATATATATATATATACCTACAATTATTGAATTGATATATTATTAATAATAATTATAATATATTAATACTTATTATTATTTCATATTATGATTCCAATCAATAATATTGTAATTTAAATTGATATACTGTTGTGTCACTGTAATTAATTTGCGAATGTTTTGTTCGGTTTTCTATTAAAATTAAAAATATTTATAATATTGTGAGTTCTCAGACTTTTATTCTTTGGATTTATTCCTGGTTATCCGGTCGGTTTCTTAAGGGTAGATAGCAAATTGACTCTCTTCATGAGCAAGACGTACGTGTATTTTATTCGCCTTTGGCAGAAAATGGCCAAATATTCGTAGGTTAGATCCTATGCGATTTGTGTTTAAGGACTTCCAACCAAATCATAATACTAAATAGATTTAATATATGTTAATAATGCGTCGAATAGATACGTTATTATTTATTAAGTTGAATATTTATTATGAAGGTATATCGGTGTATTAACATTATTATACACACACACATTGTAGATGGTAGAATGTTAAACATGATATTAATTGTGATGGAATTATAAACAAAAACAAAAAATTAAGTTTATAATAGATTTAATACTAAGTTTAACTAAAGGTCTTTTATTCATTTTAAATATCATTAAAAGTTTGTAAATTGTTGAATAATTTATAACAGTTAATATATAAATGTTAATTATATGTTGTAATAAAAGCCAAACAGAGATGTTATTTATTTTTAATTATTTTCAATATGTTAAAGTATATTACATACAATATTTTACATATTACAGTAGAGCGTCGGTTATCTGCACATTAATTATTCGGCCAGTCAATTATCCGCACTACAAAATTTTTGGACAAATTTATTTTTAGTTTAATTTAATGTAGTTTTATCATTCGTTATGTTCGTTTTTATCGTGTGTATGTACATATTATGAAATATATGAAGATAAAATATGAGACTTGGCAGTGAAAAAAAGTTCATTGGAAGTGTAAAAAAAAAAATTCATTATTATTTTAAATAAATAAATTATATTTTTATTTTCATTTTATTATATTTTTTATATTATGTATGAATATTACATTTTAAAATTTTAAATTTCAGTTAATACTATGTACATACATACTTTTAATAATATAATATAAAAAATATCATTAAAATATGAATAATCAATAATATAAACAATATATGTATGTATATCATATTATAGGTACATTATAAATAGTAATTTAATTTTTAGCTTTATTTTTAATGGTTATTTGATTATCCGCACCCCTCAGTCACAATTAGTATGGATAATTGATGCTTTACCATATATTATTTGCTGATTATTGATAAACTAATTAAAATTCACTAAGAATATTTTAACTTATAATAATAATAATGTATTAGTTTTATTATCATTATCATTATCAATTATTAAAATCCCATGGCAGTTTGATCATAGCAACACAAGACCCAAATTTGAGTCTCATGGCGCTCAATGTGTTAAAAATTACAATGGTCACTATAGAAATAAACGAATAAAATGTCAGTTGTGTAAAGTTTAATATTGTAAGTTCATAAAAAAATTTTTGTTTTACATAAAAATTTACATTTAAAAATAAATCAAGCAAAGTTTGATACGATAATGTAATAATTGGACTTATGGTTCTTAATCGATGAAGTATACATTAATTTAATGGTACTATTGTTCAAAAACTATATAATTTGAGATTGGAATAACTTATTACAATAAGTAAACATTATGAATTTATTACAATTTTTATGAATTTAACTATTAATTTTATTGTGTTTTTCGGAAATATCCATGATATCAATTTATTTTCCTAACGTTTTAAAACCATTTCAGTTTCTATCTTCAGAGGTGTATACACTTATATAACTATACCCCTTTGAAAATAGAAACCCCCCCAATTGTTTTAAAACATCTGGAAAAAAATTGAGAATGTGGATATTTCCGAAAAATACAATAAAATAATTATATTATAAATATAATCAATAAAACATAAGTAATACAATAAAAAATTAATTACAATAATACATTTCTGTTAATAACAAAACAATAAACTGTAACTCGAGACTAAAATGTACGTAGGTACTTAAAACAGAATCCCTGAAGGACGAGGGCTTATACCTGTATGACCATTTATATTACTGAAAATAAAATACACAAAAGTTAATATTATAATTATTTTTATTACAAATAAAGCGTTTATAAATACCAAAATTTCATCACCACTTTTCCAATGGTTTGTTCGCTTTCAACACGTTTCAATGCTCGTTCCAATTCATGTTCCATAAATGTTTTGTCTAACACTGGTCTAATGACATAATCATTTGCCATAGTTGCAAGTTCATTTAAAATTTTTGAGTCAAATTCATAATGGTCCCAATATTTGTTATTATTGAATATCTATGAAACATTTTTAATAAATTAATACAGTTTGTAATTGGGTTAATAATTAATAGTTTATAACTTACACAAGTAAAATTTAACCATATCATATAAAAAAATGAACGAATGGGGCCGTAAGAATCTAATAGTAAACTTTGTGGTCCTCCTACTGGAATCATAATACCAGACACGCTACATAGTTGTCGGCACAAATTATTTTTAAGTTCACCAGCTGTATTGAACACATAATCATATCTAAAAATAAACATGAAACATAATCCAACAACAGGAAAAATGCTTTTCGTAATTCAACTTACCCATTAGGCGCGGTACGAAGTAACTGATCGATACTGATTGTATCTGATTCATAAGTCATAGTAGCACCAAGATATGTCATAATAGAACACACACGATTTGGACATGATACAGTAATGGCAGATTTTAAATAACAACACAGTTGTAAAATTATTGATCCTATTACCGTGTCACCGCAATATATAAAAATTCTAAAAATAATTATGACATTGTTATTTAATTAATTTTATATTAAAAATTATTGTAATATTACTTTTTGCCTACAGCATTTAATGGATTTAAATTAGCCGTTTCAAAGACAGCTATCCATGCCAAAGATCCTGAATAAGGAAGGGTTGATGCCTCTGTGTGAGATAATACATGAGGTTTGATACCTACATATTTTTCAGACACAACGATGGTTTCGCATAATGTACCACACATTGACCAAGGGGGAAGGGAAACCCAAACTTCATCATTAATATTTATATCACGCCGAACATCTGATCCTATATCAATTACAACACCAGAACAGTCTCTTCCTAATATTATTGGGAATTCTCGATACATTGATTTCTGCAAATAAAAAAATAATAAATTACCATTTTTTTTTTTTTATATACTTTATACATTTTACATTACACTTTGAATTTCAAAAAAAAGTATATATATTCATATATTACGGGCCACGGGCTGTTTGTGTTTTGTGTCATAACACACACACATTTATACATATATTAATAATTATAATTTATAAATGATGTAAATATTATACTTACATTATGTGTGTATTTAATTAAAAATTTTCTTATGAATGAACCATAACCTGTAGCAACCAAAATATCCATTGGATCAATACTGGCAGCTTTTACCATAATCATAATTTGATTAGGTTTAGTAATTTTTGGAGTCACAATGTCTTGTAATAAAGTTATGCTCTAAAAATAATAAAAATTATTCATAATGCGCTTCAATATTGCATTATGAATAGAACTCACTTCAGTTCCATTATAACTAGTGGCCGAAATAGCTTTCATATGAGTTACAGTGATAGCAGACGGCTTTATACTGAAACCAATCAAAAATCCGATTCCACTTCCGACAAATAAACCAGCAAATCCAAAATACAAATGACTCCGATTAACTAAAAACAAAACAATAAAGTTTGTTATCTAATTTCTAAGTAATTATATTTTTTTTCAAATAAGAATGCATCGCGCCATACAATGGACGCTCAGAACAACGTCTGACGCCTTAGGTAAAGACTAATCGGTCTTATTGGTTGCTGTAAATACCAAAAGACCATATTTTTAATGCATTCAGCTGTCTGCATTATACTGGGTTATTGTTATATAAACGTGGAAAATTAATAAAAATACTTTAAACTCACATACGAAAAAAGTTTAAAATAACAACATACGCACAAAACTGTAGGAACGATGTGTGTAATATAGTCACTACAATTTGAACACAGGTAAACGTAAAATGGGACATTGAGGATAACCTAAGATGCGACTGTAGAAAACTACAAGATAATGAACATCTGTTGAACATTCTATCGACTACACGTGAAGAAGAAGTCACTATGTATATACTAAGTAGTGTGACTTTTGATTAGTTTTTGTCCGTTGCTCGATACGTTTTTATTTTAAAAATAGTACATACACGGTAACTTGAATACCCAAGTGTTAATCAAGGTAAGTAAATGAATTAATTTTATTCAATTTCTTACAGCTATTGCCAGTTAAGTAGATTAATTTTGATTGTAGGGCATCGACAAAGACGTTTAAGTCATATTCTTGATAGGAACATTTAAATTGTAAACATAAATCGATGAATTGTTCCCACGCTAATTGTACACTTTCGTGGACGTTTTGTACGGTTCTAGAATTCCATGTTTCGAGTATCAACTGCTGCGTTTGATCTGACCAACGATCAAAAGCGACGATTTTTTGTTCCAATATCGTTAACCATAATGCCTGTAAACACATACAAAAAACAACAAAAGTAAATAATAATAATAAAACATCTTAGCAGTCCGAAGTGTTTAGAAAATTGACAAACCTTTAGCGACTGAATTCCATCACGCAGGTCAGTAATTATTTTCCCCATTTGAGGTCGATGGTCGATAATTCGTGTTACATTAATCGCGTGGTTTGGTAATATTTTACTGTATTACGGTATAGCGCGATCAGTGGAAACCGTTCAAAGCGTCGATACAAAGAATAATGGACGCTTCTCGAACGACATTCGTAATACGAAACGACCTACACAAACACGCCCAAATGGGGTATGCGTTGTGTGCGCGTCATGAAGTCGTCTACACAAAACAAAAGAAAAAAATTTCGCTCGTAAAAATTAATCGTCCATCTATTTACATGATTTTTCGTACGAGAAATTTTTAATTATCTATTCGAAACGGAAACCGCGGATTGAGATGTATAACTCCGCGAGTGTACTTACTTTTTTTTCTCTTTCCGCGTACTCTACAGCATATTAGACGTCAATCGGAATACAATAATAACAATAATTCAGAACCGTGTTTTTGTCAAAAAAAAGAAAAAACTCTCGACTTATCGCTTATCAGTTTTCGGGCTCAGTGACCTTGAACAACTTTCCAGTGATGCACGACGTTATCAATTTATAAACATAATGGAAAAAATGAAATAAAAAAATTATAACGTAGAGAACAGTTTTCGTTGTACTGAAACGCATAGATTTGTGGGGGGGAATCGTAGAATGAAATGAAATGAAATAAAAAAAAAAAACGGAATCGACCACATTTTCGAGAAACGTTGTTAGAAGAGTTCGCGGTTTTCGTCACAATAAACGAATGCGATAAATTCTTTCGTTCGGGCGGCTCGTCGAAACCAGGATTTTGAACAACTATTTTTTTTTTTTAAATGTTCGATGATGACAGTAACTGGCGGTAGTCAGTACCGGCTCAAGTCAAAATAACTTACTAGGCAAAATTTTACCGCTCCTTAAGACAATTTTCGACCAAATATTAATAATAATAATAATAATAATAATAATAATAATAATAATAATAATAATAATAATAATAATAATAATAATAATATATAACAGAGTAGTGAAAACAAAGAGGAATTTACAAAATTAAAAATCAAAATCAAAAGGATTTGTAAAAATAAATAATCAAAAAGATAGAAATAAAAAATTACAAGTTAATACTCGTGATAATAAATAAAAAATATATATAAAATAAATAAATATACACATATATATCAAAATGTATATTTAAATATAAAAAAAAAGCCAATGAGTATTAAATAAAATATAAGAATGTTGTTGTAATTTACCTAATGATGACTTTTTATCGAAACCGGTAGTAATAAATAACAACAACATTCTTTTATTTTATTTAATACTCATTGGCTTTTTTTTTTATATTTAAATATACATTTTGATGTATATGTGTATATTTATTTATTTTATATATATTTTTTATTCAACAATAATATGTTCTCTCGGATATTACGTTTTATTCGATATTATTCGCACTATCGACACGAGCTGTTAATACTTTATTATTGTGCACAACAATGTTTTAACGTAATGTATATTTATATTATGTAACCAGGTTTAATTGGTGAATTAAAAAAAAAAAAATTAATATTTTTCTTTTTCTAAAATGTCGATAAAAATCTTAAATAAATTTAAGGATATTTTTTTTTTTGGAAAATAAGCTTACAATACCTTGAGCCGGCCATGATATCATTTAGTGTGTATTATGCGGTAATTACCGCGATGCTGTTTGAAGGAGAGAGACGATCGTTTTCGTGTGGCATTCGAATCGGAATAAACGTCAACAATCGATTTTCGTGATACGATTAACATTGATTTTGCCAAACCTCAAAAGCCGGAAGAAACTTTTTAATAATCTGCCGTCGTAATCCTATTCAATTCGTTTTATTATGTTTTATAGCACATATTACATATCCTAACGATAAAATTACGCCAAACTTTGTATAAAAAAATGTATAACTTTATAACTAAGTCTTTGAATAATTATAATTACCATTTATGCTATAAAACACTGCTAAAAATTGAACTTGTTTAATTATTATTATTATTATTATTATTATTATTATTATTATTATTATTATTATTATTATTATTTTGTTGTTGTTCCAATAATTTTGTTTCAACAAAAACACGAAATCGACGAAAAGTTAATCAAGACTTCTGCGAAAGTTTGATGAGTTTAATTCGGTGTTATTAGAGTAAAAATTATTAACTATAATATTTAAAATATTACTAATACTATGTATTAAAACATAGTATAATATTATATTATTTAAAATAATACTAATACTACTAATACTAATATTATAATACTTGCAAAGTGGAATTCACATAACACGATATTCCATCGGAATTGATTATTCGCACGTTGTGTTGCCGATGTCTTCGTTTTAAGGGTTATTTTTATACTTAGCGCGACGTTGCCTGGTCGTTGGATTATATATATAATAAATAGTTACATAATTGTAATTGTATAATAATATAATAATTATATATATATATTATTTTATTAGATGTATAATATATATATATATATATATATATATATAAAGTCAATTTACTATAATATGTTAAATTTGTATATTGGACCCGTCATGTGGTAATTTTTGAAAACGAGGAAAACTTAAATATTTTAGTGTTCAGTAATGCAGTTAAAGCAGACGGCGATAAACATTTTGTGCATTTTGTTGGTTAAAAAAAAAAAAGAAAAGGAAATCAAAAAAAACTCAAAAAAACTAACGGGGACCTGCAGCTCGTGCAGATGGCGAATTGCTCGATTCGTCGCCGGTTGTATTAAAATAACAATTGGTTTTAATAGTATACAGTAGCCGAAGTAGTTACTGCGTTTTATTTATAATAAAACCGCAGTAACCGGTTGGTTTTTGCCGGTTGGTTTAAATACGGTTTTCAGGGGCGTATTTTTAAATATTTTTCTGTTTTTTTTGGAGGGAGGAAAGGGGAAAGGGGCCGAGACACTGAGTAATATATCATTGTTGAGTTATTTCTAAATTCAAACTTAAAGACCAATAATTCATAATTTTTTGTTTTTTTTTGTCAATAAAAACGTTTGAAATTCCAAGAACCAAATATATTTTTATATTATTATTATTATTATTGTTAATATTATTATTAATTATTATTATTATTATTATTATTATTATTATTATTATTATTATTATTATTATTATTATTATTATTATTATTATTATTATTATTATTATTATTATTATTATTATTATTATTATTATTATTATTATTATTATTATTATTATTATTATTATTATTATTATTATTATTATTATTATTATTATTATTATTATTATTATTATTATTATTATTATTATTATTATTATTATTATTCGACCACGCGTGAAAATCGTCTGTGACAATATTTCTCGATTAGAAATTCGAAAATACTGGTAGAGAAACAAAAAAAAAAAAACTAAAGTTCCGCGGTGGCGGTGGCTGCGCGATCCGCTCTGTCGGGCGGTTTCGGTTCGAGTCGAAACTTTCGAAACGGCGTCGGACGCGCCGTGGCCGTCGGTGGTATTCCGTTACGAGCTTTGGCTGCGTTTCGCACTATCAGTTGCTGTTGGCCGGTCTTACACTGAGCACCGTCTGCGCGCACGACCGACACTATGCGGTCATCTTCCAATGCGGTACGCCTCGCCGTCATATTCTGTTATCTCGTCATCGTCACCGCCGTAACAGGTAAGGCTGCGTGAAAATAACAATTTTTTTAGTCTTTCGTTAAACGTACGATTTCGATCGACAAACGGGCGTCAAAAAAAACAAAAAAAAAAAGTTTTTTTTTTCGGGGGTTTTTGAGTGGAATATTGTTGACGAGTCCACTTAAATACACCTATTTATCATATTATACATTACGATTTAATTTTCATAAAATATTTTGTATATTATTATTATTATTATATTTTCGTCCTATTGGTCCATGTGACGATTTTTTCTCCAATGCAGTGTTAATCGAATAATACAAAAAATTTTCACGTTTCGGTGGAGTTGAAAAAATATGCCAGTTTTTTTTTTTTTTGTTTTTAATTTTATTTTGCTTCGGTCAAAACCGTGGAAAATGTGATAAAATAAATTACACGCGTATTACTTATTTACTCAAATTTAGATTGGAAGTCGTTGTTTTGTTTTTGCTCGTGTCTTACGCAAAAAAAAAAAAAGAAAAAAACGTTACGCGTATAAAATACATATATATTTTAATAATACGTTTTCACTCAAATTCTATACTTTTCGTTTTTTAGAAATTTCTTTTAGCGTCAAAAAGTTTTTGCGAAAACTTAAAAAGATTTAAAAATCAAAACGTTTATTGTTTATTCGGCGCGTCGAGATTTATATACCGAATCGTTTCATCATTATTTTTATCGAATTCAAATTTAAATATATACCGGACCTCTGTATGTATATGTTTTGGTTTTTTTTTTTTGTTTTATGAGCGAAACACTATGATTTTATTTTCAACTTAAAAAAAAAAAAAATGAATTACTAGTTATTTTGTGGAAGGGGTAATTTAAGTTTTCATAAAAACGAATAATATGTATTAAATATATATATATATATTGACGTATAATATATTATGGAGTTTGAAGAACTCGTATGCGCAGAATAATATTTTGATGATGAGATACTTACAAATTTGATATCTTGGATTCGTGTATATATATATATCTATATAGGCGTTTATACACAAATACACCACCGATTTTTTTCATCGTTTACACATTATCGTTTTACATACGAAATATAAATTTTGTAGAATATTTTAATTTCATAATAGTTTTTATGATGATTTAAAATAGTGTTTTTACGACAGAAAACCAGTTTTAAATAATTTTATTACCATTTGAAGAAATGGATACACTCTTATGAAATAGAGCATAGAGTATAATAAATATATATGCAATGATACATGATATTTTAAACAAATCCTTACGTTTCAATATGCTATTTTAATGTAATGTTATTTGGACTGTATCTCTCTTGACGACGACCAAACGTATTTACATTGAATTTAGCAAAATCCTAAAATGAATTTTTACATTATAAAACGTTTAGTAGAATTATTATTTAATACATCCGGGACAAATAGATTAAAAACAATTTAACGATACAAGAAGAAAACGTTTTCTTTGGCGTTTAGGTGTGTGTGTGTGTGTGTGTGTCTGAACGTGTTCTTACAATCCTAAATTGATCAAAAACTGTCTTCACAAAATTATAGATAATAACATTACATAATATGTATAATTTATTTTTACAAATATTTTTCGAAAATTCTGAATCCTAAGCATATCAGTGGCGGATTATGCCCTTTTTCTTCCCGGGGCATTTTTTTTTGTCGCCCCCACCCAGTCACTCTGCATAAAATGTTTTAAATTTGTTCATTAGACGCCCTGGGGCAACTGCCGCCCCGGATTGTCCCGTGTGCAGATCCGCCACTGAGCGATATATATATATATAATAATATATAAGGAAGGTATTGGATGTATAATGGCGTTTTATTTATTTATTTTTATTTGTATTGGAAAATAATTTTCGTTACAGTGCTTGGAAAAGTTTCGCGCAGTGTGATTATAAATCGATTATAAAGCGGACACAGATGGTACATTAAAATTAGTCATTATCAGTGCGTTTCGATAAAGTTTTCGCGGGAAATCGGGCGGAAAAAAGTTAAACTTTTGGTTAATATCCAGTAAAAATCGTAAAAACGTCGATTTTAAAAATACTCTCGTGCGCTGCGGTCGGTGCGGTAACAGTGAAAGTTCCATATAAACGGAATGTGATAAACGTTTGATTGGAAAAATGTAGTAGAGGAAATTTCACAACGCGTGTTTACAAACGGTACTTTTAAACCGCCAGCGCTGTTTATTTGTGCCGCGGTCTTAAACTTCCGATCGTATAAGTACAGTATAAGGTTTCCGGTATTATTTTATTGACACTGCGGATCTCGAGTCATCGCGGCGAAACGTTTATATGTTTGTGTTAATTTTGTTTCATCCAAGTACGGGGATCCGAATGAAAAATACGTTTCGAGGCACTTATTTGCTGCGGACGAATAATACAACAAAGAATAATGCGTTCTCAACCTCATTCCGCCAATCGCGTTTTAAACTATAACTGCGCGTGCATATCGAATCCCGGAATCCGTTTTTGAACGTTTGCGGCGGGGGGGTTTTTTTTTTATATTTTTCCGTTTTTGAGAACTGTTCCGATTTTGGATTGACGAGTAATAATAATTATTGAACGTTTTACAGCGTCCGATGACATTTTCGAGCGGTTATGATATATTATTATACACACTTCCCCTATCGTAGCGCTCATTTATCTCATTTAACCGTAAGCGTTCGACCCGTAAATGTTTTTTTTTGTTTCAAACACATTAAGCGGCACACAATATTATGCGGCCGACACGGGATTTAGACATTAAACGTATTTGGTTTGCGTGAGCACCGGTGTACGCAGAATTGAGTATTTACGTTGGCGGAACGCGAGCGCGTCCATTATTAATATTCGAGAATTTAACGTTTTTTTTTTTTTTCGTTTTTCAAAAAACGGAAGAAAAAAAAAACGAAAATCGCGTGGCCATCGCATTATTATACGTTTTATTTCCTCCTCCCGTTACTCGTATCGTTTCAACGCCACCGCGTACTTCCTGGCACCAGGACGAGTTTGTTTTAATCCTGCCTCCACTCCCATCCACCCTGTAAAAGATTTATTATTTCACAGTCGCAAAAACCGACTCCGGACGCCTTCAAAAACCGGAATTCGACTTCCTGTTTTTGACCGATTCGCGTCCTATCGAAACGTTATACTTTCCCCGAAATTCCGCCCTATTCCCCCTACTACACACACACGCGCGCGCGCGCGCGCGTTTACCAAACGGAGGTGTACTCCACAAACGCCTATACGCGCACACACCAAATCAAAACGGAGTTGTATGACGTGTTGCTTTGTATGCGTGTACGCGCGGGAGGATCTTTCCATTATTACTACTGGGCGACGACGGTAAATTGAATTTCGGGTGGCAATCGTTTTTCAACGTCACTTTATGTCGTCGTTGTCGTCACATACTTTACTGCTCGGGCATTTTTGTTCCGTTTGCCAAATCCGTTTTGTCCAGTCTGGTTGAATTAAACGCCGCGGGTTATTTCGGCAAAAAAAAAAAAAAAAAATGTACGTCCGCGCGATTTCTTTCCGATCGCAGTACCGCGTTTGCTCGTGGACTCCAATCATATCGCGCAGAACGATAAAACGCGATACTGTAAAAAAAAAAAAAAAAAAAAAAAACGATTCCGATATACGCGTTTATCTTTTAATTAATTTTTTTTATTTAACGTACGAACACGTAAAAAAAAACTCTTTAAAAATGACGTGGATCTTCGTGTTTATAAAAAAAAAAAAAAAAAAACGATTACAATATACTAAAAAAATAGTAATAAAATGGAATTATTTAAAATAAAATTCCTCGAATGCCGCGATACGAACATTTCACTCTCAATTTATTATTATACAATCAATAACGGCGAAGAATTGGTTGGAAATTGAATTTCAAAAAGGCTCGCATGGTTTTGATATTGTCGTCGTCTCCGCGAGACAACCCCCCCCCCAACAAGGAAACGTTCGATTTGTTTTTATAATAGTCTATGTGAAAAAATGTCGCTGGCAGCGCGTATTGTATTCAAATCTGTTTATTAAATCGTTCTATTTTTCATTCGGAGGCTGGTAGAAAGATTTGCATTCGTATTTATACATGCTTGGAAATATCCGTTTTCAGGAGTCTCCGATTGTACCACACACGCTAGCTGTAAATGTATGTAGGTTTGTACAAACAGCAATGTTGAAGTGTAAATTTCTACGAACAAGCGTGTAATACGTGACATTATTTGGCGCAGCTGATATTTGATATTTTAGTATAAATTTAAAAATTCAAACGTTGACGCGTTGTCGAAAACGAAAAAATGCCATTTACACACATTTGAATATACACTGTGCAGTCCAATGGTTTCGAGCCGCTAATTATTATAAGCAACTACTTTTTTTCCTTATTCTACATCTGAATTTCGTTTTAATGAAGTTAAATCTTATAATGCAACAGAAATGAAAAGAAAAAAAAACAATTCGGATTTTATTTGCTAATGCACTGAAAATATGAATTATGATGAATCATTAGTAACTCAACAGTTTTACCTGTGTCGATTTTGTTATCACCACTGGCCGCATACGTTTTTATTACAAAGTGTGCGAAATAAATCGTTCGATAGACGCCGAGCAGAGCAGCAGCAGATTTATTGCGGTAAAATTATTATTATTATTATTATTATTTATCGCCTGTAACGTCCACCTGAATGACAATGTATTATATTATATCTAGTCCATTATTGTAATTCATTATTTAAAATAAACGTTAAAAATTCCGAATATTTTACAAAAAAAAAAAAACAACGCAAATATAAAATAACGTCGCTATAAAAACGTCTATTTTGTTCGGATAAAAATTTAATCCATACTAGAATAACATTATAAATATAATTATAATAAATTGTTATAAATATAATAAGTTTTATTTATTTATTTAAGGGCGAGTGCGCTAATCGAGATATTCGAAAGACTAATGTTACGAGCGACTAGACTTCCCAGCATTAAGAATAGGATTACTTAACCGATTTTTATTATAGGCTTAAGCGCTGTAGTTAATAGTATTATATACAACATTTCTCGGTAATTTCAGAAAATCTGGCGCAGTTTTATATTCGATCTAGTAAACGCGATACGAACATAATAAATATAATCTATTTATAATGCGCTATCGTTATTAGAGTTTTTTTTTTTTTTGAAATTCAATCGCGGAATTAACTTTTTGAGTTACAAAAAAAAAATTTGAGTTTTGAATTTGCTCGTTAAGCGCATGAAAATTGAATATGCGCGTGAAAGTGATTAGACGAGAAAATGAGTCTGAATCTTCATTTTTTTTTTGCATTTTGTACACGCGTTTTGTGTGTAAATAAATGTAGAAAACATTCCAACTCAAAACTGTCGTAGAATTTTAGGTATTTCGATCGATTTCCATTGAAATTTATGTACTCACAAAAAAAGTATATACACAACATGTTTTATACGTATAAGAATAAAAATAATTATTAGTTTTGAAACTGAGTGTTCCATATATATTATATATATATATATATAAAGAAAATATCTAATCGCATAAATACAAAAATGTAATTGATACAGAAATCGTCGACATTCCATAATTACATCATGTTGTTACAGAATAATAAACAGAACATTTGCATTGTTGAACGTTAACATAAAAGCGCAGTGTTTACGAATTTTGATTCCACGCAAATAATATACGATTTCTGTTCGTCGACTAATAGGGTTTGTATTCACTGCGCAATTCATACTACTACAAATATATTATAATATTATTTTGCGTTTAGAAGTGACGGGTATCGAACTCGCTGGTATTAATATTATACAACGCGTTGACTTATTAGTTATTACAATTCTCGAACATTATAAACTGCGTAAGATCGTTTACGAGCGTGCGACATTATTTTTCACAGTGGTGTGTGTGTACATTTTGTTTTTTTACGTTCGATTCGTGTCGCAGTATTCAATTAATATTCTACGTGGTCAAATAATGCGCGTAATTAAAGAAAAAAAATTGTTTTATATCTATATATACTCGTATATAGTATCAACGACGTTCGGTGTTCGATTCGATTTAGAGTGGTGTTAGGGGGTAAAAATTGTTTCGAACATCACATTTCTTGGGGCTAGCACATTTTTAAGGGTTTTGTTTGAATAATACGTTATTAATCGTTGTTGAAACATTCGATGTTCGACGTTTCTTTTATAATTATCGATACCAATCGACGCAAATCGGAATCAGCGGCCGTTTGATTCATTACTTGTATACGAAAAAAGAACAATAAAAATTATTATGTTTACTGATTACTGTAACAACCATATCATTTCGGAGTTGCCTATACTTACGTTGCACCAAAACTCCGTTTTCATTAATATCTTAGTGACAAATCATGAGAGGAATATAATTGTTACACCTACGTGTACGTACATTTTCTTTTTATCCTATTATTGAATAAACCTATTTTTTCAAAAAAAAAAAGAAAAAACATAGTTGTCTGATAATTGACCTAAATACACTTCAACATTGTTATATCCTTAACCAGCGCTAATTATTTATTATTATTATTTATTGGTTTACTATTCAACGAAGAATGATATTATTGCCGAAAATTCACGTTGTGTCTCGAATGAAGTATGCTTTCAATACATTTTTCTTTTATTTTGCGTGCAATCGGGATGTCAGAGGGGCATTTAAATGTGTACATAGGACAACGAAATTCTAAATACTCCACTGGATTCAAAAATAATTCGTATTAGTAAAATGTTCATTTTATATTTATACTTACATCACGGTTTCTTTTTGCAGTGCAGTATTGGCAATAAATATCGATATATATATATATATTGAGCTTGATTATGTAATATTATTTTTCTTCTCGTATTTTATTTACATTATTCAGTAGCCGCCACGACTGCGGATTTATTACCATAATTATGATTGTATCGCATTATAATATACGATTTCGCTCGCGGAACGGAATAATCATTCGATAAGATGACAACAATGTCAACGTACCAAATTTAAGTAATAAGCTTAAAATTAATTTTATTATTCGTTGAGTGTACACGTTACGGCGCTTTACCCGACCATCGCATCGTATCGTTATTGTGTTAATTTGTCTTATAGAACGATTGTATACGTACCGATCCGAGGGCTCTGGTATATATAATATTACTGCAAACTATTTATAAAATAAGTTCTCGTAATTTCCTGGGAATCGTACGTGTGAGGGACAGACGTCAATTATTTAAGTCTATACTTAATGCGTTTAAACTTAATCTAGAATGATTTGTTTGAACTGCGTGATCAATTTTTTCCAATGGCGAAATACGAATGACGTTTTATCGCGTGTCTTATGCGTTTTGCGGGATTTCGAAGGTGCGAAATAAATTCAATAGCCTACAATAACATTATTCTCCGTTGCAGAGGATCCAATCTTCGATTTGTAATCGTATTTATCATTTACAAAGTATATACGGGCTAAATTTTTCAACAAAAGAAAATTTACGAAAAAATCTAATTTGTAGTAAAAATTAGATTTTTTTTTACCGATTTACTGTGGACAATTTTCTTTAACCGATTAATCGTATCGATTTCGACACTATCATCAATATACTAATTAACGCGTATTGAATATCTGCGCATAAACAATTCAGTGTACACAATTATTCACTTATAATTCTGGTAAATTTTTCATATATATTTTTAAAAAAGATTTTGTAGAATTCCGGTTCTAACGCCGTGCCATTTCGATCCAAAATTACATTTTATTTTTTGGAGAAATTTTCAATTTGAACGTGACAACTTTATTTCAAATCCAACTGCTACAGTAAGTATAAGTTTAACTAGGCTGGGTTAATAATATTCGAAAATTTGTGTACTCCCAACCTAGAAATATTGAAAAACAAACGCCACGGGGAGGTTATTACACGCTCTTCCTCCCATCTTCTTCCTGATCAGTTACAGTAAGTACACCATACTTGTAAGTACATCGTTTTCTAATAAATAATAATAGTACGCCCATTATTATTTTATTACTTTGTACGTCATGCAATATAATTATATGTGAATAATACGTTTATTTCATACGTTTAATCGACATCGGATGAAATGACTTCTACAATATACACCAATTGGTTGTAGTTTGTTGAGTTCCACACTTAATCCAAATGTTTTTCTATATACGTTTTTATGGTTTATTTTAAAATTGGGACACACACTTTTATCATTTTTAAAGTCGCCTGCTTTTGTGTATATTCAGAATATTCGAAGAAACAATTGAATATATATATATATATTTTTTTTTTTTTTTGTTGTAAACCTTGATATATTCTAATATTCGTGTATAATAATAATAATTATTATACGATTGATTTATACGCCGAAATTCGGCTCTTGCAAACATCTTCGCAGTTCAGTCCGTGCAATATTTCGTTCTCTACCGCGACAGCAATGCTAAGTCGTGTTCAACTTTTCATCTATTTTACTTGATCATAGATGCCTAGACGCATTTAAGTTTTGAAAACGATTTCTCCAGTACTCTGTGCAGTACAATCGTACAATCGTTGTGCGCGCGTCACGTTTATGAACATTCTTAATGCCGTGTCTCATATATTTGGAAATATTTCCAACTGTTTGAACACATCTTGTTCGTAATTACTCGCACAGCCCGATTAGAGTTGAAATTATATCGCCGATGAATGATAAAAAAAATAGTAATAATAATAAAATAAATGCCCTTTAAAATGTCCCCCCCCATTTCATCCACAAAATTTGACGCTGTCCGTTTGTGTTTTACATCTTCCTATACACACCTATTCAGTATTTCTCTTCCGCCGTTCACTCCCATATTATATCTTATACGCGTGGCTAATAACGCTCACGGTCGTATGCAAACGGTAAAAGAACTTTTTATCAGTTTCCTTCGTCGCAATTATTATTATTATTATTATTATTATATATTTTATATAATACAACAACCTGTCGTGGCTGTTGCCTACCGCCGTGTTACATCGTGTACTTAATTGAAAAACGCGTGGTACCTGAACTTACTATATATATACGAACTTTTAATAGCCGGGCCCGTGGTACAGATGAATAATATTTGAATAATAATTATTAAACGGGTTCAATGGCTGGCGAGCGGTGTGGAAGAGATTGGCGGAAAGAAGAAAAAAAAACGACGTATAAAAAGCAACCGTGCCTTTCGACGGAATTAATAATAACCAAAGACTGTGGTGGTGCACGTTATAAGTACTGTGTGCGCGGCGTCTACGGTCTGTACGTTATCATCTCGGATCGATCTGTGATGGAACGCGCACTGGAATTGCGTGTGTATAATAATGCGGAAGAAGCGGGCAAAATTTTCCAAATTTTTTTTATTAAATAAATTACGGATTAAAATTGACAGGAATAAGAGAAACGGGAAAAATTGCCGAGATACGATGATGCATACATACTGTTCATGTTATTAAAAGCCTATATTACTCTTGGAAAATAAATTGTAAACGTCTAAAGTGTCTGTTCCAAAAGGCATCGACAATTTCATCGTGAAAATGATCATTTATTCATTTTTGCCTATAACGATTTTTGGTGTATTTTCTTTTGCAGAGCGCAGACGCGTTATTTTGCCCTTCGCATCGTACTGAAATACCGTTCAACGGTATGATTATTTGAACGGGCTCGTGTATGCAAAATGCTGAGAATATCGATAGATAAAATAATTCCGTTTCAATTGAACGCATCTAAAACATTGTCTGAATTGTGAATTTCCGCATTCGTATATTGACTTTATACCATCAAACCGTTAATACGGATGAATAATCTCACAGGAAAAACAGCCATTTACATTAAGTTTTTCCATATATTTCGGTCATAATTTAATTAATACTTCTTTTTTTATCGGAAAACCGTTTCCATTAAGGGATGCTACATTATAACGAATGAAATGGAAAAATGCTCTTTTTTTTTTTTTTTTTAAATGATTTCGACCCCTATCATCAGGTACATTTTTTTCTATGCATTTGAATTTTTTTTTTTTATAGTGATTCTTGGTCAAACGTAGTTATTTGATTATAGAGTTACAATAAAAAAATAGTATATGCGTATATAATTACATAAACATATATAGATATAATTTCAATTTAAAATCACTCATTTTTTTCCTATTGTTTTTACCGTATAAAACAGTTATTTCACATGTCGTAAAATGATATCGATTTGACGTCACGCTATATGTGTTATAAATATTAAGGGCATGAATAATATGACGGGGAAAATATTTGTCGGGGGAATCGTGAAAGATCTGGAAAATTTTTTATCAGGAATAATTTATCGCAGTAAAATAATAACAAGGAATAAAATTTACGGAGAAAATAAAGTATATTTAAGGAAAGCGGTATAGAAGAAAATAATATGTAAGAATTGAAAATCGAGGGAAATACATCACGGGAACATAAAATGCGAAAAAAAAAACAATTTTTCGATTTACATTATTTATATATTTTTAATTATTGATTTTTGTGTCGTTGGGGATGGGAGACAATTTCTTTTATTCAAGTAAAGGTTCTCGTTCATAAGACGTGATTTGGTTGGTGGCCATTTGATAATGCTCAGCTATAATTTAGTAACATAATTTGTATGCAAAACCTACTTACAGTTGCTTGCGAAATAATATTTTTGTGACACTCACAATCGGTCCAAGAACCATCGCATTGTATAAGGATTTTTTATTTATTTGTACACAAGTCAACTATACGTACTAAACGAATAACATTCAATCGATTTGATTAAATAACTTTATACCTGTAATAATATTTTAATAGTTTAACAATGTTCAAACGCACTATAACAAATTTCTCGGATGGTTTGGATTGTTTTATGCTGAAATTTGTATTGGCGCCTTTAAGTTCACAAGGATTATAACTATCGACTGGGTGTTTTGATTAAAACAATTATTGATTTATTCGTAGTTTGTAGTTTGTACTGCAGTGTTTATGTTTCATAATATTATTATGCATATACTGTATGTATCAAATATCTGTTGTTAATATTAATTTTGTTAAGTGTTTTTTATAGACTTCGGTGTATTATTTACTATTTACGAAATATTAATTGTTACACGAAAGTTAAAAAAAGCTTTATGGAAAAAAAATACGTATCTTACGTCATAATATCGAAATGTGTTTCGTTATTACGCGGCTTATATTATATTTCGAGCGAAAATATAAAATTATTTAGATAAAACTTAGTAAAGTGATGTTTAATACTGGAGAAATTCCTTATTACTAAAAGTGCCTGCTGCCTGTAAAACATGTTTCCATGGTTACCTACTTATAAGCGTGAGTTTACGCATATTACCGAAGTTATTGGGCTTCGTGAAAAAAAGTCGCGAATAAATTAATTTCGAAAAAATAAAAAATACGCGAAAATTTCGACGAGATTGCTTAGAAAATACGTTTCGTCGACTATGTGATTTGCCGTTATTCATTATATAACGCGATGATATTGTTTTCGTATTTTATGTAATAAAAAAAAACATATTTATAAAAGTTAAACTCGATTGAATATTCTATGTAAGTTTTTGGTAAAACTCCATTAAAATAAAACATTATTTTTTTATGGACGAGTTCTTGCCAATTATGTGTTGAACAAAGATTTTCATAATATTAGGTATTCATGATTCCATCTGTATGCAAGACGACGTATTTTTACTGTATAAAACCTTTCGAATATTCATTCACCGTTAAATGAAAGTATTTAGAAATATTAATTAAAAAAAAAAAAAAAATTGCAGAATACACGTGCCTATTCAAAAAAAAAACCCAGTCAATAAAACGTACATTTATATTATGCATATACGATATTAATTAGGTTTTTCTTTTTAAAATAATAAATCGCGTACGAGAAAATTCAAAATAATTTATCTTTTTTATTTATTACATTTTAAATTAGGATTTATATGTCTATGGTTTAAAATTAAATTTATATAAAATATTAATGGGTTTTCGGAATTTTCGGAGTACAAATATTTTACACATTCTGTGGGTTTTGTCAAATATTTGGTCGATCCATGGACTTTGTTCAGTAAAAATTTGTTTTCCAATAATTGGACGTAGAATTTTTCGTAAGACTGATTATTGCCTTAACAATAAGAGACGTTACTGCGGTTTTTATATCGAGTTTATTCTTGATGATTATGTCCGTGTGCTGGAGAAAATACGTACGCGCGTTCACGTGCATGTTTTAATATAAAATAGATAACTATGTCTGAAATGAGGGAAAAGAACAAAAGTCATAGAATATTAAAAATTACTCTATAGGAAATACTCTATTGCATCGTGTCATCCACTCGTTCATAGATAACACTACATATTCACGTGGCCTGATTAGAACGGGGTTTCACTAATACGAACTACGATCGGATTTCTTTTATCAATTGCAATTAATTATAATATACGATAATAATAATTGAATTTGTCACCAAATTTTTATAGTGCTCGTATTTAACGCGGTACAGCATTATAAAAACACACGAAATTACGATTATGTATAGTTAACGGAGTTTTCATGACTAGTTTTTTTACACGCAATTATTAATACAATTTTCGAAAATTACAATTAGTACAGTCCTTTCGACATGAAATATGCAATTCGACATTTTGGACTTTCGTAAATTTCAGTTTTAATAATTTCACAATGAATTCAAAGGGAATTCCGTCCGGGTTTAGTTTTCGGTAATTTCCTTAAAAGTTATTTAAAAACGTTCCGAGTGTATTAGAAGTAAAGTATCCAATTGGTAAAGAGGTTTTACGAAACTCTCGGAACATTTTTACATCAGTACATAGGTGTTTTCAGAAAGAGAGAGAGAGAGAGAGAAAAAGAAACCGAAAGAATTCCTTTCAAACTATAAAAGTTTTTTCGTTTTATCTTTGTGCATAAAATATATGATTTAAATTGAATTGTATTTCAAATCTGGACTACAAAGGGTATTATTATATTGTCGTTTACCATTGTATGACAAGTATTGTGATAAATTTAAACGTTATGATATTGTTGATAATTAAAAAAAAAAATATATATATATATATTTTATTTCACTTGGAAACGTAAATAATGAATTATGATATGTTTTTAGAGATAATACCATTATTTTTCGATTGATTTAAGTTGTCATTACTTTTGAGAAATTTCAATCGTATATACTTTGTGTGATTCTATGTTTATAAAAATGTTAGCTATAATTACTAAGATACATGGAATGTTAAAAAATGTCGTCGTTGCAATTTTTATATTTAAAACTCAAGAGTGCTCGAAAAATCGTTTATCTAACCTATTCATTTTATTATTATTATTATTATTATTATTATTATTAAGTCATTGAAATAAATTATCCGTGATTGTTTGAAATGCTTATAATAAAATCGATATTTTGGTACTCTCTTCAACAGATAATATTAATTATTTTATGTGGTATCTGCTAAGTTTCTCTATAGTAAAAAAATATGTAATTATATGAGTTGAAATAGGTACTTTTGTGCGTGTAGATTTATATTATATTTCCATATCCTTATAAATTTGAAAAAGGCATTCGAATATTAATCTCGTTCTTAGAGCTAATAAATAAATTATATTAAAATTACAGTTACGAAATTGGGTAAAGCGAAATACTTAAGTGTACAATAATATTGTGTCTAAAAGTTTTCACTAAGTTCGTATTGTGAGAAATAATTTAAGTAGGTATGCTTTACTAATGCTTTCCTCGTATTTGGCCAACAAGTTAGAAATCTCAAAAAAATAATTTTATATTTATTAATAATTCATAAGCAAATTAGTGTTTTAAAGTTTTCATTGAACAGTATTACTTTTATAAACAACTCATTTACACTGCATCGTAAATACTCGTAAATAAATGGAAAATAACTGTCTGGAGTTTTCGAATGAAACTGAAATGCGCGTGATATATAAATAACGTATATATATTTTTGCACTGTTAACGTTTTAAAAGAAAACAATGTATATTAAATTTAATATACATTTATAGGGCATAATATAAGATATAACTAATGTAAATTATGTATATGACAACAATTGATAACTATGAATAGCGTAAAAGTGTAAAAAAAGTTAATTAATTTACTCGGGTACTCGATGTTTTTTTTAAGCGTTCGATATTAATTTAAACTTTTTCCACTCCTGCTGAGAGAATCTATCTAACCAAGGTGCCGCGGTATTTTTTATGGACTTCATTAATTATCCATAAAAAAAAAAATCGTTTCTGAAAAAGGGACAGCCACAATATATGTTTTATTATAATAAATATAAGTTTCGTATTGTGTCAAATACAGGGAAGGTATTTTAAAGTGTACAATATTATTATAAGCCAGTTTATGTTCTCGAATGCTTATTTCATGCCTACAATAGGCAATTAATTATGATACGCGAAACGATTTTTTTCGTAAACCAATAAAATATGTTTTTCATACTCGACTATTATAAATCTAAAGTCCCATATAAAACGGATAAGTTTGTATTCGCATCGACCGTTTACATCCATTTATATAAATATTATTCGTGTCATGTCGGATTTATAGGAATATCGAAGAGAGAGAGAGAGAGATTTGCTATAATTCTGACCGCCCAAAATGTCGGCATGCAGTGTACACTGCGTGAACTTTCAACGCTTTACAACACTACGACAATTGAGTATTTTTAGAAGAACAATGTCTACAACATTGTATAGTAACGTTTAATTTTTCAATTGTAATCGATTATTATTATTATTATTATTATTGTTGTTATTTACGAATTACGGACGATCAGAATCTAAATAAACGGCTCGAATTTGAATTTTCGGTGTTGAAATGTACCATCTATCTAATCGTGTGTAATTTTTCATCGGCAACGTTGGGCTAAAAGACGTAAAATATTACGGCAATAGAGAATGATGGCATAACCATTTATTTCGTAAATTCGATTTAATACGATTGATATAATACGAAAGTTCGTTTCAAAGTCAACGAATTATTGCGGAAATTTGATAATATTGTTTTGCATCCCAATCGTTATGCCATTAAATTGATTATTATTATTATTATTATTATTATTATTTCATACATAAATAATAATTCGATATTGTATTGACGTACTTCTACACACAATATGCGTCACACGAATTTTAATACTGTGCACAAGTTACATAATATAATCCGGGAAGTTTTAGTGCGCGTTTCGGTGGACCGGCCGTTTCCGCGAGGGCCGAAACGGGCGGAATGAAATCCGGAAATATTACGCTAGAGCCAAAGGATTTATACGTTTTTATACGCGAGATTCGCTAGAACACTCTGTTATAATAATTATTATTATTATTATCATCATCAAGCTTTCAGTCGTGCTATAGGTCCCTAACGTTTCGGACTCGTAGGATACTGGTTCCGTTATACGTAATCGTATCACATACGCACACACATATCATAGAAAATAAGGGTAAATGCGTCCCTTCTGGACTTCGTGTATCCTCTCTACGCGGGGCCGGATTTAGGAATGTGGGGGCCCTGGGCCCACCTTAAAAGTATATATTATATTTCGATAACATATATTTAATATATTATTATAAGTGAATTTAATTTAATAATATATTAACATTTACCGCAAAACAATGTTTCACTAGAAATTTTGGTTTAAAAATATTTATATTAAAATACCAAAATAATAATAATATAATACTATACTTGGATGCGAAAAAATCCCGTTAAGTGGAGGCCCTCATTTTGTGGAGGCCCGGGGCCCCCCTGCCCCCCCCCTAAATCCGGCCCTGTCTCTACGGATACGGGATAATCGATGCCTATTGAATCTCTCCCCCTCCCGCCCTCGTACCATTCTCGTTTCCGCACCGCCGCCGCCGCCGCCGCGTGTTTCGCCGCGAGTCGATTGAAACCGGACGGGTTTTCATTAAATACAATAATTATTATTACATGAGATATAATAATTAGCGCGAATATCCATCGCGAAACGCTCGTCTCGCGTTTAAAACAATAACGAAACCGAAACCAGAGAATAAAAGAGAGAGAGAGAGAGAAATTTTTTTCTTAAGCTCGCGCGCGCGCTGTACGCACATGGAACGCGCGCATAGACGCTGTGCGCCTGCCACGCGCGTACCTAACGAAAACGCGGTTCGCGACGGCAAAACCATAAATCACGCGATATACAGGAATTCCGGAAGCCGCCGCCCCGCGTCTACGGTAGTGCCGTTCCCGCCGTTTCCCGTTCGTAATGAGACCCCAAAGGTTTTTAATGCGTTTGTGATTACATTCATTGCCGCCGCCGCTCGCCGCGCAACAACAAATAACCGCCAGTCCTCATTCGGCTCGTCGACCGGCTCCCGGCCAGTTTTTATTTCCTTCTCGTCCTCCTTTCCACCGTCGTCCGTGCGTGATACGCGAAAACACGCTCCCTTCCCCCGCACACAGACGTACGGGCGTACTGAGTTTCGCGCGGGAGACCGTTATTATTCGCAATTGAGTCTCTCTCTCTCTCTCTCTCTCTCTCTCTATCTTCTCACCGTCAAAATGATACGCTCGAATAAAGTACGCGTACGTGTACTGGATGACTGGTTCTGCACGGGCGTATTAAAAGTGCGACGAGAGGAGGGTGGACAATTGCCGTCCCCGCCTCCACGACCATCATCATCAGCTCGTTGACGAGTGCGGTCATTTTTGTAATGATTTCGAAAACGCAAAAAATACGAAAAATTCGAAACGCGATTGGGGGGGAAAAAAAAAAAAGAACGAGAAGTTGTTCAAAAGTAGTGTACGATATCGTCCAATGCATATATAAAATAACGATCTGTGGGCAAAATCAGCAAACGATTTTCCGCTTAATTTTGAAAACTCTACGATGGTCTACCGTCGTACGGTATACAACAATATAGTTGTCGAAAAAAAAAAAAACATTAATAAAAAACTCTTTTGTCGATGGTCTGTGGACGGTCGTCGACATTGATATAAGTAATAATTGACCGTGAAGTATTGAACTCATACACAAACATATTGTATTTTATTAAACTTAATAATATTATAAAAAAAAAATCTAATGTGTATATAATAATAATAATAATTATTATTAATTTAGAAAAGAGAATAACTCATTCGTTTTAGTGTGACCGCGCGTGTAAAATTTATATTTTTCCCGGTCTTAGAGAAGAATTTTGCCTTCCTCTCCTCCTGCCCGCGATTGAAAATGTAACTACGCCCTTCACGACCGAGTTCATTACACCGATATTTCTTTATTCCTAACATGTTGTGTTATATCGGTACACAAGAAATGCAAATATGCGTGAAAAGTAGTTCAAAACGTATTTAAAAAAAAAAAAAAAAAAAACATTAATAAACCTTAAGTACGCCAGTGTTTTACAAATGTCGCATTTAGTTTTTGCTGATTAATTCAAATGAAATATTTTACTTTTTATTTCACTTCTAAATTCTAATAATAATAATAATAATAATAATAGAAAAAAAAGAGCACATTTATGAGTGTCCTGTTATATAACGCGAATAATGATTTTCTGTTAGTCTTAACAAATCTGTCGATTTTTTTTTCTTTCGTATGTGAGGCGTATATCTAACAGTGTCCAGAAATTCGCGGAACGATATGCCGCAATAATTAAATGAACTAACACGTGGCGATTGGCTAGCCCGTTAATTAAAAATACTACACCCGTTATACCGTTCGCAACCATAGGCCGGGAGAGCTGTAAAAAGACTTATAAAACGAGAGACTTATAAAAAGTGGAAGAGTATTATGAAATATATTCGAGAAAAAGACTATCGACAAAGTCGGAAGGGGAAGCTTTGAGTGCGTATTATTATATTAATTTATTTCGCGAGGCATTATCAGTGAAAATGCAAATTCCTACTAATTGCGCGGTCTCCGACACGGTAGTTAACAATTAACCACGTTTTAAGACGCAATAGCGAAAGTGTTTGTTCAACTCTAATATTGTTAATTGGTTATTGTACTACATTACTATAATAATTGGTTACGTTATTAGTATTCTTCAAATATACGACGAATATCAATAACGGAAAAATGACATTTTTCGAGTATTTCTACGATAAGCAGAGAAATACGTTTCTTTTCCCCGTTCTCTTTTCACATTTTTATTTTTCATTCTTTTTTTTTTTTTTTTGCTGGAAATTCACGCTCGTATGTGCCATGCCCGATTACACTATATCCTCGTCAGTGTTTCTTTTCAGGCATTTCTCAGCACCCCCGGAGAGAATTTGAAGAGTAGTAAAGTATTTATCGAATATTAGAAAAATTAAATTTTAATATTCATGGCGTGTGACTTAAAATTGGCATAACATAAGAGTCGACACGATATTACGTTTATAAATTTATTTTTCGCGATGGAAATCAGTAATCGCGTAGACGATATTGTTGGGCAACGATGACGATGTATCACTGAACGCCAAAAACAATACCAGATAAATATTTTATTAGCTCGTCAAAAGTGTATCATGTCCGTAGACTGCAGTGGTATACTTACTTACTTTACCGTCTTCTAAACTAAACAACGGAGTGTGTTTTCTATTAAACGAGTTTTCAAATTATGTTCGTTTTGTTTTTGTTTTTTTTTTTTTAATTTAAAATCCGCGAAAGACGAACGAAATTACACGTCACGCGAGAAAAAGAAATATACTGGCCGATGTATGGGTATGTTTCGCGAAGTCGAAAGAAACCCGAGGAGGAATCCGTTTATTCCAAATACGACTCGGAGTAGTTGATTGTATCGATGTAATAATATGGAAACGTTGTTAAATTTCATAAACGGAATCCGAAGAAAAAAACATTTTGTTCGACCGATAATTATAAAAGAATTCTAATGGCGAATCAATAATTGCGATTTTCAAGTATTCGGCTTTCAAAGCAATAATCTTCGTATTTATCGAATGAAAATAATTGAAACTTATTGTTGACTTTTTTTTCTCTTCAGATTTCTCGATAATACGCATAAAGAGTAATAGGAAACCATTTTATTTCATCCACGTTCGCATCTCCATCACGGTTGACAAAAACTGCTTTTGAGACTTAAATTGCAAAACTACGTGCTATTGTAGTCGTTTCGTAGGGAAGGGGGGGGGTGTGTGGAAGGAATGGACGACCAACGCCTGTAGTTAGATATATTTCCAACAAACGACGAAAAAATTTATTTTTTCGTTTTTCGATAAATAACGAATGAAATGTGACGGATCCGTACATATTTTTCGATTATTATCTATTAAAAATAATCATAAACGTCACTGGATTTAACTGGAAATCGGGACGAGGCGTTTTCAATATTTTCGATTATATCGCGAAATATCGTTTTCAATTTCATTTCGCGACGCTGTTATCACTAATATAAAATTCGTCCAAATCGAACACGCCCCGTCGTCAATTATTTATTATAATGCAACGCATTTTTTTCTTTTTTTGAATAAATCAATCACTCACGTTATACGTATATACAATATAGTAACTTTTAGAATAATAATAATTGGTCGTAAGGTCATTATTACAAACGAACACGAAATGTATCCAACGGACACTGTTTTGCGAACGAGTCGGAATCGTATAAAACGGAAACGATTTATTCCTGGACAAGTATACACAAGCACACACATATGTATACGGGGTATAACACGCGGAATAAGATTTATTGATGGCGGTGAATCGGATATGCGGACAAATTTATAATGCAATTAATACTAAATAGGCAATGATGATAAGATATATTATGTGTAAGCAATTTCTATTCTTATTTGCCAGCCGTCGCGTGCGTTGTAAATGGTTATTTATGCGTGTGCGTCAGACAGCGTGTACAACACTCCTTTCAAGAGTGCTCGCGTTCGTTGCGCGTTGTCAATATATATTAAAATGGGTTTTATGTTGCTGCGTCGGACACATCTATTCGTACAATAATAAATAGACGGGGTTTACGTCCGTGTTAAAAAATCGTTTGAAATTCGGCGGTTAAAAAAAAAAAAAAAAATATATATATATATACGGATATTATAATCATTCGCTGCTTCTTTTTCTTTTTTCGCTTATTTCGCACGCGTTATAAAAAAATAATCGATTTTCCGGAAGACCGTCTTTTGAATATCGAATTTCGAATATCGAAATTAGAAAACGAAAAAAAATATGTATGTTATATAAGCTACTAACTTTAAGCGTTATAAAATGTTTGATTACGATTTGGCGGCGCACATACACATTTATACGTATATCGCTCTATACGTTTGAAATGACGATAAAGAAAATAAATTCTATCCATTCGTTCTTCAATTTTTCTTTCGTCATATTATGACTTTAACTTGTTCTCTCGTACACGCACGGACGGCGGTAAAGAATTCTATTCTTAATTTACGCGCTCGCGCGTTCATTCGGGTTTGCAACGATCTGACGGATCACATTGATTATTGATAAGTCCGTTTTGTGTGCACTCGATTTTGAAATTCTGCACTTCATCGTCTATTTTCGTTATAATAATTAATTCATGTACATATAAATTAATATTTTTTATAAGACACTTAAAGGAATGTCTACGGTTTACACTATTCCTTATTAAAATAACGAGAATTTCGCGTTTTAAACGTATTTCAACGGTTTATCGTTTACAAGTATCTTTGTCGGTGCGGGCGAAAACATCGCTTTTACGCGCGAAGGTTTTGTTTTCGACGTCCTTTTAACAATTCGGAATTATCGCTTTCAGACATCGTGCGCATATACATACATTATTGTTTTACACACGCGTGTACGTTACATCATTCGATGTGGAAGATTCGTTTAGCCGTTTTAGAAAAATATTTGAACAACCAAAATAGGCGACATTTTATAAGGACTCAATTGTTCAACGTTACGCAGGATTTTAGTAAGAAATTACTTTTACTTAATTTATGTACATATATACATTTTTTATTTTTTACATAATTAAACGTAACGTATTATAAATATATGTATTCGCATATTTCCCCCCTCAAACAGCTTGATGTTCTGCCACTGGATATTTTATAAAACGTACTTCAATATTTATGTGTATGTTTTTTTTTTAATTGCGTACAAATCCGTTTCGTAATTATAATATACGTAAAGTGTTAAGTGTGAAGAAGAAGAAAATCAACACACAACTGTGTTTCGCTTTTTTTGATCGTCCGACGAGGAGGAGAGAAAAACAAAATCGATTTGTGAATTCATCAACACTATATGCAATATCGTGATAGTCACGTTCTTGTAATATTTTTTTTTTCTTTTTTAACGAAAGTGAAAAACGACGACGGGCAGAGAAAGTACAAGGGTACGTTCCACTCCAGACGTAAAAAAAAAAAAACGAGTGGGGAGAATCCGTTCGGGCTGTTCAAAAGTCTAATTATACTGACTTACGTAATATGCAATAGTATCAATAAGGCCAGACGACCGATTTGTGATATAAAACGTATATCTACGGCAATAAAATACGTATGATTTCCACGAAAAATTTCATTCATTTGAATCGAACGATTGTCGTTTAAAAACGACACATGTTAGAATATTATTTGATTGGTATAAAACATGCGTGGGCGATAATACAGCTGCGTAATAATCGGTGTACAAAGTACTCGTTACGATTGCGTGTATGTCGGTGAAATTCACGCGAATCCGTACAATAGAATATGCCGATTTAATTCTTGTTTTTTTTTTAGAACGTGAAATTTTCAATAAGAAAACGTTACAACGCGTTAGTTTTTTTGTCGTTTTTTTTTTCTTTTTTTTTGACTCGATTTTTTCACTATTATCACGTGTCACATCGCGTTATTGTAATTAACAATCCCTCAGCGTTTTTTTTTTTTTTTTTGTCATCCGTCTTTTAAAATTAATAGCAATCAATTACTTTGGATTTATACGCTGCTGTCGCGCAGTACACATATGCGCGTTGTTGTTTTACAGGGTGTGTCCGAAAACATTTTACTCGGTACTGACACTTTGTTAAATATTCGGACACATAAACAAACACGTTGAATTTTACGTCATTAAACCGGCCGCCAAACGTTTATTACCGTCGCGCAGTTTCGAGAGCGGTAAAAAGTAAAAAGTGTATTCTCGCAAATTAACATTTTTATTCGTCTTGATTGCACGAACGAAGAGTGAACATAATAATAATAATAAAAATTAAATAAAACGTTCAGTTTAAAACAGTTTTTATCGGATACGTTAACAAAAAAAAAAAAAAAAAAACGGTTTCGACTGAAAACAAAAACCCGGTATGAAAAATGATTCACAAACGTTTGTAGCGTGCGTTTCAATAACAAGCGCAGTACACTCAAAAACGAATTCAACGAACAGTCAAATATTTGTATGATTTAAAATAAAAAAAAAAAAAATGAATCGTAAGGGTCGTCTTATTATTCATTTAAATTTAACGTTTTAAAATTACAGGCGATGGGAGATTTTTCTACTGGTCTTCGTCTATACACAATATATAATATGAACTCTCCGGTAATCATAAAACTCGTTCAACAAAAGTTGTGTAATTACGCCGCATTAGCTCGTAAACTTTTCGGAAAGAAAAATATTTTTGACAGTTATCGCATTTATTCGAAATGAAATATATATATATATATATATATAATATTTAAATTATTATGCAATTGTTGTTCGAACGTCCGATTTCGCCGGAAAAAATAACGATACAATGTGGAAAAATCGAATAATACGGTCACGAATTCGAGCAGATCGGTTTGCCAAGGGTTTTGTAATTGCTGCGAATTTTCGGAAATTCGGAGCAGGGGACTACTATTAATAATATCGTTGTATTTACGTTGGTGTTTGTACGTTTATTATTCGGCCGTCGCAGCAGTGTTCTCAAAATTTATGTTTTAATACTTGTCCGACAAGAAAAGTAATTCGTCCCGTTAAGACATTAAAAGTAAACAAAAAAAAAAAAAATCACTATCCAAACGTAATTTACGCGGAAACAACTGCGGGGCCGAGAGTATATTATTCACGTCATTCGCGGACCGAACGTCGAATTGTTGTCGCGCGGCCGCGTAAACGAGTTCGCTACGAATGTTTGGAGACGCGATTCGTGTTTTATAACGATCGCGGGAACGTTTTCGATTTTATGTTCCCCCTTTTATATACTTATATTGACATCAACGATATACGAAGACTGAGGAGAGGGCAAAGAATACGTTCGCTTTTAAAACTTTTTTATTTACTATAAAAATCGCAGTCGGAAAGTTTTCAGGACGAAACGACTGGCGCGTCGTCTGGTACACAATATGTCCCCGGGTATTTATACGATTTTATCCCGTTTTCAAGACTCACCGCGCAAAACGATCACGCGACAAGACATTAAGCCGAGTGGTTAATTTAAGGCGATTTTTCTTTTTCTTTTTTTTTTTATATTTTTATGACGATTTCTTCGGTTGAACTCGTTTATCTCGACAATGAAACGGTATCTAAACGCTTCATCACGACCGATGATCAGCGCCATAACGTATGCGACGATCGTCGGACGAGCGCTTATGCCAGCCTTTTACACGACGGTCAAAAGGGTGGAGGAGGTGCTGTGATAACGGATCATGAACACAATTGGACCGACTTTCGATATTTTAACTGATAATCGCACTGTAAACGCACACTGGTTCGCGCGCCTCTTTTGAACGGTGCTACACGGTGGTTGAATCGAAAGTAACAGTATCACGGCACGCGTACACATTTAGTGTTAATTTTTGTCAAAAACGCGATGTTAGCACCGTACACTGAACCGTCGTTTATTGATGATTTAAAACGGCGCCTAAAATGCCATTCGGGTGCGAGAAGTCGGGGACAGGCAATTTCGTTATATCCCTTCGGCGGCATACTACTGCACGACGTGTTTGGAGTCTTTTAAAAATTATTTTTGAAAACATCGCATCGAATCTTATTCGGGGGTTTTTTTTTCTACTGTTACGTCATAATATAACTGTCTAAATCTCCGATTGTTATCGTCGTTCGTGTTTTATATTTTCAAATACGAACCGATGGTTCGATTGGAAAAAAATTAGATCTGTTAAGAATTCCTCCGCGTTTCATCGAACACGAAAACCAAAGCGTTCGCACCCGCCGGTTTATTCATATTTTTACCTTTTTCCGCACATTCACGAGATTAATGATATTCTATTATTTCTTTTTTTATTCGTAAAACTTCGCCTTCAAAAACATCCTTCAACCTTCAATGCCTTTGTGCGTTTTAATTTCTCCCTCGCCACTCCCGCAACGATCTTCTAACGGTCAATGAATTATTGTGCGCTATTATTATTATTATTTTTTTTACGCGAACCCTTTTGCGCGTCTGCCGACTTCAAAAACAGACACGCTGCAGCGACGCGTGTAACGTACACGGCGTTGTCTAAATTGTTAATAGGCGAAAATTGTTATTTTTTAAAAAAAGAAAAACTCACCGAGAGTTCGCGTATTCCTTTTCGGCAACTAAAATAATTTACGTTTTAAATCGAGTGTGGAAATCGAGCGTGCGACTAGGGACAAAAAAAAAAAAATAAATAAAACACTAAAGGAATTCGACGAATCTGTATTATCGAGTTTCTGCGGTAATAATACATTTTTCGCGCGAAATAATTAAAAAAAAAAAAAAACCGCGCGAGTTCGACGCGCATTGCGCACGCGACGAAACGGTGCGCATAAACGCAGTTCAAATTAGAGTCTATAAAAACCACTTGTCCGAGATCCGAAGGGAAATAAAAACAATTTGCGCGAACGCGTTTTTATTGTTTTGCGGTGCGATAGTTCGCGTGTACACGTGCACTCGCGACACGTTAAGATGACACGTTAAGGGAACACACACGCACAAACCGATTTACCACCGACTTTATCAACGGCGCTACAACAAATGTGTTTTCGAAATGATTCGTTGAACGAAAATCGAATTATCTGACGCGAGGAGCGATTGTGTCACGTTATTTCTTTTTACCGCGCATTCGTTTGAAAATTAAAAAAAACGCCAAAGCGTTCGGGAATCGCATTCATTTCCCCCTGCGAACAACAATTAACTCAATTAACGGAACGTTGGACAAACGGCGATTTTCTCTACTGCACTGTATTATATTTCACCGTGGAATAAGACGGGAAAAGAGAAGTGATAAGAAATCGGACAATGAATAGTTATAAACACGTTTTCTTCGAACGATCGAATATGCGCTGCTGATCAGAGAAAAAAAAAACATTGTTGTCGGGTACTTCTTCTGTCACCGACAACGAATGAATTGTAATGTAACGGTCTGGTAACGTCACGCGGAGCTCTTCAATCCTCTTCTCATCCCAGCGGTCTCATGTGGTTTTTCTAGATTTTCCTGACGGAGAAACGGCCCTCGTCGTCAGATGTACGACCGAAATAAATAACGTGACTGCGCGTTATTTTCCAATTCGGTTTACGACGATAACTTTGCCAGTCTTTTTTTTCTTCTTCTTTTTTTCGTATTCAACATCCCAGACTATTCGGGCCATGTAGCACGTGTGTACGGGAGAGCGTTTAAGACGTTTCCCCCCTAAAAATACCAGCGCGCCAATGTCGTTATTACTGGTAATGTAACGCGGTCGCAAATATCGGCGTATTTAATAAGAGTTTATGCGAATTCGTTCGTGTTGTATATGCGCTCACTGCGAGTAAGTCTACACATGAAGACATTTTGATGTTTTAGCACTGTTATTTGCCCGCACGTATTATTGTTATTGCGATATCACGCAAATATTGCGCGTGCCGTAGCCGACGGCGGGTGGTACCTTTTCGCACTCGTGCGATGGCAACGCAATAATGTCCCGGAGCTCATCAGTTTCACTGCCCCGCGTCCATCCATTCCGAGATAGTGGGACAGAGGATGACGATGGTGTGGATCGAGCGCCGACGCGATTAGCTATCGCATTACGCGTAATAATATAATATGTGTATTTATTTATTTCATATATATATTTTTTTTATTTATTATCACGAGTATTAACTTATAATTCTCGATTTCTATCTTTTTGATTATTTATTTTTACATATCCTTTTGATTTTTGTTTTTAATTTTAATTCCGTAAATTCCTCTCTATTTTCACTACTTTTTTTATGTAATAATATCGTTAGGTTTACGTGTCGCGCGTACAATAAAAATGTCTTTTTGACGACGGTGTTTGTGTCACGAAACGATATTTAGATTCCGAGCGGCATTCTTTTTAAAATGACGATGGTTTTTTCTTCTTACGACTTTTCCGGCTAGCAGATCCGTACCAGTACCCATTTTCCGGTAGTAAATTTTGCAGGGTTGATGCGTTTTAGAGAGGTTATTATTCAATTCCCTCGACGGTTTTCAGACGCGGTCCAAAAAAATTAACGAAGTTTGTTTTTTTTTTTGTCAAAATTGCAAAAACCCGTTTTTTTTTTTTTAAATTCATTATTGTATATTTCTCCGTCGTTTCTAAAATAACGGTCATAGAATCTTCAAATTTACACCGAATATGTAATATTTTGCGTTATTTTTTTGTTTAAGTAACGAAATTCTGAAACACTTATCTCCGAGTTATTCACAACGCACTACGATTGTTAACGTTTTATGTAAACGTATTATCCTTACGAATAGCATTTCGTATTCAATTCATTTTCAATTTCAAAGCTTTAAATTTTTTATAGTTATTGACGAGACGAGGAAACTCGGACGAGACGTGTACCCCACTCAGCCACACTCTAAATCCGATTCTATGGTTTATGGTTTGCGTGTTGGTTTGCTGTAAAAATACGTATAGCCAGTATATATTATATTGTTATAAGGGTAATCCTTCTGCCGTATATGAGGCACTTTCAGCTGTAGCTACACTTTCATAGAGAATTTCATCCTCTCGCAAAAATAATAATAATAATAATAATAATAAAAAGTGCACCACGCCCCGTGTGTGTGTGTTTTGTTTCACGATGATCCCGAACCCCTCACACAGTAGTAAAAATAATATCGTACGAGTATAATATATGAGTGTATAAAATAATATTTTGTGCACGACGTATTCTCTAACTCCCGAGCATTCCATAAAATAATGATTTAAAATACACGGCACGGTCAATAAAACCGTATAACTATGTTTTATAATATGTGACTAGGACCGTGGTGGATACCAGTAATTTATATGTTCACCGCTATATATATATATATATACGTATAATCTGAAACGCAACGCCCAATCGTGAGATTTATCGAAAATAATATTTTAACAAACGACAGATATATTTACGTAATTTCCAATAAAAAAACTATCTGGATTTATAGTAAAAAAAAAAAAAAATCATATTACGTGAAATGGTTAAATTATATGACACAAAACTGATTTTCCAATACTACTGAAACGTATATACATATAATTTATTGGCCTTGTATAAAATCTGTAAAATTTTTAATGAAGCGTTTAATAAATATTCTTATTAGTGGTTTATTTCTACCTGTTAATTATCGATTCGTTAAAATAATTTATATTATATAGATTTTTAAACGCCAAAAACGGATTTCTCTTAATGTAATAAAATCAGAATTTTGACTACTTCGTTTGAAAACCATTAGAGAAATAAAAAAAAAAAAAATGTAACAGTTTTCATAAGACATCAATGTTTGGTGACTTTTTTTTTGTTTGTAGAAAATTTCTTATTTATATATTATACAATATATATATATAATCGATTGGAGTTTAATAATACGGATTGTTTTTTTTCAGCTAAATGCAAGAAGATGGGTTTTTTTTTTACTTTTTTACTTATTTTAGTGTATCGGTAATAATCTGCGTTTCGTGTTTCCGTTGGTGGCCACACTATTTAACCACGACATTCTTTCCAATCTTATAATTCCTAATCCGTATAATTTGTTTTCTCGTCGTTTTTTCGACATTGCAATTTAAAAACAAAATGATTTTATATTTATTTCAAATATATTAATTGATTATACGGACATAAAATTTATTTTGAGCGAAAAAAACCAACACGAAAATACTGAGTCTTTTTTCTCTTGTCTGCGTTTGATAACAAGTGCAGTTTCTAAAATTCAATCTGAATATAAAAAAAAAATATATTGAATTAGTACTATAAATAGAACATATATTATAAAAGAAAAAAAAGTCTTATTTAATATTATAATTAATAAAATAATCGCTTCTTTCACAGAGTTTAACTCAAATTAAATTTCAAACGAAATCGTTAATTTTAAACGTCGATTATACGAATTTGTCTTGCACGTTAATAATAATACGCCCTCAATCACTTGATAATAATCTTAATGTTCCACTGTAGATGAACTACTGTATCATTGTTTTCATTTTCATTGATTGTAATAATGTGAAAATATTTAAATACATATTTTAAACGTATTTAAATTTACATTAAAAACCCGTTTAATCGGTAAATCGGCACTGACAAACAAACAAACAAACAAAATATGGCCGGAACAATTTTCGTACGTAATAAAAACAGTGTATTAAATATCGAATTATAAAGCCAGATAATTTTGTGAGTTTAAGTAGCTTATTTGCGCCTTTGGTACTGAACCATTGCATATTTTTCATTATATCGATTACGCTATATTATTGCGTATGATAATAATAATAATAATAATAATAATACTATATGGACACTATTAATTCGTACGTCATCGAAAACGAATGAGGTTGGGTAATGGACAAATTATAGTTTTCAATAGGTAAATTCATAAATTTGGAACGTCTGGCGTTCGTATTATATTAATACGGGGACACGTGAAAAATATCGGAGCAAAAATTGTAAAGGGCGCAGAGAATAAGTTTATAGATCACAATCGCGTGTAGCCAGATGTTGCAATATAATCGAAGCGAGCGAGGCAATTAATCAGATGAAGGATCCGTTAAATGTTGGACGCCGATGGTCGTACGTATATTATACGATGTGATCTCACACACTGCAGGTTCTGTTTCTATGAAATATTTCGATATACGCGTTGTGTTGCCATGCCAAAGATGAAACGCATCCTTTATTTACGGTCTCCCTATCTCTGTATAGTGTATACTTAATCGTCTCGCAGCTGTTACATTTTCGTAAACGGACCGATGAGCAGCGGAATATTGACGGCAGCCGTTGTTGTTATATGTACAATGATTTTAACGCGTGTTTTTACGAATAATAATAATAATAATAATAAAAATTATAATAATAATATTATTATTATGATATCGTATAACTACGATACAGCTATAGAATACATTTCTATTATTTTATTCTTGATTTTATTCTATTTTCATCTTGAATGTTTTAGTATTGATGAGCTGCAAAAAAGATTCTTCAACAAATAATAATTCGTAAATCACGCGGTTTAAATGATGGAAATGCATTTACGTCAATATCTCGTTAAATTAATGTATGTTCTGTTTTCAATAAAAAGTGTACGACGTATAAAACACGTATTATAACAATTAATCGAAATCAAATGAAATCATAATAATCATAAATACGACGTCATTGAAAAAAGTATGATCGCACGCGTTCGTAAAAATTTATTTGACAACATTTTGAGTTAAAAAAAAAAAAAAAAAATGACGATCGTTTCAATTTTCCATTTTTTTTTTTTTTTTTTTTTTTTGTATATAAATGATTTATTATTCATAAGTGTATCGTTCAGTTCCAAATTAATTAATCCATTGCAATCGGTTCGTGCGCGTTTATTTTCGAAAACATTTTTTCGTTTATATTTATTAGATATTTATGTATGTACGGGACATTTCACAAATAAATTATAAAATTATTGTAAAAATTCGACTCTCATTAATTCTCTAGAATTCCGTATTCGCGTAAGAGGATATGTGTAAAAATCTAAATGGTCGTATGTAAGAGATGCCCGTTAGAATTCACCTAAAATCGTATTTGCGAGTTTGCTTTTCGTAATCCCATTATAATTACCGTGTTCGGATATTAATCAATAATCATTATTATCATAAACTGTAAAGTATAATATCATCCAGAATCAAGTAGGTATGTCAATCATTTACGTTATACTCCCGAACGTTTTGTATACACGGTTTTCGTATGACTTAATGAATTTAAGTTTTATTTATTTTTTTGTATTACATAAATACTAATTAATATTTAGAAAATGACTATTCATTATTTGTATTTCGAATGACAAAATTGTATTTAAAGTGTTGCATACTCGTATGGTTTATTCGAAATGAAAAAAAAAAAAGTTTATAATTTTATATAACGCGAAATGCATCTGAATTCCGTATGATACGCCTATCGTGTTATAATTCTAAACAGTATTAAAAAAAAAAAGAAGAAGAAAAAAAAACCCGTAAGTTATATTTTAAAAGGGGAAATGAACAAATTTACACAATGTACTATAACGGGCGGACAAGGCAATTCCAGTTGTACTTTTATTGTAACGAGAACGTACGTTTTTATTAGTCGCGGTGGTACCGTTGAAAATAATTAAAATTCGCGTCCCAAAACGGGCCGCGTAATAAACGCAGGGAAAAAAGTACGAGAACATTGTTTTGACATTAAAATATTGTATAATCGTTGTTAACTATGAGAATAGTAGTGTGCGGGGATAATGTCCGTACAATCAAACACTATTGTAATTAATTTAAATTTCCAATATATTTTGTTTCGTCGCGAAGCGAATTTTCGACAATTATCTCCTCGGACCACAATAAACGTATAATTCCGTTTACTTGGTAAAATGTGTTGGAGAGAATGTTAGAGGTTTTGACTTGAAAAGTCCGGCGACTAAGGAAGCTCGCGATGAAGTTGAGCATGTTTCCTTTGGTGATGATTTTGTTGAGTTTGTATAAAATTCTGGGTCTCCATGCTGTGTCGTACGCTTTGGCAATATCAAAGTTAGTAGATTTTGATATCAAGTTAGATATCAAGAACATTTTTATAATACGAATTTTTTTACGTTCTCTATAACCGCTCGTTTTACATTATACGATAACGATTTAATTCCTTTTTTCCGTATTCGTTTAGTCAATTATACGACTTTTTAATTACCTGTTAATTATTATATTGCCCATATTTATATATAACAACACCGTTTGATGACCAGTTCGGATTTTTCCTAATGGTATAAGAATTAATTAACGTTGACAAGTTTTCGTCGTCACGTTTCACAAGGTTTAATTTTCAAATGCGCAAACGCACGCGCGGTCGTTCAAAAAGTCCAAATCAATTACATATTATTATTATTATTATTATTATAACGTAAATAATATATATAAAAAAAAAATTTGATTTTCAGTAGCGGTGACGCTTTTTTTTACTGCTATCCCGTGGACAATTTTAAAATTCCATACCGTACATCGATTTCAAGTATCCGAGTCATATACATTAATACGAATTAAAATATTAATCGTGTATTGATAATATATATATAAAAAAATAACGATTCATAATACGTATCTAACGCATAACTCCGGTGAACATATTTCGCGGTTTAAAACATTATAATTTCATTTCAGGAGAAATTTCCGAATTCCAACGTTTCTTTTACCTTCATTTCAATTATTACAATAAAATGTTGAAATTCTTTTAAATAAAAACTATGAGAAATTATCCATTGTTTTTACGTTGATATCGAAACGAATAAATAATGAGAAATACGGAGAAAGCGAAAAGAGAATTCGTCATTGAGATCCTCTATATTCCTTTCCTCACAGATCACGCTTTGGTTTTGTAATAATTATACATATATCGTCGTGAGTGTGTAATTCACGCGCAGTCAGCTATTTCGCGAAGAAACCGCGTTCTTCAATTCACAATACAATATTTTATAAAGTAAGCGGGGGGGAATGATAAAAACGAAAAAAAACACAACGTCGTAATATATGCCGAGTCAAAAATAAAACCTTTTTTTTTTTTTGTTTTTTGTTTATACATAAAAGTTTTGAAAGGAATATTTTTTTTGCTATCCTAACCTTATATCCCATGAAAATATTCTTTTTCTTTTTTTTTTTTCTACACGGAAAATACCTAACTCAGACGTATAAACCGCCGTATACCAACACGCGTATAATAAATGTATTTTCTTTTTTTTATTTTATTTTGTTAACGAGTCGGCGGTATTCACTCGTATAGTGTAAAAGAAAAAGAAAAAATATTTCGCCAAGAAGTATATCGATGTGTTGCGATCTATTGCGCGATCGGTGTTTTCGGTTATAGAAACGCGAGCAGTTACGGGGTTTTCGTTTTTTTTTTTTTTTTTGACTAAAACGATTGTCCCGGGGGAGGGGGGGAATGAATTCGTCCACTTTTTTGTGTTTGCCTCGTGCGGAAACGCTCTGCACTTCGCGGATTGTCCGCGTCGTCCCACTGCCGTTTATTTTATTATTATTTCGCGCGGTATTCGATGCGATCACCCTTTATGGAATCCTTGAATTCGATGTACGAATGAGAAGCCGCGGTTCGATAAGGGATCCCCCATCGCCGGAGCGTTCGTCGACCGCTTATTTGTTCGCGCAGTTTATATTTATAAACGTTCGAATTTGTCGGCAAAGCTCTCCACCCCCGTCCCCGTCCCCGTCCCCTAACACCCTCGCCCCGTCCCCGGTCTCGTATGTATGCACAGAAAGTTCGGGCACGCGGCGGTGTACCACCGCGATCGAACCGGACGCGAAAATTTCCGGCGAAATTTGTTTTAATTACGACGCGACTTTATGACGGGTAAGGGGGGGATGTTGGTCGAAGTTTTTCCGTTCGACGGTGGCGCGTACTACAAGCGGTCGCGAAACGATCGTTATGAGCTATGAGATTTATACGATAGAAAAAAAAATCCCTCTCGTAAAAATACGGGAAAAGAATTTAAAAATTCGATGTGAAAAAAAAAAATGTTTTTTTTTTTTTGTACATCGATATCGCATCACTAATTGATAAAATGTTAATTTATTATTATTATTATTATTATAATGCCCGGTTGTGCGCACGATCAGTTTTAACCGTCACTTTTACATCACCGAACACTTGAGACTGCAGTCAATTAGAACAATCGAGATTTCTCCGTCGGTCAATTGAGTCGTTATGATTTATCGCTACATCGCGTTGTCACCGCACGCTGTGTGACGATACGTCGCTTGAAACGGACTTATAGGACTTCTAGGACTTCTCACGACTCTTTTAGTCTTTAGATAATGCGTGGGGACGTGATTTCGTCGTTTGGTTTTCGTCCCGCGGAAACGAGGGATTCAGTTGGCGTCGTGGACACGCGTCGTCGCAACGGCCGATTTTCGTTGACTTTTTGACATTCGTTTTTCGACTGTTGAGCGCAGGAAACGCCACGAAATCCCGTCGACGAGCGAATTCGATAATTTCCCGAACGCGATTATTCTCGTACGAAAACCGTGTACCGCGAGAAAATTTTGTAACACGAACAATCGGCGAATTGTAATGTTATATAGTGTTCTTTCCTTTTTTTTTTTTAAAAAAAACAAAAAAATAATCAATGTATAACATATTTTCGAATCCCTCAAACGGTCAGAAAAAAAAATCGTGTGTTATGACGTCAGTTCGGTTTGACGAACCGTTCGGCCGGGACGTCGTATAGGGGCAGGGAAAAAATTAATAACGGTTTCGCGAAAACGATTTGTGTGGGGAGGATTGTGAAACGCGAAAAAACTCGAATATTCGGATTATATTGGCGGGGGGGCGGGGAGAATTTTAACGAATTCTGCGAGTGTTCCCCGAACGCGCTTGTCCGCCGGAATAACACCGGCTGAACGCGTTTTTATACGTTCAGCGTTATGTACGGCCACACACGACATTGTTCGATTATGTAATAATAATAATAATAATAATAATAATAATAATAATAATAATAATAATAATAATAATAATAATAATAATAATAATAAAAAAAATAATAATAATAATAATAATAATAATAATAATAATAATAATAATAATAATAATAATAATAATAATAATAATAATAATAATAATAATAATAATAATAATAATAATAATAATAATAATAAAAATAATAATAATAATAATAATAATAATAATAATAATAATAATAATAATAATAATAATAATAATAATAATAATAATAATAATAATAATAATAATAATAATAATAATAATAATAATAATAATAATAATAATAATAATAATAATAATAATAATAATAATAATAATAATAATAATAATAATAATAATAATAATAATAATAATAATAATAATAATAATAATAATAATAATAATAATAATAATAATAATAATAATAATAATAATAATAATAATAATAATAATAATAATAATAATAATAATAATAATAATATTAATAATAATAATATTAATAATAATAATATTAATAATATTGTGCGCACAGAACGCGAAGGATTAAAACGAAACGCGCGCGCCGCCGACCACCACGGCACAGGGACCCGCGCGCGAGTAACGTCCCTTCCACCCGTCGTTGTTCACAATGCGGAAAACGCCGCTTGGGCCAGAGACGACCCGGGGGGACGGGGACGGGGACGGAGGGAGGGACGGAATTTTCATATTGCTTCCCCCCTCCTCCAGCCCGCCTTCCGCCGTTTTTTACACCGGGTTAGTGACGAGCGGGAGGAATATGAATTTTTCGACCAATCGCCGAGAGAAAAATAAATAGATTCCTGCGCGAGACGTAAACGCGGCCGTTCACGGTGTCCAAACCGTTTTTCTTTTCGTTTTCGTCGAGAGAAACAAGAAGAAAAAACGCAAACTGTATATAATATGTTTAATGATAATAATAATAATAATAATAATAAGAACAATCGATCGACGGAAACATTGTGGCGAAAAAATCGCTACTCAAACCGCGTTTACGTAAAACTATAAAACAGTGTAGCGGTGATTTGATTTTAAACCAAAAAGAGACGCGTCTTCCCGTACGATAATTTCGAAAATCGGAATCGATATTATTACAATCGTCCGTGACGAGAGAAAACGTACGCGCGAATAGGTGGAAGATCGGAAGGCGTCTCCATCGTCACATTAATAGTTTCCCTCTTCGTTTTCATCTTTTACATACCGTAGTGGCGTTTTTATTTTTCGCCCGATTTCTTTGTATCGAATTAAAAAAAAAATAATAATAATAATTCAATACAACAAATCCTATACGTATATCAATTTATTTATTTATTTTTCCTGATATTTTTTTGGCTCGATCATAAATCTACATATATATATATATATATATATATATATATATATATATATATATATATTATGTAAAACGTATTATATATTTATACGGGCGATATCGAATTTTAAAACAACGAGTGATGTATTTGTGATATTTTTGAATATTTCATGAATTATTATTATTATAGTGTTGGCATGTTCGGTTATGTGCGTGTTCGTCAGCTGTTCACAGTTGAAACTTTACACCACAACGTCATGCCGTTAAATATACTACGAGTATATATGCGTATGTGTTGAACGAAAATTAATTTTGCTAAACATACCAATTAGTCGATGGCAGAAGAAATATGCGTTGGATTTATATTTAAAGCACTTATACGATTAAAATTCGAATAAAAAAAAAAATAACGGGTGAAATATTAGATTTTTTTCTACGAATCCGTTGTTACATTCGGTATTTTTAAATTTTAACATGAAACATTTTTAGGTTTCCCGCGATCACCGTGTTGTACTGTGAGCCGCGGAATCGCCATTTAAAAATGCACACAACACTTATTCACTTCGTAAAAATTCCATTAATTCGACGACAGTAATATTATGACAATCGAAATGATCCGCGTATCGATTTGATTCAATAATCCAACCATTATAGGTATATATTGTCATACGCGATCTGTGTCCGCGTAATCGTATTATATTGCGTAATTTAAGCGAACCAGTTTTGTAGATATATATATAAAAAAATTGTTTTACCATAAAATTTGTTCGAATATTGAAATGATATATAAATATAAATAAGGCTCCGTAGTTTATACTGATGTCTACTAAAACGATTGGCCACAATTATCCAATCAGTACAATTATTTGGAGACTAGATAAAAATAAAATGCAAGAAACACTATTATTATTATTATTATTATTTGTATAATATTGTCGCACAAAACAGAGTGCCGTTTTCAATGAATTTGCCGCTGGCTGTCCTATTATCGTTGGAATTTAGACTTTATATCATTATCATTATAATACACAATTCGTCCGACTGAAAACCCGGCCGTATAAATATCGTTCGTTATTTATTTCTTCGCATTATTCACTACTTATATGAATACAATACGCAATTCGAATCGAAACCGATCGATCGATTTGGTCGCCATGACGAATTTCCGTAAGTTTTTCGTGTCACGTCGTGCCACTGCAGGTTTTTTTTCTTTCAAAAAGACGTTTCATATTAAAAAAGAAAAAAATACGCACCTACACATACAGGGCCGATGTCAAAGGTTTTTTTTCTTTTTCTAAGGCGAGTACAATAAGCATAATTTTCGGATGTTTTCACCAATAATATACACGCTTTAATTTTTTGTTGTTTCTACCTATTATCCAATTGTGTAAATTGTGTGTTTCTGATTTTTCATTTTACCGTAATTACAGTATCACGATTCACGAACGCACAACAAAGTAATTGTTATATTCGTAAAGTCCACGTTCAATGAGGTTTTTCTTTACAACGATTAAGAAAGGAAATTGATATAAAACCATGGCCGCGCATTAAACAAAACTATCATCCGTTGAACTATTATCGTCCGAATAAACAGAATCAGTAAATCGTCCGTTAGAGTGTATTGCGCGTTCGCAGTGAGGAGATCCACGTTCGTGAAGGTATAATAATTCCTCCCCCTCTCATCAAATTCTCACCGATCCACACCAAACCGATTCGAATACTTAACGAATTAATTGCGAATCGGTATTGAAAATATACTGTATAGTGAAAATTCCAACGCTTTATTCGATCGAGACGCATATACAAACGTCAATACCCAACCGAATTATGTACACGTGTTTTTATTTCTAAACGTTCATATTATTGTAGCAAATTTTCTTTTTATCACGAAGTGAACATAAAATTATGTAGACCACAGAGGGTGATATTTATTTATGGAAACGAAAACGATGTGCGTATTCGCAATTAATTTGTTGAAAGATTAGCGTTGGTCTGGCGCAGATCGAATAAAACGGCTACTGACTACCAAAACTCTTGAACTATTCGTCAAGAATTTGATTCGTGAAATTTCAATAACCGATTTGCAAGTAATTCGCTAAATATTATTAGCATCGGTTCGGTGTCGATTAGAGAATGCGTGGGCCGACTACTCGTCGGTTGCCGCTGTCTAACTTGAGCTATTCGATTCAACGGCTCGACGTTAAAATCGGTATTGTTTTGGCCGGCGGAATGTTCGCAAAGCTCGCAAAAAGATACTTTTTTTGTTTTCTTTCGTACACGCCGATCGAATTGATGCGTGTATAATATTTTTTTTTTATTACGCTCGTTTTTTTGTGGAGAGCAAAAGAGCAAAAGAATAAAAAAAACCGTACGCTATTCGCATTCAGCAGCAGCGGTATAAAAGCAAAATAATTGCGCGCGTTTTTGTTTTTCGATGTTCGGCCGACCGCAATGACATTGTACATCGCGATATATTACATATACTTCAAATATTTCGTTTAAATCGGATTTATATTGTCTAAATGCTCATCCGATCCGATACGTGCAAATCTGGCGCATTCGTCTTGAACACTACAGGAATGTTTTTACGAACGTTTTTAAACTCATCCGGCGAATTCCTCGAGCACCTGTCGTAATCCCATCGGAAGAATGTTTTCCGCGTTATTTCTTTATGTTTCCCCGTCGTTTGACGGCGAATTTCGGATTCTACGATGGGAATTTCGCGCACATCGCGCGAAATACATAATATAGCATCGGAAGCGCTTTCCAACGGTCTACGCTATATTCTACTGGTTTTTTTTAAGGTATTCAAGTGTTTGGAAGAAATGTTTTTCGTTTTTTTTTTTTTTGTTTTTTTCATATTGCCGATGTATAGTTTAAGGATTAATTTTTATTCCGTTTTCGAATTCACGTATATTCCGGCGCATTAATTTTTCTTATTATTAAATATTTTAAGAATTTCGAATAATAAACATTTAAAGCTTTATGAATATTTCAATAGTTCCCGTTTGTTTTCCGGCTACAGTTTACTCTCAAAACGGTTTTTTTGGATTCGTGATTCACTATGACGTCTAAAAGCGTCATCCTAGGTCAAGTCGGTTTTAGTGTACTGTTGCGTACCGTCAGTTGATTCCGGCGAGTAATAATGTGTAAGTCCGACAACAGGGAGATTTCAACAAAGCAACAAATGAACTATTAAAGTATATATATATATATATTGAATAATATTAGTATTATAAGTAAAAATTATTATGGAGTATTAAATATAAAAAAAATGGGCTACGTGTGACACACGGATTCGGTGACTCCGACCGACCGAGCCGCGTCGATGGTGACGGCAGTAGGTGAATTGCAATTCAGCATTTTAACATTGAATATAAATATAAATATAAATATATAAGAATATAAGAATATAAATATTCTTTATGACTAATTATACGAAGGGGTTATTAACAGTACCATACGCCGTATTTAATCGCGTTGAATACTGTTGTATTTATCAAAATAATCTCTCGTTAACTCGAGCTACACACCGCGGTAACGACGGTCAATGGTTAATGCAATAATGTAAATATTACACGTATTATAGACGCTTATGATTTATGTCTCTCAGTGTTGCATTTATTTCGATTAGCTTACTCACATCGTTTTGATAAGCGACAGTGGCGTTTTTATAGTTATATTAAAAATAGAAAAAAAAAAAATTATAAAAACGCGTGAACCGCTGTTATTATTCGCGTTGTTGAGAGTACGTCAGGATTAGAGTGTGAAATTATGCGAGTGTGAAAAAAATATAACGATAATAAAGACATTTGACAATTACGGATAATAACAATATTACGATGTATAAATTAATCGCTATTAAACTCAAATAATATTTAGATCCGTGAAAGTTTTAACAAATTGTAATATCGTTAATTTTTTTTTTTTTTTTTTAATGTTACAAACCTAACTCGTTAACGAACTACGCGAAAATTCTTTATTCGAAATTATAATATGTATTTTGTAATTCGCGGACCATTGGTGAAAACGAGCGATCCCCTATTTTTGGTTTCGAAACGTTTAAACGATTTCCACTGTGTGTGTGTGTACGTAATATAGACGGATCAGAGAACTCTCGTAAATCACGCATTATTATCATTCCGCGCCGATCGTCTTATACATTTATTAAAGAACACATTTAAACGGGTTGTTTTATTTAAACGTCGAAAAATCTTTATTTATTTATTTATTGTTTTTTAGTGTTTCATAACGGGATAATAATAATATAATTATTTTATCGGCGCGTTAGTGTACGCTTTTATTTATGTTTATCGGTCATGCCGTGTTGTTCGATAATAGGATTTTTCTACATCGAATAGTAATTCTCGTAAACCGTACACGCGTTATAGAGTTTGGCGAAACGTATGCGCTTAAAAGCGAAACTACGAACAAGAGTGGACTGAACCGTATTAGTTTTCCCATACCCGTTACATATTTCATAACGAAACAATACTTATGGAATATTGTTGACTAGTTACTTTCCCGCGAATCCCCGTAGATATACCCAGTCGGTTTATGCAATAAACTAATAACGCTCGTCGAAATTTTTCTAAAAAAAAAAAAAGAAAAAAAAACCGTCCAATGAGTCCATTGGATGCACTGAACACTGTCGAGAATGCTCGTACACCACATCTAACACGACGCGAGAATGATGCCGTTCGAAACGTTCGGCGATTTTAGTTCATCGTCGCATCGTCCGTTTTCATATACGTCGTTATAACATTATATTTCACGCGCAACAACTCGGCACGCAAAACGAATATGAAACTGTTCTTCTCATTTTGTGCAGCCGAATTTCGTCTAATCGTTTTATATATATATATATAGACCGTCGGCTATTATTATTATTTTTTTTTTTAACGGATACAACGTTTAAGAGCGTTTCTAAACCGCAATTGTGTAATAATGTTTAAAGACGTAAGATAAAACAACGGTACGTACCCGTGGGAACGTATTGCAGCAGTTGTCTGTACTGCGTATACGATCAAATGAGAATTCTCAAATTAGTGCTGAAATTCGCGATTAATATTTTCGAATAACGATTTCTCGTAATCCGGGTAAACATTTCTATTATAAATAATACATATATTTTTTTTATTCGTATACGAAATTTGAAAATATATCACGAATGCCTTTTGTATGTCCCCCTCATTTTTTTTTTTTTTTTTTTTTAATAAAGTTAATCGACGTTAAGATTTTATGTTGTTTACGAGAGCCTACTGTAACGGCTGTATACGTTCAAACACGTGTGATATTATAATTTTTAAATTTTTCTTAACGGGGTTTTTTGAAAACAAAAAAACTCAACTACAAAATACGTTTATTTATTATAGACCTTATAATGGCAAATTTCAATTAAAACACTGTTTTACGTTAAATGTTTCGAATTCTATAGGGTTGAATTTTGTGTCGAATCGGTTCGTCTTCAGTTGTTCAGGCGACCGGTAAAGATTTGGAAGCCCACTCTGTTGCTCCGTGTATTTACAGTCTGTCGGGGAACAGAGTACAGAAGGAGTAAATTGAATGCAACCTCCCGCAAATCAGTAGAATATTGTGAAAAGGCCTATAGTTTATTTTGTCAATGACGAAGCGATTTTCTGAAATTGATAATAATTATCAAGTCGATAACGTCCGGTGGTAACTTCTGTTAAATAATTTAATAAGTAATGATTATGTGGTTGGACCGAGTTCATTAAAGTTTAAATTCATCCTATAACGTTGGCGAGGGAAAAAGCCCGAAAACTCCACGACATAATAATAATAATAATCATGATTGGGACTAACGGCGACACACACAAAGTTTCAGCAAACCGATTTTCCGGACGAAGTTTCAGTTGTGGAGGAGGCCGGGTAAATGGATTTTTGTCGCATAAAAGACGTACAGACGAATGGTTCAAAAGCGGAATTCGAAAATTCGAATCTGTGTTGGTTGGTGTGTAAACTGTACTCTTTGTATGAGCGTAGAGATTTGTACGGTTAGAGATGTTTATCAGACGGTATCGGAAAAACGCCCCATTGAATTGCCGTGTTGAACACTCAAAGACAATATATCTCTGGTCCCGTTCGGAATTTTATACGTGGTGGTAACATATACGTAAATAATAGTTTTTACAATTTTACAGTCCACTTCGCGTGCTCTTAACACACGCTAGAAAATTATCTGAAACTCGATAATTAATTCAACACGAATAAAGTATTCATTCCACCCGGCTTTTTATGTCCCCGAGTTGATTTAGTGTAAAACGTATCGTGACTGCCGTATTAATTGTTGTGCTCTTCTTGCGAAAAGTTCACTGGACGCGCGGATCTCGTCTCTGCTCGACGTTTAATTTATATACGACTGTTACTTAACCGCGTCAAAGACGCCGAACATCCAAAAGCGCGAAATGCGCTTCCCGTTTAAGTAACGAGTTTCTGACGAGATCAACGACAGACTAAATTACCGATTGCGACCGTTTTGCGTGTTTGGTGAAATTGTTCGTTAACTTTAAATGATAGGATGGTTTTGAAAATATTTTTCGGACACGGAAACAATCGTACACATACGAATAATATTTTATTTTCTTTTACGTATATAAGATTTATATTGTTAAGAACGTATATAATTTGTTTGTTGTTAAACTCCTAATGGCGGGCGTCGCTCTTTTGTTGGGTAAACTGGCGAGAAACAGGTGACCATTACGAAAAAAGCTCTATGATTTCATAACGTTAATAACTATCATTTAAACCATAGACCAACCGGATTCACTTTTGATTGATTATACTACTAAAAAGAAAAAAAAAATCACTGTTCACTTTTAATTGTCAAAGATAACGGAATCACACTCAAGACGTTCTAGACTATGTCTCGTCAAAATCCTTGTACTCGCTGAAACGAATATGTCGGAGAACGATACGATTTTCGGTTTATTCGGCGGGGCATTTGGAAACATAAACGTTCAATGGATCAGAAGTGATGCTAGTATTTATAAAAATTATAATTACACAGAAAATGTTACAACTCAAAATAATAGGCATATTAAGAAGGACGCGTGGAAGGTACAGCAGCATTGGCCGTGATATCTTCGTCGTCGCTATTTGCAAAACTGTTAACGGACAAGGTGTCGTCGGCTGCTGTTCATATTTCAACAGTTTAAAAAATATAATTGAATTTTTTTACATCACTGTCATATAGTAGGTACTACTTTACGCTGGCGGTTTTACTCATAGAAAAAAAAATTATAACGAGTTACCGAACATTCTAAGTGGAGATTTTAATAATAATAATTTTACAAACGAGACCTTAAATACGTAACATTTCTCCGAAACGAGCTGTACTTAAATATCCATAATGATCAATCCATTTCAACAACAATACGTGGTATACGATTGTATCGATGGTTTATTTCCACGATATTAAGATGTCGAATTCGATGAAAAACTTGAGTTTCGTGTTTCAGCCACCTTTGAAACGATCGATCACAAATCGTTACCACACCAAATAACTAATATCGTGTAGAATTTTTTTTTTTGTGATTTTTATCCTGTTGTCATAATTTTTTTTTCTAATATTTCAATAAAAAAAAAAAACAAGACAATGTATAGTGTACTGTGTACACAAATTGTACGTACAAGTGGCAAAACGCATTTCGTATAACTTTTTGCGAAGTCTACTCGGGCGTAACGGAGAATATTTTAAACCGTATATTTTAAATATATTAAATCGTAATTCATTTTAACCGCGTGCCGCCATCGCCTCATCGAGCACCGCACGCGCGCGCGCGCCCGCGTGTGTGTAATGGCCGGTTAATTGAAAATCTCGAGATTTAAGAGCGCAGACGACACGAATCGGTCTCCCGAGATAACCGCCTCCCCAGTCACCGTCCCACGAGTACAATATAAAACTTCGGCAATAACTCTGCACACTTTGTATTCCCCGCGTATTATAATACGGTTTTCTTGAAAATGACGATTAATCTTTTACTTACCTCGTGTGCACGTACGTTAACATTGGGCCGCCGTTCGCGTGATGACGGCACGGAAAATTACACGAAATTCGGCGTTCGGAACGTTTTAATAACGCAACGGGGTAGGTGCACTCACTTACACAGTGCCTCTTCTTCTCTCTATACCGCGCGTTGTAATAATATTAATAACGACAGTTTGGACCACGCAGAATCCAGTAGCATAATAAATAACAATCATAACTGCCGTAATAACATACATAATACTATATATATATATATATAACGTTTGAAAACGGAAATTCGTTATGTCTGTACCACGAGCGATGTAATGTAATCTTAGAATAATAGATAATTGATTTTTATTATATAAGTCATAAATCATCGCGTACACTGCAACGGCGTATATATATATATATATAGAGTTTTGTTTTTCGTTTTAATTATTATTATTATTATTATTATTAATTGGTTTCGTGATTTATCATCTCGTATATCACAATATACGCGTGAAATATTTTTTTTTCTCTTTCGAATAACATATATATATATTGACAGAGATGAAATTTGAAAATCGTAGCGAGGGGCAGAGTGGAAACTAAATCCAAGCCCCCGGGGACGGTTGTTCATACTGGCCACCCATCACATACTTACTAGAAAAAAAGAAAAAGATGTTCTCTGTGTTTTTTTTCTATTCTTTAATAACAATTCCACTTCAAAAGTTTTTTTTTTTTTTGTTTTGAGAACAAAATAATTGTTAAAATTCTTTAAGTATATCTCCGTATTGATTTAAACGATGCATTATATATGTAAAAAAAAAAAATAAATCAAACAAAACGATCTGGTCTGAAAGAAATATTTAACACCAGGCCATTTGGAAAACTCCTATTTTCCAGACCGTTCCTGACTCCTGAGCGTTATGAAAAAAAAAAATAAAAAAATAAATACCCTATACCAATATTTATTATCGGATTTTTTTTTAACGTTCAAATCGGGGTTTTTTTTTAATGGATAAAGCCTCCGTTACGAATTTTTTTCTGAGAAATTTTTTATTAAAACTCTATTTTACTAAAAAAAAAAAAAAAAATAATAATAATAATCTTTATCCAAATATTTCGCACTTAAGTCGCGTATCCACACAATCGCACTCCACGGCTCGTTACATTTTTTTTTTTTTTTGTTCTCCGATAATAAAAAATTTAACGTGTGACTTAACGTTTGAACATTTTTTTAAGGCATTTTTTTTTTAGAGTTTTTACGTCATAAATAACGTTTTTTTTAAAGGACGTTTTTACTTAATCTCTTTCGTTAATACGCGCGCATCGTACACAGTAATGTGTAATAATTTTTCGACTCTATAATATATGCGCATATTATATAACGTATTATAATAAGACTCGTTTCAATTGCGGTGATTTTGAACGTTTATACACAATATATATATAATATTTGTTTTGGCGGGCGGCCTCGAAGGAGAGCCGAACCGTTGCGAACGGATCGGTCGGCGAATAAGAGAAGCCGAAGTGAATTTCAATAGGTCGCGCCCAGTGTTTACTTTTGCATTACAACAACGACGGACGGATTTAATTGTGTCAACAAATGAAATTCATCCCGCGACCGGTAACCGGGACAGCCGGCAGCCGTGATCAATGACCGTAAAAGCTGAGCAGGTCTACATCGCGATCGATTTTCGACTATTGCGCGTCGACGTGCGTATTCAGCGGCCGTCTGCCGGTGTCTGTCGTGGGAGGATAACAATAAAAATGAGAAGTGCCGGGAAATTTCGCTTTTTTCATAGCGCCCGGGTAAAAATGTCCGTCGAAGCGTTTTGTCTTTTGCTCCGCGGAAATAAAAGTAAACGTTTGCCGCGGCAAAATAAATCAACAAGTATCGGGTATTTTTGACGTGTCTTATGGCTGCGGCCATTCTGTAAATTTGTGCGACGCCGAGAGCGTTACCGTGACCTATAAATGAACCGGGAACTCGTCGCCGAGCATCCGGTAACGTGTCGACGAAAAGATGCCAATGACCAATAGCTATTTGATCGACTCGCTCATCCCGCGATCGCGTCGAACGAGAGGAACTCCGGACGCATATAAGCGTACATTTAAACGTACCAAAAACGAACAGCACAGCACATTGTCATTTCAGAGCCCCAATGTGGTCGATGGAACGTACGACTGTGCTACTGCCGATCACGAACGAACGCCTTGAGTTCGATTCGCTAAACACCTTCCTCTGGCGTCATCGATAATAATTATTGACGATGGTATCCTCAATAATTACGACTGCTATTTATACGTCTCACGCGCGCCGTCATCAATCGTCTGAAAATATTTGTGAAGCGGTCAATCGCGCAGCGGTGGATAGACAATTTCAACCGCATGGATCGCGAAAACCCCGCGCTCGAATCATCGTGATTATTATTCAGTTCATTCTGGAAGAGTACTCGTGTGCCACTCGCGCACGTCGTCGAGTGCGTGAAAAAAACGGACCGCGGAATGAGTAATTTGCATCGCGAACTGATTGAGGTACGACGAGACGAATATCCCCGACATGGACTATACAGTGCTTTGTTGACCGACGTCTGGTTGAAAAAAATGAAAGAGTATGCATATCGGTACGTGTATATGTCTATATAGGTACGAGGACTAAGCTATAGGTTACTTTTTGTTACGTATAAAAAATAAATGAGATATGTACAAGACGTATACATGTACCGATGTATACAGTGTAGATACTCTTACATTTTTTTCGTTCACTTTTCCTTCGAAAAAAAAATAAATTAAAATAATATTTCCCGTCCGTTTATTTTTAAAAGAAATTCATTTGATTTCCGTGTTTTATTCGTACAAAATAAACTCGATCCGTAAACCAAGGGGAACTCGTTTACACTATTGAAAATCGAATTTAAGAAGAAAAAAAAACGATTAATTAGGGACCGGACAACTCAATAAATTAGTTATGAAATATTTTTCGAATAATTTATTATTAAATCGTATTGAAAATATTACACGGGATGATTTTTTTCTTTTTTTTTATCAATCTACAATTGGTTAAAGGAAAAGGAATTTGCATATAAGGTAATACGTATAATGCGCGCAGTCCTGAATAAAAATATTTAAGCTCTACGTATTTTCAATGTAACATTCGTAATATATTCTTTCTGCGCGATTTTGTTCATTTTTATATTTTATTTATTTATATATTATATTTTTTTTTTTTTTTTATATATATATTTTTCGTTAAATAACCGATGCATTGCCTCTTTGTGTCAAAATCGATATCGTAAATAAACGGATTTATTACAACATCTTCATATTCCTCATAATATTTCCTTTGACTTCATTGTATATTCACGTATACATTTACATTAATTGGTGTATATATATATATACAAATTTAAATAAAAATGATTTTTTATTTTCGATATTCCGTTTATATGAATAATTATCAATATTTTATATGTTAGGGAGCGGCGCGATCATATCATTATTGAAATAATAGTTTGCTTCTTTTTTTTTTGTCTCATAGCTTTTAGACGCGAATCTGTTTGGACAGTGAACGCGATTGCTGTGTAGAACTTATAAACGTTTCAGATAAAAAGTGTCTTTAGATTTTTCGTATCTAAAATACACTTACGACGCGCTGCAGTACATCCCTCCACACCGTGCCGTAAATTCAAATGTTAATCCATTCGCGGGAGTTTTGAATTTTCGAAATACCTATAGAAATCCGTATATATATATTTTTTTATGTACATAAATTTGTATTCGAATGTATAGTTTTTCGTTTTAAAATATGATTGTAAGTCGGTAAAAAAGAAAAAAAAATCTGATTTGATAAATGCAAATAATTCGTATTTAATGAGATGCAAGCTGGCTAAAAAAGAAAGAAAAAAACCGAAACGACAGTTATGGCGTGTATAAATATATACGTACACGCACAATATTTGATACGTCCTCCTCTCCACCCCCGCCTGCTCTTTGAACATCGAGAAGAGCGTAAATTTTAACGCAGTTGTAAATGTTTGGTCGTGAATTTGACAAGTTTCGCGCGACGACGTTCGTGTCAACGAAAACGACCGAATTATTTTCGCCGTTGATTTAATAATATATATATATATATATATACGAGTAGGTATGTATTATAATATATATTTATATATGTATAATATATATATGTACACAAGTACACAGTATATTATAACGGGGTGAACAGTAATCCGATCGCGTGATTGTGTGTGTTTTCGATTGCCACATATACGCGTTAAAAGCTTCTCGCGGTTGTATACGAGGTCACGTACATTATACGTATATATAAATCATTGTAAAATATAGAGACACTCACGTCGTTTTGCGGGTTTGTTTGATTTTTATTACGCGATCGCCAAAAAAATGAAATCGCATTAAAATTCGTTGAAAACCGTTTTACACGGTCGTCGAATGAGTGACGTATATTTTTAGTTCGACGAGAAATAAAAAGTATTACGTAATGAAACACGGTGATTAGACGATACACATTAAAACCCGAATGAAAAACGATAAGTCATACGTGTATTTTTTTTTCCAAAAAAAAAAAAAATAATACTAATATTCGAATAATAAAATTCAACGCAATAATGTGTTCATTTTTTTTTCTTCTATCTAAATTATTATTATTATCATCATCATCATCATCATCATCATCATCAGTGAACACTGACGTCGTTAATTACCTTTATACACCTATTTTATTATTTTAATAAAATAATTTTTTTTTTTTACGATATTGCCGAACGAAATAAACGGACAAAGTTGCGATATTATATTATATTATTTAGTATAGTATATTATTATTAAATAATATACTACGTTTATAATATATTATTTATAACTTTTATTCCAAAACTCGATGCTTTAAAATATATATATATATACTCAAAGATAAACTTTCCTATGACAGCAGTGGCTTTAATAGTGAAGAAATTAATGAAACTATTCATTTAGTAATTAGTTAATACGTATTACAATATTAATCAAAATTATTTTTAATATGATAACAAAGTGTAATATTCCCGAATTGATGGGAAAAGAAAAAAAAAATGTACAAATAATAATTTCTATTAATTATGATAATTATGGTATTTATAAACTAATTTGGAGTTGTAATACATTTTATATCGAAAAGACTGGTAGAATTTTAAAATTCGATATAAAGAACAAACAATTTCAGAAATTAAATTCTTCTTTTCCGGTGAGCTTTGTTTATTCTTTTTCTACATCTGCATTTTGTTTTAATAGGTTCTCAAACAATTCTTCTTTGTTATTATTCTTCGATGTAGACATTTCATTAGCGAAGGGAGTCGACTCAGTTTTCGCCCCCCTTGAACATCATGACATATAATCTTATTGTACGTCTTAATCACCATCGCTCTGAACATGGCACTCAAACATTTTGCCCGATCCGTTTACTACTGGATTCCGATTGAAAAGTTAAAAATAATACAGAAAGATTCAATGCACACGTCGGAACGTCGGACCGCATGTACAGACATGTTCGTTATACGGTTTTCGAAATTTGAATTTTTTTTTAAATCGGCGTCCAAACTGTTAAAAAATGCTTCGTCTTTAAAAAAAAAAAAAAAATGATAAAAATCCGACGTGTGAAAGTTTTTTGTCTTCCGAAGTACGTTTTTGTACGCATCGTACTTAATGAGTTGTATTTCCGTAAACGTATGACTAAACTAAGTTAAACCTGGTACAGACAGTGGCGTAGCCAGGTGGGTTTCGGGTGTTTAAATGGGGGTCCCCATTGCTTTTTTTACGTTTTTACTGAAGTGGGTCCCCTTCTTAGTTAAAAAAAAAAAAAAAACGCGAGTAAATTTTTAACTCCACTTATTTTCTGTTTTTTTTCTTTCTTTCAAATAACCGTTTAATTTAAAGAGTAGAAAAAAAACAATTGATTTACTCGCCCAGACTCGATTATATATTATCGTTGTTTGTTGCCGTACTGGTATATATGTACCAAAACTAATATTGCCGTTGTTTCGCTAAATATCTACATCACATTTCTCTTTAATCTCGCGATAGAAAATGTATATAAATATATATTCACGCGAAGGCCACATGTACGCATGCAGAATATTGTTCGGCAAGCTTACGGGAATATAAAGTCTCATTCCGAGTGCCCACACCGCGCGGACTTCGAGGCGATCTCGAGACGTCTAACAGAGAAAGCGTACATTGAAGACGGAACGATTTACCACGAATATCGTCTTATACGTCATCATCGCTGCACACACTCGAAAACGTTTATCATCGGCTGATATTCAACGGAAATGATGTTTGACGGGAAACGAAAATCTGGGTATTATTTGATCGGAATTTTAATGTTGAAAGTTCGTGCGGGGAGGGGGCATGGTCTTTATAAACGCGATAGCCACTCTGATCGCGCGGAATCGTAAATTCAATTAATTATGAAAATATTAATATTAAATTAACTAATATATACGAATTAGTTCGTTTGTTTTAAATTCCCGATCTCATTGACGAATACACGATGTTAGATTAATCGCGTCCCACTATTTGGGACGCGTCCGTCACGAGCAGTTCTTCACTCCAAAACGATTATTTTGGAGACTCGGCAACCTACATATTATTCGCCAATAATATTTCACGGAGAGACGAAGAGAAATGTAAAAAAAAAAATATTTCTTTCAAGAAAAATGTTTAGTCGGTTCCCCTCTCTTCCCTCCACCCAACAATTTGGATTATTGAATCGTTATATTATTTTCGTTTTTCTTTCAGCTGCTGCCGCGAGTCTCAGCGTGCCGTCTAATAATAATAATAATAATAATTGATAATCAATCTCTCAACTCGCTCGTTTAAAATATTATGAAAATGTCGTCGTGCAAACGCGTTTTCTATAACACGAGAATAACGCAAACAGTGGTCTACCATTGTACGAAAAACGTATTTTCGTATTAGAGAACGAACACACACACACACACGTACGCATTCCGACAGGCGTATGATTTAAATTCTCAGTGTATACGAGCGTTGTGTAATGAAAGTTAATACAGTGCACGGAAGACAGACAGTGTTTTGGCGAAATTATAAGCGAATACCGTATATCGTACAGAGAGAGAGAGAGAAGTCTCTTTGCAAATTTACAATGTTCGTACACACATATTTATGACACGCGTATTATATTATAATATGTCAATAGAAGTGTGGCGTCGTTTCATTATTATTATTATTATTATTTTAATTTAATATTTATTAATATTTATATTTTCAAAATAGGTACAAATAATATACGAAGGTATATTGCGTTTCGTTTACACGGACTTTATAAGTACTTGTAAGTCGGTTTAATTGGTGTATTTGGAGATCGCGCGGAGACGCGCTGTATATATATAGAATCGATTTTTTTTTTTTTGACTATATTTTTGTTTAAATCGTACTCGTTTAATATAATCGTAATTTTTTTTTAATCGTCTTTTTAGTTTTTCGCATTAAAGCGTATAATTAAAATACTAGTTTTTTTTTTAAGTATCTCTTACAGCGTTGGAAATGGTACGTAATTAAATTTGAAAAAGTATATATATATATATTATGTATACATCACTGATTGCGCAGCTAAAATGAAATAATCCCATCTCGTTTGTGTCTTAAAAATCGCGCATTGTAATTTATCGTATTATCTCGGAGAGTTTATTATTTTTTTTTTTTTTTTTTGGAATTTTTCGATGTTCGCAATAAATAATAATCGTAACGCTTGTGACCACGGAGTTTAACGGTCTGACGTAAGTGTCTGAACCGCGCGTGTATCTGAACGAAATCAATACTTCGTCGAAATATTCCCTATGTCGTCGAGTTATTAGAATCATAAAACTTATTTTATTGAAAAACATACTTCGATAAAAGTTATAATACGATTACGGTAAAGGTATAACCGTCAAACCACTGAAAACCATAATTATTATTCTAATCGAAAATGTGATATATAGTTTAGAAGGAGTAACGAATACACAATATATACAGGTATTGTTATGATGTACGTAAATTATATTTCGTAGTTGAAATCGATTCTTTTTTTTTTTTTCCACTAAAGTTTCATCTTATACGGATTGAAAAAAAATTAATGTGTTATTCGTTTTCTATTCGCCGGTTTTAGTTTGTGTGGGAAACATTTATTTAACAAAGTCGAGAAATCCGTGTATTAAAAAAAAAAAAAAAAAAAAAAAAACGAATAATTTTTCATTTTGAAAGCAGAGAGGAAGGAGATCGGAAGTCCAAACGACAAATAAATACAGTGACGCCGATCGTTTAATAGTTGAATATTTCCCATAAGAATATATTCGTTAAGTAATTTGAATAGTAAAAATAATACGAAAATGTCAAGTATGGACGAGGGATTGTGTGATCGGGGGATCAAAAACTGTTTGAAAACACGTGTAATTTGACGAGTATTAAAATCGCTTTTTACGCACGCACTGGGAAATTGGAAAAAAATGTTAACCGTTTTTTCGAACCCCTTACACTCGCGACTCGGTGAAAAATTCAAAACTAACCTAACCCGAGTGAGAATTATAATTGAAAGCATTTCTACAACGACGATATTTCAAATGTCGATTTTTTCAATTTCTAGAGCTACGCTTCTTATCGTACGCAGTGTTTATACGCGCGTGCGTTTGAGTGTCGAGTTGTAATATTATTGTTCTCAGTTTGCGTTCTGAAATGTTAAATACGTATGTATAACTGACATTGGTGTTTCTCTCAGCGGGGACGCTTTTCGGTTTGACGACGGAGAGGTGTTGAGGAGCGACGGCGAACTCGTTTTGAACGGTGATGGTGTTTTTGCATTAAGGCTCTGCATGATCCGATCTAAAAATATAAACAGTGAAACACAATCCGTTCGTAAAACACAGAGGTCCTCGGATTCTTCGGGAAGAATTGACACAGAACTTTCAAATAATGAGATGTCGACAATCAGCTACAAGGACGACGATCGGATTTGTAATTTCCGTTTACGCCTGGTCCAGAGCCAAGGTTCTGGACAATACGACGGTTTTAGTTTAAAAAAAAAAAGAAAAAGAAAAGAGAAACGACTCGACACCGGGGAAAGGAAGAGACTTACGCTTTTGTCTCATTAACATTGAACGTAACGTCAAGAAACGTCATTTTTTTTTTTTAAATTACTGAACACCCCATTTTTTTCATCTGCTATTTCAACTTTTTTTTTTTTTTTAAAGTAATTTTACAATTCAATACTTTGTTAAATTTGTTTTAATAATAATATAAAAAATTTTTTTTCGAGTATTCCATACTTTTTGATATTTAAAGTCGATAACTTTTTTTTCTTTTTTATGTTGGCTATTTGTTTTATATAATTTTGATATTTCTCCTAGTGTGTGTGTGTGTGTGGTTCGATTTAAAAATAAATATATTGTAAAGTGTAAAACACACAAGAAATTAAATTCATTGTATTCGTAATACCCTAAAAATCTTCTTTTGATAATCAAGTACTCAGAATATATACGTAAATATCGTCGACGCACAAGAATAGCGACACAAATCGAAAATTGTAATTTTCAAAATTATTATGGAAAAAGTTATAGGAAACTACCCATATTTTAATGGACGCAAGAACGTCAAATTTTGATAATTTCAAAACCAACTACAATATAGGCTAATATAGCTATCATCGTATATTTCTTCCCTTATCGCACCGTTAGTTATTGTTATCATGAAGGCGACTCAGTTCCCCTACAGTTGTCTCCTGACAGTTTCGATGCATCAACATCATTAATTTTCGTCTAAAGCGACTCAAATCGAAATGTGCCGCAAATTTTATTGAAAACAATTTGCGATAATAACACCGGTGGGAAAAAAAATATTGTGTACCACAACTTTATGTCATGGCAATAAACCAGATTTCAATACGACGTGGTGTGGACGACAATGCGCTACATTTGTTGGACTAAATCCACGTAATAATGTTTTATATTGCTCCATGGCCGAATGTGTTTTAATATTTTTAGTGTGTGTTATAAAAATTAATTAACTCACCAGTACCATAAAACGACTGTGAATCTCGCGTATTATATATTATTATAATCTTATGAAAGATAACGTTTAATTAAAAAAAAAAAATGAAACTTTTAATCGATCGTCGTAGTTTGGAAATAATTCGGATTATCGGGAATGTTTTTTTATAAATATTTCTGTTTCTGTTTGAATTATGAATACACACTCATATCGCTATTCAAAATTCGTAAGAAGTCATCGAATTAGTTTGCAAATAATAAGCTATTTGCTTTAAATTTAATGATAATTATTAAATTCAACCTGTAATTAAATATATTACATTTTACATTTACACTATTAAAAAATAGAAAATTGTCCTTTTTTTTTTAATTTTACTATTTGCTATGTTCGAATTCCAGTCGATCGATAATTTACTTTATGACCACTTTTACTATACTCGAAAAAAGTGCTTACCGAAGAAAAACAACATTATTTGCTTAACCCGATACATTCTTCATCATTTCGGGGTCGGCGTATTTTAAATAAATCAAATTCAAAATGTACACTTTATTGTTTTTCGAAATTTTCATGTTTATTTTTACGGTAAAATATTTCATTTTAACTCGTTGAAACAGTAGTGTGCAACATTAGAATTTAACGATTTTATTGGAAAAATTGTGATCCGATGTATACGCCTTTGTACTTCCCGATCGATAAAGGGTTTGGTCTTGCACTACGACTACTATAATATTAAGTTCAAAACCGAAAATGCGAAATAAAAGAATATCTTTCATGTTCCATTGAAATGTAAAACAAACGCGATTTGAGTTTGAAAATACGAGGAAACAAAAGTAATTGAAATATTTACAGGCTAGACTGTATTGTGTATAGGATAAAGGAATTTAGGAACGAAATATTACACTACGTATTTTTATTCATAGACCGAAAAAATAAACGTGCAAAATTAAATATTAAATTCAATGTAAATCGCAGTCCGGGAAAAATGAAAAAACGTCTCACAAAGAACAAAAACATCGCTGAAATATTTAATATACAAAATAATTTTTATCATTAAAAATATTTCGACAATTTCTTTCGCAGACCACTCCGTTGGAATCATTCAAATGTAATACTAGAAGGACATGGAATGATAAAAATCGTAGGTACTTAATATCACTTATATTATACATATATATAATATACTCACATATTTTGTAAATCGTACATTTTTCGACTAAAAACTCGAAATATTAAGGTATTTTCTTAATTGTTTCTTTTTTTGTAAAATATGAATATTTCAATTTTAACTACATTAATAAATGTTTATTTGATGGATCGTATTAAATACCGGGGTTGCGACTACACGTCGAGTGGATACACAAAACAACAGAGCTTGAAAATATATGATTGGGCCTAAAGTGTCGCTGACAATGCAATTGTTTAATGTCTATACTGCTGTAGTACATTTGTGCGCTATCGTCAAATGCTATGATTTCTTCTGGGGATTCGTTTGATTTTAAAAATCAGCACGTGTCTAAATTTCCATAGAAAATACGTCGCTTATAACAATTATTTATAATTAAAATTACGGATAACCGTTTAAAAATGATAATATGCGGAAAATGTGGTAAGGGACGAGCGTATAAAAATATTGAAATTATACAAAATAAATATTGAATAAAACGTGAAAACGATATCGTAAAAACAATATAACGAAAATTATTTATATTTCCCGAGTCACAGCCGGCTGACTCGCGATAAAAAAAAAGAAAAAAAGATCATCCCGAACGTACACACACGCATACTATTCAATATATCTAATATTCTTTAAACGTAGAAAAATTGAATGGTCTGATGGAATTCAATGGCCTCGACGAATGTCTTAAAATATCTCATGCGTATGTGAATTATAATGTTTTACGGCACTCCAATGAATTACGATTAGGAGAAATCTGCGAAAAAAATCGTTGTACAATTTCAAATACGTTCGCGTCGAAATTTGAAATTCTCGGTAAAAAACATTTGAACTGAAATTGCTAAAATTAAGTCAATCCACTCGGAGCATTTGAAATTTTCAAAGTCTTCGATAATTTATTCTTTTGATATTTATGTAATAACACAATATCGGAACACTATCTCTGCGGCGTAATTGTACGAAATAATAAATCCTGACCTTTGAAAAATATCCGCTTTTATTATACTCTTCCGAATATTATTTATATTTTTTTTTAACGATACGTTTTTTGTAACAATAAAAATAGTAAATTAAAAAAAAAAAAAAAAAAAACGTATACATATTTTACTATAACTCGGCTATTGCGGTATTGAATAATACATTTTTCTTCCGAGGCAAAGTATTATATTATTTTGTTTGTTCACATTTACGTCGTAAAAGCTACTGTAGTTTTTTTTTTTGAAATGTTTACCGGGGTATTTTTTTGTATTTTATGATTGAAAAATAAAATACCCTTCACTTTTTAATATTATATAAAATAATGTTTTAGATTTATGGCCGTATTAAAACCATACGCATCTTCATGCATATCTAAAATACATCCTTTATATGTATATATATAGGTCCGTCCTATCCTTTTATATCGTCATAAGATCTTTTGAGGTCAAAATAAAATACGTCAATAATAATGTGATCCAGTTGAACCTAAAGTGTTTTTGCAGTAACGTTGTATAAGACATTTAACGAAAAACCGCCCGTATACGGCTGAACGAGTTCTATAATATTATATAAGTATACGCGTTAATAATTCGTTTTTGAAATTCGGTCAGATGCACGTCTCGACGAGTGTTAAAGTTTTAGAACGAGAGAATTTTTCGCTCGTTTTCGAGAATCAATATCGTATTCAATCGCGGTTAGGGTTAAAAAAATGATTGTATACATATACGTTTTTTGATCCAATCGATTGATTGAAACGCGCGTTATTTAAAAGTCGTTTCAGAAACACGCCGAAGACAACTCTTTAGTATTGACCGGGGGGAATTCGTTTGAAACGTTTTACTGCAGTCGATTATTATTTTTGGATAATCCCTATAAACGTATTTGTAAGCACGTTTAATTTTATATACGACGCGTTAATGACGAATGGACCGACAAATCTGTGATATGCACAAGGCTTCGGGGGGCATTAACGAGTTATAATATTCGATTCTGAGGAATTCGTTCGTCGCTTAATAGCTGGTGAATTGATTTCAAGCGTTGGATTATTGTTATTTTCGTACCGATTGTAATATTGTCGTTTGAGAGTTCTCATTGTCCAAGGGTATATTTAAACGCGGTAACACATCAACGCAATGGCACCGTAATACAACGAATAGAGACAAACGATGTTTCGTACGGTAAATAATACGTTCTCGAATTATCGACATTGGCGTACCTAAATCAAAAAACGGATTTGAAAACTCGCGCCGATTTTTTTAACGAGTCGAAATAATAATAAAAAAAAACTTTTCGCTTTATTTTGTGAATTTTCACTGGAGTTTCGAGTTTGATAACGGCACGATACAACAGTTATATTGTTATATGTGTCGTTCGTTGCGTCAACATACACGTGATTAATCATGTTGGCAGTGTATAATATTTGAAATGCGCATCGGTAATATAATTGGCGGTTATATTATGACGAGTACGTTAAACTATTGCGGAACGTTCAGCGGATTGAGGTTTGCGCACCACTCGGCGGTCACTTACGCGGCTACCGATATTGACATTATCCGATGTTCTGCAATTCGTATACGCATAATATCCTGAGCCCGAGCATTTCGGAACGTTATTGGAAATTTCCGGTTGTGCTTCAATCATGAAGTTGTATTGTTCCGAATTGTTACTGTCACGGATGATGGTCCTTGCGATCCGCTAATTTCGTTAGTTTCGCCACTCGTCGACGTGCGCCGAGGATTCGTCTTTTCAATATACCGGCCCGTTGCAATGTGGGACTGCCATCGTCGTAGGGATTCATCGTCGCGGAAAACGCCCGACGCGAGAAAAGCACGCCTTTTACACTAGATATCCCGTCCATTTTTCTTTTTTTTTTTAAATTTTTCTCAATTATTCATTTCTGATACGTTTTTAAAATGAGTTTTCCGCTCGTTTAGCGTACGTTTCTTTTACACACACACACTCTCTCTCTCTCTCTCTCTCTCTGCGGACGGATATTTCGGAACAGATATTTTACGGTGACAAATATTGAGGCGGCGGAGGACGGCGCAAGGAAGTCGATAAAACACTGCACGCGGAACCGGACCGTCGTGGTTTGTAGTAACAAACGAAATGCGGTCGTCGGTGAACGACGGACGGGGACTTCGCGGTGACCGCCTCCAGCCGGATTCACTGCTATTTCGAGGGATGGGTATTGTACAAACAGGGACAGGGCCCCATATCCGTCCCGTTCTATTCCGGTCTTCGTAAACGTACTTCCTGCCGTATAACAAATACGCGTTGGTCGGCCCCGAAAACGAACGCTCGTAACTTGTGAACGGAACATCATACGACGGGTCGCAGTACGCGTGTCGAACCGTAGCCGAAAATCATCGAAACACGCCAATAGTTTTCTATCGGACACATCTCTACGCGCGTGTATATTACGCCTTTAAATGACAACGTGCAGCGATTGAATTTTCAGCGGCCGAACGTGCGGCCGATATCCACAGTGCACTGCTGCGTTGAAACTGTTGATTCGGGGACCTGTTACGGTGAATGAAATGTCGAAATGACGAGAGACCGACTCGCACGACCGATGCGAACCACAGAAATGTTCTGAATCAGTACGTAATGTGAGCGAAGGACTCGGTTCGCCGATTTTTCCATTCCTTTCCCAGTTCAAGGAGGTATCAAAATCGTTTTACCGCCGACATTCGAGGAAAGACCGTGGAATTCCTACGGGGGGGTGGGCAGAGAAAGCGAAACGATCGGTACGGAGATTAACGTCGAAAAGTCAAACGTTTTTAAAGTGAATTCATGCTTTTTCCCCTATAATGTCTCGTCGGGCTTACATACAAACCGAGTGAACGTTTCATTTTCGTCCGACCCATAAATTATTACATTATAATAATAATAAATTCCGAAACGAGTTTAGTGCGAACGCCGTGTGTGTGTGTGTGTGTTTAGCAAGAGTCGGCTGATAGAAATCCGTATTATAATAATATGCACTTCGAGCGGGCCGGTGTGTCGTCGTTATATACAGATTTTATAATAAACGTTGTTGTAGACGGGGCGAGGGGAACGTAAAAGGCGCGAGACGGCCATTCTAATCGTGTGAGTGTGTTCGGGAGGGAATCGTAGTTGAATGTACTCTAACGATAGCAATATAACGACCGCAGAGACACGAGTGTCGTCGACGAACACCGCGCAGCGGCGGCTGATGTTATATCGTTGTATACAACGCGAATGCGGAACGTAGGGAATGAAATTTGAAATTAAAATTTTAATAACAATTCGAGAAAGACGCGCTTGGTGGAGTTTTGTTCGCGCCGGTTTTTTCACGGTGTACGACACGAGTAGTAGAGTACGTCGTGTCTGAGCACACGAATATTCCGTCGTCGCCAACACACCTTTGAATCGATGCAACTCAAATGTCGCGTATATCGCTGTAAAAAAAAAAAAATACATTACGCGCGTGGGACGTACTTTTTTTATTCGCCAACGACGCTTGATTCGCGTGCACCGTGGAACGCGTTTTTCTATTCCGAACCCGCGTGTTTACGATATTATTATCCGTTTACGTAGTGTAAAATGCGTTTGAAAATCGTTTTCGGTTAGGTCGACGATGCCGTACAAAAAAAATCTATCACGATTTTAGAATTTTTTTATTTATTTTTTTTTCTTAAATAATTCAGTAGACGATGTTTTTTTTTTTTTTGACAACCTCGACGATACGATTTTCTAGATCACGCGATAAAATATAATGACCGTATTTGAATGTTTCGGTAGAATTGAAATTCGAAAAGCTGTTCTCGTCGCGATAATATTTACTCCGTCGATAGCTTCTCTAACGGCTCCATGCGCAACGCGCTTATTGTCCCGATATCACGAAGGAAGTCCACCTATAAACAATATTTTATCTTAAACGACTATATATCCGCTTAACGACCGCTAGTGATCGTCAGTCGTGTCATCCGACTTGACCATCAGCACATTATTATACGAGGGGGGTTTTTCTTTTTATGTCCTCTTTAAACCTCGAGATTTAGCGCAAGATACAAATCATTTCGATAGTCTCGCAGTGTCGCGTAGTACCAATGGGCAAAATGACCGATCTAAAATGCAACGTTGATTCGACGACCTCTTTACGATGTCGACTGAAAATCGTTAAATTAAATGTACGTTTTACAATAATAATAATAATAATAATAATAATAAAAAAAAGTTTAGAAATTATTATTTCAAGTAAACGACGTTAATGAAATGTAAACACCAATATCAGACGCGTTCCTTAACTTTTTTTGTCTTCGAGCGCATAAATATTATTAAGCGTAATTTAATACTTAACGAATGTTTGCAAATAATTAACTCGTATAGTAAAATAAATATTTATCATTTAAAAACCGGGTTACCGATTTCTCCGTCAACAAGAAATAAACACTATAACACAAATAATATTTATAAAATTACTCGTTAATTTATAACCGTTTTGTGTATATAACTTGGAGAAATGAGACATCTTTATCATTATAATGTAATTTTGTTTTTTCCGCTATAATAAGTACTGCGATAGATATTGTTTCTACCAAAAAAAAAAAAAAAAAATTTAATATTAACATAAGAATTAAAAAAAATGGTGTAAAATGCGATATTTATTTTACGATTATCTAATGAAATTGGATTTTATCCAATTGACTTTGAATGCGCTAATTCTGTCGTTCTCTATTTTCAGAAGGTCGCCCGGCCATTGACAAAAGACAACATCAGGTAAGTCGATTGTTTTTTTTTCCTGATCTCTGATCGAAATGAGATCAACGTAGATCGACAAGTCTAAATGTCTGACATATAAATAATAATCCAGACTCTGGATACGAAACAAGATAATGAACAGCAGTACGCAAAAAAAAAAGTGAAAAGAAAAACTATATATATTTTTTATTTTGTGAATTCGAGACGATTGAGGCCAGATGCGGATTTAGAGTGAGCGCTAAAGCTAAAGTATTATTAAAAAAAAAAAAATAGCGCGTATAATAATTTTTAAACGGATTTAGTCGCCATACGCGTAATACGTAGAGTAAAAAAAAAAAAAAAAAAACACTCGGTTTTTGCTGAATATTTATTGTTATTATCGTTGTGATCGTGCACGTTTTGTGTTTTAACGAACTATACATTTTTATCAACAGAAGTCGAGCACTGTATTTCTTTTTGAAATCATTTCCCATCCGACCGACTCCCCGCGCGCGCGGTACATGAAATATCGAGAAATACGGAGAAATTTAATACGCGGAGTGCGAGAAAAAAATCACACGCGATTATAAAACACATGCACGTATATTGTAATTTCGTAGAAATATTTTACCGGAAAATAAGTTTAAAAAAAAAAAAACGAAAAAAGGTAAATATTTTTTTAATTGGGAAAATATTATAATGGCTTTATGCTACACAAGCGGTGAGTGTCGGCGTGCGAAAGTCATCGTGCGTACTCTCGCGTTTTTACCTTTCCCGCTGATTTCTGCGATCGTTTCGCGAACTGTTCGACAGCTAAATTACACCGCCGTAATAAAATACTCTATTATCATTTAAATGTCGCGGTCGTAATAACGTCGGTGGCTTTTTTTTTCTTTTTCTAAACACTCAAACCACACGGAAACAAACAACAAACGAATGCGCGCCACCATTCGGTCTCGATTCTCTGCCGCAATAATAATATACACGAAAACGGACGAAAAGTAATAACGCCGTAATAGGTTTTCTCCGTTTGTTTGGCTTTTTTTCGTTTTCTTAAGCCCCGTGATGTTTCATTCGGTCCGGATCGTTCCTCCTCTAAAATGTCTCCAATAATAATTTCAAACCTTTTGCAATCGTTTCGCGTTTGTGCGGCGGATGCCTTTCAAGCCTTCTTTCCCACCCACCCTGCAAACGTATAAAGGTCGTGTTCATACGTCCCGTTCACTTCAAACGAGACGGTTTTTTCTCTCTGTTTTCCTTTAGAGAGAGAGAGAGGAAACAAAACTCTGGTCCCGTTTGTTTTATTTGCTCTTTCGTTATCAGGAGTATTATTACGACTACTATAGTTATATTACACCTCGATGATAATCGCAATTATTTAACGATAACTTTTATATAAAATAACGATAAATGAAAACGAGACAGAAACCGATCAATAAATCAAATAATAACAACGACACTGGAGTGTGTAAATGCTGTGGAAACTGAAATGCAGTTAGGCCTGAAGGCCCGAGCCATCGATAAATATTCAATTGCGGCCCTAATAATAAAAATATAGTTAGAATTTAATATATTTAAAAATATATTAAAACCGTTTGGACAAAAGGAATACGCAATATGTTGTGGAGTGAGAATCTGTAGTTTATTCACAACAGTGCCGAACGGTCCAATAATAACAATAAACGAGTGAAATCACATTATTCGGTCCTATGTAATTTTTTTTAAGAGACAAACTCTTCCTTGTTTCCAGTTGCATAGGTTTTTATTTTCGAAATAGCGAAATAATTCGAAATATAATTCCAGACTGAGTGTGGACGAATGGGAAAAATCAAAATACCGTAGTAGAAAAAAAAAAATAAATAGTAAAACGTATCGATAAAAGTCGATGTTTTTAAACGCCACGAATTCTTTGGAGAAATTATAAATGGAAAAAAAACCGAGCGCTAATGGCTGCCGAGAAAAATAACGGAAATGTAAATTATAATTAATCACATTACGAAAACTCATAAAATGCATGTGGAAAAAAAAATTACCCGAGTACACGCAAAAGGTTTCCCGACATTTTCAAATTATTAAAAATTCGTAAACATTTCAGACATTCAATTTGATGTTTATAAATAGGCGAATTTTCACGCTACTTTGTGCGGTGATTGTTTACAATCTATCACGTTTATGCGGTCTATCCCAATGACACGATCAATTGCTGGATTACGAAAATCTTTATTATTCACTTCGTTTTGTGTATTATTAGTATTATCACTACGTATAGTTTTTTTTTCTCGGGATTTTATTGCAAATAAAAAAAAAAAAAAAATAGTAATTTGAACTTTTATTCGAATTGCATTCGTTATTACGTTATTTTTAATTCTCTCGTACATTATTAATACTAATAATAATAATAATACTAATACACAGGTATTATTGTAATAATTATGATAGTTACGTTACACGACGAAGTAATACTACAAATGATTATTATTATTATTATTATTATTTATAACTGCGTAAAACTTATTCGAGAATAACAGGGAACAATAATTTTTTTTTCATACAATTCATTTCGTTTATCGTTTTTCTTTGAAATTTAATTAATTATATATTATATATAAGAATTTCGTTTATTATTACTTGTTTCATCTATTGTTCGCGATACTTCTTTTTTTGTTATTTTTACGCAATATTGTTTTTTTTTATATATATATATATATAAATATAATTGATATTACAAAACGCGTCTTTTTATAGAAGAATTCCCTCGTGATTCCGCGAATCGATGTGTTTGAATATACCACCATTTTCCGAGAAGTGTGTGTATATATATATAACACATTGTGTTTTGATCTTCTTTGTGCTGATTTTTCACGGTATATATCATAATAATATGTGCTTTTTGGTACATGCATATATACACTCTGGTACCCGTTGCTTAATGGCCCTGAAGTTTTTGACGATATGGCTTGAAAAACGCTTTGAACCAACCAGATCTCGTCGATTTCTCATCTAATAATAATAATAATAATAATACGTTATAACGGGCACACCTTATGATATTATACATATGTATATTATGTATATGTTAGAATATGTATATTATACCGTCTTAAGACAAAATTAAAAAAAAAAATTGAACTTTACGTTGTATATACGATAATTAAATAAACATTTTTTTTACTTAAATATTTATATAAAAAATTACACATATTGTCCAAAAAACTAAAATCGATTTTTTTTTAAGTTTAAATCACCGCTTATGTATTTTTACTTGATAGAAACATACAGTAGAAAATAGTGTAATTTATATCGTAAAACTTGCAATATTTAACTCCATTATTCGAATAGAAAAAAATTGTTTTAACCGAATTATATTCATTCAAAAGGCGCACGATTCACTAATAACTGATATTTTCCGGCACATCAGTTGCAAAGTGGTTCAAAATGAAATTACAAAAAAAAAAAAAAAATACAAATACGAGTTTTTTATAATTCAGATGAGATTGTTAATAACTGATTTGACTAATTGATTTTACGATGGGATGATGGCTGTAGCTGTAAATATATATATGTTGTTATTTAAATTATATATATACGCGTAGACTTTATTTGTAAATAATTAATTTTGAAAAAAAAAAAGAATCTTTAGTGGTTTTTTTTTTTCACTTGTTTCGATATTGGATTTAACTCGTTTAAATTCTTTTTTCCGTTCATTCCATTATCATTTTATATGCGACGTATATCGTGTACATGTTATTTAATTCATTACAAATGCAGTGTACACCTTAATATTTGCAAACGTTGATTATTTAATGGTATGCGTACCAAATGTTTTAAAACAATTTATTAATATTCAAACGTGAATTTTGAATAAATTACGTATAAGTGTTAAAATTTATAATTTTTTTTTCTAAAAAAAAAAAAAAAAGGAAAATGGAGAAAAAAACATCAACTGGAAATATTAAAATAATTTTTAATTCGTAATCAGTGTTTTGGATTCTTTTTCTTTCACCCGACACGATTTATATGAACTTCATTTTGTAGCACTCGGGATGACGAAATCCATAACGAATTGGTTCTGACGGTAAATCGAAAACTATCTATAAGGACTCGATTGCTCGTGCAAATAGATAAATACAAACGATAACCACAATAGAACCCATATTCCCGTATAAAATATATTATTTTATAGCGTCACCGGTTAGCCGTTGGGTTATACGTATCGATTATTATACGCGCGCGGACGAAGTAGGAGGTATATTATATAATTTATATATTATATAATTTATATATTTTATATTTATACAATATATATATTTATATTGTGTACTCGAACTGAACGTACATATTTTATTTATATAATGTCCGGAAAACGTTGTGGCCCCTCTTCCTATCCCCCCACATTGCTGAAATCATTACAATATTGAACCGATAGCGTTATTTTCACGTCACTATTGTACAAGAAGTACTTTTTATAATTATAATTTTTGACCATCGTATTTCTTTATTATCGATATATCCGTATAATGATGTTTAATAATCGGGCGCGAATTTCCGTTGCGCTCGTCCACAGTACTCGTATACAACGGCACCTATAGCCAATGGATCTTATAAATCAGCAGACGAACAAAAGCGTATTTCGAGCGTAAACACACGGGGAGGGGGGGGGAAAATGCTGTGCACCATACCTACCGTGTCCAAAGTGGAATTCGTTTAATGATAATTCAAAAAATGTTAATATAACGTTTTCACTTCGGTGTCCAAATCACTTTCGAAGTTTAATATATTGATAGTGACGCAATTTTGAAAATCTCTCTCGAGCCGCGCTCATCCGGAGCCAATTATTTTGTCCGCCGGCAAAAATCACATTTTACAGGATGCTGAACTCAACACGGGTACGGTAAAAGCAACCTGCCAATCATATTATAATACAAATCTGGTCACGAGTCCCCTTACACGATAACTCGTTTGTTTGAATACAGATCGGGTGAAACTGCAAAGTTCCTCCTCCCCAAATTTCGTAATTCATCAAAAACCTAAACGCTAACTAAACGCATCTCCTAAACCATCACCACCTAATTGCGCCTAGTTTATTATCAGAGATTACTTACAAGACGCCTGCGCACGTTTTATTATTTTCGAGTGTCGTCTGGATAAATATAGTATATGTCATCGGCGTATGACGACGTGCAATCACGTTTCTCGGATAAAAATTCAGCTGGCGTACTGCAAGCAGAAACGAAATCCGTACGCGAACATTTTTTTTTTCTTTTTATTATTTTCAACGTTATTTATACGACAGTTTTCCAGATTGTGTACGACGCTATTTCCCACGCGTAACAGTAAAAAAAAAAAAAAAATCGACGGAACGTGTCATTACGTCTCCAAGCCTTAACACGTCGGGCGAAAAAACAAAATAATGAAATCACTTTTTATTTTAATACAATAGCAGTCCTAGTAATAGCGGCGTTACTGGCAAAATAGTAATTCCCCCCCCTTTTTTTTCTCCTTAAAAAAATGTTTAGTTTTGATGAAAAAATGTACGGTTAAATGACCACTCAAAAAAAAAAAAATAAATAAAAGCACACTTTAAAAATTGAATAATTTCAATATCATAGTTAAAACGCATATTCTATATTATTTTTATTCGTATTTATGAACTCTGCAATTACAAAAGTGTTGTCGTCAATGTTTGATGCAAACATTCTTGAGACGTGACGACGCGGAACGTAATTAGTTTTTGATGAAGTTCAATTTGCCAAAACTTCTTTCGCGAGTAAAACTGTTTTGAACGGTTAAAAAAAATTCTTAATATACCACTGCCATATTTGGGGATGTGCACGTGTTGTAAAATAGAGAAAAAAAAATGCGTAAGTATAATTTTGCAATCGACCATTTATTTCGACCAACATGGATTCGTTCCCGGGCGTTCTACTACTACTTGTGCAGTTGACTTTACCTCATTCATTTTTGAAGCGTTTAACTTAAAACGACAGGTTGACGTGATTTATACAGACTTCCCTAAAGTTTTTGATTCAATCAACCATGGTTCATTAATTTATATTTTGAATCGGTTAGGTGTCGGTGAACCATTTTTATCCTGGGTGAATTCCTATTTGAGTGATCGTAAGCAGTTTATTGATCTTTTCGGCAAAACTCCTACTCGTTTTAATACTACATCTGGGGTTCCAACCTAGGTAGTTGGACCACTGAGGGCCTCTCTTATTCGACATTTTTATTAATACCACGTATTCCGTAATTTCGTCGGGTCGTTTTTTGCTTTTCGTCGACGATGTTTTATGCTATATCGGACTCATGATGACTGCATAGTCGTCCAGAATATTTTGTAACAATTTGTTTTTTGGTGCAATACTGTTGGTTTATCTCTCAACATAGGTAAATGCAAAGTCATGTCCTTCTTCCGCACTCGTTCGAAGATCAATTTCGATTACACGCTTAACGGAATACCTCTAGCGTGTGTTAACCGAGTTAAGGATTTGGGGATAATTTTTGTTCCTTCTCTTGATTTTAGGCCCCATATAGATTACACGGTTAGTAAAGCGTTATGTGCCCTTGGTTTTATTTTAGGAGACACTCGTGTAACTTCGACTCTCCTGAATGTCTCTCTTTACTATATATGTACCAATTTAGTTCGTTCAGTATTTGAATACGGTGTAGCGATTTGGTCTCCATACACCTAACCTAACCATACACTTAACCTAACCGACGAATTAATCGGGTTCAAAATCGGTTTTTAAGTTTTGCTGCTAACAAACTAAATATTTCACATCCAACCCATAATTATAGTATTATAAGCAATATTTTTTTTAAAATTGATTCTTTGCACAATAGACGAAATGAACTCGGGATCAGATTTATTTGGAATCTGTTTAATGGTAATGTAGACGGTCCGCGTTTGCTCAGAGCAGCTCAACATTCGTGTTTCAAATAGCACCAGATTCCAAGGCACATTTTACTTGTCACATTTTTGGTGTAATTTTGTGCGAAATGCGCCTCTTATAAGGACGATGCGTGATGCTGCTAATTCGTCGCTCACTTTCATTTGATTGTATTTGTTCCCTATTATTATTCCCTTTTAAATAACTCACCATTGTGCATTATCTTATTAATGGTTTGTTTCTCATACACCATGTTATTACGCGTCGAAAAATCCGATTGGCGTTCATGTTATTAAATAAATAAAACAATTTTGCACCTTTTACTCACTCCATGCTTTGGCCGAGCCGTGAGTTAAGAACTCGCAGTTCTCTTTTTATTATTTATTTATTCATTTTTGTTTGTCTTTTTGTACTCGTTGGCCGTCCGCGACGGATTACACATTCAATTCGTACGATTGTGTTACGGTTATTTGCATTGTAACTGCCGTTCCACCACCGCACAATCCGGTGAACCGTAGTCGACCTCCGTCTTAAAATGAGTATTATTATTATTATTATTATTATTATTATTATTACATATTATTATTATTATTATTACATATTATTATTATTTGTTTTCGGGGTTATTAGCCTTTTGCCATTAATCGCGCGGTAAATACCACTCGATACCAGTGCGCGGAACTCCGACAACGGAATACTGTTACCGAATTGATTCGAATCCGCTATTATATATATATATATTATTACTTTTAATACGATCAATGGTTTAAAAACGTCGAGTATACGACATAATATTATTTTTTTTATATATATAAAAATCCACATTTAGAATGAATTAAGCGTAATAAATTTGAAAATAATATTAATAACGCGTCGTAGTTGTTTTGCAGTTTTAATTTTCACAGTGTGCACGACGCAATGTCTTTGTTGGTTTTTTTTTTAAATTCCTTTTTTATTTTCTATGCGTTTTCATTGTAATATTCATAAATTTCTTTGCGTTTCTTTTTTTTTTTTTTTTTGGTTCGTTTTTATTGTTTACGTTGTCCTTGTTGTATTTTTCTTTTTCGCTTAATACCTCTGTGGATGACTTTTCGTTGAATCCGGTAGTGAACAAAGGAGAAATTTAATTCACACGTACAATTTCGTTGTTCGCGAATATTAATAATTTATAGTTTATTACTTTTTCGCGTGTGAGATTTTTTTTTTTTTAATTTCTATTTATTACACGCGCGTTGTTTTTATCCTATTATTAATACTTTAATTTTTCGTTTTCTCGAACGCTTTTTTCATTCCGTCCTGATAATTATGGACAACGAGTCGTCTAGCGTTCTCCCGGACTTGCTACGCATTCCGACGGATACTTTTTTTTTCCCGATATTTCAATCACATTTTAAAAATAGTACCGAAATAAATAATAATTCGTTACTCAAAACACGTAAAAAATGATGCAATCGTTTCGAAAAACGATATGAGTAACAATAACAGCAATGTCCCCCCCCCGACGTAGAGTCCATCACGTCATTGTGATAATACAGTGTAATTTTCGTTATGATTTTCCCCCGCGGTATCAGATGATATAGACACGGAGTCAATGGAATGACGCGAAACACTCATAGAAGCGAGTTATTATTGATTTTAAAACCCGATTTGTTCGAAACGATTTTTTTTGTGTTTTGTCATTAACCAAAAAAAAAATGTATACGAGGCGATTCTTTGGCCGACCAAACGACGCGCGGAAACCGGTGAAAGTTTTCTCTCGCGTTCACCAGCAGCGTATTTGTGGCGGTCCCGTCCGCAGTCATGTCCCCGTTCGAATAATAATAATAATAATAATAATAATAATAATAATAATAATAATAATAAATAATAATATTCGTTTAATTATTGTCGCTGAAAAGTGCGCGGCTCGGGGCGGGCGCGTTACGAATATTATTAATTATTGTTGTTGTCGGGCCGACGTTTGTTGGCGGTGCGAAACCCGGAATTCGCGGCGATCGAACGCGCGCACACACCGCCGACGACGTTGTCGTCTCGCAGGGGAGGAGGACGAAAAACGACGGGTGTTTTTTTTTTTTAAAAAACAAAAAAGAAAAAACCGTTTTGCGTCCGCCGCGCGAAACTCGGTTATTAATGCGAAACGTCGTTAATTAATCGCGCATTTTTCCCGTTCGTCGGCTAAAGTCGGCGCGGCGAAACAGGAGAGGGGAATTTACGAAAAAAAGGACCTTTAATTAAAAAAATAATAAGAATAAGAAGAATGAAAATCTCGCTTATCATTCGTTAATTATATCGATTGAAAAGCTACGAAAATATATTGGACGAGATCTAGAGATGATCGTTGACGACGATTATTTTACCCGAAAAGTCTACGAGAAGAAGCGCTCCGATCTCTAGATTCGGGCCCGGTCATGCTAATCGCATTGTACGTTTATGCTTTACAGTTTTTCGGATTTTCTCAAAAACTATCAAAAAAAAAAAAAAAACAACATTATTTCTTCGTAGTTTCGAGAGTAACATGTTATATGTGACTTAATATTATGTCGGAGAAATTTTTTTTTTAATTTTCTGGTTATTTTTATATGGCAGTTATTCTAGGGTATTTAATTCGTAAAAGACGTAATTTTTGGTTTCGAAATCGAATACGTGTACGGGGGGAAGGGAGAATCCGCGTAGTATTATTTACCGAAGGGAGGACGCGTTGAGGATTCGGTAGAAATCAGTTAAATAATATTACAATAACGTCGTAACAGCTCGACGCTTTTCATTCGTTCGCTTTTTTACGCGTATTATGCAAACACAATTTTCTCCAAGCGTTTTCGTTATTTGAGAACAACTCGTTTGGAGGCCGCCGTCGACGTACGCATTTCCGTGTATAACGACGTCGTCGGACAATATTCGTTCAGTTCAACTCGGTTGCAAACAGTAATTTTCGAATAATATATAAACGTACCGTTTATAACTCGTATATCGAGTTTTAAACGTTTTAAAAACCTCAACAACAGTTTAAATGCAGTCGCTACGACTGTAATGCCGAAAAACTTTGGGGGGGGGCAAAGACGTTATTAAAATACGAACGTTGGGAAACGGGACGATATCGCATTAGGAATATCGCTAAGATGCAGAATCCGTGTACAGGACGGGGAAATCTGATTACGAGATGGTTTTGAAAATAATATAATATAATCCGTTTGAAAATAGCGTTAACCATGTCACCGGAATTAGTGCCGTTCACGGAAATACCGTTATTGGGGTAAATACTTTTGTTTTTATGTTCTACTCCGAAGTGGTGGCGATGATATGGAGTGCAGAGAGCACGGCGAGAGATGTTGTAAGCTTTTCGAGAATATACCGAAATGTTTTTCAGACACATGGAATAATATTCTTGTATAACGAATCGTACTTACTGGAAATTGAATACAGATGCGCGGCGCCTGTAAACCTGTAACCTGTTAGGTATTATAGTAATCGCCCAATTGCTTTTCGGCATACGACTGTGAACAATTTTCTAAAATAGCGAAAAAACCTACTTTGAAAAACGCATTAAAAATGATGAATAAATCAATAACTTCTTCGAAATCGGCGTCGAATTTCAAACAACATTACATTGTATAGAAACGCATTTAATTAATCTAATACAGATATTGCAATAAATGAGTAGGCATATTGAAATACGTGTCTCTCTGATATAGTATATTCAACAATAATATCAACTGGTCATAATACGGCTGTCCGTTAGATGGTCAATGTCGATTGCCTGTGTACTAATATCTGGTTATCGGAATTCGTAACCATTTTCAAACTATATACGCTAGTGTGGTCGATGCCTATCAAGTATCGTTTGAAAGAGATTTAATGATATTGATGAATAAATACTATCCGAGATAGAAATATCATTACGCATATTTCAATATAATTCATTTCACAGTTGGGGCTTTTTTTTTTTTAACAAATTTCTTTTATTTCATTCATATTAGTTATTATAATATCATTGTTTTACATGAAAAAAAAAGAAACAGCTCTAATCGAAAACGTCCTCCTTTTTCGAAATCGATAAAAATTAAATCACTGGACCAATTCTTACGAAATCGGAATGCGACCAACAGGAGGTAATACTCTTCAAATCGGTCTGGTAATTTTGGAATGATCGGTTGTTATACATAAAAAAAAAAAATGGTCACGAGTCGAATTGAGAAACTCTTCTTCCTTTTTCGAAGTCGGGAAAAATAAAAATATAGTAAAATTTTAACTGTTAACAAAATTGTTTAAACCGTGAAATTTATTATTATTATTATTATTATTATTATTATTTGATTTTGTAATTCGAGAAACAATAATATTCACACTTCGATTACATCATCTATAATATAAAGAAAATGGATATCATAATATGCTTATATATTAACAAATATTTATATGAATTACAACAAATTTCACAATGGACTCAATGGTGTTTTATATTATAATTTTATAGACGTCGTTAGTGCATAGGTATAACAATGATTGCTCATACAATATTACGTATTGCTTACAAATATTGTAAATAACATTTTATTAAAATATAAAGGAATACATTGAACAAGGAAATATTTTATTGTTAATTCTGTCGTATACGTACTTGTATATTTCCAGTATTTTTTTTCAACGATAGAGCATTAATATTATGGTTAAATCACATATGTTTAGCTCGGTAAATAAGTATTTTTACGCATTTTCTAACTATAAATCAACTTCATCTTTTTTTATTACGTACAAAACTATTATTACATATATTTATCGAGCTAAACGGATAGCATTCTACTATTATACTAATGCTATATCGTTAAAAAATATCGGAAACTACAAAGCGTCACGTTGTGAATGATTTTTTCTTCTCCGGTTTTTCGTTGATAATTGCCTATTGTATGATCTCATAATTCCTATAGTTTTTCGACAACTTGTAGTCGCTCTTATCCTTTTGATCCAATGCGTATAAATTATTGCTGTTTTTTGCAATCCAACGTAATTCGTCAATCAGCCTGTTTTTATCTAATTTTCTGTCGGCTTTCATTATGCTATCTATCTGTAATTCATATTGTTAAATACACGCATGTATGAATATCATATTATAAATATATAGATTATAATAATAGTAATTAACAAATAAACGAATTCCCACCGTTGAAATGTTTTATTTTCTTGTTAATCGTAAGTGTATATTATATAAATTGATTACGAGTAACTTATAATATTATCGGAATAATAAATTAACGTTAAACGTTATGCCAAAGTAAATTAGTTTTTGTGTTTGACATTACAAAAATATTCGAAATTTTCAAAAAATAATTTCACGTCTAACGTGATTTTTTTTCTTAGGTAAAACGCCAAACTTAATTCTAACTTATATTTATACACAACCACTTTCTTCTGTATTAAATAGTTCAATTATATACCGATGTTGTGGCTCAAAATTATTTAGGCGTATTCAAACTTCAAGCCCCATTTTACACTTATAGGAATTCTTTAAACACGCATCTTTCTGTATAGTGTTCCCCTTGTACCTAAATAAATGATATGAGTTAAATATCTCAAGTCGCAATACACTATTTAAATTTTATAAATTAAAACCTACATTTCCAACGTGATTTTTGTTACAAAAAATAACTTACACGAGGTAAGTACCATACGAGTATTATCAAAAATTTGTGGAAAATATTAAATGAAAAACAGCAACATTGGTTTATAATAAATATGTATTTTCTACTATTACTCTTTATTAGTACTTCTGATGTACTACCTATGACGTTTACCAGCGCATAAACACATCAAGATAATAATATTCGCAACAAAAAAAAAAAAGGCCGATGCGATTTATTTCGGTTTGGAAGTGAAATCATAATTACGGTGTTATACGAGCTTTGGAAAATTTAAAAAATAAAAACATAATAAGTAAGTAAATAAATGAGTAAAAAACATAATAAATATAAAATAAATTTGCACGTGAAATATAATTAATGATAGAGCCGACTATTAAAGTATTATATTACTTGAAATGAACGCGCAGTATTTTTGACGTATTTAAGATGTTCAGTTTATAATAAAATTAATGAATACCCCAGTAAGGGTGTGCGATGAAATATATGCTTTTTATTTTTACACACGTTAAATTGTTAATTAATAATAATAATTATATACATATATATACAATGTGTGTGTGTCATAATAAAATTACATTTATTACAATATTATAACAGTTGTGTCGCGTTTTCTTTTTTTTAATGATCCATTAAGCAGTAAAAATTTCGCCTTAAATGTTCATTAGTCGTAACGAATTAATAATATCAATATACGCGCGTATAATAAATATTTAAAAATATACATTTTCTGTATAAAATTTTTTCATATATTTATTTTAGTTCTCAAACGTATCTCTATATAACATTCTTTTGATTAATGACATCGTCGAATGGATTTTTGCACTGTATAATATTATAATAAATATAGCCAATAATAGAAAGTATCGTATACGGTACGATATATAATAATACTATTATTTTCTTGTCGTCGAATTAAGTAAACGATTAATATCAATCATTATAATGGTATAAAAAATAGAAGAAAAAAAATTTGAATTCGGAATTTCTTTTTTATATATATGTATAATAGATCTTAAAAACACTTGTTCCAGAAACTGAGAAAATTACGTTATAATCTTATGTAATTCTTATACAAATCTCGGGTAAATTGAACTTTACGTAAAACCGTATGTTATTATAAAGGAAAATTATTATTTTTACTGCAATATGACATACAAATCCACAAAAACCTGTAGACGCAAACGAACAAAACAAGATGAGTTCTTAATTAGATGATTTTGTCGAGAATGCGTAACATTTTTTTTTTATTTTCCAGTATTTATTTAAGACATTTAAGAGCTTTATAATAGAACATTTTATTAAACGGGTTATTTCGTACAATATTCGAATGGATATTAAATTACTATTGCGTAATTTTTTTTGCTTATTTTTTTCATATCGATTTAAACGTATAACTATTTATGAATAAATTTTAATTTTAGATACAAAAAGGTTTTAATGCCGTGCAATTAAATCGATATACTTAATTATATACATATATATATATATATATATATATATATATATATATATAAAACACAGTGTAAAATTGTCCAAATACACTGTATTTGCATAATGTTCATAATTAAAAACAAATATTTGAAATCGAATAATAATAATAATAATTTGTGTTCATAACAAATTTCAACAAAAACACTTGTCGTGTGACGTTTATTTATTATTTGGAAAAATTATAATGCGAGAAAAATCGTCCGAACGTTTATAATTATTTCCGTATTTCGTGTCTTACGAAAATCGATTGAAAATTTTACCTATTCGTTTATATTATACTAACGAGCACAATTTTACTTTCTACTTTTGGTATGTTTTTCTTACAAAAAAAAAAAGAGTAGTTCCTAATTTGTTTTGTTTTTGTTTATGAACGTACGCGAGCTCTGCAAATGAAAAAAAAAATTATAATTTTAATTACAACTATGCGTGTTTAATAACAATAATAATAATAATAATAATAATAATAATAATAATAATAATAATAATAATAATAATAATAATAATGGTAATAATAGGCGTAGAATATTAATTGTCAGATTTTTTTTTTATTTATTCTTTGATTAATTATTTTTAACGCGTGAGAACTGCAAATGACTGTAAATGTGTAAGTGATCAGTACAAGACGCGGTGGCGGGCCCTCAGAAAAATCACACAGAATTTCGTTGTATAAGAAAAAATTATATTTTAGAAAATAATGCTCGAACGATACGACAGAGTAAAATTACTACTTGTGGTCAAGACTTAATCAATTAGAAATTCTTGATAATATTAATGATAAATAAAATATGGTAGTTAAATCATATCAGTTATTATACGTACACATACGTATCTCAGTATTATTGTCATCGGTTTTAAATGTACGTGTTCGATTATTTGGAGTAAAAACATTCAAAAATTATTATTATTATTGTTTGATCACACACAAATAAACATACATTATATACATGGTCGTATTGAGGATTTAGACACCTACGGGCAACAAAAACTCTACGCCCCGTTAAAAATATATCAGTCTTTGAATTGTATTTTATTTATATATTTCTATTAAAATCCTACGCGTGCGCTTAAAAAAATATTTAAAAAAGAAAATAATAATTTTTATTATTTTGCAATTTCTTTTACCCTTGAATGCTTATAGATACACAAATGCTGTCACTATTGTATCTCTGTGTTATCACGCAAACTTTGAATGATTGGCTTTTACGTTGCATGGGAGTACCGATGTGTTCAGCTTTTCTGATAAAACTAAGAATTCTTGCGAATTGAGGAAAATCACTTGAAGTTAGTAAATAATAGTTTGTGAGAACATATTATACAAGAACATTATTAAAACTCATGAAGACATAATGTTGTTATTTGTTTTTCTTTCTACACAAAGAAAAGAAACACAGGAAATTATGTAGAAGAGAAAAATGCCGCCCGAAAAACCCTCGTAAATGTATATAAAATGTGTATGGCATTCTACGATTTTTCGATATTTTTTTTTTATTTATTTTATTTAAATACGCGTTCTTTTAACATCCGAAATATGGCTGCGCGTTCGAGTTTTACAAAACATAATTTTACAACACGATAATGTAAAAAACTAGACCGCTGCGACTGGAACCAACGTGAACACATGGCCCTATCGGAAAAAAATAATAATAATAATAATTCGTGAGCGGATAAATCGATGGTCGTAATGCGTTCAAATAGCGTTATAACGTTTGTATAATCTACGAACCGTCAGTCCGAGTACGGGACTGTTTGCGTACTTAATTATTATTGTTATAAGCTCGACGCGTAGAGGAGAAAAAAAATATAATAAAAACACACCGACGGATGATTTATCGACTGGATGATGATAACGCTTCTTTCTTTTTTTTTTTATATTTCCGATCGGATGTCGTTTTTTCGACTCGGTAGATTATAACGTAAAAAAAAAAAGAAAAAATATAGATACAAATGCGAATGATTAACAACTACCTATACGTAGGACGTTGACGTATTTTGCTTCTTCATTTTTTTTTTTTTTTTTTTATTTCCCATCTCGTTTACTCGTTTACGACTGAGTTAAAACGATTCTCTTGTCCGTCCGTTGTCCACAACGTTATAATAATTTTGTTTTTTCCCGTTCGGACGACAAAAACAAAATAAATAAATAAATAAACGATATAATTCATACGCAGAGCGTATTAATTATTCACGATGGAATACGCGGGGAGCTGCCGTTGATTTCGGTGGTCGCAGTGTAGTTTTGTGTTTACCGGCCGGCGAGGGGGAAAATGACGTACAAAAATCCCGTGCGTTTCACGCGATATATATTTTTTTTATCCTCGCGAATAATATACACGCTAATTATTATTATTATTATTATTATTATTATTATTATTATTATTATTAGTATTATTATTATTATTATTATGTGCACTGGCCGGGCAATGTGCGTGCGCGAGTTGTTCGCAGCTAATGCGTGACGAGACGATAGTTGGTGGTTTACTGTTCATTCTAGTTTTACACACGAGTTGTTATAACAATTCAGTAGTGTACAAAATACATCCGGAGCCCTATTTTTCGATTTTTCCGCGCATTTTACGTCAAAAAAAAAAAAAAAAAAATGAACTTATTATTGGCGGTACGCGCGGGTTAATGATTGAATTACTTATAGTTAATAAAAAATATGGACACCGGTTAAGTGGACGTCTCACACCGCGATCATTTCCAGGCGGTTCGGAAATAAAATAAAAATCATATTAGAATTGAAAAATATTTAAATAGATCTTAAGAGTGATTAAAAAAGAAAAAAAATAGTCTTGTAAAATAACGAGGAAAAATAAATACTGGGGGGGGGGACACTTATAAAAAGGAATGCGTTTCTAGGGAAAATAATATGTGAGAATTCGGAAAAACGTCATGTATAAACACTTTCCACGAGAAAATAAAATATTACGATAATTGTATTGTAAATAACGGACCTTTCTCGCTAATTCTTCGGATACGTCTTGTTTGCCATTAGCGCTCACGAGTTTGGTCAGGAGATAGACGGTATCCTTGGTGGCACCGTCTCTCTTGAAATCCGCGATTAACTTGCTGAACACCGGTAAATTCGCGTTGTTCACTTCATCCTTGGCTATATCGTCGGGATACCGTATCAAGTTGGTCAGCACGTAGAAAATCAACTCTTTGACGGTCTTTTTTTCCTGGTCGTCGAAGTTTTGCAGCGACCGGCCGTACAGGAACATCAACTCTCCCGGTATTCTCGCGTTCTTGCCCAATAACCGGCTCGACGTTCCCAGAATGTTGGATACCGGCTCGAACGCTTTGTCGACTACTCTTTCTATCGGTGTTATTGAACTCAAAACGATGCCTACTGCATGCGTGGTGTATTGAGAAGCGTCCAATACCTTTGACGGTATCCTGCAAACGTACGAAAACGATTTCATAATTCTAACGGTATAAACATTTTTTTTAAAAAAAAAAAAAAAAAAATAATAATAATAACAATATGCCCCATCTTCCTGCGTTGTCATTTAATTACGTCGAACTGAACCGGACCGATTGTTGTTTTAATAAAATAATTTAGCGGACTGGACCGAACTGAATTTTCTATTCGACCAAACCGGACTGTTATGGGTTATATAGTAAAAACCAAATTAGATTTCCCGTTTTTTTTTTTTTTTGTCTTTTTTTTATATCGGACTATAATATAATGATCTAAAACATGAATTCATTTGATACATGATATTTTTTTATAAGGTTTTTTTTTAAATTTTAAAATCTTAGTTCGATTGACATAATATACTATAAAATTGCCTTTTACAGCTTATAGTATGATAATACAGTGTGAAATAGACAGAAATTTATACCGTTCAGTGCACGAATTTCATGAAAATAAATTCGTCAAACTTATATTTTTTCTTTTTATTTCTTTTATTTATTGTTACAGTGTAATATTTTTATATTAAAAAAGAAAAAATATACACGAACTTGAACAACGCATATCTCAGTTTAACAATACTATAGACATTCATTATTTTTCTACAAATACCTTGTAAATCGTAAATACTATTAAATAAATACGATATTATATTAAAAATATAGATTGTTTATTTTTAAATTATATTAAGCTCCTTTTATCATTCTGAAATAATAGAATTGGATAATTACTTCTAGAAAACTAATTATTAAGTTGTTGGTCTCTCTTGGAAAAACGTGGAAGTTTGTAGTTACGCGATGCGTCAGAAATGTTAGCGAAAAATTATACCGTAATAAATTTTAAATTAAAGTTTTTGTACATTGTCGTTATTCACAAACACGATTACTTTTAATATAATTTTATTGACACACATTAAGTTAAATAAATATCGTAATGTATGAATATTAAATGACTAATACTACGTGAAAATAGATAAAAATAATATAATATTATACAATATAAAATCAAAATAATATTTACTCGGCAACATTTCTAACCATGGAATTACTTAAGTTCACAATACCTTGGCGTCGACGGGCATCCACGAAAATAATACTGATTGTTACAAAAATTAACTGTAAAAACATAAAAGAATCGTATATTATAATAATTCATTACTATCAGGGCTGTATTAAAACACATTCGTGGGCCACAAGAACTGATTGAAAAATTACTTTTTGAAAACAATATTTATCGATTTTTTAATAAGAGTAGGTGTGCACCAAGAATCTGTTTTAAGGCCTTACACGTTTTCCATGGTAATGGATGAAGTTACAAAAGAGGTCAAAGGGGGTACACGGGGATGATGAACGTTGTTTGCTGATCACATAGTTTTGATATGTGAAAATAGGGAGTAAGTTAACCAAAGGATTGTTATGTGGAGATTAGCTCTGAAAGTAAACGTTAGAACCGAACTCATAGTTTTTATTGATGCGTTTATTTTATGAACAATTAATGGAAATTTAAGAGTATAATTATTTTTATGATATCTTATTCTACAACGTTCTATAAATATTTCGAATTTCTTTGACTATTTAGTACTAAATTTTTCCAGTCATGCGTATTTCAATTATGTATTTGCTTTCATCGAGATTTTATTCGGTACGGATATAATTCAGATATTATAGTAATACTATAATATAGTATTATAGTATATATATATTATATGATATAACAATTTTATGGAAACATAAACTTTAAAAAATATCCGAATGACGGTTTTGTTTTTTTTTCTCCTGTGATTAAATATGCGTCATAAAATTGGCCGACTTTTTTTTGTAGAAGAACAAAATGTTTGAAATTATATTAGGCGATATTTATTTTTTTTTTCAAAATTTTAAAATAAAGATCGGTCTTACGATTACTTACGAAATAATTTACGCATAAATAACTACTCGGGATAAAAAACGCACGATTTAATGTTTATCGTGACAACGGGGGGATGCAATAATGAAAAACGTAAACGCCGCGAAGTTCTAACGGATTTTGAGATTTTTTCGCATTCGCAAATTATCTGCTTTTGTTGCGTGCGCGGCCGTAGAGCGAGTTTAAATCGCGAAATCGAAATGTCTTCCGAAAATACATTTTAAACGTGTAATAATTTAAGTATTACGCCGTTGTAAATTATTTTCTCATCAGTACACATACGCACTGGAAACCAATTCGCGCGTCTCAGGGAGCTGAAAATCATTATACCGGCTTTAGAATTTGGAACGGACTGGCTCTGTCTTTACTAAATACTGAAACAAAACCGATTTTATTTCTAATATCTAATTCTAATTACCCAAAAATTTCACTATAATTTAAAGACCATTTAACACAAATATGTCATTTTCGTAAATTAGTACACTAAAATATATTAATTCTGAATCATTTAACCAATAACTAACATTATTATATCGCGTGTTTCGTAGATTATAATATTAATTATAATTTAATTTTTTTTTTTTTTTACTATTTATAACGAATTTTCGTTTAATTTTTAAGTTATCATTTCTCAATATATGGTAATGTTTGTAATACGTATTAAATATTTTACACACGTAGGAATTTCACTCTTTCATTAATAATTTTTCCACATTTATTAGCAGGAACGGATTTAAATTTTTTTTTTTTTGTCCCATCGAAAAACACAATTTATTTTTTTATCTGGAAAAAGTCCTTTTGCAGTGTACTTGCATAAATAACAACATTGAAATACATACGTATATTCAATTACTGACTAGTAAAAGCTACAATACACATTTCCATAATTCTTTCAAATATTATTATACGGATTTAAATCTGTACAATTTTTGTCGTTTTACATACGATATATATGCGTGTATTTTGATAACTGAAAATTTATCGACATTTGTTGAATTCAATTAGAAGAAAACTTTGAGCGTTGAAACAAGCTAGTAAATATAAAGTATTTTATTTGGTGTATATTTTATTACGACAAGAGCCGTGAATTTAATGCGCCTGTATGTTTTTTTTTACGCTATTTCATAAAAGTTCGGTAAAAATTTGTTTTGTGCTCTTCATAGATCAAACAGGAAATCTTATTTTGCATAATACTGCACATTTAAGGAATTAGGCCATTAGGGCATATAATTTCGTGAATTATTGCTTGTGTCAATGTGTTTTTTCTTCTATTTATATAACGCGAAAAAAAACCGTTGTCGAAATATAAATTCGGCTTTTAAAAGTCGATAAGTCAGTCAAAAAAGTGCTTAAAAAGAATCTTTGGATCTCTTTGCCAAATCTATTTTTAAATATATAGATTTTTGGCCAAACATTATAGCGAAAACTTCTAAATTGTTCAAGACTACGGCAAATCATTGAAAAATTCGGTGGAAACGAACGATGCACATTCGATTAAAAATATTTTTAAATTACTCGAACGAAAAGAAATATGAATTTTTGACATTTAAATGTCCAGTATCGTATGACGTGCCATCAAAAACCAGGTATTTTTTTAATTTAAAGCCATCGAGATTATTCAAGATATTTAAACGAATAAATTAATAGGCACCACAGAGAATTGCAATTTTTCACATATTTTTGGAAAATTTTACGCGTATTCTTGTATATTCCAAGACATTTAAGTGCATGTATTAATGGATATTTCGTCAGTTTTTAGTTCGGACGCATATTTAACTGTTTTTTTTTATATTAAATTAAATTCACAGCCCTGTTTATGACACGTATAAAAATATCAAAATATTTTTCAAAAAAAAAAAAAATACGTACAGCTAAGTTAGTATTTGTTGTCGGTTATTATATTTGTTTATTAATACGCAGTTCATTGATTATTCAATTATATTAGATCAGTTCACCTCTACCGAGAACCAATGAGACGAAGTTTATTTAAAACGATATTTTGCTCTCGTTATTGTACAAAAGATTTTTTTTTCTCTTTTCTTTTACGAGCTTATTAATATCTACGTGACTGTTGTCGACATATTTTTTTCGCACATTCAAACGAAACAGTAAGATTTTGAAAATTAAGAGGAATTACTTTAAAAAAAACCTAAAATATAATTTCATGTTTTCCTTTGGTATTTCAAGGGATTTATTGTTTTAAAGTGGTGGAAAAATGGACGATATTATTTCTAGTACTCTAAATTCGCCAGTCTTCGCTGTTTGGATTGAATTTCGGAAATAAGCCGGTGACTGGCTACGAAACAAATATGTTATTTCGACGTGAAATACATTCGCTCGTCCGCGTGTCACGTACGAATATATTATATTATTATATATGGTGTATTTGGAGGGGAAATAAACAAATTGATTTAGACTATAGGAAAAATAGGAACCACAGTTATTCGTTTGTACGAAGTTCTTGTAAAAACTGTGCGTTATTGATTTTTTTTTCTTTTTGAATTTAGTTTTCAGTTGTCGGTAATCGAAAATATGTAAGTACAGAAAGATACAAACGCGCGACAAAAAAAAAAATAAATAAAATGGAAATTCGCAGTATAAGATATGTCTGCCCGACGTGTTATAGTCATGACGTGAATTCAAAATCAGTTGTACGCCGATTTCCCATCCCCACATTAAAATAAAAATAATCAACTATATAAATTCGCTATCATTTTCTTTTTCGTCCACGATCAAATGACTAAAATGTCTCCGATGTCGAATAATAAATTGTTTCAATCGGATATTTCCGCGTGTCCTCGTCGCTTTATTTGCTCAACTGCACATTACACGATGCGCAAATAAATAATAATATTAATACGAAACGCGAGTTTACGTTGACAATATACAAATCGCAAATCAAGTATAATCGAAGGCACTTCAAATGAGTAATAATAATCGAGTCGAACCGGCTGGATTTAACAGTATTTTCGTGCGATGTCACATATACGTAGAATGACGGTGTGCACGTGTTTATCGTAAAAAGAAAAGAACTAAACGATAAATCGGAAACGTTGTACGATTTAATAAAAGATGGAAATTTTTTTTTTTTTTGAAAAATATTATATAACAGTACGGGTGGCCACAAAGTGGCTCGCGAACCGCACCGAAATCGAGAGTAAAAATAATACACATTTAAAAAAGTTTTTATTGGATATTTGATCAAACGGAGACTCAGCTCGCGTACATAACTTTTGTAAATGTTTCTTCGTTTTTCATAAAATAAAAAAATGCGTCTTCATAAATTGTAAACCGTTAATCTCTTAAAAATGTGCAGGCTCGCTCCGAGACGACTACATAAATTTGCCATTCCCGAAGTTGAGGTTAGTTGAGGGCCACACCTGGCCATACGCAAACGAGTAATCGACAAATAAATATCACGTAAATTCGCATTCCGGTAAATAGGACGCCTCGAACGTTATAAACGTCGACTCGTTATAATATAAAAACCCAATTGTATTTTTTCCGGAACACTCCACGTTTTGAACATTTCCCCACGACTGCCTTATGATATATTGATATTATGTCATAGGTATTAGCATCTAGCGCACCTCTTATAAATCTAATCAAAATTGCGCTCTCGACGACGGCGCGAGATTTCCAATAAAACGTCTCCTCCCCTCCCCCCCCCCCCGACGCACAGTGGGATATTTTTGCCAAAAGTATAATTCAAAATGTGTGATTATCATGAAAATGTTCGATAACATACATCATAAAAATAATATAAAATCGATATCTAACCTTTTAACACCAATAATTGCATCACTTTCATTGTGACAGAGGTCTGAAATTGTGCTAACCGTCATATTTGTACCTATTTGAACGAATTCAAATTTAATGCTATTATTTTTAAGTTTTTATTGTCAATTAATATACATTTTTTGTTATACACACAATTGATTCTTTACCCGGAGGTATGTAAATAATTTTTCATTCATAGTTAGGTTAATATGTTTTGTAAATTTATCTTAAATTGGTTTTCAATTGGTGATTGTAAGCTATCTAATAATTTAGCAAATGCTCATTGAATTTGATATTTTTAATCAACTTCCGGGAATCGTCCGAGTTTTACAATTCATATATTTTTATTATAAATATTATATACTCGTACTATTTAAAAGTTTGAAAATATTTTGCGCCAAGTTGCGCCACTACATTCATACCATTTTCAATTTATACATTTCTACTACGATTGTGAATATCTTTGGTTTAAATATTTCGATTAGAATTAATTAATTTGATTATAATTTTTTAAACTCTGGTGATAATCATATATCCTTAGAACCTTATTTAATATTATGCAAGAAAGAAATAGTAAACATTTTTCTGAACGATTTGATCATTTAAAGGCCCGCATGATTGAATTAACCCAATGTCCAGATCATTTATCGAAACAATTATTTCACCTTTTATTTTATTTCGTAAGTGATTTCAAAGTCAAATGGCGTTTATCGCAAAGAAAGAAAGAAAAATTTCTTTCAAAAAATAAAATTTGGTTAGATTTTGAAATAACAAATAATTATTAAGTATAAACAATTAAAAATACCGATTGATTTTAATTGCTTATATTTTGGCCAGCTTTTAACGAAAATATCCCACTGTGCGACGGTAAATTTTCGTAGACTCCTGTTGTTCGGCGACTCACAAATCGTAATCTATAATGATTTATGTAATTATCACGGCGATGGATCGAAAAGAATTCGAAAGTAATTATCGGGTAAGAACGAAGGAAGAGAATGTGGAAATTGAAAAAAAAATAAAATAATTCTCTGTTTACGTATTTACGCTACGTTAATATTTATTAAACGTTATGCGGTCGTTGCGCCGTTAATTTTCTCGGAAGTTTTTTCGCCAGAAAATAAATGAACGCGTTGTTAAGCGTGCGCGGATTGGAATTTTAAATAAATACGTTCCGTTCGAATTGGAAAAAGAAGAAGAAGAAGAAGAAGAAAATAAGGGTTTCGTACGTTAACGAAATTCGTTTGCGACGCATCCGTTTCGGGTAAATCCGAGCGAATAAGACGTTACCGCAATGTATGCTCTCAATCGACGGAGGAGTGATGCGTCAAACTTTCGGTACGCCGAAACATTTATCGCGCGAAACGTGCGTTTACGAAAAAACTCGGGAAAAAAAAAAAAATAAAATAACATTTATTGTTAAAACCAATACGACGCGGCATCCTCTATTCGCGCGTCTCAGAATCTAAAACGAGCTCGGGGGGGGGGCGTCTCACATTCCTCTCCGTGCCCGACAAAACCGAACGCATTTTACGTCCGTTTTCGTTACGCAAAACACGTAACAACTGTGGCGCGCAATAATCGTAAAACACTTTTCAACAACGAGATTGGCGGCGCACTCCCGTCGTCCGCGGTTAGGCCCTATGAACGTGTGTTTTATTAAATTTCGTTCGTTTTTTTTTTTTTCGCTCGCGCGTGTTCGCGTCGAAAACCCGCCGGCCGCATCGTCGTACTATAAACGCGCCGTTAAAAATCGCGTCGCGCGTGTCACGCGCTTATCGGCGGCGGTTCGATTAAAATTAAGATTTCGTTAAAAACCTTTCGTTTTTTCAAAAAGCACGTAATACAATAACCGTGTGCCGATTCAAAAAGGTATTTATTAAACAATAATGAAAAACAAAACGTACATTTTTTTTTTTTTTCATTTTAAAATAAATTAAAATTACGAGACAACATAATATAACTCACACATTTTTTTACGCTCGAAATTTAAACGTCTATCATTTAATTCACATTTATAATATCAATATATATATATCGATTTTTTTCCCTTTTTGTTTCGATTTTTCGTGTTCGCGTGTAAATGTGACAAAACCGCGGGTTTGCAAAAATTAAACGCGTTACCGAATCGATTGCATTACAATAATACTTTATACTACAGGTACACCAAGAATAAAATATAAAATAAACAATAATAGAATAATAGACATTTACACGTCTACACGCGCGTCGCCGAACACACGGTAAATAACACACGTTATTATACAGATTACAACTCGTCCGCAATATTCCGCGGTCCACGTGCCACCGCCTGTTTCGACTCGCATCATTACGCGCGCATATTTTTTTTAAACTCCGATTGTCCGATAACGTTTTCATAATAACGGAAAACAATTTTTATTTTCAATAATAATAATGTTATTATATATATATATATTATTGTAACTTATTAATAAGTCATTTGTTATAATTTAACGGGGGGGCGCGACCGTCGTTGTTAAACGCCGGTTAGGTTTATTTTCGGTCATTTATTACGGAGACCAATTGCGGTTTCGGATAAATCATTTTCCATTTTTTTTTTTTTTTTTTTTTTTTGCAAAACCGAACGGCGTTCGCGGGTGAATATCGGAATTGGCCGTTCACACGAGCGAGCGAAAAGAAGAAGAAGAAAAATATATTTTTAAACGTTTTAACAACGTCGTTTTAGTTTGTTTACGAATAGTGTGCGTTTAGCGTACAATTTGTTTTTATTGTACATTTTTACCTAATTCTTCTAATGTGCAATAATCGACATTTGAAGGGGGAATTTAACTTTCGGATTGATTGATCGATCAAACGTTACCGTGATGTCCTTGATAATTTTGCGAATTCAAACGTTTCTTATATTTGAACGCGAATAATTGTCTATATATATATTATCACCCGCGGTATATTGGAAGAAAGTTTTTTTTTCATAATCTTCCCTCCTACACACCGTTCACGAAGGAAAAATTATCACCCTCTTCAGTTTTTCCATCGAAGTATCGAATATTCGAATATTATACCGCATTCGATTAGTGTCAAATGTAATAACAATAACAATAACAATAACAATAATATTTAAGAACGATCACATTTAAGTTTTCGGTTATTCTGCCTGTATTAATTACGAAAATACAATAATGAATTATGAACATAATGTATGCGGTTGAAATGAAATTCCTGTGCGTTCGAATACAAAATTTCTTATAATTTCCGAGTTCGTTTGCGAGAACGATTATTTCGTAAACGAAACGTGTAAAAGTTAACAATTTAAATGGTTTTTTTTTATATTTCATTTCGTTCTAAAAATTGACACGAAGCGAAAAATCGAATCGGATAATAATGTCAGAGAAAAAAATTCGTTTAAGTTTGGCAAAGTTATGGCGAAAAAATATTTTTTAATTTTCTACGTAAAAAAAAAAAAAAAAAAAATAAATAACCAATCTAATCAACCGTCAAATCCAACGTTGTTCTTTTTTCATAACGTACGTTCGTGCGTAGTTCAAATGACGGTCGAAGAGAATTTAATAGATATTATTTCTAATGTAAAAAAAAAATTTTTTTTTGAATATTAGAATTGAAATTATTAAACTTGTAAAAGAAAATATTACGAACGTTATTGATATTAAAAAAGAAATTAAATATTTCAATTGAAATTATTGAATTTGTAAATACTATATATATATATATATACGATGAACTAGAGTTAAATGTTATTTCGATAAAAATTCAATAATTGTCTTTAATAATACATTAGTATAATAGTGGAATCAAAATCAGGTAGGTGCCAAAGTACTGATGAAAATGCTTGGTACACACATACGACGGTACGACATATTCATTTATGTTTTTTTTATACAGTCCACTGCGTTCCGCGTTCACAGATAATTTTCTACGGTTTATCAAAACTAAATTGATTACGCTCGACCTGTTTCGCTTTTAGACCGACGGGCAAATAAAACCGTAATAAGTGTGCTCACTTCGTTTCACCGAGGATAAAGAAATAATAATAATAATAATAATAATAATAATAATAATGGTGATGGTAATAAGGAGGAAAAAATAGGTACCTCGTGATTATGGTAATTCTTGCTTTTGGCTTTTACTATATAATAATAATAATAATAATAATAATACGAGCTGAAAACCATTACTTGTTCTTCTTCTCCGCCCTTAAACAGTCAGTTAACCGTACATCGCGCCGCACGTAAATCCACAACGGATTCAACAGTGTGTTTTTCAACCGTTTTTTACATGCCATTTATATGTCCATCAAACGGTGTTAAATTGAAAAACCGTTTTTTCAAAAACCGTTTTTGAACATTTCAATCACATATCGCTTTCCCGAATCCGCGATAACCCCAAAACGCGCGCGTTATATTTTACTATTTGTAAATTCGATTTTTCGACGTAGGCGGAAAGAAAAAATTAAAAATTTTTTTTTCTTCTATATCTGTACGACGACGTGTCGTTGACGTGCGATTTACGCTGCGGCGCACGAATTCCGCAACGGTTGCAGACAGTCGATCGGAAATCGAATATGATGTCATTGTGCTGAATACTGCGGCAGTAACTGTGGAGTGAAAATCATTTGAAAATAATATTGTGCAACGTCAAACGGTGATTGATAAAACCGAATGTTTTTATTTTAATATATTTAACAGTTACAAAATTTTAACCATTTATAAGTATTATGCGTATATAAACGTAACACATTTGATCCGTTTTTATCGGTTTCAAACGCTATGACGTTCCAAAGGGATTAATAAGGGACTAATCTTGTTAAGACGCTCTTGATTCCCGTGTTCCATTAACCTTAGACACGTCGCGTACAAACGTCGATTTTAATACTCGTACAGTAATATACCAATGTGTGTAACAGCGTGGTAGAAAAAAATCCCGTGTAAATATTAGTGAATTTTATCTTGTGAAAAGTGTAACATTTCTTTTTCCGTTGCGTGTTTTTTTTACCAACGAATATTGGATTCGAACCACCAAACCTTGCCATTCGTAATACGCCCACGAGTATAATATTGTAAGGAGAGTATATATATATAGCGGTTCACTGCATGTATTAATATAATACTCGTGTATATCATGCAAAAATCATCGAAAATTACATCGAGATGTGATTTGTTTTCAATTTACGCAAGTGGATTTCAATGGTTATGCCGTCATAGATTGAAAAAATATCCTCGCAAATTATAACTAAAATAATATCCTGTGACAAATTCACACGAGAAAATACATTATTGATTTACCGAGTACCCGTGGTCGAAACGCGGCCACTATTCTAAATTATTTTTAAACGTTTGACAATTTTAACATCCCTATAAAACGTACATCAACAAAATCGAGCGGGTAACAGGAGAGTTACGCTGTGGCATTCGGCAATGGAGAATTGCTTGTAGTCGATTTACCACCAACCCGTCGAAAGTCCCATCCTAATTTGTACAAACGAATTCAAGTGTGACCGAAACGCGTGTAGCGTGTTTGTGCGACAAGTGTACCGCGTCGTTTTGATCTGTGCGAAATCGGATCAGGACATACATAAGAACGAAATAATATTTGGTTATTTTACGCGTTGAAAGATATTTAGCAATGGAAAAATTCGAAACGAATTGAAAAACGAGAAAAGACCTCTTCAAATTATTTAACGTGCTCCTGTTTTTGGATAAAAGAGGAGAGAGAGTGCCACTGCTTCCAACACAGTGTTTCAGGTGATCAAAAACTGTTTTACTCACTCGGTGTCGATTCGATTTTTTTAATTCCAAAAAACGGATAATTCCATAAATCGTTTAAAAATGCATTACACACAGACGGTGAGCGAAACGTGAACTATTTAATATAGATAATATACAATATGGTTCGCCAAAAAGTTACCCGCGTGTATTTCGCACTCGATAATAAATCAGTCCCGCGGTGTTGTTTAACACCCGACCTCAGAGTAAACGCGCAGTGTTGGACAGATTTTCCGAGCTCTGTACATAATAATTCATAATAATAATAATAATAATAATAATATAAATTGTATAGACTGCAATACTCCGTTAAACGTGTAATATTATTGCGTACTGTATTAGACGAGGAGGATCGTCATCCGATTTCGTATTGTATAGTTACTAAGTTAAACACGTACTGTTAAATTATTTTGTGGGTAAAAAAAAAAAATTGTTAATTACGGTTAATTTTCGTTCGTTCAAAATCAAAGTTAAGTAAATTTAAAAAAAACGTCCGTGTTTACTGTTTAATTCCAATAGAAAAAAAAATAATAAGACATTTTTTTTAACAAAAAATCATTCACAATTACTGTTTTACGTGGCGTATTTTTTCGTTTAAATTAACCGAGAATTACAAGGGTCCCGCGTGTATCCCCGATTCCATCAATGGAGATTTTTTTTTTAATATTTTTCGTTTGAGTGTTTTCACGCATATTTTTTTTTTTTTGTAACTTTACCCGTCTTCAGCCCTAGTTCGATTAACATAATATTACAAATTAATTTTATTTTCACGTAATTTTTCTTGAAAAAAAACAAAATTTGCCTCTTCCAAATTTGCCCAGGAATATAAACATTATATTTGCAATTGAAATGTTAACAACGTATCGAAAATCTCGTACATTCCTCGAAAATATGTGTTATAAATTAGTATAATAATAATAATAATAATAATAATTTAATATGACGATATCTGAAATGGATAGGGTTTATCACGGGTTTTAATAAAATAATTTTCCCCGGGATGTGTCATATATTATCTTTCCTTCAACACATTTTCTTATATAAATAACTATTAGTACGTCGTTATAGTCATTTTTCGCATAAGTAATAAGCACTGATGTAAGTTTTCGAGTGACTTTAAATAGCTATTGATTTATTGTGCATGCTCAACAATTAACATCTGCCTAAACGTTGGAAAAAAATTGGACAGACCACTGCTGAGTTAAGTTAAAAGTGAAAATAAATTTTTTTAAAAAAATTCTCATTGACTTAACTCATAGTCGATCATAGCCAGCAGTATTTTGCGTACAAAAATTCTTCGGTAATTTAATAACGGGGAATTGACGCGCGTGTTTTCCTTTTCCTTTCCGATTCCGAGACCAAATTCCAAACGATCGCGAACAAAGATTGGTGAATACTTGTGACGTTTGGAGAATTTGAAGGTTGTTCTCCGAACACTATCGGAAGTTCCGTTGGGATTTAATACTGTATAAAAAATTTAAAGGAAATACTTTTTTTTCCTCCCATAAATTGGTAAAGTTTTCGAATAATTAAAGTTTCGGTAATGTCAAAGTTTTATACAATATCGAGTAGATTTATCATACGTGTGTCGTTGTTTTTTTAACCATTGCCGGACGATAAAATTTAATTTTGAAAAAAAAAAAACGAAACGACGGACAAGAGGATTTATAATTTTTGACGAGTAAATTTTTTTTTTCCATAACAATTATTAATTTTCAAATCACGCGTGCGTATCAATAAATAAATTGCCAATTTTTTTTCCTTCAAATATAAACGTCAATTATAATTCGTTTTTTCTTTACAAATAGACTCGGTCGGTGTTTATTTTTTTTTTTTTTCAAAACTGCAGTTCACTAATATACATTCTATTACGTATAAAATTTACTAAATAAAATAATATCGTTTTAATTTAACCAAAAACAAATGTGTAATCTCATCGACGAACGCAATGCGTAGTGAAGCGTATTGGTTTAGGAGGTATTGCATAAAAAATACAAATAAATATTCCGCACCTAATTCCGATAAGATTTCGTTAAAAAGAATATACGAAATGCTTTTGGCGAAACGCACGAGAAGAAAAAAAAAGATAATCCGTATCTCGCGATATGGATCGATAAAACGCATGAAAATTTGTTTATTATTATTATTATTAAAATTATATTTATTAATAAAAATCAATAATTCGTGTGAAGAGTGTGTAAAAGACGGTATGATATTGTGGAAAATCGAATATAAAATAATAATAATAATAATTAAATAATATTTCCGGACGTATTTTACCTGGACCACGGTGAACCGCAATGGTCGACAGAATACGTTGGATTCAGTCATTTTCCGTGTTGACGAACGCGTCGTTAATATTGTATGGTCGTGGACTTTTAAATTCAGCAGAAAATCTAGTGGAACATTTGCACGACTTGTCGCGTAATCGCATAGTAAATATGCCGCTTGTGCGCCGTAAAAAAAATTTCAGGGCCGCGTCAAAAAACACAGCCGTTAATAGTTGACGAAAATGTTGAATATTAATTCGGGCACGCGGTGTACAATTGTCACTCGTTTCGCCAGCCAAATGTCGTCGAGTAATTTAAAAGGCATTTAAAAGCAAATACCGTTGTTCGTATACAATGTACTATCGAATTTGAATAACACGTGCGAATGACGATAATTACAATAACTGCTGCTGCCGTGATAATTAACGGTACGTTTTTTTTTTTTTTTGTCTTTTTTTTCTTATTTTTTCCTTTTTTTTTTTTAAAAAAAAAAAACGGTTTCGAATCCCATGTTTCAACGGCCCTTGGTGGGGCGGTCCATATAACGGTATTTGTCGTCGAGTGCGCGCGCTATATATTATCCGTATGCGAGAGCGCATATTTTCATGACGTTATCAAATACGCCTGCAGATAATAATTACCGGGGGAACGGGGATTTAAGCGTGTAACGACTACGCAGCGCGTATTTATTCAAAGGGACCCAACACACGATCGATTTATTCGCGCAGTTTATCTGCGAGAGAAAAACCCGAATAGTGAAGACTGTACACAGTTATCTGAACTAAACGTGTGTGTGTGTACTATACGAGTTTTTTTTTCTTTCTCGGTTCATTCGATTTTTGTTCTCAATTCTCTCTCCGGTCATTTTAATGATTTTAAATAATGAATTTAACACAACGAGTGATCGGGGGAAAAAAAAAAGCGGCGGTGTGTAGTGTGATTGCGACCGCGATGCGCTTGAAGATGTGGCTAAAAACGACTAGAACCTACTGTGCGAACCGTTCAATTAACCGAGATAACTGCGCAGTTTACCGGTACAATGTAGGGAATCTCGTACAAACCTCGTCGAAATCTGCCGGAACCGCGCGCAGTCACCACCACAGTTATCGTTCAACTGTGACGTGATAAACTGCACGGTTGAACTGATCGCGTGTGGGTCGCTTATTTCGGAATGGGCCGTTTAAAAGTCGACGAGAAGCGTATGCGATTTTGTGTCGTTCTTGTAAAAATTTTTATCGGATTTATTTAGCGTATTTTTCACTCTCTTTTTTATTTATTTAACGCACGTTTTTTGTTTTTAACGCGTTTCCCCTCCCCACCGTTTTTAGCTTATATTTTCACGTATTCGCGTTTTCCGCTACGCAATATTTGTCGAATTAACGTTTTTTTTTTTTTTTTAAAAAAAATCACCAGTACCATTTCCAGCGTACAATAAAGTAATTAATATCATTCGATTACGATTATTAATGTTTTCGATCGAGGATGTGAATGTACTTCGACTGAAATCGTGCACAGCGTATTTTTTCACGCGTAAAAACAGTGTTAGTTTTTATATTAAAATAATGTTCGACGTCGCGTTCATCACGCGCGTGATTAAAGACTTGAAATATTTAAAACGCGTGTCTACTTAGAAAAAAAGGAACAATCATAAAGAAATCATTTCCGTTACGCTAGAATTGGTCGGTCGACAACTTTCATTTTCTATAGGCGTTCAAAAATAGCGCAAAATAAGGCTTACACTGAGCTGTAGCCGAACAAGCCGGTGTTAAAAAAAAAAAAACTCCCCTAAACATTTCAAAAGCCGCTATAAGAAAAAAAATAGTGTGTAATCACGTATGACACTTAACGGAACATGGCTGCTTCAGTGTCCTCTGACGACACAATTATCCATATGCGCAATCATTAAACGAGCTGTGAATCGTTTACCCAAACAATAACACAATGTTAAAGAGACGTCTTATTCATTCACCTCGTGAAAACGATATTTCATTACGAACAGGTATTTCGTCATTAACACTATTTTCGTGTTCCGAGAAGTAACGAACTGAATTATTTTTTTTTTCTACAGAAAAAGAATTGAACAATTTCATATTTTTATCCACGCGTATAATATATTGAGTCGGAACGAGCTTCTTTGTTACTGGTATCGTATATGATCTTTCGCTCGTGTCCCGCGACCCGTGCGCTATTCTCCTTAAAAATAAAAAGGTCCGCGAAAATCCAGCTTAAAAAGAAAATGTACCACAGGGAGGAGAAAATCTCAATTTGGAAGACGCCCAGCGTGAGACCGGTAAAGATTCGCACGAACACTCCTACCGTAAATCCTTCCGTCTTATTTTTAATCCTGAGAAGTTACCTACTCTTCTGAAGTATACACACACACACACACACACACATACGATAAATATATACATTTGAAATGCTCCTGTAAAATCGGTTCTGACTAGGGGCGCCCAAGGGTTTGTTTATTATTATTATTATTATTATTTTCTTTTATAACACTGGCAGTTCCCCGCAGAACATATTTTGTAGCGAATGGCTTTACAATATATTTTTCTTTACATCGGTATGCGTGCGTGCGTGTACAGTTTACTTTTGAAATTCCACTGTATGCGTAGATTTTACGAAAACCGTTCGCACGTGTGTGTGTAAATTGTACAGTCTGTAGCCCATGCGAATTATTTACACGAATATCGCACGAAATCCCTGGAATAACCGCATTTGTAACGTTTTAAAATAGTCCGTGTTTATATTATAAATATATATATATATATATATATATAAAAAAAAATAGTCTTGTAAAATCGTTTGTACGCCGACGGGTATAAAGGAAGTGGTGGAGCGTAAAACGGACGATATGAATATATGCAAATTTTTTTTTTATTATTATTAAAACGTTTAATTAGTCGACGATTATTGAAGTCGTAGAAAAAAAAATCGTTTCATTTCACAGAGAAAAAAAAGCCACTTTACACATACTGTCGACGATCGGTAAGTATTATTGAAACATGTAAAATTGCGCTCTTGTGAACGGTATTTTCGTGATTAATGTATAATTTTGTTCAGAATTAATTTAAAACGATTGTTTTTTATCGTTCTATCACAAAACTGTAAATTTTTGTCGACATTTGATTCGAGGGGACAAAATGATGCGTTTTACGCCAAAGGGACGACTTGTCCCTTTGTTCCTATGCCACTGACGCGGGGGCATTGAAATGTGCGCGATTTCGTAAACATTTTTTTTTTTTTTTGACAAAATTCGTAACGCTCGTATATTTATATAATATCAAGAGACGGTGGATTATACAAAGCGTTGAACTTTTTTATTTTTACAAATCGTCTTATAAACACGGTTAACAGTAAATCTATACGTAATATGACATCAATATGTGACAATTAACAACTCGGGTCGACATACAAAACGTTTTGAACGTAATTTATATAACGCTGTAAATACGAGACCGCGAACCGCAATATTTTCGTCAACGTGCAGTATAGGTGTGAATAATGTTGTGTGAATAATTCAACAAAGTAAAATTTGCATAATATACAGACGCTAGTGTATTATAATATTATATTATAATTGTACTGCTCTGCCGGCGCATTGTTTCTTAATCGATCGAGGAAGAGCTGCTAATCGTATACAGGCATTGTACAAAAACTGCAAACACAAAACGTAAATTAGAGAGTGAAAGAGGATTGTTTCACTTAAAACGAGTTTTATGCACATGTGTTTGTGACGGGACGATTATGTTACGATTATTATTATTATTTTTATTATTATTATTATTATTATTATTATTTTGTTATTATTATTATTATTATTTTTATTATTATTATTTTGTTATTAAACAATGTCGCGTCGTTATTATTCGGCAACGTAGCCGAAAAACACAAATGTGTCGAAACGTTAAATTTTTCAAAGAAGAAAACAAAACGTGTGCGTAGTTTACCGGGGGTGGGCGATGCTATTTACGCGAGTAAAAAAAATAAAAATATTCAAATAATCCCGACGCCGCAATAAAATCGCGACTTTAAATAGCAAATTAGTTAATTTTTATCAAAAATCACAATAAACGAACGAAAATAATAATAATAATAATAATAATAATAATAATAACAACGTTGTACACTATCGTATCCATTTGATTTTAGATGCTGACAATATTAATCGTGCAGGCGACGGTAATCAGACAATATCATCCACACATTTCACCGCGAACAGTGTCAAATGTAAATATTGTGTTTGGCCAACCGAATAAACAATATAATAATAATAATAATAATAATAATAATAATAATAATAATAATAATAATAATAATATTAATGTTCGTGGACACTGGTTATATTATATGGCGCGTGAGTAAACCGAGTGTAGAATACATTTGTAAAATGAAAATAACGCTTTATTTACACGGAGATTTATCGTATGAATTTATCGTTTAAATATTTAAAAAATTCCACTATTATTATCATTATTTTGTGAATTATTTAAAATATTTTCATTTTTTTCTTCTTTGTTTTGTTTTCAATCGTAAAGTCCGCACAATAAAAACAAACCGAAATAATGTTTAAGAAAGAAAAGAAACAAAAAAATGTCGCCATAGAGAATCGCAAAATATGTAAAAAAAAAAAAAAAGACATTCGTTAAAAATGTTCTGAATTTCAAACGAACACATCGCGCGCGCGCTCGCGTATAAAATACATTTATATTGTAATCGAAACAATTCTCCAAATAACTTATTACAATAACTTATTAGTTATTACTATTAAACGCTATTAATAATATGTCCGTATTATTATCGGCTATACCATTTGCGACTATATTCGTCGACAATGTTAATGATTACTCGAAAATACATTTCTGCGTTATTTCAACGACCGTTGTTGGTTTAATATGATAACAATACTCCTACTATCTCTCTCTCTCCTACACGCACTCGTTCACTGAATTCTTAAACGTTGATAATTGCAAATCTGTCATTCGCACGCCCCCGTTCAAACGTACCGCCGAGTGACTGCGCGACGACTTACGGAACAACAAAACGACGGCGCGATGCCGTTTGTTTTCTGAAGTAATTTGCGAGTCGGAAGATTTATGTAAATCGTTTAACACGCGCTTTTTGTATACGATTCGTCGTTGTACTACGTCTTACCGAACAGAAAATCGCCAACACACTGTGTATTACACTACGCGTATTAAAAAAGGTTAAATTGGTTTTGTTTTTTTTTCGTTTACATTAAAAGAAAATATTAGTCGATTTCAGGTGGCGTTCCGTAGAGTGTAGTAAATTATAAGCGGTAAACACGATTTGGATTTCTTGCAAAAGAAAAAAAAACGTTCAATTTTAGTTCCCCTCCCCCTTCCCAATCTTTCCATCAAAACGTCGTTTTTCCGTTTTCCGCTATACACAGTCATAATAAACGAAATTCCGCGTAGATCACAGCTTTTTTCTTAACCTACACAAGTTTATTTCAGGCATAATCCGATTTGGACGCGATTATGTATGTATATATATATATATATACTATAATACTATATAATGGTTGAAGAAATGGATGAAATGCTCAGAACGTCAGAAATGAAAATGAATAGTACAAAAACGAAGATCTTATAGTCTGCGCCAGAGACCCGAAAATAAAAGCTGATGTATACATAGGTAGTCAAAAACTGGAACAAGTAGAAGAAATGATATACCTAGAGAGCGAAATCACATCTGATGGCAACAGTGTCCACGAGCTAAAGCCTTCGAGATGTGGTGTTGAAGGCGTATGGAAGGATAAGCTGGATAGAGCGGTAAAACGAATGAAGGAGTACTTAGAACAGCGGGAGAAAAACGTACACTCATAGATGTGATTAGAGGAAGACGCTGGAAAACGTTGGTTGCCCTGAGACACCCAGAAGAATTGCATAATATAATATTAGAGAGTATGATGGAAGGAAAGAAAACTCCGGAACTCTTATATAGGACAAATTAAATATGATGCAAAAGTCAAACCCTTTAAGGAACTTAAAAAAAAGGCGAGTAATCGGTTGGAATGGAGAATTTGAGTTGTAAACCAATCTTCGGGTTGAAAAACAAAAATACTACTATATAATCGCGGTGAATCGTCTGGGTCTCGTTTCCATTGGTCTACTGGTAGGACACTGCGGACAAATTCGAATTTTTTATTCATACAATTTTACAAACGCCACAACGTTTTGGCTTATTCGTGAAAACCTCTAGTAAATAAATATCTATCAAATATATTAATACATTAAATAAATGTTGTGTAATTTACACTATAGTACATCAAACTCACAGCACCCTTACGTTGATAGTAAGAGGAAAAAATAATGAATATACGATCTCCGGTTTTCGATTCATAGTAAAACATAATGGGAATCCATTCCGTACAAAGACGAATTTAAAAAAAAAAACGGAAAAACGCGTATTTTGCCAATTCTTAGAGAGAGAGAAATTGGGTGTCGGTGAACTCCAAAATGGCGTGTATTCGATGTTATAGAAATTGCATTATATTAAATACGTCAAATTATTTTGATGTTACGATAACATTATAATATTAATATTAATATCCATACGGTATCATCAGAGGTGTATATGTAAATTTCCTTGTAATAACTCTGAGCCGCGGCGAGTAAAAGGAAAATAATCTTCTACGAACAAAATCTAATAATATTCTATATTAATATATTATAATATTATAGTGTAATATTAACATAATGACGTACCGCGCACATTGTTACGCGACCGGTTGTTTGATCTTATTAAGATATTTCAATTTTAAGTCTAAGCCAACTTCAAATTTAAGGGCGCCATAAAATAATTTTTTTTATAATCGCGCGCTATCGCAATTGCACAGGTGAGAAAACATCGTTTTTATAACACTACTGTACGCGTTATTATAACACAAACGCGCATTTTAAGAACAAAAAAATAAATAAAATTATAATTTTTACTAATTGATGATCATCCGACATTAACTAGAGCGTTCTCGTTTCAACGTATATATTTTTTTTTTTTCAACACTAAAAATTTCGTTCGCTCGCGTACTCGTTTCACGGTTCGATTCGTCTCGTATGAGGCGCACCCAAAGAAGTTTCACTACAATAATGTTTGAATATTTCTTAATTTTACCCATTTTCCTGCAGATAGTCAATGTATCATATACGAGTATATATATTTCCTATTTGTAAAAAATAAAAATGATGTTTTTCCATATTTACACTATTGTATATTATGTGTGTGTATATATATATATAAGAAAAAAAGAAATCAAAGGAGGATTTGAACCTCTCCTAAAACCCTCCGTGACTACGTAGTCGCTGGATTAAACTATGCGTAATAGATACGAGAGCATTTTTTTCTTTTTTTTTTTTGTATATTTCGCCCCCGCGAGTGAAGGCCAAAGACGATTTTATGCCATTTATAAAAATTGAAATACCGTAAAATTGTTGAGCGAGGGAATGATGACGATTTCTCGTATTAAATAAGCACAGTCATTCGTAGGGGAAAGCGCAAACGACGAGGCGATCGCGATAAAAATCGTTTTCGTGTGTTTGCAGGATATAATATAATGCGAATAATAATAATAATAATAATAATAACAACGAACGATTTGTCGATAGCTGCCGTATATATATATATATATATATATATATATATTTATTTATTTATATATATATATTTATTTATATATATATATATATATGTACCGAATATTTTATATAAATTATTCGATAAATTCTGGAGGAATCGCGGTTTCTGTATGTTTTAGGCGGGTAAATACAATATTAATTATACATTTATAAAATAGTTTTAAAGGCTCGTCGCTGACGAATGATTTTGTTGCGATGAGGAGTGATTCGGCGAAACGTCTTAAGGCGTTTGTGCTTTTTCTCGGATATAATGTATAAGTTACATATACTGAATATCGCACAATTTAATAATAATAATAATAATCTCGACATATCATATAGTAACCGGCAAAAGTTAATGGAATCTCTAAAACGAAACGCGGAAAATTCCTATTAATATACACACGCATATATTATATCCTGCCGAGGAGTGAACACTCGCGTGAATAATAATAATAATATGTACTTTTTCTGGAATTTCGAATTACCGATGGAGAATCGAATAAAATATTATACGAGAAACGTAATCGATTGCGGCGACGGTTTTATACGATGGCGCGCAAAATTATCGTTTACGTACTTCTATTTTTTTCTCTTTCAATTTCTTCGACAATTACACGCCCGACGAGAGGGTGTGCAATATTACGTTTCGGTACCGACGTGCACCACCAGTTATATTTCATCAAAAACCCAATTTAACTTACAAACTCAATAAAAACAATTGCACGTTTTTCGTGGCAATTGAACGATAGTGAAGAAAAAAAAAAAAGGGAAACTTAATATTGGTTTTTTTCTCTTATTTTTCTACACTTGTCCTATGCGGCGTTTGATTCACACGTAAAATACAACTGCAGTCAATTCTTTCAGTAATAAAAACGCGTTTTTACGGAAACATTGTAAAAAAAAAAGAATAAAAAAAAAAGAAGAGATTTCCTATATGGTTTTCCGGAGAGAATCGCAAATCGTATAATCATCGTGGGCATTTTAAAAGGGTTTTTATTATTATTTAATGCAAATGTTCACAATGTCGATTATGATTTATACAATTATTTCATTGTAATATCACGGAAAAATTATAAATAAGCCGCCACTACGGGAATAATCATCTCTCCGATGTTTAAGTCGGTCATTAAATCGTCACACACCCGTGCGGAGCGCATTAAATATTGGTCATGAAAAAATCCATTGCCTAAATGCGTACTGGGAATGTGTAATGTTTTCGAAATTCAAGACGGCATTCACCAGGACGAGGTGTGGAAAAATTAATGATCGTCTTGTCAGAATCCACAAGACTTTTCTGGTAACCCTAATTATATATATACGACTTAATTATGTGTTGTGAATTTTCTATAACAATCTATAGCGATGCTACCAGGCGAACGGTTGTAATTCGATGAGAATTTTAATATCTTCGTTCTCTTATTATATATTATTAATATATAAGTATTGCGTATATGCTGCCGCCGTAGTGTGCGATCATAAATCATCGTGTGGTCGTCGTCATTCTATATAATAAGCATATTCGAAAAAAATATTTCATATTTCAAAAAAAACGAACACGATGTATTTATAAATTCGCGAATATATATATATATATAAAACAAATTTTTTTTGCGTACGCATACAACACGTCCACACCATTGTATTTTTTTTTTTACTATACCAAAAAAGTGATCCGGTTATTACCTTATGAAAACGTAATTTATTATTATTTATTGCCGTTATTAAACGTTATTTTCTTTTTTTCTTTTTTTTTTTTTTGAATGAGGGTTATCGTAATGTATAGAGCGCCGTTGTCCAGGTTTTATGTACGACGTTTGAAGAGAAAAAAAAACCATTCTTTTTTCTTTTAACCAAACATGTAAATCACGCTGTCATAGGATATCCCGACAAAAAAAGAAAAAAAAAATGCGAACTGAATAATCCGTTTGTCGCGTTGTTTTAACGTAACACGTATTGTTCAACCGCAGTTGTGTCCTACGTATAGGAAAATAAGCGAAGAATTGCCAACAATCAATCATTTGGACAAAACACACACGTTTTTTTTTCCGTTCAAGTTTCTCATTTTTGATTGTATAACGATTTTTTTTTGTTTTTTTTTTTGATTTTGTTTTTTTAATCTTGTCTTAAAACGTTCTTTTTCTGTACGAGAAGAACGCTTGGAAGACGGTTTTATAACGCGCATATTATTTTTTTATTTTTAAATTGCAATATCTATTCGGCGGCAGTTTATTATTGACATGTTTTTTTTTACTTTATCATTGAGTTTTTTTCGAACGCGCGCAATCATTAAAGTACCAAAATAAATACGCACAGGCCCGCGATCCATTACATCATATTATGTATAACTCTTGTCGAAAACACGTGAAACGTGGATTTTTTTTTGTTTTCTCGTTTTTTCGGTCGCCCACCGACTTCGCAGCGTGTGATGGAGATTATGGTTTTCACTCCAATTATATTCAATATATATTGAATTATAAACGTGCAAAACAATAATTGACAATAAAAAAAAAAAAACGTTAATTATATTCATATAGAACACGAAAGAAAATAGTTGATTTACGGCCGAAGACTGAAAAGAGAGTCCGACGGGGCACAATATTTTTGACGCCGGTAATTCAAACGGAAATGACTCGCGTGTGATGGGATCACGGTAAACCAAGTGCCCCAAGTACCACTTATGGTTTCGTACGTTACAAACTCGTAAAATTACATTTCGACTTCTATGAACACGTTTTGGACGCGTCCGAGAGAGAACGAAATCGAAAATCGTCGCGAAATTCGAATTCCATTGAACCACACCGCCAATTGTGTTTCGCTTAAAATCATTTTTTCCGATATTACGAGTACATATAATCACTCGTCGTTTTTAGAAAAATTACAAAATAATTCCGGTGACGTCCGTCGCGGATTCCGCAATTTCATTTTTACCCGTTCGGTAACGGCGCGCACAATTCAAAATCGATCTACGGATAAAATAATAATAATAATAATTTTACGCGGATATCCGTTAACACTCCGGACGTACAGTGCATAACCGTCCACGTTCCACTCGAACCACGCGTAATCCGAGTAATAAACATTATTTTCAGTATTTTTTTTTTGTTTTTTTCGAACGTAGAAAAGACCAGCGGACGCTCTCGACAACGTCGGGATCGTTTGTAAAATTAAATTCCGTTCGTTTTATCCGGATTTCGTAAATGTCTAGAGTCACGATAAAATTTTTCTCGCAAAAACGTTTCGCGATAGTTTTCTCCTTCTTCTTCTTCTTCGTTTTATCGATAATACGACGCGTACGGACGCAGTTGTCCCACGGTGAATTCGCCGGAACCGTCATTTCTCCCCCGTTTTTAAAAACGGTAATAATACGATTCGATCCGTAGTTCTCGTTACGGACATATCGACCTGGTTGCGTTTCATACACGTTCAGCACGGGCGAAAACGATCGTTTGCGCACGCCAGTCACGCGAGTTGAAAACGTTAAAATTCTAATCGCGAGACGCACGTAAACCGCGCGGTGTCCCCGGGGAGAGGGCGGTGGCCGCCGACTAATTTCCACGCGCCACTTACACTTACACCCCGTCGGCCGCGCGGCCGAGACTTTCCGCACGCGCGGCCACCGCGACGGCCGGCACGTCAGTCGATCACATAGCCGTGATACGGCCGTGTCCGTTCCGTTAAATGGGTTAATTTTTACCCGGCTGGTCCGGAAAGGAATTAAAAAATAAAGCGGGACGGCGCTTATAACGGAAATCATTGCGAATCGAAACGAAACGCGATTCGTCCACTCGTCGGTCCCCCCCGGTAATTACAAATTACCGGACGTTGCGGAACAAACGGAACGCGTGTAAAACACTCGCCCTTAAAAAACAAAAAAAAAAAAACGCTAAAACGAAATACGGAATTGAAATTATAATTTCACTTAATAGCTGACGCGAAACGACGCGATCGGCCGTATTTCTATTATCGTTATAATGTTTTTTTTTTTGCGTAAGCGATGCGAATAACATTCATATCTGTGTCTCGTCGTACAATTGACATTTGCGTCGAAAAACAATAATTATAATAATAATAATAATTTACCGATTACTGGATAGAGCTGTAAAAAAAAAAAACGAGTCGAGAAAATCGGATTTTCGTATTATTAAAAAAATTCTTATTTCTATATCGTAATTATTAAAAATAACGCCATAACCGGAGGAGTGTGGGCAAGGCCGTATCTGGGGGGGTGTCCAGGGTGTCTGGACCCCCCCCGAAAATTTTTTATTTCTTAATTTTATACTTCATATTTGTATAGTGTAAGGTGACAAGATGTCAAAGTAATTTTGTTTATTTGATTTTATTATATTTTAATAAAAGGAGATTAAATCTTTTTCTGTCTTATTTTTAACCAAATATCAAAAATTAAAATCTAAATTCAATAAAATTATAATATACATGTTTTGGACCCCCCCCCCGAAAAAAATTTCTAGATACGGCCTTGAGTGTGGGCCCCCCCCCCCCCGGCGTATTTTTCCACAAATTACCCTGTCCCGATCGGGTTGACAATTCTCGAGAAAGCCACTGCGCGCACGTAAAAAAAAACATTCGAGACGAGTTAGTACGAGTAATACGTTTATAGTCCGCTGCAGCACGAACGAACGTATACGGTTTATGGATTTCGGTTATGATTCGTAATATAAACCTACGTGTCTTGTACGGTTTTTTTTCCGCAAGAAAATTATTTACGTCCGTTGTATTTCCGTCGTGACGAGCTCAATCGGCCCGGTCGCGTGTACGTACCGGATCCGAAAGGAGAAGAAAATATAATATAACATACGTATATATTCGTAATTTTCGTTACCGAATCGTCCCGATGCGATCGTCGGAGTCACGTACGTACGCAGCCGACAACTTTTTTTTTGTTTACACCGCGATCACAATAATAGTATGCGTATAATAATGGTTCGGATTTTCGCACGTTTTTTTTTGTGGTTTATTAAAAGAAAATAAGAAAAACGGACAAACGCATTATAGCAGCACGCAGTATGAAATATACCCCGATCACGCGGTTGAAAATGTATTGTATAATCGTGGGAGGAAACAGGAAAAAGAAATTCGATTGGCCAAACGAATCGGAATTCGAAATTCGATCCAACCAGTGGCGGATTGAGGGCAGGCTAAGGGGCCCCGAAAAGAATTCGGGACTCGTTTTTTTTCCTCTTTAAATTGCGGCACAACTTTTAAAAATTCAATAAATAACTACGACATCAAAAAAAAAAAAAAAAAACAGTTATTCACATCGGATATTTTTATAAAATAATAATAATAATAACATGTACAAATTTCGACGCGTTTTTAATTGATTTAAAGTCCTCCGTTTAAATTTTTTTTTTTGGATAAAAACTCAGATTGAGTCGTCCCGGTGGCCATTTGCACCGTTAATCTCCGGCTCCGGTCCTAATTGTAATATCGCGCATTTTCGGTCCCGTCGCGCACTGCAGCTGCCGATGGTAGAAGAACGGAAAAAACAATATATACGTGTTTATAAATAATAAATTTTTTTCCGAGACCGAAAATCGTTATGAACGAACGAAACGAATAATAATAATAATAATAATAATAATAATAATAATAATAAAAATACGTGTGTTTATATATCCGTTTCGCAGATGAGGACTTGCAGGTTTTTGGCGAGTGGATGTCATAATATTATCTCGTACGCGCGATTTCTCTCGATTTTCGTTGTACGCTCGGCGGCCGGTGGTCCACTAGAGACGACTGAACGCGGACCGCGAATACACGTTTTTTTTTTTTTTTTTTCGTTAATATTATTTTATTATTTTTTCGCTTTATCTATTGCGCGGGTTTTGTTTTTATGCCGATCCGAGCTCTTAAAATCAAATACTCTCCGTGTATTTTTCACGTTTACACGCACACAGCTGGCACAAATATGTGTAAATTTGTCGAAGCAATAATTCAACGATTTGAAAAAGAAACACCTATGAAATTATCGTATTATTTTTTTTTTTTCAATTTTTCGTGTAAAATATACGATTACGGATGCGCGTTGGGGATGACCGAGAGTCGAGGATTGTGAATAATCCTCTAGTCCGATTATAATTGAAACGTTAAAACGATTTATATTGATCCGTCAAAACCATTAACATTTTTATCGGAGCAAATTATTCGATATTATTACTATACGCCGTTGTGTAATCAACACTTTTGGACTTCCGAACGTTCCCGGGGCCCCATATGAGACCGATGGGCGGCCCCACCGTTTTCAGGACCCGTCCCATAAATCCGTCCCCCGCCCTATATAAATACGTTATTATTGCCGCTGGACAACGTATTTTGCAATATTATCCGGTCGCGTTGTGCGTGTATAATTGCAATTCCGTTATTGTCAACACGCACTGCCGGTGTCCGCGAGTGTTTCCATTATTATTATTATTATTATTATTCGATATTTCGATTTATTTTATTATCCTCTCGTCTCTTCTCTCCCGATGCGACGCGCGCAAATGTGTGTGTGTGTGCGTGTACCGAACGGACGGGAATGGGCTGAAAATGGCGGAACGGGAGACGCAATAATACGTAATACAACACGATGCAAGAATAACACGTATATCCAATAAAGCAATAAAGACGTTTTTATTCCGCGAGTCGAGTCCGCGGTGTTTGGGCTCGGCTCGGTATTGAATTACAAGGCCTAAACGGGCGAGAAACATACGCTAGTGTTGCGACGGCCGGCGACTTTGAGATGCGATATCGAAGGCGATCGGGGCGAAGAAGCACCGTAGTGGAGCTTCGTGATTGGCTGTATTGTCAAGCGTCCCGGATCCTACGAGCGCGTGTAGTACTTGCCACTTTTATATATATAATATACAGTACTCGAGTATGACGGTACGAGATATCGGGTTTGGGGACGTTTTGGAAAAGAAAACTTTTTCTCCCTCGCACGCGCGCTAGCGTCTGTGTCCGTATTATTATACGTATACCCCCGTCTAGTCCTTATACTACTCTCTCACTCGACACGACAAACACAAACGCCGTATTCTCGAAATTGAATACTCTTCCCTGTTTCCGTCTTATTTTTTTCCTCCCTCTGTCGCGTGTCTCGCGTCGTCTCGAAAACTATATACAATAATAATAATAATAATAATAATAATAATAATAATAACGCGCGTGCCCGGACAACACTGCAGCGAACGTCCGCCTCGGGGGTGCGGGACATTGCTGGTGCGAGTGTACAAGAGGCGTGTAGGATTCAACGCTTTTATAGGCCCTTCTACGTTAACCCATAACGTTAACGTTGAAACTAATTAAAATATACGTTCTTAGCTCTGTAACGGACTGAATCGAATCGAACAACTCGCCCTGTATTCGATGTTTAAAACATTGCGCGTTTTGAAAAAATGTATTCTGAAAAAAAGAAATCGCGACTATACACTGAAAACAATTTCATATAATTCGTTTGAAATAAAAAAATAATATATCGTATATTACATATCTATAATCAAAAAAGTAAAATACAAACAAAATTATAAATCTACGTAATAGATTAACGAAATTGATTTCTCTCGCGTTCGCCGCTCAATATTTTTACCATTAGTTTCTAGATTTTCGCAAATTTTTTTTCCCAACAGATTCCAATACCGAGGTCAGGGATGGGTAGGTAGACCGTAAATCATTTTTGGTTTCGAGAAAAAACTCCTTTCATCGCTCGCAGTCGTGACAATATTGACGTTGTGCCGCGTAATATTATTAGAGCCGTTTTTTTAATATATTAAGAAACGAATTGCGCGGGTAATTTTGAAAATATATAGTAGGGGTTTAAAACATAATAGATACAATTTCAAAAATTAACACGTCTCGTGCCGGGCAAATCGCGTTGACGGGCGGAGTCGCCAGACAATTCAGCTAGTGCAATACGAAATTTAAATATTATTTCATCTATATGCTGTTGAGAATGGAAACGCTGTCCTCACACGCGCCAGTGAAGATCACACGCGTGTTATTAGATTTCACAGATTAGTTTACAGGAGGAGTTGAAATCCGACGAACCCGGTGTCTTTGCTTCTGATCGCACATTATATTGTTTGCATATATATATATATATACGACTAAATATTTATTTAACGAAATACACACACGCACACCGGACCATTAAATTTCGACCGGCCGTACAGACGGTATATAATTATACGAATAACTGCACGCGCATAACGTGATTTATGTACATAATCCGCCGATCTGTTGATCGTAATACGCGCTCACGTTGCTCTGAATTGTATTATACCGAGTCGTAATTCCTTTGTCGCGCGCGCAGGAGTCGTACACAGTCGCGTGTATAATAAATATGTACTTTTTAATACTTTTCGCGCGTTAAATTTAAAACGATCCGGGACAAGGCGAAGGAAGAGGATTTATTGCGAAACGACCGGTATCGCCGGGGACGGCGTTTTGTACACTTAAATGTCCCCAATAAATTGCGCGAGAGAAGCTATACCACTTTAACGGTCCGTTAAAAACTGGAACGGATTCCGTTCGAAATACGAGTGCGGCGGGCGAGGCGCGTTTCGCGTGAAAGACCTACCACCGATAATATTTGCGAGTCGATGTTGCGATGATATTTGCGATTAGAAAGAGGAACGATTGACGTTCTAACGTCGAATGATTGTTATCAAGGACGAGAACGAACGTGGAAATCGCACGATTTTCCCTAGGACTTCTTCCGCTCGTACGGCTCTATAGGCGAGAACCGAACGTTTCCATCGTATAAACTATCAGAGTTGATATTTTATTATTATTATTTTTTTTTCCCGCGTGTAAATGCGTTTTTAGTAAAATCATATTTAATATCGAATAAAACGTTTCTCGGTAAGAAAACATACTTGAACACAAAATCTGCAGTACTTTCAATAACATAAAGTTCGAAATTAAAATGTAAAACGTATGATATATATGTATACGTAAATTATTATTCGTTTTTTCTTTTTTTTTTTTTTTTTTTTTTTATCGAATTATATAATCGAATGTATAGAAATGTGATCGAATAGAATAATTTGTTGTCGAGACACGGGGGAGGTGTCTGATTTCGTGTTATTATAACAATGGATTGCGTGAGTGCATAACGCGATTATTTTTTTCCTTTTGCGACTGTCAAAAATAAAATGTAGTTTATGGTCTTGCACTGTAACGGTATTGTCGATAATATTTTAATATATTCTACATATCAAAAACGGTTATAACAATCGTTTATCGTGAATTCGAAATTATAAGAACGTACACATATATGTATATAATAACCGTACTCGTGTAATGGAGTACGATTTGCTTTTATATTAACGGTTATTATTGACGATTTCCAATGAATACCGTAAGGACATTGCGAGTTTACGATTAAAAACGTCCGCGCATTTAAATGTTTGCTTTTGCGAGATCATAAGAAATATGTAGAATTTTCGCCGCATCGGTTTTCTCAAGACTTCGCGGTGGAAACTCGTTGAAAAGAATAACCAATATTACTCTGTTCACGGTATCACATGTATTATAAAGTTGAGCGCATAGTTGATAAAATATCGGTAATGATGTGTAGAGGCCGGGACAAGCGCTTCGTTTGTACATACTCGGGATTTCAAAGGTATTAATAAAGTAAATTAGAGTTCAGGGATAATATATTAAATTTGGTCTATCGAAAAACGCACGAAATTCCTGTACGATTAATCGTATAATAATTGATCGTCTTCGGGGCGAACCGTGTACGAAATAATCTCAAAAACACAGTGAAGAATTGATATTACACGATATTTCGCTATACCCAACCCGTATTAACCGAAAACGTTTAAATATTGCCGAACGGCTTTAGAGACACGTTATAGTGTTTCAAAAGTAACAAAATTATTTATAAATTTCTCAATTGAACCGTACGGTTATTTTACATTGTCGTTTCGATAATTCCAACGAACGTAAAAAATCTGTTATTTTATTATGAAAAAATAAAACCCATGACGAAGCTATCGCCGTCGGTTTTTTTTTTCGTGGAATTTCTATATCGAAACGAGTTATTTTACGGCCCGTAAACGTACACGACGCGTAATTGGTGTACGAATATTATACAAATTCAATTTCCACTCGGGTAGAACTCCCGTTGATGCAATTTTCGCGAAAGACGAATTGTTGGAAGTGACGCGCACGTAAGAATATAAATTATGGTACGACTCGTATTAATTGAAACGGTTAAATTATTATAATGATTTTAGACGAACCTGCGCGTATACGGACGTCAAACGATAAAAATATACAAGTCGATGGTGTAGCAGAGGTGAAACGGGATATTTTCAATGCGGTATTCAAGGCTAGGGAGGTGGAACATTTGAAGTAACGAATCATCGCGGAAAAATGTTTGTAAAATCCCTGTTGTGTTAAGTCATCTGAACTTTCCGCGTACATAATCTATTGGATAGTATTTCAATGAAAAAAAAAAAAAAAAAACGTTATCAGACGTCAAATTAAACACCGATCGATTATTAATATCGCGTTTATTTCTTTAGATTATTATTATTATTATTTTTTTTTTTTTGATTGTCTTTAATGTGCTCAGTGTACGCGTTTGTTTGGTTTAAATTTGCCGAGCATTTATCGATTTCAAGTTTAAACAAGCGTTTCAATACGAAACACAAGGAACGAGTTAAACGAAATAATAAAAAAAAAATAATTGTATTAATTTGTATTAATGAATGTAATTTGTGATCAAATACAGGGGGAAAAATAAAAATTATAAAATCTCGTCATTTCAACGAATATCGAATGTTGTGCTCTTTTGCTCAACACAATTTTCAAATTGTTCACAATCACATTTTTCGACCGGACTAATTTCTTATTAAAAGTAACGTCATGAATTAGTGTTTATAATACATATATACACCGCCGAGTAAACGTCTCGGAATTCTATTTATGTATGTTAACGTGACTCAAATATACGTTATTGTATAATTTTAAAACGTCATTTATTATACTCTTATCATTTCATAATTTATTATTCTCTGTGTTCATATTTTCAATAATAACTAGTTTTGCACACTAATTAGTGACAGTGTCAAAATGTATTCAATTCTCAAGAGTTAAATCAACTGTTCATTTGAGTCAACAATAATTTAATCGCTCTAAAGCATTACATGCATGATAGCAATGATTAGAAAACAAGTATTGAACTGTGTGATAGTATCAGACATAATTATATATATATATATATAATTATATAATACATAATTTCACACGTGTGATGATTATACCTTGCACCGGGCAATTGAATGTTTCAAAAGCCGACTTACTGAAGAGAAAGAAAAGACTTTAATTATTATTATTATTATAATTATTATTAAAAAAAAAGATTACTTTTTTTTTTTTATTCCAAATGTTTTTGAATGCATCGAGGTCGTCCGATTTTTCCTGTTTCTCTGCACCACATCTCTGTATTTACGTAAGTGTCCGCGATATTAATCAAAATAACGATGAAACGTGGTAATGTTTTTCATCCCGCGATTCTCGAAATATATTCTGCTATTTCAATACATTAGAACAATAAATGTTTAAAGTCTCCTGGAGCTATAAAATACATTATTACACGCGTTCGTGGCCGAATCTCGCCGTTCTCGTCGGTTAAAATGTATTACGTTTCACTGCTAGTGTCTATAATAATCCTCTTATCACGCTGGCGCGTCTCCACAGAAAAGTAACCGACTCGGTTTTTGGAATGTTTCGAATTGTGAAGTAGCGGCGATGATCGACGGTGGTGTCGTGATGTTTATCCGTACATTATATATATACGATGAGTATACTCTCGTATGTCTCGTAGCCGCAGGAAAAACGATGTGACACGTATAACAGGAGCAACGTGGGATAAGATGAATTATGGTATATAACTAATTTACTATTCCATTTCTGGCCAATGTGATGCGTTTGCTAAAAAATATACTTTTCAATGTTATTCCTACTATATGTTGATTATTATGTGTGTGTGTGTGTGTGTGAAAGCAGTAGTAATAATATTCAATTATCTTCTCAACATTTCCAGTCGTTAATTAATTGTTATAAAAACAAAAATTAAAATTACATTGCGTACTTCATTTAATTGTTTGAAAATTGAAATACGTACATTTTGAAATTTCAAAACTAAATAATGTAATCAAGTAATTTTATTTAATACAAAATATTACACAATTGCGTAGTTTATAATTGTTATAATTCTATATAGGTAAAATAAATATATTTAAAAAAAAAAAAAACAATCGAGACAGAAAAACGTTATTTTTTTCATCTCTCAATCGCACGGTTACAATCCTTTGACCACTTTTGCGAGACGATTTATATTAATATCGGCTTGTAAAAAATTGGTCCAATAATGTAATGGTTATGCTCCGTTTTCACAGCACCCCATCTCTTTGAACATCATGTATAAGGTTGGAATAAGTGCTCGACCGACGATCAGCGCATATGGCATGCGCTGACATCGTTCGTGTAGAGCGTTTTAGTGCTTATCTGAGGATAAATTCGGTCGGTCGTGGAAACGTGTGAATGCGCGAGTAAACCAGTTAAAGTTAGTAAAATTGTAAAACACGTAGAATAAACGAGTAAACGTGTAAACGAATGTACAACGAGGAAAAGCGAATCATTACATTTTAATTCATTAAAATACGCGAAATAATATTATTAGTAATAATGAAAATAATAAATATAGCAAACGAGAGCATATGATTGATTGCTCGGTCGGCGTTAAACTAAAAACCCGCGTATATAATATTTTATTTCAATTCTCAATTATTTAATTACAATATAAATATTTTAAGTTTTTTTTTTCTTTTCGCGGAGTACGCATTGCTTTTTTACAAAATAATTATTTTTCTTTGTTTATGAATTTCGTATGGAAAAAGTGTTCGAATGATTTTGACATGCGTTACCGTTAATAATAATAATAATAATAATAGTACGAGTATGTACAACGACACGTCGTTCTACGTTTTCTCTGTAGTTTCCTTTAAAGTTATACGCAACACGGAAAATGCAAAAAAAAATTCTTGACACACACCTTTTGGACATAGGAAATTGCGTATTTTCAAGCGTTCGAAATGTCGTAATAATCTTCCGTGAAATCTGATTCGTTTTTCGAATAATTTTTCGTTGTTTTAAAAACTGAAAAATAACAATGCGGCATAGGCATAAATAAGTGTACGAAATGTGTATATTATATAATATGGTAATTGTGGTGAAAACGAGAAGCGTTCGTCATTTCGCTTTGGCCAGCTGTTACCCATGCACACACCATCGTCGTTAAAAATGATCAGCATCGATCGCGTACCGCTTTGCTAGCCGCGTACCGCTGGTGGACGAATAGGTTCAGGTGGCGGCTAAATGGCACTCTAATCACGTAACGACCGCACGGGGGATCCTGGGCATATTGCACACGTAGAGGAACATTAGAAGATGATGATGATGACAAATTAATTTTATTTACAAACTCCTGTTCGTAAATCAAAGTATAAGCGTATGTATTCGACACGCGCGGTGACGAGCGATTAAAGTGGATTTTTTTTTTTGTTTTACAAATTTTAGATCACCGACTGGTGTAGGTAAATCGGTAATTACATATTAGTATCGTGTATTAAAAACAATTTACAGAATGGCGTTGGTGATTTCGTGTCCGGCACACCGCTCTTATAGGAATACGACGGTAGAACGTCTGTGCGGTGGGCTTGACGATTTCTCTTGTATTTTTATTACCGACCGATTGACATTTAAAACGTTATGACTACACTTCGATGAATTCGCGATGTCGATTATTAGGAATTTATATGAACTATTATGATGCGTAAACTTACGTGAACGATAAAAAAATCAAAAACTTTACTTTACGGGCTTTAGAATACGCGAAAAATCGTAGTCGAGATAGTATTCGCGGTTAGAAATATTGAACAGGAATAAGAATAACGAGATTAATTGATAAAACATAACCGAACTTATTTTTCGACCTACCCAATATCAATGACGTATATTTTTTTTTTTATCTTCATCGTGATAAAACTACGCGTTAAGAAATGACTGAAAACAAAAAAAAAATATTTATATAATATATATGTTTAATGCAATTTCTACAAATGGGGTAGCGTTTAAGAGTGTTGTTAATAGATCTAATGGTGATTTCGAACATAAATCAAATGTCAGAGTTACAACTCGATACTTAAAACACTCTACTTCAGAATACATTTCGGCTGCACTCAAATCGTTTGGGAATATGAGAGGAAAACCTTCTACTTTTTTTTATATATATATAATTTTTGACTAAAAGCTACTACTTTTCCCCATTAAAAACCCAGAGTAACATTACTGAGCTTTTTAAAATGTCATTTCTATTGACACACTGTGTAGAATTCTAGTTAAAATTGTCGTTTTTTTAACCGCGCTAAATATGATTCGTCTACCGCTGATTCCAAGTTCATACGCGTTTCGTCTGTTATCGTGCATAATTATTTATTTAGTTATACGTAAAACGTATTCACGAACTGGTAAGCTGTTAAATAAAATATGAGCGAAAACAACATTAGAGACGTAAGAAGAAGGAAAACAAGGTGAAATACATTTGTGCACTGGAAATTTGGTCGTATTAAAAAAAAAAAAAAATTATTATCATATCAATATAAGTCTGTGTAACTTAAAAAAATGTTATTGATATTTTATTTCTTTGACGATTTTCGCTTCTGAAATATAACCAAACGTAATTTTAATCGCATAAGCTAGGTCCGATGAAGGCAATTTGAAAAAAATAAAAATATTTCAGTATTGTGTGATATCTTTTAGACGAAGTTTACTACACTGAATGCTATTTTTCTTTTTCGGGCGTATTTATGTTTTCAGTATATATCTGCTACACACCGATTCAACAAAAACACTTTCTTTCCGCTATTTAATAGTATTTCCGATCTGCAGCATCCAATTAGTGGCGTGTATGAGAGGAGGGGGAATGGATTGATGGACGGATCTTCCTTCTCGTTGGATTTTAGCGGTGACGTTTCATACATAATCTATTATTTAACGGTGTATTGATAATTGTTGCATTTCTGTTGCGATCGACGTTTTCAATAATTAATGATAAAAATATCAGACGGTTTTTATTTATGTAACTGTTTTTTACCGCAAGACTTTATAATTTGTTTGTATTAATCGAGATAGTAGCAATATTCTATGAATAAACAAGATAAAGTTATGTATTATAAGTGTGTATTTTTATATAAGTATTAAAATATTAAATAAAAAAAATGATGTCTATGGCAGTAGACATTTTTCTGTGTGGGGCTGAGCATCCTCGCTGTATTTAAGGTACATTGCAATTTTTAAATCGCCCATTCGCCCATGATCGAGCTTCAGATACGCCATCACAGTCTGATATGAACAGCGACAAAAGTAATAATCCGTCATCAATTTCTTCCACACTTGGTTTCCGATTCGAATCGATTATTATTTTTTTATTCCAGTCTCGTATACATATGTTTTTGATCGCCATAGAAAGATATTGTTGTTCACTGTTTTAAAATTCACCCGGGTGTTGTTAAAACGCGTGTTTTAGTTTTTTCTTATTGAAAAATATAACCCCTTTTTAAACTAAAAACGTGTTTTAAATATCTGATTTAAACACGCCCAATTTCCTTACACTGTATATATAGTGTACACTACATTATATATATATATATATTCGTATAATGTAAAGTTACTTTACTAAAATATAAGAATAAAAATATTTAATTCTTTCTTTTTTTTTATTATTATTATTATTCAAATAGCATTTTAAATACTTTTTCAATAACATAAAATATATATTTTCGGATACGCATTCTACACATATTACTTGTGTATTTTTATTCTCTTAAAATAATTTTTTTTATCTCGACAAAGAAAATGTAAAACGTATATATATATATATATGTATTTTATCGATTAATGGCGAAAATAAATTTGTCATCAATACCGTTGAATCGTTGAATCTAACAATTGATGACAATTTTTCAAATAGCTCATATCGTATTGTGAACAAATAGTATAAACATTCGAATTCTGTGAATATATAAACAAGATTAAAATTGTAAAAGTAATTAATATTACTACTATAATATACTTCTTGTATATATGGCAGTGGTAGAATATACTATACGTCATTGAACGTATAATAATAAATGATATCTATAGCTAATATAATATTAATATTATAACATTATTATTAATATTATATTATAATATAATATTGTAAACGATTATGGCAATAAACGCGTTTCGCGGGTTTCCTAATTATTATATTTTTCGTCGAAATATTTCCATATGTAATTTTAATGATGTTGTCATCGTATAATTGGATTTTGATAAAATACTTCGATGATTTGGAGTAATGCGAAAATTCGGATAGGGACAATAATATTATTTGAATAAACTTGTAAAAACCGACAATAAACCAAAAACTGTTTTGTTTAAAGTACTCCGAATACGTTTTTTACTTAATTTATTCGAATAATTGTCCCGAGGACAAGGTGTACAAGATCCTCTATACAAGTCTGCTGTTTGATGACGACGTTGCGCGATCATTTGCGATACAACATTTTGTCGATTTGTCCAATATATGGATAATGACATGGCGATCGGTATCATCGAAAATTATATATATATATATTATATACGCGCATGGAATTATTATTAAATATATTCGGAATAAATCGATAAAAGGAGAAAAATAAATAGTGCGTAAACTACGGATTACAAGAGAAACTGTTTAAGTGGGGGTGTTTTTTCTTTTACGTTCAATGGATTATGTAGATTTTTAATGGTTGCCGCTTTCTAAAGTATGGTATATGAAAAGATCTTATATGAATTGCTGCATTGTAAAGCGTGTTGCGGATATATACATACACACACGTTTGACATCTGTTCTTTTCAAATCTGTTCCCTTTCTCGTGTTACGCCGCAGTTAAGCGCGTTCTCCGCGCATTCGTGATTTTATAAAACACGCTATGAAAAACCATTTGAAATACCGATAATGGTATTTTCCCGCACTTTCAAATTAAAATCTCTCAGACAGTAAGTCTGAATGCTCGGGTTTTCTTGCCTCGCGACAGTTCGCTTCGCGTTAGTTAACATGCGAGACTATATTGCCTATATCTTGAGAGGACGCGTTCGGAATATAAGTAACGTTTATGGAATTTTATAAAAGAAAAAAAAACCATTCTAAATTATAGTCCTATAACGATTAATCGTGTTCCAGTATCTTTTTATTTTTATTTTTATCTACTCGCGACACTTGTGTACAAACATAGGAAGAAAACTATTTTGCGGTGTACGAGAAGTAATCATATTTACTGTAAGATATTCACATTTTCACAATATGAGTACAGCATAATAATTTGGTCGTATCTAGTGATTTTCATTTATTTATTTATTATTATTATTTTTATCCGTTATCATGTATATATATATATATATATATATCGTCGTCATAAGTTATCGACGAATGTTCATGAATTTCAAATCGCGTCGTTGAACGTTTTCTCGAAATATGAAGAATATATTTGTATACGCGTATAAAAAATTCAATAAATCTATTTCTTTTTTTACTCAATAATTTTGAATTTTTAAAATTTTTTTTTATAACAGAAATATAATTTGATTGTAAATTTTCTTTGCGAAATCTGACGTGGAAATTTAAAAAATATATTTAACGTTCCAAAATTATAAATTAAAAGTGAATGGTCGATTTTCTATCGATTTGTTAGGAGTTTATAGAGTTATCGATTTCTTTCATTAAAACGTTAAATGACCACCTCTGCACATCTGCAGTGAAAGCGCGAACACGGATTTATTTGAAAAATCGATTGATTAAAAGCAGTTTTTATACGTCGTTATTCCACTAGAAATTGTTGACATAACACAACATATGGGCCGCTGCAGCCGCACTTTTGATATCCGAACGCAATAATTATTGTTAAAACGTAAAACGACGTGGTGTTTGAAAACAACGATTACTTCGCGAACAAATGTATAAAAACCGTTTGAATTTTCTACAATTCGATTTGTTCACACGTGATATTTTCCGTCATCTCGCTCCAGACGACAATTGAGTCAGTCCGCCGGATTTCCGCGGCGAACGATCAATGCTCACGATCGCGGAAATCCATAATAATTTTCGCAATAAATTTAATACTTCACCTCGGTCGTAAACACGTATTAAATATTTAATACGTTTACGAATTTTTTCTTTTAATTATTTATACTAACTATAACGGCCGTCGAAATGGATGTTGTTCGCCGAAAAGCGAACGCAGCGCACACGCCGAGTCCGTTTGCACGCGGAAAGTTTCGCGGGTCTGCGGTGAAAACGACCCGGAAAATTTCGCGGTTTTGATCTCGGGACGGACGTCACCCGTGTAAATGCAGAACCCGTTGGATTCAGAGCACATCGATTCCGGGCGCGGAAATACGCGTCTCCTCCTCTCTGTTAACACACGTATTGCGTGTGCGCAGCGAACCGCGGACGCACGAGCGGGAGACTTTGCACGTACACTTTATTTTTTAGACCGATTTTTTTAAATTTTTTTAATTCTCATTGACCGTATACTTTATACACGTATATAAAGAAAAATGTAATACATCGGCTCGCAAAATGAAATTCCGTACGGTCGTAGTGATAGCACGCGTTATAAATCGGATAGATAAATGTCGCGGAGAGACGCGATTTCTGGCGTTTTTTCACGCAGTCGTATTATGTCGGCGTTGACGTCGACAATTTTTTTCGCACTCCCAACTGCGGCAACACGAATTTTACCGTCTGTCCGAGGCACGTTTCAAGCGCCGAGATTCGGACGCGTAATTTTTTTTCAATTGCCAAGACAAAGACGCTTTGGGGGGCATCTCGTGCGTAAAACAAATAGTACGCGTAACATACGTGGTCAAGCGTACGTCTGACTTCATCTGTCTGTGTGCAAGTAAAATTAATAACCGCGGAAATGAAATGTGTGATCTGCGGACGGCCGAGCAGTGTTTTTTTCTTCTAGAACGCACGCTATTGCGTCGGGGACAAACAGTAACGACACAACAACCGTAATGTTATTTTATGGATTCCGTAGTTCTAACCTCCCAGCGCACGGCTGACGCAAGAGGAGCGGACCTGAGCAAGGCTCTGAGCTGATTCGAGCAGCGGTTTTTAAGGCAAAAATACTTACAAAAGTCAACAACAAAACACGACAGGGACAGGACAAAATGTGAACGGTGTTGTACTCTGTTGCACGCGTTCTTTTCACGTTTAACGCAATATTACAATTATTTACGTTTATTGTTATTTCATCGCGTAATTTGGTTAAAAAAAAAAAAAAATTAAAAACCGTATTATTTTTTTTTCTACGTTCTTCATTGATATCGTGCGCCCGAAATTCTCGTCTTTTTATTTTTTATTTTTTTTGTTATCATCGTGTTCACTGTCTAACGAAAATTGTCACAAATACCGTGTGTAAAAACATCGTCTTCGTCAGAACTCGTCTCGACGACGACTGGTGTTTAAAACGAAAAATACGTCCCAAAATTAGTACGTGTTTCAATTGTCAGTGAAATGTGTTCCGCGAGCCGTTTGGAGCAAAATGTTTCGAGCACCTATTTTTTGTAAAGGAAAACCTACGATTATTATTATTATTACCGAACAAAAAATCATCGAGAGAAATATATTCGGGGCACCGTAAAATCCCTGTGTATATGTACGTGATTCGGTTATTTGATATTTTTACCTATGCGCGCGCGTTGTATACGTATATAATTTATAGAAATAGCGTTACGAGTTTGCCCCATTTAAATATTCGCATAAATAAGCGTTTTATTCTTTTCACCTTCCTTCCCATCACACTCATACGATGCAAATACAGTCGCGAGTGTAAATAATACGCGTTATTTATTCATCATATTATTTATTTCACGAGGGTTTTGAAAACGGGAGATTTTCATTCGGAATCCCGCAGATAATAAGAAGAATATTTGATTTATACTTTTCGACGGTAAGTAAAAACGCGTTTCCGAGATCAAACAAAACTTTACCGATCGTCGAGACGTACGCGGCCTGCAGATTGAGAGACGGCCCCACTGTACTCGTATACATATGAATTGGTCGGCTTTTTAAGGATTTTCGACTTTCACGTTTTTTCGTCGGCCACCGTCTTAACCCCCCCCCCTTCTCGGCTTTTAAACATTTTGGGTTTTCAAATGTTTATTGATTAAAAATTAATTACGTCGATTTTTAACGAAAAAAAAAACAAATATTTTACATAAAAATAGACGTTAAATAATAATAATAATAATTATTATTATTATTATTATTATTATTATTATTATTATTATTATTGAAGAATGTTTATATATATATAAAAAAAAAATTCAAAATTGATCAATTATTAACGTACAAAGTGGTGATTTACTATTTTAATAATATATTAAGTGTTGAAGCCGTAAATGCCCGAGCGCGAGATATCGAATAAGTCGTTGTCGTCAATTGGGGCCGTACACACGAATAATAACAATAATAATTAGTATATTATGACCGTGAAATTACTTAATTTTTGTAAAATGGCCAACGCCCGTGTTGCCGTTCGGTTAGGTTAGCATCGCTCATTATTGTTTTTCGTAATTTTTTCTTTTCGTTTACGTACTCGCGGAATCGCTTAAATCGCGAATTTTTATATTTTAGCCATTGGTAAATTTTGTGGTGCGAATCGCGCGCAACACAACATTTATCGTACTCCGGCTCGAACAGCCCAAATCGTTGTAAATTTATTAAATCGTGCGTTTAAAATTGTCGTTTTTACCTATAGCGGCTCTAACCTAACCGCGTACGTACCATTCCGCGTAATTAATATTATAATTATATATTATTTTTTTACTACACGTACTCGTATGAAAATCAATTATTTAAACATAGTTAGGAGGACTGGCCCCAGTCGTCTTTATTGTTAGCATTCATTTCACTCGATTGTTCAGTTTATGTGGAAATTATTATTCGTGAAATGTACCTCCTTACATTATTGTATTTGAATTATAATTTTTGTTTGAGTTGTATTATTATGTTACGTTATACATATTATTGTTGTTGGGCCAGAAGGGACATTCGTTTAGTTATTTATATTGTACGCATTTATAATATTGTAAATTTTCATTTATTTGTTTTATCAAAATTATTGGCCGAAAATGCCGAATATATTCGTTACATTTGAAAATTCAACACGCGCTCCGTTTTTTTAAAGCGTGCGTAATAATATTTTACGCTCCCGACCCAAACAATAAACGATTAAGCGAAATTAAGCGTACGTACAAAACAATAATATTTTATGTCAGTCAACATTTTATTAATAATAATAATAATAATATTTTTTTTTCCATTCCGGAGCTACACTATGGAAACTACGAAACCCGATAACTATACGGAAATTTTTTATCCCTCCGGCAGTGTTATACAGGTGAACAAAAAAATACACATGTTTCGTAATTCTTCTTTCGAATTAAAATTAAAAAAGAAAACTAGTCGTACAAAAAAATATAAGCGGTTGAGCCGTATCTGCATATTATGGGTTCGTGTGAGAAATACATAATATGTATACATTCGTATACCACGTCTTGTTGTAATATCTCAACTCGTTTTGCGTATAACGTAACACGATAATGTATTGTTCGACCATTTATAGTTGCGTGCGACGTTTTTTTTTTTTTCTTTAAATTCTCAATAAAAGTAACAGCAGCACAAGCGAAAAACGCCTCGTCTCGTACCCCGCAGCCGCTTATAAAACGATTTATCGTTTTTACATATAAAACACACGTAACCGATTCGAAATACCGTTGTTTTAAATTTTAATAATAATAATGATAATGCAAAGTCGTGCGGCAGCTGATGTGAGACGGACGTCAAGTTTTCACAACCGTCAGATGATTGATGTACACTCGGATGGATGACGGGCGGGAGATTCGAGTGGCAGCGCGAAAACGGCAAAGACGTGCAGTAGAGGACCGGCGGCGCGTTTTGTACGAGACATGACAACGTTATTGGTCTCTCGTCGTCAACAGTAACCGGAGCGTACGCGGTAATAGTATTTACACCGCTCGAGTCACTTGTTTCTGATGCCCGGAATACGGTTGCGGTCGCAATTTTATTACGAATAAGACAAGCGGAAACCGTCACGGAACATTTGCAAATGGAAAATTTATGTCATACCAAAAGCAATTATTATTATTATTATTATTATTATTATTATTATTGTTGATACGGTACACAATTCCGGATTGAAATGATTTTTTTTTTTTTATTTTGACCGTACACAAGCGAAATAAAATTTTCGTCTGTTTCGACGAATCCTTCGGATGCAACGTTTTCAAATCCGTTTTACGCATTTTCAGACGTTAACGTTTTCGTAGAAACGGACGATTTGGCGGTTTCGAATGTTCGGACGAAACGAATTTGATGATGATAGGGGTGTTTTTTTTTATTTTTTGCCAACAGTATCGGCAGAGTGTCTAATTTATTTCTCGATTTCATTCAACCGAACTATAGTCATTAGTGAAAACGTTCTTTTATCCGAGTCAATTGCGTCAAATCGCATGACAATATTCCGCGCTAATCTTAACAATACGCGGAACGATCATTATTTTGTTTTACTTTTTCTTCAAACGATCCCGCAAAAAGATTTGATTTGTTTGGAAAAGTTTTCCGATAGGCTTCAACGAGAGGATTTTCTTCAAAACACTTATTTTCAAACTAATAAAATTGTTCAAACAGTTCTTTTTCGTTTAGAGAAGTAATTGATGTCGATCGTATAAAGTTGACCAGTATAGCCTTGGCCAACGTGTTCCCTTGTCTATAAACAAACAAACCCGCGATAAAACGCAATTATTCGTTTTTGGCGTTTTTACGCAGACCAATCCCTCGTGTATTATAATGTGTCCGTGTAATGTTTTAACGAATTGTAAATTTTTTTTCATTCGCACTATAATATATTAAAGGCGGCACTGATTATTATCAAATTAAACGGCAATTAAACGCGTCGTGGGCTCGATTCATTAGTGGCACAGTAAATTATCTAAAACGATAATATCCCGACTAAGTGTAGGGACGAATGCGACGAGTGGGAACGGAAAATGTGTGTTGACCAAATGAAGAGATTTGAGTATAATGAGAATGAAATTAATCGATTGGAAAGCAGTAATTGTATGTTAAACGATGTGATTATGCAAACGGAAAGTATATATATATATATACAAACGTAGAAATTTAAATTTAAAATAAATCAAATACCTAATACGCGTATGGTGTTTGTCGCCAAACGCGATCTTTTTGAACAGTTGGCGCGAATGACTAAAAACTAATGTGGTTCGAAGGTAAAAGTTGGATGGTGTGATAGACAACACTTACGATATTCAAATAATTCAAACGTATAATGTTAATACTAGCAAAGATATGAACAATATTTAATACTATTGCGTAGGCACAACGGGACCTACGTCCGTGATAATATACTTAAAATAATTAACATATACTACAAACACTAATGACAGATACCAGATACCAGAATACGACGGGCCAATTGGAATTACACAGTTGGCGCAACTGTCGTTCACCGATGATGCTTCCTTGACGATTTCGGACGGCACTTCTGCACCCACGAGGTCTACGAGTCGTACACCCGCACACGACTGACCTGGACGGCAGCTCCGAAAGAACAGTTTCTAAAAATGGCACACGTTCGTTTGCGTGACACAACGCGACCCGACCACGATACCACGCCCGGGACTGGTGATAAAGTACCGAGTACTTCTCACACTCGCAATTAAACACGGCAACGTACGCCCGACAATTGTCGTCGTCGCGGAATCGCACCACAATTACGGGTCCACCGGACCGAAGAATACGGAATTCGCAAAAGTTAATCAACGTATTATTCACGCGCACGGCGATTATTCACGCGCACGGCGCACACCACAAAAATATTATTCGACCGAATATCAATAGTCGAATGCTACGACGTGAGACCCGTGTGCAAGTGTCGCGGACACATTACACCGACGGAGCTCACGGAGCGACTAAAATACGTGACGGCTCGCAACGGCCGCGGCGGCGGTTTTTATTTTTGCACGTAATACGACAAACGGCGAAACGATATAACTTATCGGCAATAAATCCCGCGATAAAATACAATCGACAGCTATATTGAGCGAGCTCTTTATATAGTTTAAATATAATCGCGTAAGTTCCGAACATGCTCCCCCTTGGGAGATGGTACATCTCACAACAGTAGTTGTATTTAGGAGGAATACCTTGGAGAAACTGGAATCGCTGGATCTGGTCTACTGTCATCTATTCATTCGTGTAAAATACATAGCAACAGTAATGATAAAAATACATAAATATAAATAATTGAATAAATAAGTAAATAAATAAATAAATAAGTAAATAAATAAATAAGTATATAATATAAATATTAGAAAAAATAAAGGAAACAGTTTACATAGTTAATTATCCTACCTTTTCCTACAAATACGACATATCATACACTTAGTGAACAAACGCTTGGAAGACTAGGAAGCGCGGGACATAACGGAAGATTACTTCACCCATCAGTCGGTAATATTACCAGCTTAACAACTGGGCGTGTGATTGTCCCTTGGAGGGTATGCAATCGCACTACTCTGATTACCCCATCTGCACCTGGAAGTACTTCAACAACGCGTCCCAAGCGCCATGATAATACTGGAGAGTTTTTGTCCTTAATTACCACCATATCATTTAATTTAATCTGCGGTTGATCGGAAACCCAGCGTCCTCGAGGTTGAAGCGTTTGCAAATATTCCGATCGCCATTGCTTCCAAAAACATTGCAGACACTGCTGCAATAACTTCCACCGATTCACCAAATTACGAATGGGAATGTCTTCGTCACCAACGTCCGGAACCGTTAACAGCGGCTGACCTATTAGGAAATGGCCAGGAGTTATACATTCGAGATCCGATGGATCCGTCGAGGCAGGCGTCAATGGACGTGAATTTAATATGGACTCTACTCGATATACTAGAGTGGTGAATTCTTCCCATGTGAACAAGTGCTCCCCCATGACGCGTTTCAGAAGATTCTTCGCAGATCGAACTGCCGCCTCCACAATCCGCCGAAATGTGGCGCACTAGGAGGTTGAAATGCCAGCGGCAATGTACAGATGTGATAAGTTGATCGCGGACATTTGGATCATTAAGTAAACGCCGCAACTGTGCATTGGCTCCTACAAAGTTCGTCCCGCAGTCGGAGTATATGTCTACCGGAAGTCCCCTCCGAGCAACGAATCGATCAAGAGCTGCTAAAAACGCTGGAGTGGATAAATCGGACACAACCTCAATATGAACTGCTTTCACGACAAAGCAGACAAACACTGCGATATAACATTTGTATTCGCGGGCCTTGCGTAACCGCTGTTCCTTCATCCTAAACGGTCCGGCGAAATCGATTCCGCAACGAGAGAATGGTCTGCATTCGGAGATGCGGGCTCGAGGTAAGTCTGCCATCACAGGTTGAGGATTGGTGGCGGATACCTTAACACAACGGACGCACCTACTAATTACTGTACGAATTAGTGTGCGTAATGACAAAATCCAAAATGTACAGCTAATAATATTCATAATAACACGCGGACCGCCATGACAAGTGACCTTGTGCCAATGACGGACCAGCATTAACGATAAATGGGAAGTCTTGGGTAACAACATTGGAAACTTTTGCTCCAGCGGCAAATCGGAGTTACGTAGACGTCCACCTACACAAATTACATCTTGGTCGTTTAAAAAAGGACGCAATCGAGCAAATACGCGAGACGATACAGGTAAGTTATTGGCGAGCTCACGATATAACTGATTAAATGACACGCGTTGCGTTGAACGCACAATCGCAAGAGATGCTTCATCAAGATTTTTCCGAGATAAATAAAATCCGTCCGAATTTGCTTGATTACCACGACAATGAGCGATGAAACGTTGCATCCAGGCGACTATGCGTATCATACGGTTATAGGAAGAGAAGCGAGTAAACCACTCTGGGGCTTCGTGACCAATTAAAGCAACCGGAGTTACTACTTTACGTTCTGGTAATTGATTCTCAGGGATGAGCGAGATTGCATCTCCCCACTCACTCATCGACTTATATAAACAAGCTGGACCCTTCCAATACAAAGAGTTATGAAGCAGCTCGTGGATTTAATCCGCGTGATGCACAGTCCGCAGGGTTGTCTTCTGTACGTATATGATTCCATTTACAACCAGGTAACAACACATTGATCTGGTGGATACGGTTGGATACAAACACCTTAAAAGACTCGTGTGGTGCAGATAACCAGTTAAGGACAATTGATGAATCCGACCATGCCACAGTATCGGTAATAATTAATTTAGAATTAAGGGTATCCCTTAATCGAGCTAACCACTTTGCCAATAATAACGCCGCGCAAAGTTCTAATCGCGGGATGGTGGTTGCCTTCAGCGGAGACAATTTGGTTTTAGCTCCCAGTAATGTTATGCAAGGGCGGTCGTTGGCAGTTTCTAATCGAATATACACGACGGCAGCGTACCCTTTACTGAAGCGTCACAGAAACCACATAAAACACCATACCCACTTGTCTTAGTTCCCAGAAAGCGGGGTATTTTTAATTTAGTAACAGCGGACAAATCAAAACAAATTGTTGCCAGTCGTTAGCCAAGTCTGGTGTGAGTTGCTCATCCCAAGAGAGCTTAGAGAGCCAGACCCGCTGCATCAAATGTTTGGCGTAAAATATAATGGGTGCCAGCAGTCCAAGCGGATCGAAGATGCGAGCGATCAACGACAGCATCCTCTTTTCGTCATAACGATCTCGCTAGATTGAACCGAATAATAGAAGAAATCCTCTTGATGATTCCACTGAAGACCCAGCACCTTAACACCGATACTATCATCGTCACCAAAACTCGATGAAATATCCACCCGATCCGAAGGAGGAACTTCATTTAAAACTGCCACCGAGTTGCTCGCCCACTTTTTCAACTCGAACCCAGCCTTGCTCAACACAAAGACCAATTCGCTTTTAAGCTGGAGAGCGTCCTTCTCGGTATCGGCCCCACGCACACATCATCAACATACGTATGATGAAGTAGTACCTCGCGAACTGCTGGGAAATCGTCGCACTCGAGCTCTGCGATTGACTGTATTACTCGCATAGCTAAAAAAGGCGCGCAGTTCATGCCGTAAGTAACAGTATTCAGCTCATATTCTTTAAGTTCGGCCATCGGGGATTCACGCCATAAAATATGCTGGTAAATTCGAAATTCCGGTGCAACCAGTATCTGCCGATACATTTTGCACACATCGGCTGTAAAGGCGAATCGTGGCACTCGGAATAATAAAAGTATGTCGATAACATCTCGCTGCAGTTTTGGACCGGTTAACAAACATTGATTCAGAGATATTCCTGTAGACGACGTCGCCGACGCATCGAACACCACCCGAATCTTGGGGTTCACATCTGAAGGCTTGTAAACTAACAGACGGGAATGAGAACCGAGTTATATACATGTCGTACGGAGAAACGTTTGTTTTTCGGCCGTGTTAAAATCATCGATATGTGACCGGAGACGATAACTTAAGAATTAATACCAGCGGCACGATAAATGCACAATAAAAAGCGTTAGAAAAAAAAAAAAAAATAAAAGTAGCGAAATTTTAGGCAAAATTATTTTTGAAATCAAATTTATGCACTGGCGTACGAGAGAGTAATAACACTTGTTACAAGCACGTAAATTTTAAAAGCAAACAATGTAGTTCTACAAAGGGGGGCGCCGGATTTGAAGGAGAGCTAAGTGTGTTGCAGCCCCGTGGAGGTCCCCACGGTTTCGTAAATTTTCAAGAAATTGAAAATAAAACAATAAAACATGTCAATATTTACCGAATCGATATTAGACGTAAAAAAAAAAATCTTGGAAATATCATATTTTAAGAAAACTTAATTTTCAAGGTGTGATAAATGATTTTGTATATATATATATATATATATAAAAGAGCCCCCCCCCAATAATATTATTTTAATTTTAAGTTAAATTTTGGTTTAAGTTATTTTGAGCCTTATTCTATGAATTTACTGATTGAATTAAACAGGTACCTGCTAGACATAAGACAGCGATAAATTTTCCGCGTAAAAGTAAAAAATATGAATACGCCTTGCTGGTTTGTTTGGGGCGTTCACCAAATGTTCTGACCAATGGCCTGAATGTACCTGAATCCGCCGGCTTTGTCTACGAATATTGCAAAAACTGCGTTTTACTCATTATACGATTGTCCACACGCACGACCGTGTGAAATGATTTATTGATAATAATCGCTTAAAACGAATTTTGAATGATAATTCGCAATACCGATGGCTCTCCGAGTTACAGACGACGGTACCGTTTGCGCGCACCATTAAAATTTGTTGCGGATGGAATTCATAATGTATTTGAATTTCGGTCGAACGAAATCCGTACATTGACAGTTAAAAAAAAAAAAAAAATCGATATTATTATAAAGCGTTCGGTATTTGAGAACGTTATTCTAAAGTTTTAACATTAAAATAATAACCGAAAATATCACGGCCGAAAGAAATTTCGAGACCGTAAACGTTAAACAAATAATAATCGGAACGTGATTTTAAACCGATCAACGGAGTCCATATATATTGTATATTCGACGAACAACGTACGTGTAATGTTTTATAAACGCATTTAAATCGAAATACTGCGATGTAACGAGCGCGATTGTAAAGAAGAAGGAAGAAGAAGAAGAAAAAAAAGGAAATAAAAATAAACTCGGTTGGGATTTTATCACTGTCAATTCTCGATTTATTTTCTCGTAATTATCTCTATCGCGCATGGAACATCGAGACTTTGTAAACCTATTATTAATCCCGTTCGGAAAACGTGACGAGGCGGACCGTTACCGAGAACTTATTTATAGGTAAGACAAAAAAAAAAAAAGTCACGTATAAAACGTTTCAATCTCGGATTTTCAAATTTTTTTTTTTTTATTATTTATCATTCGTTTTATTATTTTGTCGTTATGACACAATGACGCGTAAAAGATATCCTACGCGGAACACCGTGCGACGTTTATTATTATTAAACGATTTATAAATCAATAATTTAAAAAAATTAAAATAATCAAAATACGGATTATAGCGACGACTCGTACGTGTATGTTAACTGTTATTTAAAAATCAAAAAAACCCCGCCAAATTTTATTCAAACGAATTACAAAACGCAACAATTTTCAATGAGTGTACGTAATATAATAAAAATATTATATCACCTTCGTGCGAATTTTAATTTTGTAAATGGATAGAAATCAACGCCATCAGATCAAACTCTAATGTGCGATGGGTGTATAAACACGCGAGGTAATTATTATCGTACTCACATCGAAATTTGACTCGTTGTAAATTTTCGTTCAAAGCATCATGACGAATTCAAAGCGTTAACACTGCAGTTATTAATTATATCGAAAATACGCGATCGTTTTCAATATGAGCGATAAATATGATTAGACATAGACGATTTAAAAAGAAAATCTATTCTGTGCCATTGACGTATTACGTATTAACAGAATTAGTAAATAAAATTAAGAAAAACACGGACGACAACTAGTCAAATAGAAAAAGAGTTAAAAAAAAACGTTCGATATTGTAGTTGAACTACAGCCTACGATCAGAATTAATGACGAGCGCGCTCAACGAGTTAAAAATTTAAAATCGAGTTAGTTTTAACCGATTTACAATAAATTACGGTTTCTCTTAATCTGACCTCGTTCAGAAAACTTCAAGTTAATTTTATACAAATTGTATGGATTTTGTTCGTATATCAAATATTCCCAATGGAGTTCTCACTTATTTTTATGCAGTGAATTTCTTGTAGGTTTCTGCGGGTTTTGGAGAAATATTGCGTATAAAATTGTCACTGAATATATACGTTTAGATTGAAAAATTTCTAGACTTTTGTGTAACGGCTTAAACGTATCTTGCAATGATCGCATTACACGCCTTACATACATACATATTTTTTTTATGAAGTAACATTTTTCTCGACGTAAATAATTTGTTGAAATTAGAAGTAAGTATAGAAAAATATAAGTAATTTAACTAATTTTTTTTCTTTCCTTCACGTATAATTCAACGTGTTAAAAAACTCGTTATTGACTCGTCAATATCTTTGTTGATATTAAATTACAATTACTCGTATTTTATATATTACAAATAGGAAGAAAACTGAACACTATACGCGATTTCGCGAATGATTGGTTTGTGTGTAATTTTATATTGAAATATCGTTTAAGGATTGGTGCTTTCGGTTTACTGCGCGAGCTCACCATTACACGTAATAACGTTTATTAACGCGAATAGTGAAATTTATCATTTATTTTCATATATATATAAATATATAAAAAAATTTAATTTACAAAACATACAATTACAATTAAATAGCTTCTTGTAAGAGCGCTTACGCGGATTTCGACGGAACATTCCACCCTTATTTATACCCTTAAAATACGTCACCGCCTAGCCGCGTCACACGTACTTTGCAGCACACGCTTTTGTTTTGTATAGCCTCGCTTGCACTCTTTGTATAATGTGACCGACGCTTATTACGAGATCCGGCAAAATCTGAACGTTTTACGAGTAAGGGCGATAGAGCGTGCAGTCGTATAATAACAGCGCCAATCCCTCTGCAAAAGAGGTGGACCGATAGGCCTACAATAGGGATTTGGCGTATAGTGGAAAAAAAGAGGGAAACAAAGTGTTCGGAGACGGGAACAGATGACGCGATGTTTTGTTGGCGGCGAAAATTCACTGGGAACGTTATAGCGTCTGTCGTCTGCTGCAGTGCACACTACCGAAGACGAATAAAAAAACAAAAAGAATAAACGAATATTGCGGATGAGATATTTTATGTGGATCGATTTCCGTCATTTGTATGTATTATTATTATAAGGAAGTCGAAAGAAATCCCCGGTTTCGTTATTCTATGTACAATACATCCGCTTTTTATATAGGCGAATTATACGCTGGCCGCGAGTTTACAAATCTTACGCGGCGGTTCATATATTTATTAAAAAAAATCCTGCGATAGAGACGGTATAAAAAAGAATGACCGACTGAATTCGAACGGATTTCGTTTTATATTCGACGGAATATCGTACGTAACATGTCGTTTATACGTATAACGAAACGAATATTATTAAAATTGTGTTTTCGTTTCGCGCCTTTTTTTTTTATATGTAAATAAGGATTTATCGTCACGTCGGAAATTCAAAATAACCGCGTATATCCCCGCGTGTACTTTTCATTTTCATTTTCATTTTTTTTTTTTTTTGTTTCAAAGAATATATTACGATAAAACTTTGGCGGCCGTATAATGAACATTTACACATATGTATAGTATAGGAAATTAGGTAGTGCTTATACATATTTATTTTTTTGTTGTTTTAACAGCTATATAAAGCGCATATAATATTCTTACTTTATATAATATTATAACGATAATGATAATTTTGAATTTATAACAACAGCCGCGTAAATCGGAAATGTTGCGTGTTTAATGATATATTTTTAAAAGTTTATTTCAATTACAGTAACGCTATATAATATTGAATACGATAACATTTTTTTTTTTTTATTACTTCTTTTTCAATCACGTCGACGAAAACATTGTGAAAAAAAAATCATGAAAGCACGACGTCGTTTTAAGTTTTATGATATTGTTTAAATATTCGTATATTTACGAATCGCAAATAAATTAACAAAACTAAATGTATATACTATATACATATATATACACACACACACATATATAAATTACTTAATACGCAAATACGAATGAGAGATAGTGTTATAAAATATTGTTTTTTTTCTCCCCGTAACAAATTAATATTTTACCTTTTTATCAGATCAAAAATAATAATAATAATAATAATAATAATAATGTTTTTAGTATTACTACGCGTCGGTGTTTTGAATTAATATAAAATATATTTAAAAATGTGTTTTTACGTGTGTCTGTATATATATACATATAATATTCAGCTTTTTCCTGTTACGGCACTGGGATTTAAAACGAATTCATTTTTTTTTTTTTTTTACAGGATTTGTGGCTTTAAAATGCAGGTTTTGGTCCCGAAAGGTTATGCTTGCTTACGTTGGTTAGATAAATCCTTTATTTTATCAAATCCCTTCGGATTACATTAGTACAATAACATCGGTTACAAACCCGTTTTAACCCTATACAAATATAATAAAACAATTGTTATCATTCGGAAATCAATAACGAACACATAAATTTCGTGTAAATAATATTATAACAAATTGTTAATTCCGTGAAAAAACCCTATTATATTATATTGTTATTATTTTTGTTATATTTTGCAATTTTACGAATTTACCTACTCACTCGTAGGTGTACACATTGAAATGCGATCATTGTGTAGAATTATCCAGTTTTGATCGCGGCGAGAAATGAAACGTTAGAACAATAACTGAATCCATTCGGCAGTTCAGCCGGCTAGAAACGAAAAATCATCGAAGAAGATGCGCGTACAGCAGTGATTATAGTGTTAATACGTTTCTGCCCTGCATTCCATTCTTAAAATGTTTGTCGAGCACGTAATTGATTCTCATCGAAACACAAAATCAAAAATCGATATAACCACGGGCTTAACTGGGTGAGGCTAGTGAGAGGGCTTAGCTGACTCCTGAAAACGTTTTTGCGTCCCGTTGAAATTTATACCAAATCGTTTTAAAAATCAAGACAATTTCTTTAATCGTAAAACGATGTAAATGTAAATGTACGTTATTTCGTGTTTTTTTTTTTTTACATTTATTATTGACAATTGATTAGGCGATATTTATTTTTATTTCAAAATACTCTGGAGTCAGAGCCATAGTCCCGTTATTATTGTTTAATCCTATAAATTACACCCTATGGATGTTTATGGCAAAAATATATAAGAAAAAAATTGTTCGGCCCTTTCTAAACGAAAATGTTTTCCGTTTCTGACGATTGAATACTACGTTTTAGTAAATTACTTTTTTTAATACGTCAAGATATTTTACGATTCTGTGTTTGTTCTTGTTATTAGTTTATGTAAAAAGTAAAAAAAAAAAAAACTGATATAAAACAATATTGTATCTAATACTCTAGTAAAATATCAGGAAAACATTAGCGCATTTAATAAAGCACAACGCTATCATCGAATTATTATAAACAATAATAATAATAATAAAAAAAAAACTTTCTTTTTTTCGTCAAAATTAGTATAAACTATGCGCGTCTTGTTAAACGAAATATATATATATATATGTATATTTTTTTTTCTCTTCGTCGAGCCAACAAAAACGCTTCGAGTTTCCAATTACAACGGGCAACTAGAATTTAATTTTGTAAAATTAATTTAATAAAAGAGAAAATCCCTTTATTTTTTTGCATTATGCACGATAAAACAATGGAACAAAGCGATTAATTATTTAATTAATCGTAATCGTTTGTAATTAATATTAATTTTCGATTGACAAATAATCAAGGCTTTGTGACGGTTTTTGTTTCAGGTACGTAAACGCGAGGAACATTACACAATTCGATTTCATAACCGAGTTAAAAAGTACATAACTAACGGGTGCGTAAATAAACTTTGTTGCGCCGTCTTGGAGCGCATAAATCGTCGGGAATTTAGTAGCAGTAAACGACGAATTAAAACGGATATTGTTGAAAACAACGTTTTGTACGCTCTACGAGATGACGTGCACTAACAGTGTCGTAAACAAGGCAGCTATTGTAGCTGTTGCTGAGTGCTTTTCGGAGAGTCGGCTCAACAATTAACAGATTTTTAATAGGTTTTTGGAGTAGATGATGCGTTGTGCGTGTAGAATAACACAAATAAATGTACCAATAGATAGTATTTTCCAGAGTGAAACATTGCGTTGTCGGTTGAAAATGGATAACAACGTCGTTTTTCGTCGCTCGTGTAAGACTGCGGACATTATATAATAGCGAATAATTGAAAAATGAAAAACCATTGAAGTTTCAACCGGAATGAATATATGCAAAGTGGTATTTCCTCGGCACTCCCGACATTGAATGCGAAATACCAGCAATATAATGTTGGGTTACAAACGTTTGACCGAAAATCACGGGGTAATGAATATTAATAATATACGTACGTTTCGCGAGCATATCTAAAAAAAAAAAAATTCGGCGAAATATTACTATGGGGTTTTAAAACGAATTTCACGCATTTCCACAAACTATGCTCGTTAAACGAATTTTAATAACGAATATCTCATTTTTTTTCTGTTTTAGAATTTTCTAATTTCAAAGGCGACTCATTCGTTTTTATTTTTCCAGAGCGCTATTACGATTTTTAGAGGATCGCTATACGCGTACGTTCGAGTTGAAAATATTGATTTCAACGTCATAATTAGAAATTCATTAGTTTTACGATTAAGATTTATTACGTACTGAAAGACGGGCGGAACAATAAACTGCATGTGCGTTCGTATCGGCGTCAACGAATCGATACAACGCCGAATTTATCGTCGCGCTCTAAACAGTACACGAATAGCGTATACCACCTATCACTGTTTGTAACGCACGTTGAATTATTAATTTTCTTGATCTTTTCACAGCGTCAAATCGCCCGCAGCCCTGTATAAATTCGACTAAAGTTCTCACGTATAGCGCTTAATCAATTAATATTCTTTTAACAATATCGCAATTCCTTTTGTTTGCAAATAATAATTCAAATTTTATACGACCGTTTCACCTGTTCGCCATATTAAATAAATTATTTTATTTATTTTATCGCCGGGGCCATACAATAATGGCGAAAAAATGATATTGTGCCGTACTATACCGGCCGCGTGTCTGCATTGCGTAATAATATGTTTAGCGTATTTTTCATTCTGATCCAGTTAGAATCAGAACCCCCCCCCCATACGTATGCGTTTTGACGAGCAGAAATTGTTTGACACAATGGTCTGTGTTGACACTGTGCGAGCTGTATGTTGGAAGTGTCAAAAGAGAAGGACGGGTGAGTAATTCGATTTGACGACATCAATTAATATACTCGGTCGCTTAGTTTTATAATCTGCACACACACACATATACAAAACGGATTCATAAAAATCCAATCGCGAATACGATATTAATTTCAGTAAAGTTTTGAAACTTTTTTTTGGTTTTAATCGATTCTATAAAAATATACCGTGCGAATTCAACACAATATGATGGACGATAACGAATATGGTAAGTCATAGAAATTTATTCCGATACTATACAAATCGAAAAGTAATAATTATATTGACCGACAGCTCCTGGCCGATGTGGACGCTTTAAGAGAAAACCAAAACGACACGAAAGACGCGTATTTATACGCGCTTATACTTTTGCTAACCGTCCAATAGTTGTTCCGATGTTAAAAAAACAAAAAGTTATACATTTTATGTGTGATACGAAAAATAAACTCCCAGACGTAATAATAAATAAATATATATATTTTTAACTTTATATGTTTCGAGTTAAATTTCGTGGTAAGAATTTAACGATATAACGAAACGTTTTTCCGTATGATGCACATGAAATGGTTGAAAAAATTCGATAATAAATGTTTCGCCTTTAAACTTTTCGTCGCGTGAAAATCGAATTTCGTAATTATGTATACATAGAAAACACGCGTATAAAATTATGAACGCCAGTCACGACGGCGCATTCGAGTTATCGCGTCAAGTTTTTTATTTTTACAATATCGTTTTAAAATCGCAGTATTCGTATATATATATATAAACTTTCATACTTTTCATATTATTCAGCAGTGGGAGTAGTAATCAATTCCCTTCCGATTCGCCGCCTACACTTCGTTCCACCGTTAGATCCGACCACTGACGATAATCGATAGTTGGTTGCTTCGCGCGCGTGCATAATAATATATTCTCCGGCTATTATGTACAGCAGCGGTTCTTTGATGTCAGTCGTTTCGAATTTTATTCTACCTATATGTGTAATAATTATTATCCGCATAAGTGACATATAATAATAATAATAATAATAATAATAATAATAATAATACGGTTAATGTATTCTTGTTAATTTATTATCAGCAATTACCGAATCGAATTTCGCCGGAGATCCGTGGCACGATATATAATATTAATATCGCGAGATTGGACTTGCACGCGTTCATATATATTATATAAATTATTTTATACATAATATATTTATATATATACCGGAGAATGGGGCGATCGGTGTTTCAAATACCCTCCCCTTCGCACTGAAAATTGCTCGGAAATTTACATATATTATGTACAACAGTATGAAACCTCCCCCTTCAATCGCCGCGGACGACACTCTCGGTGCAATAATCGCGGCTGACATTTCCCGATAATTCGGGGACATTTTCGCTATTTATTATTTTCCAACGAGGAAGCCTCCGTGTAGCTGACACTTAATGATTTAAAAATAATTGCAAAAAAATCGATAGAACGTTACGTTTCACGGATAACGGGGGGGGGGGGGGATTCGTTGAATGAAAACTCGTTTCTCGGACGTCAATGGGATTACGATGAAAATGACGTCGTCAGCGTCTTGACACTGACCAACGTTTTGTGTCAGTTCATTTTCCATAATGCGACCGAATAGTCTAAAGCGATGGAGATTGTGTAGCTTCGCGAAAAAATCGAAAATCCCAACATTTACCCCGTCCCGCAATTACACAAAATGGCGTGCATTGCAATCGTAATAATACACAATCGTGAAAATTTTAATTATTATTATTATTACTGATCAAACTTTGATAATTCGTAGCGTATAAGAAAAAGAAACATCCGTACATAAAACATAATATTTGTTATGAATGAAATTTTCGAAACGTCAACAACATCACACTGTTGTGTCGACGGTTTGGCGAGGATTTCTGTTAAAATAAAAATATCGGTTTTTTTTCTTTGAAAATTTTCAAATACCCCCGGGTTGAATCGTACGATATACGGCGACACTGTGCGTCGTAATCGGCTATTGTGCCGAAGAAATTATTATTATTATTACTATTATTATTGATCTATTCTCGCGTTCATATTATTTTGTCAAGATATGCATTCGAATACCGCGCAAATGAAATACAGTCTCCAACGAAGACGTACGTGTGTTCCAAAGACTTTTTTTTTCACTCTTGTAACTCATCAATAATGAATAGAGATTTCTGTTCGGAAGAGATTCCGTTGATGAATATTAATACGCATTTACTTCTTCGTAATTCACTACGAACTTTATATTATTAATGTTTCTCGTGTATCTTCCCTTGATTTATTCGTCATCGTGTTCCGTTGTCGTACTCGTACACCGTATACGTTTTATTCGTACAGTTTCGGCATTATTTCATTAACAAAACCGTTATATACTCATATAATAATAATAAATATATATACGTATTTTCGACGTTAATATTATACGGTTGCCGACTGTGGACCGTGTTCACGTTGTCTTCTCAGAGCCGATTTAGAAGACAGATTTCCATCCGTTAAACATAATAACAAATGGACGAAGAGGGGGATGATGGTGGGTTGGAGATTACTTTGACACTCATAATACATACATAATTCATAAACGCATTCGTACTCAATACAAAAACTATTGATATTTTTCACTCCCTCGCATTGCAATTATTTTAAAATATATTATATCATATTAGGATCGTGTTTTCAACGAAAGTTTGAGTGACACGAACGTTTAATATTGCAAATAAGCACTGTATCATTATTAAACGATTGACGGTAAATAAACGCGAATTGCTACGCCTGTATGAAAGTAATCGTCGAATAAAGTTTACACAAAACGTAATATTGCTACAAACCATAAATGATACACGTATATTATTATAGTATCGCGTTTGTCGTAAACACATTATTGTATATTAGGTATATTAACATAATAATCGATAATAATATTATAAAGTAAGGGGATTGAAAACGGGCGTTTTCTCTCTTCGTCTTACACACGCGAAACACATCAAAATATACGTTTCCTACTCCCAACGCTCACCGATCGATCTAGTGGTGGTGGTGTGATAAGAAATTTGAAAACCTAATTGAATTCGTCGTGAATTTCACTACAGAACGGCTTTTTAATTTTTTTTTTTTTCATCTCGAGACCTATAAAATTTGATTATTGGCCAATTTTTGTTTTTTTTTTTATCTTAAAATTGTTCAATCGGTTTTTAAGGATTTACGAGAAAAAAAATTAAAAATCACGGGAAAGTCGATGATCACGAGTAGACATCGTGACGGATTCAAAAATCTGTCTCATCGCACTACCAGATCGATCGGTACGCGTTGGAAGTAGGAAACGTTGTGTTTCGTGTGCGTAAAAGACGAAGAGAGAAAATGCCCGTTTTCAATCAGGGGCGTATTTACGTCATTCCCTAGGAGGGATGTAAAAAAACCGAGTAGAAAAACCGCCCGTCGAATCTGTTGCCAACTTGGAATTATCGAAAAATTGTATGAAAATAATAAGTTTTAAATAAAAAAAAAAATGTTTTATTACATTTCAGTTTTAATTCGATTAATTTTATTCGTCAGTAGATATAGGTAGACATACACAAGTATCTAGGGGGGGGCGATCGCCCTTATCGCCCCCTCCCTTGTATACGTCCCTGTTTTCAATCCCCTTAAGGCTGTACAATATCACGATTGCGTTATCGAATTCCGATGTAGTGTTCACGGAATCCGGCTTTCGTGGCAACGCTACGTGTGGCCCGTGTCTAAAATAGAAATCGGCGAAAATATTTTACTCGCGTGTGTGTTAGGTAACGCGACGTGTACAGATAATATAATATTAATTAACACGACTTATTAATATAGTTGTATGGAATTCGCTGAAGGATATGAAAGCGGAGTGGGGGTAATTAGAAAAATATTTCCGTGACAGCTTGTTCGCTCCCTGTGTTGTCTGTTCATACGTGCCTGTTCGTCGATGTTAGGGATTGTCACGTTGTCGATAAAATATTCCAAGTGCGTCTTTATTGAAATCACGAAAGTAAAATATCGTAAATAATTCCAGAAAAAAAAAAAAAAAAACGAAAAATACAATTTACGTAGTTATTTCTGTTATAAAATTCTCGTGTAATAATAAATTACTCGTACAAAATCGAAATTCATAACGAAACGCGTAATTTATTTATTAAGAGACGAAATACAACGCGGCGGGAGGAGGAGGCGGAGTGAAGTTAGAGTTGATTAAATTTTACTTCAGATCGCAATACTGATCGTACGTTAAAATAATGTAGGTATTCAAACAAAAACGTTTTTTACGACTTCTGAAGTATAATACGTATTATCTGTCGGACATTTGAGTTTTATATTTAACGAAACAATTTTCAATGGCAATCACGCATTGATTAACAATAATCGTAATTAATATCATACGCGTATGTGTGTGGCTTTTTAATATTTCGGTTTGAGTCGTGCAATAATAATTGGAAATCAGATAGACGTCTGATAATATTTCGTTACGTTTGTAACGAAAAAAAAATCAAATTACTTTAATGTAATATTTTTATCGAATCGAAAGTCTATCGATTTCGCGCGACAATTGATTAATTGTACGCACTTCGAATCATTTCGATGACGTCACATCAGAAGATGAAGCGTGTTAAACTTACGTTTTACAAAATAAAAGTACATATACACCCAAAATTGGTTTCTGCGTCGTTTTTTTACTGTTCCCCTGTCACGTCAAAACAACCGTCTAATTATTCTTACCGTAAGAGTCTATTTTTCGATTAAAATACTCGAACATGAATTCGTGCCGCTATATGAATTTACTAGGTGCAATGACTCCTTCGACCAGTTGTTGTAGCGTTCTTGAAATGATGTTGTCGCTTAAAACGAACCACGCGCGGAATAAAATATCACCACCAACACTCGTTTGGTACAACGCAACACTGTTTGTTCTATAATTTTTACGTTTGAAATTCGTTTTCAAATTACAAAAATTGATTGAGAAAAAAAAAGGAACCGACGATACAACGGACGGCAGACTGGTGAATCGCTTGGTTATATTATTAGTTCTATTATCAACGACAACGACCACGCCGCCGTTCGGATTATTTGAATACGCGTAAAATTAAATAATAAACAACAGTTTCCAATGGTTTTCGTTTTCACGTGTGTAAAATCGAACAGATTTCGGCGTTTTTCTCTCAAACACAACGCAACAGACGTTCGAAATCGTATATATATATCTATTTATAATAACACGAGCACGGTTCGAATACGTCTTACTGATGTACCGCCCTCACTCGTTTCGTTCAACTGCATCAGCGTGTCTCAACGACGAAATTTAGTGGCGCCGAACCGCCAGAAGAAAAGTGTGACAGAAGTTTTACCAAAAAAACTACAGCCGCCAACCAAAATTTTTAAGCGAAAATGAGTGTAATAAACGCTGAATTACCCGATTTTTCCTTAAAAAAAAAAAAAAAAAAAAAGAGGTGCGACTTTTGTACATTTTTTTTTCTCCGATCGATATCGTTGTATCGTATGGTACGACGTATGTTTTTTACACTCCCTATATTTATAGGACTGAACCTATTTAAAATCCATTTCCAATTTTCCGAAATCTCAAACTCTGTGTAAAGTGTTGTAAACACTAAGCAGTCGACGTTAATAAATATTATAAGATCGTATTTTCCAGACGATTTTTTTTTGTTTTTACCATATTTAAAAGACTTTATCGTTTGTTTATATCGTTAACGTTTATTTATTTTTCGTTTCAATACAAGGGGAATGAATTCTCGTCTTGACATCAAAGAATTAAAAACATCTATGTATACGAGTGTATTTAAAACCCTCCCCCCCCTCCCGTGCAAACCGCAAATCAGTCAAATCCCACGGAACACCCGGGATCAGTGTTTTCTTTTTCGATTTTCATTTCGGTTTATTCGCCTGTCGACCGCACGAGTGAATCCGTAAATGGTAGTAAAAAGGTGATCCGCCCGTTAACGGGAACCAGAAATCAAATGCCGCCGGATTCAAAAGCGTATATACGTCTAAACGCTGCGCCGCCATATGATTAGCCCGTACAAATCGAACCGCGTACGCGGGATGAAACGCATTTAGAGAGGTCCGTTCGTATAAAAAAAAGAAAAGGAAAAAAGACCGAGGGAGGCAAATAATACGCACAACGCTCTATGATCTGTTGCTCTATCGCAGCCCTCTCCACGAGCCCTTGACGACAACAACACGTATCCCTGGAGACACCGCATATTTCATCTCTTGCAGTTTAACGACAATAATGTTCGCGCGATATCACAGCGGCTCGCGTTCGCGGCCGGGCAACGAGAAGAAATATATAAACAAACGTATCTGGTGAAAACGTCGCAGCGAATATTCTTCTCGTAATACACGGTGTTATGTGTGCGTGTGTATACAAACTCGATTCGTATGTTTCTACAGTTAACCCCGGCCAACCAACTACACGTTAACTACCGCCGTGACTACACTAATCGTGCGTAAACAGAGATACAAAACAATAAGCGATAATAAATAATAATAATAATAATAATAATAATAATAATAATAATAATAATAATAATAATAATAATAATAATAATAATATACGACAACGCAGTAGAGTAAAAAGAATTACAGTCCCCGGATAACATCACGCGCCGTTATTCTTACACCGTCCGACGACGATTCCCCGTCGTACTTTCAGTGAGGACACCCCCGTTGTCCGGCAAAACGATAAGGGAAAAGGATTTATCGCAGTACGACTAATCGTTAATCTGTTTTATCTAAAATCATTACGAAGAATTTTCGTGTTTTATAATACGCGCCTCCGAGTTTAATTCGATGTAGTCACCCAACAAAGGATCCACATATCGACATCTCTCTCTCTGAGTGATGCCGGCGTTAATACCATTGATTGGCATTTTGCTAGTGATTGTTGCAGGCATCTACTATTAAACACTTCAATCATCAAATATCATTTGTAAATGTATATATAAGAAATAAAAGTAAATTTATAATTGTTGACAGTTAATATCGGATAAGCGGCAGTCAAGTATTTATTTATATTCACGTCAAATTCGTTATTATATTTTTAAGGATTTTACGTTTCGACAACGGTCGATAACAGAAATTTGAAGTTTTTTCACTTATCAATTTCTGCCCCTTCCATTTTGTCGGACAACGGGTCTCCTGTGGTATTTTTACTGTATGGAATTTCGTTGTTACCTATCGCGTTACATCTATAGTGGCGCGCGATTACCCGGTGCAAAATGTCCGCCCTGAAAAATATAAATTAATTTTTAACACATTTTATTTGATTATAAATGTAAATATATATATATATATATAAATATAAATATATATATATAAATATATATATATATGCAGAATGGTCCAAAAGTCATTGCCCACTTCTGAAGAACTCGTGTACTTTTGTGTGTTTATTTTGTTTTTGTTTATTCGTTTTGTTAACGTGATAAATTCGATTCATCTTGAATTCATCGCTTCCGTATTATTCGAGCTGAGGAAATAAATCACTTTGGGACAATCATTTTAAATAATGACTTCGCAACTATATTATATTGTACGAAAAAAAAATCATTTGTTTCGACATAAGTTCCGACTCGAAAAGTTTTTTCTCCCCGTTCAGTTTTGTTTATCGTATCTATATTATGTTTATTGATGTTCTGTCGTTCTCAGACTTCAAAAATGCGATGAAAGCGACACTCGTGTAATTTCATGCATCAGATAAAAAAAATAATACTTGAAACTTTTTTTTTTTTTCGCATAATATAAACACATTATCTTTGAGACGCGTGTCAATGGAGAGATGATTAGATGAAAAATATGATGATATTTTTAATAATAATATTATTAAAAAGTTCATATTGAAAAAGTTAGTGGTTCTTTTTTCAGAGAAAGAAAGAGAGAGAAAGACAAAATGAGAGAGTGTGCAATAATAATAATAATAATAATAATAATAATAATAATACATACATACAATACGTACTTTCAAAGCATTAGAGGTTTGTCAAATTGTATAAAAAATTCCATATCGTTTTTGCTTTTTTTCGTTCATTACTTTTTTTTTTTTTGTAATTTCGTAAACGTGTTCACGTTTTTCGCGATCGACCGACGCCTTAATAAAGGCGTGCTTGGGTATTACACGTAGTCCATAATTCGATCGTGTCACAGATAAAATATAGTGTGTACTAAATCTTAGTGCTATATCAACGATGGTAAAAAAAAAAAAAAATAATAATAATAAAGTATATATAATTTTATAAAATATAAGGCGTTTTAGACGTTTATGCGGCGAGACAATTGAATAATTCAGGTCGCATTTTTTACATTTTCCGCTTAAGGCCGCAGGGAGAGAGGGAGAGAGAGAGAGAGAGTGTATAAAATATTTAAAATTTTTTACTTTTGCGTAAAAGAAAAAAAAAACGATCGTCCGTGTAAAATAGCGAAGAATTCCTTTCGCCCACATGGCCCTTATGGTCCATTGCCGTTATTGTCTCGTATATGGAAATTGCAGAATTTAAATTCATACGGTTACGCGTACGTATTCTCCAGTTTAACGAATACGAAAAAGCACGCGGCTGTATGCGTGTCATACGCTAAGGATCATTTCAATTTTAAATAAATAATTGAATAAATGCGCGTGACAGGACGTTTTGTTTTTCACGCCGTCCCAAATGGAGAAACTGCATAACGTTAACGAATACAGCGGTTTATGTATAATATTTTAATAATAGTAATTTATATTATATTCCACGCCTTTGTCCGGGGTACGATTCGCCTTTACCACGCAAAATCGTAAAACCGCAAATGACATTGCCGACCATTATCACGTCTTTTATGCGTATGTTAAAAAAAAAAAATCCTATATAAATTATACCGAATAGTGTGTGCGATAATAATTTAACCATTTCGTTTTTTTTCTTTTATGAATTTAATTAAATTAAATTTGTCAAAAAAAAAAAAAAAAAAAAATAAAATAAAACAGTAAATAAATAACACACGAGAACAAAATTTCAATAATAATAATAATAATAATAATAATAATAATAATAATAATAATAATAATAATAATAATAATAATAATAATAATAATAATAATAATAATAATAATAATAATAATAATAATAATAATAATAATAATAATAATAATAATAATAATAATAATAATAATAATAATAATAATAATAATAATAATAATAATAATAATAATAATAATAATAATAATAATAATAATAATAATAATAATAATAATAATAATAATAATAATAATAATAATAATAATAAATACTCGAATATACATAATACGGATTTATTTCAATATTGAATGTTTATTATTCAATTAAATCGCTTTCTTTTAGCTTTTATCAATTTTCAAAATTGTTTATAATTTTGTTTCGAATGAATTTAATTTGTCCCTCTTATTCTCAGTAAATATATATAAAAGACGGAAATATTTGATAGATTTTCTTGTCCAGCGCAGTCCCTTTTGTACAAGTAATTTTTTATTATCTCCACTTTATAGAAAACTACTTTTCTGCCGATGCAACAGTTTATAGAGGTAATTTCAGATAAATAACACGTCTGAATTCATTGTAATATAAAAATTGTTGTCGACATTCATTGATGTCGGTGATTCTAATTAAATTTATAATTTGTAATCATTTCTCTAACTGATATTATAATAGTCGACTTGTATGACTGTAATCATTTAAATTAATTTCAAAAAAAAAAATCTAACGTACAGAGTTTGTAGGTATTTGAAACGAAATGTCACTTGACGCAATACACTGTGCAAATTATAACTAAAAACGAAACGTTTTAATTTTACATTCATTAATTGTGATGTAACCATTTTAGTATGAATAATGATTGGTAATATTGCGTTCGCACGGATTAATAATTTTGAAAAACCTTTTTTTTTTTTAGCTTGTTCATTGTTAAACAATAGTCTTATGTTTTCATATGTTTTTTTACCATCGCCTAATCAAAATTAAAAACTTGGTGCTCCCTCATCTCCACTCTAAAAAAAAAAAAAAAATAATGCTTTTCACAAGTAGTAGTGAAGCTATAATTGCGTTATTTGTTAAGTCGAAATGCCTCACCTTAAATACTTTATATATATAAATTACTTATTTTATTTTTAACGTGGACTGATACGACGATGTTCTGCGCTTGTAAGGGTTAATGTAAAGGTTTTAATTTGTGGCAAAAATTTAGTATTTTTTTTTTTTTCGTTTTTTTGTCCATCAAATTTAAATCTTTTAAGTCGTTCGTGATAAGTACGGAAGTATAATAATCAAGCATAATAAGGACCAGGAGCCGTTGAATTCGTCTTCGTCCTAGGCCCCGAGGACTGTGGTCGCGACGCTGCAGGGTGTGTGTGTGTGTGGCCGCAAACCGTCGGTTTGTCAAGCCGGCTATACGAATTGCAGTTGTTGAGCGGATGATTGATGAAGAGACGTCTTGTGGGGACGACGCAGATTATTACGTTATTGTGGAATACGCGGAACACGGCGTGCAAACGACAAAAACGGGCGAGAATTTACATTTGAAAACCACGCGATTTCACGCACACAAATCATCATCGTGAGTATATAGACGTCGAATCCGCGCGAACACAGTACGATGAGCATTTGACTGATTGCGTACGGTTTCGCAGTGCAGTACAATGGAGGAGATTTCGTTTTCGTCGTAACGCGTACCCGGCAGAAAAAAAATCTTTAAACGCGTAAATGTAAAATGCGGTCGCGCGATATTGAAAAAAATAAATAAATAAATAATATCGTCTTCGCAGTTTCGCGTCCGCGGTGTGCAGCACGTTAAAGTTTACAATTTTATTTACTCGAAACTTTATAAATGGCTCTTGGAACTCTGTGTGAAAATTTGACACGAAAATCGCGTTATAATTATCGTTTTTCAGGTATTCATCGATGTGCGCACCATCCATCACGAGTTCCCAACGTCCGACCGCTGCACGCTAGTTACGAGAAACAAATGTTTCCTTCCCCCGTTTCGTTAACAGTCCTGTAAAGGATATCCACATTTGAAAAGTATTCAGAGAATGTTTATTCGAAAGACGTTATGAAAAAAAAAAAAGTAATTCCAGCACTCGGCAAATTTGTGTAAATTTGTTAGAAAAAAATTGTTCCGTTCTTTATATTGGCTTTTCACTTCCAAATAAAAGAATGGTTTTGATTTAATAGATTAAAAAAGAAAAAAAATCGTACGTGGACACGTACACAATAAAAACGTGAAATATATTCCGAAACTAAAACCGTCTTTTATATGCAGGTGAAGAGTATACCAAGACGATGGTTTTCGGACTGTAAATTTATTTATTCTTAATTTTAACGCGCGGTTTATAATTAACGTTAAAATCGTAATCGAATAAATTTTGTTATTTTTTTTTCTTTCATTTTATAAATATTGTTTTGTGACGAGGATATAAGTATGATACAAGTGTATGTACGGAATACGTGTACGAACAACAGTGGCGGATTAAACGAAAACTTGCCAAATCCATATATTTTATTTTGACAATCTATGACGGGTTCAACGGCAGTCCTCTTTAACGCAGTACATATAACCGAGTAGCATTTTAGGCGCAGACGCCATTTTAAATCATCAATAAATCGCTGTTTAATGTACGACGCAAATCTGGTCCGTGGCACCGTGTTGGCGACAAAAATAATTACCGAATTTTTACGTGGATTTAACCGTATTATGAAAATGTTACTTTCGATTCGAACTACGGTAGTACTGTTCAAAATAGGCACACGAATCAGTGTGCACTTACAGTACGATTGTCAGTCAAATATCGAATTGTGAGTTGTCCAATTATGTTATGGTTGTATTCCGTTTTCACAGCACCCAACCTCTTTGAACATCGTGTGTAAGGCTGGAATAAGTGCTCGGCCGACGATCAGCGTATATGGTATGCGCTGATCATTGGTCGTGATCGAGCGTTTATGACTTAGCTGACGGTCTAATAAACTCGATCGATCGAGAAAACGTGTGAATGAGAGTAAATCAGTAAAAATTTCATCGGGTCTGGTTGTGCGAGTGAAACGCGTTGTATTCCCGGGGGAAGAAATAGATTTTCTTTAATTTGAAACGGTGTAGGGATTCCAATTTTGCGATTATATGAAACTGTACGACAATTGATGTAGTAGTAGGTCACCGTTAGGCGGACGAGAGAAAAATGATGGTATGTTCAATACACTTAGGCTTATCACTCTTAAAGTTATAATGTAATTCCGTAATTTAATGTTGTACTATGGAATTTTTTTGTTTTTGCCACTTATCAAAGGACATTTGAAATATAATCGATTTGAAAAATCACAAATATATCTTGTACGTGATTAGGGGGGGGGGAGCCGTAGGAGAAAAAAATGTAATCACAAAAAGTATGTCGCTACTTAAAAGTTTAGGAAACCCTGTAGTAAGTTATGAATAAGTGGTTTTTTTTTTTACGAATTTCAAACTTGAGAGACACGTATCTTACCTACAGTCCCTCGGGTTATTGTTTTGAAAATTCTCCGTTTCCATTCTCCCACCTCCGTTTCGTTTCAAGATAACTAGATGGATTCGCCAAACTATCTCGTTCTCCGGCGTGTTATGTTGTACATTTTTATTCGCGCAATGGGATTCCGACGGAAAAATGACATACGTATCGGCTTACATTATACAATATATGTCTATACCCTGCAGGACAGGATTATCTTATGCTCGAAATAAATATAAATCTTAAGTCCTTGAATTCTTTTCGGCTTCAAAATTTGTTCGTCGTCTGTACTCGCACGCTATTGGGTAGTCATTTTCACGTCTAAAGTGCCGCCACACAATCGAATAAGTTCAATCGATTTTGTGATAGCACTACAATGTGTTAACGCGATTATCGTTGTTACCGATAAAAGGACCGTATGTGGTATTCAATGTAAAATAGTCGAAAATTCGATGCCACATATTATGTAACTACACTGGGTGGTGCGCGAGGTGCGTCTCCGACTTTCATATGTCTCCAAATCGACGTTCGTATTATTACGAATTGTGTCATAGTGTCATTGTTGGGAAAATGGAATACTTATCTACGTAATAGAAAAATAAAGAACTTTTTTACTTTTAAATGTAACGATAATTGTACGTAAAACACGGAATAACGTACATGCAAAACGCCAAAACGGATACAAAACTGGGTACCGGAAAACAAAAATTTACATATTATTGTTATTATTATTATTATTATTATTATTACAAGACGATTCCTCGTGTCCACCGCGTTTTATACAAATCTCGTATTTCACACAATTTCTTATTTGTCACGCGAAATCACTGCGCGAGTAGTAAAAATGCAGATTGTTATTGCGTGAATGCGTAATGTACACAGTTATTGTACAACGTCTCCCAAGGGTGCAGTATTTATTGTTCTCCGTTTCGAAAACTCGTGTTATACACGATTTCTATAAAAAAAAACCACCGAAAAATCTGTCAGTGCGCGATCGTCGTAATAAAGAATATTTCGAAGACATAATATATAATAAATATGTATTCTTTAATTCGGCTTGGAAAACGCTTCCCGAATCCCGAAAACTCTTTAATAATAATAATAATAATAAAATACTTAATCGTTATACACGTCGTGTTATTAACCAATCGTTGCGATTTACTGGCCTCGCGCAGGAATAACGTCTAGATAACGTCTAAATAGTTTTTAAGTATTTGTCGTATAATATTTATTAATAATGAACAAGCAATACAAACGACATTTGTCTATATTCCATTAATTTACACGTGCGTTACTTATTTTTTTTTTTTTTTCAGACTTAAGACATTTTTCTTACCGCGGCCCCAACCTCGACGTGATTTCACTGCACGCGTCGGGGGGGGGGGCATTCGCGTCAAACACTAATGTTTGTCGATATTTCAAAACTGTTAAATAATTATCTTAAATATGATATTCCTATTTTGCAAATTATTATTACGAACGGCAATGTATATCTTGTATTACAAAATGCGTTTTATACAAAACAGAAACATTTTATTATTATTATTATGTATTATTATTCTGTAATAATACACGAAATAATTCATTTCACATGACATTTCGACGTAATTCTTTGTTTGCCATGTTTCGGGGGACAGCTTAGTTTCTGTTTACTCAGATCAGATAATCTGTTTACACAAATAAATGTGTACCGAACAACTGCGCGAATATACTTAATGATGTAAATATAGAAATTCTACGATATTATTATTATTATTATTAATGTTAAAATTTTGTCGAAAACATTATTATCGGCCTACACGTTATAATAAAATGCATGATTATTCGCGCGAATCACAGGTAATTTATTTTTAGACTTTCCGTGGCAAACCGCTCAAAATTTATTATCGCGATAATCATAATGGTTTTTATTAAAACCACTATACGGGTAATATAATGCTACCTACATTGGAGCGGTTAGTAGTGGTCTTGGTGTTCAGTATCGTTGCACGCGTCGGTTCGTTCCGTCGTCTTTACGTTTCCCGTTCGTGTAAAATGACTAAAACGTTTATTACGTTTTCGTTAAATTAATTGGCGTGCGCTATTTTCCTGGTGACGACATATTTTACTGCACCAACTCGGTGTGGTGGACGATCGTCACGGATTTACAGAACGGTTGCAGAGTGAACACACGTTTTTGAAAAGAGTTCGCAACGATAACGATCGTTGATGCGTATACTGTACACAATTTGCTCGATTTAATTTTCTGTCAGTTATGGAGGTCGAGCAGATCAAATATAATGATCGAAAAAATAAATATCATTGATATTATTATGTCCATTTAATGCGCGCTCGGGTTCGGGAAAATATAATCTGGTAACCCTGGTTATCATATATGGGTAAGGGAATTGAAGCGCACATTTTTCTCTCGGCGGTAAACACACGTTCCGCGTAAGAAATTCGCGCTTAACTTTTTTACAGTAAACGCAAACGGTTTTTTAGCCGATCGCTTAAAATCGCGAAATAGCGCTCTCCGCGTATAATAAGAAACGGCGTTATAATATGTGATCGTTTATGTTGAAAACGATTAGTGCATTAGTAACGGAAGTCTTATCCTCGACTAAAATTTTACCACCCAATATTAATAATTATGGTATTCGTGATTTCCAACGGGATCTTTCCATCCTCCGGTCGTCATCGGGATTGTTAATTTTGGACTTTTAAACGATCCAACATTGCTGCGTGTAATGCGAAACGTGTCGCGTGCAGTGTGTCGAACGCGAGATTATATTGTCTACTCATCTGTGCATCGAGGCTGTGCATATTGTATTATTTTGCGTCGAGAAGTTTGCGCGACACGCGTCCTGTGCTCATTCATCGGGCGCAGAACGGTTAAGTTGACGATTTTGCGGTAAGAGTGGGCGACCACCATCGGAGACAAGACGATATTGTGCTAGCCGCGCTTATACGCTCCCGTTTCACTCTAGGAAATAATGCATTTATATAATAATTATTGTCCCAGGAATGTTAAAAGTTTAGGTTTGGCCTTTAACATAGATCGATGACTTTTTGACGATAATTATTGCCCGCGGCTTCACTCTCCCGACCCCAACGAATCGGTTGATGGTGGTGGGATTTTATTCAATTCACTGTGACCGTTCGATCGCCCCGCAACCTAACCGTACTACAATCATTTTCGTGTATTATATCGTACACGAAAAAATAATAATACGTGTTCGAATTCGATACTTTTCATCCGTTTAATGTAACTTGGGTTTAAATGACGCACTTTTTTTTTTATATTTAACCACTGTAGTATAGTGTTTTTAAACACTTTTAATATTATTAACTACTGTGCCCCGTTGAAATTTGATCTCATATCGACGATCAGACGATCATATTGGTGGAAAATTAAAAATGATATAATGACGAATGTACTATTCACACGGTTCGTCGTATTTTTATTAGCGTACGTCCGAAAACGTGCTCTGTACAGTATATTATGTACGGAAACACTTACTAGTGAAGGAAAAGAAACCGAGTACACAACGAGTAAATAATCATTTACGGTTGTTGATAACCATGACGATGATTTCGACCTGGACGGGAATCGTCGTCGAAGAAAATCGAATTAATAACAGGGACTTTTTCGAGGTGTTTGGTTTAATAATTTGGGGACGATCGGGATGTGAAAACCAAGCGATTTATAATACCTCCTTATTTTCTCTGAAGTGATTCGATATACCGAAATCACCGGCCAATCTCGTTCGAGAAGAAGACGTGTTAGTAAGAATACTCTCTAAACTGGGAATTGTCTTTCGAACACGGTTGTTTACTGTTGCTTTGAAATTCGTAATAAAACTTGAAAACAATCTTAACGTCTTATCTAAGTTTTCACAACACAAAAATATAGCATTTCGAATGGTTTTTTTTTTTTAATTTTTTTTATACAAGGTTTAGTAAAACACTCTAGAGAATTAATTCTCGTATTTATTAATTGGGGGTGGAGGGAAGTGTTCTAACACAAATGCTTTGGCAGAAATTTCGATTAGATCACACAACTCGAATCCCAATCGTAATGCAATAATGAATTTTTATGGTTTATTATGAACACGGCTTATTGTACGTATAATAGAATAGGACGTGAAGTAGGGGTTAAAACACACTCTCATTTAATCACAGGCTGCGGGGTGAGGCGAAATCATTCCGAAGGATTAAAACGAGTTATAATTGTTTCTGGCCGCCGAACCGACCTCCTGTGCAATGCAGCGTAATATTCATAAATCCGTTTATGAAATAAAATATTCATATATTATGTATATGTATATATATATATAAATACTACTTTTTTTTTTTATAAATCTCCTCTTTCTATTTAGAGAAATTCAATTGTTGTTATTAATCTATAGTGAATTATGAAATATAATATATCGGCGAATTACAAAACGATTCGTTAAGTTTTTGTAAGTTCCACATCGGAGTAATTAAAATAATAATAATAATGATAACCGTGCAAATAGAAATTAATCGAAGAATAACGTAATATTGTAATCGAATAATATGATTGACAAAAAATATCGTTAGCTGTTGATTTTTTTTCTATCATAATTTGTTTATCATAGTTTGTTTTGTTCATCGATCTATAGTAATCGCGTTCTTTTTTTATTCGTTCATAGCGCTTATTAATATAATCAGAAAAGTTTTAACATAAAAATTACGCATAAATCCGCCGGTACGTTTTTGTCGATAAAGTAAATATTCGATCGTGAAACTTCTTTCACTTTATACAATTCAATCATTCAGAACGTTACACGTTTCTCGTATATATATATATATATTTTTTTTTGTGACCCGAATAATTTCGAATTTCTTTACAATTACAACGTTTCGGTACATCTTCGGCTGCGGAATTTACACGAGAAAAAAAAATAAATAAATATATTGATACGATCCGTAGCCGTGCGTGCGTGAGGAAGTGTCTCCCATTGCGTTTCATCCATTGGCGGCGGAACACGTCGCGAGAAGAACTTTTAACGACAACTCCACGGGGACTAATCTGTAAACAGTCGGAGTAGAAGAAAATAGATCTGATTGCGACACGTTAATGAATACTTGTGTGTTGATCGAACTGGTCGTTGTAACGGTCCGGGACGACGAAGAAGAAAAAAGTCTTCGTGACGTTTCGCAAAAACTACGATAAATTTACGCGAAATAATATAATCTAATGAAAGAACCGGCCGATTATAACAATAATACACAATATTATAATTTTGTATAATATGATACGTTATATGGATAACAAGTAGTGGACACCCCTCCGACCGGGGACACATGCGGTCTGAAACGAGTCTGTTACATTTTAACGTCGCATAAAAATAAGTACGGTTTTTATTACAAATAAACTACGAACGTAAATTAAATGTTATTATTACGGAGCCGTATATTATAATGATACCGCGAATTTTATTCACGAAATCGAGTTGAATAAGATGTACTCATTTAAACACAGCTAATAATTTTAATTAGTTGCGGCGTATATGTATTATATAAAAGCCGAGTCGAAATTGTGTGGCCGTAGTATTATTATTATTATTATTATTGTTATAAAGTACCCTCCGAATCGTCAGTCTCGTTTATTTTACCGCGAGGATTATTAGAGTTTTGAAAAGTTGACGTCTCGCCGTACGAGAAACTTCGGCTTCTGACGGTTCAAACTTCTTTATTTAAAATTAAATTTGTAATTCCCGTATCTTAACGGTCTAAGAATTCGCTGATAAAATATTTATTCCGTTTCTTCGAATGGGCAAAACTACAAGTTTTCCAAATCCATTCGGTAAACACGCTTTATTGATTTAACCTTTGATAATAACCCATAATAACTAAAAATAGGTGAACTAATTTAACAGACTTCTTTACAAGGACTTAATAGAAAAAAAAAATTATCACTGTAAAATTCAATCTTGTTTAGAGCGTGTGCTTGATGCACGCGCGTAAATTAATATAATGATTTGTGTCAAGCACAAGCTTCATTGTAATGAAAACGCGAATATAAATTTCGTATTATGGATTAAATATAAAACATTATACGAACGTCGACAACTGACTACTGATTTTTGAATAAAAAAAAAATGTATTATTTTTCATGATTACGTTATTAATGATTTTATATTAAATAATTCATTCAATCAATATGGATAACAATTGTACAAGCAGAATATGTGTATAGAGGAAAAAAATGTATATTTTAACATCTATTATATACGAATATTGTTTTCTAAAACGCTTTACCCGTGAATGGAAATAACGAAATATTTTTCAAAATAATAATCTTCGTAATTTGATTATATTATTTGTTTAATTAATGTATATAATAAAAATATCATTTTAGTCACTTCTCCGACTAAATTGAAAAGTTAAATTATTAATTTAATAACCGTAAAAAATGTGGTAAATGATTTTTAATATTATTTATCATTACTTTTACCATAGACACACACATGCTAGCAATATTTAATCATCAAATTTTATTATAGAATAAAAATATCAAAATAGAGATAAATAATTATTAAAACAATACGTGTCATAAATGATAAACATTTTTAAAATTATTCATGACCTTATAAGCAAATGATATTATCAACAAGATTTTTAACGAATTATATATTATTAAAATTATATTTTTTAAATTGAACGATAAAATTAAAAAAAAAGAAAATTAATTAAAGTTATAAAATAATAACAGTGATCTCAAAAACGTAAATTTCGCATATACCGTGAATGCGTCTTCACGAAATTACTTTCAGCCCTTATACCGCAATGATATATTAAGGTCAATTTCTTCGTCATTGGCATCTAAAAATGTTAATATATCGTTACAATTTTCCTGAGTAAATAAAATATTAATATAAAATCAAATGAATTAGTATTGATGTAAAGAGAACATTATAATAATAATGTTGGATACTGTTCTGAGTAACTTCTATATAAATTGAAAGTATCGCAATAATATTTTATTGCAATGAGATAAACATAATAACTTTCATATTAATCGTAGTTTTCATCAAGATTGATTATTTTCCTAAATAAATGTTATTATTGTTGGACAATTAAAATTCAGTTACAAATTGCAACCCGACATAATGATGGGTCTATTAATTAATTCGTAATTTTTATTGTATGCATAAAGTACACGTTCAATGAAACTTCGGTGATTATTGATTGCCTACGAAGTTAAACGTACCTTGGTTAAGGTTCTCAGCTTCATCTGTTGTATGTGTAGATGCCAATGGGAAGTTCCAATAACCTGTATAACCTTCATAAAAAAGAGAATTGGTCCTAATGTATTTGATTTGTCAAAAAAATTAATAATAACTTGTCATATAAAATAGTATTTTTATAGGATTGAACATTTTCATAAATACATTTTGTTATTGTAGGATAATTTTAATTCAGTTACAAATAATTACAACACATTAAATGTGTTACATCAAAACATAACAATAAGTATATTAATCCTTTTATAATTTTTACTGCATGTATAAAATACATGCTCGATGCAGCTTCAGTGATTATTGGTTAACTACGATGTTAAACGTACCTTGATTAAAGTCTCCAACATCGTATGTAGTAGATGTAGATGCTAATGGAGTGTCTCCAAAACCTGCATAACCTTCATAAAAAATAGTTGGTCTGATATATTAGAATTCTCGAAAAATGATTGATAATAATGATAATCATAATAATAATGTTCATGATAATGATAATAATAAACTTCAGTGATAATTTATTATGTAACACAATAAACGTACCATGAGAAAGATTTCTGTTATTGTATTCTGCATAATTAGGTAACCGATGATTGTTCTCTCTATTATTCTCATCAAAAAAATCAATTGGAACCGGTACAGTGGAATTCTCTAAAAAATGAAAATTATCGTTCTCGTTTTATAGAAGAACCAATTGTTTATTAATTGAGATTAAGTGACCTAATGTGGATACTTTAGTAAACAAAGTTATAATTGATTTACATAATGATAAATAGGATAGTTTTTATTTTTATAATTAGAAAATATCGTATTGATAGTATTACTGATAAATAATAACAATAACGTTTATAAAAAATTGTAATTAAGGTTTAATAAGGGTAATAGAAACTTCATAACTATAAAATAGAATATGTTGAAGTATGAATTGACGGCGGATATTTATCCAGAGTTCGTGTTACGTTTTTAATACCATATATTTCATAAATTCTCTAATAATCTTATTAAAAGATACGTACAGATTGACAGATGTAGTAAATGAATATTTCAAGTAAAATTAATACTGTTCATCAAAACGTACCTTGATTAAGGTTCTCAGCTTCATGTGTTATATGTGTAGATGCTAATGGAAAGTTCCAATTACCTGTATAACCTTCATAAAAAAGAGAATTGGTCCTAATGTATTGAATTTGTCAAAAAAATTAATAATAACTTATCATATAAAATAGTATTTTTTATAAGATTGAATATTTTCATAAATAAATGTTGTTGTTGTAGGATAATTTTAATATAGTTACAAATAATTACAACACATTAAATGTGTTACATCAAAACATAACAATAAGTATATTAATCCTTTTATAATTTTTACTACATGTATAAAATACATGCTCGATGCAGCTTCAGTGATTATTGGTTAACTACGATGTTAAACGTACCTTGATTAAAGTCTCCAACATCGTATGTAGTAGATGTAGATGCTAATGGAGTGTCTCCAAAACCTGCATAACCTTCATAAAAAAATAGTTGGTCTAATATATTAGAATTCTCGAAAAATGATTAATAATAATGATAATCATAATAATAATAATGTTCATGATAATGATAATAATAAACTTCAGTGATAATTTATTATGTAACACATTAAACGTACCATGAGAAAGATTTCTGTTATTGTATTCTGCATAATTAGGTAACCGATGATTGTTCTCTCTATTATTCTCATCAAAAAAATCAATTGGAACCGGTACAGTGGAATTCTCTAAAAAATGAAAATTATCGTTCTCGTTTTATAAAATACATGCTCGATGCAGCTTCAGTGATTATTGGTTAGTTACGATGTAAAATGTACCTTGATTAAAGTCCCCAATATTGTATGTAGTAGATGTTGATGCTAATGGAGTGTCTCCATAATTTGCATAACCTTCATAAAAAAGAATTGGTCCTTATGTATTGGATTTGTCGAAAAGGGTAATAATAATAATAATGATGATGATTATAATAATTACTCATCATATAATATAATAGTTTTTATAAGTTTGAAAATTTCCGTAAATTAATGCTGTTATCGTAATAATAATTTAAATTCAGTTATAAATTACAGACGTTAAATACGTTACATCACGACATAACAATGGGTAAATATTTTACCTATTTATAATTTCTAACGTGTATATAAAGTGCATTATCAATGCATCTTCAGTGATTACTGGTTAGCTATGATGTTAAACGTACTTTGATTAATGTTTTCAACATCGTATGTCGTAGAAGTAGATGCTAATGGAATGTGTTCATAATCTGCATAACCTTCATAAAAACGAATTGGTTTAATATATTAGAATTCTCGAAAAATGATTAATAATAATAATAATAATAATAATAATAATAATAATAATAATAATAATAATAATTATAATGTTCATGAGAATGATAATGATAATAATAAACTTCAGTGATAATTTATTATCTAACATATTAAACGTACCATGAGAAGACATTTTGTTTTTGTATTGTGCATATATAGGTCCCCAATGATTGCTCTTTCTACCTTTGTCATTACAAAAATCGACTGGACTTTGTAGAGAGGCATTACCTAAAAAATTAAAATGATCGTTCTCATTTTATAGAAGAACCAATTGTTTATTAATTGAGATTATGTGACCTAATGTGGATAATTTAATAAATAAAGTTACAATTTATTTGCATAATGATTATAGGTTAGTTTTATTTTTATCTTTATAATTAGAAAATATCGTATTGATGCCATTGCTGATAAATAATAACAATAACGTTCATATAAAATTGTAATTAATGTTTAATAAGGGTAACAGAAACTTTATAACTACAACTGTGGAATAGAATGTGTTGTAATACGACTTGACGGTGGATATTTTCCGAAGTCTGTGTTACGTTTTTAAATACCATGTATTTCATAAAATCTATAACAATCTTATTAAATGATACGTACTTAGAAACGGAGCAAATGAATTTTTCAAGTATAAATAGTATTGTTCATCAAAACCTAAACAAAATAAGAACATGTTAATTTGTTTTTTTATTTTCTTGGTATATATTTAATAAACAATACGTATTATAACATATTATCTAGAACTAGATAGTATGAATTTAACATAAATTTGTCAGAATACAATTAAAAATTTTTTTTGTAAAGTTCTCTTTTGAAATTAAATAAATATATATAATAGTTTATGAGGTAAATCGAATTGAAATTGGACAGACTAAGGGGATTGGAAATAGTCATTAATTGAATCGTCGAATATAGGCTACTCTGTGTTTGTTGCCATTGTGCAGTGTATATATATTATATATTCAGAAATATGTGATCCGTCAATTTGTATTGTTCTCGAATCAGTCAGAATTTTCTGAGCGATGTATAGTGTGTAACAACGTGCTTTAGAGATCATTTTTCAAAGATACCTTTAATAAAAAATACCCATGGTTATCGAACATTGTTCTACATTGTACAACAATTTCAATAACGTATTGAAATTCATAAGAACCCTATGATCAAAATAAATGTGGCGTTCATTTGTGTACACTGTTTATTCCCATGTCTGTTTTAGTGTGTACGCAGTTTAACTAGAAATCTTGTTTGTAAAATTTTATTTTGTTTATTTGTAGTTACTTATGAACAATAAATTATTTTGTAAGTTGTTCAAAGAAGATTTTTTATTCTTTTCAACACAAATCTCATAAGTATCAACAACTTTTAATTTTTAAATTGGTTTTATTAGATTTGTAGAAAATAACTTTTGTCGCGATTCCAAGTAGATGTTAAGACGTACTCCAATTTGCTTATAACAAATTTTCTATAAAAGTGATGTCTAAATTACAAAAGTTTGTGTTTGTAAAATCAATGAGAGAAAATTCGCCTTTTCAGACCCATTCTACTGTTATATCATCCATGCTTTATGAAATCTAAAATACCAATTGGTTATTTGTTATTTATTTTTTATATCACACTGTGAAAATTAATGACAGGTTTTTTCAGAACGCAATTTAGAAATAAATGTAACTAACTTTTTTCATTATTCCCCGAATTAAACATATATACATCTAGAAAAAACAATTAAAAAAAAAAATTCAATTTATGGATGTATCATATATATAAACGTGTAAATTTGCATAAGTATTATTTTCAGTAAAATGTTTGACATTATTTTGTTCCTTATAACACACAATTAATTTTATTTTGTCGTATCATTGATTATAGTTTTCGATATCAATAGATTTCATATATTTGTGCAATATAACGAAATATTGTAAATTCGTGAAATTAATTTTTTAAATAACTAGGAATTAACGCTTTGGTATTTAAATGTAATTTATTGTAGTAAAAAATAAAATATAAAGTACTCACTTAATTCGTAATATGCGAGTTCCATAGCTTGTCTTGCTGTTATTTTACCTAAACAAATTATTATACATTTGGTTAATACGACAATATTATTACAGTTATATAACTTGTATATATTTTATGTATTATTATTGTATTAATAAATTGTTACAGAAATTGATGTACATTCCTACTTACCGTTAAATTTTGATTCCTTTAACCAATCTAAATATTTTACGTGTTGTTAAAATCTTAATATTTTGAACGTTTTAGGTCCATTTTATTTGTTAAAACATCTAATTTTTTAGTGTAAGTTTAAATGAATTTAATATCAATATACAATAACGTCAATTTGATAGTTGAATTCAGTTATGATGGATTATCATAATATATAGAATATATATTAATGATAATATAATATGTAATCGCTGAAAACGTATTTTGAGTTATAAAGATTATAAATAATTATCATATCAATATAAAAATTATATTTAATTATAATACATAATAAAACACGACGTTATATTTCTATTAAATTTAACAACAAAGTCATATTTTATACTACATACTTAAACTTACTTAAACAAATATTGTTATATTCCTCAAAGGATCCTTGGCATTTTAATGCTATGAGAAACAAAATTATAATTGAAATCGATTTTAATAACAATCGTCTTTTACCTATTAACCAATTAAATAACGATTTTTTTTCATAATGAATACCTTAAGTATTAAGTATTAGTCAACCATTTATGATTTTGCCGAATTTATACTTTATATATTTGCAGTATAATCGATAGTTATAAAATTCTATTATTTAAATAAAATTTTATATTTATGTTACATATGGAAAAAACCATATATATTTAAAAATTTAGGTCATCCGAAGGATGAAATTAAACAAAATTTGATGAAAATCAGATGGAATATATATCCTTATATAAATACGTCTTGTTATGGCATCCCCTACTAAATTTAGTCAAATTTTGAAAATTAATTAATTCGTAATATTTTGTAACCAACATTTCGAAATTTATAACACACACATACACACACACACAATTAGCCATAAAAATACAATTTGTAATTGATTGTTTTCAAATATTTTATTACATTACATATTATTATTATTATTATTATTATTATATATTTCAGTTTTCTGTACTGAAAATATAGAAATAAAATATAAAACAATTTGCTCTTAATTAACTTTATTCTGTTGTTTATACTTATAAAGTTGTATAATAATTTTTTTTTATTATATAGCTTTTAATAATGTATAATAATATATTATGTGTAATAACAACGATTTTTTGAAATATTGCATACAAATTATTATGAATTTGTTATAAAAAATTTTCTTTAATTAATTTTTAAATTTTGAAGTAAAAGTATTAAGACAAACCTTGGGAATTTTAAAGTGTATATTTCTTGTGGAGAACACTACATTTGTAATAGATTTTTAGAGGTTATGAAAATTCGTTTTCCAATTATTCGATTATACTCGTTTACGAATACACATATTCATATTAACATTATTTAATTATATTAATTTTTTTTTTTGATAAATGTAAATATTACTTATGTTTTAACATTTAAATACCCGCCATCTTATAGTATTAGTGATATATTTTAAATAGTTTAATAAAGAATATTTTATATGTATAAAAAAGTAATACAAACTACGTAATTCATGTAAACACCAATCCAATGGATTATTAAAATTCCGTGGAAACGCTAAACATTTGACAATTTTTTTTAAGGCAGTTTGTTCAATTAATAATAATATATATTATTATTTGTTCAATTTAATATATAAATTAAATGACAACAAATTATAGTTACATACTTTTCTTTGCTAAATTATAGAGACTTGTGAAATATTGCTTCAAATAACCTATAAAATATAATTATTTTTTAGTCTGTTATTCATATATATTGTCAAAATAATAGTATTAAATATGCTAAAATTATCAATAATAACAACACTTTTAGAAATAAAATCATCTTGTAATAAAATACTTATTATTTTAAAAGTAATTATTAATATTTAATTAAACTAACAGGGATACAAAACCGATAAATATATGATGGAAAAGAAATTACCTACCTTTATGATTACCTAGTACATCTTTGTAGAGTACTAAACATAAAAAAATTATAATTATAGTCTTAATCGATAATTTAATATTTATATTTAATTTAGTGTTTATAGCTGTAAATATTAACTGATTTTAATATTATTTTAAATTAAAAATCGCAAATAATTTTTCTACTCTGCAGTGTGTCTATATTATTGTTCTAATTCATTGATGTAGGTGAATATACAAATTACGTATATAATTGTGTATTAAAAATGTCTTGTTATATAAGAATATGATTATTCCGTAAGATTTATAATATGAGAGCTGTCCCGACAGACGATGTCCTATCCAAATTTTAATATGAAATCTATCAGTGTTGACGCCAATTAAAGTGAGATTTAAATATAATTATATTTTTACACATTATTCGTCGGCGCGTATTATAATTTTTTGTCATTTTTACGTGTTATTATAGTAATTTTTACATATACGGCTCGAATAGCCATTCATCTTCTAAATCGGCTCGAATAGCCTTTATATTGTTTATTTTGAAGCTTTATTGTTACTTTTTTTTTTGTGTGTGCGTTTGTAAAATTTTTCATATAGGTTTAGGTACGTGGCTGGTCAGTCTACGTTACATTAAATTTGTGAGTTATATTATTTAGATATATAGCCAAAAGAGCTAATTTTTATACAACCGTAAATTTTACACGCAACTTTGTTACTAAGTTATATATATATTGTATTTGTAATTGAATTTGTATTTATGAAGTTATATTTTTCTTATTCATATTATAATTATTAGACCAAAGGGGTCGGTCATTCAGTTACTTATTCGTGTTATTATTTATATACTAGCCAAAGAGGCCATAATTCCTTGTAAATCGTAAGTAGACGCGTTTCTTTTTTTTTGTTTTTGGTGGTGTCCGGGCGCGCGCAAAAAGGTTTTATGTTCCCAGACCAAACAATCAGTGATATCGCTTTCTGTTTGAAGACTCTTTCGGCGGTATCATGACGATCCAGATACCTAATATACTGAATTACATTTTAACTTAGGTATTTAATTTTTGTCATATTAATTTATCGTTGTTTTAAATAATCTTTAAATATTCTACTAAGAACCACTTTCAATAAAATATCTATTCAAAACGAAACATCGTAAATCTATTCTCTTGGCACAATAATCCAGTAGAAATTTGGTCAAGATCGATTTGAAAATTGTAAAAGATTTTCAGGCCAATTTGTATTAATATTATTTAATAATAAAATATATTTGGAACAATGTTTATCAAATTACTCACTAAATTCATACGAATGAACAAATGCCATTTCACCAGTGTGATCCTCTATACGTAGAAAATATTGTAAAAGTTAAAAAAGTAATTGGCAAATAATCTTTTGTGTCAGTACAATTGTAAATGTAGAGATTAATGTGTATAATGTAATATTAATTATAAATACAATTATCAACGAATTATACAAGTTAAGTTGAATTTAAAATGAATTTCGTTTAACATAATGCAAATATAAAAATTCATGAAATTCGGTGCGATAAAACTTACTAGAAAATCTTGCATTTGTAAGTTGGCCTTGGTAAATACATGACATTTATTTGTTAATTTTTATCATATAAAATTTATAATTTTATATGATATGAAATTTAAAACATTAATCGTTTATTTGATAAGTTTTTGTTTTCTAAATAGATAAGCAAAACACAATACAAAAATCCAGACATATACGTCAAGAGTAGGTATCATCCTCTTTCCTATACATAAATTATTATCATCAGATCGGATGAGATCAAGTATAGAAACAGTACTTAATACCGAATACAGATTATTAAATTGATCACTTCAAATTAGAATGTATAAACATACACATACTGTCAAGAAGAACTTGGATGACTCTGTACGACGCAATTTCCGATTTCGTACTATATATACCTAATTTTTGTACATCAAAATCTGTGTAATTCAACGTTTTTTGGTGCACATAATTGTACGCCACGATCAGCAATTTTTATTTTTTAAATATTCTTGCGTATCGTTGAAATATCAGCCTAAATTTTTACCATAATACGATATTCATTAATTTAATAAATACATGTTTCGCTCAAAATCGTTTTTGGAATACAACAATAAATCATTCATCATAATTTCAAATTAACATACTATGCATATAGGTAAAATCTATGTCTCGTAAATATATATTATTTTATAAAAATAATATATGTAACAAATAATCTTACTTAGACACGATGAATTATCTAAATTAAATTGAATTAAAAAAAAAAATTAAAATATAAGTGTTAATTAATAGTTTAATTTTACCTAAAAGTGTATGTTTACAGATTCTCATACATTATATAGACGGTTAAATAAATTAGGTAATGAAAATTTACGCAATTTATCATAATGATGATAATTAATATATTTAGGAGTGATATTAAAATGTATAATATTAACTTTTCAATTTAAAATTTAAAACATTTTTCGGTTTTTATATATATATATATATATACTTGTGTGTGTGTGTGTTTTACGTAGAATATACTTACTAGCATTCGTGTTTTCAACAATGAAAGCTAGAATCGCAAACATTGCGATAGTTAGAATACTAATAATTTTAATCGAAAACATTTTTTTTGTCTTTTTGTTATGCATTGAGCGATGATTTTCAATCATTTCCCCGTAGACTGAGTATTATTTTATTGTACGAATTGTTGCTCAATAAACATTTCGAAAAATATGGTCTCGAACAAATAACAGGCAGTTTTACATATGTAAACTCTAAGTAAATTGAATTACTGTTTGCTTAAAGTAATATGTGTTGAAATTAATTGAATCATTGAAGTCGACAAAAACAAATGAATAATGTAGAAAATAAAAAAATTAATAAAATTTAGCAGTTAATCAATTAGTAGCAATTTAATTACGAATATTGTAATTATTATTATCATAATTAAGAATGCTACCTGTTAACCGTTGATTTTATAATGTAAAACAGATAAGCCGTTCAATGCTAAATAATAGCGACTGATTGTGTTAAGGTAGGAACAAACTATTGTCACGTCACGTGAGCTCACGTGCTATCACATGCTATCACGTCACGGGAAAAAAGTTTGGGATATAGATTTATACAGTATTTTAATGTATCAGTGCCATACTAATGTCACCTCATGCGTGTCACGTCACATTTCCTAGCTCACGCGTAATAGCACGTTTTGATTTTCTAACATCACACACATTTTCGACTCACGTGTCATCACGAATTCGGTCTATTTAGAAAAATATATATAATATATTAAAATTTCATTTACTTTAAATTAATCAATTAAAAAATGGATGAACTTTTAATTGAAAAAGTTCGTGAACACAAGGCTTTATACGACCATGGTTCCACCGATTATAGGGACCATACTTTCGTCATTCGGAAATACATGTGAAATCGTCTTGGATCGTTTGGTAGTCCTTGAACTAGACGATGGAATTCGCCCAATTTTGACTTTTTTTTATTATTAATATCGTGTACCCAGCACGATCGGGTGGATTTTTTTATTTTGTTCGCCCAAAAACTGCAAAAACAACTGCAGTTTCTAATTCCTCTTCCCATTGGAACTACTTGAAGTTACTATTTCCATTTTAATTTTACTTAAGAAAAAAAAACTTGTGTAAGTACACACCTTACCTTACACAACACAGTGACTAGGTACTAAATTGTGACATCATAAAGTATGACAACATGACAATGTGACTATAATTTGTTTCTGAGCGTGATATCACGGATTCAATGTGCCAACGTGACAGCACGTGAGCTCACGTGACGTGACAATAGTCTGTTCCCACCTTTAGCCGTCAGCCGCTACACAGCGCTGCTGTTCATACGCCGTCAAAAGAGCGGTACCATCTCACCGACCATCTATACTCTGTTCAAAATAAGATCAGGCTACGGCGGCGACCGGTTTTCGTCGGACGGCTGTCATGCTCCATCCATTTTACTCCCCCCCCCCCTACTCAATCTGCTTCAGAGTATACAATGCAATTTAAGTTATTTGTTCAGGTAACTGGTCTACGACAGACTAATTACGTCGCGCCGCGGCGGCAAAGTTCAAGGCCGTGCTCGTAGTGAAGCCACGCCCATGCGCACAACTCGCATACCGCCGAAGCCTGATCTTATTTGGAATAGAGTATATAATATATTAGGATGGTTCACGTTTATATAGGCTAAAAAAAATGTTGAGAAATTTAAAATGAGTACCCCCCCCCAATTTTTTTAAGTGATAAGAAATAATAATTCTGCGAAAATTTGGACTTGATAACTCAACCCCTTCCCGTGCCCTAATTGGATTAAATTATGGCCCAAAGGGGGTTTTTTCGGTTTTTTTAAATTATTTCAAAAACTAAAACGTTTACAAGAAACATTTTAAATAAAAAATTATAGAGAAATATACCGTCTACAAAAAGCGTTATTATACAAATTTTATTTAATCCATTATTTCATGTGGAAAAACTAATATACAATTTCTCAAGACTAGTATAATGAAATATTTTGTTTATACGTAATACGTAACTATTCTCAAATATATGTGTTTTCAAGTGTCTAAAAACATTTTTTATATTAGTTTTTCTATATGAAATAATGGATTAAATAAAATTTGTATAATAACGTTTATTGTAGACGGTATGTTTCTCTATAATTTTTGATTTAAAATTTTTTTTTGTAAACGTTTTAGTTTTTGAAATAATTTGAAAAAACTGAAAAAACCCCTTTGGGCCATAATTGAACCCTATTGCGGCACGGGAATGGGTTGAGTTATCAAGTCCAAATTTTCGCAGAATTATTATTTCTTATCACTCAAAAAAAAATGGGGGGGGTATTCATTTCAAATTTTTTAAATCAGTATTTTTGGACCGTCCTAATGTATATAATATTGATACAGACGGGTAACGGTAGTGAAGTCCAAGAGGTGGCGGATTAACCTTCTCAATTTGTTACCTACGGGGGGAAAAGCAAATTTTTCTCGGCCGTAATATTTTTATTTTTTGGTTTTTTTCCCAATTTTAACCGACAACGACGGGAGTTCCGTGTAAACGACGCGCCCCTCCACCCTCAAATAATATTACATTTTGTTTTCATAATAACAAAATAATACGGAAAATTTTTTTTATAAAATTCATCGCATCAATGATTGGAACATTGATACAAATGATTGGAAAAAAAAAAACATTTCGACTTCGGCGTGTTACCGATAAAACAATATTGTAATGGTAACGAAATAATATATTGTTCTGTGGAAATGCGTGTCATTTAAGTACGCGAGAATTGTCTCTTATAAGAGAAATACATATTTATTTATTGTTATTAAATCATTTTACGTACAAATATTGGTTAAACGCACTTGCTAATTTAATCCCGTGCCATGGCCTAAACAATACAACACATTACGTTCATGTATTGTGCACCTGTAAAACGTAATATTTACAAAAGTGGTTTGCCTACGAATTATAATGTTCAAGTATACGTATATGAAAAACGTAGCGGCACGTTCACATCAGGATACCGAATATTTCATACTAAAGATAACTAATAAATAATTATGATACAAAACGAATGTGGTAACGATTTGAAATGTGCGTTTAGACAGAGATCAGCCATCCGTTTTATCGTTCGTTTGAAACGATTTTCATATTATTCAGTTTTGTAACGTCAACAACGTCCACAAAACGTCTCCAAGACGATATACATTTCGAATCTTCGAGAGAGTTCCTCATCAGAAGGATTTCTTATTTTTGAGGCTATACAACGTTAAACAACTAAATTAGTTAATTAAAAATTACACAGTTTAAAAATGGAATTTATATTTTATATATATTATATATATACGTATATACGAGTATGAAAATCAAACACTTCAAAAAACGCTGTACGTTAATTTTAACGAAACTAATATTTTAAATTATTTATAAAAAGTAAATGTTCTAAGGGAAAAACGAATACGATTCGTATATTATAACATTATATTATAGTTTAATATTACTGATTGGATAAAATATGTAAATTAATAATAATATTTATAACTTTAACGAGTTTCAATTAAAAGTACGGAATTTACTTAATTATATATTTATCAAATATATTGTATATTATATAATAAACTCCAATGTAAAAACTTCTTTTAAATTAAATAAATTATTTATTCGTAACGACCGTTAATTGCAGCAAACAGATGTTGTTAATATATATATATATATATATATATTATCATTTACCACAGTATAACAACTGTATAATATAATAAAAATAATGTTGACGTCACGGAATTTTACAATCACGAAATTTATTATTTAAAAGTATGTTGTAACGTTCAAAATATATTGACGAGACACACGCCATTGTACCGATGAAATACTTCCTTCGGAAACCGATTGGATAGCCACCGCTCATTGAAAATATGACAACTGACACCGACAGTCTTTATTAAAAGTACACTGCGGAATTCAGTTCGAGTGTACGAATTTTTATGATTCGTTAAATTGATTTCTGCAAATTTATAGCACTGATAATATTGTAAAATCTCTATCTACATGTAATTCGCTTAAGGGACATTCACGTCACTCGCACGCGTTTATGATTTTCCACGTGTAACCATCCTGCACAGACTTTTAAGGGATGTTCGTTGTATCCGCGAGTAGGGGATTCGACGTAAAGAGTAAATAATGTTACCGAGGTTTTAGTAGGTGGATGATTTGTGCGCACAATATATAACAAGTCAAAAATATATAATATTATACTTTTATTTATAATGTAGCCAAACGAAGTTTCGGAAACAATAAACAAAAATAAAAAGTTACGAGACAATATTATATTTCGTACGGTGTTTTAATAATATTACTCTTTTCACTTATACGTGCGCGTCCTTTGATCGTTTCACTAACGTTTATAATAATATTATCCGTACACCATATTATTATAACAAATGTACGAATTGAATTTGGAAAAGAGACGGCATTTTATCGCAACACTGTAAAACATAATACGGACTTTATTTTCGTTTGAATAAACTTATGCTAACGAAACTATAATGTGTAATGGACGCTGTCAATGAACGTTGCAGTTACTACATTGTATTACGCACGTACCTCAACGTCGTGTAATAACAACACAACGGTTAGGATTTTTAGATTCAAATATTTCGTATATTTCGTTTTATTCGTATACATTTTTGTATAGTAGTTATTATTATAGAATTCTTCGAGACGGATAAAGAAAATCCGTGGTAAAATCCCGAGTACATATAATAAAATATATTACACAATGGAGTGACATTCAATAAAGCCAAATAACACAGCTTTGTTAACATTTCAAAGTATATTATGTTTACTACGTCTGGTGTACGTTTTTATTATTGTTATTATTATTCGCAAAATTTTTCCAAACATATAAAGTGTAATAATTCGTTATTGCAAGTGAAATTAAATATAATATATCAATTGTCGTTGTCCATCGAAATAATACAATTTGTCGAAAAATTTGAATTAAACAAATTTACGACCGAGAATGTAATATATAATGTTCTCATTAATGTTATAAAATCAAAACTAACCCCTTTTATGACTTAAATAAATTAAAAATCTATAACTGTTATAAATAGCCCGAAATTGAAAGAAATTTTTTTTTTGTTGTAACATTATAATATAAAGGTATATTTTTTATTGAATATTTCAGGTTTCTATAACTATTAGTTTCAAAATTACGAATAATAAAAATGATCGATTTCAACGAAATTGCGTTTTTTATCTTTTTTACGTCATTTGACGGTAATTTTGATTTTTTTTTTTTTTTTGGCTTATTTGAGAAAATGAAAAATAATCTTTTTACATTATCAATTAGATGCTATTCGTCATATAAAGTTATAAACTACGACTACAAAGATCGGAGCACTCTTTCTAGTAGAATTTTTCATCACAGATATTAGAAAAAAAAACACACATCTTTGTATATCCAATATATTCCTCGCTTCACTCAGAATCTAAAACAAATCTAATTGTATAAGTCTATTTAAAACAAATATATATATATATATGAATTTTAAATTTGTTAAAATTAATAAAAATGTCCGAATTCTTTTATCATACTCGCCGAGTGTAAACGGTAAAACGTACGTTTGACCTGCATTCATACTACGGTTAGTGGATGATATAATGTGGTATACCTACATATTATATTATACGCTAAAAAATACGCTTATTATGACGCTGAATTATAAATACAATTTCGGAAAAGAACAAAACTTTTTAAAACAAACGATTTTTCATTTATTAGATCTCCATGGGACACCCAGTACACAAATTCATCCGGTTGATGCGAACACAACATTTTCGTTGAGCGCACACGCGTAAACACAAAAACTACAATACGATATAGGTGATATAATATTTGAGAAATATAATATAATGTTGGTTGCATATCGTATATATATATATATTTTATACAGTTCCTCGCACTTTCTATTTTACATTTTAACATAAATTTGTATTTTTGTACCTTGTATCACATATCACTCCACTGAACAAAGTAAAAAGCGACATATATGACAATATTTTTAAGTAAAAGTTGTTCATAAAATAGAATATGAAAAATTAAAAACATCTTATTTTTGTTTTAGAATAAATTATAATTTTGAAAATGTTCACGATTGTTTAAAACATAGAAGAGTTTGGATATCATTTTGAAAATGATCGAAGATGTTATTCTTCAAATGACTTAATATAGAATAAAAAAAATTTATAACCGAAATATAAATAAGTAATTATATATATATATATATATATATAAAATACGTATAATATACATTAAGAATTTTTAATTTATTTATAACTTACAAGCAAGTAATATTATCAACATGTTCCTTAACAAATTATTAATTTTAATAATATTATCTTTAATTGAATGGATTCTACTTCTTCAGAAAACTTAATTCCAGTTATAAACATAATAGTGATCCAAAAAATGTAAATTTTTCATTGTATATGGTGAATACATCTTCACGAAATTATTTTTCAAATACCTCCTATATTGATAAATTGAGATCAATTTCTTCTTGTTCAGTATCTAAAGAAAAGTTTAAAACTGAGTAAATTAAATATAAATGTAGATCAAGTAATTCAGGTTATTTAGCATGGATGTATAAGTAAACATTATATTTTATAAAAATCAATGCTTAATAGAATTTTAAGTGTTTCCTATATGAATTGAAAGCATCGCGATAATATTATTTTTATAAGATAAAAAAAAATAATAATAATAACTTTTATATAAAATTGTAGCATTTATACGTCTAAAGATGGAACATTTCAGTTTTAGTGAGAGTACGTGGTGACTTCTTGTCACGAAGCAGAAGTGAGGGTATAGTTTTTTTATCAGTATTATTATAATATATTATATTATACATACATACATTGAATTTATTTATTGTTTGTGTAATTATATCACGGTAATATCTTAATTGTATTTTCTTTTCTTTTTATCTACATTTATTCCTAATAATCGTATACGTACTTAGATCAATAATTTCACGTTTATGAACTTCAGATGCCTGAGGTATTGAATTATCATAACTCGCAGTAGTACGAGGAAAAAGATTTAATTCTACTAAATTAGAATTACCTTAAACAAAAAAAAAGAAAAAAGCAAAAACAATATTGTTATAAATTCAGATTGTCATCTCCGTTGAATATAGATCACAAGTATTAGTATTATATTGCTTAAGTGAATTACTTAAATAAGGATTTAAAGTTTTGTTATAATTATAAATTTGAAAGCGCCGATGAATCATTGCATTCAATAAAACAATTCTGTGCAGAGCTTCAATGTAATATTATTCGTTAAGAATAATTATTTATTATATAATTATTTAATACATTTATTAATACACATTTATAACTTTTGTCAATATCGCGTTTTTTCCGTTTTTAACATAATTTTTTGGTTGTTTTTTTTGTACCGCGTTTTTAAAAACTATTGAGGACAATTTTTCAATCTACCAATTATCAGATTGTTTTTATTTACGCAAATGAAAATACTAAGAAAATGAAATAATATTTCAAATAAATTATCAATTAGACACAATATGTACCGGAAAACGAAGCATGGCGACATCGGACGAGCATACTTTCTAGTCGAAAATTTTCACTTTTAATTGTTTGTAAAAGAATTGCTTCTTCACTTCATATAAAATCTATAAACTACATTGTTGTATGAAAATATCTGAATACTTCAGCAAGTGAATTCTTGTAGGATAATTGAAACTGTATTGCAATTCGCTAAGTATATTACAATAAGACATATCGATCGATACATTATATCTATCCACTCATAATTTATGTCCTATGTATAAAGTACACATTTAGTGCAACTTCTTTAATGAATATTTATTACCTACGATGTAAACGTACTTTGATTAAGATTATTACCTTCTTGGTTTTTAATTACAGCTACCGATGGAATAAAGCCCCAACTTTTTGTAAATCTTTCACAATATATAACTGGTCCTAATGCATTGGATTTCTCTGAAAAACAAAAAAAATTGTAATATCGTTCCTATTTTATATTAATTGAAATTATGTTACTTAAAGTGGATAATTATTTTAATAAAAATAAAATTTAAGTCGCTTAATATTTAATGTTGGAATGTTTAAATTTTTATCTTTATGAATAGGAATTATTGGAAAATGTTATTGTTAATAAATCATAACAATTACATTAAAGAAAAAAAAATTGTATCAGTTGAGATTTGATGATAAAAGTAATAGAAACTTATTATTAATACTATAGAATACAATGTGTTGTAATACAACATGACAATGGGAATTTATCCGGAGTTTAATAATTGTGTTACGCATTACGACTTTACGTACCATAGTTTTCATAAGTTTATACATATATTAACCTATTGAATAATACGTACCGACATAAGGAACTAATGATTCCTTCAAGTATTCATAGTAGTATTTTTCTACATCTAAACGATATAAGGAAATATTAATGTTGAACTATTTTATTCGTATACATTTTAATAACAATACTAAGTGTATGAATTTAACATAAATTTATAAAAGTTTATATGATAAATCGAATTGAAATTGAACAGACTTAGGAAATTGAAAATATTTATTAATTGAAAGATCGAATAATATAATACATATATAGACCAACAATTAATTCTGGTTTTATTGGCGTTTCACAATGTATTTATGTGAATCGTATTCATGTAATGAATGTATCGTAATCCAGATCATAAGTTTATGATATTAATATTAAATGTTAATAGCTCAATAAAAAATCATCATTTTTAATACGTTAGCATAAAAATCTGTAATCATAAAATTCAGATACTATTCATTCTCACTCACTCATCGCCACTTCTTAAAAATTATAAACCGTATGAACTTTGTATGTTCGTATGTTTGTGTATTCTTTCTATCCCGTCTTTACCAGCTGCTTTGTTGTTTTTAAGTGGATGGAGAATTAATTTTACTTCATAATGATCATGATGATGATCATAATAATAATAATAATAATAATAATAATAATAATAATGTCATAATATGAATATAATGTTAGAACGTATATTGGTTATCTGAATACGATGTAAGAATACATCATGAACGCCAACGCCCATCTCTCATTTAACTTTCGATGATAAATATAGTAATGATTCTGGAATTATTTCAAATTCGTTAATAACCTTAATTTAGATCAAATTTCTTTTTTTTCACGAATTTTTCTTAAGATTTTCAATGTATCATAAATCATATATAAGTATATGGTCTGTCAGAATGGGATGTTTCTCGAATCAGCCAAAATTTTCTGGGCGATATGTAGTTATGACGTGAATTAGATATCATTTTTCAAGAGTATCGTCTTTAGGTAGCACATATAATTATCGTCAACACCATGAAGATTTAAAAAACGGTTTGAAATTTGTAAGAATACGAATATCAGAGTAGATGTGCCGTTATCCTTATATGGATTTTATTTCTGTGTTTGTATAAGTATAACTTCGTTTTGCAGATTTGTAGTTTCATGTTATCAATAGATTAGTGTACAAGTTGTGCAATGGAGATTTCTTTTATTCTCTACAACACAACTGCTACAAGTATTAACAATTTTTAATTTTATATTTGTTTTATTAATTTTGAAAGGAATTGTAGAAAATCCATTTTGTGTCAATCCAAGTACATGTTACAAAAAATTCTAATTTGTTTATAATAAATTTCCTATTGCACTATTTTCTTCTCACTGGTAGAAGAAATATCTAAATTACAATATTTTGTATTTGTATAATCAGTTATAGAAAATTCCCGTTTCAAATCCTCTTTATTATTTTATCAAATGTTTTATGAAATTATTATTACTAATTGGTTATTTATTATATATTTCTAATATCACGTTGAGAAGAATAATGGTATGTTCTCAGAATAAAATTTGGAAATAAAATAAACTTACCATTTATGTTTTCTAACTGAGTATTGGCTTTAGCTAGAAAAAAACAATTACAAATATTTCAATCTACTTATGTTTTCAATTTACATGCATACATATATATTTGGGTGTGGGTGTATACATAAGTGTATAATACAGATAAGTATTATTTGCATTAAAATGTTTGACATTATTTTGTTTCTTGTATCACATTATTTATATATTTCTTAAGTGTATTCTATATATATTTGTATGATATACATAATGTTTGAAAATTTTTATTTTAAAATCATGAAATATTTTCATAAATATTTCAGGAATATGATCGTAAATTTTTAAAATTTTGAACACAACTATTATTGGTTAATTACAATATTACCATATAGTTTTATAAAACGCGTGCTTTTAATGCGATATAGTTCATACGATTCAATTAATTAATTCTTCTTAGAATAGCAATCCAAATATCAATAACTTCATGTCAAAATGTGAACTTTATGCATGTTCCATTTAAATATTATTATAATTTATAATGATTTGTTCATAATTTATAATACTTCTTCATAGCCTAAACATGTTAAAGTAAACTATTTCTATTTCTAATAAAAATTTAGAACATATAATACAATACCAGGATTGTTAATACTAATTTATTATCCTCATTCCTTATGTTATAAAATAGATTCAACAAGTTGACTATCATGAGCATCGTATGTTCATATGAATTTCCCCCGTTGCCACGCGGAAATTATAAATTAAGTCGTCGGTTGTCACACTGATTGTTTTAAAGAAAATCGATTATTTTACCACCAATATATATATATATATATATATATATATATATAAAATTGATAGTCGAATCGATTTTTATCAATATTCAGCTGATTTGAAGTGAGTAACAAATATGATGCTTATGGCCTATTGTATCGAATTTATTTTGATACGGTTATTATATTTATTATTTTTCATTGTACAATTTCAACGATCTCTTATTAAAAATATTTGAAATAAATAAAATCAAAACATTTGTGTTATTTTATGTTCGTGTTCATTAACTTGTTATAATAGAGGAACAATAAAAATGCTCATAAATAAAGGTAAATTATCGTGAGCATCTTGATGTGAGGCTCATGGCCTGTGGGAACAAACATCCGTGGCCCATATAATACGATGCTTATGGCAATGGGGGAAGGAACCAAAAAAATACCGATTCGGTCAACTTATTAAATACTTTATGTTAATATAAAACGTTTGTAATACATTTATACATTGTACATAACATTAGTATTATGATATTAAAGAAAACAGTTGAATTAAAATGTTTGCAAACATAGAAGCTTATTAAAAATTATTATGCATGTATATTTTAATATCATAAAATATTTCACAATTTTATATTTCATTAAATTTTTGAACACTCGATATACATAAGAATTATTTTCATTTAAATGTTTAACCTTATTTCTTTTCTATAAGCACACAATTAATTGTATTTCCTCGACTGTGGTTTTCGATGTCAATGGATGAAACTTTTACGCTATTTTAAAAATTCTTAAAACTAATCATTTAATTATTTATGAATATTAATTAAAAATTTGATATTTAAATGTAATTAATTATGATAAAAGGTACAATATTAAGTACTCACTTAAATTTCTATATGCGTAATCCATTGCTTGTTTTACTGTTTTTGTGTCTGAAAAGAAAAATTAAATATTCGATTTACACAATGATATTATAACGGTTGTGTAACTTTTATGTACATTAATATTAACTAATTCGCACGTCTAAATGACTACATACATTGCTTCCTTAAGAAAACTGCACACTTGAAGCGTCTACACTTAAGGTATAAACCATAGAAAACTGACTCTTAGACGTACAACTTCACCAAGGGTTCGTTGAACGGAATAAAATTTGATCATAGGACATTGTATAACTTAAGGAGACAATATACTTAAATACGCTCAAAAAGACATCACACTTAAGAAGACTGAATACTTATAGCGACTGAAATAAACTAAACATTAGCGAATTATTAAATAATTATTATCGTACCAATACAATTTTCTAGTAATTGATAAACATTCCTACTTACCCCTAAAATTTGATTCATTCAACCATTCTAAATATTTTTCATGTTATTGACATTATAATATTTAAAACGTATAATCCATTTTATTTAAGAAAAAAAAATATCAATTATTATTATTATTATTATTATTATTTTTACGTGGAAGTTTCATATCAATATTTTAAACATATAATATAATACATGTGGGATTGCCACTTGTCAGTTTAAAAATTGTTAGCGTGTAACGCTATTTTCTGATAACAAATTGTGTCTAGTTGGTACTTATTGGAGACGATTTTTCGATTTCCTCAATATTTTTTTTAAGAGTAAGAATAATGACTGCCAAGAAATTACATAAAAACGGTAAAAATACAATTTCGTTCAAATCGATTGTCGTTATTTATTCGTCATTTTGAAACTAATGGTCATTGCAACCTGAAATTGTCATCGACTATTATTATTATTATTATTATTATTATTAACTTAGACTTTTATTACAATTACTTAATTGTATTAACGAGAGAATTTTTTGGAAATATGAAATAATAAATTTAATATAATAATAAATAAAGAAAAAATTTGTAACAAAGTAAAACAAATGAAAGACAATTATTTTCATTTACTAATCACGCACGAGGTGTAATTCGATTTTACGTATAACCGTATTTACTTTAACCTATCTAAATAGGTATCTAACTTACTAATCTACCGTGCGAAATAATCGTTTTGTTTTGCTGACGAGTGTTGATCTATGCGGTTTTTAGTGTTATCAATTCCAGTTATAATGAATTGGAGCGACCAAAAATTAGGAATTTACTTTATTGAAATTGTGATCGTGTGTATCGTGTGGAACACAAATTAAAATCAAATTACCAAAACCAAAAGCACGGACGGATTAATGGAAATTGCTGTAAATTTTGGCATTGAAAGATTTTATGTGCAAAAAATAATAAAAATTTGCAAAGCCGATTTGCTAGAGAAGGGAAAGGAAGAAGAAGAGAACGGAGTCGAGAAACACTGGCAGTGGTGTAGACGAAGCGTACACTGCAGCCGGTGAACGATCGATTGATCGCATCAAAACGCGTAAAATCATTTTTAAGAAACACTGTGACGATCGGAAAATCGAAAAATCCAAAAAACACACTTTAACGATCGAAAAATAATTGTTTGGAGTTATGGTAAAAGATCCTGTGTTCGTTATAGTTGCGTTATAAACGAATTTGTCGAAAAATATAAATGAAAAAAAAAAGACAGACGTTTTGAACTCATTTATAAAAGAATATAACTCAAATTCAATTGAACATCTCTATTATTATAATTTTTGTTTTTGTAATTTTACTATTTAAGTTTTGTTCATATAAAATAAAAATTAACTAATATTATATATTATATAAGGAACTAGGAAATTACTTATGTAAGATTTGTACCATTGAAAAATTACCAATATTTAAAAAAAAAAAAAAAACGTGTTTGTAATTTATTTAATAATTACGCAAATGTTAAGCTTCTAAATTCTATTCGCGCACCACTAGGTACTGCAGGTGTACAATTAGAAACCGATCGGCCGACAAAACACAAATATAGAGTTCAATATCAATAAATAAATATTATAAAATACGACAATAACAATAAAATATATTATCAATTATGTAAAATATTATAATTTTTTTTTATGTAGGTATATTAATATAATGGTAACCATTGCACTTGTTATATGTCAGTCGGTTACATTATCCGTCAGTCAACCGTCGGCAAGACCAAAAACACTTCGGATTTAGTTAACGATATTAGTGCGTCCGGCAAACGTCAACACGACGCAGTAATGATTTATATTTTTACTTTTCAACAAAAATACAATAAAACAAAATATGTTTTATTCATCAAAACGATGTTCGGTGTACGTGAAACGGTTATACGAGCAGTGGGCAGGCCACGCGTATCCATAACGGTAATTGTTCGGCGGCTACTACTACTACTACTACTACGTAAAATAAAATAAATATATAAAATATGATATGATATAATATTATAATTATTGAAGAAATTACGTTACTGATATTAATCGTTATCACGATATCAAAATTATATATTTTCGACTAATATTTTCAACAATAGGTACGGGGGATTAAATGAAAACAACGTGTTTTGGTAATTATACGATTTTAAACAATATTGTTATATCGGTATAGAAATATGAATATATGTATATATATATATTAGGACATATTTTTCTATAAATTTTAACGACAAATATACATGTTACGTATATTAATTACTTAGACTTACTATCGCACATAGGCCTTACTTCCCAGATTTGTAAGTTTAAATTTGAACCTACGACAAACGAAATTTATAATTGTGATTAATCTTCATAACGGCCATCATGTTTATAAACCTATAAATCAATAAATCACACATTTTTCCATAAAGAAAATTATCTAGGTAATAAGACGTATTAATTAATTAATCCACCATATTATATTATGATTTATATCGTATGTTATACTTTATACATTTTGTACAAGTTGTAAGTTATAAAATGCTATTAAATTAAACGTTTAAAAGAAATCCTCATTCGACGTAAACCATATATATATATTTTAAAAATTTAAGGCTTCTGCAGGACGAAATTAAACGAAATTCAGTGAAGACCGAATGGAAATATATAACCTTTTGTATAGATTCGTCTTCCTGGCATCTCCAACTAAACCCATTTAAATGTTTAAACTTTTTTAAATTCGCAACACGTACTCGGCCATAAGAATATAATTATTATAATCGATTGTTGTCAAATATTTAATAAGTTATTGATAATAACATTGTAAATTATATGTAATTATGACGTGTAACGACAGGCACACATATCATTTTGTAATTACAATTAACACAAACCATACGCGTACATTAGTTTCAATATAATTATTTCTATTGTATATACAGTCATTCGATGTTGTATACAAATAAATACTATAAAATACACTTTTCGGATTATATTTCCGCACACAAAAAAAGAAAACATTCGTAAGTTTCAATATATTAACTCCTATTACTGGCTATACAATTCAGTCTATTGATTAGACTGTACATATATATTAATATAATGACTTTTGAAATGATCCAAACAAATTATTATTAAATAGTTACAAAAAAATAGTTCTTTTTTTAAATGTTGAAGTAAGAGTGACAGGAAGACGAACCCTGGAAATTTTGAGCCGTAAATTTGTTTTCTAAAGAATACTATCTTTGTAATAGATTTTTACAGGTGAGGAAATTTCGTTTTCCGATTTTTTAATTATTCTATTTACACACACACACGTATTTTCAAATTAACATTTTAACGATTATTATTAACTTATTATTGACAAATTTAGATTTTACTTATGTTTTAACATTGGAATTTGCACGCTCTTATAGAGTAATTACGATACACTCTAAAATAGTTTAATTAAAATTATAAATACATATGTATTAAAAATGAATACGAACGCTGTATAGCATTCAAACACCATATCAATGGTTCTTGAATACCTTTCGACGGAACCGCTAATTATTTGACAAAAAATTTTTATGTCAGTTTGTTTAAAATACATTATTATACGATATATAATAATATTTATATCGTATATAATATTTATCAATTAAATGACAAAAAATTAATATAAAGATATTATAACGTACTTTTATTTACTTCATTAATAATGTGATTGTAATATCTTTTCAAATAACCTAAAAGTGTATAATGTTTTTTTTCTCTATCAGACTCTAATTCATGTACATTTTGTGAAAGTAATTTTGATTAATATGCCAAAAAATATTCTAAAAATATTATTTATAGACAATTATATACTATTATCTTCTAAGAAAATTTGTATCACTTTAACAATTGATTATTAATGTATAATTAAGCCTAATAAGGTACAAAACCGATAAAGATGTGGTGAAAAAAAATTACTTTTTGCATCAGCGTATATATTATCGTTGAGTACTAAAAAAAAAAAACAATAATTATTATAAGCGTAAATGATTTTTAAATGTGTAGTCTTCGTGCGGCTATAAATATTAATTGATCTAATTATTATTATAATCTTAAAAATGTAAATAAGATTGAGTTTTCCATTTCACAATATATATTATTATTATTATTATTATTATTCAAATATATTGTTTTACGTATCTATAAAAATCACGTTGAATACACATATATGTAATTCTTATTTAATTTTATCCCAAAAATATTGTTTTCATATGAGATTTATAATTTTTTTTTATTTTATATATAGGAGAAAAAAATTCTAAAACCAGTCAACAAAAATATTGTTTGAATTTAAAATTTCTTTTAAGTTTTTATTTTATGTCCTTTAAACACGGTAATCGTTTACGTCTCGCATAGTTTTAATTTGTAATATAGAAGTATTTACAATTATTCTAGTTCATACTCACACATATAGATACAAATTTCATTAAAAAGAAATCTCCGAGATATAATGTTGAATTGAATTATAACATATATATATTTTATTCTCATCATATTCATTAATCACTGTTTAAAATAATCCTTAAATATTCTACTAGGACCTACGTTTAATAAAATATAAAAATATTCAGATCATTAATAAAGACTCTCTTCATGACACCATGTTCCAGTAGAAATTTGTACGTGATCACTAAAAATTGTGGAAATTTATCGGCCGAGGGGTATGAGCACATTGTTATAATTAATAACAACATATATTTGGATTTTCTTTGGTAAAATTACTTACAATTGTCATACGCATGAATAAATGCTGTTACACTATTTTGCTCCTCTATACGGATAAAATAATGTAAAATTTAAAAAAATAAAACAAAAAATAACAAATAATCTTTATTGTCAATATAATTGTAAATATAAACATAAAGTTTTGAATATAATACTAATTCATAATTCAAATACAATTATCAACGAATTATATAATATCTTAAGTTGAATTTCAAATGTTTTTCGTTTAACATAATACAAATATATACATACATGCAATTCGCTGAAATACGACTTACCAGTAAATCCTGCACTTTTCAGTTGGTCTTAATAAATATTTGAAACATATTTGATAATTTTTATTATATAGAAATAACATATGAATATGACTGTAGGCATTTTTATATAATGCGCAACTTATAACATTAATTGTTCGTTTAATAATTTTTTTTTTGTTTACTATCTAAATATATAAATCTTAATGCGAAAATTCAAAAATATAAAGTAATATGATTCATATTTCTGTACAGAAAGTACTATTCGATTTGATGAGATCAAATTAGTAATCGTATGAATGCCAATTATTAAATTTATCACTTAAAATTAGAATGTACAAAGAGATTGGAAAAAATACTTGTTTAATTTTGTATAATATACATCATAACGATTTCGCATTACACGTGTAATTTATTGTAGAACATAATGTGTCTCAGTGCACACAATTTTAAGCCCCAAGCATTTATTTCCATGTTTTAAATATTCTCACTTACCGTTGAAATATAAATCACAATTTTTACCACAAAATTATATTTATTTTAACATGTAATACATGACTTGTTCATAATCGTTTTTGGTATAAAATAATAAATCATTCATATCAATTTTAAAGTAATATAATATATCTATATAATCTCTGTCTCATAAATAGTATGTATTGTTTTAGAAAAAATATATATATAAACTTTTATTCTTACTTATACATATGAAATACGCTGAATTAAGTGGTAAAAAGAATATATTGTATTAAATATAAGTATTAATTTATATTTTAATTTTATCTATTAGCATTATATGTTTACAAATTATCATAGACATAGATTATACTCACAAGCATTCGTGGTTTCGATAATGAATGCAACGAAAAGTGCGAAAGATATAATGCTAATAATATTAGTCGAAAACATGTTTATTGTCTTTATGTTATACGTTGAGTGATGTTTTTTAACAGTTTTCCTATATACTGTCTCATTTTATCGTACAAATTATTACACTATAAAAATGTCGAGAGCATGTGGTCTTAAACAAATAACATGCAGATCGGATGTTACTATTTACTTAGATGAATTCGTTGATAAAGCAATAGAGTCTGGCATTTGCAAAAACAAATAAATTTTGTCAAAAATCAAAAAATTCAATGTGCAATATTCAGGAAAATATATTACCTACATTAATATCATAGGATAAAGATTATTGTTATACGTCGGATATCCAAAAACTGGTGAAAACTTATACACATCTAACTAGGAACGATAATAATTATTATAAAATAAATGTATAAGTTATTATATAAATAGTATTTTTCATAATGAAATATTATTATTGACATGTGCAATGACGCAATGTGCTAAAATATGTATGTAGTAGACAAGTTCACGAAAAACAAAGTGTAATTGTTGATTTTCACATATGTTATAAAAAGAAATTTGTTATTTGTCTATCTTGCAATACCCTTGAAAGAAGTGCGTCTCCGATACACTATGTGCCGGAGCATTTATGAAATAATATACATTTGAAGTAAAATATACATAAGTTGTTTTTTTTAATAATAATATATATATAATTAATGATAATTTTATATAATTACATTATTTCAATAACAAAAAAAAAAAATCGCTTTACAGGAAAAACTTAAATGTCTCACGTGACAATCTGATTTTAATATTTTTTTTTTTCAATTTGGCAGAAAAAGACATTTTTCAGATCGCCGCGTAACTTGTTATCTTATAATAACCAAAGAAAAATAAAAATTAAATAAATTAAATTAAATATCATATAAATGTGATTGAATATTGTAATTCCTGGTTACTAATTTACTCACTTATCGGAATGATTGTTTCGGGATTGTGAGAACGAGGACTGTTAAGAATTAGAAAAAATAAAACGAACGTAGTCAGTAAATAATATGTCAATGTCTTACTGCATTCACTCAGTTCCGGGCCCTCTAATATACGTGACGACTTTGACACAAGTCAATGAAATGACGTGACAGATGAAGAAAATGATAATGTATATAGTGGGTTGGGATGCTGCCTTCAACTGAATGTGAAGTTAGAGACAATAAAATGACTCAAGACTGGTTCATGTGCTTAAAAGAGCCAAACTTATCATCACGGATTTCTTGAGTTTTCTAGCTGTGGGGTGACTGAAGAGTGCGTACACTGAACATACTCTCTACGCACTTTACGTGCACTGGCGAGAAAACGAGATCATCGAGAGGCCCCAAGGTGATGGTCCAATGATTGACCAATCGCCAAATCGATATAGACGTTACAATGTTATGCCGTTATGATTTTTGCTGATTCAACGACGAGATCGTATAATAATTATTATTCGGCAGTATAATTTAATTATTGCTTGTCATTTCCTACCCTATATAATTTTTTTTGTACAATTTTATGAGGGCGTAGAGTTCATTCTATTAGGGTTCATGTGTATAATTTTTAGAAAGTCCTTTACTTAGAAATTTAAAATACTTTTGACTATGTAATCCCGTCAATCGACGGTGCGATTGATAATTTTTTTTTCTCTCTAAACGCTTGTTTTTTTTGACAAATTGTAGTATAGAGTATTGAATTTGTTTTATAATTATTTGTTGATGCATAATTATATATATACATTTTTTTTTAAGAGCCTATTACCCCGATATTGTAGGATTATGTGCGTTATGCTATATGGTAAACTTATTCAATCATTCAGAAGGATCAAGTATTATTTGTTTAATTAATGTAATTAGCCTCGGTGATCGGCATCTTCTCTATGTGTTAGTAGTTTATTGATATAAAATTGAATTCGATGATCCGTAAGGGGTGTTACTCGAAATGTGTTTAACTGTTATTATTTTTTCGTGTGGAAATATAATCGGTGTTCTTAGAGGAATAAGCGTTTTTATGTATTTATTTGAATATAATATGGAATGCGTGTATATAATGTACATATAATACATGTTAAAACTAACACATTTGGTTCGTGCTAGAAGTAATTACAAAACTAATATGTGTGCATTTAATTACAATCGTTAAAATAATTTTCGGACAGCTTATGAAATCTGATAATTTTACGGGGTTTGTGAGTTTCTCTCATGAGACTAATTTTCGTAATTAAAACGTATTAGCTCTGAACACAATAATAATAATAATAATATTTTTTTTAAGTTTCGAACGAAATTATTTTGCAATCATTTGACGATAGCAATAAGCTTAAAACTAATATAAACCTATTACAATTCTACAATATAAATGCAATATTATGTAATTAATAAAATGTTTAAAATTCATTAGGTTTTAATTCAAAAGTACAAAACTATCTCTCAAAAATATGCAATACATATGTTTTATATGTTTATATATTACACAAATACCTTTTTGACCATTTACCCGAATAACATTTACTGCAGAATATACATTTTCCCGAATTGTTATTTTTATAAAAAAACAATACGTTTGAATCGATTTAACAAAGTCATTTTCCACGACAATCCGCATAATTCCTGAATAATCAGAATTTAAGTATGCGATATGACCGAAATGAAAATTTGGGTCACGGCATAATGTAAAAATAAACAAGAATTTAAAAATGCTTAATAAATATACGGACATTCGATTATGATCGAATTCTTTAGAAACTAAAACATAAAACTTTTGAAAAGAAAAGGAAAAAAATTTAATATATTATTTACAAAAAAAAAAAAAAAAAAAAAAAAATACATATACTCAATTTTGTAAAACCGCTAAAAATTTTATAGAGAAAATGAATGGAAATTATTAACGAATTGTGTAAAGAGAATGGGAGTATGAAAGCAATTAGTTCAAGTGATAATTTACATATTCTGCAACCGATATATAAAGATTAAATTACAAAAATATTTCAAAAAATATGAAGTAAAATAATCAGGGTAACAAATTTAATTAAAACAGAATAAAAAAAAATCTTGAATATTACTTTTTTTTTACAGTCAGAATGAAAATGTATACTTCTAAGTCATGTTTTACATACAATTTAAGTACTTTTTAATGAGATTACGACAAAATCACAAAATATACATCTTTGGCAAAGACAACAAACAATTAAAATATAATCCAAAGCTTACTACAAATTATACAAATTAATACTTTTTAAAAAAAATATATATATATATAATTTATAATATGACAAAAAAAAATAGAAAGAATAGTGCGATCGTGTAAAAGATGAGAGAGAATAGACTTAGATGGTTTGGTCGTTTTACGAGGAGAGAACTTCATTTATAATTAATTCGAATGAATCCTGGGAAAAACAGTGCGAACAGTCCGAACGTTGATCAAACTGTGGGCGACCGAAAAATTTCACGTACCTATGTGGGCATCGGCAACGTAGTCGTTGTTACCGCGTGTAGGAAGCGAAACTACTGCTGTACAATATAGTGTACAAGAAAAATGTTCAAATAGTAGTAAATACGCGTTTTTCCCGTAGCCCGCCGTGTAATCGTGTGACTTCAATTATTGAAACTTTGAATAGAAAACATGGCTGATGTAACGTGGGAGGCAGAAAATTGATTTGTTTCGTTTAGCGCCATTTATTATCCGTAAAATCAGCCTTTTTAAATTTAGGGTTTGAGCCATATACGTCGTGACTGAATTACGTATGCAAATTATAACACAAAATGAAAATATAAAAAAAAAAAATTATTTCCGCATTCTTAAGGGAATTCAATTCCGTTTTAAAGCGTTTACATAAACGGATATTAACTACACGGATATTATTCCGTTACGACGATGTGGGTACGTTATGCCAGTAAAAAATAATATCAAGTCTTTATGAGGATACTTATTTTTTTTCACTTGTACAAAATCACTCTCTGGTTTCGTCGATTCGTTTAACGTATACGGTGAAAACGCATCAAAAATAAAATTTTATGTCGAACACTTATTGACTATTTGATTAACGGGTATTTCCTTCTATTTTGAATGTATATTATAGACGGCGTTCAATGAGTTCGGCAATCAGCAATTTTCTCGGCTCCTAATTAATATTTTTTGCTTATTGTTAATTAAAGGCCGCAATTCAATATACTTCTCACAAATTTCTCCCATTTATTTTTCGGGATAAAAATATCGATTTTCGATTTTCAAATGGCGACCAGCAATTGTTTTTGAATATCGTTATAGAGAAGAATAAAATAAAAAATATTAGCTTTTTGGATTTTTATTTAGACACTCGTATTCAGTAAGATATTTCTATTTAAAGAAAAAAAGGAGTCGAATACTGCTTAGAAATTGTATTGGAAATAAATATTTTAAATCCAATTAGTTATTAATATTAAAATTAAAATATTATTAAATTAATAATGTTCCATAATTAATTTTACAAAATATGCATTGGTTTTCGACGTTCAACGGAAATGCCAACAGTGTAGTAGTTGTAGTAGTAGTAGTTGTAGCAGTAGTAGTAGTAATACCGAATTTACGACGCCGGTTATGAAAATATGTGTACCTATGAACCGATAATGCTTACTACAATTGTAATCATATCCCATATCTTAAGCACAGACTATATGACTGAACTGTTGCAACTAGAACGGGCAAACGGTATCACCCGAAAACTTGACCACTGTAATCGAGTTAATTATTTAATTAATTAATTATATGGAACACAATTCTTATAGTTATCAATTATTTTATTTTTGATAACGATTTACGATTTGTATAGTGTGTATACCGTTGTCCAGTAAAACACTAAAACATACGGCGCAATGTTTCAAAAAGCTCGTGCGATTATCACTTCACTCGGTACAAGAAACTGGCAAAGTGCACGCAAGTGAAACACACACAAATTTGCACTATTTGTGAACTAATATTCCATGTAAAACGTAATTACACCAGTGTTATAATGCAGTCATATGAAAAACGCTATTAGAGACCAATGTGAATTGATAAGTTGTACACACTTTCCCACGCCTACCTAAGACATTATGATTGAAACGATGACGGCGGATGAAAATTCCGCTAGGAGCGCTGGGCCTACATTGTTGAAGGAGCTCATTACTATAATATTAAATTGGTATTGTATTATTGCAATTCTGTGAAACATTTAACTTTTTTTGAAGAACTACGTAAGTACAAGTAATATAATGTACTCAACAAATATAAATGATTACATAGTACACAGGTAGCCATTATTGTCATTACTCATTGATTATTAATGAATAATAAATGAGTAATAACATGAATCAACATGAATGACAGCAAAAAAAGAAGAAGAAGAAGAAGAGTGCACAATGAAAAATTAAAAAAAAAAATTCATACATATGGCATTAATTCGTGTGTTTTTAATTATTGCACAAGCAACAAGGTTATATTATGGTTATTTTAAAATTAAAAAAGTTACTGCTTAAAGTATATTTATTAACATTTTTAAACTTAGCCGTGCATTCTACTAATATACGCAACTATTTTGAAGTATTATAATCTTACAGTTTTAGAAAAAGTCTTATTTTTCATGAGGAAAAGTTTTTTTTTTATCCGATGGTTTTCTTTTTTTCGAATTCCTTGAGCTTAAATAAGATGGTAAATTTGGAAATACATATAGAATAGCTTGAGAAAGTAATAATGATTATTTACTTAGTGGATAAATAATTATATTTCCTTTCTCGTCTTCATGGATATATATATATATGTGTGTGTGTATTAATGAATAAAAATTATATTACATTTAAGGAATATTAAAGAAAAGTGTACATACGTAAAATTTCTATGTAATATTTTTAATTTTGTGGAATTCATAATAAACATTAATAATATTATTTTATAAAACTAAAAAAGAAAAGAAAATAATTATAATAACAATACAAAATAAACAATATGTATTCTATTATTGATTCATAACTTATGAACATGTAACAAGAAATTGATATTAGCAATACATTATCCCTAACAAACGATTAACTGTTTCTAATTTAATTCTATTAAAAACAAAATTTCATTCCAATTGTAAATATAATAGTGATCCGAAAAATGTACATATATTATAATGAATGAATTCGTATTAAATTACGTATTTATTTATATCTACGTTTTCTTCACATTCAATGATAAATTAAGGTTGACTTCTTCGTTTTCTGAATCTAAAATAGAAACAATTATAATATATTCTATAGTTATGAAATAATAATAACTTGTATAAGTGTAGTTGTGTGTTAAAGATAAAACATTTACAGATATATCTTAAGTATTATTTATTATATATTGTAATACATTACATTCCATTTATATTTTAAAATTTACACCGTGTATACCTTCGGAGATTATTTATAATTTACAAATGATGTTATACGTACGTAATTCAACATCTTCACGTTGAGGGTTAGCAGACGTAGATGCCTGAGGCATGAAATTATAACCTATATAAGTATCAGGAAAAATATTTAATTGTGATAAATTAGAACCACCTTGAAAAAAAGAAACAAACAAATATTTTTGTAATTTCAGGGTGTTATCTCCGTCGAATAGGGATCATCCGTATTAGTATGAATGTATACTAAAAATAATAATGCATAATAGCCACTACTGAATAGAATTCTAAGTATTTGTATATGAATTATAAATATCTTAATAATAAAGTTTTATTGGTATCAAATAATAATAACATTTATAGAAAAGAGTGGAGAGCCACGAATATTGTGGATATCGCATAAGTTAATTAGTTAAATAATGTTTTAAAGTTCTGTTTTTACTATAAATTTGAAAGCAACGATAAATCATTGCATTGAAAAAAACGATTCTAAGCGAAGCTCTGGTGTAATTTTATTTATTAAGGATATAACAATTATCCATTTTGACAAAATGCAACTTAAGTGATTATTTATCAACTATGATGTTAAACGTACTCTTATGAATATTTTCAACTCCATGTAATGTAGATGCTGATGGAAAGTTCCAATAACCTGTATTATCTTTATAAGAGGGAATTGTTTATAATGAATTGGAGTTCTTTAAAAAGATAAAAAACAAAAAATAATAATTTGTTCATTTATTATTTAAGACGTTTATCGTACCTTGGTAAAGATATTCATACTCATGTTGAGGGACGGCAGATGTGGACGCCTGGGATATGATGTTATTATTCATATAAGTATCAGGAAAAAGATTTAATAAATTGGAACCACCTTAAAAAAAAAACATATTGATACAATTGTAGTATCATCTCAATTGAATGGAGATCTAGTGTATTAGTATGTATATTATACAGTAAACGTAACATTGCATATTAATTAATATTGATTAGAACTTTATGTATTTTCTGGTAGCTTTGGTGTAATTTTATTTATTAAGAATATAACAATTATTTATTTTGACAAAATGCAACTTTAGTGATTATTTATTAACTATGATGTTAAATGAACTTTCATAAATTTTTTCAACTCCATGTAATGTAGATGCTGATGGAAAATTCAAATAACCTGTATTATCTTCGTAAGAAAGAATTATTTTCTAATGAATTGGAGTTCTTTTAAAAAATAAAAATGTGTTCATTTATAATTTATGATATTTATCGTACCTTGGTGAAAAGATTCATTTTCATGTTCAGGGACTGCAGATGTGGATGCCTGAGGCATGATATTAAACGTACCTTGATATATATTTTCAACTCCATGTGATGTCGATGCTAATGGAAAGTCCCAATGACCTGTATTATCTTCGTAAGAAAGAATTATTTTCTAATGAATTGGAGTTCTTTTTAAAGAAAATAATAATAATGTGTTCATTTATAATTTATGATATTTATCGTACCCTGGTGAAAAGATTCATTTTCATGTTCAGGGACTGCAGATGTGGATGCCTGAGGCATAATATTAAACGTACCTTGATAAATATTTTCAACTCCATGTGATGTAGATGCTGATGGAAAGTACCAATAACCTGTATTATCTTCATATGAACAAATTGTTTCTAATAAATTGGAGTTCTTTCAAGAAAACAAAAAATAATATGTTCATTTATTATTTACGACGTTTATCGTACCTTGGTAAAGAGATTCATATTTATGTTGAGGGACTACAGATGTGGATGCCTGGGGCATGTTGTTGTTATCGACATTAGTTACAGGAAAAAGATTTAACGCTGTTAAATTGTTACCTTTTTAAAAACAAAAAACCAATAGTTTTATAATTTTAGTTTCATCTCCGTGACTCCATTGAATGGAGATCAAGTGTATTAGTATGTATATTGTATACTAAACATAATATTGCATAATAATTAATATTGATTATAATTTTAAATATTTTCTATATGAATTAAAAATATTCCAATAATAATGTGTTTTATTCCTATCAAATAATAATCATTTTATAATCAATCGTATTTGTATTGTAATATCTGAAGATTCCAGTAAATAAGTCAAATTATGATAAGATAATTGGATCTCTTTTACAATACATAAAACGATAAATGACGAATAAATAATGAATGATAATATAAAATTATTATAATAATAAAACATCTTATATTAATTTATTAATATGTTTTGTTGTTCATTCATTCATAATTAATATCCTGTATGAAGTATTTACTCAATGCATGTTCAGTGATTATTTATTAACTATGAAGTTGTACGTACCTTGATCGGTATTAGGTATAGTGTTTTCTACTTCATGTGCTACAGATTTAGTTGTAGATTTCAGAATTATTTTATTTGTACTCTTTAAACAAAATTCCCCTGGGCCATCTAATAACGAAGCATCTAAATAAAATTACAATATTGATAACATTTTATTTAGTCAATTTTTATGAAGGGTGATCTAATTATTTAAAATGGATAAAATAATTATGACGTTGGATAATATTTAATATTTAATAGAGTTTCAAGTACTTTCTGTCATGATTCAAAATACTATAATAATATACTCTATTTCTATGAAATAACAACTATAACGTTTAATTAAAATTGTATTTGTATTATAAATTGAAACATTATAAAATATGTCTTAATACTTTTTTTTTATAAATTCTGTAATTGTATTATTAAATGATACATACTGGGATGAGTAACAACTGCATTTTTCCAGTGCAAATAATATTTCTTTTCTAGAACTAAACAAATTAGAACATTTTAAAATTGTATTTATTTTATTAGCACAAATTGTAAAGAAAATATGTATTAATTTAAATAGTTTACTAAAAATATTATCAGTAAATTCAAATTTAATATAAGTATCTTCCATTAAAGAGTTTTTTGTGTAACTATTACTGATAAAACTGTTAAAATATTGTATATAAACTATTCTATGTTTTATTTATATATTATACTCCCAGGCAATATATTCAAAACTATATAATAATTTTAAGAATTAATCGTCAGAGAAAATCTGCTGTACATTATTTATTTGTATTTATTCCGTCGTCTGTGTTAATGCATAACACGTACGTTTTGACTTCTTTTATTCGTACAATTTCGTTTTTCATTTGTATTTTCATATTCTCAATAAATTACTTTATAAAAATTATAAGAATAGTTCTTTATTGTTTTAAACACTGTCCTCACATATATAATTAATTTAAAAATTTTAAAATTAGCATTGGATGGATTTGTGAATTAAATAATTTTTTTATCGATATCAAGCATACATTACGATTAATTTCAATCTGGTTATATATTTCTTATTGCACATTATCTTTTCGATACTAGAAATATCTAATTTACCATAATTTGTGTTTGTATATAATAGTAGAAAATACCACTGCATGGATAGTTTCTTTTAAAAAGGATTTATTTCACATTCACGTTCCTTTTGCCAAACAGGAACTAAATCCTTTATCGTTTCAGGCTTGAAAAAAAAAATAATTTCTTTCCTTGTTTTTAAAATAGGAACCATTTTTCGTTTTTCAAAAATTAAAAATTTTTAAAAATATAAAGGCCCAAAATAAAAATACAGAAATGTACTTTAAAGTACACACCTTGTTTTTTATCATTTCATTCATTTTTTTTTAAAACATTATTTAAAAATAATGAAAAATAATATAGTGATTAATTTTTTTTAACGTTTTTATTTTATGTAAACGCTTTAGTTCTGGAGCTTAAAAAATATGTATGGGCTTACAATGATGATTTTTTTTTTAAATTTATTCATAGGCCTGTGTTATATCTACAATAATTTTTTGAATCCCTGTTCCCTAGTTTTCCCTAAATACAACTATGTGTTAGTTTTCATCTTTTTCGTCAGACATAATTGAAATATGCATATAATAAATAACAGGAAATTGCTATCCGTAGGATAGCCAACTATTGATAAAAATAACTGTCCCGAATGAGTTCTTTAGTGTTTCTCTTAAATCACCATGTGAATTGATGATAACAATAATTCTCATTAACAATATTATATTATTCTACAAAAAATAATGATAATTAATATTCAAAAATTAGGTAAAATTTCCTCCACGAGAAGTACAGGAAATTCAATTACCTAAATTTTACAATCGTTTAATAATAACTCTCTAAGATACAAATTAAACCATAGTGAATTATATTTTTATCGATAAATAGCTTATGTTTTGACTGAAATAATTTGTTCGCATCAGAATATTTTTTATTTAAATTCTAAAACTTCTTCTAAAGAGGAACGATATTCCAATACGTTCCTTCACACAAAATAGGAACTTCGATCCCAATAATTTCCTGAAAATTAAACGAAATCAAAGACCGAGTTTGTTTCAACGCGGTTCTTCCAAACACTGAAAAGTACCTGCTTTAAAACCAATTAATTGTACATAATTATATAATTATTAAATAAATAAATATTATATAATTGTATAATATTTATTTTAGGCATTAATTCGTTATTGTTATCATATTCAGAACGAGAATCGTGAGTTTACAGAATAAAATTTGACATAAATTTAACTAACCATTTATGTTATCCAATTCTAATATTGCTTTAGCTAAAAATGATTAAAGATTAAAATGTTTAATAGTTTAATTTAAGTTTAGACAATATATATGAAAATATTTATCTTCATTAATTTTTCATGTTTGATGAATATATTTTTTTTGTAAAAAAAAAAACGTTATTAGGGAAATACCTCTATTATTATATACATTTTGACTGCAATTTAAATAATTTATTAAAACTATAAATTAATTTTATTTCGTGATCGAAAGTTATGATTTGATACATTTGAGGTCCATGTCCCCAGCACCCCCACTTTTGAATTTGGAAAAAAAAATCGGGGCGATCGTTTGTACTACGTTTGTACCGGTTTGTACCGTAAATTTCATCGTTTGTACCCAAAAAGGTAAAAAGTTATAAAGCTTTCAAAGTGGGGGGGCCGAAGACATGCCAGCACCCCCACTTTTGATTTTCGTAAAATAAATCGGGGCGATCGTTTGTACTACGTTTGTACCGGTTTGTACCGTAAATTTCATCGTTTGTACCCAAAGTAGCAAAAAGTTACGAAGCTTTTAAAGTGGGGGTGCCAGGGACATGATTTTTGAACTTTCAGTTTTCGAAAAAAAAATTGACGCATTCGTTTGTACTACGTTTGTACCGGTTTGTACCGTAAATTTCATCGTTTGTACTCAAAAAAGTAGAAAGTTATAAAGCTTTCAAAGTGAGGAGGCTGAAGATATGCCAGCACCCCCACTTTTGATTTTCGTAAAATAAATCGGGGCGATCGTTTGTACTACGTTTGTACCGGTTTGTACCGTAAATTTCATCGTTTGTACCCAAAGTAGCAAAAAGTTACGAAGCTTTTAAAGTGGGGGTGCCAGGGACATGATTTTTGAACTTTCAGTTTTCGAAAAAAAAATTGACGCATTCGTTTGTACTACGTTTGTACCGGTTTGTACCGTAAATTTCATCGTTTGTACTCAAAAAAGTAGAAAGTTATAAAGCTTTCAAAGTGGGAGTTCTACATTTATGTTAAACAAAATATATTATATCTAACTATATTAATTATACTTATATATTATATATTTAATGTTTACATTCTCTTGTAATTATTTAAATTTTTTTTTTTTTTGAATATATAATAGTTAAATTTTTCAATTAAAAAATTGCTAAATGACCAAAATAAATATTTTCTGTTCTAAAATTGTGTCTCAATCTACTTAGGAGATCTTATCCGTTTATTTAGACCAAACGTATATATATATATTATTTCTATATAGTAATAAAAATGCAAACAGTATAATAATTGTATTAATAAATAAAAATTTAATCCCTTCAAAAAATATAAAAAAAGACTACAATTTTTTTACAAATTAAAATGCCTAATGTATTATTATATATATGATTTAGTGTTCAATATAATATTTTTGAACTTATTTATAGTAATACATATATAAATTAAATACATAACTAATTGTTCACAAATAGAAACATAATTATAAAAACGTTAAAATTTAAAACAAACAACAAATTATTATTGATAAAAACATATTTTTACATCGGCATAACTTTAATAGAATATCCTGAGGTTTTTACTATAATATTATGGTTATTTGTTTTATTGGATTTCCGTATTTTTCCATGGTTATTTATAGTAACGATTGACGTAATCTTCTGTCGCACACAACCCGTATCGTTTATAAATTATATTATTGACTTCACATGGGTAGGATTGAATAGTTGTCGCCTTTTGCCCACCAAGACCTGTTGATGCTGCCAGATAAATATTATTATTTTGGGTTTTTTCGAAGGAAAGGTGGAAATAGTTTTAGAATCAATGGTCACGAATAAAATTATTATTTTCTTACTTGTATTTGACTATACACATGGTATAGGAAGTGTTTAATTTTTAATGTAAATTTCATATTTATGCTTTATAATATATCTAATATAATATAATTATATCTATCTGAAATTTGTGTGAAATTGCGTGCTTTCGTTCATTTAGTAAGTACATTGTTTAAGAATTCTTTTATTTTATTAATACTTATTTAATATTAGAAATTATTACAAAATATTTTAGAAACGTTATAAATTATATGCATGCACCTATATTTAATTAACGAGTATTTTCTTTACAATTTGTTTAATAATTTTAAGTAATATGTAAAAAATAATTATTGAATTATTAAGGTTTTTGTATAAATGTATTTTGACCAACTCTGAATTGTCAAATGTCAAATTTTTCACGCCTAATTACCCACACATCAATAACATATTATAATAATATTGTCTTAGAATTTATAAAAAAATACACAAAATTTTAATTCAAACATTGTTGATATAACAAAATTAGGTATTTAATAATTTGGCTAGTGAAAAAATGTTAGTAGAATAATAATTAAATTGTACAAATAAATTATAAAATAACAAAATTTCCAATTTATAATTTTAACACAATAACACATTTAATTAACCTAGAATTTACAAACTTAAATGTAGTTGCAATAAATTTTATATTGGTGAAACGAATAAAAATTGTAATATAAGATATAAAGAATACATCTTTGAGCTAAAATGTAAAAATTAATCCAAATTAAAATTTTGTGAAACATGTTTTTGATAATAATCATACTATTACTTATAATGTAAATATTGACTTAGAAATTTTAAATGTACAACATAATAAATTAAAAAATAATTAATTAATTTAAAAAATTAAAAATTGTAATACTCTTATAAAAAATAACATAATATATGTTATAAAAAATTAAATTAGTATATATTATATTAAAAATAATATATATATATATATATATATATATATATATATATATATATATATATATATATATATATATATTTAAAAATTAATATTAAATAGATTTTTTGATTATTATTTTTTTTATTTATTCTTATATTTTTAGCGGCAAAATGCCCAAAAAATCAAGTATTAATATTAATGCACTCATCAACATTTTAAAACAAAAAAAGGATACTCTTATTGATAAGGAAACAAGTCAAATATATCCTCCGACTCATTCCTGTTGGCTAGAAATTCAAAAACTGTACGGATACAATATTTCAGCAAAATATATTTATGCAATCGTGAAATTAAATAGATATGATACTTTAATCAAATTAGGATTAAGGTTAGATGAAAATAGTACGAAACAAGAATCTGAAATACCTCTAAGTGTTAATTATCTAAATGATATAAATTATGATAGCGATGAAAGTTCCAGCACCAATGAAAAAGAAAGTACATTAAAATTTAATATAACAATTAGTAAAGAAGAATGGAAAATCATATATAACCCTTTAAATGTAAAATCATACCATAGATCAGACAATAAAAATAGTATTAGAAATTATGAAACATTAACAGAATATGTGTGGACTCCAATTATAAATGATCATTTTTTTGAACAAACTAGGTTATCATGTACTATGATTTATAAACATGCCAAAATTTATTTAAATGGAGTAGTTTTTCTGGATATTATTGCTCATTGCTCCTCTTGTATGAGTAATTTTAAAGGTATTATTGTTGATAAGCCTGAAATAGAGTCACGTGTTATTATAAATTGTACATATAATGGGTCATTTAAATCGTGCAGAAGTGGTAGAAAAAGACGCATAATAGGTGAACAAAGAGATTATTTCATAAAAAAATTAATAGGAGAAAATCAATCTGCGGCTTACGTTCAACGTGTTGAAGCCAAAGAGATTATGAAATATGGAGAAGCTGAGCCAAGTCATATACCATCCAAAAATGCACTGAGAGTAATGAAATACAAAGTACATAAAAAAAATCGCATATACGAAGACCCCATTAAGGCTCTTTCATTATTAAAAGGTTCGTCACCATATAATAATATAATACGCGATATCGGATATGACCGATTTTTTGTCCATTATTGGTCTTCCACAGAAATAAATTCGTATCGTGTGTATACTAAAAATAGTAGATATCCTACAATAAGTATAGACGCTACCGGTGGATTAGTTCAAAAACCAATTTTAATTTCTGGTCGTCAAACATCAAATATTTTCTTGTACCAAATTGGTGTCAGAGATGCGAAAAATAATTGCCAGTATTCCGTAGGACATATGTTGTCTGAACGCCATGACAACAATAATATTGCACACTGGTTAGGTGAATGGATGAGAAATGACATTACTCCACCAAAAATTGTTGTCACTGATCAGTCGTTAGCTTTAATGATGGCAGCAACAAAAACATTTACTCAGTACTCCAGTTTTAATAAATACCTAAATGTATGTTCTTTACTAATTGGAAATGAAATTAATATTGAAGTCCCAACTTGTATGATTCGCAATGATTTTAATCATATTATGCATTTATTAAGCTCGTGGACAGAATTTAAATCAACATCATACCGAGTAAAAAATTTCTATTTACGATCCATTGGTTTAGTAATAGTAAGCACAGATTTTGAAGATATAAAATATTTATTAAAATTAATTTTTACGGTATGCTTAAACGAAACTGAAGGTGTAAACAAGTATGAACAGCCAACAGAATGCGAAATTGCTAAAACACGTCTAAAACAACGAATAGCGACACATATCACAAATATTGACGAAATTATAAAAATACCGAATATCCTAGATAATGTACAAGAAAACATAGATGATTCATTATTTACAATGACGTCCATTAATACAATACCCAACACATCAGTATTCGAGCAAATACTGGACATTTATGAAAGTTGTGTTACTAGTAGTAATAATGATCAAAACAAGTCTGGCGATCATGACAATTTACAATTTAGCCCGGGAATAGCAAAAAAATTATTAGAATTTTGTAAGTTAATTCCATGCTGGTCCGCTGTAATGGTTCCAATATTTAAATTTGGAAAACCAACGGAGACAAGTGCAACATCGGAAAGTTTATTTAATGATCTTAAAACAAATGTATTCAAACATAAGACCTTACCATTACGAATTGACGAATTTATAATAACACACATTAATTCAATTATTGGGGCAATAAATCTAACTGGTGCAATTATTACTAAAAGATCAGAAGGAAATAATGAAGAAAATATAAATAACGAACGTCTATTATCGACTACAATAAATATGTCTAAAGAACGAGGAAATGATACTGAAGACCAAAATAACGATTCACAATTTGAAGAAAATAATGAAAATTGGATGGGCCTAGGTTCTGAAACTTATAACGAAAAACACAAAACAAATTATCTGGATAAAGATCCAAATGTCTTATATTATAACGAAAACAGTAGAGCCAAAAGTCCTGTGATAGGGTTATTAAGAAATGGAAATGTAGCTGGTTTAAAATCAATTAAAATCGACGGAATGTGCTATGCTGTGACAAATACGTGTGCGTTTGATAGTGTCACTCAAATAATTGCAACTGCATTTGCTGACAGTATTAATTATGCAAATTTTGTAAATACAAATTCAACATATATTTTTTTCGAAATGATATCAAATATGTTGCGTGATGGGATTAATGCCCAGACATACAAAAAAAGAGCAGTTCTATGTAAAAGTATAATGTTCAAGCTCAACATTAATAAAGTCACAAATCTTCCAGGAGGGCTAGTAAATTTAAATTGTGCATATACAATACAATTTCTAGTAGAACAATTATTTAAAAATTTTCCAGCAGTTCAAGAGTCTACAACATGTTCATTATGCCTTATGAAAAAAAAAACGTCAAAATGTATATTAATTGTAAATTTGCCAAACGAAACTTTGGATTTTATGACGGATAGTATTGAGGCAATTTTTTCAAGCTTAAGAACTTGTGAGTTGTGTACAGGATCTTTATTTACAGATTATCAACTTCAAAATCATATTTTCATTGAACCAATAATTAATATACAAAATAAAAAAAAAAATGAAAATTTGGATCTATCAATAATTCTTAACAAAATTCCAAAAATGTTGACAATACTTAACAAACAATTTTTTATTAGAGGAATTGTTGAATTTATACCTCCGATAATTAAAAATATTGAATCAATAGGGCATTTCATTTCATATAGTTACAGAGTACACACAGACAAATGGGAAAGAAATGATGATCTGAGTAATTCTATAAGAACCGTACGTCAAAATAATAAAGTTAATCACTGTATTGTATTGATTTATACGATATAAAATTCTAATAATATATAATTATTTAAATAATTTTAATGATTTGTTAAATTGATGGTAGTGTATTAATTTATGATTTTAATTAGAAATAAAACTTATTATTTATTTTGGCAGCATATTTTAAAGAATTTTTATATAGGCTTCTTATTTTTGAATACATATTGTCATATGTATTAAACGATATGTATTGCGACATATGTTTTAATACATATATTATTTATATAATATATTTAATTTAGAAATTGTTTTAATTATATTCTTATTTGTAATATTGCATTTAATTTTATATACCTCAGAAAGATATTTAAAATACATTATATATGTAAAAATACATTTTTTAACAATAATAATTTGTTGTTTGTTTTAAATTTTAACGTTTTTATAATTATGTTTCTATTTGTGAACAATTAGTTATGTATTTAATTTATATATGTATTACTATAAATAAGTTCAAAATATTATATTGAACACTAAATCATATATATAATAATACATTAGGCATTTTAATTTGTAAAAATTGTAGTCTTTTATATTTTTGAAGGATTAAATTTTTATTTATTAATACAATTATTATACTGTTTGCATTTTTATTACTATATAGAAATAATATATATATATATACGTTTGGTCTAAATAAACGGATAAGATCTCCTAAGTAGATTGAGACACAATTTTAGAACAGAAAATATTTATTTTGGTCATTTAGCAATTTTTTAATTGAAAAATTTAACTATTATATATTCAAAAAAAAAAAAAATTTAAATAATTACAAGAGAATGTAAACATTAAATATATAATATATAAGTATAATTAATATAGTTAGATATAATATATTTTGTTTAAAATAAATGTAGAACTCCCACTTTGAAAGCTTTATAACTTTCTACTTTTTTGAGTACAAACGAGGAACTTAACGGTCCAAACCGGTACAAACGTAGTACAAACAGAATGCGTCAATTTTTTTCGAAAACTGAAAGTTCAAAAATCATGTCCTAGCACCCCACTTTAAAAGCTTCGTAACTTTTTGCTACTTTGGGGTACAAACGATGAAATTTACGGTACAAACCGGTACAAACGTAGTACAAACGATCGCTGATTTATTTTACGAAAATCAAAAGTGGGGGTGCTGGCATATCTTCAGCCTCCTCACTTTGAAAGCTTTATAACTTTCTACTTTTTTGAGTACAAACGATGAAATTTACGGTACAAACCGGTACAAACGTAGTACAAACGATGGCGTCAATTTTTTTCGAAAACTGAAAGTTCAAAATCATGTCCCTGGCACCCCACTTTAAAAGCTTATAACTTTTGCTACTTTGGGTACAAACGATGAAATTTACGGTACAAACCGGTACAAACGTAGTACAAACGATCGCCCCGATTTATTTTACGAAAATCAAAAGTGGGGGTGCTGGCATGTCTTCGGCCCCCCCACTTTGAAAGCTTTATAACTTTTTACCTTTTTGGGTACAAACGATGAAATTTACGGTACAAACCGGTACAAACGTAGTACAAACGATCGCCCCGATTTATTTTACGAAAATCAAAAGTGGGGGTGCTGGCATATCTTCAGCCTCCTCACTTTGAAAGCTTTATAACTTTCTACTTTTTTGAGTACAAACGATGAAATTTACGGTACAAACCGGTACAAACGTAGTACAAACGAATGCGTCAATTTTTTTTTCGAAAACTGAAAGTTCAAAAATCATGTCCCTGGCACCCCCACTTTAAAAGCTTCGTAACTTTTTGCTACTTTGGGTACAAACGATGAAATTTACGGTACAAACCGGTACAAACGTAGTACAAACGATCGCCCCGATTTATTTTACGAAAATCAAAAGTGGGGGTGCTGGCATGTCTTCGGCCCCCCCACTTTGAAAGCTTTATAACTTTTTACCTTTTTGGGTACAAACGATGAAATTTACGGTACAAACCGGTACAAACGTAGTACAAACGATCGCCCCGATTTTTTTTTCCAAATTCAAAAGTGGGGGTGCTGGGGACATGGACCTATACATTTGCCTAATAGAACGGTACAATAAATATTTTTAATATTCATAATTTATGTATTTGGGAATATTAATAAGCAATTAAAATTTGAACGTAATTTATTAGGATATAAAATAAAATGTAAAATGCCTACTTAAATATCTATATCCATGTTCTAGAGCTTGTTTTTCAGTGTTTACATCTAAAAAAAAAAATTTGTAAACATTCGGTTAATACAATGGTATTACATTGATAGTAAAAATAACTTTCATATGTGACTTGCATTATTTTATTATTATTAGCGTTTCAATAAAATTTTCAGAAATTAACGTTCAATATTACTTACAACGATAACTTGATTCATGTACTAGTTCTAAATAATTTTCACATTAATAATTTTATAGTATTTCTTTTATATGTGTTGCCCATTGTAGTAGAAAAAATCCAATCATTTTTATATAAGAGATTTTAATATAAATAATATAAATATTTATTACATTTGTTAAGTTATGAATTAAATCCAGTTCAGTCACGATGAATCGTAATAATATATGTATACATATATTAAAAATGAAATCAATGGAGACGTATTATAAATAATTATAATATTAACATAGAATTGCTATTTAATTTTAATGTATAATAATTCAATGATATATTTATTTAGTTTTTAATAACGATATCATACACAATATTAAAATATTAACTTACTCGAACAAACACAATTATATTGCAAGGGGTTTACGTTTATTCTTAGCACTGTGAAAACCAATAATATTATTTTTAATTATCCTAACAAATTATTAAACTAAATTAGGTAACTTTCATGTAATTTTTAAATTTTTTTTACAAAAATTACAATAAGTATGTATTGATATATTTTACATAGCAGCTAAATAATCTATGAGTGTTGAAATAATACGTAAATGACAAGTCTACAATTGTGCAAATTTTTATACTATGACAATTACAATTTGTAAAGTTTTTAATTGTATACAAATTAAATAGGTACAATTTGGTATACAAAAGATGAAATTTGATATTGTACAAAAATTATATAACAGAATAATTAAAATATTCAAAAATAGTAATGAATTTTGAAATATTGGTTTCAAATTATTATTATTTAGTGACAAACAAAAATAATAATAAAATATAAAATAGTCTTAAATTGCTTTACAAAAATTTGTAGTTGGGATGCCAAGAAAGTTTATGAAATTAATATTTCCTTAACCGATTTTAATTTTATTTATGTTTTAACATTTGATCTTTCCAGATCATATGACAATAAGTCAAAAAAATTGAAACATATTTAACAAAAATGAGTACGAACAAACTGTGTTTGCTTTACACCATGCCAAAGGTTGCGAAAAAGCCCGATTTGTAAAATCTAAATATTAAATGATTTATTAATGACATTTGATTTAACATAAATTATTTTATATATTTTCTCAATGAATTGCAAACATATTATAATTACATACACTTCATTGTTTCTTGTATGAGATACTGAAAATATGCTTTCAAAAACCCTAAAAATTTGAATTATTTATTTAATAAATAATTATATCCCCACATCTTGGTGGAATGATAGTATTCAATATATTTATTAGTTATCACTAGTGTTCGGATTTCATTGCCTTTGTATATATATACTCGTATATATATTTATATGTTTTAAAATGCTTGACACGATACTTTCTAAGCTACAAATATGTTTAAAAATACATTTTTCGGGCAATTTTTTTTTCATTTTTTAAATTATTATAGAAATAAAATTCTAAATATTTAAATACTTTAAATAATAATTTTTGATGTTTTTAGTGCATTTTTTAAATTATAGTCATTTTTAATCTATTTCTACGAGTAGTTATAGTAAAAAAAAAAAACTAATTCAAAATGTAAATACGAAATAGTAATTTTATATTTAGTTTATATAATATTTAGCATATTTTTAATATATTCCTTACATTTCGTTTTTAAATCATAAATGCATTTTTCAATATTTAAAAAAAATTTAAATCCGAGCTCTAATAATCACACTGAAAAAAAAATATATTATCATCCCAATGAAATTAATATAATTATATAATGTTTGGATATCTAATGAAAGTATTCAATCGACAATTTCAAGATGAAAACAAATTTACCTTTATTATCACCACGTGCCTCTTTGTGAAGTACTAATAAAAATAAAAGACTAATAATAAAACATGTATTATTCAGAGTGTTATTGAAGTAAATAGATACATTGGTTTTGTGCTACGCTGCATTGCGTGTAAAAAATACAAAATAATAATCTTAATTATTTGGTGACTGAAAAAAAGTGTTGTGTACTTAACTAAAGATTCATTAATGTTTTAACTTTAAATAATAATAATAATAATAATAATTAAAAATATTTTTATAATAAAGAATACATTTAAGAGGCGCCTTAACGCATCTATTACATATATTGTGTTATTTAGTGTTCTTTCACACGCAGTCACTCGCAGCGCTACTTTTTGCCACGCAGCTATTTTTTAATAGCACGTCAAATTCACGTTTTATATTATTTGCTTGCTAAATTGATAAAATCCGTGTTATTTTGCCTCTAGTTGAGCGTGCGCAATTTCACACTAAATCGATGAAACGTTCAATATTAATCGGATTTGCGAAATAGGATACCGTTATTTATAAACATTTAATTAATTAATTTATTTTATTTATTTATACGCACGATAACACGAACAAACTTGTATTTACATTCTATTAAATTTATTAAATTATATAATTGATAACAAAAGTTAATAATATAAGAAAAAAAAAAACTTTTGATCAAACGCGCGCATCGTGGGCATCACTAAAATAGTTGCACGGTTGTAGTCATGTGTGAAAGGTACTATAATATTATATAAGATTATGTATTGTCGCAGGGCACTACCACTTATCAACACCAAATGCTGGGGGCAAAGGCAACTACTGTTATCATATGTAACACTGCTAATCTGTGGCTGTGGTCATATGTGAAACCATCCAATGTAATATTACCCGGGCTTTTTTCATTATACACAGACAAAAAGTGGCGTTGCGAGTGGCTGCCTGTGAAACGGCACTTACAGGTCGATTGAGGTGATTTTACGTTGCCGAAGGACGAAAATTACCTACTAATATTAATAATAATACGAGAAATAGTTTCGAATATTCCCGAATAAATTAACCTATATAATAAGAAATATCCAAAGAACTGTTATTGATTGTTTGACACGATCTTTTTGATTTCTATGTATATTTGTCTGTCAACATTTAATCCTACAAGTGCACGCAGTTATCTCATATTACAATACATCCTATAAAACTGTTTTATCAATTTAGTGCGTTAGCCTATTTCTATTTTTAAAATAAGATATAATATAATATATGTTTTGTTATAATAACAAAATGTTTGCGAAAAACATGACATTTTCCTCCGGCTGGATATTTTAATATCATACACATAAACAAGTATATATCATTTTTCATAATTCGTTCGATTTTATAATATTTATTTACGTTTAAAAATAAATGACATTTTATATTAAAGTTCAAATTGTTTGGTAATAACGATTGAAAGTACTAAAATTATAGGCTATTTAAAAAAAAAAATTGACCAAACATTGGAAATCGTTAATCAAATACTTTAAACAATATTATTTATGTTTAAATATTGGTACAAATTAATGGTTGTTTTCTTTACACAATCAATGTACTTATAATATACGTGTTTCATCACAGTTGCAATCATAACTTATTACATAATTTTAATAATAAAATTTGTGTGTGTAACTTAATAAAAATGAAAACAAAAATTTTATGTATTAACTCACAATATTCATACGCATAAACGAATGCATTTACACCAGCTTGATTCACTTCATGGAAAAAATGTTTAAGTTTAAAATGGATAATTAGCATAATTCGTGCGTGTGAATATAATTTGTAAATATAGAGATAAATATATATATATATATATATATAGTGTAAAATTAAAAAAATATATTATCCATAAAATGTGTATGCTAATTTGAATTTCAAATGTAATTGCGTTTAACAAAGACAAATTTATATATACGTATGTAATTATGTACGTGTGTTTGTCACTGAACTCCTCCTAAATGGTTAGACCGATTTTGATGAAATTATTTATGTGCGTTTGAATGGGTCCCCGGATTATTTAGATTGGACCCAGTTAATTTAGCGAGAGCGATAACTAATACGAGACACTTTGAGATTTTAGGCGTTAAACAATTATCATGGTAGCCTAACCATTAAAATTTTTATTGAGTTTAAAACATAATTTATTTATATATAAAATTTGGTGTGTTGTGCATACTACATTCTGACGATACTATTGAACTTTTATTCAATTTTCTTCATATGGTTTTTCCAAAAATTTTTCGAAGTACCTCCATGTCGTCTATTTTTCATTTTTTGTCTGAGAAAGGGAGAGTATTTAAATGTTACGGTTTTTCGACGAGGTATATCAATAATTTTATAATTTTCTTTCCTAAATATAATATATATTTTAAATTTGTTTCGTTCAAAACTGCGCATGAATGAAGCCGAGTAATTAGCTAATTATTTTGATTGTTTATTTGAACATTGAAATAGGAGTGTAAATACAACATTTTTAAATTCGTTGTAATTTAAAATTTAAATCACATTTTCTATAGTTTTCACAAATTCACAAACAAGAAAAAAAATGTATTAAAATTTGGACAGAACAACGTCTGTATGAACAGCTATAAAAATATATATATCAGTGAAATGATACTCACAAATAAACCCTTCATTATCGAGTTGTACTACATAAAGATATATTACTTGTTTATTCATATATTTATTTATGTATATAAGAATACAAAATTCTTAAAATATATGCAATATAATCACGCACTCTTCTTGCTGACCATTTCAACTATAGCGCCAAGAGATATGATGATAAAAAGAAACTTTTAAAAAAAAAAATGTTTGATCAAATACCGTGATTTGATTAGACAACTGATCAAATAATAAATTTCAACCATAAACGCAGATTTTTGAATAAAAACACGCCGCAGAGTAGCACACTTTTTTAAAAAATCAAAAAATACAAATGCATATTTTCTATTCATCAACTTGATACATTTATATAATTTTCGAAATTATAATCTTTACCTCCTCTTTGATTAATGTACGTGGCGATTACTTCCACTATACCCGTGAAGTCGGCGTTTAAGTTTATAAACAAATAAAACTTCTTTTTAAACCACAATTTTGTCACATAAAATAATAAAAAAACACTAAGATATTTGTTTTATAAATATCTACGGTACATTAAGATGAAAATATTTAGTAATTTCTAAGAAAATGAAATCCAAAAATTATCTTACATACTTAAACATTTTGAATAATCTTAATTAAATGGAAAAAATGTAATATCAAATATAAGTATTAATATTCTAATTTCATTTCATTAATATATGTTTGGAAATTGTCATAAATATAGGTGTTTAAATCAACGAAAAAATTAGGTAATTAAAATTCACATCATTTTTCCTAGTTGGCTATTTATAACATTTAAAAATTATACAAAAATGTTTAATATTAACTATTTAATTGACGATTTCAAACATTATCTATGAGAGTTATACGTAATATGTAGGTACTTACTAGAAAAAGCATTTGTGTTTTCAACAACGAGTGGAACAAAAAATGCCAAAGTTAAGAAGCTGATACTTTTAATCGGAAACATGTTTATCGTCTTTTTATTTTACCTTAAATGACGTATTTTAACAAACTAACCATAGACTCTTACATTATTTTATTTACGAGATATTAAACTATACGAATTTCATGAACATGTGGATATGAATAAATAATACCAACATCACATATTACTATTTACTTATATGATGTATTGTATAACTAGATACTAGATACAGTTATTAAATAAACACTTGACTTGTTCATATTTAAAACGAAATATTATATTTCTTCACTGCTACTTGTAGATTTATTCTTTTATACAAACAGAAAACTCATACTCATAGTCGGACTAGCCCGGACCTCTAGTCCACATTTGCGGACGAGACCGCGGTCAAATTATGTTCCATTGAGGGTCTTTTCTTATATCCCTCTAATACAAATTTTAAAATATTAAATTATAATAATAATAATTATTATTATTATTATTTGTTAAAATATACAATATATTTATATTTACTACCATTTTATACATATATTTATTTTTATATGACAATAGAGATGAAAATGCTTCTAGAATGAGTTTAGTGACAAAAAAAGATTAGATAAGAGATGAATATGTGAGAAAAAGCATAGAAGTAGCATCGATTGTGGAGAAAATGAGAAAGAATAGATTTTGGTTGTTTGGTCATATTATGAGAAGAGTAGATTCGAAAATGGTAAGAACGGTTATGGAAATGAATGTTGAAGGAAGAGGAAACCGCAGAATTAGTTGAATGCGATTAAGTGTAATTTTAAGGAATGTCACAAACACATAATGTGCATAGAAGATGTGGAAGATCGAGTAAAGTGGAGGATTAAGACAAAGCTGACCGATCTCAAATTTTCGGGATAGACGAGGGAGAAGAAGAAGAAGTAATGCATCAAAAAATTGTTTTAATTAAATTATTCTTAAAATTAAGGATACATTAAAAAAATGAAGCACAGCACGTTCATGTACTATTCAAGTAAACTTACACGCGCACGTAAAAATCAATTGAAAAACCGTAAAGCGCTACTCAACACTTAGATTTGTTAATGTCCCCCTATAGTGAGCAAACTAGTATTTCGTGACAAAAAAGAAAGCTGAATTTTATAAAAATAATTAAAAGATTATGAAATCAGTGAAAAAAATTATCATCTCCAATTTTATTTGCTTATTAATTTTTGGTAACATAATAGTAAGAATTAATAGATATTAATTATAATAACAATACAAAAAAAAACAATATGTATTCTATTGTTGGTTCATAACTTATGAACATGTAACAAGAAATTTATACTAGCCATACATTGTCACTAACAAACAATTAACTATTTCTAATTTAATTTTATTAAAAATAAAATTTCATTACAATTGTAAATATAATAGTTATCCAAAAACTTCATATACATATTATAATGAATGATTTCGTATTAAATTACGTATTTACTTATATCTACATTTTCTTCACATTCAATGATAAATTAAGGTTGATTTCTTCGTTTTCTGAATCTAAAAAAGAAACAATTATAATATATTCTATGGTTATGAAATAATAATAACTTGTATAAGTGTAGTTGTATGTTAAAGATAAAACATTTACAGATATATCTTAAGTATTATTTATTATATATTGTAATACATTACATTCCATTTATATTTTAAAATTTACACCGTTTATACCTTCGGAGATTATTTATAATTTACAAATGATGTTATACGTACCTAATTCAACATCTTCACGTTGAGGGTCAGCAGACGTAGATGCCTGAGGCATGAAGTTATAACCCATATAAGTATTAGGAAAAAGATTTAATTCTGATAAATTGGAACCACCTTAAAAAAAATATTGATACAATTTTAGTGCTATATCCATGGAATGGAGATCAAGTTAATTAGTATGTATATTGTATACTAAACATAATATTGCAATATTAATTAGAATATTAAATATTTTCTATATGAAATTAAAGTATTCTAATAATAATTTATTAATAATAATAATGATATTATTATTATTATTATTATTATTATTATTATAATTATTATTATTATTATTATAATTATTATTATTATTATAATTATAATTATTATTATTATTATTATTATTATTATTATTATTATTATTATTATTATTATTATTATTATTATTATTATTATTATTATTATTATTATTATTATTATTATTATTATTATTATTATTATATGCTATAAAATAATAAAATTTATATAAAAGAGTAGAGAGCCACGAGTGTTGTGTGTATCACATAAGTGAATTACTTAAATAAAATTTAAGGTTTTGCTTTTACTATAATTGTTTTAAAAACGTACAAAAACGTTGCAATTGTGATAAGATAACTGACATATTATTTTAATTTGCTAAATATATTACATAGCATATCGATGGATATGTATCTATGCAGATACATATCTGCAGTGATAATTTATTATCAATGAATGATGATAAACGTACCTAGATTAATAATTTGTTCCTGGTTTGCTGATGCCTGAGGCGTGAAATTATAACCCAAATAATTTGCAGGAAAGAGATTTACTTCTGATAAATTGGAACTACCTTAAAAAAAAGTAAAGATAATGTTAAAATTTCACAATGTTATCTCCATCGAACATAGATCATTCTTTGTTGAACAATACAAACGAGCATTTCTCTAGTCAATAATTTGTACAACGGAAGATAAAAAACTTTATTATAAAACAATATCCACCTTGAGTCGTATAGAATCTTAAATTTAAAACGTTGTATGATAATATCTGAACATTTGATCAAGTTTATGGAATCGTGGCAGTATAATTGGAATTATATTATAATTTTCTAAATATATTACAAAACAAATTGATGGATATATTAATCTACTTCTTATTTATGCCCTATGTATAAAGTACTTACTCAATGCAACTTCAGTGATTATTTTATACATACCTTGATAACGATTCTCAACTTCATTGGCTGTAGATGTAGATTCCGGTAGAAAGTTCCAATAACCTCTATTGTGTTCATAAGAATGAATTGGTGCTAATGCATTGGGATTCTCTATAATAATAATAGACACATTTATTTATTTATTACTTATCACGTTGAAGAATGTTCTTCAGCAGAGACTGCTGATAACTGAGGCATGATATACTAACGCATATATTTATCAGCAAAGACAAATTTATTGTTAAAATTTCAAAGTGTTATCTCCATTAAACATAAATCAATAGTATTGGTATTACATCACTAGTGAATTACTTAAAGAAATTATGTTTCTTTAATGTTTTGTTTTTAGTATCAATTATGCAAGCAATGAAAGCAATAATTTCATTCAATAATACGATTTTGAGTGGAACTTTAGTAAAATATTATGAATTAAAAACATACTATAATGAATTTTAACAATATTCTGTTTTTGCTATTTTTAACACACTTGTTTGGTAATTTATTGTAACATATTTAAAAATAATTGAGAACAATTTTTCATTCTACCAATTTTTAGGTTGTTTAAGTCACGCAAAAAGAAACTACGGAGAAATAGAGAATAATATTTCAAATATAGTACCAATAAGATACAATATGCTACCGGAACATGAAACATGACGAGATCATACGATTATTCTTTCTAATAGATAATTTTGAGACGGAAAAAAACTAATTATAAAGAAAAACTTTCTTATCTTCGTTTAGAATCTAAAACGTATAATTTTGTATAAAAATATCTGAATATTTCAGCATGTGGTAGGACAATTAAAATTATATAATAATTTGCTAAATATATTTTAAGACATATTGTTGGATATATTTATCCACTTTTAATTTATGCCCTATGTATAAATTACCTACTCAATGCAACTTCAGTGATTATTTTAAACGTACCTTGATAAAGATTCTCAACTTCATTTGTTGAAGATATTGATGCCGGTGGAATGTTCCAATAACCTGTATTATCTTCATACGAATGAATTTGTTCTAATGTATTGGGGTTCTCTAAAATATAATAGATAAATGTATTTATTTATTATTTTTGATGTTGAGGATCATACCTTGATATAGAGGTTCATCTTGATTTACTGCAGATGTGACACTTTTATTTTTATGACTATTACAATATTGTTTTGGTCCATCTAATGACAAAGTATCTAAATAAAATAAAAGAGCCAACAAATTTTATAAATTTAACTAATAATTATTGCAGATATAGTTACTTAGAAATGGTAGAATAATAATGTTGTTGAATAATATTGAATACATTAATATAGTTTCAAGTACTTTCTATATTGATTAAGAATATTAAAATAATATATTCTTAGGGCTATTAAAAGATAACTTTAATGTTGAAATTGTATTTGTATTATAAGATTGAAACATTATAATATGTTGTAATACTTTTTTCATAAATTTTGTTATTACATTATTAAATGATACGTACTGAAATAAGAAACAACTGTATCTCTCCAGTGCAAATAATATTTCTTTTCTAGTACTAAACAAATTAGAACATGGTAAGAATATATTTATTTTATTAACAAAAATTGTAAAGATAATATTTATCAATTTGAATAGTCTCTTAAAAATACCATATAATATACGAATTTAATATTTATATATTCAATTACAATTAAGGAGTTATTTATAAAAATTACTGATAACATTGTTATAGTTATGTAGAAAATTGAATCGAAATTGGACTGATTTAAGGGATTGTAAATGATTATTTTTCAAAGGATTTTATATAAGCTATTTTATATTGTGTAGGTATTATACTATTGTACTTCTGGTAATGTAATTCACTCTAAGAGTGTGGTCAGCATCCAAATAATCTAAACATTGGCCAACATTATATAATAAATTTATGAATGGGACGTCAGAGGAGATTTGCTGTCAATTTATTCCTAGTATTTATTCCTGCAACTATGTTTATGCGCATAGTTTGAATTGTTCTCTTTTCTGTTCAACTTATTTTTTTAATTGTATGAGTATTTTAGTATTCTCAATAAATTATTTAATAACAACTATAGAGGCAATTCTTTATTGTCTTAAACATAGTCCAGACATATATCATTATGTTTAATTTTGAATAGTGTTAAATTAGCTTTGAATAGATTTGTGAATAAATTAATTTTGTGTCGATTTCAAGTATGCATTATGAATAATTTAAATCCGTTTACACATTTTTTGTTGCACATAATCTTCAAAAAAAAATTCACGTCCTTTTCGATAATGTTTTTACCATATTATTTTATATGCACATTATACACCCCTTCCATTAGTTGTAGAACTGCTTTCAAATCGTATTACTTCTGCTGGTTTTTTGGGATAGTAATTTGTTAAATTGTATATATTAATTAAAATATTTTAAGTATTATTATATTTTTTTATAGCTTATATAATTGTTGAAGTATAATGTGAAAACATCTTATATAAAAGAAGATAAAAAAACATTGAGAAATAAATTGTCCTTACTATTAATGTCTTCCGATTCTAATATATCTTTGGCTAGAAGAAATATTAAAAGATTTAATATTTCAATTCATATACATATTATACGTATGGAAACATTTATTTTCATAATTTTTTATATTTTCATTGATGAATACATTTTTGTAAAAGTAACGTTATTATGTCAACTCCATTATTTTATTATAATTTGATCCTTCCTTAAATAAATTTAAAAACTATAAATTAATTTTATTGCATCGTATACTTCGTTATGGTAGTCGAAAATAATCGAATTCATACATTTGCTTTACATAACAATATACTTTTTTAATGCTAATAATTAAAATATTAAGGAATATTAATTTGCGATTTAAATTTAAATGCAAATTATTAGGATATAAAATTAAAATCTTAAATACCCCTTAATTTTTTAAATCCGTGTTGTAGAGCTTGTCTCTCAGTGTTTATGTCTAAAAAAAAAAATTGGTAAACATTTGATTTATGCAGTGGTATTACAACAATAGTATAAATGACTTTTATATATTACAGCATGTATTGTTTACTAATTTTTATCGTCCAAAAATAATTTCAAAAATTAACGTTAATTCTTACTTACTATTATAACTTGAATTTTTGACCAACACTAAATAATTGTATACATAAATAATTTTACGGTTTTTAAAATATGTTTCATCCAATTTAGTAGAAAAAAATTTGATCATTTTTATATAAGAAATTTTAATATAAATAATGTAAACATTTATTGCATGTGTCAGGTTATGAGTTAAGACCAGTTTAGTCATGATGGATCGTCATAATACATGAATACATATATTATAAATGAAATCAATGGAGACGTATTATAAATAATTATAATATTTACGTAGAATTGCTATTTAATTATAATATATAATAATTCAATGGTATATTTCTTTAGTTTTTAACAACGATATTATACACAATATTAAATACTTTAACTTACTGGAACAAGTTAAATGAAGTTCTTTGGGGTGTACTTGTATAAATGCTATGACAACCAATAATATAATTATTAATTTTCATAAAAAACTACTCGTTTTAAACTTTATTATGTAACTTGTATGTGAGTTTGAAATTTATCTCATTATAAGATATACAATAAGAAACAAGTTATTATTTGATATATTTATTACAAAGAATGTAAATTTATCAATATAAAAAAATATAAGTTTGCAATACATATATTGTATGTTACATATCATATAAACTTATTAATTGGTTTCAAATTATCATTTTAACGAGATTAACATTTCCTTTACTGATTTAAATTTCACTTATGACTTAACATTTGATCTCTTGAGATCGTAATAACCAGGGCCAACGTGAGGGTAAGGTGACCCAGATTGATTGCTGAAAGACGCCAAAACGTCTGTTTAGAATTTTTAAAATCCAGCGTAATTATTCATTTATTATGTACATTTATCATCAGTTAAATTTAAGAGTTTTTCTCAAAGCAAACCTTGAAAAATGTAAAACTGTAATTTGAATTATGTTTAATTGTAGTAAGGAAATATCAATGTTTTATTATGTATGTTAGAAAATATAAAAAATAATTATGTTTTAATTTTTTTTCAAAAATATAGAACTTTTTTATTATTTTAATAACATGCCACGTTTTACTTATACGTAATATATTTCACAATATAAAAATATGAATATAAAAAGGTTGGCCTAGAGCGTCATTACACCTCAAGTCGATCCTGCGTATATCAATAAGACGAAAAGATTCATATATATATATATATATATATGAAATAAAAATGAATACTAACCCGATATGTTATGCACACACCATTCCGATGGTTGCGATAAAGCGCGATTGTTAAAATCTAAGCATTTGATTATTTTTTTAAAGACAGTTAGTTTAGTATAAATTATTATTTACATTTCCTTAATCAAATATGAAAAACATATTATAATTACATACGTTTATTTGCTTCATTTATAAGGTAATGACAATATCCCTTCACATAACCTAAATATTTCAATTTTTTTATTAATTAAACAATTATTATTCTACATTTTGGGAGAATTGTAGTATTCAATATATTTAATACGTAATATACTTTTTTGTTATCACTAGTATTCTGATTTCAATTTATTTGCATCCTTTTTTATAAATATTTGACACGATACTTTCCATGCTACAACTGTGTTTTAAGAACACAATTATCTATCAACAAATCTTTTTGGGGCCGTTTTAAAAAAAATTGTTATCGGGCTTTTGTCTTTAAATATTATTTTTTGACGTTTTTAGTGCAATTATTAAATTGTAGTCATTTTTAACCTATTTCTACGAGTAAATTTTAAAAAAATTGACCTAAAATTGAAATATAAACTATTTTATATTTAATATATTTTTTATGTTTAATTTTTAAATCATAAATACATTAATTTTTTTGCAGAAAATTATCCATTATTTTCAGAGAAGTCAAATTTGAGGCTTAATTATCGTATTTAAATATATATATATATATATACAGTAGAACCTCGATTATCCGTGCTCACTCTTCCGAAAATTTAAAAATAAGTATGGGCTGTAGATATATATGTAGTTATATTCGACCATTTTATATTACATAATACACGATATCGACAATCATATTAATGACATTTTTGATGATAATAATATGAAGATAAGCAATATTGTACATCGATTATTATATTTATCGAATACAGACAGCCAAGCAATGGAAGCAGTTGATGTCCTCTTGAACTTCTACGAACAGGAAAATTTTGACTTCCATGACGTTATTGGCTTAAGAAAAATTAGAAGTGAAGTAAGGAAAATTATTTCAAACCAAAAAAAAAAAAAACCGATAACTTCATATTTTAAGCCCTGATAACTTGTTGTATATTACATACATATGTATATTTCCAGTGGCATATTTACGGGGGGGGGGGGGGTGCCCGGGTCTCGACCTCCCCCAGAAAAAAATTTAAAAAGTCATAAATAATTTGGTACGTAGGTACCGAGAAAGAGAATATTAATTTTATATTATGAGTTTTTAATGTTTCTATTATAAAAAAAAATATATACAATATTTGTATAAATAACTTGGGTTTAACTTTTGGTTATTTTTGTCGTTTACCTTTATTATTATAAAAAACTATTAATTTGTATTAATAAATCATAATAGTAGTGAAATATACATAATATAATTATTACATCATAACTCGTATGTGTTTTTTTTATATTATAAATTTATTGGTACTTAATATTTAGACCCCCCCCCACAAAAAATTTGAAAATACGCCACTGTATATTTCTAATTATAATTGAATCAAAATTTTTAAAATTTCATTATTATAAAATTGTACCTACCTATGTATTTCTAATTATAATTAAATAAAAAATTTCATTATTATAAAAAGTCTCGATTAACCGTGATTTTCATTTATCCGTGTGATCCCCTCCACACCATTACCCCGGATAATCGAGGTTCCACTGTACAACCATTCCAATGTAATTAATATAATTATTAAGGTTTGACAAAACCAAAAAAGTATAAAATCGATAATTTTTAGATGAAAAAGAAATTACCTTTATATCTACCATAAGTATCTGCGGTAATTACTAATAAAAATAAAAAAACTAGTAATAAAACTTGTTTTATTTAGAGTCTTAGTGAAACAAAAAATGTATTAGTTTTGTGAAACATTTTATTACGTATAAAAGTGATAAAATAATAATCTTTAATATTCGGTAACTGAGAAAAAGTTTTTTGTAATTAAAAATTTATTCATATTTTACTTCATCATACATTATTATTATTATTATTTTAGATAATGTGATATTTGAAAACAGAATATAAACTAAAACAAAAATATTGTCCTACTTAGGTATATTACGAATTTCATTAAAATGAAATAAAATTATAAAATATATAATATAATATAATACCTATTATATAATTTTTATGATAAAATGTATGTGTGTAATGTAAATAAAAAAAAATGTTTTTCATGTAATTACTTACAATTTTCATACGCGTGAACAAATGCATATACAGCATTTCGATTCACTTCACGGAAAAAATAATGTAGAATTTAAAAATAAATAATTAGTTAAAATCGTGGGTATTAATATTATATTTTTAATTATAGAGATAAATATGTATAATATTTAAAATATAAAATTCAAATATCATTATCAATCAATTGCACATGCTAATTTTAAATTAAAATGTAATTACGTTTAAAATAAACACATATATACATTATACAAGGTTGGACATTAATGAGTTAATAAGTTAATTTAAATATTTGACTTAATTTTTTAAATGTTAGTTTTGTTATAATAACTTTTAAATAACGAGTTGCTTTTAACTAAAATTCAGTTCAGTTAATTTAAAAATAATTGATACATTTTGATTTAATTCTGTGTATAATTAAATCGGTCGAAAAAAAATAGTTGTTATACTTAAACGTTTATGCGAATGAATTATACGATATTTTAACATTATGATATTCATAATTTATTGGAATCAATAGAATCAGAACCTAGGCCATTTTACGACTAAAAATAAAATCTATAACGATATTCATCTTAGTAGAAATTAATTTCGAACATTTTTCAAACATTAGAAAGAACGTGTCTCAGAGTAATAATATATTGTGTATACATGTATTCCAATAAAACACACTTCGTCGAATTAAGTGTATAAAAAAGTAGCTAAGTAAAAAAAAAACTTAACACTGTAAAGATATGATATCATAGATAAATTTTAAGTAAATTAATACACTAATGTACTTAATTTTTATTATGAATAAATTGTATTCTATCTAAATAATTTATTTACCTAGCGAGACCTTATTTTGAGATAAAATCTCTGACATATAAAAGTGTGCATTCAGAATGGCATGTATTAAAGCATTTTAAGTATACTTGAATGCCATTTTAACATTATATTAATACTATATTAGAATGAACCATTCTAATACTTAAAATTTAATAATAGGACTTTATTTAGAATTTCTAATTCTAGTTGATTTCCAATCAATTTATTATAGCCAGACTTATTTGTCAAAATAAGGTCTCACTAAGTAAATAAACTATTTAATATTGACTAGTTTAGTATTTTCTTTAGTTAAGTTCAACATAGAAAATTCTATTAAAATTATACAATGTGAAAAAAGTAAAGAAAAATTCCTATTAAATTTTAATAAATATAGACATGTAAGAATACACAAAGACGGAATGCATAAATGGATTATACGTTAAAAACATATTACGCGAGCATAGTTACTAACGCTAGGAAAAGTTCAACTGTAATTGTTTCTAGTAATCATACGAATGAAACTCACTCCGAAATAAAAATTAAACGACAAGTACTGAAATAAAATTGCTTAACTTTTCGTTAAGAGAAATACTATTAAATTTAAACTTTCACTATTTTTTTTTCTATTACCTTAACTGAGTTAAAAAAATCATTAACTTGCCCAGTATTGTGTGTATATATATATATATATATATATATCAGTAAAATAATACTTACCATTAAACCCTGCCTGCCTGAGTTGTGCTACATAAAGATTTATTACATATAAGAATTACTTAATAAATTCGAACTATATGGACATAATATCTAACTATTAAACTAAATATTTAATAAGTCAACTGACTGTTTCCCACTATATCTCAGTGAAGTCGGCGTATATATTTACAACCAAAAAATGCTTCTCTTTAAACCACACTATTGTCACACAAAATAATAAAATAACACTAAGATCTTTATCTAATAAATATATACTGTACATGTAACGTACATAATAATAAATTATAATAATATTTAGTTTATTAAATTTAAACAAATTCTTACGTACTTATACATTTTGAGTAATTATGTTCTTAATTAAATGGAAAAAGTAATTTCATATCAAATATATTTGTATTAATATTCTAATTTTCCTAATAAGCATATGTTTATACATTTTCATAAGCATAGACGTTTAAATCAATGAAAAATTAGGTAATTAAAACTAATATCATTTTTTGATATTAATGCTATTTATAATAATCAGGAATAATATTAAAATTTATAACATTAACTATGTACTAAACACTAACGATTTAAAACCATATTTTAGAGTTTATATGTAATATGTATATACTTACCAGCATTCGTATTCTCAACAAAGAATACAACAAAAAGTGCGAAAGCTAAAATACTGAAGTTTTTAAACGAAAACATACTTGTTGCCTTTTTATTTTACTTTCAATGACAAGTTTTAATAATTTAACCATAGACTGAATACTTTATTTTATTTACAAGTTATTATACTATACGAATTTCGTGAAAATGTGGTATTGAACAAATAAAACACACGTCACCAAATTGTGCAATGATAACATATTTATCTAGATGGGATAACGGATAATTTATTGAAAAATTATCTAGATTGAGTAATGGATAATACAAAGGTTTTTTCCTTTAGAAAACAGATGAAAAATTCATAAATATCTAGGTAAAAAAGTTAATAATTTTTATATCACATGACATTTGTTGAAACATTTGGATTATTATTTATACTTGTACAGTATACCTTATAAAATGATCATATTTAATTAATTCATGTAATAACTATGGAAACTGCCTTTACATTGAATATAATAAAATATTGTAATAAATAATTTGTTTTGATTAAGTGATCGGACAAAACTTGGTGAAAATGTGTTGTACATACACCTACACATACATTACAACTATTACTATTACCACGATCAAAAAATCATTACGTACGTGTACAATTTATATTGAAACAAATTTGATTTAAAATACGAAAAAAATATTGTACAGCGGCGGCGTTTATTATTTTCCTTACGTCGCTAGTTTTTCAAACGAGCAGTTATAAAATTAAATTATAGAAGTTAGTTATAAAATTAAACTATTTATGGCTTATACGCCGTAATTGCAACACTGTTATAAAATAATTGACAACGATTATGTGAGTTTTATTAGTGAAAAAAATTAAATAATTAAAAAAAATATTGTAATTCAGGTACGTCTTCATTTTCTTTCATACATATTTTATATTTACATATACTATTTTATCTATTAATAATGTCTTAACGTATACATTTGAGTGGAAAATTTAAAAGGAAATTATAAAAATACAACTCTTTATAGACACCGTGCAACAGTACAACTAGCGCCTATAGGATATAGTAGACAATACGTTAACTTCAACCGAGTAAACGCGTTACGCATATATAGATATATATCGAAATACAGGGTTATATTTTTTATAAACTGTTGTATTAATTTAGTTTATTAATTAACAAATTATAATTAAATGATTGTAAAACAGAATATTATATTAATATAAAATGATAAATTTATTGTAAAATTACGTCTTCATGCTTGCATATTGACGCTGATTGTCTCAAAGACTTTGCGATGATACTACCTTCTGGAATTTCCGATGAGATAAACTTATTATACGTAGTTACGGTGTTTATTATTTATTTTTATACTATTAAAAATTAATTTTAGTTCGAAGATGAATAAATCTGAAAAAAACTGTTGCGTCCCGTGGATTGTTATATTTCATATAAAAGTACCACCGGTATTCAGTTTTGTAATTTTTCAAATCGATTGTATAAAAAAGAAATAAAATGTCATTGGATTAAAAAAATTAACAGAATCGAGTAATTTTATTAAGTATTTAATTATAATATACATATAATGTGTTTCTTATTATATGAATTAAAAAAATTAACATTTTACTAACAAATAACTTCAATTTGATAATTAAATATATTAGTTATAAAATAATATATTTTTGGATTGTGCATTTTTCAATCGAGTGTTATTTATCTCATAAAGTAGAGCCAGCCTCCATAAACTGAAGCCATAATCATATTCAGGGACTAAAAATTATCAAATATTCATTCTATTATTGATGATAAAATGAGTGTTGACCAGTGTAATAAAATAACAATATTATATGAAGAAAATGAATTTTATTATTGATTCATTACAATATAATTATTGCTAATACATTTACAAGTAAATAATATTATCAACAACGTTCCTAAAGAATGACTAATTATTTCTTATTTAATTCTATTAATAACAAAATTTCAATCCAGTTGTAAATATAATAGTGGTCCGGGTATGTACCTGTAAAATGTACATATATACTAGTGAATTTTTATTGAATTAAGTATATAGTTATATCTTCATTTCACAATGATAAATTTAGGTCGATTTCTGTGTCTTCTGAATCTAAAAAAAGCAACAATTTTATATTCTATGGTTATAAAATAATACCAATTGGTAAAAGTTTAGTGTAATAAAGAATAAACATTTATATATCAAACGTTCTTTGTAATATACTGCAATACATAACATCAATTTATATTTTAAAATTTACACATTATATACCTTCGGAGATCATTTATTATCTACGATGAATGATGTTAAACGTACCTATGTCAACAACTTCACGTTGAAGGACTGCAGACGTAGATGTCTGAGGCATGAAGTTATAACTCATATAAGTATCAGGAAAATGATTTAATTCTGATAAATTGGAACCACCTTAAAAAAAAATATTGATACAATTTTAGTGCTATATCCATGGAATGGAGATCAAGTTAATTAGTATGTATATTGTATACTAAACGTAATATTGCAATATTAATTAGAATATGAAATATTTTCTATATGAAATTAAAGTATTATAATAATAATAATAATAAGTATAAGTTGATTATAACGGCGCATTGAAGTATTAATGGCGGGCCAATTGTTAACAATTTTTATGTTAATTGTGCCGTTGTACACCCTGCGCCCCCCCCCACCCAAATGACATCCCTGGCCCTATGTACAAAGTACTTACTCGATGCAAATTTAGTGATTATTTATTAACTACGATGTTAAACATACTTTCATAAATATTTTCAACTCCATTTGATGTATATGCTGAAAAAAAGTTCCAATAAACCTGTATTATCTTCGTAAGAAAGAATTATTTTTTAATGAATTGGAGTTCTTTAAAAAAAAAAAAAAAAAATAATAATAATAATGTGTTCATTTATTACTCATGATTTTTATCGTACCTTGATGAAAAGATTCATTTTCATGTTCAGGGACTGCATATGTGGATACCTGGTGCATGCTATTAAACGTACCTTGATAAATATTTTCAACTCCATGTGATGTAGATGCTGATGGAAAGTTCAAATAACCTGTATTATCTTCATAAGAACGAATTGTTCCTAATGAATTTGAGTTCTTTTTAAAAAAAAATTAATAATGTATTAATTTATTATTTATGATATGTATCGTACCTGGATAAAGTGATTCATTTTCATGTTGAGGGACTGCAGATGTGGATGCCTGGGGCATGATATTAAACGTATATTCATAGATATTTTTAACTCCGTGTGATGTTGATGTTGATGGATAATTCCAATAACCTGTATTGTCTTCGTAAGAAAGAATTGTTTGTAATGAATTGGTGTTATTTTATAATTATAATAATAATAATTATAATAATGTGTTCATTTATTATTTATGATATTTATCGTACCTGGATAAAGAGATTCATTTTCAAGTTGAGGGACTGCAGATGTGGTTGCCTGGGGCATGATATTATTATCCATATAATTATCTGGAAAAAAATTTAACACTATTAAATTGTTGCCACCTTAAAAAAAAAAATTTAATGTATACATATTACAAAACGTCTAATACAAAAAAAAATATTGTTACAATTTTAGCGACATCCCCATTGAATGGAGATCAAGTGTATTATTAAACGTAATATATAGTAAAATATATTTATTTATTATTTGTGAATTTGAAGTTACCTTGACCTTCATCTTGATTTATTTCAGATGCAGGTGCAGATTCCATGAAGTTGGTTTTTTTATATGTTTGACAAAATTGTTTTGGTGAAATTAATAAAGAAGCATCTAAATAAATAAAATTACAATATAAATAAAATTTTACCGGGCCAATTTACTATAAATAGAGGTTTACATTGTTACATAGAAAGGATAAGCCAAATATAATGTTGAATAATATTCAATATACGATACAGTTTCAAATATTGTCAATGTGAATATAAAATATTAGAATTATGTATTCTATTGCTATTAAAAAACAACACAGCTGTTTAATTTAAATCGTATTCATAATTTATAGAATAGAAACACTAAAAATGCAATAATTTTTTCATCAGTTCTGTTATATGAAATTGATTAATACATACTGGGATGAGAAACAACTGCATTTTGCCAGTACAAATAATATGCCTTTTCTAGAACTGAACAAATTAAAGAACATACGAAGATTATATTTATTTTATTAGCACAAATTGTAAAAATAATATTTATTAATTTGGACAATCTTCTAAAAACGCTATATACTATACAAATTGAATATAAATTTGTTCAATTAAAATTTTATTTGTAAAGATTACGGATGACATTGTTATCTCCTCCTTGGCAATTATATATTTGTAGTTGTAATAATATGAGTTAATAATTTCAGTTTTTCATATAAGGAAAATTTGAATAATACTTTAGTCGAAGGATTAACGTCAAATTCTAAATATTGTGCGTATAAAATCATTATGAAAAATTTTGGCCTCCTCGTCAAAAAAAAAAAAAAAAATTAAAAAATTAAAAATCCTAAATCCGTCACTACACATCACACATTTACGACATTTCCGCTGTGTATTGCAAGCAGAGCCAGATTAAGGGAAGGAGCTAAGAGAGCTATAGCCCGGAGCTCCCTAATTAACAGGGGTCTCGAAAAAAATTTGGGAGTCATTTTTTTTTTTTAAATTATGGCACACGTTTTAAAAATTTAATAAATAACTACAACATTAAAAGAACAGTTATTTACATCAAATGTTTTTATAAAATATTTATCAAAATAATAATAATAATAACAAATACAAATTCCATTGTGTTTTTAATTGATTTAAAGTTCTTTACCAAAATTTTTTTTGATGCATCATTAAATGTAAATATACGTTATACATAAGAAATTTTTTTTTGCAAAATTAGGGCCCCCCGATTGAGTCAGCCCGGGGCCACTTATATCATTAATCCGGCTCTGACTTTATGTGTTTAATTCATCTCGCATAAAAAAATTTCCAGAAATTGGCGTATTTCTACCTGTATTCCTCATCAAATTGAATATACATAACGGCAACAGTTGTTAATAGATCTATGAAATAACCATTACTGAGATACACGATCTATTTTCATTTTTACTTTTTTATACATTTATTCAATAGTTTTTCATATAAAATCACGTAACAATCAAAAAACCGATTTATTGAAATTTGGACGGGACGTTTGTTGGGTCAACTAGTATGTGTATGTGTACATACATATATAATTTTATTAAGTTTATTTTAAGCATTAATTAATCCATTGTTATCACATTCAGAACGAGATATGTGAGTTTAACGAATTATATTTAGAAATAAATATAACTAACCGTTTATGTAATCCAATTCTAATATTACTTTAACTAGAAATGATTAACGATTAAAATATTTAATATTTCAATTTATGTTTAGACAATATGTATGAAAACATTTTTTTTCATTAATTTTTCATGTTTGATGAATACATTTTTTTTTTTTTGTAAAAATATATTATTAGGGAAATATCACTATTGTTTTAACATAATATAAATTATTGTATTAATATAATATAACTAACATAATTTAATTGCAACTTAAATAAATTAAAGAACTATAAATTAATTTTATTTCGTCGAATACTTCACTATGCCTGGTCGAAAGTAATCGAATTGATACATTTGCTTTATATAACTATATGATAAATATTTTTAATAATAATTTAAGTATTAAGAAATATTAATTAATGATTTAAATTTAAGTGCAATTTATCGGTATAAAAATTAAAATCTTAAATACCCACTTAAATATTTTAATCCGTGTTCTAGAGATTGTTTTTCAGTGTTTACGTCTAAAAAAAAAAAATTAGTAAAATTTTAATTATACAATGAGAGTAGAAATAATTTTTATACGTGACATATGTCATTTATGTGTATATATATATCATTATCGTTTTAATGACATTTTTAGAAATTAACGTTTAATCTTACTTACTTCTATAACTTGAATATATTACCAGTTCTAAATAATTTATCACATTTATAATTTTACAATATATATAATGTGTTTCGACCCTTATATTAGAAAAAAATTCGATCGTTTTTATATAAGATTTTAATATAAATTATGTGAACATTTATTATACATTTCTTGTCGTGAATTAATATAAGTTCAGTGGTGATGAATCGTAATAATATATGTATTAATTAATGTAATCAATGGAGACGTATTATACTAACTACGATTATAAATATTTATAATGTGAATATAGTATTGTTATTTATTTATAATATTATATAATAACTCCTAGTTTATCCAAGTGTGGTTTGAATAGACGCAGTGGTCAGTTGTGTTATTATCGTTGTCGTTTCATAATACAACTTCATCGCTGTTATTCGTAGTGTTAGGTTAGGTTAGGTTAATGGTTATTTATCCAATAATCGTGTTTTCCGTAATGAATTTACTTTCCGTCTCTGCTTTATTAGAGCATCCTAATAATAATAATCTTAATTATAAGTTATTAATAAATTATATTAATAAACAAATATCGCCACGAATAAATCTTATAAGACATGACTAAGTACTCAAATCTGTTTTCAATATTGAAATCGGTTAATACCAATTAATAATAATAATATTATTATTATTATTATTATTATTATTATTCATTCGTAATTTTGTATAGATTACTCACTATATTCAATATGAAAGAAAATTGTTTGTGAATATATTGCCTATATCTCTATATCGAATTATAATTTGATATTTTTTGGTGTTGGTAGAAATTAATTACAGGTAGAAAATTATGTTATTGAAAATTTATTTCTAATAATATTATGTGGAATCAATGGCATAAGGGGGAAGGTTAAACTTCCTTAAAAACAGGATCAAAACAAGTGGTTAATAAATCATAATTAATACTACACTGCACGTATATTATTTATTTTGTTATAACTTATAAGTTAATTTATTTTATTTATATAATATTATACCGCATGCAATTATATTACAAAGATGATAATGTGCGCATATGTTGTTGAGACGGTTTTAATTTAATTCTGTTCATCAGAGACGTATTGATAGTACATAACTGTGGAATAGTAGCTTTTAAAGTGGATACCAGCTTTAACGATAAATTTGTAAGTTTTGGCCTATAACAGTTTCAGCTAAAAGCTAATAAAAAAAAAAGTCAATAGAAAATAATAATATTTATGTGAGAATAATTAGAGCCACGAATGGAAATATGTACTTTACACTATGTTATTATAAACTCTTAAACCGGGTTGACGTAGCCTCGTATAGTATAAATATTACTATACGATTATAGATTGTTCTGATGTCTCTGAGAAATAATCTGTCGATAATATTTTTATAATCGCGCTAAAACAATAATTTACGATGTCACACACGCACCGGCACCAACATGAAGTAAGTACTACTGCAGTGTTTTCTACACAGTATTCCTTAACATTGAACCGTCTGCAGCCCCTTAATATATCTATTTGTTAGTTTAGTTATTACGTTTTGGTTTTTTATTTTTATTACGATTATTCTTATTACACGGTATCGTTGTTATATTATAGTATTATTCAGTATGTACCTATAGATTGAGATAATTGTTGACGTTTAATGCGATACCACATGATTTATTTTAAATAAAAACAAAAAAAAAAAAAAAACAAATAATTCAAAGGTATATTTCTCTGCATTTTAGTAACGATGATATACATACTATTAAACACTTTAACTTACTCGAACAAACATAACGGTAATACTGGGGGTCCACGTGTATTTTTAGCACTGTAAGAACCAATAATAATAATAATAATAATAATAATAATAATAATTATTATTATTATTGTTATCTTTATTCATTGCCGTAACAAACTATACGTTTTAATCTAAATGAATAAATCATGTAACTTTTATTTAAGTTTCAAAATTTATCTCATAAAAAATACAATAAGAAATAATTATGATTTGAGGTATTTTTAAACAGAATGTAAATAATCTGAATGAATGTGGAAAAAAATTACGAATATACAACATTTACATATACATACTTTGTGTTATACATCACATAAACTTATTCATTCTTTTCAAATTAACATTATAACGAAATATTAAAATATTAATATTTCCTTTACCGATTTAAATTTCACTTATGTTCTAACACTCGATCTCTTGAGATCGTGTAGCAATATATCTAATAGATAATACATATGTAATAAAAATGAATACGAACACTGTGTGTTTTTTAGACACCATAACAAAGGTTGCGAATAATTGCGGTTGGTAAAATCTAAATATTCGATAATTTTTTAAAGACAGTTGGTTTAGTATAAAACATTTTATATATTTTTAATTAAATGAAAACATATTAGTTACATACGTTTCGTTGTTTGACTCAAGAAATAGTGAAAATATAATCTCAAATAAGCTAAAAATTTCAATTTTTTATTTATTAAACAAATATTTTTCTTCATTATATCAGAATGATAGTATTTAATATGTTTATTTATATACTATTTGTATAACATCTATTAGGACATTATTTTTCATAGTTTTTAAATCATAAATTCATTTTTTTTTTAAAGGGTCATTTTTCAATATGTTTTGAGCATTTAAATCCAGGTCACGGTTATCACATTTTAGAATATATACACTAATTCTTTTATCATATTGTAATGAATAAAATTGTTAATGTTCAACTAAACTATTGAAAGTAATTATTCGATAAGTTTAAAATAAAAACAGAATTACCATTTCGAACACCACTTGTATTAACGTAAAGTACTAAAGGAAATAGAAAGACTTATAATAAAAATAGTTTTATTTAAAGTCTTAGTAAAGCAAAAAAAATGTATTGGTTTTATAGTAAGTACGTTTGTATACTTGTAAAAGAAAAAAACATGATAATCTCTAATATTGGGTGAAGATGAAAAATAGTTTTTTGTAATTAAAAGTTGATTAATATTTAACTTTAAGTAATAATAATTACAAATATTTTAATGATAAAGAATATATTTATGAGGCAGCTTAACACACGTATTTTTTGTCATTAAAAGTGGATTAAGGTCATTCTATGTTGCCAAAGCGCGAAGGTTGCTTACTAATAATACATGAAAACTTTTAGAATATTCCCCAAGAAACAAACGTATAAAAAGGAATATCCAAAGAATACACACTATTCTGTTATTAAACATATCTACATATTATCTTTATCATTAAATAACATAAATTAAAATTAAAAGACGTATATGAAATATTGATTTGAATTGAGGTTTCCCATTTTAAAGTAAACCTAAAATAAATAGAAAAAGAAGGGATGTTTCAACTGTTAGTATTCTGGGTGATGTGAGAACTACCTATCCTACGCTGAAGACTAAGAACCGCGGGATTGTCACACACATAACCACAAGGACAAAACCCACACATGGATTTTAATCCAGTTAGATACTATAATATTATACCATTTAATACCATTTTTCTTAATTAGATCGATTATGGGATATTTATTTACATTTAAATATGTTTATTCCATATTATTAAAGTAGCAATTCTTTAGTAATAACAATTAATAGTAGAAAAACATAAGTTATTTTTAAAAAATTGACCAAACATTAGAAATCGGTTATCAAATATTATTAAAAATTATTTACGCTCAAATTTTGGGAGATATAAACGATTTCTTTCTTTAGCTATTCATTATACATTATTAATATTATGGAGAATATGAAATTTGAAAATAGAATACAGAAGTGGAAAAAAATATTTTTCTACTTAGGTATCTTACAAAGTAAACTAAAATAGAATCAAACAAATATTTATTCTAAGCGTTTAAAAATCTTAATTTCGTGTAATCATGACTTATTACATAATGTTTATGATAAAATATATGTGTGTAATTTAAATAGAATTGAAATGAAGAAAATTTTTTTATTTAATTACTCACTATTTTCATACACATGAACGAATGCATCTTTACCAGTTTGGTCCACTTCACGGAGAAAATAATAAAGAAGTTTAAAGTGGATCATTAACTTAATTCGTGCGTGTCAATATAATTTTTAAATATAGAGATGAATGTGTATTATATATATATATCTGTATATTATATAAAATTCAAATATAATTAACAATTAATTGTACATACTAATTTGAATTTACGGGGTTTAATAAAAAAATATATATTTATATATACTCTTATATTGTTGAGATAATACTTACGAATGAATCCTGCGTCAGTCATTTGCTCTACACAAATATTATTTACACGTAAGATTTATTTAATAAATTTTAACTATTAAACCGAATATCAATTCAACCAAATGTATTATTTCATAATTTTGTTTTAAATTTCTTTAACTGAATTTGTAAAATTTAACTAAAATAAACAAATTAAAAAATATATGCAATATATTCGCGCGACTCTCCTTGCTGATTTAACCTTACTATAGCGCCAAGATGTATGATAATATAAAGGAACGTTTACAAAATAATTTTTGTGTGAGTACCACCATCTGTTTCGACAACTGATCAAATATTCAATAACAACTATAGGCATCGTTTTTTGGATATAAGTGTTGATGCAAATCATTTCGATTGATGAAAAAAAAATACAGGAGGATAAGTTGTTTTTTTTTCTTTTCACCACCTAAATGGCTAACTTACATAATTTTTGAAATAATATTTTTGCTTCCGTTTAATTAAAACATGAGGGCGATTGCCCCCTCCCCTAAATCGTGAGGTTAGCATTTATGTATATAATCGAAAGTAATTTCTTCTTAAAACACATTTTATCACACAAAATAGTAAGATAACACCATGATCTTAATTTAATAAATACGTAGGTACATGTAACATACATTTAAAAAAAAATAGTAATATTTAGGTTAATAAATGTAAAAAAAATCTTACGTACTTAAGCATTTTAGGTAATTATATTCTTAATTAAATGGAAAAAATAATTTCATATCAAACATATATGTATTAATATTCTAATTTTCCTAATTAGCATATGTTTATACATTTTCATAAACATAAACGTTTAAATCAATGAAGTAATTAGGTAATTAAAATTAATATCATTTTTCATATTAATGCTATTTATAATATTCAGGAATAATATTAAAATTTATAATATTAACTATATACCAAACTAACGATTTAAAACCATATTTTTGGGTTTATATGTAATATGTATTATACTTACCAGCATTCGTGTCCTCAACAACGAATGCAACAAAAACTACGAAAATTAAAATGCTAATAAATTTAGCTAAAAACATGTTCATAGTCTCTTTATTCTATGTGAAATGACGAGTTTTAACAATTTGACTATAAACTGAAACCCATTTACTTTTAATTACGATTTATTATATTATCCGAATTATGTGAAAATATGGTGTTGAATAAATAAAACGTATATCACATATTACAATTTACTTAGATGATGTTTTGTATCATAAAAGTAGACTTAAGGTTAATAAATAAACAATTAACTTTTTCATATTTAATAAAATAAATTACGTTTCTTCTTTTCTGCTTGCATATTTATTCTTTTAAACTCTCGTGACCTTGTTCATATGACACATGAGAATTAATTATAATTTATAATACTAATTGATATTTTAGATATATAATACAATATTTATCATATAATCTTATTTATAATTATGTCTCATTTGTCATTTAATAGAGAATAATATTATTGTAATAATATTTATACAATTTATATGTTTCAAAAAAAGAGTCAATCGATATTTGGTGTTGGGATCACGGTAAATGTCTCTTTGCCAGCTATAGCCCATTAATCCAAATATATATATTTGGATATTTATTACTTTTTATTTAATGATTGTTTTAAATACACTTTATTGTGCAATTCTTTAATTGTGTTTGGAAATTCGACTCACTACACACATAAATATATTATAAAACGGAATTAGAAAACTCGGGTTACAATAATACATTCGGAAAAAAATCATCTACAACCTTATAACGGAGGTAGACAAGCATGGTTGAACAACACAAAACATATAAATAATAATGTAATATTCACAGTTTTTCCAACACTATAGATGAAAATGTGTGTGAATGATTATTATGGAAGTCTACAAAAGTCAATAATATATTAATTTTGACGAATATCGAAAAATTCAATATTCGATATTGAGAAAAATACATTATATTAAAATTACAGAAAACAAATCATTGCTATATATGGAAATTCCTAAAACTTGGTGAAAGTACTACCATCCGGAAAACTATCGACCAATTAGCTTACACATCCTCACTTTCCAAAATGTTATACACCAAAAATTTATAACCGTATAAATTGTAATTTAAAAATGACACTCCTTTTGGGTTTCTAACGGTTCTCAAGTTTGAAATTACCTAATTTTTTTTAATGATTTTTATGACGATTAATGTGTATCTATAGATACAACTCGATATTTTCAAACGTTTTAAAAATTCTCAGATTTCATTTTGTAAATATTATGAATTGTAATAAAAATAAAATAATAAATCTGTAAAATTTATTTGAGGAAAGGTGTAGGTAATAATAGTAATAATAATATATATATATATATTGTCAGTTGTCGAGAATTATTTGTTAAGTTGTTATTGTATAGAAATAGAACGACAGTAAACAATTGGCACTAGCGATAATCACGTTAGAAAGTCTGTCTTATAAACATGCGTGTTTACTTACGTGTAACCAGTATAATTTACAATATATTTAGATGGATTTATCAGCTGTTGTGAAATACAACCTTTAACACCGTATTAGTTAATAATTTGTTTAAATTTAACATCTGGTCAAATTATGAAAACTTCACCAGTACCTATATTATTATTATTATTATTATTATTGTTAAATTCAATTTGTTAGGTTAACAAAATGTTAGGTACGTTACCACACAGAGTTGTATATGACTCTATGGATTACTAAAACGATTAGCTTGATTCCGATGTTTTCATTGGTTGTCAAATAATGTAATAACTGATAAGTGATAATAATGTTATTATTAGAAATATTATTTTAGTTTTTTTCTTGTGTATTGGCTTTTTGTTTTAAACACAAGATAAATATAAAATGAACTCTAACCTAACTAATATAAAAAAGAAATGTGAAGAAATAATGAACATGCAAATCCGTGGGGTGAAATTTAAAAAAATAAAAAAAACATTGTTTGGCGAATATCATAAATATTTATGACATAAAATCTGTTATTGAAAATAAAAAACAAAATGGACCAAACAATAAACATAAAGAATTAATGTAGGAAAAAATTACAGTAATGTTTAGTGCCAACCAACAAGTTCGTCCAAGAACATCGTCGCAATGAAAAGAATGTTACATTGATTTAAAATGACAAATCATGTCGAATATTGCTAATGATTTTATCAATTATCTATGTGGCATTTTAAAATGCCGATTAAAACGTAACAAGTTGATAAATAACAAAGTAGTGAAAACAAAGATGAATTTACAAAATTAAAAATAAAAATCAAAAGGATATGTAAAAATAAATAATCAAAAAGATAAAAATAAAAAATTATAAGTTAATACTCGTGATAATAAATAAAAAATATTTATTTATTTTATATATATTTTTTATTTATTAACAAGTTGATTTCAAGTAATTAACTTAGTAAATATTTTAACAGCGTGTCAAGGCTAACGAATCTCAGTGAGACCAATTTCTATTAACAAATTGTTAAATATAATTAATAAAAAGTTAAATCCTTAAGAAATGATGTTGAAACCGGCTGATTGGATAATATGAAATATTCGTACAAAATGAGAAAACCCGACTTAATATTAGTATAGTGTCTACAGGGAAATCCGATGCTTTTTAAGATGGTATCAAAATTTGAACGATGAAGTATTAAAAATAAAATAATATTTTATCTACAATATCGTTTATAATAACGGTAACGGTAGGATACTGGTGGTGAATATATAATATCATATATTAAATTTAAAATTAATTCAGTCGTTAAAACAACATTAAGTAAAGTTCATTATAACTTTTTAAAATATTATTAAAAAACGAAAAGTCAGTTCTTATTTAGAATGAATTTTCAATCAAAAACTTTCATTACCTCTAAATGTTTGAAAAATCCTTTTAATAGAATTTTTATAAATATAGATATACAAAAACAAATAATAAAAATAATAATAAACACAAAACACGGTAAACGTAATATATACCTAGCTAATCTTTGAATCTAAAATATTCAAATCAAATAATTAACATTGATAGAGGATAAGAAGAATATTAGAAAAATATTCTTATAAGTGATTGTGTAAAACGAACAATTGTGAATGATTGAAAAAATGAATTATTGTACATTATAAATTTTATTATTGAATCACAAACTATGCACAATTACGAGTAATAAATACAAAACATTCTTAATAAATGATTAATTATTATTTATTTAATAACACAATTTCAATCCAGCTGTAAATATAATAGTAATCCGAAAAATGTATATATATACATATATATATATATATATATATATATATATATATATATATATATAATAAATGAATTCTTATTGAATTATATATTTACTTATATCTATATTTTACAATCTTAAATTAAGGTCGACATCTTCGTGTTCTGGATCTAAAAAAAACAACAATAATATATTTATTTATATTATATTATATATATTATATATTTATAATATATTTATAATTTATTATATATTTTATATTATATATATGCTATAGCTGTGAAAAAAAAAAATAATTTATTAAAGTGTAATGTGATGAAGAATAAAAATTTATGTACTGATTATTATTCATTGTACATTGCATTATCATATATATATATGTACATTGTATTAAGTATTACGCGCACGTAGAAATGGATTGACAAAGCGTTAGTCAATGTCAATAGTCAATGTTCCCCTATAGTGATCAACTAGTATTTCGTGACAGAAAGGAATGCTGGATTTTTTTTAAATAATTTAAAGATTAGCAAATTGGTCAAAAAAATTATCACCTCCTATTTTATTTGCTTATTAACTTTTTGGTGACATAATAGTAATAACGAATAGTTATTAAGTATAAAAACAATACGAAACAATCAAAATAGTTTTTATTATTAATAAACAACCTATCCACATTTATAAATTAATGATATTATCAATAATGTTCCTAATAAATCAATAATTTTTTTCTATTTAATTCGATTAATAACAAAACTTCAATCCAGTTGTAAATACAATAGTGATCCGAAATACGAGTGTATATATAATATAACGAATGAATTCTTATTAAATTACGTATTTATTTTTATCTACATTTTCTTCACATTCAATGATAAATTAAGGTCGATTCCTTCGTCTTCTGAATTTAAAAAAGAAACAATAATAAAATATTCTATTGCTATGGAACAATAATAAAACTTGTAAATGTGTAGTTGTGTGATAAAAATAAAACAATTATAAGAATACCTTGAGTATTACCTATTGTTTATTGCAATACATTACAATTCATTTATATTTTACAATTAACATCCTGTATATTTTTAGAAATTATTAATTATCTATGAACGATGTTAAACGTACCTAGGTCAACATGTTCATGTTGAGGGACTGCAGACGTAGATGCCTGAGGTATGGAGTTATAACCCACATAAGTATTAGAAATAGGATTTAATTGTGATAAATTGGAACCACCTTGAAAAAAGAAACATAAAATATTTTTGTAAATTTAGATTGTCATTTCCATCGCGTAGAGATCACGTATATTAGTATGAATGTGTACTAAAGTAATATTGCATAATAGTCAATATTGGAAAAAATTCTAATTATTTTTATATAAATTAAAAATATCCTAATAATATCAATGTTTTAATGCAATTAAATAAGAATAACATATATATAACAGAGTAGAAAGCCACCATTGCTATGGCTCACTTCGTATGGAATCTTAAATGTAAAATGTTATATGAAAATACGAGTATCTAAACATTTTATTAAGTAAATATTATAGAGTCTTTCAAAAAAAAAAAAAAAACTTGTTTAAATACACAGATCTTATTGTATTAAAGATGACGAGTTCGAATATGACTTTTGATATATATTCTAATTTTTTAATCTTTCACAAATTAATTTTAAAAATCAATAAATTAAAAAATATTCAAAACGATCGGTTTTGGCGTTGATGCAAGTATGTTTTACCATGTACGAGGTTATATAAGTAACCACTGTTGTATGATCCAATTATTTGATTCGGAATCACGTCATATCACGATTGTTAGATTGGTAACGTCACAAACTTTGTTTATTATCGTTTAAACGTGATTACGTTCATATAAACCTTTACAAACCAGGTTCGACAAGTTTTAAGTATAAAATACTATATGTAAATTAGTTAATAATAATTTTCATACATACAAGAATTGACTACAGTAACTGTTTTAAAATGTCTTGAAAAGAAACAATATTTTCTTATAACTATAATAGGTATTTTAATAAGCTCTAAATAATTACAATACCGTATTTCCTTTACCAGTAAGGTAATCCAATGTTATACCTGACTAATGGTAAGGTATAAATGAGTTCGCGCCAAAATAGATCGTTTTGAACTTTGTATCTTTTTAAAATATCATAAGTCCTTAAAAAATTAATCGAAATTAAAAATATTATCTTTTCACTCAAGGCAAACTATACAATTAGAGATTAATGAATTTGAAAATTGTTGAAAGCCCTCATTTTGGTAAGAAAACTGAAATTCGCTAAATATATTGCAAGACCTACCTATGGATATATTTATCCATTTATAATTTATGCCCTATGTATAAAATACTGACTTAATGCATCATCAGTAATTAATTATTATAAAACTAAGATTTTAAACGTACCTTGATAATTATTTTCAACTTCATATGATGTTTGGGGGTTCCAATAACCTGCATTACATAATAATAATAATAATAATAATGTGTTCATTTATTATTTATGATGTTTATCATACCTTGATAAAAAGATTCATTTTCATGTTGAGGGACTGCAAATGTGGATGCCTGGGGCATGCTATTAAACGTACCTTGATAAATATTTTCAGCATCATGTGATGTTGATGGATATTTCCAATAACCTGTATTATCATCATAAGAAATAATTTTTTCTAATGAATTAGAGTTCTTTCAAAAAAAAAAAATAATAATAATTTGTTCATTTATTATTTAAGACGTTTATCGTACCTTGGTAAGGAGATTCATACTTATGTTGAGGGACGGTAGATGTGGATGCCTGGGGTATAATGTTTTTACCCATATAAGTATCAGGAAAAAGATTTAATAAATTAGATCCACCTTAAAAAAAACCATATTGCTACAATTGTAGTATCATCTCAATTGAATGGAGATCTAGTGTATTGGTATGTATACTAAACGTAATATTCCATATTAATTAATATTGATTTGAATTCTAAGTATTTCTTGTATGAATTAAAAATATCTTAATAAAAATAATATTTTATTGCTATCAAATAACAACAACATTTTTATAATTGTGTCGAGAGCCACGAGTGTTGTAGATATCATTTGAATGCATTACTTAACAAAGTCTCAAAGTTTTTTTTCTACCATGAATTTGAAAGCACCGATGAATGTTTACATTCAATAATACGATTTCGAGTGGAGTTTTGCTGTAATATTATTTATTAAAAATAAAACAATTATGAATTTTGATAAAAACATGATTTTACTGTTTTTATTACAATTTTTTGAAAGGTTTTTGTGCCGCGTTTAAGAACTATTGGGAATAATTTTCAACGTTCATTTTATGGGTTGTTTTAAGTTACGAACAAGGGAATTACTGAGAAAATCGAATAATATTTCAAAAAAAGTATCAACTAAATTCAGTTTCCTACCAGAACATAAATTAAGACGTGATAATACAAGCATTCTTTCTAATTATCATTTGTATAGAGGAAGATAAAAAAATTTATTATAAAACAATATCCACCTTGTTTCGTATAGAATCTTAAATTTCAAACGTTGAGTGATAATATCTGAACATTTAATTAAGTATATGGAATTGTGGCAGTACAATTGAAATTATATTATAATTTTCTAAATATATTACAAAACAAATTGATGGATATATTAATCCACTTCTTATTTATGCCCTATGTATAAAGTACTTACTCAATGCAACTTCAGTGATTATTTTGTACATACCTTGATAACGATTCTCAACTTCATTGGCTGTAGATGTAGATTCCGGTAGAAAGTTCCAATAACCTGTATTGTCTTCATAAGAATGAATTGGTGCTAATGCATTGGGGTTCTCTACAATAATATTAGACAAATTTATTTATTTATTACTTATAACGTTGAAGAATGTTCTTCAGTAGAGACTGCTGATAACTGAGGCACGAAATAGTAACGCATATATTTATCAGCAAAGACAAATTTATTGTTAAAATTTCAGAGTGTCATCTCCATTAAACATAAATCAATAGTATTGGTATTACATCACTAGTGAATTACTTAAAGAAAGTTTTAAGGTTTTGTTTTTAGTATCAATTATGAAAGCAATGAAAACAATAATTTCATTCAATAAAACGATTTTGAGCGGAACTTTAGTAAAATATTATGAATTAAGAACATACTATAATGAATTTTAACAATATTCTGTTTTTGCCATTTTTAACAGACTTGTTTGGTAATTTATTGTATCATATTTAAAAATAATTGAGAACAATAATTGATGGATATATTAATCCACTTTTTATTTATGCCCTATGCATAAAGTACTTACTCAATGCAACTTCAGTGAATATTTTAAACGTACCTTGATAATGATTCTCAATTTCATTTGCTGTAGATATTGATGCCGGTGGAATGTTCCAATAACCTGTATTATCTTCATACAAATGAATTTGTTCTAATGCATTGGGGTTCTCTAAAATGTAATAGATAAATGTATTTATTTATTATTTTTGATATAGAGGTTCATCTTGATTTACTGCAGATTTAGTTTCAGATATGATGTCGCTTATTTTCGTATAATTATAACAAAAAGTGATTGGTCCTTCTAATAACGAAGAACCTAAATAAAATAACAAGTCAATTAAGTAAGAATGAAGACTTAGTTTCTTAGAAAGTGTTAAATAATAATAATAATAATAATAATAATAATAATAATAATAATAATAATAATAATAATAACATTGAATAATATTTAATATATGATAGTGTTTGAAGTTTTGTCAATATGGATATAAAATATCATAATAATATATTATATTACTATTTGCTATTAAAAAAACACTTAGAATTTTTGCACATATCGTATATGTATTATAAGATTGCAACACTATATAATATTGTATTCCTTTTTTTATAAATTCTTATCATTAAGAAATTGAATAATACATACTTCGATGAGAAATAACTGCATTTTTCCAGTGCAAGTAATATTTCTTTTCTAGAACTGAACAAATTAGAATACACTAAGATTGTATTTATTTTGTTAGCATAAATTGTACAGACAATATTAATTACTTTAGACAATCTTCTAAAAATACTATACACTTTTTTGTATTATTATTATTTGTATTATTATTTTTTTTACAATATTTTGCAAATATTTCCACTAAAATGGTTACTATATTATGGCAAATCGTATCAAAATTGGAAATATTTGAGAGGATTTTAAATGATTATTTTATATAACCTTAGGTGTCTGGCAATGTATTTCTTTCCAAGAACTTCAATAGCATCCATATATCTTGAATGTTGGCCAACCATATATATAATAATTTTGAGATTTGGATATTATAGAAAATATGCTGTAGGTAGTAACAATTGTTACTATTATTTATTCTCGTATCTGTTTTCATACGTATATTTGCATTTTGACTTGTTCTTTTGCCTATATAACTTCTTTTTTTATTTGTATTTTAGTATTATTAACAAATTTTTTTATAAATTCATAGGTAACTTTTATTGTCTTCAATGTATTCCTCACAAATATCAATAATTAAACAATTTTTAGCTTATTTAATTAGTTTGGAATGGATTTTCGAAAACTGAATTTTGTATCAATCTCAAGTATATATTACGTATAATTTTAATCTGCTCACACTTATCTTATCAAATGTTATCTTATCGGCATACAAAATATTTAATTTACCATATTTTGTGTTTACAAAAACAATGTTGGGACTACCCCATTGATACCCATTTAAATAGTTTGTTATAAATTAACTGATATTAATTGTACAAACCATTAATGTAATCCAATTCTAATATCTCTTTGGCTAGAAAAGACGAAATATAAAAATATTAAATTTTTTAATGTATTTATACCATACTTATGGAAACATTTATTTTCATTAATTTTCCATATTTTCGTTGATGAATACATTTTTGTAAAAAAAAACGTTATTAGAAAAATACCACTATTATTATATAATTTGGTTACAACTTAAATCCATTTGAAAAACATAAATTAATTTTATTTCGTCTTATACTTCATTACGGTGGTAAAAATAATCGATATGATATATTTTCCTTATACAACGATATGATTTTTAATATTAATAGGTAATTTAAGTACAGGGTAGGACGCAATCAATTCTTTATTATAAAAAATCATGACATAAAAAGTATCTACAGTATTGATTTAATTTTCTCTTCCCAATACAGTTTTATTTTATTAGTGTTTGAAAACGACACCTTATAGGTCCTCGTCAATAAATTGAATTAGCCGAATTTTGACATTTCTGTCCACTTTTTCAGAATATCTGTGCCTATGTCGGTAATAGCAGCACAAATATTGTCTTTCAGCTGACCAAGGGTCCTTGGACGATTCGTGCAAACCAAAGTTTTAAGGTAGCCCCACAGGAAATAGTCAGGGGGCTAAATTTGGTGATCGCGCTGGTCACTGAAAATCGCCTCTAAGACAGATTCGGGGAAGTGTTTCCATAAGACTTTCATGGAAATTCGTGCCGAGTGAGCCGTGGTGCCATCCTGTTCGAAACGATTCGTTTCTCCGAGTTTGGGTAGAAAAAACTTCTCGATCATGTTTATTTATCATAACATATCATAACTGCCTTTCGTTCTTTTCAAAAAAAAATGAAGGCCAATAATGCCGATTCTGGATACTGAAACCCAAACTGTCACATGTTCGGTATGCAGGGACTGCTCACGGAGTCCTCTTGGATTCGTGTCGCACCGATATCGCATGTTTTGAATATTTTCCTAAATGTACGTTAAGTTTCTATAATCGAACGGTCAAAAGAAAAGTAGGCATCCACGGCGAACGCGCGTTCTTCGTTCGTCCACACCATATTTGATACTGAACCAATGACAAAAAAATACTTATAAGAATAAAATACGCTTTCGAACGGATGCGCTTTAAAAGTAATGGTCGCTTTGTGGCGCGAGTTTTAAATAAGGAATTGACGACCACTCCCACCCTGCATTAAGTAATATTCATATTAGCAGTTTAAATTTAAATGTAATTTATTAAGGCATAAAATAAAATTTTAAATACTCACTTAAATTGTTAAATCCATGTTCAAAAGCTTGTTTCTCAGTGTTTACTTCTACAAAAAGATATTCGAGTAGACATTCGGTTTATACAATAATAGTAAAAATAACTTTTATACATGCATATATATTTAAATATTATTATGGTTTCAATAACATTTTTAAAAGTTGACGTTTAATCTTACTTACTACAATAACTTGATTGAGTTACCAGTGCTAAATAATTTTTTACATTGATGTATTTACAATATTTAAAATATTATTTGTTCATTTTAATAGCAGAAAATTTAATTATTTTCATATAAGAGATTTTAATATAAATTATGTGAAAATTTATTATACGTGTGATGACATAAGTTAAAAAAATTCACTCATGATGGTTCGTAATAATTAAAAAATATATGTATTAAATGAAATCAATTGCAACGTATTAAAATAATCACGATTTTAAATATTTATCATGTAAAAAAAATTATTATTTAATTATAATGTATAATTATTCGAAGTTATATTTCATTAAATTTTAACAACAATGGCATACATAATACTGAATACTTTAACTTACTCATACATGAAGAGTAGTGTATCATGGAGGGTGCGTTTATATTAAATGCTGTGACAACCAATAATATAATTACTCGTCTTAATTTATGTATATCATGTAACTTTCTGCAAGTTTCAAATATTTCTCTCAAAAAATATAATAAGAAATAAGTATGATTTGAGGTATTTTACATAAAATATAAATAATCTTTAGATGTATATAAATAAATAGGTTTGGGTTTTACTTTTTTCAGTTATACGATTATTCGGTTACACATAAACTTATCCATTTGATTCAAATTATAATTTTAATGATAATATCATTTCGTTGGTCAATGTAAATTTTACCTATGTTCTAAAATTAGATCTTGTACTATCATATAGCAATAAGTCTAAAGATTAATACATATGTAATAAAAAAGAATACTAACATTTTATGTTATCTAAACACCATTCCAATGGTTGCGAATAATTGCGTTTTGTAAAATCTAGACATTTAATGATTATTTTAAAGACAGTTGGTTTATTATAAATTAGTTTATATATTTTATCAGTTAAATGATAACAAATTATAGTTACATACATCGCGCTGTTGTATCCTTGAGGTACTTAAAGTATGCTCTAACATACTCTAAAAGTTTCAATTTTTTATTTATTAAACAACTATTTTTCTTCATTTTCATAGGATTATAGTAGTCAATATGTTTATTAATTTACTAATTAATTATCACTAATGCTTGGATTTCCATACAAATCCATCTTTTTTTAAAAAAAAATGTTTGACTTGAAACTTTCCGAGATGCAAATGTGTTTTAAAAACACAAGTTTCTATCAACAACATTTTTTTTTGCGTATTTTAAATGTTTATCAAATATTATATATTAGACTTTAAATGTAATTTTGTAACGTCTTTAGTGTATTTTAACATTTTTGTTGTTCTTTTAGATTTATTTTACGAGTAGTTGTATTGGAAAAAAATTAAACCAAAATTGCAATATTGAGTTAGCATAATATTTTCAATTAATTTTGTTTCAGTTGTAACCAGGTAATCCGGTTATAAATTAATCAATGTTCATTTAACATTTTAATTGATTAAAATTCATTAAAATCAATCTACATTTAAATTTTTGTTTCATTAATTGCATTCATGCTTTTATACTCGTTGAATTTTAATAAAGTATACAAAATAAAATATATTTTTTTTGCAAAACTTTAATATTTATCCATTTTTGTTTTTTTTTTTTAAATAAAAACTGTATTTATTTAATGTAAATAAATATTTGAAAATTTTGTACAAGAATATTTTTTATGGGCATTTTTCAATATTTTTAAAGGTCGTAGTTATCACATTTTAAAATATATACACAATTCATTCATCACATTGTAATTAATAGAATTATTAATGTTTAACTAAAGTATAGAAAGTAGATATTCGGTGATTTTAGGATAATAAAAAAATTACTTTTATTTTGACCATTTGTGGAATCATGAAGTACTAAATAAATTAAAAAGATTTATAATAAAACTTATTAAACAAAGTCTTAAGCAATAATATGTATTGGTTTTATGGAAGGTAAGTTCGTATACGTGTAAAAGATACAAGATTATAATCTTTAATATTTAATGACTGAAAAATAGGTTTTTGGTAACTAAACATTGATTAATATTTTAACTTCAAATAATAATAATAATAATAATAATAATAATAATAATAATAATAATTACAAATATTCTAATGATAATGAGTACATTTATGAGACGGTTTAACACATACGTATTTGTTATAGTAACATATGAATTAAAGTGATATTACGTTACTGGATAGCAAAGGTTACCCACTAATAATATAAGAAATGTTTTTGAATATTCCCAAATAAAAGAAGTCATGATAAAGATTATCCAAAGAATGGGTTTTGATTGTTTGCAACAATCTTTTTAATGTATATGTATTTTTTGTCTGTCAACATTTAATATTACAAGTGCTTGCGATTATTTCATGTTGCACTATTTTCTGTTAAAAAAATTGATTACGTTAGTAGATTAGCTTAATTCTATTTTTTAAATATCAAATTTCATGTTTGTTATAATTTCAAACATAATTTTGCAAAAAACATGGCATTTAAATTTGCTATTTAAAAAAAATTGACTAATATTCCGAAATCGGTTGTTAAATATTTAAAAAAATTATATACTCGTATGTTCAAATGTTGAGAGAAATTAATGATTTCTTTTCAAATATTTATTTTACTTTATTAATTTGATATTTTAGATAATATTAAATTTGAAAATGGAATACAAAGTTAAAAATTTTTTTTCTGTTTAGGTATATTTTGAAGTTCTTAAAAATAGAAACAAACAAATATTATTTCCAAGCATTTAAAAATCGCTAATCTTAATTTCGTGTAATTATGACGTATTATATAATTATTATGATAAAATGTATGTGAATAATTTATATTTTTCTGTAATTACTCACTATTTTCATACGCATGAACGAATGCTATTACACCAGTTTGATCCACTTCACGGAAAAGACAATGTAGAAGTTTAAAATGCTTATTTGTTTTAATTAGCCTAATTCGTGAGTGTCAATATATTTTTAAATATAATGATAAATATGCGTAATATATATATATATATATATATATTATATAGAGTTCAAATACAATTGACAATCAATTGTGGATGCTAATAATTTGAATTTACAGTGAAATTACGTTTAACGAAAACAAATATATTAATATATACTCATATATTGTTGAGATAATACTTACGAATAAATTTTTCTTTTTCGAGTTGTTCTACATAAATTTTTGTTACATATAAGATTTATTTAATCATTTTGAACTGTATAAAAATTATATCTAACAATGACTATATACATTTTTATAATATGATAATCGGTTTAATATTTTATTATTTTTATATTTGTTTAAATTTTCAAAAGATTCGAGTAAGCAAAAATGCTATCCAATTTTGTTAAAGCTAATCTCTATGATACAAGTCATGTTACTGAATTATAAAATGAAGTCAGAATTCAAATCTTTAACACGGGAAATTTAATAACTTTTGATAAATGTATCCAAATGGATCATTTTTACCACTCTCCAGATTTATAACATTTTTTATTAAAAAAGCGTCACAATGGGTCTCAAAAAATGATTCTGATATATTAGCTCTTACAAGAGTTTCCACTTTAGTAAAATTTCAAAAATTATTTGAGGTAGGAGAGTTGATAGTTTTTAGACTTAATTATAATACTTCAATTAGCCTTGGACGTTTATTACCTTTTATTATTAACATTAATTATTTTAAACTAAATATAACTTATAAATGCCTTTGTGGATTTTTAGTACATATGTATATTATATATTTTGTATATCTAAAAGTACGTACATAACAATATTTAAAACATATTTGATGTATTATACTTAATATTAAAATCTCTGATTATTTGCGTTCTAAATTTATTATAGAAGAAAACATTCCCAAGTGTTTCATTAATTTTATGTCTATATGACTTTGTAGATGTTATTGTAGATGAAATTCGAATTGCTGTTGAAAGTGAAAAAACCAAAATGTCTACTTTGTCACATTAGAATATATTTATTTTACAAAGGTTGTCATATCATTAAGTTCATGGTAGGTACTATATACCTCTTGATGGATTAATAGCTGTATTAAGTGAAGTATTAGACGGAAAAAATTCTGATAAACAAATATTTGAAACATGTGGCATTTTAGAAAAATATGATCTAAGTGACTCTGTAATGGCACTTAAAAAATTTCTCATAGAGGAATCATGATTTGAATTAATTCATGAGCTTTGTTTGAAAAAAAATAAACAACGTAGTTTAAATGATGATGTAGCAAATACAAAAATTGCCAAAGCTAATGTACATAGAAATCGAACCATACAAAAAATTAAAATATATAATAAATTTAAAAATTAAATTTCATGGAAATGTATGTGAACGACTGATAAAATGTTTCATATTGTTTTTGGTATTACAAATATTTAAAATCCAAGTATTGTGTATCTCAACTAATGGTCTTTTTTACTAATGTGAATATAATTTTTTACGTCTACAAGTTCGATTACAGATTAAAACATTTTAAAATAATAAAAATAAAAGCAATACCGAAAAAAAATAGTAATATATAATGGCTACAACTGCTGATTGCCTACATTTCATTATCAATCGCGATAAGAAATTAACGCTACCTATACACCATTAGAATCGCCAATAGCGTCATACAAAATATACCATATGTTTACAAATATTGTAGTTGCAAAAAATAATATATGTATAAACTGTTTTACAAAAATGAAAATTTGAGAAAATATTTTTAATTTTCCAATTTTTATTTTATAAAAGTATATGTTTATATAAATTATTATTATGATAAACTTTTTTTAAACACGGTCCGTATGTCTAAAGGAATACACTGCGGCGATTACACCTGCTACCTCCGTGGAGTCGACGCCTACGTATATAACCGAAAAGCTTCTCATTAAGACACACTTTTTGTCACACAAAATAATAAAATATCTGTAAGATCTTTATATTTTAATAAATATCTACGGTACATTATGTAGCGTGCATTAAAATAAAAACAAAATATTAGTATTAAGAAAATGAAATCCGAAAATTGCCTTACGTACTTAAACATGTTTCATACAATGCTTAATTAAATGAAAAAATAATTGAATATAAGTATTAATATTTCAATTTCAACTAATTAACATATTATGTTCACAAATTATCATAAACACAGGGTTTAAACCCTTCTTTGGTTTAAACCAAAGAAAAAATTAGATAATTAAAATTAACTTCGTTTTTCGTAATATTTATAATATTTAGAAATGATGTTAAAATTTATAATATTAACGATTTAAAACTTTTGTTTCAAAGGTTACGTGTAATATGTTTAATAATACTTACTAGCATTCGTATTTTCAACAACGAATGCAACAAATAAGGCGAAAGTGAAAATCCTGAAATGTTTAGTCGAAAACATATTTATCGTTTTTTTCATTTTATGTGAAATGACGAGTTTTAACTATTTAATCATAGACTGATACTCATTTTATTTTGCTTACGAGTTATATTACAATACCGATTTCGAGCAAATGTTGTCTTAAACAAATAAAAGACAGTCACTATTTACTTAAATTATGTTATGTATACCATGAAACTAGACTTAGAGTTAATAAAGAAACACATGACTTGTTCATATTTAATTAAAAATAATATGTTTCTTTTTTGCTACTTGCTTACTTATTATTTTATACATACGGAAAAAGTCATAATACATCATTATAACAGAATAAGACGATCATTATTGAAAAAGACAAAACGACATATATCACGCCAGCCTCCCATTCCCATTTTTTAATTTTGTTTTTTTTTTTATACAGATATTTAGTATGAAATTTGTATAACCATTTATAAAAATTTTATGCGATTATTTTTACCAGAATAAATAAGTTAGCAGCGGTTAAACGTTTAGTAAATTCTAAAAAATCTTTAGCTTTGACAATAAATATATCACAAACATCAAGCACTGAACTTTTTCGAGATACGTGTAGTAATATCCTCATCTGTTTCCAAACATCGTTTTCTATTATTTATATTAAGCATATCCGAAGCTTGACCAATGATATCAGTTATAATATTCCTAATTTTTGTTATTTCTTTTTTAAATTTTTCAACTAAAACATTTATTTGTACTGGGTCAGTATTTACAGCTTGAATATTATTATATAAGCAGTCTACATAAGGCATTATTCTATGAATAATAGTTAGCCAGAAAAAAAATACTGTGTCACTTAACAAACGTTTTATTGATCCTGCTCGATTAATTGTCAGAATTCGTTGGGATGATTTTATTATTTTGTCCATGCACTCTATTATTTCTACGCTCATTAACAGTATTAGCAGTACATATATTGAAATTCCATCGAGTTTGTACAGCCCGTGGTAACCGAACGCCAACTAGTTTGTCCAATACCGATATTCTTTACGGTGAGTTTGAAAAAAAAAAACAGGTATTTCTGATAAATTTGAAAAAAATATCCTAACTTCTTTGTTTTGAGAAACTGAGTTATAACTTGAGTTATAATTAAATTTAATTGATGTGCGTAACAATGAACATAATACGCGTATGGATAAAATTCCATAACGATTCATCATACGATTGTGGTATTTGTTTGGAGTAATTTTTAAAATAAGATTTATTTCAGATAATATTGTTGATGTTAATGATTGTGCATCGTGTCTATCAGGATTCGAATCCGTCCAAAAACGTTCTACTGGTTGACGTTTTATTTCATAGCGAAATACTATGACTAACTGAAACTTATTAGAAATGTCAGTAGTCTCATCAAAAATTATAGAAACAAATTGCATTGTTGCTATTTCCGGTAAAATTCGTTTTCTGGCTACAAGGAGTATAAAATCTAAAAAATAATTTCGTACTGTTTTAGATGTACCTTAAAACACATTCGAATTTTCAACAAAAAAAAAACGCGTAAACCAACATCTAAATCTTTGCTTAACTCAACAGCACCGAGAACACTTTTATTTGTATAATTTATTGTTTCATCGTAACCTCTTAAAGGCAAATTATGTTTTCCACAAAATTTTATACTGTTTAAAATTTTATCTAAAATATTACGATTTTTATCGACTTCTTAATTATGACATTGATTCTCAACTTTGTAACACGAGTTCATTTTATCGAGAATATTAATTGTATCAAGTACTTAAAGGTTGGCTTCATTTCGTAAATGTATAAAAGAGTTCTAATGTTTGGTTAATTTTTTTTAAATAAATGACTAAAATGAGTTATTCCTGTTTTATTCTATGAAATATCACCACCAAAACACATACAAGAAAAACGAAAAACAACGAGTTTTACATTACAGTCACATGTGTTTTGCACAATAATCGATACTAAAGTGACGAACGTATTCGTTTTTACTCTTTTTTCGCATTTCATTGATTGGTCCTTTCAAATTAGGCGTTGATCTTCCAAGTTGTTTTATTTCGAGTTTTTGCAAACACATGACAATGAACAAAAACGGGTTTTTATTATTATTATTATTATTATTATTATTATTATTATTATTATTATTATTATTATTATTATTATTATTATTATTATTATTATTATTATTGTTATTATTATTATTAATAATAAATATGATACTCCATTTTTATCCATCATATTAAAATAATTATCCACAACACGTGCACTAAAAAAATAACGAATAAGTAAAATGTACACGCGTAAATACTATAATATTCCGTATATATTTATATTAATTATTACTTCGTTTTTCGGCAGTCATCAGGAGTCATATAGTCGATTGAACTCCGCAGTCCGCACGCATGTCGGACGATTATTCGTATCACTCCGGCGGCTGTATTATTATCCCGAATTCCCTCTCATTTATTCTCGTAATTCGATCACATGGCTATGACGGGCGATTGTCGACGTCGCGCCCCGGCCGCCGAGCGCGGTGCACGAATCCCCCTCCCCCCGATCGGTAAAGCGGCCCCCGCACGATCAATTGTACTGCGCAATATCTAATATTGCGCAATATTATTGTGTGTCTGATACGAATATTGTGTATACTGCGCAAGTTGTGAATAAAGATTGTGCTTGTTTGAAATGAATTGCGCAATATTGAAAAATTTGTACGTATAGGCATAAAAATCGTAGAGTTGTTGCCAATCGTTCTGTTGGTGAAATAGCTTTTCTCATCACTGTATCTCGTTTTGTAACTATTGGTAATATCATTTCCAACAACTCATTAAAACCAGCATTATTCATGCGTAGAAAATCTTGGTAATCCCTTGGTTCACTTAACTTCGATTCACGCAGTAAATTCTGACTAGTGAATTCCCCTCGTTTCAAATACCATTCCATAGCCCAACGCCGCCGTTTTGGGTCTTTTGTGGATGCAAAATATAAAACAATAGCGGGGGGACACGCTTTCCGTTTCTGAGACATTTTAATAATTTTAATCTACTCTCGGTGAAAACGTATTTCAAACTGGGTATATTGCACCAAAAACATCGAATCGTTTGTATTTAAACATATTGCGCAATATAATTATTGATCGTGTAGGGGCCCCTCTAGGTAGATTACGCTGGTACTCTATTGATTCGATAACGGCGCCGATGATACCTATTTCAACCATGGTATTACACCATAGAACAATATAGAAACGACATTCGGATTGTTTACAAGAATTTCGAAGGCTCCGCCTCACGAAGTTGACAACGTTCATTTCCGTGTGAAACGATAATGTTCTGTGATAAAAAAAAACTCTCTGTCTATGCTGTTAATGGTGCGAAAGGACCAAATGTCGCAGGAGATTGTAGCGCCGAACATAACGATCCCTTCCACGACCCGCACACTTACTATTGTTACAATTAAATAAAATAATAACCTGTGTTGTCTACATCACAATATTAAACTGATAAATCAAAATTATTTTAGGTTATAACATAAATCTACTAATAATATGAGTAATATAGATAAATGTACATGACTCTTCATTAACGTGGTTTGCTCATCCAATGTTGAGGACTAAAATTTTGTATCGGTGCTAAATTGTTACGTTTTCCGGATGCCCAGTGAGTCTAAGCATCGACACTTCATGAAAACTACAACAATGAGACTACTAAAATTACAGATGGCTTCAATTAAATCAATAATTACGTCGAAAGACTTAGTAGGTATAATTAAATAAAAAATAATATGCAATTCGATCATGGTTTCGATAATATCGTATAAACACATTATCATGCATTATGTATTGATAATAAAATGATGTAAACATTGTCTACAACCCATATGAAACTAGCTTCAAATAAAAACGTAAGTTTGCTATTCAGTTTTCTATATCTGTTGTTTAAACAGTGATCCACAAATAATTATTGTTTGACGAAAACGTTTACGCTATCAATGAAATTTCATTCGGAAATAATTGTCGGTGTCCAGTTTGTTCATCGATGTGGACTATCAATAAAGTATTTAATATTTTATAAATATACAAAGCCTAATATGGTATCAAAATATGAACTATGGAGTGTTAAAAATAAAATTATATTTTATCTGTGATGACGTTTATAATAACGACACCGGTAGCATACTGTTGGTGAATATATAAAACCGTATATTGAATTCAATAGTAATTGCAAAATCATTTTCTCCGTTAAAACAACTTCGAATGAAACTCAGTGTAATATTTTTAAATATGATTAATATAATTAATTAATTATTTAAAATAAAAATTAAATAATTAAAGGTCAATTCATATCTAGAATAAATTTTCCATCAAAAAACCTCATTACATCTAAATGTTTGAAAAATCCTTTTAATAAAATTTTTATATATAGATATTAAAAAATAAATAAATATACGAATAAGACACGGTAAACCTAATATATTCCTGGCTAATCGCAGAACCTAAAATATTAAAAATAAAATAATTAACATTGATGGATGATAAGAATAATATTAAAAAAATATTCTTGTAAGTTAATGTATAAAACGAACAATTATGAATGACTGAATATTAAAAATTTTATTTGATTCATAACTTACGCACAATTATAAGTTACAATAATTAATAATAATTCTATAATTTTATTATAATCAAATTTTTATTTAATTCTATTAATAACAAAATTTCAATATAGTCGTAAATACAATAGTAATCCGATAAATGTATATATATATATCATATGATGGATGAATTCTTTTTGAATTAAGTATTCAGTTATATCTACATTTTACAATGATAAATTAAGGTCCACTTCTTTATCTTCTGAATCTGAGAACAAACAAAAATAATATATTCTACGGTAATAAAATAATAACCTGTAAAAGTGTAATTGTGTGATAAAGATTAAACATATTTTATGTCTCGAGTATTATTCATTGTATATTGCAACGGATTATACGCATTTATATTTTATAATTGTACACCCTGTATACCTTCAGAAATTATTTATTGTCAACGAACGACGTTAAACGTACCTGAGTCGACGTCTTCGCGTTGAGGGACTGCAGACGTAGATGCCTGAGCCACGAATCTATAACCTATAAAAGTGACAGGAAAGAGATTTAATTGTGACGAATTGGAATCACCTAGAAAAAAAGGGGACAAACCAATATTATTGTAATTTCAGAGCGTCATCTCCGTCGAATCGAGATCACCCGTCGTTGAATCGCATCAGCTTTCCCGCCGAATGTTATGGGAGTGGTCCGCCGAGAGCAAATCGCGCATCGAATATTTCGAGAAAGTTTGTACCCATCACCTTCCGCACCCAGCCCCGACGACGACAACACCCCCGGCCGCCACGGCGATATGCGCGCGCGCCCGTTCTTCTTTCCACTTCGCACGGCCGTTACGACGTGATCGTCTCCCCCGCCGTTTTGTATCTGGCCTACGAACGTTTTTATGACGTGAAAATTATCCGCGTCGTCTGCTATATCGTCGGCGTTATGGTTGTGCCGATCATTTGATTTACACGGATCCGTTTGACGATATTGTTCATGGGGCACAACGTCGAATTTTAATCGTTGCATACGATTCGCCGGAGTACTGGTCACCATCGTGTTAGTCGTCGAAACGTCGGACACGTTTCGGGCCGTACGCGACTCGCCTGTCCCATTCGAACGTCGCGAGCAACGTGCGTGCGCACCCCGCGGGCGACAGTAATATGGCTTGGGCCATATTTGTATACGTGGACCGAAATACTATTGCATCCGTTTTCTCCGTCGTCCATGTCCATCCAGTCAACGTCACGAGACCACTTCAAACGGCATCATTTATATAATCGTTCAAATCGTTTGTCTGTGTTATGAACACTTAAAGGTTTAATGTCGTTTAATTGTAAAATTATGTTTACGTGTGTGCCTGATGCGACACATCGCGTAAACTCTTGTATATAATTAGCATAAAACACCTCGCACCTACACAACACAAGTCGTCGCGGGCACCCGATTATTTTTTGTCGGCCCCGCTTCGGCGCGCTGGACAATCCGCATTAGTATGAATGTGTACTAAAAGCAATATTGCATAATAGCCAATATTGGAAAAAATTCTAAGTATTTTCTATACGAATTAAAAATATCCTAATATTAATAATAATAACATTTTATATAAAAGAGTAGAAAGCCATCGGTGTTGCGGCTCACTTCAACTGGAATCTTAAATGCAAAATGTTTTATGAAAATATCGAAACAATTTATCAAGTCAATACAATGAGGTCTAAATAATGTTTTCATTTATTATTTAATACGTTTATCGTACCTTGGTCAACAGATTCATATCCGTGTTGAGGAACGGCGGATGTGGATGCCTGGGGTATGATATAATTATTATTCATATGAGTATCAGGAAAAAGATTTAATAAATTGGAACCACCTTAAAAAGAAAAACAATATTAAGAAAATTTTAGTGCCATCGCCATCAAATGGAGATCAAGTGTGTTAGTATGTATATTGTGCACTAAACGTAACATTGCATATTAATTAATATTGATTAGAATTTTAAGTATTTTCTATATGAATTAAAAATATCCTAATAATAATAATGTTTTATTGCCATAAAATAATAATAACATTTATATAAAAGAGTAGAGAGCCACGAGTGTTGTGGTTATCGCATAAGTGAATTATTTAAATAAGGTTTTAAAGTTTTGTTTTTATTATAAATTTGAAAGCAACGATAAATCATTATAATCAATAAAATGATTCTGGAAGAATGTTCAGTGTACCATTATTTATTAAGAATATAAAAATTATGAATTTTGATAATAACGCGTTTTTTCTGTTTTTTTACAATTTTTTCGAAGTTTTTCGTCCATATTTAAAAACTATTGAGAACAATTTTTTAACATATTAATTATGTACAAGGAAATTCCCGAGAAAATCGAATAATATTCCAAAAAAAGTGTCGACTAGATATACACTTTGCTACCGGAATATTAAGTATGACGAGATTATACGAGCATGCTTTTGGGTCGATAATTTTTATTTGAACTTTTTTTCAAGTAAATGCAATTGTGATAAGATAACTGAAATTTTATTATAATTCGCTAAATATATTACAAAACATATCGATGGATATATTTATCCACTCATAATATATGCCCTATGTTTGAAGTATTAACTCGATGTAACTTTTGTGATAATTTATTAACATCGATGTTAAACGTACTTTCATCGATATTTCCAACTCCATGTGATGTAGATGCTGATGAAAAGTTCCAATAACCTGTATTATCTGCAAAAGAAATAATTGTTTCTAATGAATTGGAGTTCTTTTTTAAAAAAACAAAATATAATAATGTATTCATATATTATTTATGACGTTAATCGTACCTTGATGAAGAGATTCATATCCATGTTGAGGGACGGTAGATGTGGATGCCTGGGGTATGATATAATTATTATTCATATGAGTATCAGGAAAAAGATTTAATAAATTGGAACCACCTTAAAAAGAAAAACAATATTAATAAAATTTTAGTGCCATCTCCATCAAATGGAGATCAAGTGTGTTAGTATGTATATTGTGCACTAAACGTAACATTGCATATTAATTAATATTGATTAGAATTTTAAGTATTTTCTATATGAATTAAAAATATCCTAATAATAATGTTTTATTGCCATAAAATAATAATAACATTTATATAAAAGAGTAGAGAGCTACAAGTGTTGTGGTTATCGCATAAGTGAATTACTTAAATAAGGTTTTAAAGTTTTGTTTTTACTATAAATTTGAAAGCAACGATAAATCATTATATTCAATAAAATGATTCTGAAAGAAGGTTCAGTGTAATATTATTTATTAAGAATATAACAATTATGAATTTTGATAATAACGCGTTTTTTCTGTCTTTATTACAATTTTTTCGAAGTTTTTTGTCTATATTTAAAAACTATTGAGAACAATTTTTTAAGGTACTAATTTTCGGGGTATTTCGAGTTACGTACAAGGAAATTACTGAGAAAATCGAATAATATTCCAAAAAAAGTGTCGACTAGATATACACTTTGCTACCGGAATATTAAGTGTGACGAAATTATACGAGCATGCTTTCGGGTCGATAATTTTTATTTGAACATTTTTTCAAGTAATTGCAATTGTGATAAGATACTGATATTTTATTATAATTCGTTAAATATATTACAAAACATATCGATGGATATATTTATCCACTCAAAATATATGCCCTATGTTTGAAGTATTAACTCGATGTAACTTTTGTGATAATTTATTTACATCGATGTTAAACGTACTTTCATCGATATTTCCAACTCCATGTGATGTAGATGCTGATGAAAAGTTCCAATAACCTGTATTATCTGCAAAAGAAATAATTGTTTCTAATGAATTGGAGTTCTTTTTAAAAAAAATAAAATATAATAATGTGTTCATATATTATTTATGACGTTAATCGTACCTTGATAAAGAGATTCATTTTCACGTTGAGGGATTGCAGATGTGGATGCCTGGGGTATGATGTTATTATCCGTATAAGTTTCAGGAAAAAGATTTAACGTTGTTACATTGTTACCGCCTTAAGAATAAAAAATAAACAATATTGTTAAAATGTTAGCGTCATCTCCATCGAATTCAGATCAAGTGTATTAATATATATATTGTTTAGTAAACGTCATATTGCAAATCAATCATTGTTGATTCAAATTCTAAGTATTTTCCATATGAATTGAAAATATCGAAATAATTATATTTTATTATTATTATTATTATTATTATTATTATTATTATTATTATTATTATTATGAAATAATTATAATATTATAATCAATTGTAGTTGAGTTGTAATGTCTGAAAATTCCAACAAATAAATGAAATTGTGATAAGATAATTGAAACTCTTTTACAATACATCAATTATACATATATACTTATGTTACAACATAATATAACGTTATAATTAATAATAAGAAATCTTATATTAATTTATTCATATTTTTTTATCATAATTCATATCCTGTATGAAGTATTTACTCAGTGCATCGTTAGTAATTATTTATTAACTGCGATGTAAACGTACCTTGATAGAGGTTTTGATCTTCATTTTCTGTGTTTGGAAATGTTAATGGATAGTTCCGATTTCCTGTATAATAATCATATAATTGAATTGGTTCTAGTGGATTGAAGTGCTCTAAAAGATAATAATAATTATAATGTGTTTATTTATTAGTTATGTTAATTGAAATACTTTGATATGGAAATTGATCTTGATTTACTATAGCTTCATTTCTATAGTCTATATACTTTATACTTGTATACATATAACAAAATCTTTTTGGACATTCTAATGACGAATCATCTAAATAAAATAAAAATATCAATAAAATTTTATGAAATCAATTAACTCTGTATGGAGATTTAGTTACTTGGAAAGTATAAAGTAATAATAATGTTAAATTTTTTTTTTTTCATGTGGCTTCACGGTCCATTAAGGATCTTTACCGCCAAAACTATCTCCTCCCATTTCTCTCTATCTTGCGCTATGATTTGCCAATTCGTCCTATCTTCTTGAACTACCGCATTCCATGTTTCATTTATGCTGTCTATCCATCTTCTTCGAAGTCTTTCCCTTGATTTTTTCCCCGTTAGCGTCCAAGTCATTATTTCATTTATCAGGCATCCTTCCGCTTGCCACGCATGCCCAGCCCGTTGCATTCTTATACTTTTAACACATCGAACTTAATTCCCATTGTTGGGTTTCGGTATTAAATACTGAACCATGTATTCTTCTTAAGATTTTCCTCTCAAATTTACTTAGTTTTTCTTCATCACCTTTAGCTGTAGCCCATGTGGCACATGCATACGTCAGTACCGTTCTTATGTAACTTACATAAAGTTTTTCTTTGACATTTTTTGATATCGATTTTGATTTAAATATCGTTTCCATTGCAAAATAACATCGATTTGCTGCATTCAGCCTCACATTAATTTCTTCGTGCATAATATTTTTGTTGTTTAGAAATACACCAAGGTACTTAAATTCTTTAACTTGTTCGAATTCATTATTTTCTACTTTAAAGTTAGAGCTATCCTCTGATCCTCTTGTTACTACCATGTATTTTGTCTTCTCTTCATTAACTAAAAAACTCATATTTTTACTTGCCTTCATTATTTTCTTCAGATTCGTTTGAACTTCTGTTCGAGTATTTCTAGTGATTATGATGTCATATGCGTATGCAAGTAATAGTTCTCTATCAAGTGACCAGACGTCCCCGTTTGATATTTCACGGACCACGCTTTCCAATGCCATGTTAAATAATATAGGCGACATGGCATCTCCTTGCTTAGTTCACTTTTGATTTAAAAAACCATAGACACTTCATTCCAAAGTTTTACTTTACTATACGTTTAACTGTTGCATAATTGTTCCATTTTGATAATTTTCAAAGGGATGCTAAATTTCTTGAGCGCCTCCCATAATTTTTCCCTGTCCACGCTATCATAGACCTGTCCACAAACACCATATGCAGGTCTTTTGCGTATTCATAGTCCTTTTCCATTAATTACCTCACTACAAATATATGGTCTGTGGTTGATCTTCCTTTTCTGAATCCACTTTGGTATTCTCCTACAGCTTCTTCGGTGTATCTCTCTAATCGTTTTAATATTATTAATGATAGGACCTTGTATCCTGTATTTCGCCCGTATTTATCGCCCTGTAGTTTTTTACTTTCCCTCGATCTCTTTTTTTGAGAGATTGGGCAGATAAGTGTTTCATTCCAACTCTTTGGAAACCTTTCTTCATCCCATATTTGTAGAATTACCGAATGTAGTTCTCTTTCTACTTTTTGGCTTCCAATCTTCCAAAAATCTGAGTTAATCCTGTCTTCCCCTGATGCCTTATTATTTTTCAGAGTGTGTATTGCCGCTTTTGTTTCGTCCAGGCTAGGGGCAAGTACTTCCTGGTCTATTGTGTAATAAGCTCTAGTTTCTTCGTCATTACTGTCATTATCTGGTAATTTATTTAGTAATTCTTTGTAATAATCTTTGAACTTGTTAACTATAATTTCTGAACCAGATATCAGGAAACCACTTTCATCTACTAAGGATAGTATAGGCGGGATAAAGCCAGTTTTAATTACCTTGCACCTCTTAAAAAATTCTCTTGGATTGTATTTACACCTTTCGATCTCTTCAATCCTTGCTTTTTCTGACATTATTTTCTCTTTTCTGATTAGTCTTGACACTTCTTTCCTTTTGATCTCAAATTCTCTGATGTTTTCAGGTGTGGGTACCCAGATTGCTTTAATCCTAACATTGTTACGTTTCTGGATTCCTTGTCTACAACGTTCGTTGAACCATTTATTCTTTTTTGGTCCTTGTGTGAATTGTACTATGCTCTCCGCGGTTTCTGTTATTGAGTCTTTAACTATATTCCATTTATCCTCCAATTCTTCAGTACTAGAACTTTTTTTGATTTTAATTTTTCTTCTACTGTTTCCTGGTATTTTTCCGTATTTCTTCTTCTTTAAGCTTCTCGATGTCAAATTTTCTAGTTGTTTTTAATTTTCTTTCATTATTCCACTTTGCTGCCATTTTATTCTTGAAGACCCCAATTACAAGATAATGGTCCGAATCTTCATCTGTTCCTCTATAGCTTTTATGATTTGTAACATTTGATTTGTATCTATTATATGTTTTAATATTGTTGAAATATTAATATTGTTGAATAGTATTTAATAGAGGATAGTGCTTCAAACATTGTCAATAAGATAAAATATCATAATATTATATCCTATTGCTGTTAAAAACACCTAGGCCGTTTTATTTAAATTTTCTGCTCGTTATAGAATAGAAATGCTAATAAAAATGTTATATTTTTTTTTATAAATTCTGTAATTATATTTATTAAATGGTACATACCGGTACGAGAAATAACTTCATTTCTTATGTGCAAATAATATTTTCGTTCTAGAACTAAACAAATTTGGACATATCAAAATTGTATTTATTATATTATCACAAATTGTATAAACAATACTTATTAATTGATTTAATCTCCTATAAATATTATCAACCATTCAAATTCTATATAAGTATGTTCAAGTACAATTAAAAATTATTTTGTCAAGGTTATCAATAATAATATTATTATAATTTATATGGCAAAGCGAATCGGAATTGGACTGCCTTAAAGAGATTGTAAATGATTATTTTGTTAGGAGATTTGTATAAGCTATTCTATATTTTCTATGTATTATACTGTCTGGTAATGTGTTTCTCTCCAAAAGCATCGTCGACATTCATATATACTGAACACTGGCCCAAAATATACAATAGCTTTAAGAATTGCATTTTCAGAGTATATATGCCGTCCATTTGTTCCTTGTATTTATTTCCTTGTCTGTACTAATACGTACAGTTTGACTTGTTCTTGTTCTCCTGACCGTACTTCGGTTTCCATTTTTATTTTTGTATTTTCAATAAATTATTTTGAACAAACTACATAAGTAGTTTTTTTATATCTTTATCAAATTCCTCACAAGTATCAATAATTTAAAAATGTTTAATATGTTAAATTAGTATTGGATAGATTTTTGAAAAATAAATGTTGTGTCAATCTTAAGTATACTTTAAAAATAATTTCAATCCGTTTGCGTGTTTTTTATCGTACATTATCATATCGGCACAAGGAATATCTAATTTACCATATTTTGTGTTTGTAAAATATACAATGATAGGAAATACCCGTTTCAAAACCCATTTAATTGTTTTATTATTTATGTTTTTGTATGCAATCTAAATACCAAATTAGGTTTTCACTATTTATTTCCTATAGAAGTATACATATGCACACACACACACACACACACACACACACACACACACACACACACACATATATATATATATTTATTTAATTCACTAATATTCATTTTAGGCATTAATTTGTCTATTGTTATCACATTCAGAACAAAAATTGTAAGATTACAGATCAAAATGTTGAAATAAATTTAACTAACCATTTCGGTTTTCTGATGTTAATATATTATTAGCTAGAAAAGATTAAAGATTAAAATATGTCAATGCATGTGTATTCTGTATACGATACATATGAAAACATTTATTTTCATGTTTTCATTGATGAATACATTTTTTTTTAACTTTCTTAGATATTAATTAATTAAATTTCGACCTATACAGGTACTTCACTATGATGATAAAAAATATTGTATTTGATCCATTTGCCTTATATAACGGTGTGATGAACATTATTAATAGGTAATTTAAATATTAAAGATTATTAGAAATTTAAAAATAATTTATAAATTAATATTTTTTTTATTTTTTTTTTTTATTTATTTAACGCGTACATCCAAGAAACTATAGACATAATAAAAGAGAAAAACTAAATGGACAAAAAAAAAGATATGCTACGTTTTGCTAATGACAGCTGTAATAGCTGATAATGAAAAAGATTTACGAAACATTTTAAAAAAAATTTAAAGAAAGAATGCTAGATAAACTAAATAAGAAAATAAACGTAAAGAAGACTAAAGTTCTTGTGTGTAGTAAGAATAGTAATACTAGAAAGAAAATACATCTATGAGGAAATCGAAAAATGGACTAAGTAGAAGCATTCACATATTTAGTGAAAATAAAAAAAGTAAAATAGAAATAACAAAACTAGTATGTCAAGATAAAACAGCATTTAATCATAAAGGATGACTTTGATAGTGGAACGTGGACGATTGCTAAAGAAGACAAAAGAAAAATAGAAGCTTTTAAGGTGAAGTGCTGTAGGAAAATATTCAAGATAAGTCGGACGGACCTTGTGACTAACTAAAAACTACTGAGAAGAATATTCGAGAGAAAAACTCTGTGCAAAAGTATAAGGATTTTGAGAAATAAATGGATTGAACATTTACTAAGATATTATAGTGGGTTGCTGGGACTAATTATAGTAAAGTGTATGGAAGGTAAAACCAGTAGGGGAAGACTTTGACTGAAATATATGAGACATTTGTCATTTGTTACTATTTAGTCATGAACCAAGGATGCTACTTATATTTGTACGAGAAAACTAAAAGAAAGGCAAGTAACAGAGAAGAGTGGAGGATTGCGGTAAACCAATCTTAGGATTGATTAGAGAAAAAAAAAGAGAATAAATAAAAATGTTAAATACCCACTTAAGTTTCTATATCCATGATCTAGAGCTTGTCTCTCAGTGTTTATTTCTAAAAAAAAAATTAGTAAATATTCCAATTATAAATTGATAGTAAAAATAACTTTTATATAAGGTATGTATTATTTACTTAATATTAGCGTTTCAATAACATTTTCAGAAATTAACGTTTAATCTTACTTACTACAATAACTTGATTCTATTACCAGTCCTAAATAATTTTTCACATTAATAATTTTACAGTATTTAAAATATTATATTCGTTCATTATCATAGCAACACATCTGATCATTTTTATTTAAGAGATTTTGTATAAATAATAAATGTAAATGTGTGTGTGTATATATATACAAATATATATACATATATAATATATATGAATATTTATTATATGTGTTATAAAGTGAGTTAAGACAAGTTCATTTATAATGGATCATAATAATTAATAATTAATTAATTAATATATTTATTAAATGAAATCAATGGAAACGTATTATAATAAATATGATTATAAATAATTTTCATATCAATGTACAATTATTATTTAATTATAATGTATGTATAATAATTCAATAGTATATTTCTTTAAATCTTAACAACGATGGCATGTATAATATTAAGTATATTAACTTACTCCTACACATAGCACCATGTTCCTTTACCGTTAATTCTGAATTAGATTCTGTGACAACCAATACAATTATTATTATTATTATTATTATTATTATTATAAATTTTCATAATAAACTATTCGTTTTAAATTATATCATGTAACTTTTATGTAAGTTTCAAATTTTTCACATTAAAAGTACTATATGAAATAAATATGGTTTTAAGGTATTTTACTTAAAATATAAATAATCTTTGAATGTAGAAAAAAAAAATAAATGAAAATTCCACACAAGTTCTAATTGACATACTATGACAATAAGAGTTTATTGAGAACAAGAAAATTTATTAAATATATAAAAATTAATAAGATACAATTAGGTATAAAATATGTATAATTTGTTATTATACCAAGATTAAATTTTTTTTTTAAATTATCACGAAAAAAAAATATATATATGGTTTTAAATTGCTTTTCAGAATTTGTTGTAGAGATAGGTGCCAAAAAGATTAAACTTCGAAATATTGAGTTGTTAATTTTTTTCGTAGAGTACATTATATCTTACTATTTATTAGTGGCGGTCCAAGTGTGTAATAGTTGAGGAGCGTGAATTATTTGAGTACACACCCACCAACCCCATTTTAAATTTTAATATACTTGTACATTTAGTTGGAGTAAAATATATTTGTGCAAGTATAATTGGATGTCACACTTAGAAATTATGACATAGATGCCAACCCACCCATTTTTAGAACCGGAGCAGTCGCTCTTTAAAGTCTAATAAGTACTTTATATTACTATTTTTAAGAGGTATTTCTTGGTTAGGGATATACGTTTTTCAGTTGTTCAATGATTCAATAATACGAACTTATTCATTTATTTTAAATTATCATTTTAACGATAATAACATTTCGTTGATCAATGTATATTTTACTTATGTTCTAAAATTAGGTCTCTTGTGATCATATAACAGTAAGTCTAAAACATTAATATATATGTAATAAAAATGAATACTAACCTTGTATGTTATTCATACACCATTCCATTGGTTGCGCAAAATTGCGCTTGTGAAAATCTAAATATTTGATGATTTAAAGACAGTTTGTTTATTATAAATTATTTTATATATATTCTTAATTAAATAAAAACATATCATAGTTACGTACATTTCCCTAAATCATACATGTGTTGGTTATAATATGCTTTCGCATAACCTATAAATATCATTTATTTGTTTATAATACAGTTAATTTTTTTATATTTGAAGGACTAATATTATTTAATATGTTTATTAGTTATCACTTATATCTAATGTTCGAATTGCATTGCACTTTCATATTTCTTTGACATGCTTGACACGATACTTTTCAAGTTATAAATGTGTCTTAAGAACATAGTTTTCTGCCAACAAAATGTTGTTGGGGCATTTTTTTGCGTTTTAAAAATTATTATCTGGTTTATGACTTTAAATGTTATTTTTTGACGTTTTGAATGCATTTATTTCAATTTTTCAATTACTTTTAACCTATTTCTATAAGTAGTTAATAGTTAATTTAGAAAAAAACAGGACTCAGATTATAAAATAAAATTACTCTAATTTTTTCAAATAATTTTTTACTATAATAAATTTTAGTATTAGTTTATTTGATTATAAATTTAATTTAAACAATGTTTATCAATTTTAATGTATTTTATTTCTTTGTATGCTCATAGAATTCTAATAAAATAACGTATCCAATATATTTTTCTTGCAAAATTTTAATATGTATCTGTTTGAATTATTAGACCGTGCGTAATTAAATTATTACCGTGAATTAATGTTTAAAATTTTTTTTAAATAATTTTATAAAGGCATTTTTTCAGGAAAATTTATAAAGTTTTTAAATCATAAATACATTTTGAAAAAGGAATTTTTCAACATTTTAAAAGTAATTAAATCCGAGTTCTAATTATCACATTTAAAAATATATGTACACCCATCCCATTTTATTAAATATAATTATTAATGTTTAACTATATTAAGAAGGTATACAATTGATAATTTTAAGATGAAAACAAAATTGCAGTACCAGAAAGGCGTACTCCGTTGTAAATTACTGAAAAAAAAAAAGGTAAAAAGAGAAATACATATTAAAACTTGTTTTATTCAGAGTATTAGCAAAGCATATAAATGTATTGGTTTTGTAATAGGTACGTTTTTGTACGTATAAAAGATATAAAAAAATATTCTTTAACTGAATATAATGTACTATTATATTGACTGAAAATAATTAATTAATTACCAGTACCACCACCACGTGCATTCTCATAAAGTACTAAAAAAAAAAAACAACAGAAATACATAGTAAAACTTATTATATTTAGAATCTTGTTAAAGCACATAAATGTATTGTTCTAGTAGTAGCTACGTTTTTATACGTATAAAAGATACAAAATGACAATCATTAATATTTGATGACTGAAAACCAATTTTGTTTAATTAAAAATTAATTAATATTTAACCTTTAATAATAATAATTACAAATATTTTTATGATAAAGAATACAATTAAGAAGCGGCTTAACACGCGTATTTATTGTAGTTAAAAAGGAATTGAGACAATTTTACGTTGCCGAAGGGCGAAGGTTATTATAATAATATAAGAAATCTTCTGGAATATTCTTGAATAAACTAACTTATAATAAGGAATATCCAAAAAGTGGGTATTAATTGTTTTTCCACAATCTTTTTGATGTGCATGTAGTTTTTGTCTATCAACATTTAATCCTACAAGTGCTCACGATTATTTCACGTTGCACTATTTTCTGTTAAAAAATTTAATTAGATTCGCACATAAGCCTGCTTCTATTTTTAAACATCATAGGTTTATTATTATTTTAAAAATAGTTTTGCAAAAAACACGGCATTCTAACCTAGTCAGATATTTTCAGTAGCGTAACAAGAAATTAGTCAAGGAAGAATTGGTTATATTTTTTAATTTTTATGTATTTTTGTGCACATTTTTTTTTTGTAAAAAATGATGTTTTTCCACACTATAATAGTGAAAATAATAATAATAATATTATTAATATTATTATTAACATAATATTTAAGAAAATATTAGTGATTCAATTTAAGGGCACGTCGTGTAATATATAATAGCAATTTATTTACTTCACAAAAGTACACCAATACATATTTTGTATTACTAAAGTTTCACAGTACCAATTCAATGGTGCCGACTGGTTTCATAAAAAAATATCTTTAATTACCTATACGTAGTGCAATATTGAATAATTCATTTTGCATGTTTACTAATAACAATGTTTTGCATATTTTTGTCTATTTTAGCACCTATAATTTACGAACCCTAATATTAATACTATTAAATAGGACAGCTTAACGGCACACAACGTTACTTGATAATTGATAATATCGGCTGACTCCGTCGATTAAATTAGATATTAAATTAATAAATTTGTCCGTACTTCGCATTATGTAAAAATAAATAGTAAACGATGTACAAGTATTTGCCGCTTGCGGACGGTGTAATGATAATAATATGAGCAAGACGATATTATTTATTTATAGTCTATCGCCTATCGTATTATCACTATCGGTATTTCTATGAGCAAAAGTCGATAAAATCGTACAATTGTGCATCAATCAAATAGATGTGTTTTGTTACGCGTGAGTTATTATTATTAAATATCAGAACTAAAATATTTTACTGCAAAATAAAATAAAAGTACAATTATTTCAAGACGTGAAATCCAACGGTATAAAACAGTAATCAATAATATATTTTTACTATATAAAAAAAGTCAAAGAGGGATTTTCAACTCTTACGCTCTCCCCTGGCTACGCCGCTGGATATTTTAATATTATACATTTATATTTATATCATTTTTTTTTTTTTAATTCGGTTTATTTTAGGTAATTTGTTTACGTTTATAAATTAATAACATTTCAAATAAAAGTTAAATGATTTATTTTTCTTTAATTATTCATAATACTCAATTTCTTGATGTTTTAGAAAATATGAGATTCGACAATAGAATACTAAGTTGAAAAATTATTTCCCAACTTCGGTATATTTCGAAATTCATTTAAATGGAATCAAACTTATATTGTATCTAAAAAAAAAAAAAAAAATCGCGTATCTTAATTTCGTGTAATCATGTATTATTACATTGTTTTTTTAAAAAATTCTTTAGTAATGAAAAAACTAATTTTCATGTTATCACTCACAATTGTCATAGCCATGAAGGAATGCATCCAAACCAGTTTGGTCTTCTACACGGAGAAAATAATATAGATGTTTAAAAGGTATAATTATTTAGATTCGTGTGTGTCAATATGATTTGTTTATATAGAATATATTTTGTAATATATACTGTACAAAATTCAAATACAGTTATCGATCAATTGTACATGCTTATTTAAATTTCAAATGTAATTACGTTCAACAATAAACAAATATATTTTATTTTTTTACTAACAAGTATCGATATGGATATCGATGACATAATACTTACCCTTGAACCCTGCATTTACGAGTTGTTCTGCATACAAATTTGTTTAAGATTTATTCAATACATTTCAGTTATACGGAAATAATATCTAACTAGCACTATATAAATCTTTATATGATATTCGGTTTTTGCCGAGTATGAATCGTACCGAAATTTGCATTCGTTCAGTTTATGCGCGTAGGTGGTAATTTCTTACGCTAAGCCCCCGTTGGGTTGGCGTTTATGTTTACAACCGAAAAAACCACTCGTTAAAACTCACTTTTGTCATAGAAAATAATAAAATAACACTAAGGTCTTCGTTTAATAATATCTACGGTGCATTTTAACGTATATTAAAATGAAATATAGAATATGTAAAAAATAATTTTACGTACGTAAACATGCCTGATATGCTTAATTAAATAAAAAAAAAATTTTTTTTATCAAATATAAGTATTATAATTTTAATTTCACCCGATTAGCATACGTCTACGAATTGTCATGAACACTAATGTTTAAACCAACGAAATAATTTGATACTTAAAATTAACATTATTTGTTCATAATAATGATATATGTATTGTGAAATGATATTAAAATGTATAATATAACCTATTCAATTAACAATTTAAGACATTATTGTGGTTGAAAGTAATATGCACCTACCTGTGCGATTAGCATTCGTGTTTTTAACAACGAATTGAACAAAAAATAAGGAGATTAAAATGCTAACACTTTTAGTCGAAAACATTTTTATCTTAAGTGACGAGTTATAACCATTTAATCATAGAATAAAACTCATTTCATATAACTTACGTGTCATTATACTTCACACATTTCGTGAACATGTGGTTTTAAACACATAATAAATACGTCACATATTAATATTTATTTAAATGAAGTTATACACCATAAAACTAGATATAAGTTTATTAAATTCAACACTTGACTTGCTCATATTTAATAGGAAATATGTTTGTTCTTTGATGTTTGCATATATATTCTTTTATACAAACTGAATAAAAAACATACTTTATCATTATAACAAAGTGAGACAACCATAGTTGAGCAACATAAAATGCCAATTCATATTGTAATAAAAACAGATGTAACACATAGTTTTCCTAACACTACAGTTAAAAATTGGTAAGAATAATGAAAGTCTACAAAAGTTAATAAAAAGAAAAAAAAATTTTCGATATTGAAGAAAATACTATATTACATTAAAATAACAGAAAACAAATCATTGTTATTTATCAAAATTTCAAAAACTGGTGAAAACCACTACCAACCAGAAAACTATCGATCCTTTACACTTTCCTTACTTTTCAAATTATCATTCTCCAAGAACTTTACTTCCAAAATCAGTCCTATGAAAAATATGCATTCCATAAACAGTACTCAACAATTTTGCAACTACAGTTAATCTCATAGATTAATACACTGCTTTCTTTAAGAATGAAAATTTTAGCGAAAAATAACTACTATATTTTCTTTCATATAGAGAAGTACAAAGACTCAATTTCTAAAGCCCATATACTCATTTTTATCTTTCATAGCCTCCTGTGAACGGAGCAGCAATATTCTTTCCAGTACCAGATTAATACAATCTGGAGTACTCCAGTATTACACACTTTCATCTATATACTGTACCTCACCTACATAAACAATACTCCGGTTAGATCAGACTCCTGAATAGCTATTTTGCTAACGACACTATGTACCGTTGATTAAATAATGAATTCTGATAGGCGATCTACTTCTAAAACCTTTAGATTATTCACTACAGTGGTTTATGAAATGACGACTCTGGCTAAACGAGCATACGAACATTGAAATTCTGTTTGGCCATCATAATACCAATGATACACAAAAAGTTACTCAGAACGGCGAGTTTATTCTATGTTCTGATTTTCCTAAGTATTTGGATGTCAAGCCAGATAAAAGCCTCTGCTTCAGAACTCACGTCACAACGACTATCGTCTTGGCAACAAACATTGAATTCATAGCATGCAATTGCCTGTATTGCACTTTAAAAAATTCAAATCTGAATTTTTTTAACAACTAAAAATTAGTGTCTTTAGTCTAATATATTTTTTCAATTTTCTTATTTAAAAATTAGTTATTGGTTTTCTATAGTTTGTTGAAATTCATGAAAATGTCAATTTCTTTCAACACATTAACCGACCACAGTTGCTAAAAACTTAGATTGAATGGTGCCCGTGCTCTTATGTTATTATCTTATTAAAATAACAATCTATATATATATATATATATATATATATATATATATATATATATATAATATCCTTATTATGGGGTAGATAAATAATTTCGAAAAGAACAGACATTTTATGTCTTGAATAAAATAAATGTTTTGGTCCTTATAAAATCTCCGTGGGACACTCAGTATACATGTTCGCTCGATCAGTATATACATAGAAATTGTAATATACAGCCTATACAGGAGATATAATATTTGAGTAAATAGAACTAATTTTGGTAAATATTTGTCTTCTTTTTGAAAATTCACGCACGTTTTATTCGATTTTTTTTTTTAAATATTTTAAATATTCATGTAAGCCGTCACATATCATTATTATGATTATAACTTTATCAACCATTGGCCAAATTTTTCTTTGAATAGTGTAAAAAGCTTCTAAAATGACAAAATACTATAATAACTATGGGAAAATGAATATAACATTGACGTTTATAAAATATTTGATTCCAGTAATAATGCTACATAATATTTTTACGAGCTATTATTAATAAATGATACATAAATGAAATTTTTATATATTATTTCAGTACTGTGAATTTTGTGATAAACGGATATATTTCGTCATTATACTATAATAACACTGGCAACACTGGTTAACAAAAAAAATTTTAAATGTTATTTCCAATGGTTTTTTGAATAAATATTGATTATTAATTAATTTGAGATTACTAAATTACTAATTACTAAAATACTAGTTTCATCATATTGGCTCATATCCTCGGGATAATAATATCTAAAAATCTCAAAATTAAGATTTATCATTTTTTGGCCAATGCCTATAAACGATAAACTAGATGTACAAAGTAGATGTAAACTTTTCAGACTACTTTTATTCTTATCTTATCGTTTAAATATAATATATAGTATGATGAGAGCCAACAAACCACTATGACGATTGCTATTTTTGTGTGGTGAACGTGAAAGGATGTAATTGACACAAAAAAAAGTAAATGAAAGTATCTGATTTCAAATCGACCAGGCGACCTATATCGCATTGTGGTAATGTTGCTATACAAGTATATAATTTTCCCGATGCACAATTTGTCAGAACAAGCATATGAACTTTTAACTTCCGGAAAAAAATAACTGTTTTAAGTCAGAAGTTTAAAATAACAGCTTTTCGGTCAAGAGGGGTGACAGTTCTTTCTTACATTATTTCGAAGATGAAAATATTGTGTATTGTAATAAGTTAACAACGTCCTTAGACTTGTGGATAAAATGGAGATGAATTTTGACTAAATGATGCAAAAGACGGTTCATATAGAAGCTTCAAGTATGTTTTACTGCATATTTAATAGTAACTAATATGCATTACTTTCAATCGCTTATTCGACGAAACTCAAAGAGAGTATTAAAACATTAAAATTGTCTTACACAAGATTTGTTGTCACAAACACAAGTTTTGTATTTATGGTGACTTTAAAATAGTTAATTTTTTACTGGGACGACAAATTGTATATATACCAAGTATCTTTATTTTATTTGCTTATGAAAGAGTAGGGCAAAAGGAATTTATTGGAAGAATGTAACATGGAATTTAATAGAAAGTATGGCTGTAGTGGATTAAACATTATAAACGTGCCATTTGTGGTCAGGAAAAAAATAATTTTACTATCACTCCATATAAAACTTGGCATAATGAGTTTTGACCAGTGTAATAGTTAAAATAACAATATGAAAAGAACAAAATGAATTTTATTATTGATTCATAACTTATGCACATTTACAACTTTACAAGTAAATGATATTATAAACAACGTTCCTAAAAAATGACTAATTATTTCTTATTTAATTCTATTAATAGCAAAATTTCAATCCAGTTGTACAATACAATAGTAATATGAAAAATGTATATATATAAATGAATTCTTATTGAATTAAGTATTTAGTTATATCTAAATTCTACAATGATAAATTAAGGTCGATTTCTTCATCTTCTGAATCTAAAAAGAGAAACAATTTTATATTCTATGGTTATAAAATAATAACAATTGGTAAAAGTGTAGTGTAATAAAGATTAAACATTTATATATCAAGTTGTATTTATTATATACTGCAATACATTACATATGTTTATATTTTATAATTTACACCCTATATACCCTCAGAGATTATTTATTATCTACGAACGATATTAAACGTACCTATGTCAATAACTTCATGTTGAGGGACTGCAGTTGTAGATGTCTGAGGCATGAAGTTATAACCCATATAAGTATTAGGAAAAAGATTTAATTGTGATAAATTGGGACCACCTTAAAAAAAAATATTGATACAATTTTAGTGTTATATCCATCGAATGGAGTTCAAGTTAAGTAGTATGTATATTGTATACTAAACGTAATATTGCAATATTAATTAGAATATTAAATATTTTCTATATGAAATTAAAGTATCCTAATAATCATAATAATAATAAAAATAATATTGTAGTGCTATTAAATAATAATAACATTTATATAAAAGAGTCACGAGAGCCACAAGTGTTGTGGCTATTGCATAAGTTAATTACTTAAATAAGTATTTAATATTTGGTTTTTACTATAAATTTATAAGCAATAATAAATTGTTACATTCAATAAAACAATTCTGAGCGAAGTTTCGGTGTAATAATACTTATTAAGAATATAATAATTATGACTTTTTAAAAAAACGTGTTTTTTTCCCTAAGGCCCTATGTATAAAGTACTTACTCAATACAGCTTTAGTGAGTATTTATTAACTACGACATTAAACGTACCTTGATAAATATTTTCAACTCTTTGTGATGTAGATGCTGATGAATAGTTCCAATTACCTGTATTATCTTCATAAAGAAGAATTGTTTCAAATAAATTGGAGTTTTTAAAAAAAAAAAAATGTGTTTGTTTATTATTTATGACATTTATCGTACCTTGATTAAGAGATTCATTTCCATGTTGAGGGACTGCAGATGTGGATGCCTGGGGTATAATTTTATTACCCATATAATTATCAGGAAAAAGATTTAGCGCTGTTAAATTGTTACCGCCTTAAAAATAAAAAATAAATCAATATTGTTACAATTTTAGTGTCATCTTCATTGAATGGTGATTAAGTGTATGCATATTTTATATTAAACGTAATATTGCATATTAATTAATATTGAATAGAATTCTAAGTATATTTTTAATGAATTGGAAATATCGTAATAATTATAGTTTTTTAATACTATGAAATAATAATAATTTTTTAATCAATTGTAGTCATATTGTAATGTCTAAACATTCCAGAAAATGAATGAAATTGTGATAAGATAATTGAAACTAATTTATAATACCCTATAATTATTTAACAACATAATATAACGTTAATAATAAAGAATCTTATATTAAATCGTTCGTATTTTACGCCCCATGTTGTGTATACCTAATGCATTTGTATTATAAAATTATTATCTACGATATTGATCATTGATTATTTATTAACAACGATGATAAATGTACCTTGATAAAGATTTTCAGCTTGTGCTGTAGATGTAGATGCTGATGGAATGTTCCAATAACCTGTATTATTTTCATAAGAAAGAATTGTTTCTAATGAATTATAATTCATTAAAAGAAAAAGAATAATAATGTGTTTAATTATTATTTATGATGTCTGTCGTACCTTGATAAAGATATTCATTTTCATATTGAGGGACTGCGGATAATAATGGCCAGTGCATGATGTTATTATCTATATAAGTATTAGTAAAATGATTTAATGCTGGTAAACCTTATAACAAAAAACCAATATTGTTACAGTTTTAGAGTAGAACATAATAAAACCTATTATTAGTAATAAGAAATCTTATATTAATTCATTCATATTTTAGGCATATTCATTTACATAATACACTTAATACATGTATATTATAGGAAATTATTTATTATTTACGATATTAACCGTACCATCATGAAGATTTCCAAATTGATGTTCTTCAAATGTATATAAAGTTCTGGGCCTTCCATTTTTTACAGTCAAACAATAATACCGTGGTCCAGATGCAAATGAGGGATCTAAAATATATAACAATATTGATATAATTCTATAGAGTCAGTGACTGTATTACACCACACTACAATTTTCTGTTGTATTACTGTATGACGATGAGTAGGTATTTAACATGAGTTTTATTATTTCACGCTTTAAAATACAATATTTTTCATAAATTTTCTAACTGTTTTTAAATAATACGTACCGACGTGACTGATAAAATTTTCTAATAAATAATAGTAGTAGGCTTTTTCTATAACTAAACATAATATGGACATATTAATGTTTTATTTATGTATTATTTATTTATTTATTTATTTTTGCTCCAGTTGTATAAAAGATGTATATTAATTTGAATAATCTCCATAAAATACTATTTATTATTTGACGTAATATATTTTTCAAAAATATTTTCAAAGATAAAATTCTAATAGTTTTTAATAGGATCGAAATTGAATAAACTTAATGGGATAGGAAATGATCATTTATTAAAAGATTGTACACAAGACGGTGTAAAACAGGACATCTGCCTCCTGGATTTCTAAATTTCAAATATAATTTTGAATATTTTCAATTTTAATATTATTCAAATAAATATTTTATAATTGATTTTTAAATTAGTTTTGACGTATTTTGTTGTTCACAAAGAATAGAATTTTTTTTTTTAAGTATTTTTTGGTGTTTGAATTTATTATGTCTCTCCCTGATAAATTTCCCGTAGGCGCTCATATGCACAGGCTATTGGCTCTTTTTTTTTGTTTTGTTGGCCTCACATAATATTATGGCAGTGTATTTTTGCTGAATCATATTTGAAATTCATAGAAAGTGTATTACAACACAGATAACAATTTTCTAACGATATTATTTCTATAATATTAATAACCCAATATTTTATATTATTTTTAATAAGTTATCAACATGTTAGAAAATTCCGTATAAAATCAATCATTGACCTTCTCAGAATATATTAAGAACACAATATATAGTTTATTAAAATAATATAATATATTTATATGTACTGTTGAAATATTTTTAAAAATCTTATGATTACCAAATTTATTAAGATACAGAAAATTTATTGCAATTAATCGGATTTCACGCACACACAAGAGATTATAAAATACGCTGTTAGTAGGCGATGTTATTGATTATATATTACAATACATACATAATCAATAATAGTACCTACTCATATCTATCGTATCAGTGACGTAGAAATAGTTTATGAAAGAGAAGGGGGAAGATCAAGAAAAAAAAAGTTGCTCACATTTTCTAATTTTCTAATTTTCTAATTTTTGGCCGATGAGAGAGATCCGACACCCACGTCTCCCCCCCCCATCCCTTTTATACGCTCCTGCAGGGTAGTCAACAATGTCTAAAAACTTCCAAGCACGTTTTGACGTTCAAAAAGAATCTGACGATTAGAGCAAAATTGTGATGTCCATTCTTACACATAGTGTTTATTCCGGCGTCTGTAATGCTGTGTATACAGTTTGACTTATAGCGCTCTTATTACGTGTAACATTACTTCGCTTATTGGTCGTTTCGTGTTATCATTAACTTTGTTTAAGCGCGAAATTTATAATATACATTATAATTTTAACAACACGTGCACACGATCACGGTTTCGGCACTATCGACGGCCGGTATTAATCGGTTTAGCTACACTTTTAAGTTATATGCTTTCGGGAATTCTCGTTTATTATTTTTGTAACGGATAGCGATCATATTGTTGTTGTTCGTAAACCGCTGTTGCATATATTATACGTGGAATTAATTACTTTTTGATCGTCGTCGTCGAGTACGCGTCTTTTTGAAATAATTATTTGGTAACGGTGTTTTATATATTTGTCACGTCATAATTAAATTAGTTATAATTTTATATTTTTACTATTCAACAAAAGTACAATAAAACAAAATGTTTTATTCGTCAAAACGATTATCGGCATACGTATAACAATTACGAGTAGGAGTATTTGACGCACACACACGCACAACGGACCGTCGGCTACGATAATAATTTAAATAGATAAATAAACTATATTATAATTATTGACGAAATCTCGTGATCGTTATTATTTAGTACCGTGGTATTGATAATACCAAAATATATACATTCCGATTAATATTTCAAAAAAAAAAATATAATTTTTTATAACATACATTTATATATATATATTATATGATTTTTATTTTCGGCATCAACCGCAATGAGAATAAGAATTTTAAGTATTCAGGAAAAAATTTTGAAATAAATTTAACTAACCATTAAAGTTATCCAATTCAACAATTCCTGTAGCTAAACAAAAAAAAAAAAATAAAATAAAATCATTATAATATTAAACACTTCATTGTATTTAGTATCTGTTCACGCGTATATATTTATTTTCATTAAAATGTTTAAGATTATTTTGTTCCTTATACCACACAACTTATAAATGATAAATTCAATTTTGGTAAATTGTTAATGAAATTTTTTTGATACTTATGTTTGAGATTTTAACTGAGATTAATACTTCTACTAACGCATGAACTTGAATGTCTTTTTAGAATTAAAAGTGAATTTTATTTCGTCGTATACTTGAATAGGTTCTTCGATATCAATCGATTTGATGTATTTATGTTATATAACAGTATATTAAGAGTTCTTCAACTTAATAAATTAAACGTTAAGCATTTTTAATTGGCGATGTAATGAATTTCAATGTAATTTAATACGATAAAAAAAATATTACTTAAATTTCTATATCCATAATCCAGAGAATCACTTGATGTGTTTATATCTGAAAAAGATATTGACGAAATACTCACTTAATACAATGATATAATTCTAGTAACTAACTAACTAATAACATAGATATTTTAACTAACTAGTAACTAATTCTATCTGACTCTTATAATGAATAATTATATACTCGTATGCCATATATTATTATTATGGTTTTAATACAATTTTACAGTGATCATTGTACAGTTATACTCACTAGAATAACTTGTTTCATCCAATAAAACTAAATATATTTTTATATTAATAAAATTATAATATTAAAACATTTTACATTTCTTCATTTGTAATGAAAAAAATATATAATTCTTGTTATGTATGTAAAAACGCATTTAATATAAATAATTAGAACAATTTATTTTAAGTGTTGAATTATAAATTAATTTAAAAGTTTAATTGTTATGAGATAGTGCTTTTATAATGAGTCATTATTAATGACCATTGTGAATAATTATCATTTTACTGTAAAAAGTTATTTAATAATAATAATATTATTATTATTATGCAAAATATTATTGCACAAGGGTGTATTTCTTAAACATAATACATTTAATATTAAATTTTTAATTAAATGTACCTCGACACATATGTTTATCGGTTAAGGTGGAATTTTGTATACCGAAATCTATGACACATCAAAATATTATTAAAATTTTCATAAAAAAATTAAAACATTTACCAATTAACCTAAATCGTGTATTAATGTGTTTGACAATTTTCCCATAAACAATGCAAAAGGCAACAATTATAATATGTAATATTTTATTAATCACTAATAATTGACATATTTATATCATAACTATTTGTATAAAATATAATAAATAATTTTTAAATGATATTAAATTTATTGTTTAAAAAATTCACTTTCACATTAACTCCCCTCCCCTCCCTCGCAACACAGGAATGTCTCTAGACTGTTTTTAAGATAGAACGTACCTATTTTCATTCAATAATTACTATAGACACTATAGGCCTTTCTATCAAATGTTTAGATGTATTTACTAACAATTTTCTTTTTTGGCGTACAGACAACGTAAAATTGGCTGTGTTAAAAGACAATATTTAAAATACATTAAATCTCAATTACTGTATTGTGAATACTGGGTTTGTACGTATAGAATTATGTGCTTTATGTTGTTGTCCTACACATGAAACATATAATGTTAAAGCATGACTAAGAAATCCGATACACCACCACGGAGACGCTTCGAAATTGCTGTAGCAGTAGCTAACCAATTGAATACATCCTACAACGTGTGGCCCCGAAAACTGAGAAAGTTCTAATGCCGAAAATATTAATAGCGTGACCAACGACAACCGACTAGGGATAAAAACGGTCCCTCTTTAAGTTCTGACCAGGGGCTTCCCTAGTATCTATCAAATGTTTGGATGAACTATTAAGTCAATTTTACTTTATAATGAGAGACTATATTAAACTGATACGTGAACATTTTACAAATTTGTGAAGAACTATTCAAGATACAGTTAGATCTTAGTTCTTCCACCCCTACTCACGCCTATGATCATTACTAGGCATAGGGATTTATAGCTCTAAAATGATACTAAAAAAAGCACTAAAAAACGTTTTAGATTAACGTCTTGTGCTCTCAATTTTAATATATATATAATTTATTATGTATTATGTTCAGACGTTAGTTCATGTAAATTTATTATTTAATTAATATCAATTAATTGTAAATTACTTAATTGTTAGATAATTAGAACTAAAATAGTACCCCGTAAAATGTTATTATAAAAAATTGTTTATGCCTAAAAGTCTCTTAGATATTTAGATATTCAAAATTAGTGATAAATTTCAAAATATCGGGTATAAATTATTGCGAATAACATATAAAAAATTGTCTTTAATTGATTTTGAGTGAAATCAAAAATATCGATATGTATATTAAAAATGAATACGAACTCTTTATGTTTAGCAAACACCATTTCATTGGTTTTGCAATATTTTCCTCTGGAAAATCTAAATATTTAACAATTTTTTTTTTAAGCTAATTGGTTCAATATAAAATACAAAATTTATATTATCTTTTAAATGGCAAAAAACTCCAGTCATACATACTCTTATTTATCATTGACTGAGTACTAAGATGGTAATAATATAATTTCAAATAACCTAAAAATTATATTGTTTAAATTTTGATGAAATGATAGTATACAAGTATAGTTTAGTATAGTTTATTAATAAACATACATACATATACGTATATATATATATATACATATATACATACATTTATACACCGTGGTATAGAAACGGATATAGTGCAAGGATTTTAACCGTCCAAAACCCCCCAAAAATTGTTCTTACTCTATATTATAAATATAATATATTCTATCGAAGATATAAATTCTATACGAGATATAAATAATTGATAAAAAAAAATTGATTTTTGTTTATACTCGATTGTAGAAAAGATGACAAAATCCTAAACGAAGATATACGATAGTTTCTTTAATTGAGCCAAGTGTTATGTATTTTGAAAAATTTACTATTCATAAAAACCTTATAAAATAACGATTAATGCGGAAGACGTTTTAGATGTGTATTATGCAATAATCGACGAGTTGATTTTATTTTGTAATTATGGGATTCTTTTATTAAAAATTACTTAATAAATATTACAAGTTTAATAAATTATATATCAAATATTTTATTTTTGAAATTCCTTTAAACCCACTTTTCCCATAAAAAAATTCGTAATTACGCCATTGTATATATATATATATACAAATTATCAGTTATCGCATTTGAAATACCATATACTACTGTCTTATTATTTTAATATGATTATTAATTTTCAATGAACCATTATTAAATGATTAAAAATCGATGAGATTGTGACGGAAGAAAAATACCTTTGCCACGACCTTTTATTTCATCTAGAAGTACTAAAAAAAAAAAATGAATTATAATAAATAATAACAGCAACACTCATAACAGAAAATTATCATTTAGGGTCATATTGAAGCAAAAAGTATATTTGTTCTGTTAGTACGTTTTATTATGTGCAATTGATTGAAAATAAAATAATATTTATACCAGAAGATATTTTAATCGTATAGATTATGCATACGATTTTTCCTAATTCAATCAATTAAAGTCCATAATAAATACTCTTATGCATAAGAATTAGTAACATTTTATAATAAAAAAAACTGACTAATTGGTAATTTCATACAACGTAGATAAATCATTTTGACCACTGGGTGTAAATGTACAACCATTGTGTGTCTCAGGAGTTCAACATCAAACATAAAACAAGTTTTAATAGCATAATTTAGTACGAAATTTTAAATTAAATAAATTTAATAATTTCATAACTCAACTTCAAACCTAGATCCCTATCACAAAAAAACAATTTAACGATTTAAAAATTAATATTAACAGTCCACTAATGGAGGGGATTGCTAACCATCAATTTTTCAATAACATTAATTTATTTAATAACAAAATTAGGCCCCGAAACGAAGCTTGCACACTAGCTCCATAATGTGTAGTTACGACACCGTTAAGCTCGTAATAATAGAAAACTTAATTTTTTTCTATAAAAAAAATATATATATATTAGTTATTTACTTTCATACTTATTATGTCTGCTTTTCTTTAAATACGTTTTTTTAATTTTTATTATAAGTATTTAATTTTTAAAAGAGTAAAAACAGTAAAAAAATTATATAATTAAATGTATAGTGGAATCAGCTTTTATTTCATTCTTTTTCTCTGGCGCCATAAACCAATACATACAAAATAGTTAATTATTAAATCTAAAACCATAATGATAGATTGTCTATATGCTATAATTTATAAAAAATAATATATCGTAGTGGTAAAGTTTGGTGTAAGTTTATGTAACTATGATTAAACACCCCTTCTTCTAAAAAAAAAAAAAAAACGCCACTGTCAATATACATAAATAATGTACATCACACAAGAATGTTTAAAGAGATTCTTTACCGGAAATCTCGAGAATAATTTCAATGTGACCATTGAAACTATAGAATGGATTAAAAATTTAGATATTAACTTATAAATCTATATGTTATTAATCTGTTCTTTGCTGAAAAAAACCGTGTAGTTTATAATTTATAATTTAAAGCATATGTTTCAATTTTTAAAATGACATTTAAATTTTGTTTTATTCTGCTTAGATCAAAGTATTATACGAGTCAAGTAATCAGTCTTTAAGGCAATATGTAAGAGTATAAGCATTAATAATAATTAACATATTTTTCGGACGGATCTTTATTAAATTACTCACTATTATAATACGAGTAGGCATACGCTTGTACACTATTTTGGTTCTCTGCACGGAAAAAATATTGCAAAACGTATGCGTTAATATAATTTGTAAGTATAGAAATATTTTTGGAAAATAATAATAATTCTAAATTCAAATGCAGTTATCAATTAATTAAACATATTAAGTTGAATTCAAAAAATGTATTAAGTGTAACATATAACAAATATATGAGAATTACGGTAAGGTAATGCTTACCAGTGAATCCTGCAGCTATGAGTTGCTCTAAATAATAATTTGACATTATTAGATATATATTTCATAATATTTAATATCTTTTTCATAATTTTTTTCAAATTATATTTGTAAAACTTAACTACAAAAATTCAGAAATAAACGCCAAAAGATGTATACATTTTATTTCTGTGCGTAAATTATACACTCCTATCTGATCCAATCGAATTTAGAAATAAAGTATAAAGTATTAAATGTTTAATTGTTAAATGTTGAAATTAAACAATCGAAATTACAATTTGTAAACCGATTGAAAGAAGTCTTACTATATAATTCATTTTTCGACAGAATCGATATAATTAATATCATATTATTTTATAACACCTACTAAATACCGTTCATTAAATAAAAATGTGTTTACAGTAAAACTAAATCTATCAAGTAACAGATACTTTGGCAAATTTAATACAATAGAACAGATGTGGCAAAACTTAGTGGTTACGAGGCTAAAAAACTTTTTCGGTAAAGTCTCACTCCTGTCTTGAATAGCAACAAAAATATGAGTAGGAGGTATAAATGATTGATTTTGAGTATCCACGTGGCTCCTCTAGGCTCAAAAGAAAAAAATCAAACCATAGGTTTGTCTCTCCACTCACCCGCCTACCATGTTAATATTATCCTAATATATTTGGTCTAATATAATTGTTCAATTAGTCCAACCTAATTGATCAATTAGTCTAATCTAATTGATCAATTAGTTTAATCTAATTGACATGCGTGTGCGCGTTGGACTATTATCGTCTCGATGCGTATAAGGATGATGTGCGGGCAAACGTGTTGATAATACGCGTAGTATGCGCTCCAACGAGTCGGGTGATCATAAGAATAACATATGCCTAAGTGTAATCTAATATTCTATTATCATTAATTTATCACTTATACCAGCAATGGTAACCATACACATCACTTTTGCGTATAAAAAGATTTACACGTCTCCCCCGTCCGTTATCGTATGACAATATACGGTAAATATTATTTCGAAAACATCAAGAATAAAATGCAATTTTATGGTCGTGTTAACCAAGTTTGACAAACCATGTCAATGTTGAACTATCAGCTAAAACGTATAGAGTTCTTATTGTTTAGTATATTTCTTAGGTATGAATATTATATTAACATTTTAAGACTAAATTTATTAAAAATAATATTTTATTATTTATTTATATACAATTACGAGTTTATTGGAAATAATTGAACAAGAAATAAAGGTTTTGTACAATATATTATTAGCGTATGGTACTTAAGCAAGCTCATTAAAGATTGTTAAATACATCAATTAGACTTAAAGTATTCTTACCCATACATTCCTTGAATACTAATTAAAATGGAAGAAAAATTTGAATATGATATTCATTATGAAATATCATTAACATTTTAATTTTATATATTAACATGCGTTAATAAATTGTCATGATCATGGTTGGTTAAATCAATTATAATATTAGGTAATAAAAATTAATATCATTTATCATAATACTTATTATATTAGAAATGATATTAAAATGTATAAAACTATACATTTTTACAATTTAAAACATTAATTTTTGGGTTGTATATAATGTGTAGAACGTACTGGCATTCGTGTTTTCCATAATGAATGCAGCAAAAATCGCAAGAGATAATATTCTAACACATTTAATTGTCAACATATTTATCGTCTTTTCGTTATACCTTAACTGACGAGTTTTAACAATTTAAAACCATAGACAGATACACATTTTAGTATACTATACAAATATCGAGCAAAGGTGTTCTTGAATAAACAACTAGCATATTCCACATTAGTATTTACTTTAATAAAAAGATAACATTGTATAATCGGCAAAAACAAATGAATTTTATTTAAAAAAAAAAAAAGGAAACAACAATCAGTGATGAGTGTACGAGATCAGTACCACATCTAGTGATTCAATAAGGTATCGACATAGTGAAGGTACCTTCATAGTGACATGAGTTGTCACTATTGTTATAAATGATTTTTTTTATATGCTGTTTGAGTACAACAATTATTCAAAATTATCTTTTTTTTGGAAAAATTAATGTTAATGTTTGTCCTATGACCGTAGATAAATTTGTTATAACTTATCTGAAAAAAAGAATCCAATGCCAAACCTTTTAGGAGTTCTCAACTTAGACATTTATCATCAGAATACAACTCAAACTACAAAAATCTTCCTTCTGCCGTAAACTCCATTTCTTATAAAGAGTCCAAAGATCAAAATCAAAATCACTTGTATCAAAAGTATACAACCGTACTTGAATAATATAAATTAATCAGTCAATTGGACAAAAAATCAACTAATAGTTATGCTTCTACTGAATCTCCATCTAATGATTCTTCACTTTATGCTGTTGAAAATTAGGGTGGTCATGGAAATGACTTTCCTATTATTCAAATACCGAAAACAACGTGTAAGAAACAACAATTGACGAAATATTTAGGAGCCTTTCCTGAAATCGAAAGAATATTGAATAGTCCATTAACACGTTTAACATTGAATAATTTATTAATAAACGGTAAATTCGACAACTCCGGTACATATTGATCAAAGTAAAATCTTCTTCAAAATACGTGCTCATTTGATTCTGTAGCGTTAATCATAGTAATGACGTATAATAATAGCGTAAAATAAAAAGAATTTATTGATGCGAGTTATAATAATTTTTTGAAATTTTGTAAAGAGTTAACTCATCATAGAACATCAAAAAACCTATATTAATCGATTGGTTTAATAAAGGAATTTTTCCAAAAGATATAAGTATAACCAATATGAAACTAATAAATTACGAATGTAACAACAAGTTTCTTTCATGATAAAAATAACTTTTAAGATTTAAATACCAAATAAATCATTTACAAATTTGCACATTTACAAGTGCCCATCGTAGAGTAATATAGAGCGGTGGCATTACAGTAGAATATTGCTTAATGTTTGTCCAATATTTTACTTATATGGTTTGTCTAATGTAACATTTTTTACAATTTTCACATTGAATTTGGTAAATTCTTGATTTCTCTGTTAGTTTTATTTTGCCTTTGGTATTACCTAATAGACTTATTAAAGTTTTATTTCTTGATAACACTATATCAGTATCATATTTTTTTTTAAATTTTCGAGATTGTGGCAAATGAGAAGACTTGTTCAGGAGAAGCACTAAATACTAATAAAGTAAGACCTATGATAAGTGCAGTCTAAACAGGGTGGAATACCTTTATTAACATTGTAATATGATGCCCATTATACACCATATTTGTTGTTTGACGACTTGCAAACCAGACGGTTTTTACGTTCTTCTTAATTATTATATCTTCATATTCTAATAAATTTTTAAAATTCATAAAAAAAATGTATATAAACATTCATTTTTACTTTATATATATATATATATATATATATATATATATATATATATATATATATATATATATAACTTTCCTTGCTAGTGAATAATGAAAATAATAATACGTTCAAGAAATAGTAATAGAAATCTTACATAAGTAAAATGTCCATATAATATATTCAATATTAAGTAATAAACTAAAACAATAATAAATCATAATAATCATAATTTAATAATAAATTTTATTCATTTATAAATTATGCACTTTTACAAGCAAACGATATTACGATAGTATCAAAATACAAAATGATCAATTATTATAATACATAATTATTTCTAATTGAATGTAACTTATAATTAACCAAAATAATAAAATAAATACCATTTATAAATATAATAGTAATCCAACAAATATATGTTATATTTCGTTACTGTATCTCTATTGAATTATTAACATATTATTTAAACTCTACAATGTTAAATTAAGGTCAATTTCTTCATCTTCTGAATCTAAAAAAGTAACAATATTATATTCTATTAATCAATTTTCAATTCATTATGCAGATTGAAAATTTCAGTACATCAGTGCAGTGAATCAATTGTAAACGGTTAAACGAGACTTCATTAAAATTCACCTTCAGCGATTATTAATTAGGTATCTACGAACGATATCAAACGTACCTATATCAATAATTTCATGCTGAGCTACTGTAGACGTTGGTAATATTGGCATCGTATCATCATTAATATATGTATGAGGCAAAACATTTAAATCTAATAAATTTGAATCGCCTAAAAAATAAAAACAATATCGTTATAATTTTAGTGTCATCTAGATAAGAATAGAGATCAAGAGAGTTGTATATGGATGTAGAGCAAACATAATGTTGTATAACTGTATAATAGTTAATGTTTGATAGAAATGTGTAAAAATTTTCTATATGAATTGAATATATCATAATAATAATAATAATAATAATAATAATAATAATAATAATAATAATAATAATAATAATAATAATAATAATAATAATAATAATAACAATAATAATAATGATAATTGTATATTTCTATGAAATAATAACTTTTATATACAACAATCGCTGTTGTATGTTAATTACTGAATATTTCAATTAAATAAGATGGTCGTAGTGAATTTTAATTATACTACACAAAATATGTTACAACACGACCACCGTTAGATCTACCATGGTAGATTATAATCAGTGCTTGGAAAGTTTCTTTTAAAAAGGAATTAGTTCATGTTCACGCAGTGGTGTAATAATTAGGGGGGAGAGGAAGTATTAAAAACGAATTCGCCCAGAAGTATTCAGTATTTGGAAAAAATTGAATGTAAAGAAAATATGATATCGGTACAAAATATCATTTAATATACTATATTTGTAATATATTTTCAAGTTCGTGAAAATTACATTTATGTCCTATGCGTCCATGTAGTAAGTCTTTATGATAAGTGTTTGTAACCTGTAGTATTTTATACGTTTGTCGTTTGATATTTGTATAGCGCATTATTATGGTTTTTGTTTGTTATTTATTTTATTATAAATTATCGTAATAGGCGCGCGGTGTGACGAGGTGATTATCAAATGAGTAAAATATTATACAACATTTAAATCTACTCTATGCGATTTATCTGCGGGCGAACGTGATTTTATTTCACTGCTAAGTGCAAATATTTGCTCAAAACTAAACGACATGATGCTCTGATTTAAATTATTGATTGCAAATTAATATAAACCGCCTTCGACCGCAATCGATACCACTTATTATATTCAATTTTAGATAAACGTTTTTTAATTACCTAGGTATGCAATTTTTAAAATATTTATTTTAGTCAGTCATTAGTTTTATTATCATATATAAGTTTAAAAATAGTTTTTGGATAATAACCCCTCCGCTCGTGAAAATTTTTCTTACTACGCCACCGCGTTGACGTTGCTTTTGCTAAAAAAAAACTAGTTCATTTCCTCGTTCCTATTCAAAAATCCAAAAACGTAACATTTTTCATTCCTCAAAAAATTTAGAATTTTTAAAAATATACAGGAATAAAATAAAGCAAGAGAAATCAAATATAATTTTGAGTACCAACACACCTTACTCTGTGTCATTACTTTGATTTTTTTTTAATTCTGATTATGTAAGTATCTAATTATAATTCACGTCAACAATATAATATTTTTCTATAAATAATAATGATAATTCACGTAAAAACAAAGTGAAATTTGTTCCATATGAAGTACGGGCTATTTAATTAAATGGAATTTACAATCGTTTAATTTAATAACTTTTAAGATAGATACCATTGAGGATTTTATTTTTCTTCAAAAAATAGTTCAGATACCGACTTCAATAAATTTTACATATCAAAAAACTTATTCACTAAATTTTAAAACCTCTTTAAATCATATTTAAGAAAAAAGCAACGAGAAAAACGTACATGTTCCTCCTTAAAAAAAAAACGAAATTTCAATATGTTCCTTCACACAAAAAGGAACTTCGTTCCCGATATGTTCCTGAAAATTTAATGAAATCAAAAGAAAGTGTTTTTTTTTTAACGTCTTTCTTCCAAGCACTGATTATTTATTAACTATAGTTATAAACGTACCTTGATCAATATTTTTCCTTAGTTTTGATGTAGATCCTTTCATTAAATACTTTTTACCTACGTAATATTTACAAAAATCAGCTGGTCCAGGTAAAGCCGAATCATCTAATAATAATAATAATAATATTAACATCGTTACAATTTTATAGAGTCAATAACATATAAATGGATGCTAAGTGTCTTAAAAAGAATAAGATTTGAACATTTCAAAAAATTAATTTTATATTATATGAATGGATAGTAAAAATTTCATTATTATTTATTAAAATATATTTTAATACAATACAACGGTTAAAACGAAGTTTAATATTGTATTGATTATTACGCTATAAAAACCACATTTTCATGAAACTATATTTATCCCCTTGAACGATACGTACTGATGTGTGGAACAACTTCATTTCTTATGTACACAAAATAATGTGCATCAAAAGCTGAACAAAATAAGAAACATATTTTTGTTACACTAATTATGTTATCGGGGTGAATAACGTTTAACACTTTTACTAGTAATAAATAACTGTATAAATAAATCCACATAGGGCATTTATATTTTTTTCCAAACAGCTTCCACGTATATCAACACCTTTTGAATTTTAAATTTGTTTTTTTTTTTTTTTGAGTTTTAGAGGAAATTGCGAAAATCCTAAATAACTATTAAGACGGTTTCTAATCGGATATTACAGATTATTTATCACTTATTATGTTGCTGATACAATAAATACCTAAATTACCATATGTTGTGTTTGTAAAAACAATGACAGAATATCCCTTTTCCAACCCACTTAATTATTACATGCATTTTTAACCGTATTTTATAAAATCCAAATATATATTTAAAATGTTTTAATCCTTATAAAATTTATTGTATAGATATATAAAATTAATTATATATATAAGTTTTATGAAAGATGAATATCCAACGTCATCACATTCAAAACAAGAATATTATAATTTTTCAAAATAAATTTATCTTACAATTCCGATTTCCCGATAGTCTCAATTTACCTAGAAAAAGAAATAATGAAAATATAAAATATTTCAATGTATGTACATAACATATCATATATATATGTAGGCTATACATAAGTATTAATTTCATTAAAATTTTTTATATAATTTTGTTCCTTATAACAAAAACAAATAATGTGTAGCAAATTTATGTTCGAAAATTGGTCAATGAAGATAAAAGTATGTTAATGTTAAAGATTTCACGGTTAATTTAAAACATATTTACGTTGATGAATGCATTAAAAAAATACCGACCCTCCGGTGTTGTGAATGTCGCTTAAATAAATACTTAGATATAGATTTTAGAGTTTTGTTACTATAAATTTGGAAACGATGATAAGTCATTGCAATAAATAAAACGATTCTAAGAGGATACTTTTCCTAAGTTTTGTATACATTAAATAGTACCTACTACAGACATATTTTGTGATTTACTTGTGAGGGAACAATTAATCTACATTTGAACGAAGTATTTAGTTGTTTTGTATTGTACTGCACGCGAGTAAATTGATATATTCTGTCATTACTTATTATAATTTCTTTTTGTATGGATTTCATATAACAATGTTATAATTAAAATATAAAACATGTTAAATGCGTTTGATAATTTATTCACAGATAATTTAATTATAACTAACCATTAGATTATTACAGTATTAATAATAATTTAATTCACAATCACAAGACAAACATAATTTTTTTTTTTTAATGATAATAAGAACATTTTAAAACATAATAAGTATAAAAAATTCGCTCTCAAATAGTCATAAATTAATAATACATTTACGTTTACATATTTAAAAATATAGGTACTTATGATTATATAAAATTGTATTTAATCTTTAATTGTTAATAACCTGATATATTATTATTAATATTAAAACTAATTAAATAGTAGTCTGAAAAATTTGAAGGGATGGCATTTATTTTCAATTTTAGCGTGTAACTACCACAAGCATTTTGAATAAATTTTCTTGTATAAAATGATCGCTACAAATTTTATTCTTGTCTGAATATAACTTTTACGACTAACAGCTTTCACCCATTTCTGATTTCTTCTTTGATTAAGAGAGAACCTAAAAAAAAAACAAAAAATTGAGATAAATTATAATATAAAAACTATATATATATATATAATTTTTTTTTTTTTTTTTGACAATCATAATTATATGCAATCATAAAGAAAACAACAGAATACGGTCGTATGAACATATTTTAATAATATAATGGATACTTACGGAAAAATTGTATATTTAGACCATTAGATTATGTTCTATTTGTGTGCAAAAATATACGCTACAAGAGCAAATCATGACAAATATCACTTAGAACTTAAAAAATTCTAATAAAACACAAGGCGATTGAAATCGTAATAAACAAAATCACATATTTAAATCTGTGTCTCATATTCGGTAATATCTTATCACTGGGATTGATAACATTTGTAACCATTAACGGACCTGCACATGGTGGCCAAACATCCTACTTGTGTATATGTAGAATATACGGAATCGACTATCTAATTTATATATATATATGGTTAAAACTTCTTAAAATTAATAATTTAAGTATTAAAGATCATTAATTAGCGAATTAAATTTAAATGTAATTTAATATGGTAAATTAAAAGAAATAAGTACACACTTAAATTTCTATATCCATGATCAAGAACTGTTATTTGTGAGACCATATCTAAAAAAAAACAATATTAAACATCCATTTTTACAATAGTATAAATAGTAATAAAAAAAACTTTTATATATGTCATGTAAAATGATTAACTAATTATTATATCGTTTTAATAAAACTTTACAATAATTACTATACAGTCTTACTCACAATTATAACTTGATTGCTTCACTAAAGCTATTTTTATTATATATTAATAAAACTATTATATTAAAACTTTTAACAATTTATTAAAAACAAATAATAATAATTTTGGTATGTACGTAAAAGGGCATTTAATATAAATAATATTTTATATATATATTAGAAAATTTTTTTATATGTAGAAATGCAAATCAAGAAAATTTAAAGCCGTGGTGGATAGTGTTTTTATATTCACGATTGTAAATTATTATTATTATTATTTTATTGTCAAAATGCTTTTATATAATATTATTACGCAACAGCATATTATTTCTTAAGCATTTTAAAAACAAATACATTAATTGTTAAACTTACTTAAACAAATATATTCATCATTCATGGCAGGAAATCTTACAACTAAATCTATGATACATAATAATATTATTAAAATTTTCATAAAAAAAACTATATTTATATATTAACATATATTGTGTATCAACAAGTTTTAATTTTTTCCCCCATAAACAATGCAAAAGACAGAGGTAATATAATTTTTAATATTTTATCAACCATTAATGATGGTCATATATTTTATATTCTACCTATTTGTTTGATCTCTAATATTAAATGTAATATTTAAAAAGCATCGGCATTTAAAAAAAAACCTTAATATATTTCCTACGTGATTAAAAATTTTAAATCTCAACGGTTTCTAATTAAATACAATCTGGTATAAATCATATAAAAATATTACTTGATGTAAATATGTTTTCTAGGCAACGTGTAAAATGTTGTAAATCAATTTAACACTATTTCTATGAGATATACGTAAGAATTTTTAACCAATATTTCAAAATTTGTAACTCACCCTAGGAACACTTGGAACATACGAGTAATTTCTAATTGATTTTTCCGCTAGTTTTGCATACTCATTAATTCGTGTGTAAATATAGTTGGTTTAAAATAATCAAATAATTTTATTATTATCTACATATATATATATATATATATATATATATATATATATATATATATATATATATTAATGAATGTCTGTTTGTATGTCCGAATGTGTTCCTAAACTGTTGATCGGATTGTAATGTAACGTTGGTGAGTTGTTGTGCATATCCTCGCGAATGTTTTTGTAATATAAAATTTGAAATATGACTATCAAGGATGGTAGTTAATACGGGAAATTTTGGAATTCTAGGCCTCAAACAGTTACTATGGTAATCATTTAAATTGTTTAAAAATAAAGAAATTAAATATTATATATTATTATATTATTATTTTTAATTTATTAATAAAAAAAATGTTAAGAATTTTTTTGATTGTGATTTGTGACGAGAACCACAATTTGATGTCGACGAATTCCATTTCTTCAAACGAATCTTTTCAAATTAGTTGCAGATCAACGTATAGCGTATGACGGAATTTGTACAAGTGGTAGGTTGTTTTTTCTTGATGCGTTTGGAGCAAATAGCAATACTTTCCTCAATTCATTTATTTTAACAACCTTTCAATCACGAAATAATATTGCACTAATATGAGTAGCTTAGCGTACTCATATTAACAAGCAAAAATAACGATATAAACGTGATCAATTTCTACATACAAGGTGCAATACCTTGTGAATCTACAACGTATAAGACAATTTTGATGAATCAAAATGAAATGATCAATTACCCAATTGAATTCCTGAATTCGCTTAATTTGCCAGGGACATTTTGATATTGAAAACTGGAATGTCTATCATTCTTCTTCGAAATATCGATCCACCACAACTTTGCAACGGAACAAGACTTACAATGGAAAATATGACGAACAATGTCATCGAGGTAACAATCTTAAAAGATTGAAGATGTACTGTTGCCCACAAATTCCAATAATTTCCACAGATCTACCTTTCGACTATAAACGCACGCGATTTACGTTTAAAATGATCATTAAAAAACTCAAGAACAATTGTTACAAGTCTGTAGACTAAATTTGGAAAATTCGTGTTTGTCGCATTTATAACTCTATGAGATACGCTCACGCGTCGGCAAACTTTCAAATTTATTCGTCTACGAACCAAAAATCAGAGAAAAAAACAAAAAAATTTATTGTATCTTAAAGCCCTTTAAAAATATAATAAAGAAAATAAAAGCAAATAGTTAAATTATCTGAATGTTTTTGATATCAATAAATGAAAAAAAAAATGAATTTAAATGTTATTTAATATTGTAATGAATTCATTTGATATTTAATTTTTGTTGGAAGCAAAGTAATACAATTTTAACTGTTCACAGGTAATTCAGCTAGTTATTTATAAATTTAAGTATTTCAATTTTTTATAATGAAGATATATAATTAAGTTTAAAACTAAAATGTATACAAGCACACTTTTAGATATCTTATTCTGGTAACATTTAATTGAATAATATATGTACATTATGTTATACATTATGCTTTCAATTTTAATGCATACTTTTATATATTGTGTATAATTTTAATATATAATGTATAGGTGTTGGGCCAAGTAAATTAATTATTTTATTAATAGTAATTTATTTAAAATTGGTAAATTATTTAATTGTTAAAAAAATTGTTTAAAATGTTCAAAACCAGTTAAAAATTTTGAAATGATGGTTGTGAATTATTACGAATAACTCACAAAAAGTAGTTCTGAATTAGTTTTCAAAATTTGAAATGGAAGTGCCTGGAAGACGAACCTTGGAAATATTAAGGTGTTCCTTTAAACTATTGAGAAATCATATTTATAATAGGTTTGTTTAATTAGGTTTCCTAACTAAACAAATTTCCTTTTGTAGCTATTCAATTATTCGATAAGAATATCTATACATTTCTAAATGTGAATTTTACTTATGTTTTGACATTTGAATTTGCGAAATTTTAAACAATGATAGTTAAGTAAAAAATATCGATACATAATATATATATGTATTAAAAATAAATACGAACCATCTATGTTTTTCATACACCATTCCTTCGGTTCATAAACAGTTTGTTTTACAAAAGCTAAACATTTGGTAATTTATTTAAAGTTACTTTTTTTAATATATAAGTTACGCATTAAATGACAACAAACTATAGAGTTACATACATTGCATTGCCAATTCAAGAAGAAAGAGGAAGTATGATTTCAAAGAACCTGAAAATGTATTTATATTTTATTATTAGACTGATTATTAATGTACTTATTAGTTATCACATTGAAAAATCATAAACTATTATTTCCTTATATTAACGTAAAATATTAAATTTCAATTAACATAACAAATGGTATAAAATCGATAATATTGTGATGGAAAAAATAGCTTTACCATTGCTGATTAAATAATCAATGGTAACTAAAAAAAAAAAAAGTTATATAAAGAAATGTTATTATTAAATTCTTAGTGAAACAATAATTGTAGTGTATTTTTGATATGTTTTATTATATGTGTATACATAATTTAAATATTTAGTGATTAAATAACTAATGACATTTTATATTAAAATACCCATTGTTTTGTAGTAACAATTAAAGATAGTTTTATCGTATGTTATTTTTTACGTATTAAACGAACTTCAGAAATCTTTTATCATATAATTTTAAAAAGTTTCTTTTAAATATATTATTTTTATATTTTGAGAGGAATCAGCGATTTTTTCTTTAAAATTCATAAAACTTTAATAGATAGTTTGATACTTAAAACTTTTAAGTTTAAAACCACGAAATTTTTGGATGCAGTATTATTTTAAAAAATATTTCATTCCAAAGTATATTCGAAATTCATTAAAAAGAATTCAAACAAAAATTTTTTCTAAACGTTTAAAAATGTATACTAATTTATAGCGTGATTCATAATTTCGTGTAATTTACATCATTTTTCAAATCAAATTAAACTTAAAAATTGTACGTAAGATTTATATTTCCGTTTCACGATGAATTAATAAAAATCTATTATTATTATTATTATTATTATTATTATTATTATTATTATTATTATTATTATTATTATTATTATTATTAGATAACTCACTATCATTATACGCGTGGATAAATGCATCTTTACCGCTTTGGTCCTCTGCGCGTATAAAATATTTCAAAAGTTTAAAATATACAATTAGATTATAGCATTAAATAAACGTGGGAGTTAGTATAATTTTTAAATGTAGAAATGTACGTTTGTAATATAAAATTAATTACAAATTAAAATATAGTTATCAATTAACTGTGTACATGCTATGTTGAAATTAAAATTGATTACGTTCAACATAATATAACAAATATATAAAAATTACGGTACGATAATTCTTACCAGTGAACCCTGCATGAATGAGTTGTGCTAAATGAAGAAATAATATTTGACTAGTACGACATGATAATATGATATTCAGTTTATAACATAAAATGTTCGTTTAACAATTTTTTTCCAAATTATATTTGTAATACATAAATGGATTCAGAATAAATGTTAATAATTAAATGGTTCCTGTGTATAAAAAATTATAAATTTAATTTTAATTGATAATAATTAATTTTATAATTGATAATCAAAATAAAAAGTAAAATATTAAATGCTAAATTGGTGATTGTTGACATGAATCCGTCGAAGTTAAAATCTATTTGACTGGTAAACAATATTGAATAATATTCAATTTTTTTTCGTATATACACGCAATCAATATATTATTATTATTATTATTATTATTATTATTATTATTATTATTATTATTATTATTATTATTATTATTATTATTATTAATACCATCTAAATACTTTATGATGCCTGCTACATTTCATTCAATGAATTTAAGAATATTTAAATTCCCCAAATCCTTATTGCGACAATACCGAATATTAAAAAAAAATATATTTAAATGTTCTCTAAAAATCTAAAAATATAGATGCAAATTAAAACATAATATAATATATGTAGAACATGCGTTAAATATTTTTGAAGGACGGATAACTGAATTTGAATTTATTTGTATTTAATTCGACATATACTTTTATATGTAATAGTGTCTCAAAATCGGTTAATCATACTGCAGTATATACCATACCATTGTTTCCGCGTTGTCTATTGGATTCCAGATGTGACAAAAAAGTAATATGTGTGATTCGCGTATTAAAAAACAATTTCAGTCTCGGGTCAAATAAAATATGTTTAATTTTCGTTAACGCCGCAAAACATTGGCGCCGAAATAAGTTTGTTTAAGAGAGGCAAAGAAAGCTAATGAGTACCTACTCTCTTTAAGATTTAAAATATATCACAGAGAAATTTTCGCTCTCTCTCTCTCTCTCTCTTGCCACGTAAGACATTGATATTTGACACATTTTTGTAGAATAAAATAGAATAAAAAGGTAATGAAAATTGGATTGTCATACACAATATTAACACGTTAAACGCCGACGTCGATCGACATGCAGGTGCCTATAGACGCACGCATAATTGATATAATTGGCGATTGTCAACTACGCGTTGACACCGGCCATGGGCGCCCGTTTTCAGTAATTTATAAAAGAACAATTTCTAATTTAATATTTTATTCTCAAATTACTAATAATACATAATATATAATCATAAATTATAATGGTACTTTCAAAATATTTACAAAAAAAAAAAAAATCAAAACGTTTTTACATTGAAATTATACAATCTATATTAACATTGTATATATATAAAATAAGAACAACGCTTTAAAAATAAAACAAAACATATCTTTTACTTTGTATAATAATAAAACTTAATACGTAAAATAATAATGAAAAAAACAAAAGGTTTTAAAAAATTAACTTTACAACGATATATTCTGTATGAGTAAAGTAATTTGACGTGCCATGCCCTTGCCCAGAGTATATCATAATTCTGTGGACCAACCCACCAGATTCTGTGATCACATAAAGTTTGATACCATACTTATGGCGTTAATATATTTAATATATTGCCGGAAAACTAATCTACCCCGATATAAAACCATTGATTCGTCGAGTGCTACATTTTCAGAAGGTTCATAAATATCTGTCATTTTATTATTGAAATATGTTACTATTGGTTCAATTTTATGTAGGCGATTATTGTCATGATGTTCATTATTGGTAAAATGTAAATTTCTTAAAAGTCACATAAAACGATTTCTGCTCATATATTGTCGAAAAAAATTCAAGTTGAATAACTCACTTGTCTTCCAATAATCTTCCAAACGATTGACTCGTATAGATCCAGTATGAAATAGCGAACCAATGAAAAATTTCAGTTCTTGTATATTTGTGTCTTTCCACCTAGTAATTCGAGATAATATACCCCCAGATCCTGATAAAAAAACTTGGACTGCATATTTATTGGTTTCATTAACTGTCAACTCAAAAAGTCTGTCATCGAATAATAGATTAAAATAATCAATAGGGCCATTCCCTTGCGGAAAAACCTTCAATTCTTTGGATTTTGAAAGAGGGATATGTGTCACAATCGATGGTCTATTACTCCATGTATGACCTGATGTAGAAATAATAGGTATATATGATATATTATCTTCTTCTTGTTGTACAGTATTATTGGTTTGTACTATCGGAAGTGACCATTCTGGATCAACATCATCGTTACCAGAATCCTCTTCCCCTAAATCAGTACTAGAACTCAAGCCGAAATCATCATCTGAATTTTCTAACATACGCAATAATTCTTCGTCAGCGATTGGGTTGGCCATTTTTCTTAAAAAAAATATTTGTTATATATCAGGTATACATTTTACGAAATTTTACGACTATAGAAGATAATATATATATTTTTCGATTATTTATAATTATAATTTATTTTAAAAACATTGTAAATAAATTCCAAAAATCAATTTTTTCTCAAAAAAATAAAAAATATATATATATATAAATTTGTATCATATTATAATATAATTATCCAAATGAGAAAACAATGTACGAATTTTTGTAAAATAAAAATATAACTTACCTTTTATTTCTTTTTATTTCAAAAAAAAAAAAAAACAATAAAAATTGAAAATAAAATATAAAAATCACAAAAAATTAAAACCAACTATGCCACGTAATAAACAATGCGTTAATGACTGGCCGACAAAAATGTCAAATGTGTACGACTGACTATAGACGCCATCATAAATTAGCAATAAGAGACAGGTCACGGCATGTCAACCACAAGTAGACACCGGCCATGAGCGCTCGCTTACTCGTGTCAACGACGTGTTGTCATCGGCCACGGGTGCCTGTTTATTCGTGTCAACCACGGGTTGACACCGACGTTTAACGTGTTAAAAATTATCTCTCGTTTCCTTGAGCACAATCCTCCAAAGATATAACGCTGGTAGTCTTCACTTTCAGACATTCATATTTTTTGTAAATAAATAATAACAGTCAATTTTCAAATTAAATAAAACAATGTTGTATTAAACAATTGATGCCGAAAATATAATAATTAAAACTTAATGTGTTTATTATCAATTATTTTTAACTATATATATATATATATCTAAAAACTAATAAAAATAAAAAATATTTATATATATATATTTATTATATAAATATAATTATTGTTCAAAGTTAAAATACATTAGTGAAATTGAAATTTCAAGTTGTAATCAATAAAATAATGGTAATACTATTATATAAAATCAATTTTTTAAGCATTGTACTAAGTAATATAAAACTATTAATCACAGCATCATCATCAATAGAGATATATCATTTTCGAATTACATCAACGTTCATAAATCTAATAATTCTTCATACTGTAGCACTTCAAGGCCGAGATTTTATTAACGTTGTTATGAAAATGCTCTTTCGGGAGAAGCGTTGAATACTGGTAAAGTGAGACCAACGATAAATGCAGTGTAAATAGGATAGAATATATTTGTTAACACAGCGTTACAATACGCGTTGAATACCATATTTATTGCTTTTACGTTCTTTTATTTTTTTTAATTATCTTCATTTTCATATATTTCTGATTAATTTTCTAATTTACCAAATTCATATAAAGTTTTATCATAAACTACGTCTGGTATTATTACGAAGTTCTCAAAATTAAAAGATGAATGCGCAAATTGACTGTATTGGCGTCTCAAAGGAACAGTCTTTACAAAATTTTGCATACCTATACACTGACATTTCCAAATCTTTCTTTAATCTCATTTCATGGAAATATGACTAAAATATACATTTTTAGCTATCGAGCGAAACGAAATTTATTTATTTTTTATTTATAAACACTTTATTGTGTTAGTAAGCACCAAATAAATAATAAAAATAAAATAAAAGTATACGAACAAATTCGATACATTTTGTGCTGGATATATCGTTTTAAAACAGTTTACGATTTCCGTACTTACAAAATAAAAAAAAAATATAAATTTAAAATTAAGAATTAAACATTTTAACAATAAAATATAAATTCCATATAAATCTATTAATATTATTCCAAACAAATACTTGTTATAGGTATTTAAATAATGTTCATGAGGTTAATTTCAAAAAATTTTATGAAATACCATTTTTAAACTATAGTTTTATGATAGTAATGACCAAGTTTCATTTCCATGTCAATGCTTAACTACATAAGCACAACAATTTAAATATTTTTTTACTTCTTATGTTTTTCAAGTTTGTGAGTACACAAACATGCTAAGACATTTGTTAAAAAAATAATTTATTATTTGTATATTATATACGAACATGAGTATATTAAAAGAATTTAACCAGAAAATAAATGTAACGTGTATTACAATATAATAAAAAACCATTCTTACCTATACATGTTTCATATTCTAAATGACATGAGGGTAAAAACAATAAATAATTAGATATTTTTGTTAATATTCTAATTTTATCTATTAGCATGTTTGTAAATTGTTATATACATATGTTGTTAATGAAAATATTAGGTAATTAAAACAATTATACCATAGTTTTTTTTTATATACCGTAATGATATATTATTTATAATATATTTTAGAAATGTTATTAAAATATACTTACTAGCGTTTGTGTTTTTTACAATAAATGCAGCAAAAATTGCGAGAAACAAAATTGTAATAGTTTTAGTTGAATACATGTTTACTGTCTTTTTGTTACACCTTAACTGATGCCTTTTAGAAATTTTACCATTGTTCGAGAAACTTTTTAATATATATATATATACATGAATTATTATACTATACGAATTTCGAGAGAATATGGTCTTAAATAAACAACAGACAAAATGCATATTAATATTTACTTTGATAAAGTTAAAAGAACTAGTTTTAATCGACAAAAGCAAACAAAATTGTGTAATTTCGGTAATACTACATAATAAAGATTATTGTTCGTATATGTATATCGAAAATTATTCGATACGGTGTTAACTTTCACAGTGATTTTGGGGACCACTTGTTGTTAGGTTCAACCACAAGAACAATTTTACAACAACTTTACGTTAACATCTATTGAATCTTATAAAAAATCAAATTATAATATAAATAACAATGCGTAACGCGTAGGTAATATATAGGTAATTGCATACATTTTTTGGATATTATTGATTCTAATAATAATAATAACTGTTTTTTTTTTATATTCATTGTATTATAATTTTGTATCTTGAATATTCGTAATAATATTTATAATTCTGTGCATGTGTGTTCACACAAACTGTTTTAGTTTTTGCGAGGTTTTATAATACTACGACTCGAATAGTCAGTTATTTTACATTTTTTCCGCGTGTTTACGTAATATTTCATTTTTTAGGTAATAACGATCAATTTGCGAATCTACGAATTATGAGTGATTAGGTTACATTATAGTGTAAACTGTTATATAGTTATTTATTATCGTGAATTTTGTTGAGCCAGAAGTATATGAAAATGAAGCCATTTTTATATTTGGCTTATTAAGCCAAATTATAAAAATATTATTATTTGGCCAATTTAATAATTGGCTTTATTTTTTCGTCCAACGATTTATATTTATATTTTTTTCTAAACAGTTAGTTGAATTATAATTTTTTGTTTATAAAAATAATTGTGTAAATACACACCGATACTGTGAAAAAGATAACCAAGAAAAATTAAATGTGGGTAAGCTGGTTGTCGTTCGCTCCTAGTCCGTTCACACATTGAGAAGTGGTATTAGTTAAAAACCAATTCAATTCGGTACGGTCAGCAGTCATAGCCAAAAGTTAAAATAAATAAAAAGTATACTTATACTAATGCATTAATGATATGTTAATTTCCTACGGCGTAACACACGACTTTACGATTTGCAATATACAGTTCTGAACACAATACTACTGGCGCACGATCGATGTGTTTCGAGCCACCATAACACCGGGAAACGTTTAATAACTAACGTTTACAAATGTTATCGTTCGGTGTTCTTGTATTATTGATTTTTGACAACACTGGCCGTAGTAAAAATGTATATAAGCATTATTCGATTTTTGTCTTTCTTTTTTTTTGTCTCGTACTCTCGAGTTTCGTTGTTAATGTTCTCGAGTACGGCTCCTGCGTGCATTCCATGTGGTCAATGCCACGTGATCATTGTGCGTATTGAAGCAGTCGTGCTGGTAAATATCGTTCGAGCAATATTTATATTTGCCCATCAATAATTGTTTTTAACCACAGGTGGTCAAATTATATACATATACTGCCAGAGCTGTTGTATTTTGAGTAATACGTGGTATATTCACTGTGTTAGGTACCGTTGCTTTGCAGCAGGAGACTTGTTTTCGTGGATTCATCGTTAGTGATTGTGGCCAATTGGTCTCACGCGCACGGGATTGTCTTATTTATTGTATTAAATTGAATTGTATTTACGTGTCCCGGTTGAGAAGAAATCGTTGGGAAGAAATCCGCGACCTAACGCAATCAGAGTGCGTGAGAGTATGGTCGACCACGTGTAACGGTTTTAGTATGGCCGACGGGCCAATATGTAGTTATAAGTATTGCGTTCCTTTACAAAAAAAATTGTTTTTATTTAATGCCAAACGAGCAATCGTATTTTGTGTTATTAAATACATTTATTTTGTATTATGCAATAAACGGAGACAGATTGAGCGCACGCAAATTGTAATATTTGTTTAAATATTATAATCGCACGTAGACGATAGCAATCAAATTTGATATCCTATCCTCTAATCCGTGAAGTATTCTCTAATAACTTATATTGGAGTTGCGAACGCGACGTGTTCAATAGGCTACACCAGAGATCAGCAACCTTTTTACGAGACAGAAGAGCCAAAAGTTAAAATTTACAAAATTTTTCAGTTTTTATAGAGTCACTAATAATTTTCGTTTCAATATTATAATATTTATTTATATATATATATACATATTATATTTAAAAATCTTCACGTGTTAGTGAAAATACAAAATAATAATATATGTTATAACTAGTAACAAATAGTATATACACCATAAGTAAAATTCTTTATAATATTTACAGTGTTGTGAAATTTGTGTAATAATCTAAAATTATAATACGTCATATAATGGTTATAATTATGTTAATATTAAATAACAAATAATAAAAATAACGCGTAATAAATGATAAGAATTATTTTATTGATTCGTAATTAATGTACATTTAGAAGCAAACGGTATTGTCCACATGGTTCTCAACAAATTATTAATTAGTATAATATTATTTTTAACTAAATGACACTATTTTTAAAAAGAAAAAATTGTTTTCCATTTTCAAATACAATAGTAATATCAAAAATGTACATTTATAAACGATGCATCTCATTGAATTAATTTTCATTTTCATTTTCATTTTTATTTTCATTTTCATCGTTTAGATCAATGTCGATTTCTTCGCGTTCTTCATCTAAAAAGTAAATATATTCAATAGCTAGAAAATAATGACTTTCGTATGAAATAGTAGTTATGTGTGATAAACGTTTAACATTTATGTATTGTATATTTTTTTTGTTACGTGTATTGTGTATATACAATATACAATACATCTGTTAATATTTAACACGCTACGTCGCATATATGCATAGTCAATGCATCTTAATATACCTATGTTAAAATTTTCATCTTGAGGTACTGATCCTGATGCATGTGACATATTGCTACTACCAACAAGAGCATTAGGAACATTTAGTCCTGATAAATTGGCATCATCTTAAAAAAAATTAGAACAAGATCAGTAGCTTTACAATTTTATAATATCACATCTATGCAAATCAAATGAGCTAATATTCGCATTTACAGTAAATATGATATTGTGTACTTAATCTAAACGTTTGTGTATAAAAATTGCTTATTACTATAAAAGGATGTGATTTTGGGTGGGGAGAATGAAATTTTTTGTAGACCCTACCCCCCTTCCATCTAAAAAATAAAATTTTGGCTACATGCTTGCTATGTATAATACATATAGATAATGCCATTTTAGTGATTTTGTATTATCTACGACGTTAAACGTTCTTTGATCACTTTTTTCACCTTGACGTGCAGCAGATTTAGATTTAAATCCAATTTTAGTAGTCATACAATAATATCTTGGTCCCTCTAAATCCAAATTAACTAAAAAAATAAAAATAAAAATAAATCAATAATATCGTAACAAATGTATAGATTCAATTATCTAAGAATTGAGTCTAAATGACTTAAAATGAATAAGGTTTGAAAATTTCAGAGAATTAATGCAATGTTATATGAAAAATTAATAAAAACTCTATTACTTATTATTAAAATACGTTGTAATACGACATGATGCTAGTTATTTATCCGGAATATTATTGTTACTTTCGGTTTAAATATTACGCTTTTAAATACATTTTTATAAATTATCCTTTTCCATAAATTTCGTGATTCTATAACTCTTATCTTATTGAGTGATACTTACATAAATACGGAATAAATGAATCTCTTAAGTATATAAAATAGCCTGTTTCTGCAACTGAACAAAAGAAGGATATATTAATGGTGTATTTATTTTATTCGAACAAATTGTATGAACAATACTTGTTAATTTGGATTATCCCCAAAAATTACTATATATATAATTGCAACATAAATTCGGCAATTTGCGATAAAACGGGGTTTTTTTTTTTGTAAAAATCACTGTTTAAATATTGTAATAGGCACTATAAGAAATCGGAAAGACTTGTAAGGATTGAAAATGGATGTTTATTAAAAATATTTTGATATTACAATTGTGTTGGCATTACGCGGTATAGTATTGTGTATGTGTGAATCGTATTTAAGCGGCCAGCGCTAAAGATATTTTAAGGAAGTGGAGGGAACAAACATAATTAGATGACTGGTGAAAATGCCGACCATGTTTTTAACAAATTAATGTCACAGAGCCTACTCATTTCGAACTTCTGGAGATCAATCTCTAGTAAGGAGTCTGAAATGGATTTGAATTTTTCGTTAACTCTAATTTATTTCGAATAATTCTTTAATTTTAATTTTTTTTTTTTTAAGAATTTCCAAAATTAAGTATTTTGCCCGATAAGATAGAATGTTTACGAATTAAACTGTTCTGTTCGTAATAGTCTGTAATGGATAGCAATGTTCACCAGAGTTTATTCTCCACGAGTGTCCATTTATATTCACTAAACATACTATTGGCCAACACTGCCTAAAAACTTCGAGAACGTTCTGAGGTCAAATGTGCCGTCCATTTGTATACAGTATTAATTCTTGCGGCTGTATTTGGGTTAATGACATTTAAAACTTTTACTAGTGCTGACGAATATCAACAATTTTTGGAATTTTCAATTTTGTATTATTACTTTTGGATGGGTTGGTAGAAAATAAATTTTTTGTCAGTCCTAAGTAACCATTATGATGAATTTCAACCTGTTTACAGATTTTTTTTTTTTGTCGTATATTATCTTATCGATAAAAGAAATATCTAAATTACCATATTTTGTGTTTGTTAAAACAATGACAGAATATCCCGCTTCTAACTAACTTAATTATTACGTAAGGTAATATGAATTTTTAATCGTATTTTAAAAAATCTAAATATAAATAGATTTCTAATTATTTATTACCTATATATTATATACAAAATTTTATTTTATTTAAGGCGGTGATTCGTTCAACGTCATCACATTGAGAGCAAGAATTATAATTTTTCAGAATAAATTTTGAAATAAATTTTTCTTACCATTCATTCTATCTCTTATTATTTTTAAATCTAGAAAAAGAATCGATGAAAACATTAATTATTGCAATGTATGTAAGTGTATTGGATAGTATCACGTATTTGTGTAGGAAATTTATGTTTGAATAATAATAAATAATGAAGATATCAATATGTTAATGTTTGAGATTTCACGGTTAATTTAAAACATATTTACGTTGAAATAAATATGTTTTACTATTATATTGTTACTACTACTACTACTACTACTACTACTACTACTACTACTATTATTACTACTACTATTATTATTATTATTATTACTATTAACGCATTATATTAAAAATTCTTAAAATTAATAATTTGTGTATTAAAAATAATTAACTAACGATTTAAATATAAATGAAATTCATTATGGTAAAATAAAGACATATTAATCACGCACTTAGATTTTTATAACTACGATCTATAGCAGTTCTCAATGAGAGCCCGTCTGTAAAAAAAAAGGAAGGCAATTAGATAATACAATAGAACTATGTAATAAATAATTTTTATATATAGCCATGAAGTAATATTAACTAAAAATAATAATCGTTTCAAAATTTTTTATTGTAATTATTGTAAAGTCATATTCACCGCCATAAATTGTTTCGCTGAGGAGATCTAAATAATTTTTTTATTTATAAAATTATAATATTTATAAAATTTTACGCTTTTACTTTCAAGTACATACAAGTTCGATTTTTCGAACTGTTTTTTAATACAATTAATTATGATAAATTTAAATTACAATACGTATATATTATGTAATATGATAATAATTTTATGATTGAATTATCTTTGTGATAAGTTATAGCTCTAATTTATCGTTAATGAATCTAACTGAAAATTGATCATTTTTAATATGACTAGTAAAAACTTTGGCATCTTGCCTATATAAGGAATTTACAAACTAAAAATACCTATTCCCGAACAGTATTGATTCGAATTTGGTAAAATATGCAAGAATTTAAAATAATTTTTATTAGGATGAAAGTAATGTTTTGATTAAGATATCCCCCTCCCCCCGTGTAAATAACTTCTAGATTCACACCTGAGTAGAGGTTCTGGGCATCTCGGACCTCACCCTTGAATTCGTCACTGATTATTACCAAATCTTTATTATGTAATAGCTATTTAATTATAATATATGTATTATAGAATGTTATTACCCAAAGGTGTATTTTTTATAATAATAAAAATAAATACGTATATTATATTAAATACTTAGACTTACGTTTACAATTATTTGTAGGAACTACGGTGGATTCGAATATGACAAATAATATTATTATTGTTTTTGATTTTCATGACAAAAATCATGTATGTATTAACTTATATTATGTAACATTATGTTTTAAATTTTTCCATAAAAATACAATAGCCAATGAATACAATTCGAGATATCGAAAATATAAAATTTAATTTAAAACTAAAATGTATACAAACATATTCTTAGGATATATTATTCTGGTGACATTCAGTTGAATAATGTATTGCATTATGTTATAATTGCGTTTTCAATTTTAATGCCTATCTTTGAACAATATAGTGTGTATAATTCTGTAATATATGTATAGTACAGGTGTTAGGTCAAGTAAATTTATTATGTTATTAATAGTAAATTATTGTAAATTTTTTCGATATATTAAAATAACAGAAAATAATATAAAAACGTGTGGTAAAACAATGACTACGACTGATACTTCGATAAGCGAACGCCGAGGAGTATTTTATTGATACGTGTATATCACTGATAATAAATAATAGACATAAGGATACTTTTCAACCATTACCAGTTATTTTAAACCGCGGATTATAATACAGGACAGAACATTTATATTGTATCATTAAAATTATTGTGTAAATAATAAATTGTAGATAAATTACTTATGTTCTGACATTTGAATTAGTGTAATTGTATGGTAAGAATTTTACACTTTAATTAATTGATTAATCTAAAATATTCACAGATATATATGTATACGAACTTTTTATAACTCTCAAACACCAATTCCATGGTATATAAATTTGGTACTGAGAAAAATCTAAATATTTGATAATTGTTTTAATATAAATCATAGTGTTTAATTCATCGATTACATGACAACAAACTATGGGTTACATACATTTCGTTGCTTTATTATAAAGACGAAAAAAATATCCTTTCAAAAAACCTAAGAATTAAAAAAATAATATTTTTTATTAGACTGTAATTTATCTAAATGTTTATCAAATTATATTCAAAATATATTATGACCTGCAGTAACTACATTGAAATAAACTCATATAGTACAATTGTTTAATTACTTTAATAGCATTATTAATTATGTTTAATTAAATTTAAAATGATACAAAATCGTTAATGTTGTATCGAGAATAAAAGTACCTTGGCCGTATGTATATCTTTCGATGACTAAAATAGAAAAACTAATTATAATGATGTCTGAACATTTACTATTTAGAATCTTAATAACACAAAATAGTATTTGTTAATCGTTTTTTGTAATATTTGTTTTATGTGTAACGTATAAAAAACAAAACTTGATCTTTATACCACTTACATATTTTAATTTAACCAAGAAATATTCTTATATACATGATCAATCGTTTGATTTTTCGAACAATTATGAAAAACTTCAAAAATATTAATTTTCAAATCAATGTATAAAGGTATTTTATTTAAAATTAATAATATATTATTCTGATCAAGTTTTAATGACATCACTTACGTTCTTCATATGCATGGATGAATGCTTCTAGACCACTTTGGTCTTCTACGCGGAAAAATGAAGTATTACATATACATTTGAAGATTATAATTAGCTTATAATATAAAATATTCGTCTGCGTTAATATATAATTTGTTAATATAAAGATACGTATGTTTTTAATATAAATATAATTATATTTATTTACTAATTCAGTTACAATTATCAATTAATTGTACAAATTAAGTTGAATTTAAAATGTATTACGCTTAATATAAAATCAACAATCACGAATGGTAATGCGATATTACGTACCAATGAATCCTGCACTTAGGAGTTGCGCTAGATGAACATTTGACATTCATTTAATAATTGTTATTCGTATAGAAATAATAATTAAACAACACTACATGAATCAATATAAATATACCCGGGTAATATTTTGCAGTTCAATGTAGGTTTATAATAATCGTGACAGTTTAACAGTATATACACGGTTTATAAACTGTTAATTGAGATCCGTTGTAGTTCGGTTCAAATTTTGACTCAATATTGAAAAAAAATATTTTATAGTTCTAAGTTAGTGCTTCCGACACTGAAACGCGCTGAAAATGTGTGATCGTACCAACCGAAATTAAATGGTCCACACAAAATGTTTGAGTACTATGTTCAGTTCAGAGCAGTGGCGATTAAAAAGTAAATAGGTCATATTGAATAATTGAAACATTATTCAAATACTTTACATTTAAAGTTAAGTTAATAATACTGGGGTATTAATTCTTCTAACTTATTGATATAACACAGCCAGTATAAAGTGTAAACGGAAATTAATCCATAATTACGTAGGTGTGAAGTGAATTTAATATGAGGGATTTTTTTTTTTTTTCATAAATGGAGTTTTGATAAAAGCATCATAATAAAAATGACGATAATAAGCAAATAAATAACCTAAAAAAACGAAAAATATCAAAAAAAATGAAATTTAAAATTACTATCCAAGTTTAAATTATATTATATATTAGATATTCGAAATAAATGCGTAATATATTCCCGCGACTCTTCTTGCTGGCCATATTTTCTACTACAGGCTACTATAAATCCGAGCAATATGATGATAACAACGTAACATATGAAGCCATGAAGGTGATAAGTTAAATTAGAAAAAAAAATTGTTGCTTAAACATCGTGATTTGTTCGATAACTGATCAAATAATACTCGACGGTAAAATAAGAAAATTTTTGTGACAACATATTTTACCACACCTGCGTCGAATTGTTGATTTTTTGTTGCCAGTAAAAAAATGATGGTAAAACATATTTGTATATTGTCTCTTTAAGTCAACTGATAAACCAAAAAATTTGTTTTTATCACTTATCCACGGTACATAATTATACTGTCGAAATATACTGGTTACTACGTTATTCGCCGAGTTCCAGATGAAAGTTGTAACAACAAATCGTGTGTGTGTATGTGTTGCATGTGGGAAAACAATTTCAAATAAATAAAAAATAATCACTTCCAGTTATCGCCATAAAATAATACACTATTTTTTGGCTTCTGAGAGAATTGAAAAACGTACTGGTTTTAAAATGACTTGTTCTTGTTCTTGTTCGTTTATAAACGCATTAAATTTTGTCTTTCGTACAGCTAACATGACATTTTTTTTTCAATTTTTATTATCTAAACCTGTATGTAGAAATATTTGAAGATCAAATTTGTTAACAATAATAAAATTTTATTTGTTTATATACGAACACGAGTATAAACGAAGAAATAAACGTTATTGTATACTAAAATACATAACAATCATTATTTTTCTAATCAATAAATTATTATGAATTAATTATTGAAATTGAAATTCGACTATTTATTATGAACTAAACGAAATATCTTTAAATAATTCAATTTAATTTATTCTGTATAACACACACTTCCCGATTTCGTAATACCTGCACATTTGACATTACTTACAGAACCATATATGTGTGTGTGTCATAGTGTATACATTTGTTATGTCCTAATCCAGTGTTTCTCAAACTGTGGTACGCGTACCCCTTGAGGGTACTCTAAATTTTTTAAGGAGTACGAGTCTGGCTAACAAACCTTTAAATTGAAATAGACGAGAAAACTCTAAAATCCAAGGTAACATTTGCGAATTTCAGTCTTAAAACGATACCGTATCTAACCATTTCATTCGTCAAATAAAATCTTGCGTCGTTACCGTGAACGACACTCGTGTGTGTGCGTTATCGGCTTATCGCGTGCTATGAGAATGATATACCATACAACCAGTATAATATGTGCAAACAGAAACAAGCTCACCCTTCTCACTAATTTCTTTGAAAGTAAGCGCTTTTAGTTTTTAAAATTTTTTGTGCATTAGTTTTTAATAACTTAATCTTAATGAAATAAAAATGTATGTAAGTCTTCAAGTTTTTTTATATATATTTTAATTTAGTAACTAATAAGGGGTACTCAAAAAAATGTATTGGTAAAAAGGGGTACAGTGTTCATAAGAGTTTGAGAATCCCTGCCCTAATCAATAGAATATTTTAAAAATCATCACGTTGCGTTGTAACACGAATGTAAAGTTTTATCTTAATTTTATGTGTAATATTCATTCACACTGTAATACAAGCGTCGCTCAAAAATTGTTTTTCGAATAAAATTATAAATCATCGAGCTGAAGTCCGATGTAATAATATAAATCTAAAACTTTGTCTAATGAACAAAAATAAATAAATAAAACTAGTGGTAACAAATATGCTTACCCATACATAATTCATAAGCTGAATTAAACGGGAATGTTATTATTAATATTTTAATTTCATCTTTTAACGCGTGTTTATAAATTGTCATAAACACGGACGGTTAAATCAACGAAACTTGTTTTGTAATTAAAGTTGATATAATGTACCGTAATAATGTTATTTATTATATTGGGAAATTATATTGTATAAAATACATAATATAAAGTATTCATTTTACAATATTTAAAACGTAATTTGTTTGTGTTATATTATAGCATGCAGAATATACTTACAAGCATTCGTGTTTTCAACAATGAACGCAGCAAAAATCGCAAGTGAAAAAATACTTACAATTTTAGTTGAAAACATGTTTATTGTCTTATTGTTTTACATCTAATGATGAGTTTCAACAATTTAACCATAGCCTGATATTCATTTTATTATGGGAATGTTAAGAAAATGTGGTCTTGAATAAATAACTGACGTATCGTACATTATTATTTGCTTACATCAGTGGTTACCAATTAGTATGAAGACACGGACCCCTACCTATAACTTTATAATATATTGGTTCGGGTGCCCCCGTTTTTGCAAATACTTTTCAATATTGTTTGAACATGACAATGACATATTTTCCCACATCAGTACATATTTTAGACGTATCAGTATAATCCTTCATTGAACGATATCGTTTTACAGGAGGATAGAACTAACCTGGTTGCAGATTCCTCTAACATTCTTTTTGCACAGGACTAAGATTAAGACGTGATAAGTGTTCTCATATATTCTCGAACATGCAAACAAAAATAATCCATTAAAACTAATTGAAGATAAACAATAATATTTGACGCTCTATCGTCTATTATTATTAGTATATTTATCAATTATACAAGTTGCCCCATATCGCGGATTTCCAGGATGCGAGAAGTTTTTATTTTTAAAACGTGTCCCCCTTTTGTTGCCCGTACGTGTCGTCTTATACGAGTGATCAAACCATTACGTTACAGTACTACACAACCGCGGGCTCACTAACATCAAACGCGCGGACCCCTGGGAGGAGAGTCAGCGGACCACCAATTGGGAACCCGCTGAATTACATTATTGCTTAGTAAAAAGTCGATAGGATTAATGTAGTCGACAAAAACCAATGAATTTTGTTAAAAATCACAAAACAAAATCAGTTGTCAGTGTGTTAAACGGAGGGGAAAAAAGTGTTTTGATAGTGCATAATTGTTTCTTTAGTTTTTGTACGTCATACAAAAAGCTGAAGTTGGTCATATGACGTATACCACACGACATAAGCAACACACTATTTTTTGTCATTTAATTCTTTCTATGACGTTTTGACACATACGAGAAAACTAAGTTGTTCGATTACAAAAACACTGAAATTCCTTTTTTTCTCTTTACCATAGGTGTATTAAAAATTGAATTTTAAATTAAATCATAAATAGTATACCAATAAGTTATATAAGTAGACCTATGTATAGCACTGTTTAAAATCGCATTTTAAAACACATTATTATATTTTAATGGCCATAGTTAGTAAATAATTTAGAAAACAGGTTTATCGAAGATTTCCATAGAAATCGGATTGTCAGAATTCATTATTACTAGCGAATATATAAATAATATAACTTATAATTATATGGATTTTAATTATCGAAAAATAAACATCTTTATTATTAAATAAAAACTATTATATTATTTTAATGATACGTATATGTGATATATATATATATATATATATATTATTATTATTATTTCAAACAAAAATATCTGGCACGAACCGTTAATCGTAATCCGAGTTAAAAATGCGTATAAAAAGTTATTAACGCCTCGTAACGTATTACACACGTTTATCGCGTAATACACACGTACTTCTATAAATAATCAAAATAATAATATGTTATTTTGATTTTCAATAATTATAATTTTATTGCTTACGTATTTCAGTCCTACAGGGGACTGTACTTCTGCATGTGAATTCAACAATTAGTAAACTTGAGGTACTACAAAATACAATTATCAATTATTCGAAAGCGTTTATAAATATTATGATTAATTTTTTTTTTTTTTTTTTTTGTACTCAAATACATTTTTGTTATCGAGTATTTTTGTTAATTTTCGAATTTCGAATATTTGCATCTGTGTTTGATTATTAAAAAAAAGTATATTTTACGAGCTAAGTCAGAAACGGTTTACGCATATAAATTGTACATTTGCAATTTAAACGATGTGTGGTGGTCAAAACGGTATTACAATTTGTGGCGAGGGAGGAGAAACTTTCGCAATTACCCCTCGAAATTATTATTATTATTATTGTTCGCCGATTAATTGTATAAAGTTATTGTGTATTACACATCGTATGTGTGTCGTAGCGGTTTCGGTTTTGCGTTCTAACGTCTATACCCAAATCAGTCACAAACGGCTCCCGCAATCGTAATCTACTGCAGTAGAGTAGAAAATATAATAAAACAACGATATACGTTTAAATCCGTTGCAACGGCGTAGTTTCGTAATTTCAAGAGTTCAACAAAATCGTAAACGGGACCGACAACGATTTTCGGATTTTCGCGAAAAGCGCAATCAAGCGCGTCGTGTACTATATTTTATACAGTGTCCGGCACAATGGTACAAAGCACGTCAAAAAAATTAATATGCCCGAGCCTGATACTAAATACGATTTAATCGGTTTTCCAATAGGTTTTTTTTTTTTTTCAAACTCTTTTAGTCGTTTTCAATTGCGTTCAGGGGAAATCATTGGAACGAAATCGAGAAATTTGCGAAATGAAATACCGACTGCGTACAATATAATATGTATTACCGAAACGTAACGCGCGCACGTCAAGAGATCGTCCGGGTAATTATTTACATCCAAAGCGTACACGGAGAGATAAAAGTATAATTGTAATATTATGATAATGACATGGAAAAACGACGGAATGACTTGCGCAATAATTGAAGTGTGGCGATTAATGCAAAAGAATATAATGTTTTTAATAAAGCGTATTTTAAACGTTGTCCCGTTCTGTGTTGCGCGTGCACGGGGAAAACAATCGAACAGTCGAATGTTATTATAATAATGTTACGTCGTTTACTGCACAGTACCTATTTAATATTATGCTTTTCTTTCTGTTTACCGTTGTGGAAATTAGCATTCGTGTAATAATAATTAAAGTATGTCAATAATGCGACTAAGCTGAGATAACAAAAAGAAATTATCGTATTATTTATAAGTCGATAATGCTAATAAACCGAGACAACAAAACAAGTAAATCATACAGTGCGACGTTGACGGTAAAGAAAACGAGAATGCGTCAACAGTCGCGGTTTGCTGACTCTTTTTTTTTTTTTGCAGACTCTTTTGCGTATTGAAATAAAATTAACGATTTACTAGACGATTTGTGATTAATTTTTTTTTTTTTTTTTTGTATCACTTGGATATGTGTCTGTTCTTTTTTTATGTCTAAGGTATAGGACATAATTGACAGCCAACGACTTCGAGAGATTATGCGTCTCGTGCTCCGGCCCGATTATAGGATACCCTGGTTTGTTACTAGACTATAGTTATTAGCTTGTTTTCCTCAGACACTCACACACTTGTAATAAAAGTCATTACGATATGATATAAACTGTTTTGGAAAATTGTTTTTTTTTTTTGTGGGGGAGGGGGAATTGTTTAAAACAAAAATACACGCATATTTAAATTATTATACATATGATTATTGTCTATGTAAATTTTTCGTTTTTTAAAAATCTCAATTTTTTTATAAATTATTCGCGGCGAAACTTAAAAATCATAACGTAGTCGTTAATAAAAACAATTTCAACTGTACTGAAATATTAAATTTTTTTTTTTTTTTTATAACCAATACGCAATAATGGTTTTAGAATGTAATTATAATTTGTATATTTACTGTATAAACAAATAACTCCGTATATTTCCAAACGGATTTTTTTTTTTTTTTAAACAAAGGTTTAGAATTCATTTTTTATGTCGTAGATTGAAAAAAAAAACATCGTGTTCGTTCTTTATAGCATATATTTGATGAGATGGGCATTCGATATTTGGTCTGTGATCTCTTGGAACGACCAAAACGGGGATTTTTTTTATTTCGCTGTTTTTCGTCCGTCTCTCTAACAACACGTAATAATGCGTGTAAATCTAATGTACAGCCCCTTTGAGCGTTTGCGCATTGGCTATGCAGTCTGTGTGCTCGAGAACCAGACGTTTAATACGTAAATACGTGTATCTCGGCATCCTCGGAATCCGTTAAAAACTCTCCGGTTTTTTTCTCTCATAAAAAAACTAGCGTCCCGCCGCCGATATTTCCTGTCAAAAGCAGAAGTTAATTTCAGCGTTCGTCGTCTTTTTCTTACGCGCCGCCGAACGTCGCTGGTCTGTCTCGACCGCCGACATTAGTACCCGATACCGCGTTTTCAACGCAGACAATTTCGACGTTATCGCTTTGCACGGCTTGTCGATAAAGACGAATCCCCGAGTTCGAATAACCGTAGATGGAACACCGATAATAAGAGCATCGGCATAACTTAAGAAAGCGCTTAGCGTGCCCCCCGCCCCATCTCCAGAAAACGTTTCTGGACCTGGTTGAAGTTCATACCGAATACTTTTTAAAAGCACAACAATTTCTCGTCGTATAGCTTGATGCGAATATGCACATAAATTTCAATTATTTTGTTTGTTTTTTTTACACTCATTATAGAAAATTAGCTACGCGGCTAAATGTGTTCTTATTTTTATGTTTAAATAATCCCGAGTCATACGGCCATCCCCCTAAATAATTAATCCAAGTAATCGTCATCACGAATAAGCGCCCAGTGACATATAAATGTATATAATATATACTTGACATACTGTTAATGAGCGCAGCGATCATTTTTTTTTTTTTTATTATTATTATTATTTTAATTTGTTTTGCTCTATCTGCACCGCGGTCAATCTTCACGAATATCTCCGACTCGAAGAAAAAAACAAACATTTTAAAACAATATTCGTATGATAAATATATGGTACCCAATACGATTTTTTGTCTTGCAACGTTGAATCATTTATTACTTTCAGCTTTTGTCGCCCGTAAAGTCGAGAAAATTTTTTCTTATTAAAAAGAAAAAAAGTATTATTTTCACTTACGGTGTGGTTTCATTGATATAAACTTAAATGACATCCTTAACAAATCTGGTATCGTTAGTTTAAATATAAATTTATGTATTTATATAGTTTATATAGATTTATTTATATCCTCGTACCGGTTTCAAAATAATAAATGTGTGAAAGTATACGATAAATCCGTATATAACGTACGATGTAACTAAATTTATGTTATTTCAATGTCAAAATTCAACGGTCTTTTTGAATTTATAAAAGATAAAAAGTATTCTGATGAAAAATGAACCATTATATGCATATTTAACATAAAATAATGTATACATACTATTTAAAAAATTATTATTATATTGTGTCGTAGAATAATAATAAAATAATACCGAGGGTTTTAAAAATATTTCAATGCTTGTTTTAATTTTATATTTTATCATGGAAGTGGAGGGGAAGAGAGAAAGAACGAAGAAAATAATTTATTGTTATTATTATAACGTGTTTTATTCTTTTGTATTTTTTGTGAACATTTTTTCGTGCATAGAAGGAATGTTTCATTGATTTTATTACACGTGTTATTTTTTTTATTAAAAAAAAATTTTATGGTAAATACCTAAATTATTTAACACGTTTTTCCGTTTTCTTATTATTTTTTCTAAACAGTGGCGTACTAACGTAGGTGAGGGGAAAGGGTTGGGGACAAACCTCCCGAAAATTTTTAAGAAGAATTAATTTCTTATGAGATGCATATTTTTAGTCAATAATAACGGAAAACTAAAATATATTGTACATATTCTAATTAATTGTATTGCGTTCAGGTACAGCAAATTGTCCATCATAATAAAATAAACGGCTTACGTTTTAAAATACCTTGGTAATATTGTTTTATGAAAAATCATTTAAAAATGCCTCCTCCTCCCTGAAAAAAAATTCAAATCTTAGTACGCCACTGTTTCTAAAGCTTACGAAAAAATTGCGGTAATTTTTATTTTTTTTTTTATATATATATATAAATTACAAACATCTGATAAAATTATCGACATATCCGTTTTAGACATAATATGCACTGATTTTATATAATGCGTTTAAATAGAGTTTCGATCAGAATAATTTGCCGTTACTATTCTAACAACAATCGATCAAGTGATCTACGCGAACTGATATACACAACATCGACATCTGGCTACATTTTCACTAATAATATAATTATTATATTAATTTATAAAATATAAATAATTTATATTATCGATTTATTTATCATAAATTAATTAATTTTCAAACTTTTTTTGCTATTTTTGTTCCATCTGTACATAGAACACTCATTTAAAAAATAAATCATGCAAATCGATTCCGTAGAATTTCAGACGTACGCGTATTATGTTAATAGAACATGTTTCTCGTTTTTATTAAATAATGTATATAGTTTTTATATTTATTTGTTTATACGTTTACAACAGTGTTTAAATATTTTACTTATAATTATCGAGTAATAAACGATGTTTGACGTTCTAAATAGTGACTATTATATTAATTTTCTTTCGGAACGAAACTTACGTTTGAAACAAGTTTTGTTTTCCATTATAATATACAATTTAATTATATAGAAATGTTCATGTTTTTTCTTTCAGGATGAAATGCACACTGTCGACGCGTCACGTGAAAATCATTTAAACGTCAACATTGTGAAAGAAAGTAAGTAAAATAATAATTGTATTTCAAAAAAATATAAGAACACTATGTGTTTACAAAGTAAATTGTCATAGGTGATTAGGAGTCCGATCGCGATTTGATGTTTCGTTCGAATGTTACTAGGACTGAAAATGCACCGTTTTTTTCCCCCGTTATTATATAACTAAAACAATAATTACGTTTTAGGTTATTTTATTTTTCTTTATGAATCGAGTGAAAACTTGATGACTTTTTACGTGGAATTTTCTAATTCGCCGAAAAGTACAACGATCGCGTTTTAATTTAACACCGACGGTGACAGATTCCACGTCAAAACGTCCGAACAGTCATTTGTCCCCGAGTAGATAAATCGTTTTCCTCCTGAAACTTCTGCGCGCGAATCTCATATTATTATAAACGCACAAGTCCGTCAAAAATGTCGCGCGCAGTTCTCTTTTTTATGAATTCGGTGAATTGCTTTTAGATTTCTATTTTCACACAAAGTATGACATTGTGTCACCGTCTGTGCTCGTCTAAGATGCTCTTCTATTTCTGAAGAAAAAAGAAAGAAAAAAAAAGAAATTTTAAACGTCTGTGTGACGAACATAATGCGTAATAGTATTGTCAATTTTGCAAATATGAATTTACATTATTGAATACTTAAGATACGTTGATTAGGTTTTCTCGTCTCTTATTTATAAACGGTGTACTGCACACGTTCGAATGTCATGTTGTACGTTCTATCTTCAGCGATTCCAAATCTTTTTCTCCTTTCGTACCCCTAAACTCAATATTTTTATAGATTACCGTACTCCTCATCATAACTTTTAAACTTCTTCACATAACTGCTCTTAGGGTATTTGGATAAAATTAACAATAGTATATTATAATGTATATGTTTTTACATTTTGTAATTATAAACACACACACAAAAATGAATTATTTTACTTATTTAATAAATAAAAAATTACCCCCTTTTATTTTCGCGTACTCCAGGTTGGGAATCGCTGTTCTGTTCGCCTCCCACTTCATCCTAGGAACTTTAGACCTCCACAGACATTTTGCAATTAATTTGTTCGGCTACTTTTAGAATATGTATACCCACGGTTTTGCAATGGCCTGCCGATCACAAACCACCTATATCGTTTCAATGTGTTGTCATTAATGGAATAAGGCTTTTCGCATGTCCTTTTTGATTGATTTAATATTGTACGCGCTATAAGCAAATACAAATTACGATATTGTCGTTGGAATACTCAAACTTTTATACATTTTCGTAAGTCCAGAAAATTTGGATTCAATAATATTGTTCCTTTTAGTTTGTTTATATTTTTATAATCAATCACGTTATTCGCGGATACTACGCGGTTAAAAAGAAAAATTATTATTGAAATCGAATTAAAACTTATCAAATTAGAGGAGTAAGATTTTTTTTCTTTTATCTCTGAGACGTTAACAAAAACGCAGAAATAGAAATTTGTTTAATTTGTAGTCCTTCAGCCGCCATTTTTTCGGCGTAATTAATTTTTCGAAATTATCGTATTATATACAAATAGCACAATTATACGGGTTTTTTTAAAAAAAATATTTGGCTAATTTTAAATTGAATTAAAAACCGGGTAATACTATGAAAACACTTTTATCAAAAGTAAATTTGAATTTGATAATCGCGCCGGTTTCGGTTCTTTTTGCTAGCGTTTAACGACAAAAAATGAAAAACGTAAAAAAACTGCGTGCTCTATTTTTTTTTTTTTTTTACGTAATCATTTAAAAATAAAAATTGAATATACATTTTTGGTTTTTCGCATTTCGGTCGTATTAAATATTAGGTGTATTACCCGCGTATTATTTACAGGGCTCAAGACATAATCGAATGATTAGTAATACAACAGTTTTTTTCATGATTAAAAAACGATTGAGTTTTAAGAACGGGTATGACATTCACGCGACCTAATAATAATAATAATAATAATAATAATAATAATAATAATAATAATAATAATAATAATAATAATAATAATAATAATAATAATAATAATAATAATAATAATAATAATAATTCAGTCGAGGGCGGCAAAACGGTACCTAGCGTTCGGTTCCAATAGATGTAACAATATTGTTATAAACGTCGGTATTGCGCATTAGTCAGACGTCGATCGTTTTATTCGAACGTGTCCCGGTATGAATCAAAAGCTCGGGGACGAGAATCGATCGGAATTCAATCCGCGGCCCGTATACGGGAATTACGTATACACGAATGGGATGGAAACGGGATAACGCCCGTTTATTTTGTTATACAGTCCCAACGCGCGCTACAGTATTCTTCCCGTTATTTAACGTGCCATTAGACTGTTGGCAATACGAGACGGTTATACATTTGTGCGGCCGCGGCGGAGTAATCAAGCCGAAAGAGGCCGATAAGAGGATATATTATACGCGTATTATATATATATCACAAGGGAGAAGAGACGAGTGCGTGTATGGGATATGATGCTGTGCGACGTGGAGATTTCGAATTAACGCGAACGAAAACGTTATGTCGTTTTCGCGAACGGCGGCGGTGCTTTCGAAACATGCCGCGCGTGTTAAATAATATAATAATATATTATAAACGAAGCGAAAAGTGAACGAATAAAAGACAAAAAAGGGACGTAACGATAATTTTCAAACGCATTTTCCCCTAACCATATTTATCGCATAAAACTCCAGGGCTTCGCATGTAATTATTGTACCTTGCCATGATGATAACAACTATTTAAAACTCTGTAATTTGAGACACATTAATCAATGATTCCAAGCAAAAACCGTAATAATTTTAAATTTATTCGGTGATCATGCGGAATTCGGAATAATAAAAAAAAAAACTAGTGTCGTTTCGCTCAATACACTCAATGAACAATTTGCAAAAAACATTTTTAATTTTTTCAAAAACAAAATTATAAGTTACCCAATTGGTTGAATCGAACGTTATACTAATATTATTCGAAACAACGTTTTTAAACGGAATTAATATATTGAAATTATATCGATGATAAAATTTCAATCGATTTATATTATTTTATTCGAGACATTATTAATTTCAGTTTTTTTTCCCGCGTAAATTGAATTATGACGATTTAAATTCTTTTAATGTGGTTTACAAATTCTTTACTAGAAAGCTATTGGCTCAAACGATCTCGTTATACGTCACGGCCCGGTACGTTAAAATGCATTATAATATATACGTAAAACCAGATTAAACTGTACGAGACTGGATATATATAATGGTAATAATATGAACCGATTTTTTTGTTTTGAACAAAAAAGTCGATTTTTAGTGTAAATATTGTATCATTAATCATCAGTATAATTAACGAATATGTTTGATGTAATGAAGTAAGAATAATTATATAAAAACAATTGAACTGTTATATGATACATTATAATACACAGTTTTATGCTCTTAAACGTAGAAAAAAAACAAATTATACTTTTAGATAGGAAAAAAGATTAACAGGTACAAATAATGTCTGTAAAGTTCTTTATGAACACAAATCGCAAATGAAAACGTAATTTTCGCGCCCAATGCACAACATATGAGCCCCTCATTTCTGGCACATCACACATTATTGAATACAAAGTTCTCTAGATTTCGATCTTTCGAACGTCTCGCCACAGAATATAAACAGTCTGCAATCATCTTTTGTCGGATCTTCCTGTCCAATTGGTTCTGATATGTACTATGGAACAATGTGTTTCATATTACCACCCGATACCGTTTTCTAATCTATTCCATTAATCAAAATTCGTAAAACATGATCTTAAATAAATACTCCTAACATTTTGAAGTTAAATAATATCTGATACACTAATACTATTGTATTTTATTTGCTAATATAGATAAAAACAATAAAAATATTGAATTTTACGTTACGAAAAATTCTGATGGTTTGAGGAGAACACAGTGCTTTTATTTATGACCGCATACGAAACGTAATACTAACGCCTGCCGTCTCTGGATATCAAAACGTAAAATAATCATTATGATTATGACAGGTAGCTGCATGTCATTGACAAACACTGTGCTCTTTTCATATTACAATCCCGTTCCATAATACCACCTTCTCTCCTACAAATATATATTAGACATTTTTAATAAATAATAATACGCTGAAGCCCCCCGCGTTCAGAATCGTTTTTATCGAACCCAATGATTGATCATTGCTTTCAAATTTATAATAATATATAAGAAATCTAAATCTTTATCTAAGTAATTAATTTAACGGAACACCACAACGCCCTTAGGTCCTTTTTTCGCAATCTTTTTTTTTTTTTTATCTGATTTAGAAAAAGATTGACCTAATTTTCATGGAATGTTCGTGGAAACATATTTTGACCGAGCTCTATTTTAGAAAAAACGAAGAATTCTTATAGCTGAACAAACAAACAAACTACTTTTTTTTTTTTAAATTACACAAGTTCGTGGGTAACAGCTATGTTATATAAAAGGCGTACAACGTAGTAGACTATGGTTTTTGGTTTTTTTTTTTTTTTTTAATATATCATTATTAATACTTTTAATTTTTTCCATGTTAATTAATAAATTAATGTTTTAAGGATATCACTGATACTGGTTATGTTGTTACAATTGGTTTGATATAACATATATTATAACAGTATTGTAAATAACATTAGTTTTTCATTTCAAGTGATTAATTTATTTATTGCTGACAGTCAGCCGAGTGTTTGCAACGTCTGCGCACGTCTATGTAAACATTATAACCGTTAACTAAGTAATAAGTAGATATAATTTATTATTTAGGTCAGACATTGAACATTCGAAATTTATTATGTAGATGGCTATACAAATTATATTACATACGGAGTCGTTGTAATGTGCCAGATTACGAATTTCTTTACCCGTTTTCTATACACGAAGAAAAAGCAAGGAAAAAGAAAAACATTATCCCGGAAAAACTCGTTTTGACAAAATATGTATTGCTGGATTGCAGTATTCCACTACTGAATCTGAATTAATTTATAAGTTTTGCTTACTGCTTTTGGCTTTTGAGAAAAATCTACAGTACGAGTGAAAACGTTTGTCGCCGAGCAGCTAGATCAATATTCTAAGTTATTATGAGTAGACGTCTATTTGGAAACACATCAGAATTATAATTATCGTAAAAATTGTGTTCGATTCGCTTTTGATTTAAAAAAAAAAAAAAAGAATAAAAATATTTATATATATTTTGTATTACGACAATAAAGTTAGAACGCGATTTGCGATACCGGATATTATATTAAACAACCTTAACCTGGAGAGAGTTTAAAAAATATATAAAATAATCTACAAGCAACCGGCAGAATCTGAACCAAAAGAGAAAAAAAAAGCACTGAACGATGCAATAGAGTATTACGTATATATATATATATATAAATCCCTTAAGTACCATAAAGGACTACGCCCGTTGTTAATTTAAGGTAAATGTTTGTTATATATTACACCAGACACGAACAACGACGTGATTTCTATGCGAGTTAAACGTATTCTGTATACGCAGTGATATTTGATGACGATAATGAATATAATATAGGTAATTTATTATTATGATAATGTTTTCCGTCGAAACAACAGATTCGCCGTTTTAAAAATCTCCGCGATTTTTTTTTCTCCATTCATACCGTTAGGAAACAACGAATGCGTTCGGAAAACGTGTCTACACCGTCGTTGGTAAATAGTGTAAATATTATGCGCTGCAGTTGAATAATCTCGCCGATGAGCGCATACGCGAAACTATGTCATCTAACCGCCGGGGAACAATTGTGGAAAAAAAACAACGGTAATCGAGTAATAATCCGAATTAAATGGAAACAAAATCAAACGGTTTATATCACTTAAAAAAAAAAAAAAAAAATCATTTAATACTCTTTACGAACGTTGCAGATATCACACCGAGCGATGAACGCGAAGGCCTTCGCATTTAATTATATTACTACTATATCGTATTGTGTTGTTCTCTCGTAAGACTACGTATTGTAATGTGCTCGTATCTTAGGCGTTTTGCGTAATAACGCCGTAAGATATTATTATTATTATTATTATTATTATTATTATTATTATTACTACTACTACTACTACTATTATTATAATGTTGAATATAAATTATTCTGATTTCTAGATTAGGTTTATGTAATTACGTACGTACGTACATGTTGTATACAAGTGGTTCTAAACCTTGTTTGATGTCATGTAGCCTTTATATCCACGAGAATCCAAACATTGCGTCATAACTCGTATTGAAATTCTATAGATTTTTGAGAAAAAAAAATCGATTTTCATTTTAGTAAGAAAAAAAAAAGAATAATAAACGCGCGTTTTATTTTGGGTCGAGTAGAATAAGACTAATAATAATATTGATATATTTTGTTACGAATTACAAAAACAGATAAGAATGCTGAAAAATAATAATGAATCTTGAGGAGCGGAAAATTCAGTGTGCGAAATTCGACTCGACGGTGGTATTTACAAAGTCGGAGAAGTCCTCTGACGGGTGAAGATGGTGCGGGAAAGAGCGGGTCTCCCTCCTTATCGTCTGCCACTGCTATTTTCGTATACGATTTTAGCAATCGTAGCAAGGGGAAGGGGAATGCGAAAGGTGCCTGTAGCCCGGGCGCAGAATTTAAAAAAATAAAATAAAAAAATGTAATAATATAACATAATTTTACTTTTCGATTGTTTTCAACGATAATATATTCAAAACTAAAACTATACGTATTTATAAAATTAACACTCCGTTGGGGTCGTGTGTTTAAATCAAAAAAAGGGCGCAAAATTTCTTCAAGTCTTTTACAACGGTCCTGATCAGCAGCAGCAGCAGCAGCAGAGGAATTGTTAAATAACGTCGAGTGCGGCAGGGCGTTGAGGTACGTACATTGACAGGTGACACGATTACACGATAATACGATTTCATTCGAAAAATTAAAAATTCTCTTATTATTTTTTTCCTTTTTTTCTCCGAGGATTTCACCCCTACACACTGGGCTCGTGGGTTGGGAACCACTGTAACCTCTTTCGCTTATTATTATTATTATTATTATTATAATTATATTCGCGTGTACGAGCTGCATTACTGCGAACACGCAATTCGTATAATAATACAATAACGATTCCCCGGCATATATCATTATAATGTGCGCGTTCGCGAACAATATCGGTACATTAAAATACACTTCCAATCGCGCACGGGATTTATGTAATAATAATAATAATATGTGCGACGACGCTCGTACAAGTAATCCCGCACGTAATCGAGTGCGCATTAAGAAGGAAACGCCGAGTCCCCCGGGGGTACGCGGACGAAATACCACACCGAAAAATCGCCGTCGTCGTTGGTGCGTACGGTTTTTCGTTTTATTTTTCATTTGAAAACACGCGCCGCTGGATGAGTGAAAATTTTCGAACATTAACATTTTTTTTTATTTTGGTTTCTTTCGAAAAAAAAAAAATCCGTAACGCTTTATATACATATTATAATACAATACAATGATACAGGAGTAGTAGACACTGTGTCGGCGACGACCAAAGCGGACGATAGAAACAGGGTTTGTGTCTTGAGGATAAATATCATGAAAACTATTTGCGATTGAAAGCGAAAGGGTCGACGTGTCTTGTCCCCCCGCAGGGTTTTTAACTCGCGACGATATTAAATAACTTTTATGAGAATTCAAATGTTGTGGTTTTTACTTTTCTTACTATTATTTTGTTAGGAATCCGGCGAAGGATATATCTTTCCGTACGTTTGCTAAAACTGCCGGTTTGAAGAAAAATCGGGAAGTTATATTGAAAACGGCCAGAAAAAGTAACGCCATGTCTGTTATTTGTAGTAAACACTTCATTTCTTCGGATTTTCCGCCAAAAGTCATTTTAATTTCATGTTTTACAATGTGAATAATTTAGGCATTGCCCGTGCGTTATTTAGTAATATTATTCAATAAATTCACCTAAAAAGCGTCGTAAATTGAAACCTACCGCAATACCATCGCATAATTTAATATTCCAGTAATTTCAAATTGCCACAGTCAAACATTATTAATAATTTAGACTTACTAAAAATATATATATATATATAACAATAAGAAATAAATATAAAACGTCTGATACGTTTATATTTATAATTTCACATCACGATTGTCCATATGCCCCTGTTTAGCATTAGTAAATGGCTAGTGCGCCGCCACCCATAATCACTTTCAATCGCGGAACAACAATCCACGATTAACGCGTTACCAAAAAAAGTGACGCCCGAAATGAAAAAAAAAAAATGTATTTTTTTTCTTCGTCTTCTTCTTCTTCCCAACGATAATATCGTGTATTAAATGTCGTTTACTTCAGTGGCGGGCACACACCAAAAGGAGAGAGAAATTAACGGGCTTGAAACCGCTCTCTCCTCCTTCAAAACGGTTAACTTCGTAAAATTTTTGTAATTTCATTAGGTCGATTAAATGAATATTAATTAAATATTCAAAATAAAAAAAAAAAACCATTAAATATCGAAATTATAAATACGAGTTAATTTCACACACAACCGGTGCTTTCGTATCTCTGTACGTAGAAAAAAAAATCGAATTGTCGATATTTAAAAAGAATTTTATTCGATTATAAAATAAAGGAATCCTCCTCCCCGTTTGCGCTACGCAGCATCGCGTCGTTATTAGGATTTTACAGCGCCTTGTACGCGACGACATTCCGCAACACATATCGCAGGCGCGTACATATGTTTATCGCTACAATACGAACGACGGCGTTTGTATGACGTTTTCCGAAATTGAATTACGACGACGCCGGTGGTGAAATAATTTTAATAAAACGGTTGTAGGAATATTTTCGCGCGTCGCACGCCGTCCCCCCCTCCGTCTCGGGTTTAACGCGATTTCCCGTCTTTTCGATCAATTTTTTTTTCCTAAATAATTTTCACTTTGCTTGCACTCGGAGAAAACGGTTTTTACGGCGGTGCGTTTAATTCAACTTCAACACATTTTATTATACACGCGATATTATAATAGGTAAATCGTGTTTACGGTTTTTTTCTGTAGGATTTTTTTTCCTTTTTAACAAATTTCGTTTTCGCAGCTACACCGCGTGTCCGTGTTAAAAAAAAATATCAAAATATCCGAGAAAACGTAATATTTATACGATATGTTTATTATTGTGTACAACGATAAAACGTAAAAGGATTTTTTTTCTCCTGTTTTAGTTGCAACAATAACGGAATTTTTTAGAGTCAAACGATTGCGATTCTGTTTGTTTGTATTTCTCCAGAGTTTAAATTTTTCTTCGTCCCGCGAGTCCATCGATTTTTATCGAAAAAAAGAAGAAAAAACCATCTTTTGCGCGTTATCACCTAAACGAAAACGATATTCCGTGATGATAATATGTGCTCCCGTATATTGTCACATTTTATTGAATACTACTAGGAGCTGTATAACAGTCGATTAGGCTAGGTCGCGGAAAATTCCCGGTCACTAGACTTTAAGGAAAAAACTTAATCGATATCATATAATAATTTTTCGGTCAAATTTTCACAGCTGATATTGTGAATGATCTATCGAAAAGGAAAAATGAATATAATATTTATATTGACAATTTGTAAAGAATTTTTTTTTTTTTTTTGATCAGACGTCTGAAAATTACATAACTGCAGGTGTTGCTCATAATATTTGTGTGTATAATAAATAACGATTAAAAGAGATACGAGTCGCTGGTATTATATTAATAATATATTTATATATAAATAAATAAATTTGTCGGAATACATCGTGGTGTGACGCACACAATATTATTTAATCGATGACTATATATATATATATATATCGTAGTTACGCGTGTAATAAAAACGCAATATATTATTATAAATTATTAATTAGTTATTTGTTTGTTTTTTTTTGTTATGCGATTTACAGTAGAATAATTTGTAATTTGTTTAATTATTGAAAACGGTTTGTTCGTATGTACCATAACGTTTTTGTTACGTTTTGTCGTGCCGACAACATAGAATAGGTTTATATATCAAACGCAATATATTTCAGTGCGTTTACACTGATATTTTAAATCGACGAACATCGTCGATACGTTTAATATTATTGCTTTTAAAAGAAATACGCTTTGGGAAGTGGCGACAAAGGATCGCGCGACGGATGGTGTTCGGCGAAGATTATGCTATATCGGATTAATGTTTTTGTTTTTAAACAATTACGTACGCGAATAGAATACACACCGTTAGGAATCTGCGCACGAATTTCGTCAAGACGCGTCATTATTGTTATTATTGCGAGTGAAATACGCAGTGATGATGTCGTATTACCGAGTACTTGCTTAGTGGCGACGTATTTTACAATAATGCTCGGGAAACGTATAGAACGTAATATTATATATAAACGTACACACATCGCATGTGTGCGCAAAATATCGAGTTACCTTGTTAAATGTGACGACTCAATATTAAATTTTGTACCCAAGCCTAAGTGCGTATTACACAATTCCAAATCGTAACGTGATAAAAACGGCGCATATTTTCTATATTATTATTCTTCGCTCGTATAATAATAATAATAATAATTTTATTTTTAATTTTTAATTATTATTATTATTATTATTATATGAGCGTATTTTCGCCGTCTTGGAACGATGTAAGAATTATACAATAAACGTCTGCAACGATCATAATAATATCACTTTGCATTTTCGATGATCGGTCTAATAATAATCGGTGTGAAGAATTTCATTTGGATTATATTTACATGAAAAACACAATAATAATAATAATAATAATAATAATAATAATAATATTGAAATTCTCCCGTACGTTTATCGTATCATTATAATATAACAAGGAGAAAACAAAAATTTTGACCGGTCATGAGTAGCATCATTATTTTCGTAACACGTATGGTGTTACGCACAAAGTCTTTTTGACCGTTCACTTATATCTCATATTTTTCTTAACGTTTTACATAAAAATGCATTTATCGATGATTTACAAAAATCACACTATATTTATTTACTATATTTTACAATAAATAGATTGGTTAATTAATTGGACTATTGTACTAAAACATAAAGTGAAAATGAATCGTTAAAGATTATATAATTGACAGAATACGTTTGAATGAAATACGTTTATACTTATTGTAAAATATAATACGGACGTGTGTGTGTGACGACTAACAACGACGTGATGCGTATAAAATACGAACGCAAATATCGCCAATTTTCGATTAATTAATTTATTTGAAGAGATAAGAGGTAAGTGAGTGACTGGATGGATTGTTTTTGTTGCTTTTCCCATTGAAAATTGGACGCCGACGAAAATAATACGTAACAAAATCGATACCGAGTAGTTTAGTAATCGCACATGGCGGTCTTTCTGACAGGTTACGGATTTTAAAAATATCTATAAATTCGACAAGCAATAATTAAATGTTCTAAACAGTTTTAAAAAAAAATAGCTTGACGTGTACAACATTACACGAAATAAAGTTAATTACTCATAACGAGTGATCAGTGTAAAATAATAAACTCACGCGGTATTTTTGACTTGTGTTAATGCATATTATGATACTGTAAGGACGAACGATCTCGGTGCTATTGACAAAACCAGGAGCTTTTTTTTTCTATCGATTTGCCTCGTTTGTCCAGTCATAGTTTAGCTCTTACATAGGTGGGTAGGTTACAGGTTGTGCTGGTTATCAACACGATGTTTAATCAATACAAAGCAAAAAGTATACTTTTATATTACGAAAACAGTTTTATTGAAACCATTGTCGTCATATACATATATAATGTCAATATTATAATTAAATATCATTAGAAAAAATGTTAAAAACGTTAATATTAAAAATCTTTTGGTTATTTTAATTCAAAAGTAAAAAAAAAAAATGTATTTTTGAAAAGTTGGAAATTTACAAATTTACTTTTCCAACTTCTTTTTTTTTTTACAGAGAAATCGTTGATTATATGTATTCGTAATTGAATTGTCTAGTAATTTTATTTTCTCTCTTTTTCTATTTTCGGCCTCACTAAGCTTCTTAACACTCTCTAGATTCGGCATTTCGTTTATCTATATATGATAAATTATTGTAAATTATATGATTTTATTAGGACACAAGTCGTTATATATGGTATTGATCGAAATATGTATGTGCAATTTTTTATGACTCAAAACAGTAATACATAAATGCGTTCATAAAAAAAAAAAAACGCGTTCTAAAAACTATTTACGCCACAAAATTACTGTATTATCGTGTAATACGCGCACCACCGTAGTGTTTCCAATTTATAATAATATTTAAAATACATTGTTTTTTAAACTAATCCCGAGAGAGAAAGACTGAAAATACGAAAATATTTTTTTTCGCTTTCAACTTTATACAGTTTTATAGTTGAAAACAAAACAAAAAAAAAAAAAAAAAAAGAATCGAACCGAAACTGAACGAAAAGTTCGAATTTATAATTCGAACGTTTAATATTCTTACGCATACAATGTATTTGTGGTTTCGATCTGTTGAACTATTTGTACGAAAAAAATATAATATGAAAAACGTGTGTTCATTTTATACGCTTCAATTCTGAAGTTCGACGTTCCGGTTAATTAAAAACTAAAACGAGGAAACAAGCGACCGGAGAATGTTTATTTTATTTTTTTCGCATCGTTTTAAAAAAAAAAATCCGTTATATGCGTATCGTTTATATAAATTATAATTTTTACACTAACAAAAACGAATCGCCACCATCATAATGATGTACCGTTGATATTAAAAATCGTTTGTAAATATATTTTTTTTTTTTTTTACTCGTATTCGATATAATATTTTCATATTTTATTTTACTTATAGACATTTTTTTTTTTTTTTACATAACCGTATTATAAACGACGATTTTTCCCCGCTAATCACACATCGCCGCAGCATCGCGCGCAATGCAAATCCGTTGGTTTTTTTTTCCTGTCCAGTCGACGGTGTCTTGGTAAATTTAAATTTTAAATCAATGTTATTTTAAGCCAGTAATAATAATTCTGTGCTGCGAAATTCGCGACAAAAAGCGTCCTGTACACACATTATGATGGTAGTCCTCGCGCCCGTTTAATTTAATATATTTGTTTATGCATAATTTAGTAGTCCGTTATAATTTTAATGCGTATAATAAAGAGTTCTTCCTATACAAGTTAATAACCATAATAATCACATTTATACAACAATAAATTAATATTAACTGTTTAACGACAGCTATTAAATTGTACGTTATAATGCTTACGGCCATCTTCAGTTACCGTCATTTAATGATGACTATTTAATATTAACGTCATTACAGTTATATTTTAGTAATTTATAGTTATATATATATATATATATATATTTATAATTTATTTTTTGTATATATATAATAATTAAAACGGACATATTTTCCACGTCATTTCCGAAATTGTCTTCAACACCCAAGTGTCGTTTTGTACGTTTCGTACGATTGCAACCAACGCATCCCTGTAACGGTATAATAAAATACGCCGTATGTAGGTAAAACTGCGCACGAATAGTTTAATAATAATAATATTGTTATTACATCCAAAAGTAATATATTATAGCGTGTCAGCCTATTATATATGTCGTGTAATATTATTAACCGAAACAAACGCAATTTCCGTTGTAATATTTGTTATTATTATTGTACGAAATTCTATGTATTCTTATAGGTACACATTCCGTGGAATACGTGCGCATTTAAGTCGATTTGAAATTTTTTTTTCTTTTCGATAACGATACCTATTATGACAAAAGTCAACAAATGATTGACTGTATGTGTTTTGCAATTCCACCAAATTTTCCGCGATTCAAAACGATTTTAACCACTTTTTTTCGCACAAACACGCGTTTGTATAATATTTTTTAAACTTGTATTTATAATATTATTTCATCTTTATTTATTCACAAAGAAAAAAACATTTTTTATGCAACAAATTGAAGTACAATATTGTTCTTTCCGTTTAAAATTGTAAAAAAAATAAAAAATGAAAAAACCGAGACAATTTTAATACGATTTAATGGGAAAAAATACATTTTTCAATTTCGACTAACCTCTTAATACATATTTTGGAAGTTAAATTAGTGCAATCGTTTTTCATTATTATTTCGTTAAAATGATAATCAGCTGTTAACCGAGATCTGAAATTATTATTTTTGATGAATTTCATTTTTGAGATAAAACTGCTTCGCAAAGCATATACATTGAATCCCGTACAGCGTTTTTTAGTCAAGTTTTTTTCTTTTTCTTTTAGTTCGGAATAATCGTTTGACTAAATTTTTACCTTTTAAAACCGAGTTTTCCTTGAAATCGGTCATTTCCGTTCGCAAGGTAATTTTGTTAAAGTCTCTTATAATTGCGACTCCACTCCACTAGTCATCGTTAAAACGCAAAGAAAAATGTATACTGCGTTCACAATTCCTTTTTTTTTTTTTTAATAATAAACCTAACTATATAATAATCACTCGTAAACTTCGTATAAACCTGATACGCATATGTGGAAAGAAAAACATTTTTTTTTTTATCATTATATTAAAATATAATTTTAGTTTTGAGTCTGATCGTCTTTTTTTGTGTTGAACAAATTACTTATCGTTAAAACTATATAATATACTAAATAAACTAATTATACTTTTAGATTTATTTTAAAACCAAAAGTTGTACACAGAATACGAAAATGTTTACATTCAGTATATCTATTATACTATAAAATATTGTAACAATTCTATTTACATTCGAGTAACCGCAATATTTTTTTACAATAGCAAAAAGAAATAAACTAACTCGTATAATATAACATTTTATTAGCTAATTATTAATTCGATTGAAGTCTTTTCGGTCATAGCTGTTAGTTTTAATGAAAAACTGTAAGAAAAAAACAAAAATCCGATATCGACGAAACGTTTGTAAACTACGTGCAGGGGATAATGTGCGTGTATATATATATATTAAAATATTTACGAATAATAGCTTTGTCGAAATGAATATTTCGAAGCAAAAGACTTTGAGTATATTTTTTTGTTTTTTCACTCAACTGCCGTATATTTAGCGTCTTCCGTGAGATTAAACCGTTTACGAGCTAAGCTTTTTAAGCGTCGTTAAACACAAGAGTAAATAAGTCCGTATATAAGACACATAAATTTCGTTTGTTGAATATTTCGCGGTCGACGAAATTGTATACATTGGTTTTGTCGTCGATTTACACACGCACACAAATACGCAGTGGTCCATGATAAACTACGGCTTGTTCTGAAAGCGCATGTGTATAGTGTCGTTTTCTTTTTTACTTTTTTCTAACAACGAAACAATTCCTAAACGGAATACAGTAAAACGCGAACGACAATGGCGATAGTTATGTATTTTCAATTTTTTTTTTTGTCCAAACATTTTTTTTTTTTTTTTAGTTTCAATATCATACGTATGTAAGAAATATTGAAAATAACTGAATTTTAATCGGAAACCGCGGTGTACCGGAATTTAATTGACAAGGATTTACTACGAGACGTACAGTTAATCAGTGGCTAGTAAGTGTTTGCGTATATTGGAGTTGAATTTGACCTAACCTAACCGCAGAGACGAAGGAATTAATTAAATTATAGTCGTATATCACGGTATATTGCGCATATTCTTCGGATTTACAAAGTTTTAAACAAAACGTATAATTCAACGTGATGGTAGTCCGTGAAAGCCCACGGAAATCTCATAAGAAATTTCGCTCTCAGAACATTTTGCACCAAAATTAAAATGTTATTTAATAAAAAGTATAGTATAGTTTTATTTTTCAAAAATCATCATTCATTTCCCGATAATCGTGTACACTACATCATCTAACCATCGTTTGTAACAACGATAATTAATACCTTTAACATGCAATACCAAGATTATTACAAATATTTAAAAAAAAAAACATTTGAAAATTGAAAATTTACACTAAACGTGTAAAACGAATCGTCTTAATGTTAAAATAAGTATTAAACGTATTTAATCCAATCCGCGGAATCTTGTTATTTTTTTTTCGTTTATTCTTAAAATATATTGTAATTTCGTTTTTCTAGCAAATAGCATTCGGTGATTCGAAAACTCTTCGTACAGGAAAATACAACGAATAATTACTGTTCGTAATACAAAAATTATAATGTATTCAAAAATAATTGTACAAATAATAATAATAATAATAATATTAACGATATGTGAAATGTCATTATACTCGTAATTTATCTTTATCGCGAAATGTTTATACCACTCATTGTTATTTATTAACAAATTTATTTTTGTTTTATTTAATCGATTTTTATATAATACAGTCTCGTCGTCGCGGCCGACACTACGCGTTTTGTTCACTCGTTTTCGACTCGTCGCCGCGTTTTATTTTGTTCTCGTGAAAATTTGTTAGTTTTGTAAATTGATTCTTTGAATTTTTTTGAATATCGTCTCTCGTTCTCTCGTTTTGTATACTCGCTCCGTTGTTTATATATTTCTTTTTTTGTTGTCGTCCCCCGGACAGTGTCTCTTCCGTTTTTTTTTTTTTTGCTTCGTGCTAGAGGAAACACATTTTTGAAAATTATTTTCTTTTATCGGCGCGTTTTGGATTATTTCAAACGACAGGTTTCAAAAGTTACACTCCATGGTAACGAGAAGTAGTCCGCGTCGCATATATGTTTCTAAAGTAGTCACGTGGGTGAAACCGAATGTGATGAAACTCGTTACCCGAGGTAGAATCGTTGTCTAATTCGTATTGTAATACACGTATTTTTTCGTTTTTGTTATACGTCATATTTAATATTATTGTTGATGCGTATATTTTAAATTTATAAAAATTATAAGGGTTCCCGCGCGCGGCCGTTTTATTATAAATTATTGAAAACTGTACACGAAACTCTTTTGTCATACACGCACGTATACGCTACACGTATTATATTAGCTTTATATTTTCAATTATTATTATTTTTTATTTTTTTTTGTTACACGATACAGTCCACCAGTCATTAACATTAAGTAATCTGAATTGTTATTTTTTCATCCTACGGTCCTATATATTTTATATTTTTGTTTTACACGGTAAACCCCTTGTCGGTAAAAAATGTCGCCAATTATTATTGTTAGCCGCAGCCAATTACGTTTGAAAATATTTAGCGTTCCGATTATTGCGCTACGGGCGTATTACACACACACACACACAAAATACAATTTAAATATTTAAAAAAAAAAAATTATCGAACGCCTTCGAAAACGAAATTTTTTTTTTTTTTTTTTTAAACGTATTCGAAACACGTGAAATATCAAAAACTGTATTCGGAACACAACGTATAAATATATATTCGGACGAACTGTACACAAGTCTGAGCATATACGGGACAATAACATATCATACGCGCTATAGCTTGATGAAAAAATCCGACACGGGGGATACGTCTCGAAATTGCTGTAGCTGAACAATTGAATACCGTGGTGTGGCCGCCGGAAACCGAAAATGTCCCCTAATGCCGAATACAATAATAATAGCAGTGATCAACGACAACCAGCCCGGGGATTAAACGCTTTTCGGGCTACAGTTTGCAGACAATAATTTGTGTGTGTGTGTGTAAACAGCGGTCTGCGTGATGGTCTGGAAACCGAAAATATCCGTGTACAATTCTTGACATATACCCAACTCAAAACGTTCTACTGCGGTGGGTAGTGTTGATTCAATACGAATTCCGTCCCGTCAGCCACATATAAGTTAATAATATATTATTTAATATAATATTATATATTGTTCACTGGTCACGATTTAGATACGGTACAGAAGATATTTTCTTTCTCTCTCTCTCACGATTCGGATAGCTTGAAATTTATTTACAAAGTTACCACAAAAATGAATATATTTATCATAGAATTCCCATAGATAGTCTTTACGAGACTTTAGCCAAATGCATAGCGACACTATAGACGTGCATGACCGTTTTCGGTGGAAAATACGTACACGAATAATAATAATAATCGATTTGTGCGATAACTGCAGTATAAGTTCGTAATTCTTATCGCTCTTTACAGCGTGCGCGGTTTTTCATATAATATTTATACGTATATTATTATAATTACAAGACGACGCCACGGCGATTCCCTGAATGAAAACCGCCCGGAACGGGGGGCGGATTCACGTGAAAATAATACGAGCACCCTCTGCCCCATACCCATTACGATAGACGTTTTTCTTTATTCGATAAAACACATCGGTTTCTCTGTGACGATCGTCAAATGACGATTATCATTCGATTATCGTGAATTCCGAGTTAGTTTTCGATCTAGTTTATAGTATATTTTCCTTTAAAACGCAATATAATTTTTTTTTAATTAAATTTATATGTATATGTATATAATTGTTTTACATTATAATATTGCAATACGTCCTCCCTCGCTGCAGAGATCGTCCGAACATAACACAACGGTCGTACGGGCGACGACGGTCCAGATAAAAAGATGAGAATAAAACGGAGCCGCCCCACCTGCACAATGGACTTTTTTTTTACCAAGAGAACCGATTCACATTTCGCGTGATTTTTCTTCCGTGTCGTCTTATTGTTCCGTTGCGATCGCGTTAATTCTAATCAATAGGGGATAACTTATACGAATAAATGGTCAGGTCTTTGGTGCTTATAAATAAATATATATATATATATACAATATTTCGGGCGAACAGAATCGGTTTTCGCCAAATCACAAAGTAAATTGTTCGAATGGTAGGTATGTGAACATTTGATGTTTGTATTTTGAATTACAATACATTTTGTACGGTATTGTGTTTCTGGTCCATTTATTATACAGCTGTACTCCGCGTATATGGTTATTCTCCATAAAATCGGTTTTATTACGACGACGACGCCGTGCCGTGCGAGTACGTCGTCGTCGTTACCATGCGCAGACTTACTCGTATATATTGTAATAAAATTTCGTCAGGAGATGAAAATAAACATTTTTCGATTATTTTACTGCACGCCGCGATAGCGTAATGTAATACGCACACACATATATATTGACATGCATACTGTAACGAAATTGAGCGACAATCTTATCGTGAGATGAAGAGAGAGAGAGAGAAATTTAGTCAAAAACACGCGCGTTGTGTAAAACGTATTATTATTATTATTATTTCCGTTCGAATCATTTTTTTTTTTTTTTGTTTTTTTATTCGTCCACGCGTCGCACAAAAATATAATATTGTATTACGCACGTTCAATGTACGTAAATAGCTGCGGTAAATGAAAAAATTATGGAAAAATCGGTCTCGTTGAAATAATGATTGAGGTTTTGTTTCCTCCGCGCGGATTATTAACGGTCGGACGATCTTTAAACGCGAGTGGATTGAGCGTAATATGTATTATTCAGGATATACGCTATAATAATATAAGGATATAGCAACAATGTGGCTTTGAATAAATAAAACTCTAATGTACCGTATATTATACGGAAATTCGTATAATCTCACATCGTGGACCGGTCGGGGGTTTTATTGCGGGATAATGGCCCATAATAATCATCCCGTTGATTGTTTCTTTTTGAAAAACAATAATAATAATAATAAAAAAAAAAAAAGAATCAATAATTAATTCACAGTTGTACGCACGAATAATGTTCGTGACATTAAATTGCGACTTTCGCAGTTAAAAACGGTGTTTGGTCCCGTGTTATACAGCGGGGTTCGAGGATTTACCGTTTCGGCGCACTTAATGGCGTTATTTTACAGATCTGCTCGATCTGCTATTTCAGCGTCTTTTCTCTCTCTCTTATATATATAAACAATACAAAATTATCCGTATTAACTTTTATATTAAAAACTTTATTTTAACTAATATCATACTATTCTTCTGGCATTCGTTGATTTCGTGTTTGCGGGAGTTTTTTGGCTCTGAGAAACATTCGAACGATATATATATATATATACGAGTATACATATTTGGGTTTTGCGTTTATTTTCTTCAGCTCGTACGGACAAAGGTGTAAAATATGAAAACTGCAGGCAGGTGTTGTATTTTACACAAGCTAGATGCTACTTTTTAGCGAACTCTAAATAACAACGCAAAATCTCAAGTGGTAAATTATAGTATTACAATTTCAAACGTAATAAATGCGTATAAATTGTGAATTAACAATTAATTCATGAATACATAAGGAACGAGTATAGCGGCTGTTGGTGCGCATAGAATAATAATTGTTAATTCGTTATAAAACACAAGATAACTGTGGTGCGCTGTTTAAGACTTAATGTGATGGTATTTCTTTAACTGTGACAGACATTGCATGGTACACATTGAGTGTACACAGATCCCGAAAAAATAATAGAAAACAAAATAATACAATGTCGTATGTGTGCGGGAGAAAACGTCGATAACATTGAAATTTCTAAAATACGGTTGTAAAAGAAAATAAAATACTTATTAAATTTTATATACATAGAAAAGAAAGAAATTACAAAAATTTGTAATAATTGATTGCATAACTGATAGCGTTGAAAATAAAAATCTTAACTTTGATGATTAAACCTGATTTGTAGTTATTTTTCTATTGTAAATCGAACGCATTGATTAGGGAATTATCGTGTTCACACATATTAATGTTATTTAGAATATAAAATGATATTTTACGTAATTGTCATGTTTTGTGTTCAATTTAACGAAAAAGAAAAAAAATACTATTTTTCCATTTAATTTTACAATATATTTTGTAACGTGCATGAAAAAGGCGATATATATATTTATTTCACGCGTTGTTATTTGCGGGCCGCGCGCGTACATTTTCGCCGTAATCGAGCGCTAATATATTATACGATTATGCACGTCCACTACACCACCCTGCTCCGACACATAACGGCGACCACACGCGAAACGTTATAATAATATTAATAATAATAATAATAATAATAATAATAATAATAATAATAATAATAATAATAATAATAATAATAGCCAATTATATCAAACAGTACCGGTTCACCATTCCAAATCCCCTACTCCAATGAACATTTTTAATAATAATTGGCGATTAGAGCGACCTGGACGATTTTCGTACTCGCCACTCGTCGTTTCGCTCTCGTTCTCGTTTTCTTTCTGCGTTAACGTATAATAACGTTCAACGTACATATTAATTTTAATTTTTTTAATTTCAATTTTCTCGAAATGGAACTCATTTCGAGTGCTCATTTCGAGCATTCATGGATGCAATCACCCGACCGCACCTGTACAACGTTATAATAGTGATGAACAATTCCGCCGCCAAAGCTAAAATACGTTCGACGCGATTTAATATTAATTGTTCGTCGAGTGCTTAATTTGAATTCCTAAATGTATAAAACGATTTTATTCCGTTTTGTTTCGTGACTATAACGGAATTTTTTATTCTATCACACGTTATTCAAAACACGAGTTAAGTAAATATGTGTAGATATATATATGTAGAGATTTAAAACGGAAATTATCACTATACAATTGTACGCGGCGATGATTATCGTGATAATTTTTAAGTCCACTATGTATATATATATCCCTTTAAAACGCAATTATTGATTTTTTTTTTTATTATTATTAAATTTAAGTCGTTTTTTTTTTTTAATTATTTCAATACGTCCTCTCGCGAAACATTCCGCGCAGTACTTCGGCGGATTACAAAAGAGAAAACGACCGTTCATACGTGCTCGTCGTCCATCAGATACAAAGATTAAGACGCGCGCCCCGCCTGTACACCTGCACAATAGACGTTTTTTTCGATTGGCGTCTCTGCGACGCGACCGGCAATCGTTCTTCGAACAGCCCCCGTCCCTCTTCTGGACCGTCGTCCATTGTTGGCGGGTCGTGTTCATCTCGATTTATAAGGGACGACATTTAAAAACCGAACAGCGCGTCTACGTGTGCGTGGCTACACACACACACACAGCACGTTTTACGTACGACGAGTGATACAATGAGACGCCGCCACTGGCAAACGGGCCGCGCGGACGACGGGACGACGCCCCGGTACGAGAACGGGGGACGCATTTGCGCCAAGGACGTTTTTTTTTCTTTCTTTTCAACAGGACCGATCGTCAGCGACCCTTCGAACGAGAGATTTCCTATCGTCCCGGGTCGCGTTGTCGGGGTATGGGGACGACAACTGCTTTTGTTGGTCTCCGGTACTCGCGCGTGACCTGTACACACGTGAATACTAAGAGAACCGTCCGGGTAAAATGTCTTCGGCCTGTAATAATACGAATTTAACAAAATAATAAAGAAAAAATAAATTATTATTATTATTATTATTAAATTAACGGGAGTAGAGGAGAGGAGAGGTCTCCTTGTTGTTTGTGTTTATTGAACTTGGTTTGTAAGTGTTGAATTTGTATTATTACCTTGTTACTTTTGACGGAAAGGAGCGTTCCGGGGTCGTAGGTACGAGAACCGTTAGGAGTATATTACCCTGATAAAATAGAAAGAAGGAACAATGCAAGGAGATGAGCAGTGAACGGGTTAACACAAAATGCCTTACCTTTATCGAGGTGTCTGAGACTTCAAGTAGATAAATGAAATGGTTGGGACGACGCCTTTACACAGATCAAAGTCGTCGCCGATGGAAAGGGCGCAGGAAAAAGACTCGAACACAGAATTCAGTTCGGTAATAACGAAGTGCCCGCGCGTACCAGAAGACCCGTGCTGGAGAAATCCTTCGCCCGTGGCCACACTCCGCCGTTAAGATCAGAGTGGGTCGAGGGTCCGAGACCCAAAAATTAAGGACAGTCAAATCTGATTGGACGAGAAATTGTCAAACGGGCCGCCAGCCGGTCGGCGACACACAAACGCGCGTCGGCGACAAAATTGTCGCCTGCTAACCCTGTGATGAAGCCGACACGGCGTTCCTTTTTTTATGACCCATACTGACCGATCAAGACCGTTATTTTACGGGGTTTTCTACAAACTTTCTAAATTCTTTGACTTGTGGCCGACGTCTTCTTTTTTTTTTTGTTATTGGACGTATTTCGGTCCGGCCGGCGGCGGATCAAGGAACGTCGATCACAAATGATGTCGGCGAGCCTTTGGTCCTTCCGGTCCGGTATAGGCAATATTGTATCCGCCTATCTTGCGGATATTGTTAACGGGTCTTTCTGCTGCCTTCAAAGTAACGGTTAATCCTATGATTTTATGTTTTGAATTTATGTCTTTTTTTTCTATTTTATTGGAGAAAGTGCGTTTTATATAGTATTTTAAAGGGATGCCGATTTCCTTGGACTTCTTTGGAGTGATGGGTTTGCCGCTATCCTCAGGTTATCTCTATTATTTCAGGGATGTTTGTCGCGTGGCGACCTCCCAATTGTGTGATCGTGTGCGTGATTTTATAACTGTATATATATATATATATTTTTTTTTTTTTATGGCCTATATGTGTCCCAGGTATTATGGCACGCGCGAGCACTCTGATAATTTTATTTCATAAAATATGGTGTATAAAATATATAAAATTTAATTAAATGATAGTTTAAGTTAACGATATGAGTGCATATCATTACAGGCCGAATCGCTGCAGTGGTCTCTTCAAATAACGGCTGTATAAACGTGTATAATGTGTGTGTGTATTCCTCTATGAAATATATTTTGTACAATTTCGTTCAACTATATAATATAATATTTGGACTGTACATCTCGGGGACGTAGTAGCGTGCCGCGTGAACCACTGCTCGCATTTAAAATCAAAGAAAAAAAGATAATTATTCGTTGACCCGAAATATCGTTAAATTATTTGAAAAAAAAGAATCTTTTCGAAACTCTGGTAATTTAAATTACCTTTTTTTTCCCCGCATTCTACGCCGTTTATACACAACACGTCGTACACAGTCGCAAAATATTATTTTCCAACGGGTCTACGATATTTCAATCTATAGCGCATCTAATCTCATCTAAAGAGTCATTTAAAACGCTTTTGGATTGTAGTGACTGCGTTTTCGTTATTATTCTCTAATGACGACGATAACTGAAGGATATTGAGAAAAAAATCGACAGGAACGGATAAATTTGTGTTTTAAACGGAATCGTATTCGTAATACGTGTTGATAATAATAATTTTGTCGATGTTGTATTATTGTTATTAATATGGTGAGTAAAATTGATATTAAAATTCGTTTTCTACCTAATTATTATTATGACGTGACGTATTTAATGTAAATTGTTCAGACACATTACCGCTTGCATTAATTTTTTTTTTTTTTCGAACCCGCGCAACGCCACTTGACACACAGCCGCGTACAGTCACTCAGCATATTTAGTATTCCGTATAACTCGTCGCGTTTTAATAAAATGTACGTACACACTCTGCGACGGAAAATATTCCTAATGAAATTACTCGTATATTTATTATTTACGACATTTTCGACAGAAGTCGGAGAACATAACGCCGCCCGTTATTTCATCTCCAACATTAGCGGTGCATTTCTAAAGCGTGTTTTGCCCAAAACGACAGTATCTGTTCGGTAAATCATTCGTCCACGTACGCGAACAACTCTTTGACACATGACGTGTTTCCGAACAGCCTCCTCCTAGTCTTATCCCCCCAAACGTCAACACTACACACGTAAGCTTTTGGATTACGGTTTTTATATCACATAAATCGAAGTCAGTAGCGAAAACACCGTTTCCACATTAGTCCCCGTACTCTTGTAGTAAATAAACGCTATACGGAAACACGGTCGGGACATATTTTTCATAATACAAACGGCTGTACTCGTATAATAATATATAGTTACGCTATCGACGCGTGTTCGCGAAATTTTTTATGTATACGCTGCCTCGTGTCAGCGTCGCCCCGATTCCTCTGATATATTATGACGTTCCAATGTTTTCCGTCTGGAAACGCCCGTGTAGTTTCACCCTGAAATTTTTAACGCGATAACAGATTGTTCCCGTGCGACATGTTGTACGAGTACAATAAAATATCTATACTAAATCTAATACAATATATATATATATATATACATTTATTAAATATAATTTATTTACGAGTACAATTTTTTTCGAACTAAAAATACGCTTAAAAACCGACCGGACGATTTTCGTGTTTTCGTAGTGCAGAGCTCGCGTTAGGAAAAAAAAATAAAAACTGAATTACGAGGTCGGAGACGTTTCGTTTATATTCCGAACGTGTCAACTGCACTAGCAAAACAGTCCAATTGCTAAAGGAATCGGGGGACGAGGAGGAAGAAAAAAAAATCGTCGCTAGAATTGAAACGTCAAAATGTACCACGCTACGGGTTAATCAGACGAACAAATTATTAACTGATAGTTCATTATTACATTAAATTCCATTGTTAATAATTAGAAATAATTACTCTTCGGCTTACCCGTTCATTTCGAGTTCGTTACACAACAGAGATGATTATAGAATTTTTAATGCAACGGTTTTCTATCGATAAAAAAATTACTTTCGGTTATTGTCTCTTTTTATCTTCTCGTACAAAATACGTTCATAAATCTATGTTGGTAAATAGACTTAAAAGAAATCGACACATTTTTTTTTTTTTTTTTGTTTTTCGTTCCGGCAAAATAAATGATTCGTACGGTTTAAAAAAAACTTTTTTTTCGACGCACAGGCTCTGTCGTAATGTTAATATTATACGTTCGTATATAACTACGCGTTAAATTACGGGACAATGACAATTTTCCGTGCAAAATTCAGTCGTAAGAACGATTTTGTCGATAACGATAACGCTCGTATTATATTATTGAATTCACTTCTATTGCGGCGAGAGGAATTCTTTAATAATTTACGCCGAATTGTCAACTATACGAATATGAAACGTGCGTATAATTTAGAACTACATATTATAAGTGTATTATATCGCATTGAGTTCATTTTACGTACAAAACCATTATCAGTCATATCTTATTATTAGAAAAAAACTGATGTGCGCGTTTTACATAAAAAAAAAAATAGTAGTAATTTTTAATAATAATATACGCGATATGTCGAAATATAAATTTACGATTTGTCGAATAAACAGCTAAGTATACGCCACAGACATCATGAACGTTGATTTTATATAAATAAAATCGTTTATTATTTGATTTCTATTGTTTTTGAGTTTTTGTTATATCAAAAAAAAAAAAGATTTTTTTTTTTTAAGAGGATTAAAAACGGACGTTTTTTCCATTCGTCTTACACGCATACGACGCATAACAAAATAGACGTTCCCTACTTCCAACGCACTGATCGATGTAGTGGTGTGATAGGAAAATTTGAAAACAGATTTGAATTCGTCGTGAAGTCCACTTGAGATCGACTTTCCCACACTTTTAATTTTTTCTCGTAAATCCTTAAAAACTTTTAAAAACGATTTTCAAATAAAAAAAAAATTGGTCAATAACCAAATCAATTTTTAAAGGTCTCGAGATAAGGGGGAATAAATGTAAAAAGCTTGAAAGTCGTTCTACAGCGAAATTCACGACGAGTTCAAATCTGTTTTCAAATTTCTCATCTCACCACTAGATCGATCGGCGGTACGCGTTGAAAATAGGAAACGTCTATTTTTCTGTTTCGCGCGCGCACGTATGTGTGTGTGTGTGTGTGTGTGTGTGTGTGTGTGTAAGACGAAGAGAGAAATCGCTCGCTTTCAATCGCCTTAAATTCTCGATATTTCAATATTTTTAGCTATTTCCCCCTCGCGATATTCGAATCGCACACATAGTCTCGTATCATAAATTCATATTCTGGTTCGTAAACACCGTGATTTCGAATTCAAGACGAATACATTTTGTAATAAAATAATTTTTACAACAACTTTCTTTTATTTCATTTAATACTCATTGACTTTTATTGTAAATTTAAGTATACATTTTGATATAATATATATTTTTTTTTATTTATTATCACGAGTATTAACTTGTAATTTTTTATTTCTATCTTTTTAATTATTTATTTTTTACATATCCTTTTGATTGTTGTTTTTATTTTTGATTTAAATTTTTTTTTTTTTTGTTTTCACTACTTTGTTATGAATACATTTAGTTGTTTTTTTAAACGTTCGATGGTGGAAAGAAAAAAGCCATTCCACCTATTTAAACACGTATTGTTTTGAAAATATTATTTTCCACTGGATCGGTCGATTTTTTTTTCTTTTTTTTTTTGACGCGACGCTAACGACGAATCCCTCGTTCTCTGCGATGATTCATCGCCGTAACGGATGTTTAAATATGTAACGAAAGAGTGAAGAAAAAAAAATAAATATATATATATGTATCCCTCCTCGGAAGTTACTCGTTCGAGTGGAGCGGCCGAGGTAAGTTTGTATCGGTCCGGAGACGGCCGAGCGCCGGAATATTATTTTATAAAAGTGAGCTCGACGACGACGACGACAGCACGCGCGTTTCCTGGGGCGCGGCGAATAAGAAACTTTGAAGAAATCCGAGTTTAATGGATAAACTTTGCGTTGTCCGCCGCGTCGCGAACACGTCGGGACACCGGCGGGGGTGGTCGTTTTTCTCGCGCGTTTCACTTTATATACGCCGCCGCCGCCGCCGCTGTTGTATGGCATAAATCGTTTTCGATCTCAAATGCCGTGTTGCACGAAAATATTTTACTCAACCGATAACTCGTTGTCAGTGCTGTAAAATTAAAAACTTTTCTGTGAAATAAATATATATATATATGAATCGATGATTACAAAAACGACATGAATCACATTTTTTGTGAAATTTAGATATTAGCGAAAACACATGCTAGTCATCTGTTTTTATGTGTTGAGTGAAAAACTTTTATATATAATCATTGCATAATATATTTCTACAAGTCAAGTATTTCATTTTTAAATAAGAATTTTTTTCAGAATTATTTAAATTATACACTTTTTATCAATTATCCAAAAGTTTTAAGAAATTGACTCATGTACCGTTTCTGCAATCATCGATTCATATATATATATATATATATATACCATATTATATTATACGGTTGTCGGACCGACAAGTTGTAGATTAATGCCATTATACGTAAAATAATGAAAAAATATACGTAATTTTTATATATTTTATTGCCGGTTTCGACAAAAAAAAAAATCATCAAAAGCAAAACGAGAAACGCGCATTCTCTACGTGCAATTAGTTCGGTTTTATTTTTTTTCCCCGCCGTTCTTGTATTATATTCTTACTGCGTCAATTTCGTTTACGAACGATTCTACACAAACGCCGCAGTTATTTATTTATTTTTTTGATTTATTTCACGTTTTAGATTTAAGTTTGCTTACACTTGTACAGCGTACGAGAATTATTATAATACTGTACGGATATAGTGCCGAACGTGTCGAAATAATGTCAACATAACAAAAGAATCGAAGGTAATATATTTTATTGGTGACTGTAGCAACTGGATAACTGCTGAGTGATTTAGCGTTCAACGCTTAAATAATAATAATAATAAAAAAAAAAAACACCTATGTATTCAACGTTGAAATAATTTACGATGGAATTGCATAAAATCACACCTACGCGCCCCCATTACTACTATTCGCGATGAATAATAAATGACTAAACGGTTTTTCTCGTGCCGGTACGAAAAGTCGTGTTAACGGGTATATTTATAATAACAAAATAAAAAAAAAAAATTCTCAACGATATATTTTATATAATATTACAGTCGATCGTAATATATTGTACGATGTAAAAACATCGAGGACCGGTGTAATATGTAGAGGACAATCACGCGGAAAACTATGTGCGCGATGCGCACTACACACACTCGGTGAATTCGCTCACAAACATAAAACAAAAAAAAAAAATCTAAAACATTTCCAAAATCGGTGAATTTTTATTTTTCTTCCTCTTCGCGTACGACGTACGTAAATTTTCATCTCGTATAATATTTATTTTTTTTTTAAATTATGGGATGTCAATAGCACCGTGGGGCTATAGAAGTAATAAAGCACGCGTGGAAGTGCGCAAATTTAATATTCACGTTGTTTTTCACCGATCCATTGATATACTATTTTCTTCGAAACTATATATACGAGTACATATTATATGCATGTTGATTTTTTATCGACACACTCACGCGATACATGTCATTGCTCGACTCGATTCTATAACATCGAACCGAAGCGGAAAATTCTTAAATTCAGTAAAAATCGGTATCGTAAGAAGAATTCTGATCTTGAATGTCAAGGAGAAAAAAAAGCCTCGTTACACATTTTTCACGCGGAGTTCAAAACGAATGTTTTAACAATTTATCGCGAATTGAAAATTCGGCAAATAGAATATTTGATTGAAAATTCAAAACGTTGTCCGTATCACGGCGTCTTATATCAAACTGAAATAATTCGACCTGCAAGCACAGTCGCACGCGATCGGTTCGGTGAATTGATTACAAATCGGTTTAGTTTAAGTCGACTGATGTGCGGTTTCCCATTACGTTACACATGCGAGGTCACCGGACTCGTGCAATTGATTAGAGATTCTCGTTGCAAAACAGTTGTACCGTGTGTGGGCGACTTTTCTGTTATATAAAAAGAAAAATAGATTACGATAATAAATATCGACTGGTTTTTTGATAAAAGAAAATCGTTCGCCACTTATAAGGACGATCTCCCTCTCGTCCCTCTCCCGCCGTGTGTATATAGTGCGTACCGTGCAATTCGACACTGGGACGCGTCAATGCCGTTTCGAATATAATACACGTTTTACGAAATACGTTATATTTAATAATATTGTACAAACGCGTGATTATTTATTTTATCGCATTCGATTATTATCGCATTTATTCCGGCGCGTTTGATCCGAAACTTAACAGCAGTGTTTATATAAAGCTAAAGTTTAAACGCATCCGCGAGAACTTACTTGATTTACAACTGATTATTCGCTACTGTAGTACGGCAATAGGAATCGCGGGAAATTACTATTTATGTTTGTCTGTAGTTTATACGAGTAACGGGGTCCAAATAGACGCTGCGCGAATACCGTCCGTGGTACGCGAGAGCATACACGCGTGTCCCGTGTATGTGTGTATCATCATCACATCTAAAGCGTAAAATACACTTATCTTGTTGAACTGTGCGCGATTCTCTGATTTCAAAATTAATGTTTTACTCAGACAGTCTAGTCCGCCGTACCGCGCGAAACCGGCCAATTGTGTTAATGGAAATATTATATAAATTATCGTTAGTTAGACGACGACGCGCCATTTTAATGCGCACACGACTGTGAACACCAACAATAATAATAATAATAATAATTTTCGGAACTTCTGACGAAACGACGATTTTGGACGTTCAATTTCGGACGAGAAATCAAATAGAGCTGACTACGAAATAAAACCGCGTTTTATATTCGAGAATTGCACGGGAACGTTCGAACGAGTTTCTTTTTCAGCGACTATTTAAAAAAAAAAAAAAACAACAACTTTGTAACACTTAATAATAATACGCGTCCCCCCCACAGGCGTCAGACAAAATGACAATCCGACGCAGACGTATATAATATTATAGTGTACGAGTTTAAAAAAAAAATTCCGACCGTCTACTCCGCCGCGCACGTTTTCGACGGTGTCGGCGGCGGCCGGCAGTTAAGAAGCCAATGAATTCGAGAACGACAACGCGTGGATGATAGTAAATAAAATTACGAAACGTGAAAAAACAACAGTAAATAAAACCCCATTAATTCGGAGTGGTAAGCGCGATATTTTTTTAAAAATAAAACTACTATAATGGCGGAGAAAAAAAATACGGCCGTGCAAATAAACGCGTGATGGAATATGCAAAGTATCAAAAGCATAATAGAGCATGTGTTGGTCAAAAACCCGAGGGATTTGATTAATTTTTTTATTTTCATCCCGCGGGTTTCGTGTGACACGGTGGTAGCTGCGCACTCCGTTCATTAGACCTCACTCAATTACAAAAAAAAAAAAAAAAAAAAATGGTTTTTATTATTATTACTCTTTATTTATTCAATTTTTTCCTCCCCCGTTGTTAAATCACTCGCGCTCGGTATGCGATGATTATCGCGAAAAACGCTGATATTCAAAAACCAAAATGTTTGGTAATAATGTTTTTTATAAAAACAAATTCGCGAACGTATATAGAACGTTACAACGCATATTTACTTTTACGTAAAATATCAACTGTGTTCGTACGATTCAAATGAAAATAGAGTTTTCCCTTCTTTTACCAAAACGTCAAACACTACTATTTGAATACACTTCGCATATTAAATAAAATAAAATTGATTTATTATTTTTATAAACTCTGATTAATAGTATTGTTGAACGGGGAATATCAATAACGATCCAATTTATGTCATGTAAATAATTATTGAAAACATTCTGTTTTTCAATTCGTTTTTTTTTAACGTTATTTTTTTTTTCTTTATTTTTTCATATTATATTATATACGATCAGTTGTGATTTTTATAAATCGTAGGTAATTTCGGGCGTACAATTTTAGATTTGAAAGAAAATTGTTTACGCTTTTTTTGTTTAAATTAATTACATTACACGTGCTCACGCGTGCCGTGCTATACATGATATTATTTATGTGTAGGCTTATCGAATAATACTGTAATACTTGTCGCGTATTTATAAACTGTATCGAATATACCTGTTAAACGCGATTAAATTGACTTGGATGTTTTATATTTTTAATTTTGTAATTCAATCTGAACGCGTCTGTACACGCACGATAATTTTTCATTAGGCATTTTTTTAAATTACTGTTATATATCTGTGGAAAATTTTTAGCTCGTTTTTTACAGTTTTTAGGTCGTTTTCTTTTTTAATCATCAACACTCTGTCTGTACAAACAATATTGAATGTATTCCCCGAGAGCGCCACAATACCGCGCGATTGTTGTTACTCAACGCAGTCTTAATAATTATTGTAACCGTTTTTTTTTTTTGTTTTTAAATATGCACACGAAATATATATATTTATATATATTGACTACTTTTAAGCGTTGAAATATGATAGGCGACCATCAGATTGTTTGATACATCGAAATGACGCGATACCGAAAGAATTTAAAAAAAATAAATAAAAAAAACTTCCCGATAATAATGTCAATAGACAAAGCATTTGATGAAATACTCGATGTTAAATATTACATCTAAAAAATATTGTTGAATCTGTGTAAAGTTAATAGAGCGCGTTAATAATTAGAAAAATATTCGTAAATTAACCAATGGCCGTGTGAAAAACACGATTAAAATAATTAATACGTATAAATACTGTTATAATGTAATGTGTAATAAATAGAATATCAATGTCTGCGTAATACTCTTTCGTTCTTAATTCTAATATAAATAACATTACTCGTGGTCCTCGTTAGAATACGTATATTGCGTGTATGCGTAATTGATTAACTACAACCCGAGTGTTTCTCATAATGATTGCGTGTTTAACGTACAAACATTGAGTAAAACCCAATGCATTAGTGATTTGAAAACGAGCCGAAAGTAAATCTTTTTGTATTTTACTCGTCGATATTCCGGCGCGAAATTACATTTTACGGCTGCTAAGACGGAAAGAACTGAGCGCGAAATATTGTTCGGATGAAACAAAAAAAAAAAAAAAAATACAAAACAAAGCCATAAATAAGGATGTAATTGGACGTGAAATGGCGGAATGTAAATCGAAGAAATTATTGCTGTCGTTGTGAACGCATATACTAATGAATTAAAAAAAATAAAAATAACTACTGTATAGTAGGGAAAAAAAACCGAGGTAATTAATAAATATATTGTTGGAGAATTGGCGCCAAACGGATTCGTATTGCAATAATTAACAAAACGATATCGACGCTTCGAATGAAACTGGCAAAATGAAAACAACTTGTACCGTATATACATATATATATATATATAATGTAGAATATATTTTTTTCGTAAAACGTGCACAATACTTACGGAAAAAATGGTCTGCATTTTTTTTTTTTTTTTGATAATATAAACGAATTGGTTATTGTCATTTTAATAAAACGCTTATAAGATAAATCATAAAAACGAAAAAAAAAAATATATATATATAAAAGTATCGTTCTTTATGTACAGAAACAAAATAATTGATACGAACGAATGATTCATAGTCGGGATGACGTAATAAGCCCGACTTATTATTATTATTATTATCGTAGTAGTAATAATAATAATAATAATATTTTCGCGTACAAAAATCGTACGCCAGGATTTGATTTTTTTTTATTATTATTATTATTTATTAAAATTATTAAGAAGATGATAATTGTCGTTGTTCTGAAATTCGAGACGCAAAACTGTTTGAGAAGGAAAAAAAACAATAATAATAATAATAATAATTTTATTATATAATGAGTTTTATTGTATTCAAGTGTATTGTGGAAATATCATGGAAAATTTATATCGTTATTTAACATATAGTCGTATAAAAAAAAAAAAAAAAAAATAGAAATTTCATTCAAAGCTGGTTAATTTGTTGAAGTGTCCCCAAACGGTTTTGACGTTTTGGCCGCGTAGATATTGGGACGACTCGTCGCAGGATAACCGTTTTTGTGCGACCGGGTGTGGTGACCGTTGCCGGACATCTTGTCAATCTGTGCCGTTCTGGTGATGGTGGTCGGCTGATCGACGCTCTTGATCGCCGATACGGATCGCCGAAGACAACAATTCACTTCGTAAGCCTGACAGGGTCTCGTGTTTATGACGTGTTCGTGGGGATTTCTCTTGCAGTATTTGTCGAACATGCAAATACCCGCCGTGCCGTTGTCCATTTTGCACGGTTCACCTGAAAACATTTAAACGGAAAAAACTATATAGTATCGCAAAAAAAAAAAAATAGAAAAAAAAAAGGCGTTCCACACAAATCGTGTCGACAGTCATTGGCGACGGAGCAAGTGTGAATTCCGTTTTTTCCGCCCGTGTTATCCCGAACAAATTGAAAATCTGAATTGTTAACGGTTTTTCACTTTACCGAATTCCAATAGTAATTAAAATGTTTAAATGGCGTAGTAATATTTTCCCCCCACACACTCGCATGATAACACACTGAATGAATTACTACGCGTGACGTTATAATGTGTGTACGGTCACGCGGGCGAAAAACGTCGTAACCTTAAGCAACGCCAGCAATTTTTTTTATTGAAAAAACATAAAGGCCCGGTACCATTGCTCCGGTGCCATATACGTACAACGGAACTTTTCATAACCGACTCACCACACACGTCTTCGCATTCGTCTCTGGTCCGTGGAAGGTCTTCATTGTGTTTACAATGATGGATGCCACCTTCCGAATACAGCGGATGACACGATTTGAATGCAGCGAAAAAGTACCAGCCGACTAGCGAATAATTCGATTGCTGGTAAGGCGAAGCCTGGCAACTGATTACTTTAGGCATGTGACACCTGGGATCTGTGAAAACGAGAAAAATCCCCGTAGTCGACTCGTCCGCACGTGTATAGAGTTTATAAAATAGAAAAACGAATCAATTGTGCACGTCACAAACACACGCCGGAGAATTATTCCGAAACTTTATGAAAAACTCGATGAAAAATCGTCTGGTTTTTATTTTTTTGTACAACAGGCTTGATAGAATTTCGGTCTGTACAACAGGCGCGAACTGTTCAAAACACGTTGATTTAAATGTAATGTGATAAACGATCGTTTTTGTCCGCTGACGATCGTCTGTGGTTTACTGTACTGCTGCAGTGTAACTTATATTTATTATTTAATTAGTATACTACCCAACTGTTTATCAACCTGCAGTGAACAGTTATTTTCCGTATACTATTTTTCAAAATCCGAAATTTCTTTGGGATCGCTCGGAAATTACTAGAAAATCGGTTCGTCACTGTGCGTGAGAATGGAAGGGTGCAGTTATCCTGAGAATCCAGTTATCCAGTATTCCATGAGAATGGAAGGGTACCTCGCTCCTGGGGTACCAAACATTCGTACAGTTCTCTACCAACGATGTTTGGTATATAATAAAAGTATTTCGCTGATTTTTCATGTACAACAAGTACAATAACACAACGAACATTATTATTATTAATAAAAATAGTTTACGGTGAGTCATTAGTGTCAGTTTACGACATCACGCGATGTAGTAGTAATAATCACAATGGCTTAAACGTATCCATTGTTTAAGTATATGAGTTCGGTAATAAAGGTTTATCATATCATAATTATAATGTAATTTGAATAAAAAAAAAAAAAACATTAAATATTCTATACCATAATGACCGTGTTTTAATATTTTAATAAGATACTATTATTTACATATATAAAAAAAAAAAATATATATATAATATGTGTATAAGTAATTCGATATTTTTACACGACGCAATAATATATTTTCCCATAATATAATATTATTATTCGTTGTTTGTTACGTAAATCGATCATTTTATATATATATATATATTTTATTATCGTATGTTTTAATAACGGCGACGGTGTACGGGAATAAAATTGTAATCGTTTCCAAAACGATTTTGTTTACTTCAAAAATGTACGATTGTCGTTTGTTTTTCATACATCGTCCTTATCAATTTCCGACGAATGTCGATAAAATTATTATTAATTCTCATAAACGTAATACAATTAATGTATTTGTATGTGTATACTACATGTAGATCGTAAATGATCCGTCGACCAATTGAAGTTTTTTAATTTTTCGCAAACCATAAATGAATGTTATACAATGTTCCGTATAAAACACGGTACAATTGGGTCCGGAGGAGAGAAACCAAACGATATTTTGTCAAATTACGATTCACGTTTACGAAACACGACGAAAACCGAAAAATTGTTAAATAAACATCTAATGGTTTTTATCGTCCGAGTTTGTGCGAACGTCGAAATAATTATTGTGTCGCAATTAACTCGGCGCACAAGACTTTTAACGATAAAATTATTTTTAAAAACGAGACGGGAATTGAAGAGATTTTCCTTTTTATCGCGTGACACGGAATCAATTGGAATCCCGTGCCTTTCGCCGTTTCGGTGTATTGTGTTATCCTCGTGCACTGTACGTTCTAAGCGATTATTTTATTACGTATATCGTAATGGAATTATATAGAGGTAACGAGTGAAAACAAAATCGAATAACGAACGCGTATTTGGGACATTTATCAAGCGAATAAAATCCGGGCAGCGAAAAATATAAATCTCGTTTCTCGAAGCACATTTGTTTTAAACATTAGTTACCCGTTTTCTAAACGCGTATTATGGAAATAATTAGTGGAATAAAAAAAATAAATAAAAAAATAACATCACCTTGATCCGGTCTGGCCTTGAGCGGTTCAAAATCCTTGGCTTGGACGACGACGAGTAAAACAACAGCGATCCAAGTGACCGCGGACAACTTTTGCAGAAGGGCCATGTCTCAGGATTTCGACGAGATTCGATGATAAATAATTTTCAGCGACCAGTGTCGTAACGAATGATCACGAAATGAGTTGACAAGACGGACTGAATTAAAAGCGCTAGCAGCGGTCGCTTTTATAGAGACCGATGGCCAATAATGCACGTGACACACAGCTAGTGCTATATGGTCTGTGCGTGCTTTGTTGTACGTGTTTAGCGAGCGCGCGCGCAATTGTGTACTAACATATTCGTATAATAATAATAATAATAATAATAATAATACGTATGTCTGTTTACACGCATAAACATCAAACGTACACCTGTGATGGGACGTTTTCTTATCGACTAATCATTATTAAATAATGTATGCATTAAATTAGTACATATTATATATATATATAAAAAGAAAAAACGAGCGTTTGGTGTTCAAGAATAAAATATTAAAAAATTCACGAACAATAATCCTGTCGATTTATGATAATTATGGCGTTTATAAAATAACTTTTAGTTGTGATAATGATTTCATATCCGAAAGACCACTAGAAATTTTAACATTCGATACAATAAGAACATTATTCGCAGAGGTAGAATTTAAAAAAATCCACTGCCAATTCCAATTTCGATAGACACGCGTCTGTGAATGTAATCCTAGTATACATTTTGACGCGGAAAAATATCTGAATATATTACACGATCAACAAAACTAAATGTATAAATCCTACCGAAATTGTTTTTACGTAATCTACGTTTATTATAGTCATCGATTTATTGTTGTTTCTTATTATTTACAATATATTCCACGTATTTTGTTTGTTAATTTCATTATTTATTTTATATACTTTTTTCCGTGTTTTTTTTTTTTTTAATTAGACATTGTTACCTGACGATGACTTATGGCCGGAACTAGTCGTTACATTCTCAAACATTAAAATACTCTCTAGGCATTTTTTTTCTTTTTATACACAAATCTATAACTAATTTATTACATATATTGTTGTTTTTTATACCAAATATTAGCGCAATTTTTACCGAAAAACCAATCGATTCGAAATTTTTCTCGAATCGATCGCCTAAAACAATATTATTATACACATCGCTACTGTATACAGTGTGCATGTTTGTACAACGTAATATAACGTATTCCCGTCCAATAAACGCGCGTTATACCCGGCGGCGACGACTGTTTTATTGCCCGCGGAGGGATGTCGTCGAATATGCGACTGTGTATATATTTATTTAATTTATTTATTTCCGTAATTGTTTCCGGAAGAGGAACTAGCGCGTACGTCGTATACTTTTAAACCGGATTTTTGCCGTATTAAATAAATCCAATCGCATATATTTATGTATATAGACGTTATAGCTAGCTAATGTTTCCTCTGAAATCTACGTCGAGTGTAATTTATCTCGTCCCCTGCACCATACATTTCTCTCTCTTTCTCTCTCTCTCTCTCACTCACTCTCTCTCTCTCTCTCTTTCTCACCTAAACGCCAGCAGTCTACTCTATATTTTGTTTGAACACCGCGGTGTCTTAACACATACCATCCGAAATATTTTGCGCAGTGACTGTTAAAAAAGAATACGAGATCTTTAACATTTTTTTTTATAGTATAAAAATTGCGCAAGAATTATACATTTTGTTTCGTAAAATTCGTAATGTTTGTAACCATCTTTTATATATATATATAAACATAATATTATAACGAATATTGTATAATATTATAATGTCAATACGGTACGTTCCAAAAAGAAAATAACGATAAGAAATTACGTCACGAGGAGACAAAACGATATTATTATAGGAAAAAAACAAAATACAAATAAAAATTTCCTTAAATATTCAGTACTACTCGCAGGTTTTCGCCGTCGATAACGCACAATTTATCCGTTTTTATATAAGTTCATAAGTAATATAGGTTTTATAAAATAAAACTGTTAATAAATTATCGGGATACACAAGAGATTAAGACGATACTTTTGTAAATTCGTACACTTCAATTGAATAATTATATTTCCCGGCAAACGTGCGTAAGGTCCGTGTATACGCGGAGGATTTGAGGACCTAGCGGACGCGTCCTCAAGGGGGCGAGGGTAATGTTCAAGAAGTCATTCTCCGAAATTCAATCATTATACTACTCGTGTTATTTCGAAAGATAAAAATAATTATTATTTTTCACCTTACCCCCCAGTCAATTATTGATTTGTTTATATATTATTTACGCGTTGCACACGTATGAATAATAATAATAATAAATAACGCGTTATTTAGTAGATATTTCGATATATTTTTTTTTTGCCGTTTTCAAATGTTCCGATGTCCTCCGATGTGTTATGCGTAGAAACAAACAATTAAATAATATACCCTTCTCGTTTCAGAAACTTTCGCCGAAAATGTGTTCATTGCGCGTAGATGTGAGACGTAATTTTTTTTATAATCTTCCGAGACCATATTATATTGTGTTGTATACGGCGTTGTTAAGCATACGCCCAGAGAATCTTTTCAAAAAAAAAAAAAATATATTTTGTATAATATATTTTTAATATATCTCCGGACGATTTAACAAGTGTGAGAGACCGTGTGGACGTCTGTTGTAATACTATTTTTCAATATATATTATATTATATTATATATATATATATATATATATATAACCTAACCTAAGACGTGACGCAGTGGACGCGCGCGTGCGTGTGGTGGATATATGCGGTGGTCGAGTGCCGACGACGGCGATGGGCACCGGCCGGCGCGTCTTCCAAATGAAACGTCCCCAAAAAGTATTACGATGTACCGCGTTAATGTGCACATTCAGTGCCGTCTCAAGGCATGGGCCCGACGAGCCCAGGCCCGGGGCCCCGAATTCTTAAGGGCTCCCAAATTCATATAAATTACATAATATACAAAATATATTTTACATTTTTTGTTAGATTTTTATAATATAAATCTTGAACGAAAAAATATTAAAATTACCTTTAAATAAAAGTTTTGCAATAAAAAGAATCAATGGAAATTTAATCCTATATTTTAAATTGAGACCCGGTAACACGTACATTATTTTAATGTATGGTATAGCTACGCGTTCTCGTAATTTCGATTATTTATTTCGATTTTTTATTTTATTTTATTTTAAGTAAAATATTTAGAGGTACCTAATAAATTATGTATTAAAAATGTATATATATACAAGTACTCATATATGTATACACCTATATATCAAAATGTATGTATTTGAAGGCCCCAAAATATGTTGGGCCCTAGGGCCTCACATGACCTTAAGACGGCTCTGTGCACATTACAATATAACCTTCGCCGATAAACCTACGGATCATTGTGAAAACGAGAACGAGACGATGACGGACTTGGACGAACACACACACAATATATATATTCGATTTAAAACGTATTCGTTCGACCGTCCGTCGTCCAAGGGCGCATGCGAGGGAGGACGATGGAGGCGATCGCCCCCCCTCCCCTAGATACTTGTGTATATCCACAATATATATATCCTATATCCACTGACGACTGAAATTAATCGAACCAAAACTAAAATGTAATAAAACATTTTTTTTATTTAAAACTTATTATTTTCGTATAATTTTTCGATAATTCCGAGTTGGCAACAGATTCGACGGGCCGTTTTTCTACTCGCTAGGGGACGAAGTAAATACGCCCCTGCCGTCGTCGTCCTTAATAAAATAATTGTCAAGCCGATCGATCCGTTTCGGATATATATATATATATGAAACGCGCAGTCTTTCTTCCTCTCTCTTATTTGCGCTTCTTCGGGTCGATTAATGACGGGAAAAGGGTATATAATACGTTATTATCGTGCGTACGGACACGGTACGTATTATTATACGATCGATTCCGTCGTAAAATTGCACCGTGGTAAAATGACAGTCTTAAAACGACCGTACAGCTGCGACATTATTATTATTATTATTATTATTGTTTCGTGCCGTAAGATTAGGTTTTATCATTCCTACGGTTTTATATACTTATCCATCGGTTTAAGTACTATATAAATACTGCGCGCCGATCGGTTCAGCTCCCGTCAAGTGCTAACAGGTTAAATATACGTGCGTTTTTTTTTTCTCTTTGCAAATCGGTTAAGAAATTTGACGACAATAAGCAGCTGCCATCGCCCTCCTCCCATAACAATTTTTAATGTATATAATTACTATCATTGTCGACAAAATAATCAAAATTATTGGTTTGAACAGTGGGTTCACACACACACACACACCCCGCCCCATTGAGAACTGTTTCGGGACGTCCCTGATGCCTAGCCTAAAAAAAACCTAAAATCTAGAGAACCTAACCTAGACACATATGTGACGCTAATAACGTTCTGCGCTATAATTCAAGTAAACGTCGAAATCGGTTCACGTTATTGATTTTTACGTGGAAAATTTCCCCCCCCCCCCCAAAAAAGAAATTTATTTATTCTTATTAATTCGTGTCAGTATATAATTTTACATGTAATTATTATTATTATTTTTTTTTTTTTTTGATAAACTTATAAATTAGTAAAAAAAATTACTGAAAATACGTGTTATATTAACCGATTCGTATTATTATTATTAGACTTTTCTTAAATTTCGTGAGTGGAGGGGGAGAGACTTGTTACTCCTCCATCTGGCTACGCCATTGGAAGGAAATAGTTTTGGCGGCCAACAGCTCAAACGTCTCGTATAAAATACAAGTATATATATATAGATAAAATAAACAAGAAGATATTATAATATTATATTCCGTTGGACAAATTACATTAAAATAATATATAATTATTATTTAAATGCGTGTACAGTTCGTATGCTCTCGCGTTCGATTAGAGCGCTGCTTATCGCGCGTTTCAGCAGCGAATTACGCATTTTCGTCCTATCGTTATAACGGTGAAATCGACAAAAAAAAAAAAAAACCCCCCGCTTTTATCTCTTATATTCTCATACTCCGTCGCAGAAGTCATTTTAATATTTTCTGTTATATTATCGTATATAAATATACGTAATATAGCATCATCATCATCATCGTCGTCGTCGTCGTCGTCGTCGTCGTCTGCAGGAGCGTCTGCGAAATTACGCCGTATAAAAAAAAAAAAAATACAAAAACGTAAGTGAACCGTCACGGAGTGCGTACGATGGATGGCGGCGGCACCGCGGGACTATTAAAACTTTAATGTTTCAGAAGACCGCGGAGCTTCTTAATTCCCAAAAGCCTTTTTTGTTATTTCATCGCAACATCTACCGGCGCGCGCACTCGCCTTTGCCGCGGTGATCTTCTTTTTACACCGTATATATACGAGTGTATAAACGAACATTTCTCTTTTCTTTCTTTTTTTCGTTTTCTTCTTTTCTTTCCCCCCTCGCTCGATTCCGTCTCGCCCGTGTGTGTGTGCGCGCGTATAAATTATGTAGCAACGACGAAAAACGACAAAGGCGCCCGCCGCGCTCACTTATTGGAATCTGCCACTCTGCAGACCGTACACGCCCGACGGCCGACAGTCCACCATCCAAATACAGGGCGTTCCAATTTGGAATTTGATTCGTCCGATTTCAAAAAATCATATTCATTGTAAAATTCGATTAATCAGATTGGAATAAATTTTTTACATTTTAATGGATTATTTTGAGTTTTAGGCACAATGCTTATAATTAATGTTCTCGCACGACACGCATCTAAGCGATATTCGAATTCCTCATAAACCTGTTGAAGCGTGTCGACTGTAACCAAGTTGATGGCGTCTGTAATGCGACTTTTCAATTCGTCAAGGTCTTTTGGAAGGCGAGGTACATGAACAATGCTTTCTATGTAACCCCAGAGAAAAAAAATCACGGATTGTAAGATCCGGCGAACGGGGCGAAATGTAGCGTCATTATTAGCGCTACAGCGACCGCCGCCGATCCATCGCAACACACGCCAAACTGTTGTCGGCGGAATAGCAAGTTCTCTGGACGCTTGACGAACTGATTTCTGTGGACTTCATACAAAACTTTGTCGAATTTGTTCAACATTTCCATCCAAAGTTCTCGGTCTACCTGACCGACTTCCGTTTACGTAAGCGACCAGTATCTTGGAAGGTTTTATGCCATCTTCGAATACTCTGGGCTGTTGGAGATTCAGTGTTAAACTTTCGTCGAAAATGACGCTGCACGGTAATAACAGACTCGCACTTCTCAAAGCAGAGCACACAAAACGCCTTTTGTTGCTCGATCGACATTTCGACAACAACTAATTAAGTTACGCCACACGACTAAACTGCGCATTATCGCAACTTATCGATAAAAACTCGATAACCCCACCATTCAGATGGTTGGTGCTTCGTTTACCTCAAATTACAGAAACAATGTTTATAGCCTATTAAAATCGGATGAATCATTTGTGGAACGCCCTGTATAATACGACGGGTTTAACATTTCTCGATAATCTGAAATCGACTAAACTGCGAGATTACTGCAGTTATTATTATTATTCGGAGCGCAGTTTTTCTTTTACTACTCCGACGTTTTTATACGTCGGCTATTTTCTTCTCGAACAAACGTTGCAACAATGTCATCGCGTCCACGGTAAAACTACAATATAAATATCACGAAATTTAATCGGGCAACAAAACGTATACGTCGTCTTATTCTCGTATTCATCTCATTCTATATTTCAGTGGGCATCGCCACAGATTTCCTTACGCGATTCCGCCCACGCAATTAGGTGCACCCGCCGCAGAAACGCGTGTAAAATGTATTGTGTAATTTTGGATTTACGTTTCTTATCGATTTTTTCCCCATTTTGTATAAACGTCCGAAACCACTGCAGTCGTATATATTACTGTTATTATATACAATAATACGATGTAGATATTTATAACGAACAATAAAGGTTTTCTTTCGCGTACGCACAGTACGAATTGTATTTCGTTTTATTATTATTTAAAAAAAAAAAAAAAAAAAACATTCGTAAATACTGCGCGGTGTAATAAAAACAATACAATTACAATGTTTTTTACTCTTATAAATTATAAGAGAAACGTGCAAAGAAGACTTTTTAAGTAGTTAAGCGAGGAAATTGACACGGATTTTGAAACCCATACACGAAATCACGTTATATCGACCGAACACGGAAACGATACGTAATTCGATATTTTTACTCGGCGCACGTAATTACATCGTTTCCGTCGTTTGATTTTACTGTAACCCGATATATTTTGATATTTTATTTCATTAGCGAGTTAAAAACGCGTTAATCGTCAGAGTCATGGACGTTTATACAGGAAAACGTTTTTTTTTGGGGGGGGGGAGGGAGTGTTTTTGAAAATCAGTTGTTGAAAATTGGAACTTTTTTTTTTAAAAATATACGAAATTTTATTATGAAAATCGACTGCGCTGTTAAATTTATAATTTTTTTTTTTTTTATAACATAAATATGGATGTAAAAAAAAAAATCACAAAACTAGATATAATTTTTGTAAACTTTTAACCATTATGGTGAGAATGTCTTCACAATTGATTTGTAATTATGATTGAAAAATAATATACCGTCGCGTCTCGTGCAGATACGGAATAAAAACATTTAAACGACAACGGCCATAATAAAATATTGTAAGAGACACGTTATTATTTATAATATCCCTTTATCCGCCGCAGTAATATTGTTCCGTCGTGTATTGCTTTCCTCCCGTGTCTGTTTCTACGCATTTCTAGAATTCTTTTATACCCGCGTCAATACACATCAGGCGTATATTCTGCAATTTTATTTCATTTATAAATCTGTTCAAGTATTTTATTTATTTATTTGTTTAATTGAATAAAAATAACAATTCGTGAGTATTAAACACTGGCTTTGGCCAGTGTCCCACAAACACAATATTATAACAGTACTACACACCCGTCTATTAAATCATTAAAGTATAATATAACATTGAAATTGAATAAGTATAATAATAACCGTACAAAAAATCAAATATTTCAGGGAAGGAGGGGGGGGTGCATTTGTAATGTTATTTATTTTCTTTTTAATAGTACTAGTCGGCCGTACTTTATTATGTAATTTTAAATTTATAATTTATAACATTATGAATGCGCGATTCATATACACTTCGGCTGTTTTATGATTTTCATATAATATAATAGTAACTATTTATTCTTCTTCTTCTTCTTCTTCTTCTTCTTCAGCTTAACGGTCCATTTAGAACCAGCGCTGCCATCAAAATCCCTCTCCATCTATCCCTCCGATACGCTGTCTCTAAAGTTGCGTTCTGGTCTACTATTAATAAATCTTTGGCAACTACGTTATATTTATTAATACGTATATAATAAATACTGCGAGACCGAATTTTTTCCGGGAAATAATATTGTTAATTAATTAATTTACATTAATTCCACCTACGTGGCCGTGTATAAAATGAAATTTACACGAAAATTAAATAATATTAAGCCGGGATTACACGATGCGAATCCGATGCGCGAGGAGGTTTCACCAAACAGCTGATTCTCCCAACTGTTTACTCGATCCGCATATTCTGATACGCGTGAAACCATGCGAGCCGTCAGCCAATGCGAGCGCGAACGCGTTCACACGACGCGAAACCAACGAACGCGAATGTCCTTTGATGCGCGTCCAAAAACCGACGTGCTTTCGCTCGCCACAAAGCTGCCTCGTGCTGATTCGCGAATCACGCGTGGGGGATGCAGCTGCACGCGTTCGCACTGGTTGAATTATGCCGAAACCTGCCTCGCGCATTAGATTCGGTAAACCCGGTTTTATATACGTAATACTCCCCCCCCCCATCATTGAAAAATTCTGGTTTGCGTATACGCAACTGATAATGCGGATCTCGATTTTAAGAATGGGACCATATTACATGTTCAGACGAATAAACAAATGTTCATTTTTAGTTGCTACTTGGCAACAGTAACGCATCCAGGATTTTTTCAAGGGGTGGGGGAGTCTAAAAAACTACATTATGAAAAACAAAACTTTTAATAGATAATAAAAATAGATAATAATCCGTATTTTTATATCACTCGACACTCAATATCACACAATATAGAAAAACAGTGTTATTATAATAATAATATAATATAATCAATAAATTGTTAACACCTGGTGTTATCTATATCGTGAGCGGAATTTTAACAAAAAAAATATGAAAGTTGTATCAGAATTTGGATTTTCATCTATAAATGTAATACTATTGCACTAGTCAAGGGGTCCATCCCGGAGTCCGTCCCCTTGGGTGCGCCACTGTTTGGCAAAATAATTTTTGTACAATACACGCCCTCCACTGGTAATATGAAACTTGGGGAAAACGGCCAAGTGCGGAACCATGGCCTGTAGCACGAATAGCCGCCGGGTTTGTACAAAACGTATTAAGAAAAAATTGTATCGTTATTAATGTGAATACGACAATGTTTTATTATTCATCATCATCATCATCATCATCAACAGCTTAATGGTCCATTAAGGACCTGCGCTGCCACTAGTAAGCCTCTCCATTTTTCTCTGTCCAAAGTCCATTCTAACGTTGCATTCTCTTCTATCAGTCTCATATCCTTTTCTACTGTGTCTTTCCATCTTGTTCTTGGTCTTCCAAGTGGACGTTTTTTATTTATTTTTCCTATTAGAACATTCTTTAATAAATCTCCTTCAGCTCTCCACACATGTCCCAGCCACTCTAGACGTTTACATCTTAATGTTTTATTATTAATATAATTATTATTGTCGTTGTTGTTGTTGTTGTTATGTGTAAACTTACCTCCTTTTAAAATATTGTACATAATGATAAACAATAACAATAATAGTACCATAACAATTGCCAACGTGCAGATATTATTATATATTTATTATAATTGAATTAATTCCGTTTTTCCGTACATCACTAAAGCAATTCATTCGTATACGAGTAACTCTTTGGGAAGACAAAACCAATATAATACGACAGTATGTTATAGATTATTATTTTTTTCCTTTTCAATACTTACACGTGCATTCAAATTAATTCAAAGTCCTTACGGCAACCACGTACACCCACACATGTTATATATTAAATAACAAATATGTTCTAATATATATATATAACCATACAGAGTGATTAGTTTTTTCATTTGGTTTCAAGACGTCATGTTAATTAAAAATGATCAGATACATGTCAGATTGTTCAATACGACTGGTAGTGTATACAGACCACATGTTTAACGTACAGCAAATATATGTAATAGCAATAGAAATTTAATTACGTGAATGAGGGAAACACTTTAAATACAAAATTTCATATCGATGAAAACACGATAATAAAATAGACAATATTATGATGTTGGAATAAAACAAGCAATATGAAAACAACGGTCGTAAATATAATTTAAAATATATTTTCGTAAAATGTGCGCGATAAACAAGAGAAAAAAACGTCTGTACGTTTTAAGAACGCAGACGGATTGATTATTGGCATTTGTCATACATTGTTGTTATATTGAAAAAAAAAAACATTTTTTTATTTGAACGGGATGACGTTCAAGGCCTTAAAAGTTTTGGCACATCGCCGTCGTGGACATCGTGAAAAACTTCCATAAGCTGGTCACCATTGTTATTGATGACAACTTCATCGTTGGCTGGGTGTATACTGGTGATCGGTAGTATGTACTTCAGTGGAAATTGCGGAAGACAACAACGAACTCCGTGGGCCTTGCACGGTGTAAGGTTAAAGGTGTGTGTGTGTGCACGTTTCGGGCAATATTGTTCAAACGTGCAAATGCCTGCCGTTCCATTATCCATCGTGCACGGTTCAGCTGGAAAAATTTAAGCGAAAAAAAATTATAATATCGTAAAAAAGTTCGCACAAAAAATTTTAATTCGATTTTATCACTTATTATTATTCTTCAGAGAGAAACGTGAATCTAAATTTTGTTTTTATATTTTATAAAATAGGTTTTTATATTTATTCAATAGTTTTGTAGTTTATTGCGTTTAAATAACTATTAAGACGCCGTATAATTATTAAAAATTGTTATTCTATAATTCGATTGTTGAAAATATTTTTATTTTTTTTTTTTATATTTATACTCATAGTGAATGAATATTTTTATGTACCGAAAAACGCGCGATATGATAAAAAAGCATACTGATCGACAGATATTTAATTAACGCGATAGAAAATTCAATGAATACAATTTTTTTTTTGCTTTTAATAGAAAAACATAACTGCCCTATAATAAATAATATATTACCACAAAAGTATTCGCATTCGGCTCTGGTTCGAGGTAGGTTTTCGTTAACATTGCAATGGTGCACTCCACCCAACGAATACATAGGATGACAAGATTTGAATGGATGGTAATAGAACCATCCGTTTAACACAGAGTTTGGGATTTCGTAAAGCGAATTCATGCACTTGTACGAAAAGTTTGGATGGTGACACTTAGGATCTGTAAAAACGAAATTAAAATAATTAAAATTTGCCGTACACTTCATAATTTATAAAATTTTAAAAATTGTCCGAACGGTGAAAGTCGGACTATTCTAAAAATTATAACATCATTATTAAAATACATCACCTTTGCCAGGTCTAGGCGTAGCGAAATTAGGTACTGGGGTTTCCATGGCGAGTAATGGGATAGTGATGAACGCTATCACGAACAACAGTTGCAAATCGGCCATGTTTTAAGTTTTCGGCGAGAGTCGTTAAATTTCAGACGAACAATATCCGTAAAGATTGATCACGGAAAGATTGTACTCGAAGACTGAATTCAAAACGCGAGCACAGGTCCCTTAAATAGGGACCGAACGCCAATGCACAGGACACAGTGTTACCTGCTGTGTACGCGCTATTATATTTTATTCACCTGTCCCGTAGTGCGTACGCGAGTTATTAATTGATATGTATTGTGTGAAAAAGGCGCTCTTTTTGGTCGTCGCACGTTTTTTATTACAATTCTTCATTAACTTATTATTACTACAATTATTATTATTATTATTATACTTGAACGAAACGACATTAACTCTTTTATATATTCATTTATGTGATAAATGTCGGCAATAAATATTTATTTAACTTATTTCTAATACAGAAGAATCGAATTGAAATGAAAAATTTCGAATTTTATAAAATTGGTATTTTAAACTCTTAAAGAGATTTCATGTTGAACGGAAATAATTTTGAAATTTACACCGAATATCTAACTTAGTGCACCGTAATAGGTATATACTAATATATACACGTAATAAAAATTTCATTTTTTTTTTTTTAATTCTTCGCTATTTGTATAAAATGTTGAGTTTTTTACGTGATAAAATATTTTTCATTTCAACGGCTAATAATTTTATTAGGTTATACGTAACTTCAACTATATGAAAAAAATTTGATATTACTATGTTTTTTTTTTTTTTTTTTTAATTACCACCGTATTTTCTTACATTGTGTATCACATCGGAGTACTCCTCGTATTCGTTTTAATGAATGCAATGATTTTTCAATGTATTCAACTTTATAGTATTAAGAAAACACTAAAATTTCATCTAATTAGTTCATTTAAGCAACATTGCATATCACTCACTATTACTACCCTTTATTTTTCCCATATAGTTTGGAAAAAAAATTGTTGCGTAATTATGGTCAATTACGCGACATAATGCATATATTTATGGGTTATAAGTCGGAATAAATAATATCATCGAATTTGATGATTTATGTAGGTACGTATTTGCTACGTATATTAACACTTCTTATACAATAAAATATTATATTCGGCCCTGTACATAGGAAGGATAATACGTTTATATTACTATAGCACTCGGAATTTATGTAACGGGCAGAAGAAACAGCTGCTGCCAGTATTCAAGTAATATATTTTTTTCTGATATATAATTTCATATCTCTGAACTCGAATTGAAAACACACACGTCCGTAAAGAATTGATATAATGTATTTACAATATCCGGCACACTAATAAAACGTAATTAACTCTGAACGGAATTTATGGTTTCTTAGTTATTAGTGCAGTTTTATATTTTCCACCACTGACCAATTCGGATGATTAATAAATAAATGAACACGAACACACATTTATACGTAAATATACATGGGAAGCGGATATAATTTTAACGATATTTTAATTCATAATAATTTAATATTTATTCTGTGGATTAACATCCACAGCAATTTCTATTATATTCCATAAAAATCATTATTCCAGTACCGAAATGCTCTTAATTATTATTAATTTTTTTTTTTTGTTAAACGACGGTCAGGTCCCCCATTAGTCTCGTAGAAATACTGTTTTTTATTTATTTATTATTATTCGATTATTTAAATACGAGTAAATATTAAATGCCAATGACTTTCGTTCTCTTCCGCAGCGTATTAAATAAATATAATGATTATTGTATTTTCGATTAAACACGGCGTTTTGTTTTCGTCATTAAACATCCGCAATTCCGTGACATTTATTGAAAAAATTCAATAAACGATTTCGGTAAATGTTTCACGAATATATACGAGTATATTTTAACACCACGCGAAAATATAGTCGATCGAATTCGTCGTAAAACGTATTGCAGTTATCGCAGTGTGCGTTACGATAATCGAAAAATGTATTCGAATTTAAAAATGTGTTATAAAAATGATACGCGTTTAACAACGGATTCGCATTTCATAGAAGTAATCGTACATGGACAATAAATTATATGCACAGAGTAACTATATACACAGCAGAACACAATATCGTACAAAATTAAATATATATTTATATGTTAAAAACCAAAAAAACAATATAAATATCGGACGTCCGCGCGCGCACACGATTGACGGCCATTCGAATTCTAGCGATTCGGCTGAAACATCATATAAATCAGGATTAACGGGGGCGAAACAATATGTGACGAAAGAGAGAAATCGTGCTGCTCGAAGGGTGACCGCCGCCGCGGTTCAATCGAGAAAAAATAAAGAAACGTCTATTATTGTGGCACGTTTTATTCTCATAATTTATATACGAGCCCGTGCGAGCGGCTTTTTTCGTCGTGAAAAATCTACGTAGCCTTCGTGCTCTTCGTACAATAAAGAAAAGAACAAAAAAAAAAAATCATAAAACGTGTTTCTATTTAATACGTCGTCGTCCAGCTCTGTCAATCGGGATTAACACGATCCGGAAGATATAATGGTGCGACGACACGCGCACAGAAATGCTATTCGACGTGAGATACGGTCCCGCCGCCGCCGAAAAGCCGATCGGCGAATATTTAACTCGTCGAATCAATAATTGATTATTGTAATAATTGTATCGATACAATTATTGTAATGTTACGGTGTCGTAAAACACATTTCGCGTATACACACGCGGATAGTTTTTTTTTTTTTTTTTAAACACATTATCATATTGTTGTTTTACGTTCAAACGATTGTTTGAGCGTATGTTTTTGAAATTATAAAAAAAAAAAAAACGATTTTTTTCTATCCAGTAAATAAATTATTTAATTATAAAATATAATTTCAATTACAAGTAGCGTTTGTCGGTCGATCAATTATAAAAACGTGTAATCAACGTAATGTAATAAAAATACGCCGATTACAAATTTTAATACATTTGTCGAAGATATATTGGCGTATGGATTATTAATTAATTAACTATCTCTTGACATTTTTTTTTTTTTGCTCTTTTCCTCGTTTGCTCTGTTGGATTTTAATAAAATAAATGCGCACGTATAATAATTGACCCTTTCGGTCCAGTAATTGTATAATATATGCAAATTAATGTAATATAAATAAAAATTCACAATTACAACAAGAAATATAAAAAAAAAACGAGTAGACGAATAGAATTATTCAACAATAATATAATGAATACCATCAACGGACCCGTTCGATTCGATAATAACGACGCGAAAAATATTAATGTACAATTCGCCACAATGCAAGTTACAGAATATGATACGCGGAGTAGCTCAACAATTTAACATATTCGTATATGACGTTTTCAAATAATACCCGTAACAGACAATGATGAAATTCAATAAATACTCACGTAAGTATACAATCTACTGACTGGCCAGCCGTTTACCTGAATCTAAAGATTGGTTTTTAGAATTTGCAAATCAAAATTCTATTTTTGACGGATTTTTTAAAATTTTTGGTCAATTGCGATAAACTGCGGTATACGTATCTATAATATTTAACAATAACCATTATACACGTCTGTACGTTATCGAATAAAGTAGACTAATGCAGTTTTTCAGTAAAATAATTGTATATTAACAACATGGCATTTAACAAATACACGTATTTCATGTTGACACGATAAAGTACTTAAGTAATTAAAACTTTAATTCTTAAAGTTATACTTTAAAGTCTTATTGAAATGTTATCGTTATGTTGATACACGCGAATCATGACTAAAATTATACAAATTTAATATTTGTGTGTTTCTACGAACTGTTTAGCTCAGCCAATATTATTAATATTATATTATATTGTACATTATTTTTGTACTGTGCAACGTTTTTTTTTTTTACGCGAGAAATTGACGTACATGAAGTTGGACCCCCCCCCCACGATCGACTCCGGACAAATTGTCAACAATTGTAAATTGATCATATTGCAATAACTGGAAAAATTATAAATTATTTGTACGAGTGCTGACTGACGAATGACACGTATAATAGAGGATGGCACTCCCGAATCCCCGTGTATTCCGTCTACATAACGACCATTTTTGGGTGTGGCAAAACTTTTGAGACTCTCATAAATATTCTGCATTAATAACAATTACTATACAATGAGTATATAATATAACAACGCGCGCGCTTTAGTAGATGAAACTCATCTCGTTCAACAGCTACCATTATAATATTATGATGTACACGCGTTATGGTAATAACGTAATATTTGCATAACGCAATATGTAACTTCTAAATCGATTGTATTTATTACACATGTGTACGCCGTGTTTAGAGCCAACGAATATTTTGCGATACATATTGCCGCCTATTGTGCTATCGGTACATAAATTGTATATCTTTTTTACCTATACACGAATAAGTTTATTTCGATGAGAATAAAAATAAATAAATTTGGTTTATATATATATATTTATACGTAATATGTATTTTTGTCGACGATTCTCCCCTGTAACCCGTATCACACACACACACAAATAGATTATCGGTCCGTTTGGACACGATCAATCAGAATTAACCGAATCCGTGTAAAAAAAAAAAAAAACTAATAATCGTATACGTTTAATATTATAGTATATATATATTTTTTTTATTACTTTCCCAGAGAACCGAAACGACAACTGTATTATAATCCCTTAAAACGTAATTGTCGAAACCGTTTTCATCGTCCAGTCGTTCGTCACGCTATTTATTATATTCGGCCACAAGCGGATCTATGCGTGGGCAACGTATACGAGTATACGAAATGATTAATAATATATTTAAAAAATTAATTATGAGCTATTTCTACTCGCGGGCCAATTGTCTAACGTAGATTTAAAAAAAAAAAAAACATATATATTTATGTACATTATATACTGTCGAAAAATACGTTTTTCTAACATTTCTGAATGCCCGTTGAAACGGAATGCGCGCTGAGCAACGCTCGCACGTATTCGGTGTTTTCACTCATTTCGTGAGTAGAGCGTCACCGGATGGATATTATACTGTTTCTTCTACGTTTGGCAATACGCGATATGTTTTTATGCCGACCGTCGTACAGTGTATTTCTCCATCCTCATTCTTACGTGCACTCCACATCAAATATAAATGGATTGTCGGTACATAATTAACCGTCCATATGAAACGACCGGGGCCGTATTTGGATATTTTGGATACTCAGGGCCGTATTTGGATATTTTACGCCCCGGGGGGGGGGCAACACATTTTAGCAGCCTTTCCGTAATTCCCCCTCAAAAAAGTAATTTTTTTTTATGCAAGCTATCTCTTTTTCGTTACAAAGTTCACAAAAATTTCAGTATAAACCTAGTTTGCAGGGCACTGTGATTTTTGCGATTTTTTTCGTATCCTAGGTAAATTATCGGCTTAAAAACAATAGTGCAAAACAAAATTTTCCGCAAACCGTTTGTTTTTGAGTTGTGACAATTTGAAATTTATATATTTTAAAAGATCAGATTAAAGAGCATACTTTATTAATACGATTCGTTTGTTGTGTGTTATTGCCCAATGGACCAAAGACAGCCAATTGGCAAGTCGGACCGAGGTTCAAAACCGCCTGGTCACGAAAAATTTTTCCAATCCGTGTCGTTATCATTGCCGTCGGTATTCTCGTCATTGTGTTCAATGTTTTTCGGTGCCATCATAAAATGTTGATTTAATATTATAGTATAAGTTGAATTATAATTTACTACTAAATTATATTGAAAATGTCATTTATTCACAATTATAGAAGTTTATTAAATTATAAAACGTATAAATAAAAAAAATAGTGCAAAAAAAAATCTAATTTAGGAACGAGGGGTTTAGCCGAGAACCGTGCACTTAAAAAAATCGTAGTATTTATCCATTAGACTGTAGTACATGTTGAGAATTTGGAGAAAATAAATCATTTAAAGAAACACGGTAAAATTATCAAATTTCAAATTGCTGTAACTTGAAAACAAAATTCGACCGCTAAATTCTAACTTCGCCGTAAGTTTTTTCATCGAAAAACACATATTTTCCAAAAAAAAAAAAAAATCGCAAAAATCGAAGTCCCCTGTAAATTAGATTTGTTCCAAGAATTCAATTTACTATCCTAAACCTTATCTTAGATATATATATATATATGCCAATGGTACTCTTAGCAACAAGTGATTTGTCATACTCCTAAATACGAACCCTCACTTATATAATGTAGATAAATTATAATATTAATATTATAATTTAATATAAATTTATTATTTATTCAATGTAATATAATATTGATATTGAATTTTCAATAAATCTGCTGTCGCCCCTTAATAGACTAAAAAATTGCCGCCCCGGGCAACAAGGGACACTTGTCCCCCGAATACGGGCTTGCCAATACTATGTATGTATGTGTGTGTGTGTGTGTGTATATATACACTCGTATATTTTTCGTTTTTACAATCCGAGAGAACCGAAACGACAATAATAATTGTATTATAATCCCCATTAAAACGTAGTTGCCGACAGGTGGTGTACAGTACGGAGCACAACAAACAAACGAAAATCTATATTATATCCTAAAATATATTTAAACGCAGTGTCCGTGTAGAGTTGAAAAAAAGAATACCACCACGTTACGATATGTATAGAGAGACGTGTTCGATTTCGAGGCCATCGCGCAGGCAGCTGTATTCGACACACAATGTCAGCAAGAGAGCTGCTGCAAGACGTTTTTATCCCTTGCCCGAATGCTGTTAATCGCCCTCCCATTATACATTCGACATTTTGACCTTCTCGGAATTAGGGACCGCCGAATCATCGTTGTTGGTCCATTCGATTGTTCAGCTACAGCGATTTTCGAAGCGTCTCCGTGGCGGCGTGTCGCGGATTCCTTCGTCACAATATAAATACGTATGTTTTTTTTCCCACAACATTTATTATACAATTATTTCGAATATTATATTTTATCGCGGCTAACTTTACGTTACGCGTATGTGGAAAAAACGAATTAACGAAATATTCGTTACAATGTTTATCGTGCTCGTTACAATATAATATAACGAGAAATATGGTTTTTACCATTATGGATTTGGAAATTTGGCATTGCGTCAATGACAATCTCAAAACACAATTATTGTATGAGCACGAAAAACTATCATTATTTCGTGTTGAACGATTTGTTCGTATTCATATTGACATCGAGTTATTCTTGTTCAAGGATCATGCCGTTGAGATCTTGATTTGACCCGGTTCAACTTTCGTACGAAATAAATTCTAATTCCATTATGTACTACTATTTTTTAATCTATTGATATAATCATATCATATTTCATATATAATCATTGATCAAGAATAATTATCTGCTCGGATTCCACGCACAGCTCTTTTTTTCTTCAAATCTGTACATTGAAAGTAGGATATTCAAGTACGAATTGATAAATAATATATTAAGAAAATTTGATTATAAAAAAACCTTTCTTACTCACGGGCGAATTGTTTAACGCCAAAAAAAAAAAATCTCTCTATATATATATATATATGTAGTACACACATTGTACTGTCGAAAAATATATTTTTCTAACTCTTTTGAATCCCCGTTGAAATGGAATACACGCTGATCAATGTCTACACGTATTCGGTGTTATACGCATTTCGTGCATAGAACATCGCCGGATGCGTATTATATTTTAATGTAATTTGACCGAAATCCATCGTTTTTTTTCTTGCCTTTCCACGTTTTCTTCTTAACACAATAGTATTATTGCGCACCATATAAATAGTCATTATTTTATATGTAATCTTTTCCTGTATTTGCGCATGCATAATATATTTATACGGTAAATGTGTTTAAGAAAATGATATATTTTTTATGAATTTTTTATTACACACATTTCTTCAAAAACATATACATTATTCGAGTGAATCATTTATACCCATGGCGGCGTAGTTCTTTATTATTATTATTGTCGTTATTTTTTTTATATATATATATTTATGTGAAAACTTACCTTCTTTAAAATTACTGTTTGTAACCAATGACAATAATAACACCATCACAATTGCTAATGTGTATATTGTAATATATATAGTCTTATTTATTATAATTAAAATAATTCTTTTTTTCCCGTACATCACTGAAACGAATATTCGTAGAACCCTTCTCGAAGACAAAAACAATGTAATACGATATTATTATAAATTATTATTTTTGCCTTTTGAATACTTACACATTTTATATTCATTACATAAAGAATATATAATATACGTATATTACTTCCATATATGAAAAGATCTAAGATAATGTCACCTTAACGTAGAACTGACAGAGTGATCAGTTATTCAACTGGTTTCAAAACGTCATGTTTATTAAAGGGATCAGGTATGCGTCAAATCCTTCAACACGACTGGTGGTATACAGATCACATGTTTGACGTACAGCAAATAAATGTAATAGCAATAGAAATGTAATTATGTGAATGAGGGAAAATAACCTTATATTCTAATATTCATATCGATGAAAACGTGATAATAAAATAAACAATTCTGATGTTCGAATAGAACATACAATATAAAAACAACGGTCGTAAATATAATTTAAAATATATTTTCGTTAAATGTGCACAAATAAACAAGGAAAAAAAAACGTCTGTACGTTTTAAGAACGCAGACGGATTGATTATTGCCACAGATAAAGTGTTATTGTTTTAAAGTTAAAAAAAAAAAAAAAATAGATGTTTTATTTGAACGATATAATGTTTAAGGCCCTATGGGTTTTGACACGACATCTTTCTTGCTGGCTGGTATTATAATGGTTGTCGTGGTCGGATGCTCTTCCTCAGTCACCGGTACAGATTCCGGAAGACAACAACGAACTCCGTCAGCCTTGCACTGTGTTCTAGTGGTGGTATATGTGTTAGAGTAATTCGTGCAGTATTTTTCGAACATGCAAATACCCGCCGTCCCATTATTCATCTTGCACGGTTCGGCTGGAAAAATGTTAATGAAAAAAAAAAATTATAATATCGCAAAAAATTCACACAAAAATTATTTGCATGTCGACTAACATCTGTGACGGAGCAAGCAAGTATTAATTCGATTTTGTCACTTATTATTATTCTTCAGGAAAAAACGTAAATCAAAATTTTGTTTTTTTTTTTTTTTAATAATAATGTAATTTATTGAATTTAAATACCTATTAAAACGCCGTATATTTAATTAACGCGATAGGAAATTCAACGAATACCATTTTTTACTTTTAATGGAAAAATATAACTGACCTTATCATAAATAATATATATCGAACTTTTCACAATATGCGACTTACCGCACAAGTCTTCGCATTCTTTTTTGGATTTTGGCACATCTTCATTAATTTTACAATGGTGCACTCCACCCAACGAATACATAGGATGGCACGATTTGTACAGATGGAAATAGAACCATCCGGTTATCGTGTAGTTTTCATGCTGGTAATGCGAACTCTGGCATTCGTACAATAAGTAAGGGTGGTGACACCTAGGATCTGTAAAAACAAATCAAAATCAAAATCAATAGAGTTTGCCGTAATTTATAAAATTTTAAAAATTGTCCGAACGGTAAAAGTCGGATTTTTCTGAAAATTATAACGCCATCATTAAAATGCATGTCACCTTTGCCATGTATAGCCATCGAGTCAGAATATTTAGCATCGATGGCGTGTAATGCGATAGCGATCAATGCTACCACGAACAACAGTTGCAAACGAGCCATGTCTCGATTTTTCGGCGAGAATCGATAAATTTCAAACGATCAGTATCGTAATGTTCGTCCACAGAAATATTTTACACGACAGACTGAATTCGTAACGCGCCCCGCGGTCCCTTATATAGGCACAGAACACCAGTGCATATGATACAGTGTTGCCTATTATGAGCGCGCGTTTGTATTTCATGACCCTGTTTCGCGCGCACGCCAATAATATTTTTGTTACGTGAAAAAGGCGCAGTTTTCGATCGTCGCACCTTTGGTATTACATTTCTTTATCGACAAATTATTATAATATCTGAATATTTACTACAAAAACGAGTTTTTATTAGCATTTCCTTATTTGTTTGACTAGGTTTATCACATCGTGCACGTCAATAAACCCAAACAAAACCGGATTAGAAAAATATTTTTTACGATTAAGTTAACGTTAAAGAACTGGTGCTTCAAACGGAACAAACATTATCATTTTCAAGAAATTTCCACGACGCTTTCGTATACAACATTCGATTTCGCAACAAGGCAATTCACACAGTGTGATTGGATTTTGTGTCAATATTAATAATAATAATAATACTGATAACGTTCATAAAATAAAGTAATTAAAAATATCCATAAACAGAGTTTATTCGGTTGAGACGTCGATTCGACTCGGTTAGATTTACGTACTGAACGAAATTCCGCCACTACTAATATTTTTGTATTTTATTTAAAATTCGAGTTTTCATTTAACAATATGGTTACCACTAATTTTCGAAAAGTTTTAAATACACAACACCATTTTTTGTATCCATACGACTTTGAACTGAATAACAGTATAAAAAAACGTTTTAAAATCTACAAGACTGCAGTGTTATTTTTTTTTCATTTTTACACACCTCACGAGAACCTAACCGAATTCGTCGTCGTACTGTGTTAATTTGTTTTGTTATCGCATCTCTCGACGAAATGTTATTATGATAATATTGCTCGTGTAACGACCGACTTGCATTTTAAAAAAAGTAAACTTATCGTACAGAACACTATGTTATATGCTGTGTATAACTGTGCTCAATACAGTCACTTACACACTACAGCCCAATATTTTATTCTGACATTATATTTCAAAAAGTAATGTAAATAACGTACACGCACACCATTTCAATCCTAGTTATTCGGCTGAAAAATGCGTGAATCACGATTAAACGCGACCCGGTCGAAACAATACGCTAACGACACGAAAGAGAAATCGTGCTCGAAGAGAGTGACCGCCGACGGGTTCAATCGATAGGAGAGAAACGTCCTATTATTGTGGCACGTCTTATTTTCATCTTTTTATGCGGATCGTCGCTTTTCATTGAGAAAATCGACGTAGCGTCCGCTCTTTAATGCGGTATTAATACAGTACGTATTTGCGGATTTATATATTTAACACCCGTGTCTCTATCGATCAGGATCAACACGACCCCCCCTGGACGAAACAATATGCGACGAGGACACGAACACAGAAATGCCGATCTGTCTATTCGTTAAAACGTCTGTTATATTGTGTAAATGGCGGTGGTGTGTCTCCTGTTTATCCCGGGACTGTTAACCGTGCGGGCGGCTTTAACTCGTCAAATCGCCGTGGCCTCTGCTCCTCTTGTTATCTAACGATAAAATACGTTTTGTGGATAGGTTTTTTTTTTTTTTTTTAAACACTTCGCCGTATCGTTGTTGTTGTTTTATGTTCGAGCGATACCCAAGCGAGAATGTTTTTGAACTTATCAAAAAAAAAAAAAAAAAAAACAGACGGTTTTTAATCATATAAATATGTTAGTTTATTGTAAAATATAATTTAATCTCACAATATTATCAACGAATACCATACGGTGTGTATAACAACGTGCGTGTATATATTTCTACGTTAGACAATAAGCGGTATGTGTTTGTGTGGACGATTCAACGGCGTAGTCGTCTTCCGTTCACACGCGTTCTCCCCCTATAACCCACATCCAGACACCATCAATCAGAATTAACCTTCCGTTTGGAACAACCAATCATTTTATATGCATATTTATTTTTTTGTTTTTTTGTTTTCACGTTCCCACAGTGCCGAAACGACAATATTGTATTTATAATCCCTTAAAACGTAATTGCCGAAAACGTTTTTATCCCCCAGTCGCCGCGGATGTCGTTCGTCACGTTTTATTATGTTCGGCATTAGGACCTCCTCTACTCGGTTCTCGGGGCCACGCCGTCGGAGGAGATATATTCAATTGTTCAGTTGCAGCTGCCACGAAAATTATTTCGAGGGGTCTCTTCTCCGCAACGGCGTGTCGGATTTATTCGTCGCGCTACGGCACAATGGTGTTTTATGCTGTAGGACACAACAATATAGAGTGTATAACGCTATGCGTACACACTCGCATAGTATTCTGAATACAGTTATTGAGATTTCTGTTGTATTCCGAATATATTTTAAACCTTCTTTTTTTTCCCCCCCGAAAGCATTTAATACGATATATTTTTAAAAATATTTCCAATACTGCGTTTTAACGCGGCCAAAATTTTACACTTGCTCTTACGCCGAAAAAAATGCGCAGACATGCGCATACGTATTCGCGGCAATACGACGAGAAACGCAATTTTCGCCCTTTAGCTTTGGAAAACTGATTTCACGTCAACGACAAGCTCACGACGACACAATAATTGAAAATTTTTCATTATTCGCGTTCAATGATTGAGATTTTGATTTAACGTGGTTTAACTGCCGTACAAATTAAATTCCTATTCTGTTATGCACTACTATTTTGAAACGTATTAAATTCCATATCATATATAATCAATAATAATTATCCGCTCGGGTTCCATGTACATCAATTTTTTTTTCAAATCTGTACAATGAAAGTCGATGCAAGTATTAAATGGTCAATAATATATTAAGAAAATGTTATTATGAAAAAGCTTTTCCTACTCGCGGACGAATTTTCTTTTTCAAGTCAAAAAAAATCTCTCTCTCTCTCTATTCACATACATATAGATATATATATACACATTATACTGTCAAAAAATACATTTTTCTAATATTTCTGAATCCCCATTGAAACTGAAATGCACGCTGAGCAATGCCTGCACGTATTCGGTGTTTTACGCATTTCGTGTATAGAACATCGCCGGATGCGTATTATATTTTAATATAATTTGACCGAAATCCATAGATTATTTTCTTGTCTTTCCGCGTTCTCTTCTTAACACAATGATATTATTGCTGCGCACTATATAAATAATAAATTGTTATTATTATTATTTATGTACTCTTCTCATATATTTTCGCATAAGCCGTGTATAAGTAAACGATATATTTTTTATTACACACTTTTCTTCAAAATTATATACATTATGCGAGCGAATCATTTATATCTACGAGAATGTAGTTCTTTATTATTATTATTATTATTTAGTATTTTAGGTCGGTAGAGTCTGTTTATATTATATATATTATAAGATTATAAAATTGTTAATATCCGAACGCTTTCGCCTCGTCGCCATGATAACAATATTAGGCGATACATTATCATCATAAATAATATTAATAATAAATAAATAAATTAATTAGTAAAAACAATAAAATAAAATCACGCGCTATTACTTTTAATACAGGAATTTTAAATATACAATATAATATTTATATAAATTTAGTTTTAAAACACACGCACACACACATATATATATATTAAATAATATTAATAACGGAGGTGTATCATAGTTGTTTAATTAATAATTTTATTCATTGTGCAGTACACAATTCCTTTGCAGTTCCTTTATTATTTCCTTAACTCTATATATTTATTGTAGTATTTATAATTCTCTGCTCATATTATTTATTCATCATTATTTTTTTTTATTTTGTTATTGTTATTTCGTTTTGTCTTTTTCTCTTAATACCCGACGAAGACATTTTTTGTCGAAACCGGTAATAAATAAACAAATTTAATATTACAACCTATATATTAAATTATTTTATTTTTCATAAAAGCGATACTAAACCATCGGTCCAAGGAAAGTCGCAAAAAATATATTAATTGTACGTATGTATATATATTTATGCATAAATAAATATATATATATAAATGTATTACCTATAACGATGTTTTCGTTATTGTTATCTGTGTTGCTGCTGCTCCTACTGCTACACAAAATCTCGGCACTATAACACCAAAAGTTCCAAAGTTCGGGTGGTGACGATCCGAAAATTGGATCGCATTTTTCAATTGAGTCGCGAATACTGTCCACTTGACGAATACGAACATTAAAGAAATTATTTTTAATTTATTCGAAGACAATTCGTTGAAAATAAGTTTCAATCGTAGACATATGGAGTTCAACGGGGTTTTAGTTATCTGTTCAATATACCCGACCAACTCGTTCTGAAAAAAGTCATAAAGATACGTTATTTTACTCTTCGTATAATAATTTGTGCAATTGAATTTTCGACCGTGCGACTTGTAAATTTGTAATAGAAAACTAAATTTCAAACTCGTTACGTCTCAAATCGATCGATGTGAACGTCCGATATGTGTATCAGCAGCATAATCGAAAAAAAACCTTTTATATTCGACTAATATAAAAATAGTAATTTTACGATAAATCGTATTTTTTGTTTCAATAATATATTTATTTATTTTTCGCGCACATTCCATATACAACATTATTGCTATTATAAGTTCTTTTTATTTTCATTAAAATTCTCTATCCGTATGTAAAATAGAAAAAATATTGTTATACCTAATTTGTTAATAACATGTTGTGTTTGACTAATTCCTCTCTCGACTGTACACCTACAAAACAGATAATATATTATATAATTTATAAAATCGTCGATTATATTATGTACTCGGGTATCATTGCGAAACGAAAGGAAGTATAATTTGTTCGTTTCAATGTGTAATGTCGGATATCGTCGTCATCGTAATACGCGAAAGTTTATCCGTAACACTGCAATGGCGTATAATTGTTTTGTACGGTCGTATATGTTCCCGCGGATATTGCGTTATAGGGCCGTTTATAGTTTCAGATCAATTTGTCTTTTAAATATTTTATATAACTCCTACGAGGATAAAAGTCATTCGTTTGAACGACGTAAAAAAAAAATCGTGACCATCCTCCGTCCGTGGTTTTCTGTGTGTGTAATGCGCAATTGATTAATAACGACCGCTTACAATATTTATACTATTATAATGATAATTATTATTTTATTGAAATTCGATTTCGCATTAACCGACACAAATACGAATAAAATGTATATAAATTGAACGCTTTAGGATGTATCTGCCGATGAGTTCATAATATGCTCATTGGCACAAATCCTCAGTGAATCCTAAATGGCGCTTAAGTCCCAACAAAAATTATGTATCAAAGACACGTGGAGAGGCTTTGCCCCTCGGACTCCCTATAGTACCCTCAATAATTCGTGTACCGTATACATATTTTTAAATTGAAACGATAGTAGTTAACTTAAGAAAAATAAATACAAATTTTTCGTTTTCATATCAATTACTTTATATCAACAGCCGAACAATTATTAATTACTCGAAATGTTATATATAAATAATTTCTCAAAGAAAAGTTATTTTAATTGTATTTTTATAGATGCAAAACGTCTGTTTTTCCCCACAAATTCGTTCAAAAATATTTCAGTACGATATGCAATGTGTATCGCTGCTAAATTAGTTAATCGATTTTGGTCCGCATAGTAGTCATTTTCCGTGGTTTGATTCGGCGCGTGGCTAAAAGACTGCGTTCACTTGAAACGGATAAAATGGACAATGTTAGATAATAATTTTTATCCCTACAGATGTGTTTAAAAACTACAATATTTCGGACAAACGGTAACTTGTGATTGGGATTTGGGACTAAAAAAAAAAAAAAAAATAATAATCCATCACTAATTCGTAAACAATTCAAAAAAATAAATAAATATATTATAAGAAAACATGAGTAGTTTTTTATTTATCACGTCCCCCTCTATATGTAGTTCGCGCAATATGAGTATATATTGGAAATCGTCGAGAAAATACGGTAGGCACGTGGTTTCAATTTATCATTTTATTTATTTGTTTCTCGTAAAAGATCGATAAAAGAGCTAAAAAAAAATTGTCAAAGTCTCGTTAATAATAAAACTTGTAAATGAAAAAATACGTCTCCGTAGTTTAATCCCCGGGTCTGTTGATTATTTATTTATTTTTTTAATAATAATAAAAAATGTAATCTCTCGTGTTCTATACAAAACTCGTCCGACTGAAATTACAAAACTCATTGTATTAAACTCGCTTCACCTGACACGGCATGTCTGAGAAGAGTTTAATTTTAAGTGCTCTGGAATTTATGTAAATACCGATCGGAATTGTTTGCAAACGACAACGAATGTTTATGAAATTCGCGAATGCTTGTACCAAAAAAAAGCTCCCAACACTAATTAAAACGAAAATCGAGTGAATTAAAACGATACGACCGTGTGCATTCATCAGATTATTATTTTTGGATCTAATGCACGTTAGGTTTCGGATTTTTTAATACGTCAACGGATTTTAGAATACGACGAGTATATTTCGCGTAATTTACTCGTATTTTGAACGTTTTTTCCTTTCTTTTCCGATGAAACTGTTGGAATCAATTAAAAAGACAGAAAAAAAAATTATCCGAAATACGCTTTGTTGACATAGTGTATACCATGCGTTGTACCGAACGGTTCGCCGCTGTTTTCAAAAACCAAACGGCTTTACTCGGAAAATGGATAAAAAAAAAAAAAAAAACTAAAAATACGTCGTATGATCAATAGACTACAGAATATCGAAACATGAAATGAAAAAGACAAATTTATAGTGAAACGTAGTGGAGAATAACCCGCCGAAACGACCGACAAAACCTGTGCTTTTGAGCAATCGGTTCGGGTAAAAAAACAGACAAAAATTTTTCGATTCGTTTTACGTTTTAAAATGGGGTTTCGGTTCGATTTCAGTCGCCGGCATTTAAATAAATAAATACCGTCGAAGAAAATGTGTTTGTATTATTATTATTTTTTTTTTCAATATTTCATTCGTATTAACATGAATAATAACGCGCGCTTCGGAATTCACACGGATGTTTTGCATTAAAATTCGACGTTATTATTGTAATATTATAACGCTTCCCGCGATATAATAATGTATTATATATTCCTGATTTATGCACAATTTTAAACCCATCAACAAACAATTCGTCGTGACAATGTTTAGCATAAAACCGCGCGCAGTTTAGCATATTTTTAACGTTAATTTCATTTTAATCACACGGTTCGTTGTAAAAAAAAAACTATCCCTCCTCCGAACGTTAAGCTTTTTTCTCTTATTCTCTCTCTCTCTATATATATATATTGTATATATAGCAATTTTTCGGAATTATATATTCACTTCTAAATTTATATTATTTTACGCGTATATCTCTTATTTTCAAACGACGTCACGTCGAACGTGCCTCATGTGTATAATATAATTATTCGTGTATCTTATTAGGTAAATCATGTGTACCTTTCGAGTCGAATTCCGACGTTGTTCTCCTCAATCGGAATTATTGCGCGCCGCGACGCCGCGATTCGTCGCGCAGTAGTGTGGGGCTATCTGCGGATTGTCTTCCGTATAGAAGAGGTAGAAATTAGTTTTGAGAGACGAGATTCGGTGGAATTTCATTAATCGCTATTGCTGTACACGACCACATGTCCCCCGATCTGTATTGATTTGTAATGTTAGACAGTGGTGGTGCGCGCGTGCCGTGTATAATATTGTTTTATTATGTTCAATCCATTACACGGCGGTGCGGAACTTTAACAAGCGTTTTCGATATAATTATTAGCAGTTAGGTGTAACGTGCTTGAAAATAAGTGTTTCAACAATTACGCACAACGTTTTGGGTATCAAACGATGAATTCGAATGTTTCTTATACGATAAAATAATATTCGTGCGCCTCGGTTTTCTAATATCGACAATACGTTTACACACGTGACGAGATTTAATGTGACCGACGATTGGACGTTTTATGTAGAAACGAGTTGAGTTTGTCCGGACGTCGTGATGTGTTTCGATTCGAACAGTACACGGCCGGATACTATTTTGCAATCGATGAACAACGCGAAACGCGGCCGAACGGTCGATGACGGACCATTTCGAAGTCGCAATCGAGAGCTTACTCGTGGCTGTACATAACAATAACAATAATCATATTATCGATATAATTATTATTCTACGGCAATTCGTTTTATGTCAATTAATGTTTTATCGTTCTTTCGTTCGCGCAAATTAGGCAATGTGTACAGGTATTATAATAATACAATAATAATATTTGTAATAACATTGCAGTAGGGGGTGTTATTACGTTATCGAAACTATTGTACCTACATATTAAAAAAAAGTAAAATGTGTTTGTATTTTTTTTTTTTTTTGTTTACTTAATTCATAATCAACATTAAGAGATCTAGTGTTAATTTGAAGATATAATCTCACTGTGACGGTGTAGTACGTGAGGGATTTTTTTTTTGTTATACACGTATAGAGGGATACGTATGCACATAACGTATCCACACGTATTGTCCCTTACTGTATCTTCTTCGTTCACGGGTAGCAAACGACAATGGTCGTCCCTTCCGTGGTTTAGTGCGATTGTTCCTAACCGGGGGGGAGAGGAGAATTTAGGATACTGCAAAATACAGTGCGATGATGAAATTAATTATATTAATTTTACTTATTATATTTAATACAAAATTATTTTTTAAAACTTTATTCAAAAATTTAAAAATAATATTATTAATTATCGACAATATGATTTATATTTTATTTAGAAATAAGTCATTCGTCACTATCATAACAGTTAGTTTGTAAAATTTATATTTATTTGGCTCGCTAAAAAAAAAAAAAGACAATCTAATTCCAGGGGGGAAGCGCGAGATTTTCGAAAATCTACACGTGTGTAGAATAAAATAGGTTGGGGGAACGACTGGTTTTAAAAAATTATTGTACAACGAGAGAAAAGAAGCAAAAAAAAAGGGAAATTCTCAGCGGTCGACTTAGTTAGGTGCTCGCGACACGGACAAATATAATATAAATATATTATTTTCATTTTGATTTCGTTTTTTTTTCCGCCGGTTGTTCTTCGGACGAATTTCTCGCGGTGAGAAATTACGGCCGAACGCGCGTGCGTGTGTGTGACATAAACGATTCGTTCGTTCAGTTTTCCACGAACGGAACGACGAGGTGGAGCGAACGAATGCGTAAGAATTATTTTTTGTATTCTTCTTCATGGACACAAAAAAAAAGCCAAAGTCATTAGAAATGACTCGTCATAAACGCCAGTAGGTTCTTTATCGAAACACTTATAAATTTGTCGTTGAATACCGCTCGACGAGTATCGGGGAGGAAACGAGAAAACGTTTTACGAACGCGAAATACGAAAGCCGTCACTGTGCGCGTAGATTGCACCGACATTAATAATAATAATAATAATAATGTTAAATCGATACTTTTGTCTGATACAAATACAATTTTCGTAGAAACAATTGAGCGTGTGAAAACGGAGTTTTTCTTTTTCTCGATCGTTTAACGCTATCCGTTTACTATTTGTTTGAACTCGAATAACAGGTGCGATTTCGGAAACCATTACGTACGTACTAATTCGCCATGCGTTATTATTATTATTATTCAACACGCGTTTTTTTTTTTTTTTAACGACGACGTTCTCGTTTTATGCTATTGTAAAATCGTGCGCGGCATCGTATCGTAATTGAATAAAATTGCAAAATGATGTAATTTCATAAAATTGTTCGGTATGGATTGCGGTAAATCGCGCAGCGGTTTATCAAAGAATTCGGTGCGGAATTTCTCGGCGAAATCCAACGTAAACATTAAAACGCCGTTTTGAGATCTCGCGTATTCTTTTTTTTTTTTTTTTTTTTTGTTCATATTAATTCCGTCCACACAATGTTAACCGAACGGTTTTACTCGTACGGATCGTTACGAAAAATTCGATTTTCTATCGTATTGGTTTGGTTGGACTCGACGGCGTATAATGTATTTGATCCCATTCCGTTTGGAAAACGAAATCCAAAAAAGTATCCATCCAACGGTCGCGCTAAACGTTTCATTGAACATAAAATCAAAAAAAAAATAAATAAAAACTCCCCGTTGCGCGACTGTTCGTTAATATTAGAAAATTGTGTAATCATAACGTGTCCAATATTCGTGACGACATTTTCTTGCGATTGTTATAATTTTAAATTTACTTTAAAAAAAAAAAAAAAATGTATCGTATATTTTTAAAACATTTGTGTGCATAAACACCGAATCAATCCAACTTATCGACCGATTTTCTTGTCACAAAAAGCAAAATATTCAATCGTGATATTATCGTGAAACGATAAACGAATCGCGCCGACGGAGATTTCTCCACATAGATTACCTATTGAAATTCCGTTCCCTAAACACCGTCCATTAATTTAAGAATCTAAGAACTTTTTAATATTCTGTTCTAAACATATGTATATATCATAGGCGTGCGCAGGACTTTTGTACGGGTGCGGCGCAATTTTTTTTTATTTTGTACCCACTATGAGTAATTGTTATACTGTACGGTTAAAGAAATAACAAATTTTTTTACATTTTATTAAAAAAAAAAACTATGTATTTATACCGTAATACGCATATCATAACGTGTTTGCCGTTTGCGATCTATGATTTGATAATCAACAAAATGATAGCAGCGCAGCGGTATAAAAATATTGGTAACATATTATTCTGTGGTAACATATGCTTTACGACTTTGGCGCGCAATTATCTGCAGGAAATTCAGTCGCCAAATAAAATGACAGAACACAGAACATTTTGCGGACAACGTGTCGTATATAGTGGGAGTATATATACAGGACAACTGCAGTCATATTATCGTTTATGCGATTATTATATTTTTCATATTTTTATAATTTCGTATTATTTTTAAAACAATAAATTTCTTATTGAAAAGAAAAAACATGATTTTTTTAGAGAAAGTTAAGAAACCGAGATTTGAGGAATTATTATTATTATTACTACTATTATTATTATTATTATTATTATTATTATTATTATTATTATTATTATTATTATTATTATTATTATTATTATTATTATTATTATTATTATTATTATTGTTATTATTATTATTGTTATTATTATTATTGTTATTATTATTCTACAGGTACGCACAGGCCGTGGTATTATAGACCGTATCCGTGCGCACGCCTGCTGTGATATACGATATTATGTATGCGATAAACATTTTTTCCAACAAAGACTAAAGTATAATATTATATTATTATTATAGAATTTTTATCAATTTACGTACATACGATATTCGATATTACTTTTTATCTCGTGAAATATCCTATCAATATAGACAATTTATAAAATGAGACGTCAAATAATGATATATTATTTGTATTGGCCATCGACATTGTTACAAAATTCAAATGTAAAAAATGAATTTATATGATCACTTTATTATTATTATTATTATAGCGTGAAAAATAAAATAAATAATAAAACAAATTTATATCGATGTAAGCAGTATTGATTTCTATTCGTTTTAACGTTGAAAATACAGCAAAATTCTATGAACACACATTTAAATATTCAGTGGTTGAAACAATAATTTTCATTTTGGTATATATATATAAGATTTACAATTTTTAAAATTATCACAATCCAGTATAAAAAAAACTGGACATACTTTTATAATAATACATTATTATTTAATTGTATATAATTATACAATTAAAAGAGAAAAAATCGTTAAGTTAGGTTAATTAATATATTAAGCCGGACGTACTGTAATAGTACAAAACAAAAGACCAAGAAATCTGGTAAAAAAAAAAAAAAACGAGCGGAGAAATGGTCGACGAGCCTGTAATTAACGTATAGTATTCTCCCCCGTAAAATTAAAAAATAAAAATATAATTATTTCGAAATTAATATTTCAACGATAAACAATCCGCGACATTACCATAAAATATTATTTAGAAAATCATTACTGTAATATATTTGCGAGATACGTGTTAATTATAGAAAAAAAATTTATTATATGTTATTACAGCGAATTAATTTGTAGTTGTGAGAAAACGTTCGGAACGTTTATCTAACGCGTGTTATTGTCAACTTTTTAACGTGATATACGTTTATCATCGTATTATATATATAATATATATAATATGTAAACGATTAAATTACACTAACATATTATTATATTATATTTTACGTGTTACACGAGTACGTAGTGTTAACAAGGCCATAATATATAACCGTCTGCTTTGAGAGATACATTAATATTATGGATAACGAAAATTCGAATTAGGATCACAATTATATTTGTGTACTTATTTATTATATTCTACGGACTATATCGTTAATTTTTCTTCTTGATGAATTTAATCGTTATATATAGGCATGATAATATCCTCGAATATTATGATACAATACGTTCCATTCATTATAGGGCGCGAAAAAAAAAATTGCGGAATTGTTTTTATTTTTTGAAAATCGTTAATACACTCGCGTGTTTTACGACTTCACCGTTCACGTGGCTTTCAGGTACGATTTGTGATTTATAAATTAGATCATTTACAGCGCAGTATACGATCTGGTTACTGGTCGTTTTCAAATCGAAAGGACGCAGGCGAATTTAAATCCGTAATCACTTGGCTGATAATAATTAAAGTCAAACGAAGATAATTATTATAATAGGATACGGGTTTAAACGTTGTTTAACTTCCCGGGTATAATGACGATTATTTTAGCAGTGGATTGTGTGTCCGGGTATAATACGCCCAAGAGGGTTTCGATAACTTTATGCAAACCGAAAATAAGTGCTATCGTTGATTATAATATATGTGGGCAAACACGCATATAAAACCATGCGTTACATAGTTAGCTCAATTTTCAGTCAATGAAATAATAATAATAATAATAAAAAAGTAATTTTTTTAGCTTCGGTTTGTTGTATTCAGTCTATGCGTCTTGTACGTATTAAAAATATATTATTACTACGTTTTCATTTGAAATTCCAAAAGAAGCGTATACGATTATTTAGACGAAAACAAAAAATATAGGCGCCGACCCGATCGACGGGTTTCTACGGATATTTATTTTTTCTTCTCTTTTGTGTGAAACGCTATTTTTTTTTCTCCCTAATTTACTTAGGGACTCGACTTTACGCGAGAAAAAAAAATAATAAATTGAATATAATAACTGTTTTTCATCGCGTTAACGCCGTAATAATATATATATATATTAAAATATAAGTCAACAGCGCGGTACGCAGACTAATAAATTATAACTATCCTTGTGCTACCTCTATGTATACGCGATATTGTTCGCGTTATTTATACAGAAGGAAAAACACTTTTTTTGCATACTCCGTGCGTTCAATTAAAATTTCGTTATCGTTCAATTTGATCGTGAATTCGCCGCTCGGATCACGAATACGACGCGTTCCTATGAAAATATTTATGGCGACAGGCACCAGTGAATTCAAATACCATTCAATTCATGCACCGGACGAATACGCGCGATTTGAATATTTTACGTATTTTTTGATCTCGATAAAATGTTTAGCCCACATTCGAAAAAAATTAAATAATAATAATAATAACAAGAAATAAACTTAGGTATACCCACGCCCGTTATTGTACGCACACATTATATTATTGTTTACACTCGTAGGTCTACTGCGTTTAACGTTGCAGCCGAATAACGACGAGACGAGAAAACGAAAATTTACGTCTCCTTGAAACCCCGTCGTACAAGAATAATAATAACAACGAGACGTGAAATCGAAATCGCTTTGGCACATGTCTTGCATTTTTCAACGCGCACGAACGGCAAAGCCTTCAGAGAATACTTCCCGCGGTACACATTACAAATATTATAACGCGCGCAATTCGAAGTATACTTTACACTTAAATAAACAACGAGAAAAAGCAATTAAACGCACGAGTACTGAAAATCGTCTCCTCAATCCGTACGCTCGCTTATTTATAAAAAAAAAACCATCTTTATTTTATAAAAAAAAAAATTGTATTTTATTCGTAAAAATATTTTTAAAAAAAACTGATTTTTTTTTTTTAATATATATTTACCGGACACGTTCTTATAATATTAATACATATATATATATATATTTATTTTTTTTTAGTAATAATTATTAAATTAAATAATCAATTATAGTTAATTTAGAATAAAAAAATAATAATATTCGTCGGGCAAAATCCGCGCATTCGTTCCTGTTCTTCAAAGAACTCTTTTATTACAAATATTTTACTCGTTTTTTCCTCCATACACGAAAAAATTTGTTAAAATTTAATAAACGACTAAACGACAAACTAATTGTGAGAACAATTTTATTGTGGCGACACAAAAAGTGACCCGTGTGAAACGAGTCTTTACACCGCGATTCGATTCACTGCAGTAATCGAACGAGGCGAGTTTTTTTTTTTTTTGTACATAATGTCCAATGTAATTTCATATTGCGTTTGGATAGCTCCGTATAACAAAGCCGGAAAGAAAATGATTTTCCTTACACTGTTTTTTTCTTTCGGCCCAAAAATATTTCGTAAACCTAAATAAATGAGATTCGAATTTGAGCGATCCGACAGTAAGACTTTACCAGATACATTTTTATAACTCTCCTCGTTACGAACGTAGCGCACATATTATAATTTCATTTTATTAATAAAATTCGTTTATAGTAAGTTTTAACTTTTCCGTCGTTCCATCATTTCCTCGTCTGTTTGTAGCACGAATCACAATCTAAACGGGGGAATCCAGCCAAATAATAGTCGTGTCTTCACGATCGTTGAGATCTGTATCGTGATACAAAGAAATTAGAAGCAATCCCAGAAAATTAGTGTATTTAAATTTTAAGTGGAAAATAAGTCTTCGACACGATTGCGTATGAAAACAGTTGGTAAATATTACTGTATACGTTTTTCAAATGACAATACCGGTGTGAGTACCGCAACGATCCACATAACGCGATGATGATGATGATGATGATGATATTGTAGCAACTGTGTATATTTAGTTGCATCTCAACATAATATTATGTAGTGCGAAGTACGGCGCACCGTTCGTTTGACGTTTGTGAAACCCGATATAATAAGTACGTGTGTGCCTACACCGAATTCGCGGCATAATATTATTATTTAGTGTTGTGGGAAATATTGTTTAAAAGTTATTCGATAATTTCAAATAGTATTAAAAAAAATCGCACATGAAACCCCGTCGTTTAAAAATACGCGTATGAAATAAACGTGTTTTTTTTTTATATATATATATATAAAATTCAAAAATTTCTCATTGAAACATTCGTTTGAACAGAATTAATAGGAAATTTGTAATATTGCACAACGACGATAATATATGATTGCGACGGTCGACAGGAAAATATTTGTGTTAGCTAGGAAGGACCCGATGTCAAAAACTATTTCATTTAATCGCGCGTACCATCATCACACATGCCATTGCGTCGTTGTTACGTTTTCGAACGGCGCATTCGGTCCACCACTAATACACCACGTGCGTAACATGTTTTACGAACACGGTGGACAAGAAGAAAAAAACGGATTGAAAGTTTGAAAATTTCCGGTATTCGTTTCGTTAGACGTGCCGAATTTCAAACGCTATATCCGTATTACGAGTACGGTGTGCATTTTTACAATACTTGTGCCCTCGGTCATAACACTTAGTCGGCTGAAGAAACAAATACTCCTACAAAGGCACAAATTGTCCGTATACGGAAAAAAAAAAAAGAAAAAAAAAGCGTGTTAGTCAATTTCTCTCCGAAGTGGGTTTAAAATAAAACTTCGTTCTCGCTACAAAACGATTTGATATAACGTTTTGAAATAAAATGTTTTTTTTTTTTTTATAATTATAAATCAAATGAAACGAACACCTACAGTGTATTTATAAATCGAACGGTAATAAATTATGGACCGCTCTGTTATTTTATTATATTCCGTAGGATTTCTAATTTCTTTGGGAATGAAAATTCCGTCAATATAATCGTCAGCAATAAGGATAAACTGTCGAGCGTTCTCTGCGCTTAAAAAAATAATAACCAATTTTACATTATTGCAGTTTTATAAACTTAATAGACATTATTTTATATCAATATTTCGCCGGTGCATGGGATTCCTCTATAGTAAGACATTAACATTTACCGCAGATCTTTTCGCTAATAAATACCGTAAATACTTATATCCGAATCTATAAGTACACGCCGATGCCGGGATAAAGGTTTTTCGTTGTATCCGATGTTGCCACCCAGTTAAAAAATATTTTTAAATCGCGATAGTAATATTCCGACATAATGCGGTAAAAAACAGAACGTTTATACACGTTTTATATAAAGCGCGCAAATAGGTACGGTGTGCAGTGAACGAATTGACGCACACTATATCGATAATCTCTTATTAATATCCGCGTTGTTATATAAATATATTCAACAAAAAAAAAAAATAATAATAATAACAATAACGAAGACTGATAAATCGTTTAGCCGTAACGTTTGATTTAAATTTTTTTTTTCCATTTTTCATAATTTTCTTCTTTTTTTTTGCGCAGATAAATGTCAGCTGTACGGGTTTTTAGCGGCGTTTTTTTTTTTTTTTTTGAATGATTATATATTTATATGTATATACATTATAATATATAACGCAAAACACCTGAGGCGAGGGATGTGAATAATAGGTGTACGTACACGCACACATACGGCCCGCGAAAATAAGTCAATATTAATGGAAGTCCATATATCACAGAAGCCATTTTTTATTTTTCGTTATTATTATTATTATTTATATATACGACTTGCATAAAATAGAACGTTGTGGCTCATGAGGAAAAATAAAAAAACGTAAAACCCGTCAATTTTCTATAAACGGTTTTATTATACGGAGGAAGACCGCAAACGTTACGTCGATAAGGACTATATAATAATATAGTAGGTTTTTTTCCCCTTCGTATTATTATAGGAATTTCGATTCAAAATTATGTGTGACTCCGATATTGTGGACTGTCCGTACGTATCTCTTACCGCGTTTAAAAGTGTTGCGCGATAATTTTTTTCCAATCAATTCTTCTCGACTTGATTTTTCCCGAATATATATTGCAATATCGTTGTTACCAGTTATGACGGGGATTCGTCGACGAAATTATTACGGGGCGATAATGATTTACCTGGTTCGTAATATTTGTTTTATAGCGATATCTGTGCGCTTTTCTTTTTTTTTTTATGCGTATTTAAATACATCAATGCGAGAACGCGAACTCGCTGATAACAATGTCAACATTTCGTACATTTATTGAGAAAAACTGAATTATTTGAAGAAAAAAAAAGAAAAAGAAGTGGTATTGGGAACAGTGGGTAGAAACGGATTGAGGAAAATCGTCGCACGACCGTTAAAAATGCGCGCATTTACGTATATTATTACGTATAGTTAATTAACGCGCGGATTTTAACGTCTATCAAACACGCATCGCAAAATTATCGTACGATCGTTAAGTGATTTTTCGCGGTGAAAATATTTCGCGGAGACGATTATTATGTATTGGGGACACGGAATTTCGGCGAAATATAATTGTTTTTTTTTTTTGTATTTTCAATCATTTGATCACATTCGCCGGGCCGGCCCGTAATATGACCGCGTAATTTCTTTTTTTCTAACGCAATTCATTCGCGTTAACTACGCACTCGTTTCGATATTTACCCGGTAATGTGCTTTTTGTTCCGCACGTAGAAACAAATGACGGCTAAAGCCCATTTGTCTGACGATAACGACGTCTTACATAATACGACGCCGCGTCTCCTCTAAACGTTCCAGTAGTGTAATTACACATTCTATATTTTCACAGTCGACGGATCGTGTAAATTCGATTTAGATTACGCGTAAAACCGATAGATAAAACGAAATTCGAAACATCGGGGACGTGTGTGGTGGTTAAGTAAAACGAACGCGTTAGAGGATTTTTGCAAATGTTCACATCGCACTTACCTGTTCGGCGTTTTACACTGGAAACCGCCACCGAGAAGTGAATAAACGACGGAACGGTAATAAATAATAAGTCAAGCGTTTCGCGTAGACATCGTAATGATAATATCGTATAATAATCGTCTCGGGTGTGTCGAGAAATTTCGTGATTATTAATAACAATAAGAATAAAAACATTTTACGATTTTATTATCGCCAATCGGCTATTGATTTCTCAATAAATGGCGCTATGCCTGGACTCTTATTTATTTCGATAATTTGTGTGATAAAAATTATTATTATAACTGAAGAACTATTGGAAGAAGACTGCGTGGCGCTAATCAGTTGTCGACTATTCGACTCCGGTGGAAACGTAGAGAAATAAAAAGGGAAACGGAGCGCGAAATTTCTCACTACGTTTTTATAACGTTATCGCGTAACGCACTGTTAACTGTTCTTTTTCCCCCATACAAAACAAATTGAATATTTGTGATGAATTTAAATATGATTCTACATGAGTTTTCCTCATCTAAGCAAACGCACAATTTTAATAATTATTCACTAGTCATTTACTGTTGCACAATAGCTTTAGCATTCAATACGATTAAAGCCAATTGTTAATAAAAATAAATATTAGTCAGTGTGTAATGTGTAAACGGCTAGATATGGGTTGGAATTAGTGTGTCGTGAAGTCAAATGGGTTGGGGGAAACGTTGGTATATACGATGGACTTTTGCGACTTTGCGACGAATCCGAACAAGAAAAATATTGTGTTTGAAATGGGTTGTAGTGTGTGATAGAAATATCAATTTTTAAGAACTACATTCGATAATATTAAAATCATTATTATTTTTATTGAAAATTCGAGAAATACGAGTCTCTACTTGATTTAATTATATACGCGTTTATTTCTTGGTCTGTATTGCGCGGTGTACGTATACGTAATCGCGAAGTGAGAAGCGAAAAATAAATATTTTTGTACAAGGAAAGACGTATAATATTTTCAAATATGTGTTAGTATTTCACTCGGACACCCGCCCGGTGACGAGAACACCGCAAGGCGTATTCTTAATCGTATTAGCGTTTAACGCGAACGTCAATTATCAACGACAGTAAGACGTCAAGTAAATCCTATTAAGATTACTCTTTCGATAATCGAATCCGGCATCATATATTTTGGAATATTCGTATTTGTCGTACGCAAATGTTAGGTGGGAGGAAAATGATATAATAATTATGCAATCAATTCCATAAAATCAATATACTCTAATGTAGTATAATCCACGGTTACGGTTCACGTGTCACGGCATATATACCGTGTCTAATGTATTACATATTACGTTAGTTGATTTAAAAAAAACAAAACAACGTAAAACATAGAAATGTATATTATATGCAGATTGTACTATACGCCCAGTATTATATGATAATATTTAAACGGGGAAAACAGAATGGACCGCGAGCAATTTTTAAATAAAATTCGTTTTTTAATTTTTTGTTCCACGATGTTGGAGAATTCAGATTTAAAACTCGCTCTCACTCTATACGAACGTGATATTTATTGATGCGGTACTACGCAAATGCCGATGTCATGCCTTACACATTTCGTCCCTTTTCCGATACATCATCCGGGGGATTCCTTTGTAATATGATTGCGATACGCAGTACATCAATCTCGTTATATCGGCTGCTCGTGGTTAACGTCTCGTTTGTATTTGTCAACGTGTTCCGTTCGAAAATTATATGGTTCGCAGTAATAGCGAAATCCTTTTTGCTTTAAACGCGTTACCACGAGAAATCGATCGATTGTCTTTAATCGCGTCGATTATTATTTTACCAATAAATCGCGCAATTAACGACGTTGTTCCGTTATTTATCGCACTCGATACGGTCGAATTAAAAATAATTTATATAATTATAAAAACACAAAATAACGCGAAGTTTTTGTGTGTGTGTTTTTTTTTTTTTTTTTTTTTTAATTTCGCAACGACAATACACTATAATGTACTCGTTCTACACGTATGACGTACTCGCCTCTACCAAAATAATATTATATGAAACTTATTTTTATAAATATGTATATTTTTAACGGTTATGTTTCAGATACTATTGGATTAGATGCCGATAGTGGGCTTTCAACAAAATCTCGGAAAAAAGTAAGTACATTATAATACCGTTACGTTTGGACGGGGCTTATACTCGTGTTTATATTTTCAATTTTTAATAATATCCATTGAATACGTTACACGTTATAACAGTAATACATTAGAGGAGGTAATATTACAGTGAAATCAATGATACCAATAATACCGGTATACGTATTATTAATGTATGCCACTGTACAAGATTTAAGACTTACCCTCTATACGTCGAAAAATAACGCAGAAATAAATATTATGCGATGGTATACTTCTTGTGTGCGTACGCACGAGAGAGAGAGAGAACTAAGAGATATTACGGGCAGCACCGTATATTTTTTGCTTTCGTTTAAAATAATATTTCTCTGAATAACAATAATAATAGGTAACCAATAGTAACCGATTCCTGTTTAGCATAAACATAGTTTGTTCGAATATTTATTATAAAATTATTATTGTATAATAATATCTATTACATAGGGACTAATAAATTGTACTAGAAATTCTGAACACAATAAAATTGTAATTTTTATTTGTGTGAAAATTGCTTACTAAAATATTAAACTTTGACTATAGGTTCAGTATTCAGAAAGTTCGCTTAATAATTAAATTCGTTCACGCGTTCATATTTTTTAATAATAAACGCGTTCATTTTAATTTTTTTTTATATCAATGAATCGCTCACTTGTAAAATTACTAAAAAATTATTTATAAAATCGATTATTTATTATTTACTGTGTATAAAACCGACGAAATAACACAAATTTAATGATCCAAAAAAAAAAAAAAAATTATACAAATATAGCAAAACTCAACCAGTTTTTAAATGTCAAACCAATCTAGACGAAAACGCTGTGCTACATACCTTTTAATTTAAATATTTGTCAGACAAGTTTTGCTGCGTTTTGTTTTATGTTTTGCTCAATTAAAATATAAAGTCTATATTATGTTAAAGAATTATTTTAATTCTTCAACTTACCGCGTGTATTTTAGGATTTTGCGAAATATCGTGAAAATCACAAGTGAAATATTTCATACACTAATATTAGCATATATATATATATATATATATACTCTTATATCGAGTGTCGTTCGTAATGTACGCCTAACTTAAAATACTGAAACATATACCATACGGTAAATGAGTACATGAAATTGGCACACTACCACGCCATAATATAAAAACTGTATTGTAATTATTAAGTATAATATAACTATTAAATGGATATATATAAATTTGAACGGCGTGAAAATCGTTTAAATTCATTAAAGGTTTGAACGTCGTTCACGTAATATTTTTGGAAAAAAAAAGAGAGACGTTCACGTGTCGTTAACAAAACGAGGACGCGCGTTTTTTCAACATTAATACTTCAAATACGAATCGAGATTGGAAAATAATTAAAAATAAAACAAAAGACTATATTCTCCTCCGAGTATAATAATATATAATATTGTTGTATCGTATAGAATACACTTTGAACATAATATCAAATAGTAAATAAAATCTTAATTATATGAAATGTTGTTTTTATTTTGAAAACAGTATTATTCCTTCGGTAAACATTCAATTCAATAATCGGTTGTTTTTAGACTACTCGGAAATTACGTATTTATTTAAACGTCTGTACAAATAATAATAATAATAATAATAATAAAAAGCTAAATATACTCATGACAATATTCTTCAGTTGAGACAACATAAGCGGATAACATCCATATTCCCTCTGATATATTCGAGACTTTTGGGAATAATTCACCCAATGAAAAATAAAAAAAAAGCTCACGATAACAAGACGACTTCTTATTTTATGTATGTAACGATCTTATATTGTTCGTTGTCAAAAATGAGCGAAGTATTTATTTTTTTTTTTACCGCTTTCGCGATTTTTTGTTATTATTATTTTTTTTTTTCGAAAATAATCTCATCAGGTGTAAATATAAAGAAAGACCTCAGGGAAGTTTTTTTTTTATTGAAATCACGGTCTATTATTTTGGTGCAGACAATTGAAAATTCTTAAACCAACAAAATAAAATAATTACAAACTTATCGATTACCGGATTGTTCATTGTAGATTTATATATATATATATATAAAATCCAAGTGCTATTTAAAAAAAAAATTTTTCATGTTTATTAATAATTGAATAAATATTTCTTTTAATATTATATTATATCTGAACGTAAATTACAGAAAGTAAATATTTTTTTAACGATATTGATTATGTTTGTAACACGCAAAAATAATTCGATTATATTTTTTCAATTCGTTTCGGATTGGACTTTGTTAATTGTGTTTTTTTTTTTTTTGTTTACCTCGTGTTGTATTTTGTTCGGCATAGAAATATGACTATTTTCGTATAATAATATAGCATAATAATTATTAGTGAACAGAAGACTAACCAAAATCAATAATCACAGTGATGTTAGAAGGTGATAATTTACGAACGACGCGTCCTTTTTTGAAAATGTTTACGAAAACTGATGTAAAATAACGTTTCGTATAACGTGCGGTTTGTTCGTTTTTGTTCACAGGCACTTGCGCCCATGGTAGACGACGATCTTTTGGAATTTTTAGTTCGAGTGGCCGACAATCCGGTGGAATGGAATAAGATTCAGCGCGTTTTAAGTAAATATATTTAGAATAGAAATAATCCCATTATAAACGACATTATCGACATAATTGCAGTACATAAATAAACCGTTTAACGATTAAACAGGATTAACAGTGTTTTCGATTTTTCTTACCGGTTTATTACTTGGACAGACACGAGTTGCTAAATAAAACGTAAACTCTATAGGTATTCCTTATGTATTATATGTTTACAGTAGTAAATCTTGCAAAAAAACAAACGATAAGACCGTTTCACTTATGGATTCTCTCAATACGGTACGACTCGGAATCGCATCACAGTGACGAAAGATTACGAAACGCATCCAATACATTTTTTATTCAACCACATCAATTATTATTATTATTATTATAAGTATACAATTGACGAACGGAAATGAGAACAACCGCGTATTGTTTCTTTACAGTATACAGCCTTTTAAATAATTCGAAATTATAAACACTGGTTTTCACTTCGTTCCATTGCCACCGTCGTTCTTTCTACAATCTCGTATTCGCATAAAAGCACTTAACATAATTGCAACGGAAGTTCTTCAATACATCACCGTGATACGTTCAATGGGTTTTATACGCGTATACGATCGTTATTGCGGGTGACGACTATATAGCGGTTGAAGAAAATAAGTCACCGCATACGATTACGCGCTTTGTCTGAATACAATTTTTCTGGAAGTATTTTCCCCGTAAATACTCGACTTACGAGTCACGTGATATGCTGTGATTGAGAATCCGGTAAAGACTATAGTGACGGACTATTATTATTATTATTATTATTATAATGGAAATATAACCGCGTAAATGTTGTCGCGAAAACGAAACGAGAATCGATATTTCTAGAGATAATATGCGCATCGAATATTAAAATAACGGATAAAGATTAAAAAAAAAAAAAAATAATAAATACACTCAATGTTTGCACGCGACTAAAAGTGAAAGAAATTTAAAAATTAAAATTAAAATGAATTGATCATGGTAACGTTGGACTTTTATAGGATTTACCGAAATTATTTATATTCAAAAGGGAAATTAACTCGAGAAATAAATAATTTTATGAAAATTATTAAACGCAAGACTGTTGAGAATCGGAACGATTGCGTTGTCTCGTTATTATAAAACATAATAAAACGGTGAACGGCAACGATAGTTTGAATTCGCATGAACTATATAAAATGTGTAAAATTTCTATAAATTTCAATAAAATAAAATTATCATAATTATATGAGTACAGTTCAGTTATCATGTTAATACTTGTATTCGATTTTCTAATTCAAATAATACTTAATAATAGTTTTACACCTCGATTCGTAATTATTAAATAAGTATTTAATTATTGGACGAATGGGCTTATTTTACACGAAGTATTAATAATGAATTTTTGGCCGAAACATATTTTCATCATAATAATTATATATATATATATATATATTCTAATGATTGTATAAACGTTTTATTCGTTACTAATTTATATTTTAACGCTCATTGGCATTATATAAAAGTCATTTTAATTAAATTATTATTTTCAACGGAATTATTTAAAAATTATTATGATTTATTTACTTTCGTATTAAACAAAAAAAAAAAATATATATATATATAAACTGTGTGCATATAATATTAAATAATTTTATAATGACAAATATATAGAAAGAAAAATGCAATATATCATCTAAAAACTTTAAAGATAAAAAAAGAAAAAAATTAAGAAATACGCACGCTTCCTACATATACGTATAATACTATTAATAATATTTACGAAATTAACATTAATAATTAATAATAATTGCTTACTTTGTGTTTGTAGTCGATATTAAAAATATGCCTAAATAAAAAACGATGTATACCTACGTTTGTTCAATATGACTTATGTTTCGTTGCAAAATATCCACACGTTGCATAAGAAATATTAAAATAAAACTAGTTCGTTTGTAGAACATAATCGAATTAATTATTAATCGTTATATTAAATTTTCTATTTCTACGTTCGTACAAATTTCTTTCCTCGACTCGTTAAACGTCGGAGCTGAACGTATCGATCACTTGTGATCACGATTTACGAAAAATAGACATGTCTTCTTTAATGCATGCCTTCTTTCACGCAAAACGGGGGATTATTTCTACCGCGATATTATTTCCAGTGCACATAAAAACGCCCGAACGAGCGAAAAATATTACAGTATTTTTAATAGGACAACGCGAAAAGTTTCAAAAACATATTTATTTATTATTATTATTTTTTTGTTTACTATTATATAAGTATACGTTCCGAATTTTCATATTTTTACAGACACAAAACCATTGATATATTTATATATATACATAAAAAATAAGAATAATAATAACGATATAACGACTATCAAAATATTTTCGTAAACTTCGTATTTTATAAAATAAATATTTATCCGTATATCATTTATATATATATATATAAAAATACAACTGTGTACATACATTATATACGAGTATAGGTATACGCGTTATGCCATTAAATTATACGGTAAATATTATAATACGTATTAAAAATAATAACTATGATCGCGTTTTCTATTCCCCCTCATAAAACGTTCGACATTGAATTTCGAGTGGACGAAAATTCAAAAACTGTATAAGACACTGCACGTTAAAACGAACAGTGTAACAATATTTTATTGACGTTTTATGGACGTTAAAACGCACGGGGAACGATTTATTGCAAACGCCCGGCGCTTCTCATTCGTTCCGTATTAATTATGATCAAGACAAAATTAAACAAAAGAATAACTTAACGACTTCCTGATAAACGCTCGACAAACAAACGGCTGAACTCGGCGGAGTTCTGAGCCAATAATTAAGTTCAAGACATTCATAAAGTTGCTCACAGTTGCAAATGACTGTGTTTAAGAGACGACGTCGCTGCTTTTATATAATATGCGGTATGGGCACGATGATCGTCGTCGTCGTCGTCGTCGTTTAGCTATTGGGATTAAAACGATTTTACATAGTCTTAACTTTGTTGTTGTTAAAACTTTTGTATTAGGTTTTATAATGTTTTCTTTTCCGAATCGATTATAAAATTTTCGGTTCGCCGTTTTGTGTCGTATAATACGCATAATACGCTTTTCGACGCGACTGTTAGTGAAAATAAAAAAGACGTTTAGACATTGTCGAGAAACGTATAGAAATAAAAATCTTTACACACGCCTATAACGTATAATTGTGTTTAAACACATTTCAGGAATAAACACTTAAAACAAAGAAGTCCGCGTTACCGGTGGTCCGATTCCGATGCGTTTTTCAAAGAAAAATTCTTAAATTGTCAGATTTTAATAATTTTTTTGTTTTTTTGTGTTAGAAAGTGAATGATCTTTTTATAGATCGCGTCGGTTTTTGATTTTCAAAAATCGAATTTTGTAACTCGTTATGAGTGACAGAATAATTTCATATTATTATTTTTTTTTAAACACGTCTTTCTGGAATTATTTTGAAGTACAATAGAGAAATAAGATTTTAATGTTCACCAATTGCGACTCGTAAAATATATTCTTTTTTTAAACGAAAATAAAAAGAAGAAGAAGAAGAAGAAGAAACGATCGAAATCTGACTGTTGGCACGAGGCCTGAGTGTTTTCCTTGTAAAGTTGTTTTTTTTTCGCTCATTGAAATGGCATGTTTTTTTTTATTTCAATATCGAATCGCCTATATTTTACCGGCAGTCATCGACGCCCTAAATATGGTTTGGAAGCTATTGAATTCGTTCTCTGACTGACAATCAGCTGTTATAAATATATTTTATAATTAAATATATCGATTACACGTAGCCGTGGAAAAACGAGCGATTTATTTTTTAGGTGCGAAATAATAATAATAAAAAAAAAAAAAGAAAAATTAAAACTTTTACAATCGCATTTCCGTTATTATATTTTTCTTTTGAACAAAATAATATTCACAGTTTATGTTTTGCCGAGAAAATATTCGTAATTCTGATTACTACTTCGGCGAGTATTTTTTCCTTTTTTTTTTTTTCGACGTTTCCGAACTCAAGTATAAGCCTTATACATCTGACATAATTACAATATATATATATATATATAATATATATATATATATATAAGAACATATTTTATATTATTATATAAAAAAAAAAAGAAAACGTTTTCAAATAAATCTACAGTGCCCGAGCGCTATCGAATATTTCCAAAGTATTTTTATGCGTTCACGTCCGTCTCTCTTATACATAATTCATACAATAGGTGGAATATATGTATATAGTTTTATTGAAGTATTTGGATGCTGTGGATATTCATTTGGGGCCGAGACCTCGCGTAGCGGAATATACACCGGTAGGGTAAAAATCGCGTACGAGGCATGGGGGAGAGGGGAAATAAATATATACACAATATAATATAATATATTATAAATATGTAAAATTGTACGAAAGAGAAATATTCCGATTGTATATACACGGATCGTCTGAGGGAGGGAGGCAGAGGGAAACGTTCTTTATTATATTATACAGAAAGACTATTTTATCGTATTATGCATTTCACTGTCGATTTTTGTCGACTATTCGAATGTTTTCTGTTTTTGTTTTCTGTAAAATTCTAAATGCATACAAAGAAATAATTTTATAATAATAATGTTTTTTTCCGTTTTTATCTACCGGATTTTCGGTTTTTTTTTTTTCTTAAGTAGCAATTCGTGTTATTATTAGTTATTACCAGCTGCATTAATGTTTATTACGCGTGACTCGGATTTCGATACACTGCCGTTCCGTTTTTTCTTTTCTGAAATGCTTGAAACGACGCTTTTCAAAACACAAATGTTTTCGTTTGATGTACACGCGCTATTGTAACAACGAGCAATTTTTTTTTTTTTTGTTTTTTTCTGCATTTCTCGAGGTTTTTGTCTTCTCCCATGACGTTTTTCGTACGTTCTCTTTTTTTTATATATATATTTTTAACCTATTTCTATAGTGATATTACGGAATAAAAATAAAAACGTTTTTATTTTTGAAACACATATTTTTGTAAAACAAAAAAAGCAAATACATAGAGGAATTCTAGAAAATATCGGGTACAGATTGGAAAAACAAAAAAAAATTTATATTTATTGTATACCGCCGTATATAGTATAAAGCGTCTCGCAGAGATCCAACAGAATGCTATGATTTCTGTTCCATTCGATATTTTCGTGTTTTTCTAATTTTTTTTTTTTTTTTTGAGACAATAATTGCTAAGAAGTCCGCGGCAACAGGTGTCTGCTTTCCCGACAAGTCATATTTAATTGATCTTTTCGATTATATCGAGTATTCGTCGTTACCGCAACGACGGCGCGAGCAATGGAAATAAATACCTATTTGACATTTCGACAAACGTTAAAAAAAACACTCGTTTAAACGCTGCAACGTAATACGACAACTGAAATTTTTCAAAAAAAAAAAAAAAATCCGTTTATTTTTTTAACCTAACCGTTTCGATTCCGGTTAAACTGTTTTTTTTTTCAAATCTTTTTTTACAAATTGAAATCGATATAATTATTCACGATATTTCCCTCAACCAATAACGCATCCAGGATTTTTTCAAGGGGGGAGGGATCTAAGAAACTACATTATGAAAAACAAAACTTTTAATAGATAATAAAAATAGATAATCCGTATCTTTATATCACTCGACACTCAATATCACACAATATAGAAAAACAGTGTTATTATAATAATAATAATAATAATATAATATAATCAATAAATTGTTAACACCTGGTGTTATCTATATATCGTATACGAAATTTTAACAGAAAAATATGAAAGTTGTATCAGAATTTGGATTTTCATCCATAAATGTAATAATATTGCACTAGTCAAGGGGAGGGGGAGGTCCGGACCCGGAGTCCATCCGCTTGGGCGCGCCACTGCGGCCTCAACCCTCCCGTCTGGAAATGTTCAAAATAAAACGAGAGTCTGTACAACTTTCTGGTCATCACTGATTCGCAAGCTTGCCTCCTGGCTATTTCTTCTAATCCTTTCAATTCTACCTTATCCCCTCTTGTTCTCCTCATTAAATCCTTAGTTTACCGCCTCGGCTTATTAAATAAAGTTGTAAAGTTTCTTTGGGTTCCTAGCCATGTTGGAATTGCGGGAAACGAGCGAGCGGATTTCCTTGCATTTTCCACTAAAGACAGTTTCCACATTTCTCCTTTTAAAATTCCATCGTCAGACCTTCTTCCTATCCACCGTAAACTTTTACATAAAGCCTGGGAATCCAAATGGTCTTCCCTCCGTCCTAATTATGCCTCTTGGCACAGAGCAATTTGTCCTTCTATCTCGTCTCATCCATGGTTCCACGGTCTTCACATTCCCAGACGTCTTATCAATTCTTACTCTCGTCTACGTATCGGACATAACTTGCTTCCCCATCACACCTTTATTTAAACTCCTCTCCTCTGTGCCCTCTACATCAGGACGAGGCACTCTGCGACTTCGATCGTATTCTTTTCAACTGTCCTCCTCTCCTCTCTAACAGACTTTATCTTTTTTCGCAATTATCCTCTCTGGGTTATCCTTCTCCAGACGCATATCTCCTTCTTAACACCCGCTCTCCTACGGTTATCTTCCTAATCATTAATTTCGTCCGCAACTCTGGCCTCTTAATTTAGCTCATTGTCCGCCGTTTCTATTTAGTATGCATTTGTTTTGTTTTGTATTTATTTAATTTTTTCTCTTTATATCTGCTAATCTTGTTAAATCGTTGTAATCGCCTTGCTGTAATGTTTATTTAAACGAAAGCAAATACAAACAAATTAAAGAATAAAACAAGAGTCGCGCGGTACGAGCGTTCGGCCGCTAAACAGCCACTGGTTAACAACCGCGCGCGAGGACGGCGAATCGAAATTTTCCGTATTGCGCGTGTTGCGGGTGCGCAGAGCTCACAGCGTTAAGCGGCCGCCGGTTAAGCGGTCCCCCCGAGCGAATACATTTAAAGGCGATTGGCCGCGCGGGAAATATGCGCTTGTAATGTAATCGGTCGGCGCCGAGCCACGTAATAGAAAAATAATACGGAGAAAAGTATAAAAATTCACACCGGCGGGGCCCGCGTCCCCGTTTTCCCGCGTTTCCGGGACGATGGCGAAACGGAACCCGTTTTTATTGCGCGCGTGCTTACCGGCGTCGGAGAGCGCGTTTTTATATTGCGCTCGTGTCGCGGCCATAGGCGTGCGCGGGTGGATTTTTATACGGGCCAGCACTCTCGGCAAGGGATCGTGAAAAGTGCCACCGAACGTGTGTGTATATTTTATTATGCACTCGAACCGGGGAAGATCGCATTACCCCAACCACCACCACCACACTGCATGCACCACTGGACGCGGAGTTCGGCCCCACGCATCCTCGTCAATTACCCGGAATATATATCTAATTTTTTTTTTTTTTTTGTGGGAAGGGGAAAGGGAGATGTTTTTTTTTATTTTTTATTCCCGGCAGAGCTTATCGGCAGCTACCACCCACCTGCATTGTGTGTGTGTGTGTGTGTGACGAATAAAATATAACCCCGTTTGATCGCGGAGCAATAAACGCGCGGCGGAGCTTCGAAGTCGGTGACAAACGGCCGTGGGCGAAAAGAGCTGAAATGCAGAAAAGACATACACCGCACGCGTGCGCGTATGACAAATAAAAACGCGACGACGAAAATCGTTTTCGATTCGAGTGTTTCGAATGCGTGAAAGAAAAAAAGGAAATTTCGAATATTTTTCTCGATTTCTTTACGACAATTAAACGTAAATCATATAATATTCGTAATTGTTATTACTCGAAAGTCACCAATACGCGTTTAATAATAATAACAATAATAATAAAAAAACGTTTTCCTCTTTTTTTTTTTTTAATTCTACAGCGTTTTATTTTTTTTTTTTTAATTGATTCGATAACTGTAATAAAATATAATAAATCGATAACTGCAATTCCTAGTTTTTAATAGCGTATAATGTATAACGCTTATAATGAAATATATACGATTAGATTCGAATGACCTTCCTAAGTTCAAACGGCAGGGAAATTTTTGTCGAGTGCTTTTTCGTATACTCGTCTATTGTTATAAGTACTCCTAGTTTTTTTCTCTGATATAATTACTTTTTTTTTTTTAAAGTTTTTTATGCTCTCATTGACAAGTAAAAAAAAAAAAAAAATTTTTTTTTTTTTTAATATTTAATAATAAACATAAGGTATTATGTTAATTACGATATTAAACGAATACATTATAACAAAATAATATCAATAACGTATTTACAATAACTTAAATTATTACGTTTATAATAATTCAATAGAAAAAAAAATCGAAATACCACCGTATAATCACTATAATGATAAACAAATGCGCGCGCGCGCGCGCTGTGTATTACAATGTGTAAAACACAGAAATGTGTGTGTGTGTGTGTAATATATACGCAAAGAAGTTATTGCGTGTACGAAAATCGAACTCGAGGAATTTTGAAACGTTTAAGGCGTTTAACATGTTTCTATTTTATTGTAATAATTTTCGAGATGCGTACGTACACGCGTGTGTGTATTTCACGTGTTCTCGTAATCGGCGCCTACGTAATTGGAGAAAAAATAAAAGATGTGAAATTGGGAAATATACGCTGTATTCAGAAAACGTTTAAAGAGTAATTGAAAATACTTCAATGTTAAATAGTTTCGAAAAAAAAGAGAAAAAAGTGTTTCAAATGAATAGATGATAGCAGTGTTTTCAAACACTGCCTTTGGAGTGTAGGACTATTTCCACGCCGACGGGGAGCGCGTAGAACTTTGGCCACTATTCGGATAGAACAATCCTGTCGAGCAGACATTCTTATTAATTTTGAAACACTTTTTATCCGCTGTTCGAGAACAACAATAAGAACACGCGTACATACCTAACGAAATCGCGTTCGATATATATTTATTTTTTATTATTATTATTTTTTTGTAAGGCGTCACCGCATTATACGGTGGTAACTTTATTATTGCCGGCTTAATGTTACATAATAAATTTGAATAACAAATGAGTAAGTAGAAAATACAAAAATCGATTGCATATCCAAAGTGTATACGGACCGCGCTTGTACGGAATAATTCTACGTTGAAAAAAAGAACAAAATGTGATTTCGGCTGGGTATTGAATTTTCGAATATGTATAACTAAAAAAAAAAAAAAATAAAAAAATCCTTTATTGCTATATCATCGATGGCTATTATTATAACGTCGAGAAAAAGAAACGCATTTCCCCCGACTGTCTTTATGCCAAATATTTCCTACGGCAACTTTATAGTGTTGATTTTGTTCTCTACACCAGTCTGCTATGGAATTATAAACGAACGGCAAACGGGTTTGTCTATAGCCAATGCGATATATCCGTTCAACTATAATATAGACGCACAAACAACGGTGTGGCGAAAAAAAAAAATTGAGGCAAAAGAATTTTTATTGTCGACCCGATTCTCAAAACGAAAACGAAAATTTGATTTACAATTTTTTTTCTTTTATTATTATTTATTTGTAGCGCATCGGAAAATCATTCAAGTTGGTCCAGTTGTCTCTTCGCAATCAATTTTCGTTATGCGTTGCATAACTCAAAAACATTGAACTTTCCAAACGTTCTTGATCCATCGCAGAACGTAAACGTGTTTTTTCACATTAAACTCAGAAATAATACGAAAACATTTAATGATTTATTCAATCGCAAATTATAATCTCATATTTCTGAAAATAATAAAAGCAATGGGTATTTAAATACTAAGGCTTTCAAAAAAAAAAAAAAAAACTTAAACCTTATTGACAAATTGAAACTTTTACTCTGTAGAGAAGTATAAGACGTATTATAAATCCCAAACATTTAAGACGCAAAGTAAATAAAAGTGTGTGTGTGTGTATACATATATAAATTTTAGTTAAAAAGTTAAATATTGAGGTTAAAATGTTTATAATAAAAGTCGAAAAATCAACGCGCACACTTATTTTGGAAAATGATTTTTCTGCATTCGCATAAGTATATACAGTGACTGGAATAGTTCCCCCGACATATTTCTATATGGTGCGCGTGCAGTTTGGAAAAAGCATCCGACAAACGGTAGTTGGATAAATAATAGAAATAGTCCCAACGCATATTTCTATCTTATTAGTTCGCACATTTTCAATTATATCGTTTTATTCTTTATCGTCATTCTATATCTTCAAGAAAATTAAACAAAAAAAAAAAAAACAAATTAAATAATATTCGGCATACACAATATTTTATATTTATTTTGTACGAATGAAACCCGAGACATTGTTTATACATTCGATTTATAAAAAATCGGAAAGCAATTTCAAAAAGCATCCAATGCACTGATAAATTTTAGGCACGTGCCTCAAGTTAAGTCTTTCGTTACGCCACCGTGCACAGACAATCTTTAAATATAATAATGAAGACAGATAATTCTTTTTCTTTTTTTTTTTTTTTGCATCTTTTCATTAGAATCGAATTGGTTTATACAAATATAAAAAATACATATTACTGTAATAATAGTTATATATATATATATTTTTTTTTTTATACCATATTAAACGAAAGGAAAGACGAATCATTACGTTATTTTATTTCATTGAAATACGCGATATAATATTATTTATAGTAAAAATAATAAATATATTAAATACGATTGACACGTTGTTCACCTCTGCTCGCGGCAAACACACCATGTGTGTATGTGTGATATGTGTTGTTCGTGTTTGCCCGCTGTGGCTGTGCGTACGTGTGTGTTTTAATCCACTATTTATAAACAACAACTGCTTTCTTTTCCCTTTTCTACATCTGCATATCAACTTAATAGATTCTCAAACAATTCTTCTTTGTTATTATTCTTCGATGTAAATATTTCATTGGCAAGGAGCTGCTGACTCCATTTTCGCCCCCTTTGAACACCATGTATAATAATCGCTACTGAACTGAACGTAGCACTCAGACGTTTTGTCTGAACCTTTTAATTTCCGTCTGTGCGATCACACACTTTCAGCACGGTTTGATGCCAGAAGCACCGACTTATAGTACTATAAAATATATATATTTTTTTAAATATCGAGTTAAAATTTGAACCGAAACACTTAAATTGAACTACAATGGTACTCATTTCACAAACATTTCACAAACCGTAACATTAACATAACTGTTAAACTCTCACGATTATTATAAACCAACATTGAACGGCAACAATTTTACCCGGGTAAATGTTTTACATTTTATCTACTGCTATTTGAAAAAGTCGCGATTTTCTCTCTTGTGCATATTATTTTAATGACGTTAACGTAAAATGATTGTCTTATTCGTTCCGAAGACTATTGTACAACGATACTCGACCTAATTTAAAATAATACAGTTTGACAGTTTGAGCCTCGAATAAAATGTATTACACAACGTTTGTTTACTTACGGAAATTGCGTTATTCGATTATGTACTCGGTAATTTATTTTGATTTTAATGCGTTTTGTCAAGATTTCGGGAAGCTGTTTTTATAAATTGTCTCTTATTCTTGTAACTCATAAAATGTGACTTGACGTTTCTGAGAACATAATATTTGATTATATTGAAAAACTGTGGAAAGCGTCTAAAATTAATTTTTTTATGCACTTAACAAAAAACAAGAATAGTGACCTACACATTTCAAAACGTTTAGAAAATTCTATAGTGAAAAATTTAATTTTGTGCTTATACGAATAATAAATCCGTAACACTTCGCATATATTAAAATAGCTGCACCGAACAATATACATTATGTCTCCGTGATTTCTCAATAAATTTTCATAAGTCAAATTTGAATGTAAATGGAAACCGTAAAAAAAGTTGAAGACGTTGGCATAAATTGACCTGTGAAGACCATACATTCGCACCACCAGCAAACTATAAGCATACCTAGTTATTTCCATTTTCAAAAATCAATAAAAAAAAAAATAACCAAAAAACTAGTTAATAAATTTTTTTCTTTTCTGAAGAGTTTAAATCCTTAATTTAAAAAGGTACTTTGAGGCAAGAACGACTAAATAATTTAGCATCGAAAAAGTCAATTTATCCCCGTATTGGCCAAATCATTGGTTACTTTAATATTTATTGTAACGTTAATTTAAAAAAAAAAACTGTAATTTTACTTAATTATTTTATTATTTTATTAATATTATTGTGAAAATAAAACTTTTACCTAAAATATTTCAATACTTTTTGTTTGAACGTTATAAAAAAATTTTAGAATTGGGCGGAGGAAATTTATAATCAAATTGGAATATACGATCAATACATGGATGTTAAACACACATATTATATTAAACTTGGTTTTTGACGATGAGAAATTGAGATCAATTTACTCCGCCGCCGGTCGAAGAATTATGAGGAAAATCAAAAGGAAAAAAGCGGTTCTACATTTTGAGTTTAGACTATGTATGGACGTTATCTATATATTAGATATTAAAGCACATCTTCTGCAAGCTTGCTGCCGTGTCGCACCGAAGCAATAGCCATATTTTCCCTTTAGACGTCCTCTCTTAATTTCTGTCGACTGGAAACGGAGGAAAAACACGCCAAACATCACACAACTTTTTATTTATTTTTTTAATAAATCTCCCAAACTCTTTGACGCACACATTCTTATTTGTCTTCACAATTTCACTAGTACAAAGTCAGTGACAGTATTACACAAAACACAAATGTCATCATCGAAAAAAAAACATCCCGCACTTATTATAACTTTTTGGGCAATAAAATAAATATAAATGTAACATATATTTGTGTTTAAACGCTCAGTTAAACGTAATCTTCAAATACCTAACTGTATTTCTACGGGCTGGACTGAATTGTTTCTAATATAATATTCGTTAAAAATTATTTATATTTTTGACGTCAACGAAAAAAAACGGTGGCGACATATTTATATTAATAAAACAATATAAAATAAATATTTTTATAGAATTATCCTAATGATCGTATATTGCAGTAGACACGTTTCTTTATACATACTGAAATTTATACGAATTAAGTAAAATTATAGAAATTTTTACGGCATTCAAACATAAAAATATTACGATATTTGTTTGTATTTTTTTTACGATACGCCCTATACATAATATATCTATAAAATAAATATCGTAAAATTTTAATATTTTACCATTACAATAATAATAATTTTTCGACATTTGTGTCAGACATGAAAAACAGCTCGTGTATCGTATTATGTAAATATTGTGACATGGCAAGTTTGAACGATAAAAATGTCCAATATATGAAAAGCTTTGTATGAAGAAGAAGAAAAAAAACGCAGACCCGTTTGCGTGATATTATTATAGATACGTTTATTTTCGCGATTACAGTTTTGAAAAATTTTCCATCGAATTATAATTTATTTTTTAAAATGATTACGTTTTTGTGTGAACGCGTGCGTGTATATTTGTCAACAAGACACGAGTAAAATCGGATATTTTGTTTCTTTTGGCCTCAAACGATCCGTAATTACGGAAATAGTTTTCAATTGAACACTGTGCTGTTCGTTTACAGTATTGCCTTTAACCACTCAGGTGTTTAAACGGATAATATTATGAGCGGGATACACTGCGCAAGTATCAATATTATTATATTGTTTAGTAACAACGATAATATGTCAAACGTTGTTTCCATACAATAAAATATAAATTGTCGCTGGCGAACTCCTGTAATTAAAAAAAAAAAAAATAATAAATTAAAAAAGTTTTAATTAAATATTAGGATTTCGCGTTAAGTACGCGTTGAGTATTAAAACAGGGATTTAATCGAAAGCTCGATTTTTTTTTCCTACTATCATCCATTTGTACCAATTTGTTTACCGATAATAAAAAAGAAAAAAAGCACCGAGTATAAAAAGAAATAAATTGTCGAGCAAATGACAATATCGTTTATAAACGTTAAATGTATTGAAATAATTGTTTTAGCATTTGAAACGGTACAATTTACAATACTTTTTTTTTTTTAACGACTCATCGATATACCGGATGATTACAAGTTAACACGAATGCATTCCCAGAAAAATAAATTTACCAAAAAAAAAAAAAAAACTTATATATTTAAATAAACGGGGGGAGGGGGCGGGGATTATTACTGTAATGATATATATAATAAAATAACAAATTCTCTTTATTTTATCCAATGATAATTTAATAATGTAACAAGTTACAAGTTAAAAGTGTTGTAATGTATTTATTACTATTTTTTTTTATTTTAACGATCGATAAAACGAAATAATATAATATATGACGCTTAAAAACGCGGAGAAAACACGTCAGACTTATTGTCTCGTCTGTAATTGAGAATAACACGATTTCAATATAGAAAACTATACGGAATAATTCACATTAATTCATAATTTATTTTTTATTATTAATACACGGATGGCGGCGACGCACTCGCGGCGCTTTATCGCGTGAACAGCAAACACACGGACGGGTAATATTTATATTAATATTAAAATTCATTGTCGGAAACAGATGCAGCATTATTATCGCGGATTTCATTCGATTTAATTACGGCGGGACGAATAAAAAGCACAATGACACTGCTAAATGTACGTTTCGTTTTTTGATATAGCGTATAGCGTTATGATATATGATACAGAAAAGCAAAGAAAAAAAAACGACGATAAATTCAAGTATCGGATAACGCGTTATACAATATTTATTTCAAATCCATAACACGGGACGAAATCTTAAAAATACAATAAACACGGAAAACAATCATGTATAATATAATAATCGTCGTAAATGACATTTTTTTATATATATATATATATAATGAAAATACGAGAATACACAAATAAACAACACGGTACGAAACGAAAAAAATAATAATAATAATTAAAAAAACGAATTATATATTATAGAGTTTGACTGCGGAAGACGCGTTTACAAGGGCAAAAAAAAAATTTACGTAAAACATGTACTCACAAAGCGACGTATGTTTTCGTGACTTTTAATAAATTTTTACACTTTCTATTTACCGTTTTATAAATAATAATAATAATAATAATTTTAGAATTTTCTTTTTTCTTTTATTATTTGTAAATTCGTATATTTCGATAGTTATTATTGATAAATAAAAATAATAAAAATATACTTTGGTTTTTTTTTGTTCACAAATCTCTCGAATCAGATGTAGCATTTTGTACGTAATAAAATATATATAATATCGTCGAGCATTAACGAATAGGACGCAATGCGTTATAGTATTATACAATGAGCGTTCATCTGCGAATCAAACACGAGCGTGGAAATTTTTAGAAGAAAAAAAGCAAATGCAAAAAAATATGAAAAAAAAATTTAAAAAAAATACAATATTTCGAAACGTCAATAATATTACGGCGACGACTCGGACTAATAAAACGAATCGCGGCATACGCGATTTATAATAATATATATTATATTATATTGTAACGATGTTAATAAAAATTTAATTCAACCGTTTCTTCTGTACACGTCGTTGTGCCGCCCGCCGGTCGAAGCCGGAAATGTCGAATTCCTCTCGTGGAGCAGCAGATCTTCTCGTGTCGGTTCGTGGCCATTCTTGGCAGCATCGTGAGCAACAGTATTTCGATACGTTCCGGTAAATGGCCACGGGAACGGAACGGTTGCACTCGTCTCTTTGTACATGTCTGCGTCGTAGCGTTTCGAATATTCACTTACGACACGCGTTTGTTGAAAATTAATTTTGTTTTTCGTGTTTTTATTTATAAATATTATTTGTATGTCTCACGTGATCGAAATTTTTTCGTCGGATTTTTTTTCACCACAGACTTCGTCTCGTCCCTCCATCGTCGTGTGTCGTACATATCCTTGTCATCACCTTTGAACGAAATAATTGACGTTGAAAATCTCTGTGGTAAATCGATCGCCGAGTGTATTTTTTCGTTTTGATTTGAAATCCCGCGACTCGAACAATTATCGCGCTTAAATGAAATGAGAAATCACTAATATTATATATAATACCTGTAATTAGGAGAGATTATCAATAATTTTCGAGTCGCGGCTCTCTTGTATACACACACATATAATATTCTTGTGTGTAATCTGTCTCGTAAATTTCGATACAATACGAACAATAATTAAATTAATACGAATATAATGTTTCAAAAAAAAAATTTTAAATGATGTTTTAAATATTTTTAATTATTTTTCAAAGTCAAATTGTTTCTTATTGATATTTGTTCGTCTTCGTTCACGTTCAATACTCGTAGTTGATTATTATTGTTATTATGGAAATAAAACGATTTTAAAAGAAATCCACGAAATCATTATTGTTATTAACGTGTACAGTATTTCGACACATTTTTCGAGAATACATTTCATTTATCCCGAAATGTGCATTCGACTAAAATCATTTAAATTGCACTGTATACAAATCTCACGTCGTTTCTGTAATAAAAAAAAATTCCGAATAAATATATTATTCGCATAAAATTTAATACCTATGCGTATAATGTGTACTTATAAGTGCGCAAAATTATGTAACCTGTACGTCATAGCACCTGCGGTCCCGACCACCGCGGTGATTATCGTGAAAAATAATTTTTGTCTCTAAAACATTTCTCTTTTCGAAAGTCCAATACCTTTATATTATTATTTTATTACGACAATGTTCGTAATTTAGTAAATATATATATTTATATATTGCACGTCAAGCTTTATTCTAACGGAACGAGATTGGGTAATAGGAAATGATAAATTGGCAGTTGGCTCCATGAATTTGGGCGCCATACAACAATGTACGCGTAATGTGTTCTCGAAAATAGACGTTCTGGAAGAAGATATTAAAATTATTCGAAAAAAAAGAGAAAAAAGAAAGTTTTAAATGTTAACTATACAGTCATAAATAATGAAATAAATTAAATTAAAATTAATACGATTTCTCGTATTGCGTTATTAATATTTCTTAATTATATGACTATACTAACTTTATTTTTAGAGAAATGAGAATTAAAACTTAAATACATATACATATAAAACTGTGGTATTATACGAATTTTTTTCAGGATAGGAGTGTATCCGAGTGAATCTCAACAAAATTTATTTAGGTTTTGGACGGTAGGAAAAATTCCTTGGAATAAGCCCTGGTACGCTTGACGCTGGTAACGTTGGTGTACAAATTCGGCCACCGGTCTATAAACGGTAATCACGGGGTGGCAAGGCGAAGGCACAACGTCACAACTCATAAATACAATTTATATATATATATAAAACAAAAAAAATTTGAATTTTCTTTTGAAATTCACTTCGTATAGAGACTAAAACGTAGAACGAAAAAAAAAAAAAAAAAAGAAAAATTAAAATAGTCTTTATTTATTAGTGAAAATTAATAGGACGTGTAAATGTAGTAAAATCAATATCAATGATTTTTTTTTTGTTAGTGTAAAAACCGACGATGGGCCCGAAACGTATAATTGCGCAACCGGCTTTTATATTTTAAATATAAGTGAATTGCGTTAGGTATATCGAAAGATATTCTAAAATCAATTTAATTGATATTACCTGATCGGTATAGGCCGGTTGAGAATAAAATGTTTCTAATGCGCACTTCGATGCGAGAAAATTCGAGGACTATTTTTAAATCGTGAACGTGTAAACGAAGTACACCATGTACGCGGTACCGCAAATCCGATTGTTGGACGTGAAGTTAATGCGAAGGACCACTGTCCGTACGGTACACATTGTGTTTTGGATATGCGGTACCGGCTCGACTCCGTGTTGTGGATTATCCAATTTTTTTTTCGCCGTCGTCGTCGTCGTCTCGCGTCGGCGGGAGTCCGCGAGACGATTTTATTGGACCGTCCGTCAAAACAATTCTACACGGCGGTTTTTACATCGACCGCACGGGAAAGACGCCTGAAAAAAAATATAATATTCATATTTATTGTGTGCGCGTGTGTTTTTATTTTTTTTCAATCCAAACGAATTATATTATACGGACGCTCGACGGCTATACGTGAGAATAAAAATAAAAACGTTTTTAACGCGGACAAAACGTGTGTAACGGTAATGAATATTGTCGGTTCGAATATTATTGCCCGTCAATATTTATTAAATATAATATTCGTATTATACGTTTTCGATTTTTTTTTTTTTTTAACTAAATTATAAATTTGAATTATATATATATATATATAAATTAACAAGCGCGTTGCGCGTCAGTTTCATACGGAATTGTAGAAAATCGCTTTCTGTATTCGACAACGCGTAATGATAGACGGAAGAGAGTTCACTTTAGTTTTTTTATATACGTATATACCGTGACAACTTATAATAAAACACAGTCGGCCGTTATTCAAAAATCGGACGTTACAACGAAAAAAAAAAAATCCAAAAAAAAAAATATCGCGTTGTTGACTTAAGACATATAATTGTGCGTGCATATTAATTATTATTATAAGTGGTTATACACGAACACACACACACACACGTGTCAAGGCCGTATTTAATTTCTTTTGAAATATCTTTTGAAATAATATGTTTGTTTAAAATCGATTATACCGATAATCTTATAAGTATTATTATATAACATTATAATTGCGATTCGAATATCAGAAAAACTTTAACTCGAATTATTCATTACGTACACTGTGTGCGTGTTTTATTTTTATTTTTTTTTTTTTTTTTTGAAAAAAACACGAAATATAAAATTACATTGCATTATTATTTACAATATTTAATTTACCAAAATACAACTATTGTCGTGTACGTCGATCGCAAAGATTCGAGTAAAACACGCTTAAAACGATATCGTATTATACGCAACACGAATGTATAATATAATATTACTACTGTTCACAAAATATAACAGTATATTTTAATATTTATATAAATAAGTTTATTTTTATCTGTGTAGGTTATTATACATACGCGTGTGTCACGTTTATGCATGTGTGTGATAATCGTTTGTCCGCATATTGTGGCGAAAAATATAAATTAAATATTCTTCTATCTTCTTCACTAAAGGCCTTGCCTTGTCGTCGCAATTAAATATTATATAAATATATTTATTTGTCGCATTGGTGTCGCCAAACGAACTCCGATTACTCCGATTTAAAATGACAATACCTTCCGTCGATCGTATTAATAGACCGTGCAAAAGGCGTTTATACGTTAATAACGCGTTTTCTAAATTATTATATAAACCGATTTTATGAATACAGTGTGAGATTCATAAAGACGTGGAGGTGATGCGGCGTGAAACCGTCAAAAGCAACACGAATACTGCTTATTGCTTATTTTTTTTTTTTTTTTTTTTTTTTACAATAAAATTAATTTTGTATGAATTAAAAAAAAATCATGAATTTTATACTATCTAAAAAACACTTGATACTATTATATTGTTGAAAAATGATTTTATTTTTGTTGCATTGAGAAATTTCAGACAGAGCCGCATAAAAATATTTTTAAACAAAAATCGAAATGACGCCACTGTACAGGTGTGTAGTGCATAACACTTTATGAGGTTTTCGAAATTTCGATACTGCACACGTTCCACGGGTAATCGCTTGTAATAATTAAAAAGAACACGTCGGTTACACAATAATTAAACGGGAACGAGAAAAAAAATATATGTTAATCCCATTTTCCGTCTATTTATATTGACAAAACGAATTGGAGAATTTTTTTTTTTTTTTTTTCTGACGAATCCGAGAACTCGTCCACCGGATTTTAAACGATTCATCTATTAGGTATCTCGTGAATGATTATAGTACGAGTGGCGAAAATACATTTTATAATTATAAAAAAGTTTTAAACGCATTGCTTCGAGAAAAACAATGGTCCGGCAATGCAGGTGGTCTTTTGGCAATATTCGATCCACTTCGATCACCGCTGCAACACGCCGCTGTCGAACGTTTCAAACGGCCTCGGTCGACGAACGGCTGACACGATAAAATTACAATCGTCAATAACGGCTATTTGACAGTTTTCCAAAAAAATTATTTTCTATTTTTATAGAGCAGAGTGTTTCTCAACACTTCTGGTGAGGTGCGCTAATCGCGTAGTAAAATCTGTATTTATTGAATTTTAGAGTGTTTAACCGTTTATTTAACGGCTGAACACTCGCAATTTATAAAGCGCACAAAAAGAAAAAAAAAAAAACGATATCAATTTTTTCAATTCGTAAGAGAGGGGACGGAAGATCTACAAAGGGCTCTTAGAATATAAGGGGTTGGAAACCAACCTCTTCTACTGTTATTATATGTATGCGTATAACAACGTCTGTACATTTTGGTCGTTGTGGGAGGGGGGGGGAAATGGTTATTGCAACAATAAACGTATGACATTGTACAAATAGCGGCCGTAACAATAATTTAATTGGTGTAAAGGCACGTTTAACTAGGCGTCTTAACGATTATACGAACGTCTCTAAGAAGGTACATTTTCGCAATGTCCATACTGCAATACATAATATTAAGACCGATCAAATTATTGTTATAACCAGTGGTGTTCCCATAGGGTACACTCCATATACGCCGTATACTCTCATGATTTTTTTTTGAAAAATCATGGGTATACTGCGTATATTTTCAAATCTCAAGTCATATGCAACGGAAAAAGAAACATAATTACTGAAGAAAGGCCTCAAAAATTATAGTTTATTTTTTATTTTTTATGATTAATTTTATTATTGGAATTTATATTCATTAATTTTCCCACTGTAGACCTCTATACTGCCGGCGCACACATCACAACTTATTACGCCTTAAGTCCACGACATTATGTTAAAATTTGGCTGCAAGACCATCGATCGGCAATCTCAGTTCCACGTGGCAAAAAAACAAAACGAAACAAACGAAGAAAATAAGTTCCAGACAATTTTTTTCACTAATTTATTTAATTAATTTTTTTGATAATTGTATTTAAGAAGAAATATAATAATAATTATATTAGGAAGTAATTATTACTTCTTATTATTTTTCATACTATCGAAATCGTCTCTATCCTTGTATCAACTCCTGTGAATCGTAAGAAAAATATATGTATAATATTGAATGTTCATGTTTTGGATTTGGGTACTTAAGGCAGGGACGAGATTAGGAGGGGTGGGGTGTAACCCCCCCCCAACACTCAGGTCATTCGGCAAAAATAGAAAAATGATGTATTTTTTTGGTGGGGGGGGGGTTAATCCTCCTGGATGCAGAGTATACCCTCAACAAATTTTATGGGAACATCACTGGTTATAACCACTATATTTGTACAATATTGTACGTTTAACGTTGCAATAAGCGTTTCTCCCTCCACCCCCACCCCCCCCCAACGTATTAGACGGAAATCTATGGACGTTGTTACTTGTATAAATCGTAAGTTCGTACTGTTTGTTCGTTTAACGTGTACAACACTATACGCGCGTAATAAGGAGTTAATTGTCGAAAACGGACGGTCTTATTCTCCTTAAACGATTTGAAATGTAGACAAAAAAAGTAAACGTTAACCTAACGCAATCGTTTGTGGTAAATAGGTATGTTGGGCCGGGACGAGATGAGCGGTACACCGTCGACCGCGGTGAAGTCGACGACTGGCGGCCGTCAACCGAAGAAGCAGCCCGTCACGATGCCGTCGCCGACGACGGCGCAGGGATCGTGGCCGTCGGGCGATTGGATTTTGGAAACCGTGGAAAAAATCAACGCTGCGGCCAGAGCCAGAGGGATACGGGCCGGGGGATCTACAGGATTGGACCCGTTCGATTACGACGACGACGGAGACGACGAAGACGACGGCACGGACAACGGCGACGAGATCGAGGAGATCGATGTCGGCGGCGACGATCCGTCGTCGACGACCGTCCCACAATCGCCGCCGCCGCCGCCGCCGCCACGCGTCGCGGCCGGCCACATGTCCAGGTATCAGTTCAGACGGATAGACGGCGACGGCCCGGACGACGGCCGCGTGAACGGCACTTACGTGGCCGTGGTGGAAAGCGATCGTCCGCCCCGCGGAGTCGTCTACGATCCGGTATGTACGCAACACGAACGTCTGACGATTACCCGAGTCGTTATTACATAATGCGCCGTACACTATTTTGTTCTTCCCAAACTCGTTAAAATCAATGCGTTATATACAGGACCGGATTTAGGAATCTAGGGGGCTCTGGGCCCACCTTAAAAGTGTATATTATATTTCGATAACATATATTTAATAATATTATAAGTGAATTCAATTTAATAATATATTTGACATTTACCGCAAAACAATATTTTACTAGAAATTTCGGTTTAAAAACGTTTGTATTAAAATACCAAAATAATAATAATAATAATAAAAAAATGTGGTACAATAAAAGTAGGTAGTAAATTATGTTCATTAAATATGTACTGTCACTATATCGTATATATATATATATATATATATAGTCTATAATAATAATAATAATAATAATAATATTAATATAATACTATACTTAATAATAATTTTTATTATATCACAACTTTGCGAGATCTCGTCGCCGCAAATTTTTCAACTACTTGAGAAAAATCCAATGTTCTAAGTATATCACTTTCTACACTTAACAGCGCAAGTCCTGAATAGATCGCTTATCGCTTATCATACTCTACAAGTCGTAATAATCGATTTTAAATTACTTTAATTTTACTATACTATAAATGATTGAACAATTTTATTCAATTTGTGATTTAAATTTATTTTGCAAATATTATATTGTGTTTTATACTTGGATGCGAAAAAATCCCATTGAGTGGAGGCCCGGGGCCCCCCTGCCCCCCCCCTAAATCCGGCCCTGGTTATATACGTATATTTTATAACGCGATAATTAAAACAATAATAATAATAATAATTAATACATTTTTAGTATTATTTAATTATTATTTTTTAATATTTAAATTATTAAGTTACACACGCTGGGCTGGGCGAGTTTTTTCTTTGTTTTCTACTCGCTCAAATTAAGTTAACCAAATTTAAAGTCTATTGGAAATTCAAATATATCAGTTGATATTAACGAACTATTATTAACGTAAATAAAATTCTTTTTTTTTTTTTTTAATCGTTCGTTTGATTTTTTGTTTTTTTTTTTTTTTTTTTTTTTTGTAAGAAAAGTTTCTGAATTTAAAAAAAATGCGTTTTTAGCGGTTTACACGAAAACTGAATAGTTGTATTGCTTACTCGTTCGACTCGAATCTGTTTAGACGATATGTGTGGATAAATAGAGTTTCGATAATGAAATCTTAAAAATTAAACTAATTGCTCGAAAAATAAATTGTATTCTCTTAACATACACATGTACGTGTGTTGACGAATAAAATCAATAATGGCAAGTGTTCTGGTACGCTGATTTTTTTTTTTTTTTTAATTCTGTACATGTAACGATTTTTATAATTATATTTTTCAAACCCTTTCATTATAGACGCTCGTATAATATTACGTACTCATTATAATAGTCTTTTTTTTTTTAAAAAAAAAAAAAAGCAATTGAAAAGAGATGAATGAAAATCCTCTATATAATAAAGGTTTTAGACATATTATATAATTGGGATAATGAAGGGCTTTTGCGTAAGTTCATCCGGCCACGGGAATGAGAAACTTGAATTGCGCGCCAATCGCTTTAACAATTACATTTTTTTCGTGTTGACCTTATATTGAGTGAACTTTTCAGCTACTACAAATTGCAGGGAGCGCACGATGGATTAAACCATGATCCGGAGGTCTGCCCATTTCGTATACAGTTTAAGTTTCTTTGAAAATCAATCAAATTAATTGCTTTATAAGGCGCGATGTACACCGCGATCAGATTTTCTCCCGTTTTGAGTTGATAAAGTCGCAAAGGAAAATTCGCTCGCTGCGCTTATAAAATTTGGACAAAAAATTAAATTATTTAAATTCACGTATACACATAAAATGTAAATTTTGCGGTTGTTATCGAGTTTTATGATCGATGGAGAGATCAGAAAAAATGGACTCGATTTCTTTTCAATAAAAATAAATAAAGACGATAAAATTTGAGTGCACCTACAAGCGCGCGTATATATTATAAAAAAAAAAAATACAGTAATAACGCGACAAAACATACGTTTAAAACGATTTTCCGTCAATATCCGTTCGATGGTATTAGCTCGATTTAACAAGTTCACATGATCAATATGAATATTTAATTTCTAAAATGAAATATATTGTAATAATAATAAGGACAAACGTCGATGTCATAAATAGGTATATTGTACGTGAATAATACATGCGTTACATTCAAATCGTATAAAAATTCGTATTCCACCTATAACGTCGTTAGATATAATATAAATATTAAATATGAGAATAGTACAAACGAATATATTATTATTATTATTATTATTATTATTATTATTATTATTTTATACGTATGGTGCACGTAAATAATAGTAATAATAATAATGTGAATATTTTCCTTAGTCACAGGCCGCAAACGTCATGGTGATACATCTATAATGTTGCTCCATATATACCCATTATCGTTCTTTATTCCGGAAACCTTATATATTATATCATTATTATATTTATCACAGGATAAAAAAAAGTCCGATCGGTCGAAAATTATTAATGTAACTGTAGGTGTTTTCGACCTCAAACGCTGTAATATTATAATATTCACTATTGACGAACCGTTTTAACCTCGAATTTACTCGGTTTCATTTGTTACATATAACGCGAGTACACGCAGTACAATCGATTAATTCTGGAATTCGCAGCAAAAAAAAGAAAAAAAAGAAGTATTATTTCGAACGAAAAACTTCGATTTACTTCCATAATATTACGTTTAAGCGGTCCTCGGAGTAAAATTTAAAAAAATAAAGGAGAGACCGAATCGGTTCGAATTTACGTTTATTCTCCACCGGCCTGCGCGATGGCGTTTTTCTTTTAGCCCTCTTGAAAATATTTTTAACAAATTAAAAATGATAAAATCGACGTTTTTCCAATAGTCAAGGAGTACGATTAAAATTAATTTTACATCTGCACATTTCCACTATTGGAAAGATACGAGAACAACGAGATAAAATTACTATATTACATTATATTCTGTTCCAAAATTATGCGATTATTTTTTTTTTTTTTTTTACTTTGGATACCTATCACATTATTCAGTCGCAATATTTTTGTCGTTTAGAAAACAGACTTTGGCCGGGTGAAATAATCACGTGGAACATTTTTTTCTTCTTTGTTTTTATTATTATTTCGACATCATATTATCATTTTGTATATAATAAGTATATATATATTATATGTACAGTGGCATGTCGGACATTTACAGTAGCGGACTATATGTTTCCTAAAATCCAAACAAAAATGTTTTTGTCCGATGCGTAAGATGTTTTAGAGTAACACGAATAAATGCGGAAAATGTGAACTTTTGTCGTCGAACAGACCATTTTTTCCAAAAATAAATTTTCTGTGTAAAAGTTTTTGGACTAAAAGGAACGACTCGAATGACCTCTGCATACGGCCCGGTAACGAAACGTACCTAGTTTTGTCTGAAACGTTTTTCGACTTTCTCAGTAGTTTTCCTTATCCTTACTCAAAAAAAAGAAAAAAAAAATGGAAAAAAATTAATTTTCTCAATAATTTTGTTAGAGCGGCACAAAAAAAAAAAACCCCGTGTTAATTTTGTTATAACCATATGTCTAAGTCTGAGAAAAAATTTGAAAAGAATTTGGTCAATTATAATCGTAAATTATACCAACTATATATTATTATTATTACTAATAAATAACAGCGTACACACCGAAGCTTCGAAGCTCAGGATCGTTTTATCGAATTGCATATTTCTTTGAAACTTATATAGTAACAACAAAAAACTCTAAAGTATTTTTATTTACAAGTAATTCGTTCAAGCGACATCGACAATACTCTTTGATTCGCTACGATGTTTCTTCTTTTACTCGCACTGTTACGAGTATGATTATTTTACATTTTTTTCAAATTATACGCTTACACATGGCGACCTAACCCGTATAATATTATATTTAAATATTATTCTCGCGCGCAAAATAGTATATTATAATATATATATATATATATATGTATATATTATAATATACTTTCTCGGCGGTACTTCAATAATAATAATAATAAAGAGGGAAGAGAAAAAATACAACAAACTATATACACGAAAATATATATATATTATTATTATTATATGTATACTCGTTTAAATTTCATATACAATATGTAAATCCATATACCACCTATTTCTGGGGTTCTTAACCGCGGTGTTCCGTGAATCCTTTGAGGATACGCGTAAACTACTCGGTGCTCTGAACTATTTTTTCGAATAACATAAAAAAAATTCTTTTTTTTTTCCCCCAAATAATATTACGATACACGCAAACAACATAATTTTTCATTTACCACTACTGTACGCATATCTTTGAGAGTTTACGATTTTTCTACATTAACTAAGGGCAGAACTAAAAAATAAAAAAAAATTGTATGAATGATGTGCTAAGATTTTTATAACGTGTATAAATCACGTTTGATTTAACGATTTTTCTTTTACTATTATTTCTCTACGTCCTATCAATCGCTGTGATGTTGTTAAACGTCGAACATATAATAACGTTAAGAATAAAACAATTCAGAGATCACACGCATTATAATGAGATGGTCTGCCAAAGAAATAGGACATTTACGTACAATTAAAATGAAATTTCAAAATACAATTTTCAACCGAATTTCGACATCATCACGCACGAACGATCCGATTAGTGGTTTCTTTTTAGGGAGCAATGAGTGCATGCAATACATTCGAAAGCCTGTTTACCAGGCAGCAGCTCTCCTAAAATGTAAGCGTCAAAACTATTCTCCAATAATCGACTGTCGTCAGTATAGGATTATACGTATAGTATTATACGTTAATTACAATGAACACAGCGGTATAATTATTCATTTAAATAAAATTATACAAAACACGAAAAATCGCCTTAATTAGGCTATCTAAAAGAATAAAGAACGAATAATTTAAATAATATTAATTATTAAACATAAAATGTACATTTGGCGGTAATATTTTTTATTAAAATAACACATTATTGAATACATTATACGTAGTTGCCTAGCCTACAAATATAGGTTTTATTATTTTTTAGTATTTTCTTTTGTATAAATAGTTATAGTTTTATATAATATTATGGAATTTAAAATGTTTGCGTACGAAATCTTGGGAAGACTTCACTGCGCAGCGGTGTACATATTTTAAAGGCATCTGTCAGATGTGTATTCGTTTGTTTTGAATTACGAGTTACGAAATTCGTTGTTCGAAATAACTTTGGATCCGCAGTTACCATCGTAAAGTATGAATGCACTTTGTCTACTACTCAAACTGAACTTCACACACACATACGTATACAGCCGAATCGCCGGTCTGTGAAAATGAAAATTTTTAAACAACTCCGGCGGTCCCTCGCGTTAACACAACGAATCCCGCGAGGCAAAACAATAATTGAAAAATTGTCCGGTCAGTGTTGTAGGACGTAATGCGCGTTTTCATCATTAGTAAATTTTGAACTTTCATCAATACGAACACGAAATTATATAAATTATCCGACACTTAAGACGAATTGGAGAACAATTCACGCATGTGTAGAGACGTATTTAGAATTTTGCACGTGGTCTAGGTAATCTCCATATTGCAGCGCTCTTCTTTTCTCAAAAAAAAAAAAATAAATAAATAAAAATATTACTTGAAATTATTTACAAAATTATCAGTTTATGTGCAAACGTTCGCATCCAACACAATAATTAACACAACTTTATAAACTATTAATCAAAATAAATCTGAATGTAGGATTTAAGAATAATGTTAAAACATTTTTAAAATATACATTATAACACAATTGGATTTTGTTTAACTAAATCTAACTTATAGAATATCGAATTTTTAATAAAAAATTAAACCACGCTGGCGATTGTGCAGAGGATATTGTTTTGCCGCCCGGAATGATGTCACCCTCCTAAATACGTCGCTGTTAATATTCAACAAATATTACTTATGTTCAATAAATGTTTTCCAATTTTCGGCTATTTTACAGCAATTGTTAGATGTTGAGCTCTTTAAGTGATCAAAGGTATAGCATTTTTGGTATTGAGGACTCAATTTTCAAAATTGTGTACAACCTGGGCCCTACGTTACTTCAATTATACATTTAAAATACCTTGACAATCCAAAATCGCGATTTTTTTTATTATTACCACTTTAAATTTTTTGACAAATTGTGTCGTAATCAAATTACCACATTGTTTTCAAATTTATAGTAATAGGAAAACTTTAAAACTTTAACTGAGTAGTAATTCACTCATACAACATCTACAACGCCCGCGGCTTGCTATCATATATATGTATATATTTAATTTAATATTAACCTATTATAATTATAAAACTATACGTATATTTATTAATAATGTTATAATAATTATTATTGTTATTTTAAAAAAAAAGTATACTTCCTATGCATAAATAAATTAAAAATAGCAATAATTTTGTTTTTTTTATTTTGTTATTGTTGTTATGTCCACCCCTCCTCAAAATTCATCTCGCCTTCCTTCTGAAGATTTGGTCTGACTGATATTTTGAGGACCTGATATATTTTTTATATGATTATTATACCGTACGTAATATATTAATACACTCAATCGAAAACGTTTCTATAATAACAGCTGTACACGTCTTTATAAACGTATAAATATATATTGTTTTATTTAATTTAATTAATATGGTCATGACTCATATTGTATGTGTACGCTACTTGTCAGTAAAAAAAAAAATAAATAAATATATATAAAGTATTATTATTTATTTTTATAGATACTATTGAAGCGTTTCGTTATTTGATTGCAGGTGAGACAGAAAAAACCAAAACCCGCAAAATAATAATTTCAATCGAATACAACGTCCGCGCAAATATCCGAGTCATTTACACGAGCCATATAGACCGGAATACAACTATTGAATATTGCCATTTATAGTTACAAAAAAAAATTACAAAAAACCAAAAAAATTTAAATTTAATTTTATCGTATCAATGAAACGATATAAAATTATACATATACTTGTGTGTTTAAACATTTTTCTCGTTCATTTCAATGAGTATTGATTATTTTTTTTCAAAATTACGACCAAAAAATTGTCACTTTATATCGCGTTTAAATTTAATTCTCGTGTATAATGCGAGTTATAATCGTGTGTGTAATTGATTATGCAAACATTTACATACCATATATGTATACATTTTGTTGTACGAACTAATAATAATTATGTGAATTAATATTTAAATAGCGCGTATTATTATGCTAGATTATTATATATATATATTGAAATTAATATTTTAAACACCACACGAATTTTTCTCCGTGTGGTCCTACAGTATTCAGTAGAAATAAATAAATATTCTGTTTTTAACACACTTTTATTTCATTATTATTATTATTATTATTATTACTATTATTATTATTATTATTATTATTATTATTATTATTATTATTATCACTACTATTATTATTATTATTAATATTATTTAAAATAGTAGATGTATGAGATAGAAAATCGGAAAAATTGTATTTTTTTTCGATTCTCAATTAAAATTCATATATAAGTTTTTGTATTACGCAGTGTAACTACTTTATATATATATATATATATATATATATATATTATAAAACGGACACAAATTTTAAATAGCAATATATTAGGTAGGTATGTTATATGTATATCGCCGAAGGAAAGATAATAATATATTTGTTGTAGATGACGAGAAGGTTGTGTCCAGTAGTCGAAGTGGAGGGATATAGGGTAATGCCATCGCCTCACTTATTTTAGTTAGCGTATTGCATCCCTTTCACTTATTTTTGTTTAAAATTATTCATCCCTCTTGGATTTTTAAAAATCTATTTTTTTTATATATATATATAATTTTTAGTTGTTATGTTACCTAATTTTCTTCAGAAAAGTATATTTAAATCTTTTTCTTTTTATTAGAACTATTTTGTTTATTAAAATCGTAACATTCAGCTGTTCAAAACGTCACTTAATCACAATCACAAAATATATATTTATTTCACCATCAAGGTTAATAGTGTCAATATTAGAACCTTTTGTCAAAAAAGAATTCTTTTTTTTTTTTAAATATCTTTCAACAATATGGACTCGCCCCCTTTCAAAACTTAAAATGATGACGCTGTTTCCACTACCCTCCATCTCACTTATTTTGATCCACTTTGACCACTGGTCCATATAAATACATAAATATATATATATATAGACGAGTTTCACTACGCACGTTATTTTTATTAATACAAATATCATGTATGTTATATTATATGCATTATGTCCTAATTATTAAACGAATGTATTCATTTCATTTATCGGTTGTCACAAATTTCTTTTTTAAAAATTTTAAGTTTTTCCACAGTGTATTTTACTTTTTTGCGGATAATTACGTTATTTCATTTATTAGTAATAAATGAAATATATAACACGCCGAAGCTCTGTTCATAATCGTGTTTTATCGAATGCAATGCGATTTATGGGATTGATCTAAATACGGTGAAACACAACTGTAAATCACGTAAATTATTATTATCGAACTGGAAATACTTCTTTATCCTTCATTTCCCATTAAGACGTTATTGTAATAAATTATAATAAGTGATTTATTTACTTTGAATTACACTATGCGTTAAACCAAGGGTCGGCAACTGGCGGAAGGTAGAAAATTGGACCGCCAATATGTCATAAAAAATTATCAAAAATTATTCGGTGTCTACATCGAAATATATTTAAATGTTATATCGGGTCTTTTAAAGGAATTCGAAACGAAATTTGAAGATTTTTTAGAAACGAGCCAATTAAAACCCCGTATGACGTTCATTCGGAAGGAGAATAGACAGATGTAGCTGAAAAATTGTTTAAACCTCCATAGTCAAAACTTTAAATGGAAATAATACATAGCTAGATGTTTCCTTAAAAGCTTAAAGAAATGCATCATTTAATTTTGTGCTATAGACGTGTCTCGGACAAGTATTCCGACTGTAAAAAATTGACTATACGATGTTTAGTTTGACATATATTTGTGAGACGTCGTTTTCACAATTTTTTCTTTTTTTTTTTTAATACAATTCTCAAAATTAATTAACTGATTCTCACCTTGAAGTTGAACAATACGTAAAAACTGTTCTCCGCAAGTTCCCGATTTCCAGAAAAAAAAAAAAAAGGAAAAAATGCTATTTCTCACATTAAATTATTCGGTAATTTCTATTTTATATTGTAATTTTTTTTTCTTCCAATAATTAAAAGTAGTAAATTTATAAGTCTTTGTATATTAAGTTTTGAATACATAACATCGTTATTATGAAATTAACAGATTCTCTTTTTTCTTCTTCGATTTATTTGTTATTCTAATCTTTCGGATTCCTGCAATAGAAATTGCTTACTGCCTCCTTCTCCGCAAAAAAATTTCCGTGGACGCCTCTTTATTAATCAAAGCCAAAGCAATAAATGATTTTTAAAAGAATACCACATTTAGCGCTGCAACGCGGACAATATAATAATAATAATAATAATAATAATAATAATAATAATAATAATAATAATAATAATAATAATAATAATAATAATAATAATAATAATAATAATAATAATAATAATAATAATAAAAATAATAATAATAATAATAATAATAATAATAATAATAATAATAATAATAATAATAATAATAATAATAATAAAAATAATAATTATTATTATTATTATTATTATTATTATTATTAAATCTTTAAATATTTATTATTATTAAATCTTTAATATTTATTATTATTATTAATACTGCAGATAATATGCAGGACGTCCGAGTGATTGAAACACAACGGTCAATGATCCGTTGAAAACGCATATGATTATATTGTTGTGATATAATATACGTGAGTATATACTTTGAGATAAATTGAGAGTATAATTTTCTTTTATCGGAACACCGAAACGGTTAAATAGATTTAAACGACGACGGCAATACAATCAATGTTTTAAATACAAAAAAAAAATTAAATAAATAAATACAAACACGATAGTTTTTTATTTTTAATTTTAATATGAGTTTCCCCCCACCCCCCCGGATAATTAATATATATATATATTACATTTCCGGGTGTAAAATTTATTCGAGTGTAGTGTGGATAAATATTATATTAAAATATTGTTCGTGGTGTATTACTGCATTATTGAACAAAAAAAAAAAACAAAAACCTATTTATTTTCTCTAAATTTCAAATTCACAAAAACCAAATTATATTACTATAATACGCTACTTTGAATAGCAGCTGCAGCAATGTACACGTATAATGTGAAGAGGAACTTTACTATATTATCGTTGTTAAAATATATTTAACACGCACGCGATGTTTGTACGTTTCTCTCGCGTACGTATTGTTTTTGAACTGCAACAGCGACGAAACACACTATATAAGTATATTATTATATCAAAAACATTTTTCCCTATTAACGTTTTCTTTTTCAATATAATATTACTCATGGCGTACGTTTATCAAATCCGTTCGTCTCGATGTATTGTTACGCGTATAATATTATTGCAATATATATATATATAGGTACAAACCCAAGACTACAATATTATAATATATACTTTGTATCTATGTAATACGCGAATAATACGCTATTATCGTCGAATAAAGCTTTCGAACATAGTTAGTGCTCACATATTGTCGTCGGATTATTATTATTATTATTATTATAAAATAGCCGTATTTCTACGATGAAATAATTAAAAACGAAGAAACCAACAAAAAAAAATCGAAGAAACTACAATGCGGCCAGCTCTATTATAATATTATCCAACTATAATATACGAACTGCGGCTTTATACCTATGCGTATATATATATAATATATTATATATATATAATATATTATATATATATATATATGTATATATATATATATATATATATATATTTATTTATAAATAAGTAATCGCCTCAAGGATTCCCCCCTCTACTTTAAACCATTATACTATGATAATGATAATGTGTGGAAATACTACAGTGACAATATAATATAATTATATTATACGCGAACCGATCGGAATAAAATTTAAAAAAATAAATAAATAAACATCTTTGGGCCGTCTAAAACTGAATAGGGAACGCAGTAACGACGCTGTACAGTATATATATATATTATATATAATAAATATTATATGTGAATTGTTCGCGTATATAATATTATATATTTTCCAATTTGCCGGCGAGAGGGCTATGATTACGGTATGTAGAAGCGAATGGATTCGTTATAATAAACAAAATAATATATTATTATTATTATTATTATTATTCGCAAACGAAAACGTCACGATTAATAAATAATAATAACGAACCATATTATACAATAATATTATACTGCGCGTATAATTGCGGTTTCTACGCAATATTATTATTAATATACTTTCGCGATACGATTCGTCGAAAATTCTCTACGCAAAAATGTACTCGCGTATATATTAATTATTTTATTGTCGCGTTTAAATCTATACGTGGTGCGGATGATGTTTTACAGAGTAATTCGAGATGAAATTATTATCCGACACCTGCAACAGCGGTTTCCTCCAAAAAGTATATTTTAAAAATATAATATATATGCAATATTTTGTTTTTAATTATCAAGTCACAAATCCCTTTAAATCACTGCGCGTGGGTTGATTTAAATGACTCCAAAACCCGAAGCAGAACTTCGGGTAGAACTCCAAAACGATGTAAAACGTTAGGGACAAAATATAGACACCGAAATACGCAATCCCACGTATCACCACCAAATAACGCATCGACAAATTCAAGCAAGAAAAAAACATGTACGTATGTAGGAGGAAAAGCGCCTGTGTACTGAAATAATCCGTCTTATTATAATAAAAAAAATTATTATTATTATTATTCAATTCATTATTATTCGAGAAAAACACCGAAAAGTCCTGCGCGCATTCCCGGAAACTTTACTAGACATCAGGACACTCCACTTTTCAATATGAGCGACCACGAATTCGTGCAGATTCAGGTTCACCCATATAACCGCAAAATAAATAATTATTCTGGAACGATATAATACGAAAACGTGTACATTTTCACAGCATTTGAAAAAGCTCTCTATTGTGCGGAGACGAAATCATTGAATTTCTATACAACAAAAATTATAACGACTTTGCAATGTAATAAATTAAAAATGTTAAAAACCTCCTATTATTATCGCAGTAAGAAATACATTTACATCTGCGAACTATTATTATTATTATTATTATTATTATTATTATTATAATATGGCACGTATCATCGGATGTTATCAGTGGCGTATCCAGGATTCATTTTACGGGGGTGTTTTAAAATTTAATAGACTTATGGTAGTTGGTGGGCTCCGTTCCCCATCCCTCCACGTATTACATTCGCAAATACCGTATATTAATGTAAATTATTATATTACTGAAAATGATTAAGTATGTGAATGTGCATAAAACTTTTATACTATAACTAAAATAATAACTTTTTTCAACCAATAATAACTTCTGTTAACACAGATAAAGTGCTAAATATAAATTAATAGTAGTTAATAGAAATTCGGTCTAATGAGTAAGTACGGAGGGAGGTGTTCTAACACCCATATCACCCCACTCAAATACGACCTGGGATGTTACACGGCGAATCGCGTTAAATCTGAAACGATATGAATCGTTTACTTACCTATCATCAACAAACTGCAGATGAAATCAATTTCGATCGTTGATTTTTATCACCAATAATATACACCTGCAACGATTTATAATGTTATGATGAGGTCGAACATTTATAAGTTTATAACAATATAATATTATTATGAGAGAGCGCGTTTCTCCGGTACAAATATAATCACAGTGCTAAATCGTTTGATGGATAAAATCGAATATTAACGTGGACGTAGAACAAAAAAAAAAAAAAATAGTGGTTTTATTATTATTATTTTAATATTGTATATGCGAGATAGAATATCGGAAAGATTGTATTTCTTTTCCGGTTCTTAGGCCGCTCTCACACCGGAATTTATAAAATATTAACTTTTTCTTGGACGTATGCTTAGAAGTAATTTACGTAAAAAAAAAAAAAAAAACGAGCCGGCGGTGTAAGGCAACTATAAACCCTACTAAAAATAAAAACGAATTGGTTTTAGGCTTCAGAAGATAAACGAAAAAATATATATATTGCGGTATAATTATGAACACAAATATGTTATATTAACGGGGTATTGACGCGAATTTTTTATTTTAACATTCGGAAAATTCACGTAAGATTTTTAATGAATTCGTGAATATTGCTAATTTTTTTTTTTATTACAATATTATGCGATCTACGCGTCCTCATATGAAATAAAAAAGTTCTCGCGCTATTCGCAGTATAGTCATTAGAAAATTCTCTTGCGCTTATATCTCTCTAGTAAAATACATATTAAATATAATATGTAATATTATAATATGTTTATGGATACAACACAATCTCCTTCCCTTCTCAGACACAAAAATAAAAAAAAATGAAAAACCGAGGCGACGTGGACACGCTCCGAGAAGTGTTTGCGAACAACTGTGTGGAAAAAACAAAGTTTTTTTTTACACACGTATATTATATAAATGAGAATTGTAAACTAAATTAAATGAAATGTGTACCCATACTATTTTAGAGTATTATGCGCGGTGTTGATTAAAAAAAAAATGTTATAAGTGTTTTTTACTTCAATCTCGTTAATACTCGTATTGGTAATATTACAATAATAATAATAATAATTAAAATAATAATAATAATAATAATAATAATAATAAATTATCGTGATGTGAAAATTTCATCCGACTATTACGTCCGATAAATTATTATTTGTGTGGACGCCAAACGTGATCAGCGACGATTTATCGCTGTGGTGGTCGATGTACGCTGTTCCGGACAGATGTCGTTGTGGACACCGCCGAAATTTTATATTTTCACGTCCATGGAGTGTGTGTGTGTGTGCGTGTGTCCGATAATGGAGGTGACGGTAATGATAAAAATCGCGTGACCTTAAAAAACTCCGTGTGGTCGCCGGAGTGTCGAAAAAAACGTCGGCGACGTTATCGAACGGTAAACTGCAAAAGACGCGTCGACACAACGTCCCCGGGGTCTTTCTGTTGGAAGAACAATATTCTGTCGTACGGGTTTTTTTTTTTTTACACCGTTAACCGCGTTCAGACGCTTCAAACGTGTCCGCCGCCGTTACGTAATTTTTCGACACGACCACAACGGCGCGTGGCTTCATTTGCCACGGCCTATCCGTGCCCACTCGTCCCTTTTCGATCGACGTGCAGCGTGCGTCCGTCCACCGGTTCCAGCGGCTCGACCCGTTCTGATGTGCCGTTTGTGTCCGCGTGCCGAGTACTGACAAATACCATGTACGTACGCTGTTCAGTACCGCCGTTGGCCCGTTTGCTGAGAAACCGATTGCAGTCGTCGATAGCCGTTTGTCGCCGTCGAGAACAACACACAATTGCCGACGGCACTGCCGCTGACACTTCAAAGGTTAACAACGATATTCTCGTACGGCCGTGCAAACGACTCGCATTTCGTACTCTCAATAATAACAAAACAAATTCCCTTCCACCTCTGCCGTAATTGATTACTCACTCTACTTTTATTGAATCGAATGAATATATCTGTGTCTATTCTGTTTGCGAATCAAGTACGTTTAACTGGCCTGTCATCTCGATTACAGCGTAATTTTGTCATTTTAAATTTCAACACTATCGATGTATTGCGAGAACACTGTGTCTATGCCGTGAAAGAACATCGTTATTTTTTTCAATTTGCGTTACGTTCATAGGCATTACAAATATGGGTAAAAATGAATTTTTATTTTTCAGACGGGAATTGTTATCGGTTTGTATGTCGACAATTCTGGAGAGAACGTACAGCTCACCTCCACTGCTAAACAGATTATTCAAGACAGTAATAACACGATTTTAAATGCATTAAAAATGTAAGTATTTGGCTGCCTGTATATGAATACATCTTGAAATAACGGACACAGAATTTGTTTTTAATTTTTATTTTTCTACGTTTTTCAATATTAGATACTTACTTAAAAAAAATTTATTTTTATTTACTTCTTAAGTAACATCCCCCCCCCATCTATCTTTATATTATTGTATTACCTTCATATACATTATATTTTAAATAGGTAGGTATAGAGTTATTAATATTTAGTTATCATTATGAAATGATTAAACAATTTATATTGAGCATTTATGACATTAAATATTAATCTCTGTTATGTTCATTAAAAAAAAAAGTATATATATATAAGATGAGAAATGGACAAATGTGATATCTATTTAGAACCATAGGCTTCAAATATATATTTGTGTGTGTCCATACATGTATGCACATATTATTTATTATGTTTTCGATAAAGTCATCAAGTTTTTATCGGTTTCATGAAAACGGATTCATAAACAATTACAAATGCATATCCATTTATTTTATTTTGCATTCGTAAACACGAAATTGAAATAATAAGAAATGACATGTTTTTATTCATGTGCCATAAGTATTAGGCAGTGTTACATGAGTTCATAGAAATTAATGAGTGTAGGTAGGCATATTGCTTTTATTGTGGTATTTAATACAATTTAACTCTTTTTATAATTTGTAATACGTTTTTATTTATTATTTTCGAAACCGTATAGTTTATGAAAAACTCCTTTAACATAGCTAGGTATTTCTCTTAGTAAACAATCTTTTCTGTTCTTAATGTTTAAACTACGCTTTTAATACATATTAATAATATAGAATAATTTTAAAAGTGATATACCTATATAATTACACGAGAGTAACCCATTTTTGATATTTTCACTATGCCTCCATGATATATTAATGTATTATATACTAAAACACATTATTTCTTATTGTTTCAGTTTGCAACATACTAAAATGTATTAAAATTAAAACTATGTCTGACATGACGGAAGAAGACAATTCCGGTTCACGTTCAGCCAAACGTCAATACCTGGATACAAATGAGTGCTCCCCGTCTTCATCATCTGATTATTCGTGTCCCGTTTGCTATGAACTTATCCACGAAGCGCATATTACAAAATGCGGTCATTCGTTTTGCTATAGTTGTATATCACGGGCAATAGAAACTAAATCTTGTTGTCCGAAATGTGGCAATATACTGTCTGGAGGAATTCGTGATGTTTTTCCAAATTTAGCACTTGACAAATTGGTAAACAATTATAAACTATTAAATGGCCGAAAATTAAACAATTCAAATAAATTAGGTATAGTTCATGGTTTACGTAATTTTGTTACTGCTGAATCGAAAAAATTATCATTGTCCGATGTGGATGCCATGTTAGAACTGTTAACCCGTCGTAAACACAAACTTGAGGCAGAATCGGCCTTGGCGCAAAATAGATTACTTTTTGAATTTCTAGAAAAATTATTGTTTGACAAGGAATCACAACTGCGGCGTGTTGGAAAACAAGTGGAACTCATAAAAAAAGACGTATCATTTGTAAAGAAAATATTAAAAGAATGCGAAGCAAAACGACCTGTACCTTTAGATACGGAAAAATCTGACACAGCTCTTTCAATTATAAGTGGCCTTAATAACTGTGTTCCCGGTAATATTCAACGTCGACGCATGTGTACACACTTTGATGACTTTGTAGATTGTTATTTTTCATTGAGGGCAAAAGAACTAGTATTCGGTCATAAACATTCAAATGAAGAAGACGAACGATTTATGGAAAATGGATTGGACGAATTTCGTGAAAATTTAGTGAAATTTTCCAAGTTCAACGCTTTGCGACCAATAGCTACATTAAACTACGGTACAGATATATTTAATAATTCGACAATAGTGTCGAGTATTGAATTCGACAAAGATGATGAGTATTTTGCCATTGCAGGTGTGACTAAACGTATCAAAGTGTTTGAATATGATTGTGTGTTACGAGACACCGTTGATATTCATTATCCTTGTGTAGAAATGATATCGTCTTCTAAAATATCATGTGTTAGTTGGAACTCTTACAGAAAAAATACTGTTGCCAGCAGTGATTACGAAGGAGCCGTTTGTGTGTGGGACGCAGGAACCGGACAACGTACTCGTGTATTTCGAGAACATGAAAAACGGTGTTGGACTGTTGATTTTAATAAATGTGATGCGTCTTTAATGGCTTCTGGGTCAGACGATGCACGTGTAAAGTTATGGACACTCAATCAGGACAGATCAGTTGCATGTCTAGAAGCAAAAGCGAACGTATGTTGTGTCAAGTTTAATCCCATAGGGGCTACTTATCTTGCATTTGGTTCTGCCGATCACTGTGTCCATTATTATGATTTGAGACATGCTAAACGAGCGTTATCAGTATTCAAAGGCCACAAGAAAGCTGTTTCATATGTGAAATTTTTGAACGGAAAAGAAATGGTCTCTGCATCAACTGACAGCCAGTTAAAACTTTGGAACGTGGACGAATCGCACGAAGGCTGTGTGCGTTCTTTTGTTGGGCACGTGAATGAAAAAAATTTTGTAGGATTAACTACTGATGGTGATTACATAGCTTGTGGATCTGAAAACAATTCTCTTTACGTATATTACAAGGGGCTACAGAGAAAATTGTTTACTTTTAAATTTGAGCCAAACACTGCAATATTAAGTGTAGCAGAAGACGAAAAAGATAGACGAAGAGACGATGAAATTAATGAATTTGTTTCCGCTGTATGTTGGCGCCAGTCATCTAATATACTTATAGCTGCTAATAGCCAGGGAATCATTAAAATTCTTGAACTTAAATAGTTTCATTTAATTACCGAGAAATTATATATCATTAAATATTATTGTTAATTTATTTTTATATGCAACTGTGTTGTACTCATTTGTGTAATACATATATAAATATATACATTTAGGCCTGGTTCCTAAATATCCCCTGATTCCAAAAATATTGTTACTCGAAGATACAGAAAAGTTTGTAAATGTACAAAATAATATATTGTTCATTATCACTGCTGTCTACGAGTTATTCTTAATTAATAAATGTGCGAATATGAATTAAATATATAGTATTATTTTTATAAAATTACAGAGACTTGTGAAATCTTGGCGTAATTAAATCAAACGCATAGAATTGGTATAGAAAATTAACAAAATCTACACCAAATCTTATGACACCAACATTATTTTCTAAAATAATATTGTATTAGTCAGTTGTATTATATTGTATAAAAGAATGAAAAAGTTTTAATTTTTTTTAGATTGTGATTTTTTTTATGAAAAAAAAATTTATTTTTAATATTTAAATATAGTAAAACGTTTAGTATTTTCATATTTACATTCTGAATAATGTGAAAAGTAGCAGAATGAAATGTAGTGCAATTTTATTTTGCATACTTTATCTTTTTGGAGCATATTTTAAAATTATTTAAATTATAGTTCTATTCTCTGCTAAATTGTTATTTTTAAATATACATATAATTCGAAATCGAGAATTTTCATTGAAATTTATTTCTTGTAAATAAAATAATGTCATAATTTTATGATTATTTTTTATTTTTCATCATTAGTATTTGTACTCAAAACAAACTCTTCAAGACTATTGAAATAAATTAAGATCAATAATTAATTAGTAAATTTGTACATGCGAGATTTTTTAAATTAAATTCACCAATAAAATATAGTATATTTTGTACTTAAAATTTTTTTATAAATTATTAAACTTCAAAATATAATAAAAACCATTTAATGCGCATTTTTTTTTTTTGTTTTTGAAGCATATGCGCATACATATGTCTTATTTATTTGTATTTTAGAACTATAAGTCCATAAAGCTAGTTATACATATTTGCAATTTTTTTTCTAAACATATTGAGTAATCATAATCAAACCCTGTTCATTTTGTGATTTGTAGTATTTTTAATTAGAAAAAATTAACTTGGTTTTTTTATTTTTAGGAAAAAACGAAGTACTCGGAAAATATGGAGTCAATGTTTTAGTCAGAGATAAATGTTGGGTTGAAAATCAAAAAAAATGGATAGTTTGTTGAATGTCGCAAAGCTAGAGGTATATTTAGTAAATACCTGATATCATTGATTTTCTTGTATTAAAAAAATCTTGATGGTACAGCATCATTAGGCTTTCCTAAAACTAACCGATAACAATCATCGCCAAAATGCTGGCTACAAAGTCTAAGTATACTGTGTTACACATAATAGGAACACGTTTATTTAATGCAGAAATCCATTGTTGTCGCCGATTGATTTCAGATGAGAAACCTATACATGCATTTCATACAATACAATTATTATGAAGACATTTCAAAGTATAGACAAATATTTATCCGTGAAGTTTTATATTGGATGTTTTTGATGAACTACGAGTACAACATTATTTGAACCATTTTATTGTTTAATTAAAAAAAAAAAACCAGAAAAAGTTGAAACGCGTACAACATTCGCTGGGTTCGTAGTGGAATCTTGCATTTCTGTGTATTGCGTGCGTGTCAGTATCATTTTTTTTAGAGATATCACTAAAAATCATAAAAAAAGCAATTTTTATTTTATCCTCCTCCATGAAAACAACCTCTTTTCTACGTCTGCCTTTCACACACGTATGTTGCCTCTATATAGTGTGTATACTTGTACATGTAATGTACTGGTTGTTCGCGGTCTACATAATATTATTATGTTTATAGATATGACTAAGTACTGCCAACCATTGTCAACCATTATAATATGTGTTAATAAATAATAAAATACGTATTGTTACGGCTTCGTTGTACATACTTTATTTTCGTACGTTATGTTATATTATTTTTATTATTATTATTAAACGAAGGCGGTTTTATTGTTCTGTTGTGCGTGTGCAGTGGTGTGTGTCAGCATCTGTGGTTTGCAAGCGACGACGACGACACACCGTTCGCGGTGTTGTTAGGAATCAATCAAATATTCTGTACTCTGATTACATATATATATATATATATATATTAAAAAGGTAAAAATGACGATGTAAAAAAAAAAAAAATAATATGTATTTAAATAAGTTCATATGTAACTTACTAAAACTAACTAAAAATTCAATAATTTAATTTGTAGTTTTTTTTTTTGGTGATATAACACTTTCTGTGGCCTTATAACATGGCCGCCGAGAGAGAAATCGCCGCCGAAGATAGTATTAAAGTTGTCTGTCGTTTCCGTCCGTTAAATGACTCTGAAGAAAAAGCTGGTTCTAAATTTGTTGTGAAGTTCCCAACGGGGCCAGATGAAAATTGTATTACGATTGGCGTAAGTATATCAAAGACATTATTGTTATAATTAAATAAATTATATTTTTCTTATCATCGTTTGACGGATTTATTGTTAACTACATGATCCCGTACCCATTTCATTGGACATCAAATATTTTTACTTGCGATGAAATTGTCTTGTGTGTATCTTAGTACTGAGTGTTTAGGATTTATTTTATTTCCTGTTGGCTGTTTATTAATTGTTGTTTAGACTTCCCTGTATATTATGTCTGATGTTGTGCAATTGTCAGGAAACAAAATGTATTGATTTTCTGGAGTTCCAACTCGTGATAAGCCAACATATAACTCCCCATGGGAAAAAAACACTCAAGTCAATGCCCACCAGAGAAAATGTTTGACCCTGGGATTTATTTGTCGTGAGGGCAAATGAAACTTTAACTGGAAACTCCAGCCTTTTGAACGATATTGGCAAATCCATCAGAATCATGGGTATCCATGAAATATAAGCAAGTTATTGTCCCGCTGCTGACCCCATGGATATGATCACCATGATTATATTGTCCCACAACTCTTTTATCAGTGACGTTATACCATTACGTATGTTGAGTGGGTTCAAGTTTCTTAATGGCATGATAGGAATGTCAACTTTTAACATAAGGTCATGAGGTGGTAGGCCGGAAGGACACAAGAATTTAAAGATTCTTGAGGATAGTGTAATATTATACACCGTGTCAACTGATTTATAGTGTGTGATTTGACCGGAAATTTTCTCTAAAATCAATTTATTTATTTCACTCACTGTATTGTTTCTGGGTGACATTTTTCACTTGAACAAAGCCAATGATAATTTCTTCCCAATAAATTTTCAAGACCAAGATATATTGCTTTTATTAGATGTTCTAATTTATGGACTACGTGGCCCAGTCTATTGTCAAGTTCAATTTCAACGCTAATACTGTTAATGTTATGAGAAGTAATTTTTCCTTCTCGAAGTTTGAGTAGTCATTGTGGAAAATCATTGTAGTTGTTACTCAAATGGGCTATTATATTTGTTTATAAATTTAGAGTTTCAACGGAACTCAATATGGGAGATGATTTTAAGTATGCTCTGATGACATCGGCAGGTGTTCCTTTTGTTATTACAGGCAGTATTTGCCAAAAATCGCCCACAAATATAAAAGTAGCACCACCCATGACAGCATCTAAGTTTCTGAGGTCTTAGAGCATTTGGTTTACTGCTTCAACATGAGCTCTATGACTACTTCTACATTCATCCTATATGATCAATGATACATCTTGTAAAAGTTTGCTAATCAATCAATTTTTACGTATGGAGTTGCTACAATTCCTGAAGAAGTAACAGCTAGCACATTTCTACAGGATTGTCTTACTTTTGCCAATACTAATTTGTGAGGAATGTTTTCCCAATGCCTCCTGGGGTGTCCAGAAAAAATATTTTCTTCCTACAAAGAAACTCGCATAGATTATAATATTAGTAGACATATATCAAATTTTATATTTTATGTAAATTTTTACATTTAATTTTATGTATTAGGGTAAAGTATACTATTTCGATAAGATATTTAAACCAAATGCCAGTCAGGATAAAGTTTACGAGGATGCTGCGAAATCAATTGTGTCAGATGTGCTTGCTGGTTATAATGGTACAATTTTTGCCTATGGACAGACTTCTTCTGGAAAAACGCATACAATGGAAGGAGTTATTGGTGATCAGTCAAAACAAGGCATTATACCACGAATTGTGAATGATATATTTAATCATATTTATGCTATGGAAGAAAATTTAGAATTTCATATTAAAGTATCTTATTTTGAAATCTACATGGATAAAATCCGTGATTTATTAGATGGTGTGTAAATAATTTTATTTATTATATAATAATACAAATAATTAAAATAACTCCAGTTAGCTCTTTACTAGAACACAAATAAGTTTTATTATACGAGTATTGTATTTACAATAATAAAGTTGTAAACGGATTACTTAAAGACTTTTCTAATTCAATTTCATCCAGTTTAAATATTTTTTTAATATGATATATATTTTTAATATTTTTCTGCATAGAATTAAGTTTATAATTTTTTTTGGCGAAGTTCTGGTAGTATTTGTAACGGATGAAATTCTATGTTTTTTTCTTATATTTGAAAATAAAATATAAAAGCGATTTATAAAACTAAAATAAAATTTAAATGTTTTTTGACAATTTTACGCTACATATTTTCAAATTTTTAGCACAATAACTTTAATGCTCTGATTATAATCAATTAATAATTTTGAACACTACATTTATTTTGAAAGTAATTTAAATTATACATTATTATTTTATAGCAGATAATTGTTCAATTTTAATTCACAAATACAACCTTCTATTGAGTATTTATTTGATTGTTTTTTAGTATCCAAAGTAAATTTAAGTGTCCACGAAGATAAGAATAGAGTTCCATTTGTAAAAGGTGCTACTGAACGCTTTGTTTCTTGCCCAGAAGAAGTTTTTTCAGTAATTGAAGAAGGAAAATTAAATCGTCATATCGCTGTGACAAGTAAAAATGCATTTGTTATTTAAGGGGCCCCATTTTTACCTGAAAGATTAATAAGCAAGATAAAATTATAGAACTTTGGAAAGTCAGATTTCAAATGTGAAAATAGATTTGAATTTGTTGCCTTATCTTCTAGAGATTAATCTAGGAATTTTTCTTTATTATTGAAGACTAAAATATAATCATTGTTTAAAAAAAATTGTAATTTTAATCAAAAATTGTTATAAACATATAACAAAAATTAAAAAAATTAAAAAAAGAAAACGCCTTGATTGATCCCTATTAGATTAGTAAAAAGATACAAAACCATTTTCAGAATTAAAATCCGACTTTTCAAACTTTTACAATTTTATCTCGCTTTTAGACTATTTTCACATAGGTGTTGTGATCACTTAATATTTATATTAATTTGAAGCAATCTGTTTTATTATTATTAATTTAAGATATGAATGAACACAGTTCTCGGAGTCACAGTGTGTTTTTAATTAATGTAAAACAAGAAAATTTGGAAAATGAAAAAAAATTATCAGGAAAGCTTTACTTGGTTGATTTAGCGGGAAGTGAAAAAGTAAATAGTTCATAATACTGTTTTAGTAATGGTTTTAAATGTTTTAATCAATATTATTTTTAGGTCAGCAAAACTGGTGCTGAAGGAACTGTTTTAGACGAAGCAAAAAATATTAATAAATCGTTATCGGCATTGGGAAATGTTATATCTGCTTTAGCGGAGGATAAAAAAACTCATATTCCATATCGTGATTCAAAATTAACCCGTATTTTACAAGAATCATTAGGAGGAAATGCTAGGACAACAATCATTATATGTTGTTCGCCAGCATCGTTTAATGAATCTGAAACCAAATCCACTTTAGATTTTGGTAGACGGTTAGTAGTAATTTATATTACTAATATTAATATTTGTATTGATATATCGTATGCATGTAATTATAAAATTACTGTTTTAAGATATTATGTACCTGGTGTAAGAATAAAATTTATCTTTTTCTATTTACTTTAAGAGCAAAGACAATTAAAAATGTAATTACTGTCAATGAAGAACTCACCGCAGATGAGTGGAAACGACGTTTTGAGAAACAGCGGGACAAATATTTACATTATAAAAATAAATGTGAAAAATTACAATTTGAACTTAATCGGTATGAATTTAATAATATGTTAAAAATTTGAAATTGAAAAAGAAATTGAAAATTTTTTAGATGGAGGTCTGGTGAAAATGTAAAATTAGATGAACAAATTAATTTACAAGATCCAATTGAAAGCTCTACATCAAATATTCAAATTGATATCAAAAACGGTAATAATATATATTAATAAATTCCAATATATTATATATAATTATATATTATGTATAATTTAGAATTAGTTGGTCCAGTTCATGCAAATCCAGAAAGTAGTACTGATTTGATGTCTAGTGAGGAAATACAAAATTTACATGACGAACGACATGTTTTATTTAAACAGTTGGATGATAAAGATGAAGAAATAAATCAACTCTGTCAGGATATAGAAAAATTAAAAACACAAGTCATCGACCAAGAGGAGGTTTCTTTTTGGAATTTATTTCAGATTCTTCTGAGCGTAACAAGAAATTTTTTGGTTTTCAATGAAGTCATTAAAATGATTTAAATTCATCATATAAATTATGTATTCTATACACACCATAATAATAATAATAATACATGCCAAAGTTCCGCTCAGAATCATTTTATTAAATACAATGATTTATATATATATAAAAAAAAAATATATATATATATAAAAAAAAATATATATATATATATAATTATTATTATTATTTGTATTTTAACACTATATGTTATCTTTTTTATAAGTAAATAGTATTAAATTAATAACAAAATCTTTTTAGCTTCTAACATCGACTCAAAGAGACTTTGAATTATTACAACAAGAAATGCATAGAATTACTCAAGAGAATGAATGCGCAAAAGAAGAAGTTAAAGAGGTGTTACAAGCTCTTGAAGAGCTAGCTGTTAATTATGATCAGAAGAGTCAGGAGGTTGATTTTAAAAATAAAGAACATGAAAGTCTTATAGAAGAATTATCACAAAAAGAGGTATTATAAGCTTAGAAGTTATTTTAATAAAATTAATTTGGAGTATTTTAAGATGTGTTTGTAAAAATATGTCATATTGTAGTCATCATTAAACTCAACTATGTCTGAATTACAACAATTAAAAGATATGTCTGTACATCAAAAGAAACGTACAGCAGATATGTTGTCTAATCTTTTAAAAGATATAATTGATGTTGGGAATCTTTTTGCAAATGAAATAGAACTTAATGTAAGTAATTATTTTATAATTTTCAAAATGAAATGGTGTAAACAAAAAAAAATGTTTATAATTCTTTTTATTTAATAAAGCAACAAACTGTTATTGATGGGAATTTGAAGTCTGATGAAGAATTTACTTTTGCGAGACTTTATCTTAGTAAAATGAAATCTGAAGTGAAAAATTTAGTTCAGAAATGTAATTTCTTTGAACAAACTCAAAATGACATGAATAAAAAAGTATTTTTCATTATTTTTATATGGAATATTTTAACCATTATTACTTATTTTGTTTTTTATAAAATTTAGGTTAATATTTATGAAAAAGAGCTTGCTGAATGCAAATTAAAAATATCGCAAAATGAAGCGAGACTTAAATCCATGCAAGAATCATTAACAGAAACTCAAAATAAAAAAAGAATATTGGAAGATCGTATAGATTTATTAAGAGAAGAATACACAAAAATTAAAGCTGCTGGTAAATAATAAACCTACTATAATTAAGCAACATTCACAAAATTTTATTTATTATTTTGTGCTTTTATATTTTTTATTCCATAATGTGCATAGTAAACTAATTATTTCCCTCAGAGAAGCACTAATTAGTGCGACGGGTATTGCAAACCTGGAGCCCCAAGCTCTGAACTGATGAACGGACTTTAAATAATTAATTCAGTTACTTTAACCTTAACCGTTTGGAATAATCTGATTCTCCAAAGTGGGGGGTTGTCATATGGCCCATAATTACCTTACACGGAAAACACACTAATTATGAAACAATAATAACAAATGCCTCGGACATTGAAACTATAGGATTTTACTATTGGAACCTGGAATGTGCGATCTCCATATAGGACCGTAACTTGATGACAACTATATCGTGTCTTGAGCGGTATAAGTTAGATATTACTGCAATTCAAGAAGTGAGATGAAAAGACTCGAGAAGTATAATATCTCAAGGGATGACAATATTATATAATGGTAGTTTATTTATTCGTATGGCCAAAAAAACATTAATTATAACAATTACAGTTAGAACAAATAGAATATTAATAAGGCTATATCAGCAAAACAATAAGTATAACAATAATAGTGATGTACATAACAATAACAGTAACAACAACAACAATGTATATGAATATATGTTTTTGGCAGATATCTATAATTTAATGTCAAGGTTTTGAATCCATTCAATAGCTTCTGGGGAAGCGTTGAACATATCTTCGGGTTCACCGTTAAATTTCCTGATGGGGCATTCAGTTAGTATATGCGAGATGGTCTGGTATGGGTTGCCGCATTCGCAGTTCGGGGATGGCACTGCGTTCCATTTGTGCATCAAGTATCCACATCTACCATGTCCTGTGCGGATGCGATTTAGGGTAATCCATTCTTTCCTAGGGAGATTGTGTCCAGGAGGCTTGTCTGTAGGCTCTTTTAGGTAATTTTGTTCATCCAGTTTTGAAGCTGCCCACTCGTTCTTCCATGTCTCGTTTATATTGAAGTCCGTGTTGTAAAGTACTATGGCAGATTTCCAAGGTGGATTACGTGATTTAAGTCTTGGAGGGTTCTGAAGGGATTTCGCAAAATTGTGTATAGGCAGACTCAAATTGGAGTAGCATTTTATCCATTCCTTTAACAGCGCATTTCTACGGCGTAGGTGTGGAGGAGCTATGTTGCTTATAACTGGAAGCCATTGGAGGGGAGTGGATTTTAATGTGCCAGTTATGATTCGCATGCAACGATTGAGTTGAACATCAATCTTTTTTGTGTGTGCGCTATTCAGCCATACAGGTGAGCAGTATTCGGCGGCTGAGTACACTAGACTTACAGCAGAGGTTCTAAGTGAATTAAAATCGGCACCCCAGTTTGTTCCCGTAAGCTTTTGTATGATGTTGTTGCGGGAGCCGATTTTCGCTGCAATATTAGTTAAATGTGTCTTATGTGTTAGGGTTCTGTCTAGCGTAACTCCAAGGTATTTAGGAAAGGGGTTATGTTGTACGCTATTTCCGCAGAAGTTAATGTTCAGACTTTGGTGAGCTAATTTATTGTTGAGGTGAAAGAGAGAAGACTCAGTTTTGTCTGGATTCGGCCGAAGTCTCCATTTTTTGAAGTAGGCTTCTAGTGTTTTTAAATCTTTATCGAGTGTTGTTTCACAATCATTGAGCTGTTTCTCTTTACATGCCACGCATATGTCATCAGCGTAGATGAACTTTTTGGAGATAGTATTTGGCAGGTCACTAGTGGATAGGTTGAAAAAGATCGGGGCAAGGACTGATCCTTGAGGTAGGCCGTTGCTTAATCTACATTTTCTGCTTGTTTTATTACCTACGCAGACTACAAACTGTCGGTTGCTAAGCATATTGTTGAGGAGTTTGTGAAGGGTTTTACAAGGAATTACTCTCAAGAATTTAAGGAGTAAGCCAGTTCTCCATACCGTGTCGTATGCCGCAGTGAGGTCGATGAATGTAGCGGCAATTTTATCCCCTTTTTCGAAGCCTCCTTCTATATATGTTGTTAGGGATAAAGCTTGATCGCAACAGTTACGCATAGGTCTGAACCCTGCTTGTTCAATAGGGATGCGTGCGTTAATGGTAGGCAAAATGCAATTATACACAAGTCTTTCGAGTAGTTTGTAGCATGTGCTGAGGAGGGCAATGGGTCTGTAGCTAGATGCCTCGTTTCCAGGTTTACCTGGTTTAAGAATGGCGATGGTTCTAGTTTTTTTGAAGTGTCGGGGCATCTCCCCTGCAGCCATGATTTTATTGTAGAACCTTAATAACCAAGTTATGACCTTTGGGCCTTTTTGAGGAACTCGGGGAAGAGTTCATCAGTGCCTGCTGCCTTGCCATTTTTTAAGCTCTTGATGGCGGTTGTTAACTCTTCGGTTGTGAAATCACGAGCGTATTCGGAGATAGGTACTGCATTATTTTTAGCTCTGAACATTTCGGATCTTACTACTTTGCTGTGGGCTTTATCTAGGGGCACTCTTGAAAGGTTGATTATCCGATTCGCGATACTGTTTGGGTTTATATTTGGTGGTTTTTTTGTAACGGCCCCGAGAGTTGGGATCTAGTTTTCTCAATAGGAGCCATGCTTTTCTGCTGGAGTGCTTGAAGTCTAGTTCTTCTACTGTACTTATCCATCGTTTGTGGCGAGAGCAATTTAGGGTATCTAAGAGTTTTTTAGCAGTATCATCATCAGGTGCTCTCTGGTAGGTGTTAAACAGTGTAGTAGATTGGTATAATGGTAGTACAATTCATGGATAAAGGAGTGAGCTTCATAGTAAGCGATAAAATTATATCGAACATAGTAAATTTCAAACCAATAAACGACCGATTATGTATGTTGTTGTAGCATTACAACATGCATTAACATGGTCTTAATGATATCTTAGAAGAAGAAGAAACTAATTAGTAATTATTCCATACAAAATGACTACAACATTTCTATTATGTTTTAAAATGTCAATCACTATATAATATATATATATGTGTGTGTGTGTGTGTGAACATCAATTTACCTTCAATGCATACACAAAAAAACACCAAAAATAAAAAATACACAACATGTTTAATTTAATTAAATTATAACAATATATTGATTTAAAGTTGTCCTTTAGTGAACATATTGCAAACCCGTTACTAACGAAGTATTCTATTATAATAATTATTTTTATGCTTACTTAGAACAATATATAATGTAATGTTTATTAGAAATATAATAAAATAATTCACTGCTTTAGAACAAGTCCATATTGTGTCAACTTCTAAAGAAAAAGCAGAAGAAGAAATCAAAACGGTATCTATGAAAGCTGCATTAGAACTTCAAATGGAACAGCTACGAAATATTCATCACCAACAAGTTATATTTATTCACTATTTTTTAGTTATATATTGAAGCATTAAATAATTATGATTTGATTATTTTAAATATATTATCAATCACATATATATATATATAACATTTTGGTTAAAAAATATAATTTCTTTTTAAAGATATATTTTTTAAGTAATAAATTAATTACTTATTTTAAAACAATAAATAAAATGAAAATTCATAGTATCACTCCATATTATATAATTAAGTATTTTTTACTTTGTTAACCTCTCGTTTAATTTATATATGTTATCTGTATTTTAAAACTTTGTAACAACCATGTCTGAACGTTTACACTGTATCATTTTTGTAAAACGATTAACGGGCAAAACGATTAACTGCCCGTTCACTTAAATAAAGTTGCTTCTCTCCTAATACGGTAGAACGCTGATTATCTGTACTAATTATTGTGAAGGTGGGTCTGACTAAACAAATATCCGTGTAATATAAATAAGATACATTAAAAGTTATACATTTATATAAATACAATTTATTTAATTATTATAATTTATTATTTTGAAATTTATAAAATAATTAAAATTAAATTCAATAATATTTTGAAATTTTTGATAATTTATATATTTTTTAACCGAAATTTTGGTATTTCAAAAATATAAATTCATTTTATGCAATTATGCAAAACAGGATAAATTAGAAATAAAATATGTATTAGTTTATACAAATTTAATATTTTTAGGTTGCATCTTTAAGAGATGAAATTAGTGAAAAGAATTCATTGATAACAGATCTTAAGGACCAAATTCAAAAATATTCGCTAGCTCAAATTCAGTTACAAAAAGATTACAATAAAATATTGGAAGAAAATGAAGATAAAAATCAACGTTTACAAGAATTTGTATTAGCAAATGAGCGGCGTGAACAAGCTCATAAAGATTTAAAAATCTTAGAAGATACTGTTACAAAAGAACTTCAAACATTACATAATTTACGAAAAATTTTTGTTCAGGATTTACAAGTTAGTTTTATCTAAATTAATTAAATTTAAATAAATGTATAAATTAAATGTAATAAACTTTATTACTTAGTCACGTATGAAAAAATCAACAACAATTGATGACAGTGATGAATCGAGCAGTGGAGGTACTTTAGCACAAAGACAAAAAATTAGTTTCCTTGAAAACAATTTAGATCAACTCACAAAAGTTCATAAACAACTTGTCAGAGATAATGCAGATTTGAGATGCGAATTGCCAAAATTAGAAAAAAGGTTACGTGCGACAATGGATCGTGTGAAGGTAATTTCATAAATATTATGTAAGTTATGAATAGAACCCAGATATTGTTATCAATTGTATATTTTTTCTTTCTTTTTTTTTAGAATATTGGTGCAGTTTTCCTAGTTCATATGATTTAATAACATAAATTTACATAATTAATTTGTATTTTGTTTTTATATTTTTTAATACTAATATTAATATTTTAGGGTAGCCCGTCGTTCAGACGTCTTGTGTCTTTCTTAGATGAACTGTAAATGTACGATTGCTAAGCATTTCGTTCAATAATTTGTATAATGTGAGACAAGGAAATAGTTCCAAGAGTTTCGTAAGGAGTCCCGTTCTCCAGACTGTGTCGTATGCGGCTGTGCGGTCGACTAGTACAGCTGTAGTTTTCAGATTCTTTTGGAATCCATTTTCTATAAATGTAGTTAAGGCTGCTACTTGGTCTGTGCAACTTCGATGAGGCCTAAATCCAGCTTGTTCCTTGGGGACCACTTGATCAATAATTGGGCTAATGCGATTGTAAATCAATCTTTCGAGAAGTTTGTAGCTTACGCTTAGTAGTGCGATAGGTCGGTAACTTTGAGGGAGGCCATTAGGTTTCTTTGGTTTGCATATCGCTATTATTTTTGTGTTTTTGAATATTGCTGGAATTTTCCCATTCTCGAGTATATTGTTGAAGAAAATTGTGAGCCATAATCTAGTACGCATTCCGCAGTGTTTAAAGAATTCAGGGATATCTCATCTTTACCGGCCGATTTCCCAATTTTTATTTTTACTATCGCAGAGTTTATTTCTTCTAATGTGAAGGGGGCAGTTAAAGCTGATCTTTTATCCGCTTCTCTTTTGAGTTTTGCAAGTTTGGATTTTGTTTCTTTTGAAAATTGTTTATGCGACAATGCTCTAGACAATCCAAAAATGTGATTTGTTATGTGTACATTTTGTATGACGTGTATTAAAAAAAAAAAAAATCATTCTCTATTTTGAAATGTTACAAGGATTGCATATTTTTTATTGTATTTTTCGAAATTAATTATGCTGCCAATCATGGTCTAAATTAATTATAAATGATTTTTAAATGCATATTTAGTGGTATTTTAGAATCTATAAAGTCTATCCTACAAGCCTTAATTGTAATTTATAAATTATAATATATAATCATACTCACTTTTGTGTATATTTCAGGCTCTTGAATCCGCTTTAAAAGAAGCTAAAGAAAGTGCAATGCGTGATCGTAAGAGATATCAATTTGAAGTGGATCGTATTAAGGATGCAGTAAGACAAAAGAACTTAATTCGAAGAGGGCCCAGTCCACAAATCGGTAAATTTATCAAAAATTTCTTGTCCTTTGATCTCATTAAATGTTTAATTTATTTTTAGCTAAACCTATAAGAGCCGGCCAACATAATATTACAAGTAACCGTATTATTGATGAAGAACTTAAAAAACGAAAATCTGCTATTTCTGGTACGTAATAAATTCTTTTATTTTTTGTGATAAAAAAATTTTATAATTTGATATTGTTTTTAGAAATCGCTGAAAGTTAAAGTTCGTAATCACATCATATGGCCTTACAAACAAAAATATTTAATACTATATATTTTATTTACAGAAATAATTTTAGGTTTCAATTATTATATTCTTATTTATTAAAATGTATTAACTTATTTTCTCCTTGCACATTATATAAAACTTGTAATGTAATTATAAAACTTAAGTAATTTGATTTTATAATTAATTATTTTAGTGCACCGATTACATTAAGCTTACATATTTATACAGTTTATTGGAAAATAATAAATAATATTGATTATTATTATTATTATTATTATTATTTATTTATCATTTTTAAATAATTTTGTATATATAAAAAAATATATATGTATGTGTGAACACAGAATTCATAAACTAATATTTATTATCGTCAAATATTGAAGAACCTGATTGAAACTATCACTTTTTATCGATATACGAGGAAATATATTATCAAGTATTATGTTGAACTCATAGACATATAAACTAGTTTATATGTCTATGGTTTAACTGTTGCAATATGATATCCACCTTTGAGATTTAATTTAATCGTAATATGTATGTAAGTAGTAATTGTCATTAAACGTTCCCTAGAGCCAATGTCATTTAACGTAAATAACATACAAACGAACTAATTTATGAATCAAAAATACTGTACACTATATAAAATAAACAGAGTAAATTTTATTTTTTGAATTGTAAGCTACCGACCACAGAGTCCGATGTCGGCTATTTATTAAGCGGCATAATATAGAAAACTTAAATTACATAATTTATCAGTGGCCTAAGAGAAGTTTTAAAGGAATTTGAAACGGTTTATTTTTAAGGATTTTAATATAAGCAATTTAAAATACGCAAGTATATTTGTCGTGAGAGTGTGTGAGTAATAAATAACTGTTGGTGTGTGACTTCTCGTAATACTTTTTACCACTTCTGATCAATGAAACGAAGAGTAAATGCCTACGATTACAATTTATTACTTTAGATATAAAGCCCCAATCGTACACCACGACACGACAAAATATTCTTTAAATATAATAACTGAATACGCGGTAAGACTCTTAAAATACTTAATGAAAATTTTTAAAAATTTGCTCCTTCCCTTACATGACCTTCAGATTTGCCACTGATATCTTGACCATAACCTAATCTAAACGTTGTTTAAATATTGCCAAGTGGTACTTCGCGTATGGTTTTAAAAATTGTAACACAAAAAATAGTATATATAAGAATAATTTATTGAATGACATTGTAGCCAGATAAATTTTCTTCGAAATTTTCACCAAATTCTCTAACATTATGTTGGTTCTTAAAATATATATAAAATTATTAATAAATTAAGTACAAAATTTGTCACGTGATTATGTGAGGAGAATGGATGGTATTATTACCAAATTTCTTAAACCACCAATTGAAAAATGTCAAACCGCTTCTGTACATACGAGTATATATATATAAGTGGCGGATTTGAGGGGAACGGCGATAGGGCGATCGCTCCCTTTTTGTTACGTTACAATTCAATTTCGTCGGGAAATTATTTGTACGGAAAGATAATTTAAAGAGTGTTGATTAGTGATGGGCGATCTGAATCGATCTTTTAAAAGATCGATCTTTTTCACACAAAACAACAATTTTTGAATCGATCTCCGATGACCGATCTTTTTATAAATCGATCCAATTTTGTAAAGATCGAATCGAATGGAATAAATTTATTATTTATTTAAACATTAAAATTGATTATTTATTATTAAAATTATACATAGATATCTTATTTGTTGTGATGTATATACATAGGCCATAGGTGTGAGGAGGTAGTGACTAGAGAGTGGCTATTAAACTAAATTGGTAGTAAAATTTAAGTTACTATTTAACGGTATTATAAACATTAAAACTTGTTTCAATAAAGGTAAAACTTTTTTTAGGTAACAGTATTCCGATTTTTTAAAAGATCGATCTTTTGTCGTCGATTCGTTTATAGATCGATCTTTTTTTTTCGATTCGAATCGATTCAATATATCGATCCACTATGTAGAATCGCTCATCACTAGTATTGATGTTTAAAAGCATATTAGCACAGTACCGCCGTAGTAATCGGTATAAATGTATCATCAGTGTCGCCAGATATATAACAATTAAATGAAAATAATAATATTGTGATCTTATTACTATCCATATTATTCGGTTACAGCCCATGAACATTGGAGATTATTAGTTAAGGGAAAAAAACATTATACGATGTTTACACACTGCGTAGTACTTTTCACTTGCGTATTGCGTGTAAACACTAATAATAGTGCTTAGAATTATAACCTAACCGGGAGTGTGAGTGAACAGAATCCAGTTCTATTAATTATTAATGACAAATAGTTACCCCCTCCACGACTCTACTCTATTCGCGGTTGCACTTTTGGTTTTTCGATTTTTCGATCCATTTGCGTTTGTGCTTATTTTTTTATATTTATAAAAATTTAAAAATGGCTGATAAATGGAACCCAGAAACGATCACTAAGTTTGTAAAAGAACTTAAGAAGCATGAATGTCTGTGGGACGTGAATTGTGAATCATATAAAAATAGACCAATGCGGGAATCGGCCTGCCAACAAATAGTAGAAGCCATGAATATTGTTGGCTTCGATGTACGATATGTAAAAAATAGAATTGAATATTTAAAATCGCTTTATTTACAACAAAGAGAAAAAAATCAAAAATTAAAAGCGTCTGGCGGCGGATCTAAAAATGTTTATAAGCCTGGCATGAAACGGTTTGAAGAGATGGATACATTATCTAATAATGTAGATGGAAGAACATCTTTTGACAACGTAAGTATACAAAAACATTTTATTACATAAATATTCATGTTAGGTTAAATATAATATATTATTATTATTTTTATTCTTTTGAACATGATTTATTTGACCGTAGCAGTCAATGAACCATTGTTGATTGCCACGGAACAGCACCTTCGTTGCAAAAGTATCTGGTATAACAATTCTCCGCGCTCTTGAAAGTCGATAATTGAATATTTTTTGTTCATAAGTCAGTGGTGAATGTTGATATGGTTTTAGTAAATATGTTTTTAGTGGAAACGCAGCATCTCCAACTAAAAATCCACCCTTGGGTAACATGTTTTTTTCAAGATCATTGAAAATTGAACTGCTTTGAAAATCACTGCCACAATCCGGTGGTGCGCGAATTAATATATGTTTTCCGTCAATAGCTCCATATACTCCTGGGAAATTCCACCTTGAGCTGAATCCCCTTTCTATTGTATTCCACTCTTCATGTGTGCCAGGAACCTGAAACATTTTTTTAATTGTATTTCATTTGAAAGATATATTTACTTACGTTTTCCTAATTTTTCTTTTTATTAATATTTTTAATTTATTGCCTAATTAGTTATTTTTATTTAATCCTATTAAATTATATGCTATTTTTATACATAAAATTTATACTATTCTTTTTAGATGGAAAATACTCAAGATTTCATTCAGGGGCCTTCTACTAGTGGATCTGCTAATTTACCTGACACCTCCGCAGAAAAAACTAGCAATAACAAAGGATCAACCCAGTTCAAAAGTGTATCAAATCAAAATGGGACTTTTCGGGCACTTAGGGAATTACAAAATCTTCAAGAAATTGTAAAGCCAGAAACTCCAGAAGAACAATACAAGAGGTTTGCTAAGGGTATATGTGATTTCTTAAGAAGTTTACCATATGACCGAGCTTTGATCGTAATGGCTAAGCTGCAGGATATTATGGATTCTTTTCTCAATGAGAATTAAAATGTTCCAGTACAGCTGGGTTTATCACTTCATCATCGTCAAATGAGTTTGATAGCGAGTGACAAGTACTACGCAGCGTGTAAACCCAGCATTACTCAGTAAATTCACTCACAACGACCACAATAATTATTGTCTTATGTGCTTATTTGTTTCTAACATATTATAATGTACTACATACAGTTGGAATCACTAACTAATTTCTATGGATGTTCGTTTTAAAATTTTGCAAACTTCCCGCGGTCCCGAACATTTTTAATGATTTTTTCACACATTTAATAAATAAATTTTTTTTTTCCTAATTTGTTTTATATTTATTAATTTTTATTCATTTACCAAATTACAAATCACAATATTTCATCATGGATAAGATTATTAAATTTATTACCAAACGTAACTGATAATCACAGCTGTAGATAGAATGATTGCGCATCGATACTAGAACATGTGTCTTACGAATGTAAGTATCTAAGATATTGAAAACCTAATGTACACTAACACTTTTGCGGCAGAATTTACACCACCCTGGTGGTATCACACAATCACTGATTTCTCGCATTTTTTCAAATTGTTAATATTTTATAGACTTATAATTACCTATTACCTAATAAAAAGTCTTACCGTGTATGTGCGGCACATTTTAATGTCAATGATATTATCAGTAGCTGAGAGTCTGGAGAAGGACTTAATAAATATACAGTAAGTTAGATTATTTTTATATGTAGCACTTTTATTACAAATAATAAATATACATCATTAGATATGTTCAAAAAAATATAAACTAAAAGAAGGTATAATTCCAATTTTTTCAAATAATTGTGTACCAGAATTATTACCCAACAACATGGATGATTGCCCTATTAATAATACTTAGTAGTTTTCAATTTTTTATAATTACAATAAAGTGTTTCAAATTGCAAGACATTATTTTCTACAGGTTCTTTTAAACAAATATAAATGATTATTAGACAGCGTTTCAAGGAGAAAAGAATAAACACTGCATTAATTGTATAATGAATATACATGGAGCCAAGATTACTTAAAATTATTTTGAATGTTAACAGGTAGAACCAGTAGATTCAATATATATAAAAATTTTACAAAATTTAAATTTGATACATTTACCAGAAAATTGGTATAGTAATTCTAATGATTGTATTACCTATCACACACTAAGTGTCTACCAAAATAATTATTTTAGATATGTTGAAAAACAGTTAATCATAACAAAAGGTATTTTATTAACACATCATCATTATATGGCTCATAACTGTGTAAATAATATAATATACCATTTAATACTAATATGCTAATCTAGATTCCATTGTAATTATTTATATGGATAATAATGCAATTTCTTCATCAGAAATTGGACTTCATAAGATTGAAACTGTAGAATGTTTCCAAGGTGCCTATATCTTGCACTGGTTACCCTGAAATAAAAAATTCATTTGGCATTCAATATATTGAGTCTAATGGTAAATGGGAGACATGCTAAATGTTCAACTATGGTCAATGATAATAGGTACATAACTAAGATAAACAAATTAATCATATATATATACAGTGAAACCTATAAATACCGGACACTCTCGGTCACTGTAATTTTATCCGTTATTTAGAGGTGTCCGCTATTCAGAGGGAAAAAAATTTCGAAAATAATTTGGAGAAATAATAACTACATAATATGATACATATACAACATTTATATAATATATACATGTGTATAATAATGATATAGGTATGTATTGTATTTGTATTATTTTAATAATAAATATTAGTTGTACATATTATTTAAAATTATATTATTATGTATGTAAAAATTAATGAAAATGTAAATAAAAATAATTTAAAAATATATATGTAGTATAAAAATTAACATTTATTGAAAAAATCAGTTACTTTAGCTTGTTTAAGACCTAGATGCATAGTAATTTCGTGTATTAAGGCATTTTGTAATTTAACTGCATTGGAGAACAATGAAGTATTCTGTGTATCGATAGAAGAAATGTGCGAGTAAGATAACATCACATAACATAAACTAGAAAAATGTTTTCATCGACGCGATAATGGACGGATAAGATAAACGATAATTGTACAAAGTATAATAATGTATTGTAGTAACATTACATTAGATATTTCTTAAGCCATTCTACAATATTATTCTATATTTACGATAAAAATTATCAAAAATTAAATTGCCATAAAAGTGTCCGGTATTTAGGGGTTTTCCTATATAAAAGTGGTGAAAATGTCCCCGTTCCCATAAAAACGTCCGCTATTCGGAGGTGTCCGCTATTTAGAGATATCCGTTAAGGGAGGTTTCACTGTATACTTATTTATTCATAAACTATACATTAGGTACTTATAATAACTTTATAGTCATTATATTTTAAAATATTGTGACTATTCTAGCAACTGTAACATGTGTTTATGGTGCAAAAGATTATTATATTCATAACAAAAAAAAACGTGCAAGACTTAACAAAGAACAATGCACAAGAATATATTTTTCTCCTAATAAAAAAAAAGGCTAAATATATTGAAAAGGTTCTCACAATTTATATATGTACTATATTATACAGGGTAAATATCATAAAGTTTTTTTCAGAATATAATTTTTTCGTAATAGAGTTTATGAGAAATAATTACTTTGAAAAATAATGACTCATATAAATAATTAATGTTAACAGATACATAATGAAAAAGTTAAGAAAACAAACTGAGTGCCAAAAATGTTTAAATGCCTTAGAAATTAACACATCAAAACCAGTAGCTGACTTAACTAATATGAGAACAAGAGGCTTTCTAATACATTCTAGTTACCAGGTGTACTTATTAATAAAATCTTTGGAATTAAGTTTTGAAAAATATGGCGAATCCATTAATGCTTTCGAAAAGACATATGAGGATTTTTTAAAAAATACTAATTTTAATTTGAAATGGGAATGTTCTTTACACCAAACTGACATTTTTACAAACATATTTGTGATGTTTATTACACTGAGAATACGACAATATAGTTTTACAAAAAATATAGAAGCTAAAAAATTAAATAGAACAAAAAAAATTATCTAAATTAGTAGCTACATAAAATAGTAAGTATTATCATTGATTATATTTATTGTATTTATAATCAATGGTATTATATTAAAAATCTTCATCGGCTAGTAATATAATACCTACTTATCATACGTCATATATAAAAATAAAATATGTTTTTTCTTCACATCAAAAATCCATCAATATATTTCACACAAAGCCTTTTGGTATGCCATTATCTATATGAAAATATGTATGTAATAAATTACTATTATTTTATATTTATTATTATTATTATGAGTTTTTATTCATGTACTTACCTAAAAATTCATTGATATCTTCTATTGTAATTTCAAATTTGTAGATCAAAAACTCCAAACCACAAATGTAATAAATAACATTAATTAAGATTAGAATTTATAATATTAAAAATCGTGATTTATGTATAATTATTAATTATTATGATATTATATATTAAAATAATGATATTATAAAATTGTTAATTTCAAATATTGATCACTAGAGCGCTAGTAGTGTTTAGGTTTTTGTCTAAATTGATAAGAACTAACTTGGCCGTTTATTTACTACGGCCTCATCATATTCCGTCGAGCAACCATTCTATGTACAGCCGTGCTGATAATGTATATCGTAACCACTGACGACCGATGGTTCAAGTTACCACGTTATTGGTACCTAACCCAACATAACCTAGAATATGATTTGTACATATCAAATTGTTTTTCGGCGTTTATGCGCTCATTTGACGTACAGGTTCTACAGGTATTTTGTGCTTTCATTTATTCGGCGGTGTCTGTGAAATAATACTTTTTGCAGTCCGGCGTCTAAACGTTAGACGTATATCGTTTTTTTTTTTTTTAAATCGCTCAAGTAATTGATTATAGCCGATGGTGTTCCGGGTTCCATCTCGTATTCGTACAATATAATATTTTAATATATCTTACTTTTAAAACGTGCAGTAGGTATAACGAGTTATGATGAGAAACATTTCTGTTCTCAATTATCTCGACGAAAGACAGTACGGGCTTAATGGTAAATTTCATTTATTTTTTTTAATGCGTAAATTGAATAAACTCGATGTCTAATTAACAATGGCGCCGAACACGAGTGTCAAATGTAGTAAATACCCCGGAGGGGAATTAAATTTATGGGTGTATGTGTAGAAGAAAAAATACTTATATTTAATATAATTAAATGTAATATTATAATAGAATAATAGTTAATTTTAACTCATCTTTGGTACGCATATTTCGTAACACTATTGTTACACTGTGAACGCCGCGCTCACATTATCGGCACTATTGATTTCGTCGATTAACAACTACTTGAGAAATATAAATAGGATTAACATTACTTCTAATTAAATATTTATTGACATGCCATTCAAAGGTATGAATATTATCAAATTAATTTAATAACATTTATACGACTGACATTCAAAGTATTATTTACGCGAGCGCTCACGTGCGTACCAGTGGCGGGTTTAAAACATCATGGTGTAGGTGGGTATTATAGGTAAGTACCTATAATAATGTTTTACCACGGGAGTTCAAAAGTCGATCAGCGCCACTGTTAGTTAGTATTGTATTAGGATAATTTATAATAGTTATCTACTTAAATAACATTTGTTAATTTATGAAATAAATAGGATACAGCAAAAAGGTGAACGACATATTTATTGAAAGACTCGGTTATACATCCAAGAAAAATAATAATAATACAACTTTTGACATCGGAAATACATTTTCTTGCAAGTTCAGTAGACAAAAAAACAATTTACATATAGTTGGTTGTTCTTCTGAAGAAGGTGACATAATTATTAAAAATACATTGTTGAATCATTCAGACTCGCAAAACAATGAGTTTGTAAAAAGTAAGATATTTCATGGAAATATAATAGTTTTCTAATTTAATTGAATCTGAATTATATTTTGTAGTTCATTTGAAGTCATATTTATCAAAAATTTATTAGCAGTAAATAAAACTATAAGGTTATGATTGCTGCTAATTATTTTTAAATATTAAATACAAATGTTTTTAATCCAGTTTCATGACAGTAAAAATTATTTTTTATGTGGATTGAAATTATTTAAAAAAAAAACCTTTTCATAAACAATATGATATTTTGAACAATTTTTATTAATAATGACAAATATATATATTTATTTATTTTTAGGTATTAATAATTGTTATAAACAAATGTATTTTATACCTTATAAATAGATATCAATATTCAATTATATATACATACTATTATTTACATAAATTAGATCATCTACACGATAATGCAATCTTTAATTTCGCTTGGTCCGATTCTGAAATGAAATTGGTCACTGCTTGTGGTGATCAGACTTCAAAATTATGTTCTATGAATCCTTCAGGAAAACTCGTGGAAGAAAGAGAATTTACTTATGGATCATCTGTGAAAAGTGTTATGTTTTGTCCGGAATCTTCTGGTATGTAATATTTGAATATAATATATATTATTTGTTATTGCTTAAATGTTTATTTATATTTAATACTCATTTAAAATTTTTAATTTCAATTAAACGATTAATATTGATATGTTAAGTTCCTTTTTGTTTTACATAAGATAAGCGGAAAATTAAAAAATACAAATATAAGAATATATACATATATACCCAATAAAATAGTTATAAGTAAATTCTATTAAGTATATACAGTAGATTCTTATTATGTCGAACGTTGCTAGCTCAAGTTTTTCGTCATCTTGAATTACATTGAATTCCCCTTGAAACTACCATTACACTTAATAGCAATGATTCAGAGCTATAATTAAAATTTTATATAACAATCTCTTTAAAAAAAAGTAGAGGGATAGCATCTTCTACATTCTCCCTCACTTCAACCACTGATTACAGTAACATATTTTTTTTTACTCAACGGCTTTTAATAATAGGTATATATTTGCATTTAAACATTTTATATTAATGATATTATTATAATTTAAATATTGACAAAATTTAATAACCTTGCATTATTATAGATATTTTTTGTGGAGCATGTTACAATGCATCGATCAAAATTTGGGATTCCCGTCTATATAACCCCAAGAATGTTATGCATTTTGATCATCATATACCTAACACACATGGTAAGTAATACATTTCTTTTTCAGTGTCACAGACAAATGTATTATTGTATAATTATTATTTTGTGTTAACTCTAACGTTTGTATATTTCCTATACAACCTGTCAATGAAAATTATATGGTTAATATTTAACAGTTAATGTATATTTTTATTTTCATAAGGTATATATAGTCCGGTATCAAGAAGAAGTAAACTATCAAAAATATTTCCAGCATCCTGTGTTATATTCAAAAATGATCAAACAATTATATCTTGTTCGTCTATGGACAAGTTAGTTTATTATTTATTATTTACCTATATAATCATAATAAAAACAAAAATATATTTTTTTTTTTTCTAGTAATATTAAATTTTGGGATTTACGTAAAAGTTATAGACAAGTTAAGGCGATGATTGAACCTTATCCACTTTTAAAATACACTGTTGATAACAGCAAATCGATGCAAAAAAAATTACAACTATGTCATGGAATAGGATTTATAGATATGATTACTAATTCAAAATTAACACATCTGTATGCAAGTGGAACGAATAAAGTTATTTATTGTTTTTCTTTGGATTCTAATTCTCGAAGTAAATGAATATTCATTTTATTTAATAAAATAATTTTATGAACAAATATTTAATTTTTTTAAATTTTAGTTTTCTGTTTATTTAACAATTAATATTTTAATATATTTTTGACAAAATATATGTTATTATATGGTTATTAAATGATCGTCCCATTTTGACAAAACGTTCGCTTAATCACCTACTAGCTTAATAAATTGTCATTGCTTTAAATTTTGATACTTGTGATAATTAATTTTGAAAGTGCAATGGTAAAAATTATTGAAACTATTAATTAATGTCATTTTAGATCCAATATGTCAATATTCTGGGCACTTAACTGAAACGGCCTATTCAAAAATTAGTATAAGTAATGATGGTCGATATTTATTTAGTGGATGCTTGATTAATTCTGGTGTTTTATGGTTTACTGGATTTCCATACAATGAAAAGCCTATGTTCACTATGGCAAAGAAATCTGGCAATATTAAAGAACTTAGCGCTTCAGATTGGTGCATGGATTCAAACTGTCTAAAAGTTAGTAATTGCCTAATATATTTAAATATTTAAGATGTTATGTTATAAAATGATACAATTCTGGGCTATAATGTAAAGAATACAAAATTGGATCCATAGTTTTTGGTTAAAACTCATTCGATGTATAAAAGTAAAATCTAGTTGCGATACAATATTGACCTTTTGACCACGATATTGTTGTTATTGTTGTTTCAATGTGGTTCTTTTTCACACAGAAATATAAGCAATACAATATCATAATACAGACCATTATTTATGTAAAGTAAAAATGTAGTTTATTATTATTTGTAATTGATCAATTTTTATGCATAAATAATAGTAATGTTTAGTCCATTTTTGCATACAGATGTATTATCTTAATTTATTCTCAGTCTCCGGTATCGACAAAATTTCTCCTCTGATGTTACATTTTCCTTTTAACACTTTGGATTCTCTTAATATATTCAACAATATTTTGTATACCCAGAAAACTTCTTGGGTTTATATATTTAAACCTAATTCTAATACCTCTTTTCGACTTATAGCTCTTTCATCTCTTTGTAAAATTTTTGAGCATATTCTTAAATTACGTCTAGTCTGGTGGATTGAATCTAATTCAATTCTGTCTACTAATCTTTTTGCCTTCAGAAAGGGCGTAGGAGCTTTGGAATGTCTCTATATTTACAGGTGAAATTCTCCATTCTTTCAATAAAAAAATGTTTATGGTTGCCTTCTTTATTTTATAGTTAGTAACAAGCTCTGATTCTTTGCCAAAGATATGGTCTGTTATTTCCGGGAAACAGAAAAACAACAGATTAAAATTTTCCAAAACTTCATCGTATAAGCGAACATTTTTATCCAAAATGCACACTGTTCCAATCAAATTGGAACCTAAATTAAAAGAATATTATAAAAAAGAAACAGGTAAGTTAAGTAATTGATAATAATTTGATGTTTGTTTATACTAAATATAATTTTAAATTTTAGAAAAGAATTTAGAAGATTGGTATTTTGAAAAGAAAAATGTAATTGGAAATATACAAACAGTTGGAAACATACAAACAGTTGGAAACATACAAACAGTTGAAAATAAACAAACAGTCACAAAAAATCTATGGGAAATGTTATTTTCAAATAAAAAATGTTCTTTATCTGCACAGACATCTCAATTAAATAACACTGTATCTAATGATAAGGAACATGCTACTACTTCAAAAAAAACCAATGAAATAATTTCACCATCGTCTAGTAGAAAACGAAAAAAAACATCTCCAAAATGTCTTATAGATCAATATCTTATTCCAAGTACAAACAAACGGGAAAAATTAAATGACAACTAATAATATATTTACTTTGACTGATAAGTTTATACTATAAAATTGTAATATTTTTAATTAAATATTAACAGTTATTTTAGTTAGATATTAAGTCATTATGTCTGATTATTAATTTAATTGGCAAATTTATTCATTTTTGTACTTGGTTTATAATTTAGATTAAGTTGTTTCCAAGGATCTTTCTCTATGTGAAATAAACATGAATTTTTCTTAAATGACCTGCAAGGTGTTATCATATTTTTTAAATTGCACCTCTCTGTGTAATCATTTCATTGGGTGCGTTCGCTTTGGACGTTTACAACGCTTTAGGCGCTCATGAGCGCTCATACTGCGTTCGTTTTGGTATTTGTAAGCTCTCACTATACAACTATAACGTCATTGAATATGAGCGCTACGTCATCGTTTTGTGCTTACAAACGCTTAAACGAAATCGGTGGTGCGGCGTAAGCTTTTGCACTATCTTATCAATTTATCACAGTAATAAAAAAAAAACATTTAAACAAATCCCGATCTCGTCAGTGTTTGTGCACTTTTGCTGTGAGTTCTGTTCTTGCGTTTCGCATTTTAATAATTTTGTTTTCGTCATGGATGATTTGAATGATCATGAATTGATTGTTTTGACTTTACAACAATGTTGTGAAATAATATTTTCCTCTTCGTCTGATGAAAGTGAAGACGAAAGCAACGAATATGAATACGTCACACACTTTGTAATAACTAAAAATGTAGTACCTCGGTTGCAGAATTACGTCGAAACCATTGTACCTCAATTCAGTGATAGGCAATTCAAAGCTCATTTTAGGTAAGAATGTTTTTAAATTTTTAACTCAATTTTTGTATAAAATGTACAATGAAAAATTATATAACGTAAACATTACATAATAAGGGTTGGTTTGCATTAATCAATACATTCTCTATATTAGTATATTAGTCATTCTTAATAACAAAACAATATTTTTTGTTTTAAAATACAATTAACTTGTAATCATGTTATAAATTATAAATATTAAGTCCCCTGTATTAATCTATTTTATTATTTTTAGAATCCTTCCTTCAACATTTGAATTTGTTCTGACCCTAATTGCCATTTGGAAAATGTCTACTCCTGACTCTTATAGGTACTTTTGTCATTTTAATTATTATATTTTTTAATTATGATTAATTAAACGTATTATTAGGTATTTCATTATAGTTATTTTTTAGATCGATTTGTGAAAATTTTGATGTATCACGAGCAACTGCATTAAAATGCGTTAGAAGAGTCATTGTTGCTTTGGAGATTTTGACACCAGCATTTATCACTTGGCCAAATGAAGAAAAAGCCAAGGTAATTAAAAATGGTTTTTTTTCTACCAGTACCTTTCCAAATGTACTTGGTGCAATTGATGGAACACATATTAATATTCCTGCGCCACATGACCATCAAGAAGCTTATGTTAATTAATTAATTTTTTAATAGGCTGTGTGCGATCATCAATGTCATTTTATTCATTGCTATGCTGGGAATGTTGGTTCAGTGCATGACCAACGGGTTTTCAGGTTATCTGAACTGAAAAATTACCTTGATGACAACAAAATTTCCCAATAACTCACATTTGATTAGTGATGCTGTTTATACATTGCACAAACACCTATTAGTACCATACCGTGACAATGGGCACTTAACTCAAAAGCAAAAAAAATTTTAACTTTTGTCATTCCTCTGCAAGGATTGCAATTGAACGTTCATTTGGTTTCCTAAAAGGACGGTTCTGTAGTCTTCTAACAACCTTAGATATGGAACGTGTTGATCTCATTCCAAAATATATTATTGCATGCTGTGTTTTACACAATATATGTTTATTAAAAGATGATGACTTTTCTGATCTACTTCAAACTCCATCAATAGACGAAAATGTACAAGCACTTGGGGAGATGGTTGCAATTAATCGTCAAGGAGCAATTAAAAGGGACAACATTTGTGATCAACTACCTATTCGCAATATATAGTATATTTTAATTACTGTATATGTATATGTAACTGTTGCATATTAAGCATATTATTATTGTATAGTATTATTATATTTATTTCATATTGTATGAAAATAATAATTAATATACTAACTAATGAACAATAATTAATAATTGATTGTCTGGATAAACCTGACGTCTAGATTAGTGAGACTCTATATATAAAACTCAAAGAGATAATTAACAGAATACAATCCTCAGTCTTTATTTTTGTACAAACTATATCATTTATACATTAAATTATATTGTATAATTATTTATACATTACATATTTATTTAGACTAACAATATATATATATATATATATATATACAGGTACAGATTATAATCCTCAGTTTTAAAAATTAATCGTTCAATCAATTTTTTTTTCTAAAACACTAAGAATTTTAGCTAAAAGATCAACAGCCTCCTTTTTCTGTTTCATTTTCTCCTTATGTCTCTTTTCTCGTTTTTCTTCGGCTGTTTTCCTATTTTCTTCGATTGCTAAAAGAACCTTATCTATAGAAGATAAATAGTTTGATTTCTTTTTAGGATTTTCCCGATAAGGGCTTATAGAAGAAGTGGAAGAACTTTCCGATTCTGGTTAGTCTCTTTTCCCCGTTGAAGAGACGGTCACTATGGGTGTAATATAAGGTTTTCCCCCTAACAAGCCATCAAATTAATCAAAATATGGTCAAGTTCTGGTGCCATTTCCAGACATATTATGATCTTCGATCGACTTGTAAGTCTTCTTCATACCCGAAAATTTTGATTGGCATTGAGGACCAGTTACATTACAAGATTTTTTTATTAGTTCTTCACTTACCAATTGCTAAATTTTCTTTTGTGAAATGCGACCCGAACACAAATTGTCAGCCATTTTTCTATACTCTTCAATAAGTAGTAATATAGCTTTATGAGGCCATTTAAATAAATTGACATCACCATCTGTCAGTACAACAGTTTCTGTTTGCTATTGTGAATTATTCTTGCATATAACTAGTATTTCAGCTGTAAATACCATGTCTGAACACAAACATATTTTTGAATTAAATTAAAAATGAATTTTAATATTGCTATTATTTACACAAATTAAAAATTTACTTTACTCTTATGGTACCTGAATTTATACGAGTTGCCTCTTCTTTCGTCACATTTATTGTATACGTTTCTCCATCTACGCCATCCATGAGAGTCACAGGAACTGACATTATTATAAAAACTGTTACAGTTACACGATAGGACTTTTTATTTATGGTGTGTAATTGTGTAGTAAACAGAGACGGTCGAATAGTAGAGTTAATTGAATTGTATACATAATGGATGTTATCATTGATAACATATTCTAAACACTTATACTGTGTTCGGTTTGGAAACGTAAGCAAAGCAATTATAAGCGCTTAAACCCAAAGCGAATGGTTTGTAAGCGTGAGCGTGAGCATTAGCGCTGTAAGCGTTCAAAGCGAACGCACCCATTGTGATATGATTAATACTGATGTTAAATGTTCCCCATTTATTTGAAATAATATGTTGGTCGGTTTACTGTTTAGTATAACATTTAAATTGTAATGAGATCCGTTCGGCGACAATAATCCAAATAACTCAAAAATTTAGTACCTAAAATATAAATAATTCTGGAGTAAGCCTTGGCCCACCAATATTATAATGTATAGGAATTGAAGTTTCATTTTATGTCCATTTAATAATATAATAAAGAGAACTTAATAAACTCTAAAATTACATATAGTATTTTTATAATTACAATAAGAATATTTTTACATTATATAGATATTAGATATTTAAAATACAGAATATTTTAATATTTAATTAGTTCTTATCTAATATTTTAATCAGTCTTACTATCTGGATTCAAACTTGGTTCATTTGATGATTCTAATACTGTAGTTTGTAATTCATTATTATCAATAGACAATAATTGATTTAATTGTTGGTCATCTGTAAACGACTGTAATATTTCATCTAACATGTCATTGTTACTTTCAGATAATAAGCTATTCAATAGTATTTCATCGTTTTGCAAAGACTCAGGAGATGTATGCATTTCGGTTTGAGGTATTTCTTGATTGTTTTCAGCAGGTTCTACATATTCGTGTAACACTTCAGAAACTTTGAATAATTCATTCAGCGGCGAATTATTATTATTCAAGTTCTTTTTTGGACCTGTAAAACAATACAATTAACACATATACATATATCATTGCCGATTGCGCAATAGGCATGGTACGGATTAACACAATGCCACCAATAGAAGTGGTGTCACTTTAGTGTTAGTGTCTTATTGATAATTTACTATATCAACTTACTATAATACACATAATTTTAAATTAATTGTTAAATGCAAATACGATTCAGTTTATCAGCCATGTACAAGACTTTTACATATGGCAAATGTTCAATATAGTCCCTAAGGTGATTTAAATTGGATTATTCTTACTATAGTATCAACTATATGTAAAGTGTAGTATCCACTTTACAATAATAAAGCTCTATAAATTATTTATATTTCTTACGCAAATACAGTCAAGTAAAAGTTAAAGCTTGTGTTAAAATAAAATAAAAAACATAAAATTTAAAAAAAGGAAATTTTTAACCAGTTAGGAATATTGGAACACTGGCAAATTTACTGTTTACTAAAATTTGAATAATTTGCTTAGCTCATTAGAGAAAATCTGTTGATATTTACAGACTAAAAATTTGTTTGGACCGTTTACTGTTAATATATTATTAAAATTTTCTAAAATCTAAAAATAACGAATGAATAAACATTCATTATAAAAATAAGTATTACAATTTTTTGATCTTACGTTTTTTTATGTAACTTGGATTACGAAACTTTGGATGTTGGAGCCAACCAACCAAATTAACATTGTTGTGTTTTCTCATCCAAACTCTATTTTCATCACTCGTATCCTCATTCGGTTTTAAACAGAATAACGGCCACAATTTATTGCCATAAAATGTGGAAAAGTATTCGCTACACACCTGTTTCATAATATCTTCAGTTAAAACATTCGAACGACTTTTTACTAAAACTTTTTTACATTCCTGAAATAAGATAAAATTATATTGCAGTTATATGAAGAATATTATAATTATGTTTAATGATAGCCAAAAGTGTATTGTCCAAACGAGTCATAATTAATATTTATAATTGTAAATGTTTAATGTCTAACTCTTAGGGGTACACTAATCTAGTGTATGACGAACCCGGGGCCTCGAGCTCTGAACTCAACAGGCTTTAATTAGTTGGTTCAGCTCACTCAACTCTGGCCTTCCAAATTAGGGCTTAAGTGCAGGGTTAACGATCCTGTTTTGTAAAAAATAACATACGTTCAGGATTCAAATACCAAGCCTCGGACTTATTTATTCGTATGGCAAAACAGAAAACAGGTAGGTAATAATGATAAGTATAACGATTAGTAGAATGAAATTAATAAGGCTATATCAACAGAGCAACAACACAAACGGTAGCAAGAAATACGCATATATGTATATAGTATCAAACTAGAAAGTTACATTTTGGGGAAGGCCATTATTTAAAATACATTTCCTGCTTGTTTTGTTATTTACACAAACTACAAACTGTCCGTTGCTAAGTATATTGTTGAAAAGATTGTAGAGGGTTTTACATTGAATGACTTTGAGGAATTTCAGGAGTAAGCTGAAGTTTTTCATACTGTATCTTACACAGTAGTATGGTATGAATCCTGTAAGTATCACAAATATATACTCTTACCCGTAATAAATAAAACAGTCTGTATGTAACTTCAGCTGTAATTAGGTCTATAGCGGGTTCAGTCACAATTAAAGTCGACGCACTGTTCGTAGGAATTCTGTTATTGATTTCATCAATACATATTTGAACGGATTCCTTAGAAATGACCAAATGATGTTTTCTGTTTTTCTGGGGAATAGGTACGATTTTCGAATTGGCAATCACTTCACTCTGCACTCTATTGGCAGCAGGTGGACGAAGCAAAGGAACAGTGGTCGGACGAGCAGAAGACAATATGTTTTGTGGCATACTGTTTCGTTGCGATATAAATCTCGATGGCCCCAAATTTCTCAACATCTGTAAATAAACAAACATTAATAATGCTAATTTACATTCGAAAATTTAAAAAGTTCCACTCACTTGTGGAGGTAAATTTACCGGTTTCAATACTAATTTGTAATCGGCACCTTTTCGCGGACCCGATACCATAGCTGTTCGATAATTCGATGGTAAAATAATGGAACGTATAGTCTGCTGTTGTTGTCCACGAATGTTTTCGGTATTCAGTTGAGAATTACTTTGATTAATTATAGTCCTAGGTTTTTGACTGATTGGAATTTGCAGATAATTTGTATTAAGTTGTTGAACAACACTGCTCGGTTTATCGTTTGAATGGTCTATCTTTAAAAACGAATTTAAATTATTTTCTTCATAATTGTATAAAGGAGGAATAAAAATCCAAAATTGATTTAAACTCACTTGTGTTGGTATGTTTACTGAGTTTAAAACCAATTTGTTATCAGAGTTTTTATTGTAATTGGACGGAAGTATTACTGAACGAACCGATTGTTGTTGAACGTCTGCATTAGTTTTTAAAGCGTTACCAGCTAACACGGCTCCAGTCTTTTGGATAAATGGTATTTGCATAAAATTCGTATTGATTTTTTGTAAGTTTGTGATGGGTACGTTTTTAGTACCACGAGGCCAATCGTTCGAAGTCAAAATGTAATTTGTACCGCCCGTTTGATCATTGAGCTCTGCAACGAATAAAAAGTCACATGAAAATCACAGAATTTAATTAATTAACCAGATTTTATTCAAATGAATACTTACTAGGCCTGAAGGAAATCTTTGCCGCTGATTCGTTTGATTTGATTTGGCTATAATATGCGGTGTTCAGCGTGTTTAATTTAGATATGTTTACGCCGGCCGCTTGAACAATTGGAGTCTGTTGGCTAAGAGTTCTGGCGGACGTGGTAACGCTCGATCCGGCTAATTTTAATAACAACACTTTGCATCGTACATAATGGACAAAACAATTTTCTATTTTGTTTTTACTTACGGTTACTTTCCACGATCGTGGCGATATTAGCCTTTGACGGTTGTGAGCCAGACGCTAGGACGTACTGCGTATTTGGCCTCTGTTCTCCGGCCACCGTGGTGGTCATAACGTTATTCATTCTGACAATATGAGCGCCGGATGGCAGCATGTACGTGACATTCGACGGTTGACCATCGGCACCGGAGGACAGGACGTGTCTCGCACTGTTCGTACTAACGTATTGGGGTACAGTCGTCCGGGCCTTCGACTGAACTACGTACTGTTGGGTGACGGGTACTTGTTGATTGGCGACGATCGTATAGTTGGTGACGGGCCTGAGACTGTTGTTGGACGCCATCACATAGGTCGTTGTTGTCGACGGCAAGATCGAGGCCACAGTGGTGGTGGTCTGAAGGGTGACCGCCGGCTGCGATTGGATTACGGAGAATTTCGTGCCGAACCGCGGTTTTTGGTCCATTTTCGAACGGTTATGATGGAACGCCGATTATTATTATTATTATTTTTTTTTTTATTATTATTCACACGGAAACTCGGAAAACCGACAATTTTTTAAATATTTCCAAATGATTTGCGCGTATCTTCGTTTACCGTTCATTCGGTCGGTTGCTCTTATCACACATTACGTTCCATGAAATCACGTAACCGCTAACACTACGCCGCATACCAAATAATCCCATCGACTGATTTGGAATTCGAATCGCCGCGTTTTCAAATTCATCGGTGGACACATATTATATAGGACAATAATAATAATAATAATAATAAAAAAAAAAAAAAATAATAATAATAATAATAAAAATTATAATAAAAATAATAATAATAAAAATAATAATCGTGCCCTTCACGAGGTGAAACGTTTCGTGAAAATTGCTTTGTAAAGTGCTCCGTCTGCAAAGTTTTCCCTACTCTGCGCGCAAAACAAGTCCCGATTTGCATATATACAATATAGTTAATCTCATTTTACGGAAATTATAACGCTTATATAAATTTTTTATTCGCCGAGTTTTCTTATATATATATATATAATATGCGCAATAATTGAATGAAATTATTTCGTCATTTTTCTTGTTCTTTACCTGCAAGGTACATGCGCGTTCGTCGTCATCCAGTGGTGAAAGGTTTTTCACCGAGACCATTTCAGCACTGATGTACGCTGCGCAAGTATATATTTGCTTTTTTTCGTGCATGTATTTTGTATTTTTCACGCGTGAAAAGTTATTCATATATATATATATATGTTATTTTATACAATACAATTTATTTAAATGTCATTATTTTTATCGTTGAAAACGGACGAGAATCCGCGTTTGATTAATCCGACACAATATATTATATACGACTGTCGTATGTATTTACGCCTTTATTTCGCGCAACTTATTCAAACGTCGTACATAAATAATTGACAATTTAAGTCTATTGTATTATTCCGATATAGTAAATCCTATATTTTTAAAATGGAATTCTAAAAACCGCGAGACAACCCACTTTGGCAACTATTCAATCATCTTGTGGCCATGGAATGATGGTGAGTTATTATGGCCGAAATTGACTCAAATTGCTTTCTCATTATAATGAAAAAAATAAGAGGATCAGCGGCATTAAAACCACGAATAATTTGTTTTTCTTTTATATCTATAAGGACTACCCTAAAATAATTATATTATCGTTTAAGCGCGTTACAGTGCCGTATTGGGGCGGTAAAAGGTGGCAGCGCGTTTATGCAAAAAAAAAAAAAAATAATAATAATAATAATAAACGATTCATCAATTTCCTGATTAAATCACCAATATCATATGTATGAACTAAAACCGTGCGGTAAGTGTAATGTTATCGTTAATGTCTTTGGTGCCACTCGTCAGTGATCACCAGAGCAACATATTTTTAGGATGATGAAAATTTTTTTTCAACACATACGTAAAAACTACATGACATTATTTTGACGACCTGGCGTTCAAAATCACGTTTAATGTATATATATATATTAGGGTGGATCGATTTTCTGAACTTTTTTATTCCTGGCTCCAATAGAGAAAATTTATTGCCTTTTGGGTGCAAAAGAATACCCTTAAAAGGATTTTCAAAAATATCGACTCCTTTAGGTTCCATAATCCAAATGAACTTTTTGTTTATCGATAAAAAAGCTATATTTTCGTTTGTGCGCTGTTTTCTCCCGTAGGTAAATATTCTGTGGCTCAGATCCACTGTTGGCATCACTACAGTACAGATGACTCTTTCATAATTATAATCTCATTGTATCATTCATGATATTCACAGAAAATTTCCGGGTATTACTATTCCTGAATTACTACTATTACTATTACTATTAGTTAATTCAACTGAAATATACAAATTTTCCTCTTTATTCGTCTTTTTACTAAGTGACTCATAACTTTCATACATAGTTTAATTTCACTGAGTAGTCGTGTGAAATTGTAAACGCTATTTCATAAGAATTTCCAAGTGTTAAGAAAGATGCTTGAGGCATCTTTTATAAACTATGGAAGATGACGATTTTCAAATTGATTATGGAACCTGAAGGCAAATTTTGCGGAGGCTCTCTTTTTGCACAGTGTTTTTTTAGGCGAAAAGGCAACAAAATTTGGCTATTGGGTCTTAAAATAGGAAAAAAAATTTTTTTTTGCTAAAATCGATCCACCCTAATATATATATATATATATAAAAAGGGCCCGTGGGGGGATATATCCCTGCGCGCGCCATTGATTATGATAGCGGCGGCACGTTGAATGTGTTATTATAGTGAATAAGTAAATTGATTCTATAATCATAATGCGTATAGACATTATCTACTATACAAAAAAAACTAATTATTTATTCTTTTAAAGGAGGGCTGCTATGTCAGTGTTGAGCACATTTGATCCCGCGAATCGTGTTTGTCCATCGATAGGCGTAATACGACGTGAGCCGGTACTGTATTTAATAAATTATAACGTATTGAAAAAAAAAATCAGACAAAAAGGACTATAACGGAACGCGCGTTACGAAATCCGTGATGATGTTATTTATATTATTATTATTATTATTATTATTGCAAAACGAGCGCGCGTATTACATAATATTATTATTTTTAATCCGTCAAACTATTGTAGAAAAATCGTGAAACCGCACTTGACGATTTAACGTGAGTTTTTGACTGACCACGGTTAAAAAATGTTACTTCATGTCTTTGGTGTTAGAAAAAAGAGTTCTCTAAACGGCTGGTGTAGTTATTACTCGCATTCACTGTGTATACTGGCGCGCGCGCGCGCGCGTGTGTGTATATATATTTCATTAATTTCGTTTAAGACCAGATGTGCAGTTATTGCCAAATATATAGCATATATTAATATGCTATATTTAAAACGACCAACGAGGACGTGGATATAATAATTATTTATGAAAACAAAACAAAAATTGAAATAATAAATACCGTTGACTTATTATTAACGTCCGATAAGCAATTGAGCAAGTTCATGTTACGTAGGCCTTATATTTAGTCCGCGATATTGTGAAATGATTTTTTTATCCGAGAATGAAAATTAATTATTATTATTATTATTCGCACATACGTTTGAACACTGAAAGACGGTAAAAAATGTGAAATAATCCAAACGGTTTTTTTAAAAGAAAAAAAAATGTAAAAAATATATATACATATATATCAAAATGTATAATTAAATATACAAAAAAAAATGTGTTTAATATACAAGTAGAAATTATTATAAAAAATATATATATATATATTTATACATTAGCGTAAGTGTACACTAATTGTGTTTTCGCATTTAAAGACTCGAACTTGTACACATTTTTCGGTATAACTCAATGCATATATAAATATTATAACATTATAAGTTTTATATACACACATATTATATATATATATATATCGCCTATATTTCCTGTCTTGAAAACGTCTCGAAAGTCTTGATGAGGGGCAAAATCATTACGTCAGGTGTTTGCATTCGAATAGATTCGTATAATGTCGATTTCATACGTTCGTTGACAAATTTATTTTGGTTTGCGTATGTTTAGGAGGAAATTGGTTCATCGTTCTTGAACCGTTGAAGTATGTTGTAATATTATTCTGTAATTGAATTTCGTATAGATGCGTTCACAATCCTTTTAAATGAAATAAAAAAGAAAATGTATATATACATATATAATTGTATCTGATTATCAATGTTACTAAAAACTATTTAATTAATTTAAACTAAAACAGTATTTCGCAGACTTTTTTTATTATTATTATACTTTTCAAGAATTTTTTTTTAATTGTATGTTGTAACAGATATTGATTTACACGAGTTGTTTCTCAAATAAATATGTCGAAAAAACGTGTGTTTTTAGATCGTCAGAATTTAATAGATCGCAGCACGTCACGCCACAATGTCATTTTAATGTCAGCTTGTTTAAAAGCGTGTTAAGAAAATGTATTTATATTGTTATTTTAGGGGAACAACATAATGTAATCCTGTAAGATGATATTATCACTGACTTGGTCTAGTCCAATTATAGGAATTTTGAATGTCTTTAATTGTATACACACTTACGTTAATAATTTTTTTTAAAAACTTTACTAAATTGTTCGGAAAGAAGTTAAAAAAATGTTACTGGTTATTGCTGCTCGGTTAATACGTGAACACACACATACATATATATATATATAGGTACTTCACGTAACTAGGTTATTCCATCAGAGTCAATTCCGTACAACAAGCCTTTCTCAATAATCACGAGCATAAAAAACTTTCCAAGCGGTCTCGTGACAAAGTATTTCTCGAATATATTAAATTAGACTTGTCGTTGTGATATTGTTATATATCGTCGAAAAATAACGATAACTAATAATTTTAATAGCCTACATGACGACGAATCTTCTTCTTCAAATTTTTATTTTTTAACTCCGGGATTGTTTTGGGAATATGTATTGTATGATGAAACACAATCATGTCGTCCTCCTAAATTGAAGTGACGTCGAAATTCTCAGGGAAAAACGACTTTAAAATTTTTCTGACCTTCGGAACTTTTACTTTTACTATAATATACGTATGTCCATACACGCGTATAAATTTATATATACCATTTATAATCAGTATTGTTTAAATTTGCGTGTTGACAAAAAAAAAATAAATAAATAAAATAAGAATCAGTCATATACGTTTTACGTGTAATAATTAAAAAACAAAAAAAAAAAAATTAATTCCGCTGCGTGTGTAAAATTGCAGAGATTTGGAAATTTTCAAAATATTTGTGCAGCCACACATAAGAATTATTATAATCGCATGTGAAACAACACGGGCGCGAAATCAGCATCTCGTCGTGCTGTTCCGCACATTAGATCATCTAACGTGCGAAACGAGAAATAAATTCGCGTTTTCGACCGACATCGAAACGCGCATAATATAACGTACAACACGATAATGACGTAAAATAGATAATAATACGATTGACACGATTTTTTTAATTTTTTTTAAAACACTTTTTTTTTTTTTTTGCGAAATCGTGTACACCCGGTGATCATTAAAAAAAAAAAAAAAACTTTCGTGGAGACACAACGATAACAACTCTTCGCGCCTACAGCCTCCGGACTTCGGTGCACGCTGGATTAATCTCGTAAGTGTTAAATACGAAAAATTTCGATAAATTTCCGCCCTGCAACAAAAATGTATAAATAACAAACGCCTAAAATTGTTCTTATCGGATACATAAATTGGTGGTGTCCAATGGCTTTTTTTATGTACGTATATAACATTACACTACACCACCAGACGGATTCAAATTTGAAAACATTCAGCGTTAATCCATTTTTTTTTTTTTTTTTTTTTTTGTCACTTTTTAGACCGTTCTCGGTAAAAACGAACCGAGTTTTGTAAACGTTGATAAAAAAAAAAAAAAAATTGCGATTCAATTGAAAGTCGTTGTAATTATGATTTACGCGGTTGTTTATTTTTTGTTATTAAAAAAATTAAAACTTTTCCCATATTATATTGTAAATATGTACTAGATATTTAATAATAATAATAATAATAATACGAAGGTCTGAAATGTTTATATGAGCGTGAAACAATCAACAGAAACAGCATTATGAATCCGCAGAATATTTTGTTGTACACTGCAGTAGTCCTCAAAAAATCCTAAGTGTGTAGGAAAATGAAAAGAGGATGAAAACGAATTTATATGTTTATGAATGGCTTAAAAATTAAAAAAAAAAAAAAAAGAAGCCAGAGAACACAAAATACAAATAAATCGGTTATTTAGATTCGCGCGTGTTAACGAAACGCGTTATACCAAAACTTAGTCGGCTTAGACGTTGCAAAATAAAAATCTTATCGGGTATCAGTCCTCTTGTACATTTCGAGTTTTGAATAATTAACTTTAAGTATTTGGAAAGATATTCTTATTCTGTCGCCATTGTCGTTTTCTCAGAGTGCTTTATATATATATATATATATATTTTTTTTTACTATTTTTTATAACAAAGTAGTAAAAACAAAAGGAGAGAAAATTAAAAATAAAAATCAAAAGGATTTGTAAAAATAAATAATCAAAAAGATAGAAAAAAAAATATTTTTTATATTTAAATATACATGTGTATATTTATTTATTTTATATATATTTTTTATAATTAAATAAAAAAAAAAAATCTTCAGTCTCAACCAGTATATGGAATTACTTATTAAACACAGGATATATATACAGTCGACTCTCGATAATTCAAACCTTCAATAATTCGAAACCTTCGATAATTCGAAGCAAATGTACGGTCCCTTGAAAATCACGTGGTAATTCGAATAAAAACAATGCATTTAAGTACACTCGGTAATTCGAAATTAAATTTTGGGAAAACTGGCCACTAACACGTGACAATTCGAAGTATCATCCGTTCAACGCTCGGCAATTCAAATTATATTCACCAAATGTATTTGATGGAATTCCCTGCCAACTCGAGAAAATGTATCTTTCACTGATTATGTCGATGTGGATGAAGATCTTGCTGTATGGGGAGTCATCTCCGACGCCGAAATTTTGGAAAGCGTTGATGAAGACAACGAAGACGACATAAGTCCTTTACCTCTTGCGACTTTAAAAGAAGCCAGTTCATCCTTGGAATAATTACGGGACATTTCACTCCAGTCAAAAGTCACTGTTGAGGTTTTTGATGCTTTATTTATTATAGAAAATACTATCAAAAAATGAAACTAAATTCGATGAAGCAGAAAATTATTACAGATTTCTTCAAAAAACAATAATCTTTTATTATAATAATTTAATTTACATAGTATGTATAATTATTATATAGTTTAAGTTACAATTTAAAAACAATAAATAACTCTAATATGTACCATTTAATTTACTGAAATTATGTATGGATATTATATTATATGTATATGAAAATTATGTATGTACAATAATGAAAAAAATTTTTCCTTAACTCTCAGTAATTCAAATTTTTTTTTTTTTTGACTCTCTCGTTATTTCGAACTACTCAACAATTCGAACTCTCGGCAATTCGAAGTTTTTCAACAGTCCCGTCTAACTTCGAATTATCAAGAGTCGACTGTATATATTTTTTTTTTAAAAAATTCGAAGCACTTAAAAACAAATAATAATAATAATTACAATTATATCTATTTACGACCGGTTGATCACATTATACACGCTTTTCTTGGATTTAACGAATACGTTATGTTATGCATAATATGTAACCATTATTAATTCTACAGTCCCGCGGGGATCGTTTTGAAACAGGATTCCGTAATTGAAAACGTGGCTATAGTGGTTATGTAAAATAAAAATCGAATAAACAAAAAACGCGTTTGCCCCGCTCCTCGTCGCCTCAATCCGTTCTCTTTCACACCGCTCTCGCCTTTCTCCCACCAATCGCTCCTCGCCCGATCTTTCGACGCTGCCGGATACGAAAACGGCACTGCACACAAACGTGTACATATAATAATCGTCTCGAGATGATTATCGAATCCCGGCGACTTGTTACACCACACGCGTCCTGACCGCTGTGTACCACATGCACGCGCAATCACTTTGGAGGAAGAAAGTGGAGAAGAAAAAAAGAACGTGTTTTCATTTAATTTATGTTTATCGGAGAAAAAAATAAACAATCTCGAAACCCACGGCGAACAACTACGACGTTCAAATAAAATAACCGAACAGGTGCAATGCACGTGCCGCCCCACGCGTTTCAAGTCTTTTCCCGCGAAAAACATTCGTCGGTTTCATTCGCGATGATCGTATAACAAAATATCGTCCTCACTATTTCCGTGCCGAATAACAAATTTCTGTTTTGTAGACAATTTACACGCGAATCATAAAACACATTAAAAACAAAAATGTTTTATATTCCGTTACGACGAGAAAATGTCGTATGGTATTCATCCAGGCGTCTGAATAGCGTTCGCGTTTATTTCAAATAGTGCGTGTTCATCAATATTTGGACAATTTAAATACGTTTTCTTGTAATTCCGTTACACGAAGCATAGTTCGGTAAATTATAATATTGTCCTAAGAATTTTTTTTAAAATTATTATATTTTTTTAAAAATGTAAAATATATATTATTTTATTTTCAACGTAATAGTTATACGTTTTTACTCGTAGAAAGTGAAAAGAGTACAAATCGTTTACACTCGCATATTTTACAGGTGAATTAATATTGTCTCGCGCCGGCCAAAAAGCGTATATAATATCGTTAAACTTTTCATAAACGATCTTCTGAGTCAGTTTTTTTTTTTTTGTCCGGTAAGAAAGGGATTTTCACAATTGATTCATTTGTCCGATAATGTGCAATACAAATGATATCATGATATAAGTTTTGTTATTTCTAATTTTTGTCGAAATTACAATTTATTATACGAAAATAATATATTATAGATTAAAAATAAAAAATAATAACAACCCGTGCATAATTTTGAATGGTATTCATTTAAAGCATGTTTTCATTAGTAGTTGTAAAATGTCAGTGCTTTAATAACGTCTTAATAAAGTGATTAAAGTTCAATCAAAGATTTTTATAAATTTTAATTCCTCTTGTATAGTTATAATTTTGTATTTTTATAAAATTTAATTATCCGTTCTATTGTTTTATTATAAACTCACATTCGACGTGCCGCGCGTAATGATTAATAAAGTTCATTTTTCGTATACGCACATATTTGCGTCGACATTTAAATATAGTAAAATTTTAATTGTATATTATTGTCTATAATTGTATTTTACATAATAATTAATAAATGCAATTAAATGGTTTTTTTTCACCACAGTGTAGCTTAAAAAAAAACTTATTAAATTTCAACGAATTAGTGACCATGACCAACCTTACGATTTGCAGTGAATTCCATTCGTTTTCATCGAGAAAAAAAAAACGAAAATCTTTAATCGAAATTAAACGGTTTTCATTTCATCGTCGCGCGCGTTCGACGTTTATTAAATATAAAATACAAAAAATAAATATTTTCTTATTAATATCGATAATAGATATGTTCGTGTGCGCGAAAACGGTACTCAAAACGGGCCGTGAACGTAAACGCGCGCATTATTTTAAGCGATTACGTTGTGTAAGAGAGAGAGAATCGAAATTACGATATAATAATATGTAATAAGAAAAAAAAAGAATAATTTTTTTACATCTCTTTCACTCGTCCGCACGGCTTTCGACGATAATAATAATAATAATTATTATTATTATTATTATTATTATTATTATTATTATTATTATTATTATTATTATTATTATTATTATTGTCTCCCGGGCGTGTATTACACACAAAACGAGACAGAAAACGGCACTGCCGCCGACGAATCTCCTCGCCCGGGTTCCCTTCCTTCGTACCGCGGCGACGGACTTGTTACACCACACCGAGCGCGCTGGAAAGAAAGTGAACGCGCGCGCGATTTGTGGCGGCGGTGGTAACCGTCGTCTGTGGACCGCGTCTGGAAACGCGTATTACAACACGGCCGCCACTCGTGCAAACGAACGCGAGAAGAACGCGCACCGCAAGCAAAGCGCCCCCAATCACAGTCGTACGGAAAAAGAAAATAAGAAAAAAACGAAACCGACTTAGAGACAGATCATCATCGTCCGGGTGAGTACTATACACGCATATATTCGGCCGAGTTTATATTCCGGGGAGAGAACCCACGTTGCGTGCGAGAAACGATTCTTTTCAACCGCGTTGCTCTCATTTAAACTTGTAACGGCCGAGAGAAAAAACCGTCCGTGTAAATCGGATTTTTTTTTTTTTTTTTTTAGAGGGCGAGAGCGTTGAAAATTAATCTCAAAAAGACCTTTACGTAGAGAAAAGTTTTCTTTTCGCCCCTCTTTGCTATCGACCGATGGCAATATTCTTTACAAACCGAGCCGGACGAGTGCTTTGTTTTTTTGTACACTCCGGCATATGTACGATCGTTTCGATTCATACTAGTTGGATCCCATAAAGTTTCATACTAGTCGGGTGCGAGTAAAAAAAAACAAAAACCCCCTTTCCTTCTCACTTTAACGGATTTACCGCTGTCTAATAACTTATCAACTAATTGTTACGTGCGTGGTTAAAAATTGGTTTTTTTTTTTTGTTGCGTGTTGGTCGGATTAAAAATATTTTAAATTATATTTCATGTTATGCTAAAAAAAAATAAAAAATTTTTTATTAGATTGGTTGAAATTTATAAACACGCAGGTTTTACAAATTCGTAACAGTTGATTTTTCTTAATATTTTTTTTCGTCGTATTACACGTCCATGAATGCGGACCAAATTCGAATAAAATATTTCATACAACCGGGACCCACAATTCGTATAAAATTTAGAAACGTAATTTTTTTTTCGGACGCAACCGGTCGTTTGACGTTTTTCAACACTCGAAAAGAGATTTTTCAAAAAAGATTTTTCATTCGTATTTATCGTCATTGTCAACATAAAATGTCCCCCTCGAGGCTTTTAAAAATAAATAACGCCTGTTTTGGAGGATCTCATTGCGCATAGTCGACGTAAGACGTATTGTTTTCAAAATCTAATAGTTATTTCCAGCCTAATATCAGAGTGCTGATGAACCTTCGGTATAAAACCCATAGGTGGCGTGTGTATATAATATATACTATTTTTTTTTTAGGTCAAGTATAATAATTTGTTTATCAGGATTTATATATTTTAATTTTTTTGTTTGCAAATAAACGTCACGTGCTATATGATATAACGCGTATAATATCGCGTATTTACAATATAATATTTTTTTTAAATTTTTGTATATAATTAATTTATTACGAAATCAACTGAAAAAAAATTTAATAAATTATTCTTTATCAAATTTAATAAAGTCAAACAATGGACATCATTATATTTTTACTAATATTATTCGATTGCTTTGTGACATGTGTGTGTCTAATAATACCAATACGTAAGGATTTAAATATAATATTATGTACGGGCGGGGGGGGGGGAAGAAAAATAATACAAATGAGAATTAAAATAATAAAATAGAAGAGATCTATAAGAAATATTACATTATGTTTACTATTTAGCTTTTTTGAATTTCGATACTGACAATATTTTCGTAACAGTTTTTGTTTTTTTTTATTACTATAAAACTTTTTTAGGACGAAATAGTAAAAATTATATGAACAGAAGCTGTAAGGAGAGTTTTTAGAAAGAAATGCAAACCCAATACGAGACGAACAAATAATATAACAGATACATTCAGTGTATTTTTTTTTTTTTTTTATTGATCTGTTATAACTTCGGCAACAATGGCCATTAGTTATAATAATTTTAACATTTAATTTATTTACATAATTGTGTGATAAAATATTAAGTTTTTATAATTTAATATTAGTATATACATTATATATTATTTTACTTTAAATTTGATTATATATATATATTGGTTTTCTTCAGGAAAATTCAGTGTATTATCCCGCAAGGTATCACCACAAGCGTTTCTCAACAATTATTAAATAACCTGTTATCGAATGTGTTCGGCGTATCGAAATCATCGACCGCGACCATTTATCTATTTATTTACATTTGTAATATTACTAATAACTTAGTGTTTCTCTACAAAAATCATATTATTATTATTATTATTATTATTATAATTCATAGTTATTTGCGTAAGTGTATATTATTGTTATACGTTTATATAAAAAACGATTACTATATTCTAAGGAGTTGTTAAAACGGATTCTGCGCCAAACATAAATAATATCGTACACCCGTTATCGCGGAAAAGTATTGCGTTTTTCATTTTTCATATACGCCCTAAAATCGACGGCATTAAAAATATACATCATACAATTATTATATCTTGTATCCCTGTGAGCGCGGTTTTTTTTCCTGTGAAAACGCTACGCGAATTAAAAACTATTTTCGGTTTTATTAATATAGTTTTCGTATAACAAAACTATTACCGTGTTAATAAAACAAAACAAAAATTGAAGTAACGTAAATATTTGTTCGTAACCGCGATAACTTATAGAACAAAAAAAAAAAAACAATTTATTCGACATAATGTTCGTTTGCATATTGTTATTAATAGTAGTGATCACTGTAGAGGAACAAAAACATCCAAAGTATAGTATAAGATGTAATAATAGCGATTCGTTTGGTGTTTTTTTTTTTTTTAACGGTTATTTCGAATATTTCTTTAGTTTTCCACTGCGGAGTAGTAACGTTTCATTGAAAATAATATGATATAGGTAATTGATTTAACGTTAACGCAGTTAATGAATAATATAAGTAGTATACGCTTATTGTCGTATTATACACGAATTGTATGTAAACTCGTTGTCCGTGTAAAATCGTCTAACGGTTACGATTTTTCGAATACACAGATTATTACAAATTAACCCATTAATCTTACAGTTACTGTATTCTTATATACACACGCGCGCGCGCGCACGCTCTCTCTCTCTCTCTTTTATTTACACCCGGCCGAGCATAAATCATTTATGTAAAAATTGTGTAGAACATAAATGATTTATTTTTTTTATATGTATATAAGAAATTCGGAAGTAAAAATGTTTTTTTTTTTCTTTTTCTTATTGTCGAATTCTGCGTTACACGTTCTATTTATGTTTTATTATAACACGTTCAATACACCGGTTACTGGTAATTATTTTAAACGCGGCGAGTTTACGGGGTTAACTTAGAGACGCGGAAAAGAATCGTAACAAGAATTCATTAAGAGCAAGTCGCACGCACACACCACATTTTTTTTGCCGTCTAAAAACAAGACACGGGAGAATAGCTACCATTTGGTGGCCCTACACAAAAAATCAAATCCAGTAAACATGAAATTATCAGTGTTCGTATGTCGGACTTTGTTTTTTCTTTTTTCTTTTACTGTTAACAATAATTTCCGTTTTATTAACCGTTCGACGTTTAGTTTTTTTCTGTATTTTTTTTTTAACGTTGTCGTTGTGACGTCGTCGTCTCTGTGTCGTTTTTAGACGGCACAAACGTGGGCGAAGCCTCTTTATATAACCCTTTAGACTGGTATCGTGGGCTGCGAGAAAACACGACGATTAAATTATTTTTATTATCCCCCATTTGTCGTTCTTAATGCGAAATCGGTGTCAAAAGGAGAAGACTAATTTAAAGATGTGTGTACATACAATACGCGTCGTATATTCGTAACGTTTGAGAATTGCGGAATTCAGAAGAAGCGAAAAAGGATTCACTATTAGAAACTCATCTAAACGTGTTTATGGGTGTCAGAGTTGCAAAGTGTTTAAAACAAATTTGTTTCACACGTGACCTCTTGTTTTAAACATTTAACACATAGTCTTTGAAACGCGTTTTTTTTCGTTTTTGTTTTTTGATCTAATCGCTCAAAACACAATTATTTGAATTATAATCAAAAATTAATCTAAGATGTACTAGAAAAATTTCCATTAACATTACTTTATATATATATTATTGTCATTAATAATTATTATTATAATCTGAAAACTATTATCTTTGTTAACTAATATTTTCTATTATATTTTATTTTTAGAACTGTGCCACTTACCGACTTAATTAAAAAGTCTGAAAAAAAATTACGAGTTAAAAAGGGATCTAAATTATGAAGAAAAAAAATTATTATTCTACACGAATATGAGTTATAAATTACAACCAATACCAAGTCGTCATTATCCATTTCAAAATGTTTCAATATCCAGTAAAAAATCATTTTCAAATTTTTGAACTCATAAAAATTATATGAAACAAAAATATTAATATGTATACGGGTTTTTAATATTATTGACTATTATTGTATTGATGATTGGAATTACTAAAATTATTAATTATACCATTACAATTAATTTAAATAATATCGTTTTACCGTCATATTGCGATGAGATTTTCCAATCGTGTATTGCCTAAACGATTCTTCAGTTATAAGAATTCTAATTATTTATCACCCCATTCAACTAGTAGTGCAATTACAATACTTGATAACTTACGTGGGGGGCACCACAGGACATTTATAACAATAATTACAATTTCACCTTTATCATTATATCGTAAGAACCGAGTGTATATAATAATAATAATAATAATAATAATAATAATAATAATAATAATAATAATAATAATAATAATAAAAATATTATTATTATTATTATTGTAACGGATTCGGACGAGCTTTCGAGTGTTTTTGTAGATTAATTTCTACTTTTATTGCGATCACGAAAACAGATTGTAATAATACTATTTGAATTTTCAACGCGTGTGTTATGGGCTGCAAATACACGTGATTTCCGTTTTGATTATTAAACACAACATGTATAATGCACACATCATAATGTGCTGTTCAGTTCACATTGTTCCGTACTGTTTCCATCCCGTTACAACACCAAATAGTTTTCATTATTATTATTATTATTTTTTTTTTTTTAAATATAATTATTATAATGCAATATTTATAATATAATTGTATTTAATTCGTCGACTCGACGTACGATCTTATTATAAGTAATTGGGCTACGTACGAGAAATCGGGCTACGTACGTGTCGAAGAAGACGATTGTTCTCTTTCTACACATATTATTTAAATAAAAATCATAACTAATCTAATGTTATAATATTATGTACGAGTCAGGCGTTTATCTTAAGTTTCATCGTCCTTTCATCGAACAAATTCTCAACACTCCATATAAATATAAATATTCATAATATAAACGTTGACGGACATTACAAAAAAAAAAAATAAAATAATTTCTCACCAAATTCTACTTTATTTATTACCGATATAGCGGTAATTTAAATTGTTGTGTCTTTCTACTGCCATAACAATAATCGTTTTCAAAATCGATTGTCCACTATAAAAATTATTTGACTGCACCGTCTCGTATCGCGTGCGGAATACACAAATATATATCGGTATACGATTATTATTATTATTATTTATTGAAATTATTAAAATCAAATAATTATCCATTTCATTCACCAGTTCGTCGTACAACTGAAAACATAAGATAAAACTCGTATCAAATAATGTTAAAAATATTCGTTTCTTTCTTATAATACAAGAAAAAAAAAACGAATTTTTAAACATTTTAAGAGGCAGACCTTCAGTTTTATAGTGCCCGCGGCGAGTCTTTTGGTGGAATCTATATATACATAATAGGATTGGTAGAACTTCGTCTTTCACACGATTGCATTAAAAAATATCACTGTAGTTATGACGTTTTAAGGACGATTTTCGTGGTGCTGCCACAGCAATGATTTTCAAGAACGACGGCCATTAATTTTTTTCATATTACCGCTATAGTAACATTTCCGGACGGCCGCGTTAAATCATATCGTTTATAATATGGTATTGCCGATCGATTATTATCTTAATAATAATTCTAAATAAACGACACCATTAGCGGTCATTCCGACTTTCTGTAAACGTGGAAAACCGTGTTTGCAATCATACAATTACGGCGCATCGTCTCGTCCCGCGCAGGTTGTCGTGCTGACGAGACATCCGTGCGTACACTTATAATAATGCGCACTTTCAAGTCTGTTTTTTCTTTTTTTTCGCCTCTCAACTTGTATTATTCCTCCAGACATGTAACTGTATAATAAATATAGATGCGGTTTTTAATGGTTCGATAAAATGAATTTTTTTTAATACATACACCGAAAATAGAAAAATACGTTCGATACGTTATTCAATAACGTGTATGATATCGTCCCTGCGGTAGGCGAGCGTTTATTTTATGTACAATAGCCGCAAATAAGACTATACGCGTAATTAAAGCGAAATTATTCAATAAACGTTTTTAGAAAATCGGTAATCAACGAGGGCATACATTATTTATAATAATATAAATACTACTCGTATACGATAATGCAACGTTTATGACGGAGTCGACAGTTTTGTTTTCATAATGTACATCGCAATGGCAATACGAACAGTCCGGGAAAACGAATCGTTTTAATATTGTTTGCGCGAATATTGGATATCGATATATACCTTTAATCAATACAAATGGCATCTAGAATTTTTTTCCAATATTATTTCTGATGTCCTATTTTCAATATTTTACACGAAACATAAAATACTTAAATATTTTTCTGATGTCTTATTTTCAATATTTTAAATTATTGTATAGTATGCAATATAACATTCGTTATTGCTTAAACCATGAAATTAGTAAATTAGCGTAATAATATAATATCCTAATAACGTGTAGTTATATTCTCTCAAATTTTGCCAAATACATTTTGGAAAATAACACACTATTACTTAAATAAATTTATGAAATTTCAAACATACGACATAACATTTATATAAATTCGGTTTTGAAAGAATTATACATAGTATACATATTAAACAATATTAATAACACTGCATATAGACTGTTTGTATGTAAACGTATTATTTTCTGTTTCTATTTTCGCTTTTAACTCAATGTCTTTTTACTGTAATATTCATAGTTTTCTCTATGGAATTTTTGTTTATCTTTTATTCCGTTATTGTATTTTTCTTTTTTGCATTAATACACCTGACGATTTTTTTTTTAATTCTATAAAGATAAAATATTATATTAAATTTTTTTTTTATTATTATTAATTTATTAATACAACAACTCCTATATAGGTTATATATATATATATATATATATATTTATTTATTTGTCATAATATACTCTTTGGCCTTTTCGCATATAACTATATATTTATTTATATACACATACAAATTTATTATATACGTATTTTCGCGTTGAAAACATCGCACGATCGCGACGTACGCATTATAACGGTGACTTGGCTATTCGTAAAATGCCAAAACAATATTTGCCTATGATATACGTATATACAAGCCAAGACCTATTCTCAATCTTCACTACACATTTTTCTTTGTCTATAAATATATAATGTATAATATTATATAAATGTCCTCCGCAGTGTAGGTCTTGTCATAAAATACACCACTTTTTATGTTTTAATAATTGTTTTCGTATTACGTTTTTTTTTTGTTTGTTATTAATGATACTTAAAAAACTATAAAGTAGAAAAACGTTCAGTCACGCCGAGTGAAATCATAGTTGAATGGTACTCTTCACTAGAGGTACTCCTCACTCGACAATAATGATTCGCTTTTATTTCTTAAGCGATTAGTTACAATTAACCTGCGAGCAATTATAAATTACGTTTTGCATTGTTCTCATATTATCGATACTTATCCATTTATCTCTACTGTATATATTTAGATACAAAAATCTTTTAGTAAACATTCTACTTATTAGAATAGGCTACGTTTGCAATGGCCAAAAATTTATGCGCGTACTATATATATATATTATGTCTTCTTGAAATTTACTTATAATTGTTAAAATTTCTATAGCTGATATGAGCGTGATACATTTGCGATGGTAACACCATTCCGAATGATGGTGAATTGACCGTTCGTGGCGCATAGAAATATCGTAAATAATATTACAACAGTTGGGCATGGTTTGCAGTGATAAATAAATGAATTCTAATAATAATGTCTAAAATTTTTTTTTTTAAAAAAAATCGTCGTAGCGTCGTTTACTAGAAAAATAAAAATTTAAATTTGAATCAAGTACGTTTGAATAATGATGAACTATTCCGTTTATGGTGTACGAATATATTTTCCTAAAGACGTTTGTTTAAAAGTGCATAGTTACGGCGCAGAAACGTTGAAAAATAGCCGAAACCGTATTGTGTAAACGCGGTGAAATACGAATAAAATCGCAAAAAAAAAAAACGCTTATTTCCACTCGTGCGAAACGAATTAAAAATTTTTTTTTTAAATTTAACGACGGAATTAACAAGTCCCCTCGGGTATGTCGGAGTCGTAAAGCGATTTAGTTTGAAATTTTCCAATTGTTTTCTCGTTCGCTTCGAAACCGCTATTTGTCCGTACTTTGCGTTTCGTCTAGCCAACCCGTTATTGTCTAGTGATTAATATTATTGCGTCAGTTTTAAAAGGTATAATTAAAATTCTATTAGACGTTTGCAGAGGAACTCGAACAGGCAAACAGTTAGAGGAGAATCTCTTCTTCTCGTGTAGTCCGGTACTTCTCAAACTGGGGAGGAGGGCCGTGGCTATATGACTGATGATGGGCCGTGGTGAAATATTTATTCTATTTAAAACGTTTTCGCAAATTGACTTTTACGCCACGAATTAAAACTTTTCGCGGATGAAAAAAAAAAGCGTGACAATGCGAAATTTGTTGTATTCGCATATTTGTGTTATTGCGATTCGTGAAATATTGTAAATCGGTTTTTCGTAATATATAATAAGTGTATATATATATATATATATATAATATAAGTATAAAATTAGAATATAATGATATTAAATATTTATACATGGTTATTTATTACGGTGCACGTACACTGGATTTCATCTAATTGTATGCGCCAATTAGAAATCCATTTAACAACCATTTGTGTTCAAATAAAATCACCACCGTGAACGGTTTGTTCGATGCAACTGACATGGTGACATCTATTCCAAGATAGTCGCTTGCTTTCGAATTGTCCCCGCGTCAATAGATTTATTTATAGTCGTTTCATATTCGTCATAATTGTTTATTTATTTATTTTTGACATTGAAAAAATTAAGCGTTAGCAAACAAGCCAAAGGATTACGTTGGAATTGAATTTCTAATTTAATATTACTTTTTTTCCCCCATACGTACATTGTATGGCACACGCTGATTGGAATAAAAAAAAAAATTGATTTTTCATTTTACTCATTTCGTAAATTATTATCGATCTTATGTGAAAACACACGACAAGCGGACAAGTTTTTGGGGTATAAAGGGTGAAGCGAATGAAAAAAAAAAAAGATCGAGAAAAGATCAGATCTAAAATCGATCCGTGTGTAAGAAATGTGTACGGTGTTCCAGAATTTAGTTCAAAGCCATTTTTTTTTTTCGTTTTGTTCCGGAGCGTTACTGACTCGCGTCGATGCCGTGGAAATACGATTGGCGATGGTATATCCGAAAGAAAAATAAAACAAATAATAATAATAATAATTCGCAATGTTTCCCGTCTGAATAACGAATCTAAAATTTCGATAACAATATTTATTCGTTTTCGTTCGGAAACGCGACTGAGGGGAAAAAAAGTCTGTTATAATATTATCTCACGCGGGCTTGAGATTTTATAGTCATTGTGCGACGGAGAATGAGCGCGTAAATAGAGTAATCTTGTAATCGTATCACGACGATACGACACGATTTCCATACTCGGTGAAGTTAGGTTAGGGCCAAGGAGGGCAATTTCACTTTTTTTTTGGGGGGGGGGCAGCAAATTAACTGAGAGTTTTTTTTTATATAATATATATAAACAGATTTAGAATGATTTAAGCGGTAAGAAAAATAAAATAAAAATGTTGGTTAGTTTTTTTTGTTTAGGCGAATAAATTTCAACAAAACTTTCTATTAACATCAACACAGCCATTTTATATTTAGAATTTATATAATATTAATTTCTTCGCAATTTTTTTTTTCCGTTTGTTAACATTTTGTTCACTATTTTGTAAGTGGATTAGGGCTATAAATTTTATAATTTTACAATTCGCTTTAATTATTTCGTTATCGTGGATGTCTACGATATTCAACGTTCTAGCAGGGCACTCGATAGATTTTTATGCTTCATAATCTCCTATTCAGGGACGGTTTAAGGCGTAGGCGACGTAGGCCCCCCAGACCTACGGCGGCATTATATAAGAGCGGCGGCATATTTCGAATCGAATACGAAAAAATTATTATATTATAAATATGGAAATATCAAATGATTTTAGACGTGGGTACAATTTAAGTAATTTAAACGAACAAAAAAAAAAATAACAATTTCAATTGAACGTCAAATCGCTGACGACTCGGACATAGACGATCTGATCAAGGATTTCGCATCTTTTAAAAGCAAGAAAAGTAAACTTTTAAAGTTAAGAATAAAATCGATTTGTTTATTTTATTGTAATTATCTATTTGGAATCTGATATTATTATAATATATATATATATTTTATATTACCAAAAGCGATGTTTTTATATTGTATGCAATATACGTTATACTATAAAATACCAATGTTTTTTAAAATGCGTTAATAAATAGGCAATTAAAAAAAAAAAAAAAAAAGTATTCCTAGTTCAAGTTGTAAATATTTTTTCAAAATAAACACACACACACATATATATATATACTTATATTAGTTATATAGGTGTATTAAATTACTTTATTCGTATGTGTAACAAAAAAAAGTCCTAGTTGTTTGGAACATAAAATTATTGATTAAGTCATTGGAGCGGCAAAATTGAATCTTGTCTGCGTGCGGAAAATTGCTAGCACCGGCCCTGCTCCTATTTCCGTATCGCGTGTATTAATAAGTTTTTTTTTTTATTGGTATAAAAATTGCGAGTATAGAAAGAAACCGTAAGAGAAAGAAAGCATAAAAAAAAAAAAAATGTGTACCCAGAGCAACGAAATCCTAAATACGCCACTGGATGCTGATACATCACGTTACGTCATGTAAAGGCTGTTTCGGACACGTTATCCATACACATACTAACCTGTATACGTTATTACGGCTCGCGCGCGGTATGCGCGTTCATGTTATAAAAACGGTTTCTCTTCGTCGAAACTATATTGTACGTGCACGCGAGCGGACATTAATTTATTATTATTATAATTATTATTCTTTTTTTTTTCTATATATATATTATATTAACGTCTTACGCGTGTATCCAGTTTTTTTTTTTTTTATGTTCGCCTATATAAATGAAACTTGCTTCGCGGTAAAACGCGTTTTCTCTCTCTCTCTCTCTCTCTTGTTCGTATTACGTAATTAACATAATTTTATACGTTCATGCGTGGTTTTTTTTTTTTTTTTTTAATAACGCCGTATACGCGATTTAACGTCCTCGCCGTTTATAACGACCGATAGTTTCTGTTATTATACATTTATATACGTGCGGCGAGAAACGGTTCGACTTCAAAACGACTGTATGTGCGAGAGAGACGAAGGAGAATACGTTTTTTTTTTTCGTACGCCACTTTACGTGTGTGTGTGTAAAAACATTATGCGTATATTTAAGAAAGAAAAAACAAAATTTTTTTTTTATAAACGATAATGCGCCAGACGACGTCCGTAAAACTAAAACGTCAACACAGTCTTTACGAGAGAACATTAAACGGTTCGGAAACCGCGTGTAATCATTCGCGCTCTCGTTAATTATGCAGGCAGTGCTTAACTCGAACGAAAAATACGACGAGATAGCGATGCTGCAAAACGTCACGCGTGACCAGTTTTCGGAGACGAACTTTCAGAGTACGACTTGCGGATATCGTTTGGAGAAATTAAATTAAAAAAAAAAAAACACTTTTCATAATGCATTTTTTAACACACTTTACAGTGGTAAAAGTTTAACCGCATTGGAGTGTGTAAAAAAAAAAAAAAAAAAATGAAAAGCGAATCAGTAAAGGGTTCACGAGAAAAATATACTGAGAAAAATCGAGAAAACGTTTCGAATAAACTGTGCTAGCGAATAGATTTGTTGTTGGCACAACACGATCGGGTCGTCCGCGAGCATTCTTCCGAACTGAGAATAACTTTCTCGTTTCGTTTGAGAATTTGAAAAAAAAAATAATAATAATAATAACGGATCGCCGTTATAGAAATCAATTGCACGGCTCATCACCACCGTTGGTTTAGGACAGGACGTATCCGACGTGTTTGTCGGTGCGCGGCGTTTAAAAAAGCGAATTCATTTTTAAACATTCTGTTATAGTAATAATAATAATTTTTATTATAAATACGCGCGTTCCTATATTATAATAACACAGCGCGTTTATGATTTTTACACGGAGAAAGTGATTTCGAACGAATGTGTAACGTATTTTCTATATTTACACACACACACACACATTCCCGAGACGAACACGGTTTATAAACAACAAATAATTCGATTTGTTAACCGCGGATGTTTTATTTATTATTATTATACTCCTACTCTGCAATACCGTATTATCCACACGCTTTATAATTTTATTTCTAATTTTTCTACGGTATTTATATTAACATAAATAGTTTCCCCTGCCCCCCCCCACACAAAAAAAAAAAATGCCGACATCTTTCTCCGTACAATAATATCGATGATTTATTATTGAATGTTCCTGTAACGTATTGCCGCGGATGTGCGGAGCCATGTCTTATGATGATGTTTACGTGTTCAAATCTCGCGCGTAGCTGTTGAAAGTTCCTTTCACAAACCGCCGCCGATTCCATACCGCGGCGATTTATACGAATTATTGGCAAACGCATTTTTGTCACTTGTAATTTTTGAAGTCGAGACTCGAGTGGCGGCGACACTATTGGACGGTGTGAGAAGACGGCAAGGCATTATAATTGTTTCCGTCCACACAATTCGTTTTTAGATTTTTGAGTTTCAATATTGCGAAAAAAAAATTTTAATATATATTTATATACGTAATATAAACACTCTGGAAACAGAACTAAGAATATGTTTTTTTTTTTTTACACGCACACGATACTATATGTATATCATCTAAATTATGTCACGTTACACAACAAATTTTACGTTACCTCAATTATTGCTAATTTAACGTACCTACATAAGGCGTACGGCATAATTATAGAATCGAGTCGAAATTAACAAATTTAGTTGTATTTCGTGTTACGAGAAATTACCATATGGTTGGAGGTAAATGCGAGACAATTAGACGAATAATTTGTATGGTACAAAATGTCATGTTTTACGCGTTTTATAATTATCGTGACTTCCCCCCTCCCCCTGTGAATCGATTAAGAGAGACGAAATGGTTTAATAACTACACTGTCATCGTAAGTCGTAAAACATTAAAATTTGTAAAACGAATTATTATTATTATTATTTGACAGTTGATTTTACTCGTATCGTCATGGTCAATTTAAAAAAAAATTTTCTTTTTAATAATCATCACATCATTATTGGTCCAATTTATTTTGCAAAATGAGAATAGTAAGTCAGTGTAAAAACTAATCGTCGAATCGGTTCAAATTTCTGAATCTAATAATTATTCTTCAAATTTTATTATTATTATTATTATTGACGATTCAAAACATTTTTTATTCCGATATATATTTTATACTTTAAGCCGAACATTATATTCGTATACAATATTTATATTTTTCTTTTTTGTTTTTTGAAAAATTACCAACGGATTTTCGACAAAATGAAATGAACTCACCGCTGTCCTCGGGCTCAACAAAACGATTAATATAATAATCCCTCGGCATTTGGAAAACTCTTAAATGAACCAATCGATTCCCCCGTGGTACAAACTAATAATGTTTTATTTAAAATGTTGAACTTTTGTTTTTCTTATAATAATATATCGGTTTTAATTTTAGATTTTGGGCAGAACGAAGATTTTTTTCCTAAAGAAAATTTGTTTTCTTAAATTTTTTCGCGTACACGAAGTGCTCCGACAACGTCGACACGCCGTTATATCGAATTCGGTATTTTTTTTTTTTTACACACGTTTTTCGGTTTGCCAAGTGCGTACATATTATATATATAGTTTAAGGAAAAGGACGCTTCTATGATTTTTCATAAAAAAAAATAATTGTTAAACAATTTTGAAGGCCACAGGTTTTACACAAAGCAATTTACATTATTATCTATGAAATTAACACAGCCATATTTATTTTTTTTTTATCTATAATTCGTAAAAAGTCGTATGCGTTTTACAATTTTTTTTTTTTTTTTTTTTTTTTTACTATTTTAGATTCTGAGCAGAGCGAGAAACGTACTGGTTTTACAATGATATGTTTTTTCTTTTTATGTCTGTACACAAAAATGCCACTAGGAGGAGTGTTCCGATCTCTGCAGTTACACAGTTGTTTCCAGTATAGCAAACTGCATTAAAGTTGGTACTTTAGAGAGATAACACGATTGTTGTCGCTCTTCGTACATTCGAAACTAATGGTTATGTAAACTTGAAATATGTAACTTTATAAGGAGAGAAAAAAAACTTCTTTGAAATTTCGAACTACTCGTATTTATGTATAACAATATCGTAGATTTCGACTTATCGAATTCGTAAAAAAAATATGTGCTTTAGTTATCGTTTTATACCCGAAATATTGTATTACACCGAATATATATCGTATCGTATCGAACGCAACGATTTATTTTTGATTTCGCAACGATTCCGTATTGCTTTCATATTCATATACAATGCGCTTTAAAATCTTTGTACAAATAATTCGCTTAAACGCTATCCACGACGCCCCTACAGAGCTCGGTTACATGTATTATTATTTTAAATATTCGTACAGACGTCTCACGTTTATAACGATATAATATGGTATTTATTTTATCGTTTACCGCTGAGACAGGCTTCGATTTCGAATTGAAAATAACACACGTGTCGTTGTTGTTGTTGTTTTGGCTTGTCGTAATACATATTTTATTTTTTTTCTCTCTCTCTCTCTCTCTCACACACTCGTTCCCGGTTACGTCCTATTTCATTCGCGCGCGCCGCATCTATTACGGAATATATTATTTTAACACTCTGCAATAATTGGCCGTGTGTATTTAAAACACTCTGAACTCGCGATAAATATCGTATTATTATGGTTATTGTTTAATTGTACAACGCGCGCATTGCCCAGTGTGTTCTAGTAATCATTCACGCGCCACTAAATTACGCCAATTATTTTTGTTATCGTCATTATCGTTGTTGTTTTTAACACGCATCGCGATTTTCGTTATTATAACGCAATAGATTTTATTTTTTTATCTGGAAAGAGTGTTTCGGAGTAAACGTGGTACGCGAAGCTGGGGGGCGGGGGCGCACTCTGGCACACATGTCTCTAAAATTTTTCCGACGAATCCGTATTACTCGGATACGGTTGTCGGTGGACGCTTTGTCGGAAAAAAGTTTACGAGACGTTCAAATTCAAAGTTTTCAGTGTACACTATTCTTTCCAACGGTTTTCAAACGAATTTTGCGCAACAATGGCCAACAAGTGCGAGTACGATTCGTCGAATAGGTTTTAGAAATATGCGCTAATGTTTATTAGGACATTTTTTTTTTTTTTTTAATAAGATATTATTAATATCCTATTCAAGCTTCTATATGAAAAATTGTCGGCCTCAGCTCCTCTCAAAAAAAAAAAAAAAAAAAAAAACTCAATGTTCTTCAGTAATACTTTTGTTTTTCACACACATGCACACACAATACGTTCGATATAATTGCGTATTGTTACGCGACATACGTTATGACGAGCGCGATAAATACGACGCGACATTTATTTTCGTCTTTTCGTTTAAAACAAACACGCGCGTAAGAATAGTGTTCAAAAGCGCAGAATTCGAAAGTGATATGTCGAAACGCGTGTTTTTGCGCGCGCGGTCTTTTGTAACGAAACGTATATAATATTTTAAACGTAACGTCAATAGTGGTACGGTAGAAAAAAAAAACAATTCTATAGACACACACGCGAAATCAATAAATGTCGATTTCTATTAATTATTGTCGTAAGAAACGAGAAAAAACCGCGGCGGGGAACGTTTGCAACAAAACGCGTATTGTGTGTGTACTGGTAAAAAATAAAAAAATTATCCGATAATGATAATAAATCGCGCGCAATACCATTGTGCGTATGTAATTACAATATTATTGTATTTCATAATTGTTTAATCGGTTTCGCAACGAGTTTTCTAAACGGTTGTAGAAAACTTAACCAAACGCGCGATTTAATAAAACGGTGGACCGACGGAGAGACCACGAGAATCGAAATTCGTAACTAACGCGTAATTCGTATACGAGAAATAAAAAAATTGTTCGTGTTTTTTCTTTTTTTTTTTTTTTTATTTAAATTTTAACTATAAGTTATATATCTCAACAATTATATACGCGTTACAAATATGATACAATAAAACGTGTGCAATAAAAAATAAAATGATAATATAAGGACACAATTACATATTTGAGAGAAAGGAAAAGAGAAAAAAAAACAAATAGAAAGTAAACTAATATGTTATAGAAACATGCATATACATATGCACAAATATTCAGGATATATAAACAAAATTCAAAGTTAAATCAGGAGGCCGGTACACAAAATAAAATTAATTACAGCTTTGACGATAATGGAATTATCGGATAATAATAAATTAGAACAAATCATATCAACACGAAAGGACGCGCAAATAGCCCGTAAAGCCTCCTTTTCATTAGACGTAACAGGACGGTGAAAAAGGAGGTGGTCCAAGTCGCGGGTACCGTCGAGACAATTAGAAAAAATGCAGGCTGGACTAGCGTTCAGCTCCATTTTAAATGCATGTTTAAGTAGATTATTACGATTCGGCCGTAGTCGAGAAAATTCAGCGATTATATGTCTACTTAGTTGTAAATCTGTGAGCCAGGTTCTATAGGAATTTTTTTTTCCTTTTCAGACACGATTGCAGGTATGGCGGGAACAAGCGCGAGCGAATGGTACGGCGGCCGTTCGATATTCATCACCGGCGGTACCGGGTACATGGGAAAAGTGCTCGTCGAGAAGCTGATCAGAGACTGTGACGACATCGAATTCATTTACATATTGTGCCGGCCCAAACGAGGTTTCAGCCCGGCCGCCAGAATCGAACAACTGAGAAAATTAGCAGTTGAGTGACGCGATTATAATAGAAAAACGGACGACAGTTCGTCGTCGTCACCGTAATACACGTATAAAGATATATTATATACAATAAGTGTATTCTTACAATAAAGTAACTATCGTCTTACGAAATATGCGACACGGAACTCGCCGTTTACCGTATTGTAAATACTGTCTATTTGTACAAAGGAAATCCGATTTTGAGTACAAATACGTCATTTTTTTCACAATTTTTGTCCTCTCGTGGACGTTCGATTGTTTCCCCCGATTATTCACGCGATAAGAAAATCGCGTTTTTCCGCGGAGAAAATTCCAGTATTCGAACGCGACGATTATCGTTTTACCAACTGTTTTCGATTTTCTCGTAATGAAAAATCACGAGAAAATAAATAATACGGACGATCGAAGTATTTGTCTGGCGAAATTTCTGTGCTCTCGACCGAGAAATATTTAAAAAAAATAATAATAACGCTGGTGTTATAAGAGAGAATATTGTCTGCGATACACCGTTTTTATTAATTTTTTTCACTAGGCTACCTCGTTGAGTATTATATACAATTGAGCAGAGAGTTAAAAATTCAATAATTTTTTCACAATTTTTCAAAACCACTCGGCATACTATCAACTGCAGTCTGTGATCGATAAAAAAAAAATCACTTATCGCTAATCATGCCGTACACTTTTTTTCCTTCCAACACAGTCCAATAATAATAATAATAATAATAATAATAATAATAATACTATGATACGCATTGTATAATAATATACGTGCATACGCTATAGTTGTCGTCGTATTGCAGTAGTTGGTCCACAACGTGACGGAAGTAAACTATTCTTCGTCGCATTTCGTTTGGATTGTTTTTATTTAAGAGTATAAAATAAAACGTATTGTCGATTTGAACGATTTTATAGGTCATCGCGATGTGTTTTGATACGGCGAAATTAAAAAAAAAAAAAAATAACCGCGTAAAAAAAAAACCGCTGCTTTATTACGTAAAAAATAGTGAATACTTTCGCATAGTGTACTTACGACGCGTATACTAAAGAACCCGTTATTATTATTATTCTATACAAACAATAATAATATAGTGAAATCGCAATTTTATCTCTACGGATTTTCAATAATAATTATAATAATAATAAGCATTACACACTTAACCTCTCACATTAAATACGAAGCGATTTTATTTTTTATCTCCAGTCACAACTGTTGACGTCCGCCGAGATTTTTCAAACACATTTTTCGATGTTTCATATGCATTTAAATATTATTTATAATAAACCGTTTTGATAAATCTTTATTGTACATATTATAATTTTTTATTTTACCGAAATATACACCAGATGACTTCCTTACTCCGTTTTATACACTAACGTCTTGTTTTATATTAAAACTTTTACAAAACATGTAAAGCCCATCAAATATATATATAAAAAAAATAATAATACGTTTTCGCGTAGTGCTTCACCGACGACGGTAAAAGAACAAACGATTATATATTAATTGTTCGTACTGCAGAAAACCGAATATTTTATATTTTCTCAAAATAAATACAAAAAAGGTTAGAGGTGGGAAGGAGGATCTTACGCTGGAAAACTGTGTATTTTTGAGAATGTCCAAAGCTTCAAGTACAACAATCACTGGTAACGACGACTGGAATATTAATTTTTGTCGCCCGCTCAAATGTGCAAAAAACACGTTATTCGCGCTAATTAAATTATTATTTTAAATCAAACGTATTCTCTGGATGAACATAAGTACACCTGTGCGTGGCTATTGTAAGGTCGAAATTAACTGCGCTCACGGAGTGCGGCCGATGACAGTGCGAATTGAACGAAAACCAAGAAACTTTGAGAATAAAACAGGTGCTGAGAAAGAACCAGTGTTCGATCAAAAGTAACTCGTATGACACAAGTTACGTGATGGATCAGAGAATTCAGTGGTTTGGGCACGCAACGAGAAAGAGTAGAGAAACAGAAGAAACCAGAGCGTTAATCGAATATCGGCACGTGTGAGAAGAAGGTCTATTCAATTGTCATCGCGATGACAATTATTTTCGTTTTGAATTTTAATTTTTAGTTGAAAAAAATTGAGTAAAAAAAATGTTCTTATGTCGTATTTTTTTCTTTATTAGTTAAATGTCTACGTTGAGGGGCCCAAAAGTTAGGAATTTTCAGCAGGTCACTGCAAAACTACGGCTATCGATTTGCTAATTTCCCATAGACTTTCGTTTTTATCGTCTTACACGATTTTACAATATTGTCCCATTTTATTTCGCCGTCGTTACGTACCGGATATCCAATCACAATATTATACGTACGAACACACAGATGGATTAGTTTATCGATGATGACGACGATCGTGTTCGTAAGTGCGCGACGGCGAGTCTCTACTCTCTAACGAGAACGAATAATTATGTGTTTACAACGAGGATCGTACAAAAAATAAATAAATAAATATTATATAATATCGTATGCTACGAAAACGATTTAAAAACCGATTATTTTTTATTATTTTTTTTTCTCGTCTCTTTCCCTCTCAAGGTGTTCGACCGCGTGCGCACCGAGTTCCCGAACAGGCTGAAGAAAATTAAAGCGATGGAAGGCGACATAAGCGTGCCCGGCCTAGGGCTGAGCGACGAGAACAGAGCGATTCTCATCGACGACGTGTCCGTGGTCTTCAACGGAGCCGCGTCGTTGCGCCTGGAAGCCGGTCTGAAAGACGCGATCAAATACAACACGACGGGCACCAAACACATGCTGGATTTGGCCGTACAGATGAAAAACTTGGTGGTAAACCAATGGTTATATTATTTGTATTATATAAAATAAGGGGACGAGCGTTTTTTTTTTTTATATTAATTTATATTAACCGATTTATGTTTATGACAACCGCATACAAAAATCGTTGATTCGGATAAAACGTTTTTTTCCCCCCAGAAAACCGCCATATATTCCTGTAAATTTTTTTTTTTCAGTTAAAACATCCGTACTTATTAATATTATTATTATATGAAATAATCAAAAAGTCAGACTGAATAATAATAATAATAAAAAATTTTACTCATTGAGTTAACGAAATTTTCGTACGTCATTTTCATCCACGCAACTCATTACAGACACATTATTATCAAATAAGTTTTTTTTCTCCCGACGGTTACAAAAAGATTTCGTTTCGATACGTTTTGCGAACTATAATATTATAGAACACGACTATTCGTCTACAGCAGTTAAATCCTGTACAGACGAAAACGTTTTTTATTTAAGTGTGTCTATAAATACTTTATAGACTTACGTCGTGAGACCAAGTCTATTGCGCGATATTTCGTTTAGGAAAAAAACATTTTTATTAATTATTTCGCGTATATTTTCAGTCGTTCGTCCACCTGTCCACGGCTTTCTGCCACTGCGAATACGATACACTGGACGAAACGATTTATCCGTCACCGGCTAACCCGGAGGACGTCATGCGAGCCGTTGAATGGATGGACGAATATACGCTGGAAATGATCACGCCTAGGTAAATGCGCAAGCACTTGTAAAATAATGCGTTATTTTTTTTATTTCAGGAAAAACGACGTTAATATTCGCGAAGTAATTGTAAATGTTTATCAGAAAATTATGTATAATTTTATTTTCATGAAAGTTTTCGATTCGATTCAACGTTTTTGATTCGTACGTTTTGAAATCTTTGCAATAAAGAAACCTGTATTACGTTCGTTTTTGTCCGTCAATCTGCTTAATATTGTCGGAACCGTTATTACGTTATTAACGTGATATATCCATAAAGTCATAGCTATATATAATAATAATAATAATAGTTTGATGTGAATGTAAACGCACGGTGACTACATTAACTCGGTTATAAGTTAAAAGATTCAGTTATTTTCAAAAGTCAGTGTCGAAAAATACGTTTTGAAAAAAATTCAACGTTCTACTACGGAAATCATTATACACGAGATTTTACAAAAAAAAAAAAATTACTATTTTCTTATTCCGCTTTTAAATGGAGTTCACATTAAAGATATAACACAGGAATACGTGGAGCATGTGTTGAACGCTTTTTCACTACTTATCGGGCAACGATTTAACTAATAAACTGTATAACAGTATTCTCGTTTTCAAGTAAATTCTAACTTTTGCCTTAACTAAATTATTTTGTGAAAATTATATCATACCGTTTCTAATATGTTCCGTTTTATAAAAGAAACATTCAAAATAAATTTCAAATATTGGAATTAATGTTGGATCTCGAGAATAAATCGTTTATTATCGGTATATAATAGTTGCACGTTTTGACGCACGCAAGCAGTAAAGTGATTCGTTTTGAAGAAAAAAAAAACGAAAGAGATTTTTGGTGGTGATCATAAATAATAGAAGTGATACGACGGGACTCGTAATGTAATCTTACTATATGTTTTCGATCGAATAAATCGAATGGTTTCTATCGCATAAGCACTTTTATTTTTAAGCCGATTTTAAATATAAAATATATTTTTATTCCTTGCAGATTACTCGGTCCGCATCCGAACTGTTACACTTACTCGAAACGGTTGGCCGAATCACTGGTCAGTCAATACGCAAATCGTATTCCGATATCCGTGGCGCGTCCGTCAATCGGTAAGTACATTGCGGAATCGCGCAACGATTTTTTTTTCTTTAGTTTTTTTTTGCACGGTCTGTGAAGTGCTAATAGATATAAATATCGATGACCGTAGTAACATAGATTATATAAAAGCAATCGGTAGAAAATTATGTGTATCATTTGTATTGATGAATTTCATTATTTTTAAAATCGGCTTGTGTATTTAAAATATTATTAAAACCATTACGTTTGACTTCATTATAAATGATATATTAATTCTTCCAATACCGAATTTATAGAAATTTTTTTTCTTCTTTTAATTTTTAATGTATTCACACAACATTAAATGTATGTTTTATTATTATTATTATTATTATTTTTTTTTTTCATTTTTCCCGATATAGTGACGCCTTCGTTCAAAGAACCGGTCCCCGGATGGGTGGACAGCTTGAACGGGCCCGTGGGCGTTATCGTGGCCGCGGGAAAAGGAGTGATACGTTCCATGTTGTGCAGTCCGGATTACGAAGCCGAAGTCGTGCCCGTGGACATCGCGATCAACGCACTCATTTTGATCGCCTGGAAGAGAACGACTATCGAGTAATTTATTATAATTAGACAATTTCCCCCTCCCCCCTCGCTCTCTCACTCGCTCTAACTCGGAAGCTTTTTATTTTTCGAAAACCAAATCTATTGACAATGAATTATATACTTACAGTTGTATTGGACCGCTATTCCGTTCAATGCAAACTAATGCTAAGCCAAAATGTGTTTAGACTTTGGATGCAAAGGCGTAAAAAAAAAAAAATTGATACAACGAGGTTGAAAATTCTACGATCGTTCGTCGTTCGTCGTATTTCTTCTTTTTCTCGCTCGCCTCTATCCCAATTATTTGGGGTCGGTCATTCGGTCACCTTTGTCCTAAATCTTCATTTGACGCGATCCCTCACATCGATGCGTCCCGTATCTGCTGGCGTAGCAGTCCTCATATCATACTCAATGGCATTCAACCACTTCTTCTTCGTCCTTCCTCTTCCTTTTCTTCATTCAACATTCACTTCCATAACTGCAAATTCCATTATTTAAGCATTGGCTAATCAAACGCTATACAGGTCAAATATTATTGAAAAAAAAAATAATAAAAATTGTCGTACGACTCGACTCTGAATTTGTCGATACAACGTCATTGAAATGTCTTCGCAGGAACACGCCCGACGACATAGTGCCGTGTTACAACATATCCAAAGGTGACGTCGTCCACATGACCTGGGGCGAAATTTTGCGCAAAGGTAAACGTTACGGATACGAGTATCCGTTCGACGCAGGTCTCTGGTACCCGAACGGATCGATAAGGACCAACAAACTGATGCATTACTTCATCGTGTTCTGGCTACAGGTCGTGCCGGCCTACTTGATCGATGGCATAATGATTTTGGCCAGACAGAAAACATTGTAAGTATTACTTTTTGGAGTGAAAAAAAATAATAAAAAAATCAATTTATTGTGTTCTATTAAGGTAATCATAGACTTAACACGAATCCTCGTCGTTGTCGTATCACTGCAGTGTGTTCACCGTAAAAAATTACTTTGTTCGTGAAACGATCGAGCTGTAGTTGATTCATATCAGATTACTATTGATTCCACTGCAGTGTTCAATTAAAATTTGTCAAAATGTTTGTTTCAAATGCCATTTGAAAATCTTCTGCCGAAAAAATGAAATTGCTCAAAAACCTCTCGTAAAAACCATATCGATTAAAAAAACTGCTCTAATTACGCTCGTATAATTATTTTGATTTGTAAGCTCCTCGTTATCAGCAAAAGAAAAAAAACCCCGTCATAAAAAACACTCATCCTAATATATATTATACAGTGATCGTTGCGTACTAGACTCACTTTGGGACCAAACCATTTGAGTCCATTAACCGAATGAGTCAATAAGGCGAATGACTCAAAAAAAAAATTTTAAAAATACTTATTTACTAAAAAAATATTTACTTGTGATAAGAGATGGTCATTCTGAACGAATCCGCAATCTTGCAGATGTGTGGTCTACTCCTTCTTGTTCTCCATGCGGCTTTACAAATGAGTTGTTTTCGCGTTTCTCCCATCGATGAAACCAACTTTCTGTTGCCACAAAATCATTTTCGCCCATTTTTTTTGCAAAATTTTTGGCTTTTTGGCGCGTGTAACTCGAACACTTTTTTCTCTGAATTTTGTGATTCATTGTTTTAACGCATCTTCAACTTCTTCTTCTTTACCGGCTCTTTTCTTTTTAAGATTTAAATTCTCATTTGCCAATGTTACATTTTTGATTTCTTGTCGACTTTTCAGCATCCTGCCCAATATATTTTGAGATACGTTTAACTTACATGCTGTTTGTCACTGATTCATTTGAGGAAACGTGTTATACTTTTTAAGAACATTTCACGTATGCGCTGAACACGACAACGCCTATTCATACACTATTTATCGTACTAACATTGACGACTACTTGGTTTATCGTGCAAAGATAATTTAATTTATCTTCACGATAAGAACAAAATACATGTGTGTGTACATGTTTTCTTTATTTATATAATTTTCAAATTGCCCCATTAACTGGTGTAGTTAGTCTAATAGACGAATTTTTTGCTGTGTGTTAGTGTACGTGAAAATCGAGACCAACCGTTTTGAGTCCGATAAGTGAATAAGCCAATTAACCATGAGTCCAATAAGAGGCGACAATTCTATATATATATATATATATATATATATATATATATATATATATATATATATAGTCGAAAAAGATGAAAAATATTATTTAAATGAAAATTTAAATCGTCGTTCTACTTTTTTTTTCTACAGCATGGTTCGAGTACAGAAAAGGATAGCCGTTGGCATGGACGTGTTGCAATACTTCACTATGCGCGGTTGGAACTTCAACGTCGAAAACACTAAAATGCTGATAAAGGACTTGAACGAGACGGACAGGGAAAAGTTTTACATTCAAAACATTAAGATCGAAGTCGAGAAATACTTGATCCAAGTGATGTTGGGCGCTCGTCAATATTGCATGAAAGAACCGCTGACTAATCTGGACCGGGCCAGATATCATCTAAAATTGTAAGACATCTTACGATTTTTATTACGTATACGCACGTTGATTTCATAAGCGATAAAACGTTAGAAAAAAAAACTTTAGGATTTATGGAAACTCATAGACATTAACAATAATCCGTGTTCCTATATATTGTCCGTATTCAATTGACGAGTACCTACTCGTAATTAATTTTTTTGGAATTCTCTCATAACATACCGAACGTCCAAAACCGAATCCGAAATACGTTTTTGACTACATCCGAGTTCCGTAGCGGTAATTCGGATTAACTTTGAATCCATTTCGAACCGCTGTGTCGTAATCATTTATTTAGAAATTATTGCGTGGCATAACTGAATATCTGTTTTTCTGAAATTCTGTCGTCTAAATATCTGTTTAAATTCTTTGGCCTGTACTATTTTTTTTTCATTTCTAGACATTATTTAATTTTTAAAACTAATTATTATGATTACGCTTCCCCTGTAGGTCGCGCCCAATAAATCTAATTTCTATACTTTCTGTATTTTTTTTTTTTTATCCGTTTCATTACATTCGAGTTTTTTTTTTTTTAACAAAATCGTTCTCTTAATTTTTATACCGATTTCTATTTTTTTTTCTCCTCTCTTTTGCTATGTATTGTTTTCTGTATTCTGCGCCCTTGTGCGATAATACTGTAAATAAATAAAAATACATAGGTGTACGAGTCCATGAATATTCGTGTAATGATTTGATAATTAAATTATTCATACGTATCGAATTAAATAATTATTATTTAAATAAAAAATAAATGAATAAATTATATGAATATTATTTAATATCGTTTTATCGCGAAACATATTTATTTTTTAATACTTAAATAAACAACGATTCAAACGAGACATTTTTATAATTAATACACAATAATAATATTTCTTGATTTTGCCGGTCGTACTTTAGTTATTTTTTTTTTTTTTACACCTCGTACACTGCACATTAGATAGTACACTTTTAAATTTGCGATTTCGATATTGACGAATGCTTTGTAATAAAATAATAATAATAATTATAATAATGTTTTTTTTTCTTTTCAGACTGTATTGGTTACACGTTATCACCCAAGTGCTGTTCGCTTTTTTGCTTTTGTGGCTGTTCGTGCGCACGTTCGAATCTTTCAGATTCGTTTTGGACACCACAACGCGTTCATTTACGAACGTGCCGCTGGTCGGAACGCTAATCCCGAAGTGACTGTCAACGAATGTATAAACACATCATACGGTCCAACAGCTGATGTTAAAATCGAAATATCGTTATTACATATATATTATTATTAATATTATAATTAACATATATATCTTATTATAATTATTATTTTATTTTTATGAAACGCATTATTGTGAAGGGCATCACACACAGTACACATACACGCGGACAAGGACATAATATTATATACGCGGCAGCACACATTATTATAATACATACGGTGCGCGTGAATTCAATAAGTTACATAATAACTACACTGTTTTTTTCTTTTTTTTATTATATATGAACACTTTTCTTTACTTGTTTGATTATTATATGTTTTATATGCATACGGCGTGGATTATAATGATGAATAAAATTGTTTGATTCCACACGTTTATATTTTATATTCACATAAAAGTCTCTATAATAAAAGTCTCCAAAACCCTCATAAATACGATTTGTTTATAAAAAAGTTTTGAATTTCTTTTGAAATTCACGTCATACCGTTATAGAGACTAAAGTGTAAAAAGAATAAAAAAAATATATCAAAATAGTACTTATAATATAAATATTATATACAGGGTGACTGGTGATAAATATGAAAAACTTCGGCATGTGATTCTACACCCCTTAAGGGACAATTAGGTTCCTACAAACCCGTATTCGATTCTCAACCATTTCTAAGCAATTTTACATTTTGTGCTGTTTTGACATTATCAGATTTTAATTTAAATTTATATATACACTATTACATAAAAACTGTTGACGCTACAACCAATCCGAGGTGATTTTTTAAATCTATGATAAATTTTCTATTAGAAAACATCCTATCGGATTTCTTAAAAAACTTTCCAGATGCTTTTCAGATTGCCTAAATTAAAACATTTTTAAAATGTTCAAAATTTTGGAGAAGTCTCCGAGATTCAAGTGCTATTAATTCATCGGCTAACACTTGGTAAATTTTATAAAAACTTTTTCATTAAAAAGAGCTTTTAAACGGTTTACTAGATGCTAGATTATCTTAATTTAAAACTGTGAAATGCACCTATAAACGCGAAGCGACGTATTACGAATAAATAAATGCGGGAATGGTACCCAATAACTTGGGTAAACGCTGAGAGTTCGACTAATCCGTTATAGTCCCTGGAAAACTGTCTGCACTAATCGTTTTTCTAGAAAAGATTTTCCAGAACTTTTAAAGGATGTATCATTGAACACTAGACGAATCATTATTATCCAATATGATGGCGTCCCGTCTCGCTTTTCTAACAATGTGTACAATTTTCCCGGCACGCGTTGAACGTACATTGATCAAAACGTACATACCATAGAGTTTCATTGGCGAAAAATCATCACTAACGAAAGCTGGTAACCGTGTACTCGTGACGAGTATTTTGGTATTTTTTTTCTTTCACGAACTGTCAGTTTATTTTTGACTGTTCTCCGTGTTAATATTTTAATTCGTTTTCCGTTTCCGAAAATCTTTTGTACTCCCGAAACGATCCGCACGATGCACCGCGTCTTACGACAAAGGTGTCATATGATCATCATGCGACCTCACAACATTCTCTATAAGAATTTTGATCGCCACCTGCGATCATCACCATTCTCCGTAGATCTCGGTCTTCTCCAGATCTCGCCGCATCCCATATATTTACGAACGTTAGGTTGGCACCACACTCGTGGTAATAATATTATACATATATAAAATGAACTTTCTAACAAGCATTTGATCGACACTCGTCGTTAGACGCCGTTCGAACACGTTGTCTCAGACACTCTATCCCTCTTATACCGAGTTATTACAACACTATACAGTAACAAATAATAATTGTGTACACGTACAATCTCCAAGTCTTTTTTTGGCTTTCCACACCTTACCGAATACCGCTCTGACATTGTATTATACGCGTTTCCTCTCGCGGCGCACAACGTATTCCAACCGCTCTTCTTCGCTCCTTCACACGACTTGTTGGTTCAAATGAGCTTTTGTCACTTCTCTTATTCCATCTCCAAATTATTATCGCCTAAATAAATCGAGTGACGCGTATTTTATTATCATCGTCCGGACGATGTCCGTATTCGACCGGAGCTGAGTGCAGTCTGTAATAACTCAAACGAGAAAATTTATAACATTCAACGCCACGGCGCGATTAGAATATTATTCGTTTAAAACAATAATAATAATAATAATAATAATTATTCTATTCTAGATTTGTATAACATCGCATTCGGAATATTTATTGTTCGGCCGTAACATGAGTGATTGTCAAGTGTGTACACCATTTATCGGGTACAGGCCATATGCATATACGACAAAAACATTGGCAGTATTCTGCGTATCCGTACGAATTCCAGACGCGGTACGAGAAAATCCCTAGGGAACGCGCGCGCGTGTGTTATATATTTTTTTATTCTATTTTATTCTTTATACGATAAATAACGATTGATAAAACAGTTTATGTTTTTTTTTTTTTTTGAAACTGTCGATCGTCAAACGATTCATTTTTTAGTGTCATTACTGAGGAGTGTCGACGAAGACTTATAATACGACTCGTAATCTGCGCAATGGTATTTACGGACGTGAGTATAAACTGTTTTCTATATTCGTTTATAACGAATTCCGGTTTCAAGTTATTCATAGCGATGACGGCGTCGTTTTTTTTTTTTTTTTTTGTTAAGCTCAACGCAAAAGCTTTTCGACGCAAAAATTTAATATTTAAATTGTACGCGACACGAAGGTTCTTATACTTTTATAAGGAAAAAAAACCGGGGAAGAACGTTTTTTAAACCACGGGTTCTTTTTTTATTTTACAAAATATCTCGCGTTATTGTCATGGCCGTTTTATTAATTTTTCTAATATTATTATAAATCACATATAATTATGTGCATAATAGCGTACACGCGTTTAATAATTATTATACTCGATTTCCTGACGCCAAAACTTTAATATTTTATTATTATTATTATTAAAATTAAAATTCATTTTACAAATTTAACTTTTATTTATTTAATTGTGCGGCGCATTCTAGACGTTTAGCCGTTTTTCGAACATATCGAGCGCAATGAACTCCCGAAAAGCATTGACCATGCGGACTCAATGCGGTTTCGAGACTCGTTTTCAATGTGTGAATAAGAGCGACGACGTGAATATGCTTTTTCGCGTACGAACGAGTTGTAGGCAGTCAGTGGAATTAAAATTCTCAGGGTCTCACTCGGATATTTCTCTGGATAATGCTCTCGTTTCTCGTACGTTCGACCGGAAATTTTCAACCGATTAAATTGTATTTTACAACTACTCTGTTTTGTAGAAATTTCCATAATAAGACAATGATTTTCTTCCGACGTCAGCCCCTTCCCCTCACCCGTTTATTCGATGTTCATATCAATTGCAAAACGGTGTGCCTAATTCAGCATTTTTACTCGCGTGTCTGGAACAGGAGAATGAGTTTCCATGACTCGAATGTAAAATATACTTTCAAACATATGTAACCACGATGTATGTACCAGGAGGGGGGGGGCGCGAACGACATTCAATAAGAACAACCGCTGGTACGTAATATTAGGAAAAATCCTGAAGTCAATATTTTATATTCTTTAGGTTTTGCAGGGCACGATGTGTGATCGATCGTACCTAATCGAAGTCCATACGATCACGGTGGTCTACAATAGTATTTCATCAGAAACAATTCAAACTGAAATGTGTAGATTATTTTATGCTGATTTCAAATCTGTTTTCCATTTTCATCTAGCGCGTAAAGTTTTTAAAATGAAATCGATTCAAATTTGTTCTTTGGATGCACATTATACCGTGTATTTTGTACGAAATCAGATACGCGTTGTTGTATCGCTTAAACTCGAATGTATTTTAATATCTAATCTTACCTATTTCATTATCTTGATGGATGTTCGTTTGCCATTTCACATTAGTGCATGTTGTAAGGTTAATAATTTTTATTGTTTTACCCGAGAAGAGTTAAATAGCTAAATAAGTAAAAAAAACTAAATGTGATCGAAAAAAATCGAATAACAGGTTTGAAATCAACGCGAAAAATTGGTTCAGAATCGTTTGCGTTCAACTATGATGATTGAAAAAAAGTTTAAATCCGTAGACGAGTGCTATTATGTACAAACAATAAGAATATACTATACTGTACACACTATATGAGATTTTCCATTTTTTTTCTGAAATTTTCTATTTCTTCTGTTTTTAATTCGTATACAGTTTTGCGTCGATGACCCGAGCAAAACGTTTTGGGACGATCCGAACATGTACGTGGAAGATCCCGGACTGGACACGCTGTTGTCACTGACGGCCGATCAATTGTTGTTGTCGTGCGACGGCGGTCAAGACGCGATCGCCATGCCGGACGACGATTACGAAGACGACGACGACAGCGACGGCGATGGTGACAACGACGGGAATAAAATAAGCGGAAAACCGGGAAAACAAAAGAAGAACGTCGTGGACGATGACAGACACAATCATCATCAACAGGCGCACCTGGTGTGCGTGTATCCGAATTGCGACAAGTCGTATTTAAAACCGTCGCACCTCAAGGCTAGTACCTACATATATTCAAAATATTAATGAATTATGTCTACACCCGTGTGTGTGTGTGTGTGTGTGGGCCGGTGACGCGTAATTTCATCAGTAAGAGAAAATAAAAATCTGTTAAACGGCGCTGAAACAAAAAAAAAAACATATTTATTTATTTCGAAGGTGTTGTAGAGTTTCAGAACCGGACTGGTTCTAAGCTCCTACCGCGCGTCTATCGCAAGTGCGATACGCGTATTTCTTTTCGTTTTTAACGTATTCCACACTGATTTCTATAGGACGATTATCATCCTCTGGAAAACTCTATCGTTCATCGTGTTTTCTGCATACCGTTTTTTTCACGCTCTTCTCCGCTACCACCGAACCTCGAGAGTTTCTATTTTTGATTCGCCCGCTCTCCAGCACAGTGTGCGTGGGACACGACACAAAGCCCCCCGAGCTCCACGCAAAACTTTTCGTACGTGCTCTGTAGTGTTCACGCCACGCCGAGGACTCGAGCACTCCTAGAAAATTGTCAAGCCTCCCGAAAAGTTCGAGTCTCTCTCCACTACACTTATTACACATGAATGTAGGCGAAACAATAGATCTGCCGGTTAACGACAATGGATTCATTAATTTTGTTAACACGTAACAAATCTTGTACGCAGAGCGTACGGGACTTTGAATTTTTAAAACGTTAACGCACCGTAATACGACGACGCGAAGGAGACGTCAAGCCGTCCCACGGACGCGTCGTCTAAACGTCCGCTCATTCGTTGCTTTCGTCAGCTCGCGCTATCCTCCTGTTCATCACGTCCGCGCATTGTTGTATTATTGATTAATTCACACACGCGTGTGCTGCGCGTATTTCACGACGATGAAAATAATCGGATATGAAACAATACCGCCGATGTTGTGAACTGTACACGTACACCGTCGCTAAGATCTTACCTGTGTATGACGCGGTGTGTTTTACACGACCTGATCGCACAGCATCCCAGTCGTTTTTACGGCGACAGCGTGCAAAATTAAAAATCAGGAAGGATTCGTTTGGGGGGGGGAGTGGAGAACACTTTCGTCAGCAGCGTTCACAGGAGCGCATGATCAATCACGCGCTGGCAATCCATCCGCATTGTAATGTTCTTGTTTTCTCTTGCCCCTCTCAGGTGCACATGCGCAGACATTCGGGCGAGAAACCGTACGGCTGCATGTGGCCGGGTTGCGCGTGGCGTTTCTCCCGGTCGGACGAGCTGTCGCGACACTGTCGGTCGCACTCGGGCGTCAAGCCGTACGGTTGCGACGTGTGCGACAAACGGTTCTCGCGGTCCGACCACCTGGCCAAACACGCGCGAGTACACAGCAAGCGCATGGCCGCAGCGAGACCGCAATGGACTGCTGCTGCTGCTACTAGGACGGGCCCGCAGCAGAACACCACCGGCGGCGGCGTTTCGTTCGGGTCGCGAACGCGTCCGGCAAACCGGGGACCTGATAAACGCGCTCCACCCGCGTCTTTCTTTACAGATTTATAATTCGATAAATAACGCGGTAGGGAATTTCAATTGGTGCGTATTACAAGCTGATGCGTTGCGCGTCGATAATATGTAATCGACGAGTTTAGAAGAATATTATATTATGTTCCACGTCGGAAATCGTCAGTTAGAAACGAGAAAATATAAGGTGGCGAGGGGCAGAAACGGCAAACGATTACGTTTTTTCATTTTTTCATTTTTTTTTTTTTTTTGCGGTAAACGCGTAAGATTAAAAATTAATTTAAATTACGTGTTTAACGAAAAAAAAAAAAAAATCGTTTACACATAACACGTATAAGAACGTACTACAAAAACCCGTCCAATAACGTTTAATTTCTTTTATCCGATATCAGTGCGTTTTGTGTAAAACGCCTCTGGGGCACGCTCATCGACATAATCAAACGGTCATATGTATATATTATATTATTATATAAACGTTTTGTTGTATCATAACAATATACGTATATTACACCGATTTCGTGATAAATTTTTTATTATTGACAAACGTGTATTTTATCGCGGGAAAAATCCCTTTTTTTGTTCTACACAAAATTTAACATTACAATAAGCGCATCCGTCGTTAAAAGCGGCCTAGAAAATCGCCAATGACGTTTTAAATTTTCATTATTCGCGAAACGGCTAATTGTTTTGTGTCCACGAACAATTAGCCGACGTTTTGTGTAACTGTCGAAGCGAAGTTAGCGCCGACAGTCGTTCGTGTATTACTACTTAAGCGTTTAATTTCGGAGCGAAAAAGCGAGTTAGTTGAAATTGAGAAAATACGCGAGTGCGACTTTTACTATACTACGACGTATAATACATTGAGGTGTTTGGTTTGAAAGAAGAGAATACTAGAGTGAAATATATTAGAGAACATTTATGACATTCCAATGATCTTTGCAGTGAAGTCGATACGTTCTACACGCCTCGAGTATTTCCTCGCATAATTCATAACTAATACAAGAGAAATTATTATTACTCCAGCGGATGAATTCAATCCGACAACAATAGTTATGTTCAATTAGTGACAAATGAACTGCCGGAGAAACAACGTATTGTATTAAAATAACGGTTCCGTTTCGTCGAGCCACCAGTTGTGAGTTATGCAAATCAAAATGGTATCCAGTGTATTGTTTTCTTATGAAAAACACACGGTTTTTTCTTTTTTTTTTTACAATAAAATTACAGATGCGATGTAATAACAGACTACTGTTACAAAGAAAACAGAATATGTATACACAAAAAATAAATACACACGGGATTTTCGTAATAACTTTAAGTTTTATTAATTTTTTTGTCGTTTTGTTTTAAATAATATTTTTCACAATCACGCAAATAGTAGTCTTAATCTAATGAAAAAAAAAAATAATAATAATGATAATAAAGAAAAAACTTAATAATAATAATAATAATTAATAATAATATAATAATATATAACCTATCCTTAAAATGCAACAACGCCAAAATGTATTAGTATCAAACCCAAATAAAAACAAAACGAAAAAAAAAATAAAAATGAACAATACCTATACAAATTACGAGAGAATATAAATTATTACAGAAATGTTCAATGATAGCGTACAAAAAAAAAAAAAAAACCTTATCTTTTCTCAAAAAAACAAAAAAAAAATACATAATAATCACAATAAATAATAAAACAAATTACAGTGTTTGGAGAGAGAGAAAAAATACATAATACATTTTCATGATATTACACGTTGAAATCGGAAATCCAAAAAAAAAAAGTGTATAATAATAATTATTACGTTTATATGTAGAATAGTGAAAAAGAATAATGTCCAAAAAAAAAAAAATAATAATAATACAAATTTTAGACAAATGGAAAAAAAATTCTTAATAAATGGGAATAAGTGGGAAGAAATTCATCAAAACGCTATACATATGTTATATTATAATACGTTATAATATTACGGCATAACTTATTATAACTAAGGCCTTCTACATAACAATGATCAGTCACAATATTAATAATACAAGACACCGGGTGATATTATATAAATGAGTTAAGCCGAGAGCACATATTATTATTATATCATATATATATATATATTCTTGTCCAGTTGTAGCGAAACACTTTTTTTTTCCATATTATCAATTGTAATTGCAGAGTTTTTTTTTTTTTTGATTTATAATTATTTTTAATATTGTTCTCCTTCAGAAAAAAAAACACAATACTTTTATTTTTTTGCTCACCCGTCGATTTTTATATAGGGTTTTAAAAAAAAATTTTATTTTTTTCACACATCAACAGTCTCAATCACAAAGTATACAAACATATTATTGTTCGTACACACTTATTATTATTATATTATTATTATTATTACTTATTATTGACGAAAACGTTTTTTTTTTTTTTTTTTATTCGTTTTCGATACAATTTTGTTGTATAATATTATTATACAAATATATTATTATTTTTTTAATTATTATCATTATTACTATATATATATATATATATATATATATATATATATATATAATTACATATTATATTATGTAAACTTAAATTTTAAATTATAAGCGACAAGTTTTTTTTTTTTAAGCAACACCTTAAACACGATAAAAAGCTACAAGTCGTTTTTACGTATTTTCAGGAAAAGGGGCAAATGAATTTAAAAAACAAAAAATTATTATACAATAGGCCGCAGTACGCATTTAGATGAGCAGCTACATCTAAAACATATTATATAAACGGATCCTGAAAAACTTTTTTTTATATATATATATATATATATATATAAATTGTCATTAACTTTCGTTTAAATATTATTTTATTTTTATGCTTATAATTTACTTATTAATTTAATATTAGATTTTTTTTTCTTTTTTTCTTTTTTTAAATCGACTTAACGCGTAATTTTTATATATTTATTAATGTGTGTGTATAGGCTAATCGTACGCTGCGCAGAAAAAAAAAAGAAAAGACAAATGATTTAAAATGATACACAATTAGACTTTCAATAATTAATGTTTAACATTTCATTTAAACACAACACTTAAGACTTACCGACTAAAAATAAAAGTCATTATCTTAAATCAATAATATTACAAATAACCATAATCATTCGCGAATTATTATATATATATAATTACGCGCACATATTATTATTGTTTATTACATACGCATATGTAAAAGCTAATTTGTTAAAAATCATATTTAACTTTTTTTTTTTAACGAGTGTCTCTTAAATATATCATTTTTTTTCTTATAAATACATACGCGCAGGGATTTAAAAAATAAAATGTGTCGGTCGGAGACATTATCGGACACTTGAGGTGTCGCGGCGATTGGGTTTTTCAATAATTTGCATCTGCTGCTATCGAGCAGAAAAATCGAAGTAAACAATTATTATATTTATTTACACGGCGCGTGAACGGAAATAACTAGTGTGTATAATAAAATATACAGTAAAGTAGAAATTATCGCGAGGATCGAATATTCGGATATACGAAATTTTTGTTTTTGAAATGATTTTTTACATTTTTTTTTCTTCATTAACACGTGAAAGATACATTTCATGCAGAATCGGTATCTTACAGGAAGACACCACGATGTGCTATATATTACGGTCAAGATCTTCGTGTGTGTATATACATATGTTTTGACGTATTTTTTGCAAATGCCCCGTTTAAGCGAATCAACTATGGTCTTATCATGTATATTAGTTATTACATAATTATTATTACATATTATATTTTATTAAATTTTTTTATTTCTCCTTAAAAATGAATGTTTCAAAGGACAGAATACAAAAATACACCCCTGTAAAATTTGAACAGTCGTGTATAAATATATATATTATATATATTATTATAACGATACAAATAAAACAAAAACGTAAAAAAAAATTAACTAAGAATTTTAAAAGGCGAAAAATTTCACTATACTTAAAACTAAACGTTAGTACATACTACACAATATTATATGTATATATATATATATATATATATATATATATATATATATATATATATATATATGGCATCGTCTAAATGTCGAGTATTGTTTGATAAAAAAAAAAAGTAAAAATATCCCGTCCACGTTTTTTATTTTAAATAAATATTATTGTCGATTTTTATTGACAATAATAAAAGAAAAAATTGGAGTGAAATACGATACAACCTCCCGTGTTTCATACGCCAAAAGGAAAAGAAAAAAATTCCAATAAATAAATGGCATTATAATTATATCATTGTCGCGCGTGTTCAGGGTAAGGGGGAGGACTTGAATACGATTTTCAAAAGCGCGAAAACAAATTCCATAAACTGTGCATCAGAGATCGCACAGATTTCAACATTTTCCACCACAGACGGTAAAATTTCTTTAATTTTTATTAGTGCGTAAAAGGGAGGTTTATTTCTACAATAAAAAATTTGAATTGATATGGTCAGACCAATACAAAATTGTTTCGCTTAATACTCAAACGTTTTATTTATATACAGCAAGAGAGGAATCCTTTAGAGGGAATATTATAGAATCGCATTTTTTTTTTTTTTTTTGTTATACAACGACGACACGTCAAACAGAACAGAACAGGAAGGATACATTGTTAGGAGCTCGACAAATTATCAAAATAATAACAGATTAACGATATAATATTTTTCGTTGGTGTGTATGAAAAACTCATCGAATACACCACAATGAATTCTCAAGTGATTTCGAAAACTTTCTGAATAATTCAAAGGACGACACACAGTGAGATTGTATAAAATAAAAAACTATTCTTTCGTTACCCTCCCCCAACCTACCCCCCCATAAAAAATAAATAACGAAAATATTTCCAGTCTGTTCACACATAACACACACAAACGCTCACTTATTATAACATAATGTTGAAAAAAAATAAATATCATATAAAATTTTAAAATGGGAGGGTGAAAAAAAAAGAATCAAATAAATAAAAAACAAAAAAATAAAAATATTATTTTTCTTTCGAATAATAGGCACGTATTATATATATATATTATATAATATATACCTAAGTCGAGATAAAAAAATAAATTTTTTTTTTGTTTAAAAAATTGTTTTTATAAATAAGAATTTATTTGAAACGCATAATATTGTTTTTATTATTTAAAGAACGATTATTTTTTTCTTTGTCCTGAACTGGACTGTTTATTATAGTGACTATTAACCGTTGACACGTATTTTTTTTTTTTTTTTATATATATATACATGTATCACAGAATTTCGAGGAGACAAATTTACCGAAACAAAAACGAAAAAAAAATATGTATACGCTAATAATAAATAAAATAATAAAATTCAGTCGCGCGCACGAACACGAAAAAAAAACCCCTATTAAAAATGGACACTACGAAGGGCCGTATATACGGGAGACGATGCAATTATAATATATATATATATATTATCATAAACAGATGATGGCGCGAAGAAAATTATTTCTTTTATGTAATAAATATTTTTTATAGTTAAATTTACATATAACGCGAACACTGCGCATTTACAATTACAGCTATTTTTTATATATGTATATATATATATATATACGTTTAAATCGAACAAAAAAAAGAAATTAGTCGTTATTTTATTTACGAACAACATTTGTTAAATATTAATTAATTAATAAACTTAAAATATAGACGCCTAACACACACTATATCAAATAGATTTTTTTTTACATTTTTATTTTTATTTTTATTATTTTCATTTTCATTTCATATCTTATTATTAAATATGCGTTTTGTTTTTTGGTTTTTTTTTTGCACAACGGAGGATTTTTTTATATGTATAATATACATACATTATTAGGTGCGTAATTATATAAATAAAAATAAAACCGTCCCGATTGCAGCGGTCACCTAGCTGAAGAACGGCCGCGGGTCGCGAATCGTTAAATAATAATAACAATAATAATAATAATAAAAAAAGAAAAAAATCGATATTACTTTTTCTACATGTACACAAACGGCGGTATACGCGAAAAACTCCTCGTTATCAATCATCTCGCATTCGAGTTTTAAATTTTTTTTTTTTTAACCGAATAATGTCATAATCGGAAAAAAAAATATAATTTACAATAATTTCGAAGAATCGAAAATCAAGCGTTTTCAAAAATTTTTATTATTGAAAAACGCATATTACAGCAGACGCAATGGATTGAAAAATGAATAAACAACCGCGTTACTCGGAACACGTTTTTTTCTTTTTAAATATTATTTATTATTAATATAACGTAATATTATTTAATAATAAATAAATAATTTATTTAAACACCGGCTATACAATAATAAACAGCGGGGCAGTAACGACCCGGCAGGCAGTATGGAGCGTCAGATCATACCAGGCTGGGGGCCGAATCAAGTCAAATTCAATTTTTATTTTTGCCGTTTAAATACAATAAGTACGCGCGAGTTTTTTTTTTTTTTTTATCTTAATATATATAATTATATATATATATATGTGAAAAAATCTGCTATTCGTTTTCCCTGTTCCCAATTCTATATTTATTATAAAATCCGATCACACACACACACACACAATTATTTATGTTTTCGTTTTATGCGTACGAATCATGACGCGTTCACAAAACCCGTATTTTATACACGCTTACCGCAGAAAAACTTTCAAAATTCGATTTTGTACAAAAGAAAGAAAGTAAAAACACCGCTCGGGCGTTTATAAAATAAAAACTACTTGACGAAACGCGATACGGTTTGCGTTTTCGGTACTTATACTTAAGACGTCTAAACGACGACAAAAAAAAAAAATAAAAACAAAAGAAAAATGCCCTTGTCGAGGAGCGGTATTTTCTTGTAATAAATTTACTATGCAAACACAATGCGCGAAATATTATTTAAATATTATTCGCGAAACGAGAATCCGTGTCGGACGAAAAACGAATAGCAGGGGGAAAAAACGGCGAACGAGAGGCGTCTATAAGCAATTAAAAATAGAAAGAGATGAAAACGCGAATAATGTTATAAATTAACGATAATATCGTTTACAAAAACTACAAACGCTATCCGCGAATCGGAAATTTTAATTAAAAATTTTTTTTTTTTTTTACAAATCGAATTAAAACAAAAAAATGTCCGCCGAAATTTTCAACGGCAACTGTTTTAACACCACGACGTTGAAATTTATTTCTTAGACGCGCGCGCGTCGACGTGGCGTGTCAACCACCACCACCACGTGTAATATTTTTCAATACACTTTTTTTTTTTCTTTTTTTTTTTAGTCGTTTACACGAGAAGAGAAGAGGAAAAAATGTTCCGTTTACAAACGTATTGTGCATTCTCTTTTCAATATGGTTGTTCTATTTAAAATATTGTTACAAGTAAATATTATTATGTAAACGAAATGGATTAAAAATTTCTATAAGCGGGAAGAGAGAAATAATGGATAAGATTTTATAGACAAACTCACACACACACACACATATTGTATATACGATTATTCGGGGAGATAACAAATTGGGAATGAGGGGGAGGGGATTATTAAAAAATTTTTTTTTCTTTTTACTGTCGGCATTTGTTTTTTGTTTTTTTTTTTTTACGCGATTTTTTTTTCTCGGATTTATTTGTGCGAGAAATGTTGATAGGAGTCATCGGGCGACGCTGTTGTTGATGGATGTTCGTCGGCTGGAATCGGAACGGTGTGAATGATATTCGGCGTAGAGCTTGCGTAGTACGGATAACCTGGATGTGGGCTTGCAACGTACTGGAAAAATAACAAAAAAAAAAAAACACATAAGGATGTTTTACGATTAAAACGAGATGAAAAAACAAATTTTTTTTCAGCTGTATAAAAAAAGAGCATATAACAACGCTAAATCGATTGTACATACAACAAGCGGGATTCTTAGTAATAGCACAGAAAAATCTTAAACTATATTTTATGGACTTAAGTTTAAAAAAAAAAGAAAAAGAAATTCACGGGCCCGCTAGACGAATTTTGTCCTCGTATTATACGAGGTTATTTTAAGCGTAAACGAGCCGAATGAAATCCTATCGAAACGTAACGCGCATTATACGCGATAGTGTGGTTTTCGAGCTCGATCATGGAATGGGAGAAAGGTTTAACTTTACTGCCATGTGATTTCACAAATGGTGAAGAAGTTTTAGAAAGAAGATCACTGTGGAAAAGTAATAAAGACGGAATGAACGGACGGATCATATCCTAAGACACGATGGATTGACTAATCTTAGAAGGAATGGTTGATGGAAATAACCACAGAGACCATGAAAAATCAGATAATAGAAAACCGCAGCAAGAGTGTAGTTTGTATCAAAAATTTAAGAAGAATGACAGAGAAAGCATTGAAATTGTTGCGAACCAATCATTAGATTAAAAAAACTATAAGCGGCAAAACAATTTAGTTTTTTTTTTTAATCATCATCTGTAACAGTTGCAAATCACACACAAACGAGTATATATATATATATATAGTTTTCAAAATATAAAATAAACCAGAAAACTTATTAAATGACAAGACCAATAAAGCATAAAAAAAACACGTATATATCGTGTATACTCCGTTGATTATGGATGTTGCATAATTTCGAAGAAAAAAAACAAAACGATTTTACTAAAATTATTATAATATAATCATGTGGGCCGTCGTTTTCCTCTTATATACGTATATATAAATCGTATTGCTAAGAATCTGTGCAATATGTATTGTTGTATTGCAGTGGCATGATTTGAGTGACGCTGTTTGCAAAAGCCTAGCGAAAACCAGTCGTATTTAAAAAAAATTTTCAAAAAAGAGAATAAAAAAAAAAAAAAATGTGATGAATATAATATTTATTACTACTTACATATATTCGTAAATAGTTTTCTTGTAAAATAATATAACAGTTAGAATTGTTAGAATTTCGAGTTACAATGTATTAATTCTAGATGTCTAATAAAATATATTTGGAACATTTATTTAGTTAACGTTACGTTTGTAGTACGCAATGGTTTTATCAGAGGGAATAAAATGAAGAATTATATTACGCTAGAGTACCATTTTGAAAATCACAAAATGTCTTATATTTATTTAACGGAGAAAACGTTTTAAAATTTATTCAGGGCCGTTCTTAGAGGGGAACGCGGAGGGTATCGTCTAACCCCTTCTCACCATACTCATCGTGAAAAAAAAATTAAATTCTTATAAATAAATGTGAAGAAATGAAATGTATATTATTATTATTAACACTTCTGTATTCTTCTATATTTTCGTTACGATTTTTTTTTTCGGAACGGCCCTGCGCATATTTGAATTAATAAAATTCAATTTCGTCCCGTCGATTTTCTTTGTTTTTATACACACGTAATTATTTAGGCCAGTCGAGAAAAAGTAAAAAAAAAAAAAAAAAAAACAAAAAATTATCGGTTGTTAAACGTTTTGTTCGTTTTTTGCGCGAGAAGTTTCTTGACGAATCTCGGGTCAGCTAAAAGAACAACACTAAATCACAGACTCGAGAGATCCAACAGCTATTGCAGCGTCTACAGTGAGCAATAAAACAAAACCGTTTGAACGAAATGACCATTTGACGAAAGCGATATTCGACCATCGAATTACGCGCCACTGAATAATAATTATACAATAATCTATTTCTCGTACGCGTTGTCGCAACGAAAAACACTTACCGATCCGTTTCCGATTTGCAATGCGGACATGTGCGTGGTGAGTTGCGGCATGATCGAACTGAACTGGACGGAGCCGGGATCTGGTTGCTGAATCATTTGACAACATACGGGAGTCTTTAAACAAAAAAACACATCGACGTTTATCATTAAACACACGTTCGTTCCAGGTTTTCACTCGTGTTTACTTAAATACTACTAATTCAATACACGTTACGCATTGGTCCCCCTATCCCACACGGTGATTTTTCGCTGCATTTCGCGAGTTGAACGAAATGTTGATCGAGTGCCAAAATAATAATAATAATAATAATCGCGCGCCGAACTATACTCTCTCGTCAACGCCGGTTCGACTATTCAAAATAATACGCAACGTGCTACGCGAAAACCGCATTTAGGACATTCCAAACACAAAAACACGCATCGAAAAAAAAAAATTATCGAAAAACATACGAATATTTTTACATTTACGCGCGCGGGTTATATTTCAGTAGACTTCCACGTAATTCGTAACTATTGTTTTTCTTTTATAAATAACATAAAATAAGTTCGATATTATTGTCAGTCGCGCGCTACACAACACCCCGCCGTAAATTCCACCTCGAATCGCGGGTGAACCGGACTATGTGAATTAGACTGTAGAAACGTAAAAACACCAGTATTTTTAAAAACACTAGTGAACGTCGTTCTCCTTGTTTCATCAAATGTCCCGGGGGGGGGTTTGAAAACGAATTTAATACCGAACAAACGACAAATGAATTTGATGCGGATTTACAGGGAAAAAAAAATTTTTTTTTTTACTGAGAGTGGACTGAATAAAACGTTGGGAAAAACAATTTAACGTTTCGAGATTTTTCGAAGAAGTTATCAATGGAAATGTCTCGAGTCACAGTCGTCGAGTTAAAATCCGAACGATAACGACGAACGGAACACATATATTCGTCGATTTTTTTTTTTAAATTAAACGAACGAACACGACGAAGTAAAGCGATAATTGTGGTGAGACACACACACACACACACAATAAGAAAAAAAATGTTGTTAACTATATATATATAATATAATTTTTTCCCGTTTGACTTTATCGTATATATTTATAAAACGATTCGATAAACAACGCAATCGGTGTCGATGAATTCCACCATATTATTGTACACACACGCACACATAACTGTAATTTCGTAATTGGCTCGTAGAAAAATTTGTTTACCACATTTGTGTGTACAATAAATTGTGGACGTGGATTTTATCCGCAACAGAGATAAAACGACTGATGATACACATTGAACTCTCAAATATCAGAACGGTCAATTAAGTATTTATTTATTTATTTTTTTTGTTACGTTCACGTACCGGATTAACCGAATAGTGTGTATATAAAAAGGAGAAAAAAAAACCAATATTTTTTTTTACCGTAGGAAAACAACGAGAATTTCCGATTAATTTTCACGCGGGAGGAAAAAAACTGCGAATAACCAAACCCCCCCGTACTATAAGAAACACGGATTACTTCTACGTCGTCACCCTGCAGACAATAATATTAATATTAATAATAATAATAATAATAATAATAATAATAATAATAATAATAATAATAATAATAATAATAATATTAATAATAATAATTAGGTTTTATAAAATTTGTGTGTTTGAAATAAATCCGGGACGTACATCTATTTGGGCGAGATGATGCGGCGGAGCTGGTTGCATCACGTATTGCGGTAGCCATGTGGTTGATCCAGCCGGGATGGGATAGCTGTGGGTGGGCAACGCCTGCGTGGTGTAGTGCCGGCCGACGTACTGGGCGAGCGCGGTCGGAATGACGTGCGCGCCGCCGCCGCCAGCTCCGGTCAGACCGTTGTGATGAGTGGCGGCGTCGTAACCGGCAACGTGCGAGCCGCCCTGCAACATGTAGTGCTGTACCGGGAATCGCATACATCCGCCGTTCTGTCATACACAACAAACAAGAATTTTACACGATTTTCACATTTTTTTTTTTTTTTTTAATAATAATAAACCCGCGATAAATTTAACAAAAAAAAAATGTTTAATTATTTGTTAATATATATATATATATATTCGAATTTTTAATTTTTTTGGTTTTAAACGAAATCAGCGATTAAAAGAAACAGGAGACGGGGGGGGGGAGACTGCTTTCGAAAATATATGTTTTTTTTTCTTTATAAACCCGTATAATTATTATAAACCCAATCACATAAATATCGTTTCGTTTATTCGCGACGTGTGATTTTAATCGAAATTGAAAATTATTTACAAACTACTACTACTACAACGGTTCGTGAGCTCGGAAACATATTTGAAAATTTTTGCAAGTGTCTAAAAAAAAAAAAAACACATCGAATCTCGAGAGCCGTTATTTAATTATTTTCGAGAGTATAAAAAAAAAATTATTAACTCTCTCTCTGCTCATAAGGAAAAGAATACGATTAAAATACGTATAGAAATACTCGTTTTCGGCGTTACCGTTTGTAAAAGGGAAAAGCTATCTCAATTATGGGAACGTTTACAGGCGAAAATCGCGAACAAACGGCCCCCTCGTCGTTTGAAGAAGGAATAAACTCTCATCGTCGACGAATTTCGTGTTAAAAAGAAAAAAAAATGTATAGTCCGGAGAATTATGCGATAGACAATATTGTTATAATAAACGCCGGGGGGGTCCTTTAGATTGGGAGGGAGGGAGAGAGAAAAAGGCGTTTTGACAAAAACTTTACTCACACATTATAATAATAATAATAATAATATATTTAGTGTTTTCACGTGGGATTGGCAAACGAGACATGTTTATTTTTTTCGACGCGGAAAACGCGTTAGGGCACATTCTCGAAGGAATATCAGACAAAGATCAGAAAAGAAAAAAAATTAGGAAATAAAAAATTCTTACTTCGGATTCTCTCCACAGACGAGATTCCGCTCTGTAGTTTGTGTTTCGCTTCTTTTGACCGCTATCGGCGAACTTAACGAGCAACGGTTCCTTGGAACCCGGCAACGGATTTCCGTTAAACATTTGAATGATTTGTTCGCATTTCTCCTTCGAATCCATTCTGCCACACGGATAAACACGACACGGTATTATTATTATTATTTATAATACGCGAAATAATAATTTAAATTCTATATCAAAGATTATACCGGTTTTTACACAAAAGTTCGAACTTAAACGCATGCGTTGACGCGTACATAGTTTTAGAAAGGAAAAAAAAATTCATTTTTTCCCCGCTCTTCTAAATGATTTGATGTTACTTTTCAAAAAAAAAAAACGAACCTTCTTTTCACATCGAACGATAATGAGTATCATGGAGAATATGTGAATATGACTACTCTTAACCGACCGTAATATTATGACAGACGTCTATTAAATAAATACGATTTTACACATATGCGTTTCCCCTGCCAATAAATTCTCAAAAGCTCATAAAAATATTGTCTTATTCGATCGTGGATCGTGGTGGACATGAAACCAGCGACAAACAATTAAATCTATTCGTGCTAAAAGAAAAAAACGAACGTGTAAACGCATAGAAATCGCAGCCCCCTACTACTACTATTAATAATATATCATAAAGAATTTTTTTTTCTCGAAAAAATATAAGTACACTAAAACTGAGAGCGTATAAAACAACGTCGTATATGTAGTAATTACGCGCTGAGTACGAGAGGAACACAGACCGCAACACAGTCAGATACAAAATATTATTGTAATTTATAACACGTTTGCGGCGTACCTGGCGAATCCAACACCCTTGCTGACCATGTTCGTGTCGCGCAAGATTCTGGTCGAGACCACTTGACCGAATTTCGCCAACAACGTGTCCAGATCGTTCTCTTTGAAGTTTGGCGGCAAGTTGGCTATGTACAAGTTGGTCGGATCCTGTTCTTGTTGCTGGCAACAACACATTAAACGAAACGCGCGGTAAATATATATATATATATAAGAAAAAACAATCAAGTAAAATCAATATCGTTTCCTCCTCAAATGTTGTACACGAAAGAAAAACAGTCAAAGAGTAAAACAAACGAATGAATTTCGTTTATCAATATGGAATATGTACCGCGCGCATATTGTCGTCGACAACACAGGAATCCTGGGGCACATGAATTTGCGTCGCGTTTTCATGTCCTTTTTTTTTTTCTACTCTACTTTTGTTGATAGAATGATTTCGGGTACGAATTCGTTTCGTGTCGGAATCAAACGGATTAAATACAAAATATTAAGATTTCAACACTTCATCACATTTCGCATATTTAAAAGTCCCGTGTGCAGTGGATTATTCACGAACTATTCGCGTGTCAATGCTCGGTTCTTTTCTTCTTACGTCAATAAAAAGAGCGTGAGAGGAGAAAAAAAATAACGACAAACGCCGTCGAACAAATCCGCGGCGTTCGACTTCCAAAAGTCGATATGTGCTCTGGTATAAGAATTGGACTTCGATTATAGTGAAAAATTCCACCAAACCGTATAATAACCGACTGCGGAGGAGACTCCTTAAAAGTTCCGATAAAAACGTTTTCAAAATTACGATATTGTATTTGAAAATTACGCAAATTCGGTTTTCAAAAGCAAAAAAAAAGAAAATCGAAACTATTCCGAGATGTTTCAGCGGGTGAATCGACAAGAAAAAATGCTTCTTTCGCGCCCACAAACATATTTCTGTACGTTTCGAGATACTCAAGAGCGTATTATTTTTTCGTCAGTTTTTAGTGCGTAAATTGCAAGCGTATTTTTAATAGTTTGTTTGTTTTTTCCTTTACCTTCCGGTTCAAGCGTTAATTGTACGAGCTTTTTTTTATTCACTAAAAAAAAAAAAAAAAATCATAAGCGTATATTCGCATTTATAAAAATAAAACGGACATCCAATTTCTAGCAAATATCGCACACAATTAACGAATTATCGTTGTTATTTTTTTCCACTCGTTTTCTCGTATGAAACAATAAAATTAGTTCCCCCATTTTCTCCCGGAAGACACGTCGAATCGATTAGAATTCCAATTACAGAATTTTAGAATTTTTTATTATTATTTTTTTTAATTTGTATAGTAGTTACACGACGTTTGCCGTGTGTATGTAGTATATACGCATCATACAGGAAAATTATATGCTGCTTCGATATAAAATATTCAAAGTGGCCGTGTCGAGTTATAAAAGAAAAAAAATCGACTCAACTCTGAACTCTTGTTTATTAATCGTTAAACATAAAAAAAAAAAACCGATAAAACCATATACACGTTGGAGCACGCGCAAAGTGCGAATAGAACTGAAACGGTTTATAAATATATATATATATATATCGGAAAAGTATATGTATACTATTTTAACGTTTGTTTTATCATAGTTGTTCGTCGATATCTATAAACTAGGTTAGAGTATATATAATATATATATATACATAATATAATATATATAATATATATACATACATATATATATACATACACACATAAAACAATAATATCTAATCGCGAAATGCTATTTTTTGCAGGCACGACTGTTGTACCTACGTATTGTAAACACGCGCGATACGCTGTTTTTATACACATAAATTATAATATGAAAAATATTCATCTAAAATTAATATATACCACACATTTTACTTTACGACTGTGCAGTGGCAACAACTCGTGTTAGACGATAATCGCTGCTAAACGACACTTCGTTATTATTAACGCAATATTAATAATAATAATTTGATAATAATAATCATTTGATAATAGAATCATCGCAGTTTTACGTTATAAGTTTGAGAGGAGAACTCGATGCTCTAAATTCGACTACGTCGACCGAATGTTCTGAAAATTCAAAACGGGGCATTACTTTAAACGTTATTTTCTATGCGTACTGTATGGAGCGTATAAAACATACTCTATTGTACGTACAACAGTCCTATTACATATTCTTATCTTACACGCAGAATATAATAATAATAATAATAATTATTATTATTTTAAACGTTCCGACGAAACATAATAATAGTTTTTATAATTATGCATTGTGAAACTCGGAAAAATGACCGTTTTAACAATAATTCATAATAATTACTCGGGGGACGACGACAATTATTATATTATGTTAAAACCGCGCGGGCACGTTAAACCGTCGTACGACGATTTATCTCGTAGTTTTTACTTCACCGTATTGAATAAAATACACGAAACGAAATTCAATTGCATCGAATCGGATCTCACCGATTTCACTCCATCGCACGGGCACAATAAATAGTACACAATTGAAATTTGTAAATGGAGATCATTAATATTGTGATTTCTATCGATTTTTCAAACAACACTGTTGATTCACACCCGAGGCCCTGGATTTTATGCACGGATGCGAAAGACGGTGATCAGCGAAAGGAAACGATGACCAACACGTCTATGACATCTGAAACGAAATAACACGTGCCCATCATATTGTGTTATTTATACCGAGCAGTACGAGATAATACGACATTACGATGTGAAAAAATATGAATCGAAATAGTTTTTTATTTGCAAAATTATGAAACGCATTTCGTGTTCGCATTGCCGCGAGTGAGATTTTTTGGACCGAAAAATTAACAAGAAAACCTAAAAAAAAAAAAAAAAACACAAAATACACAGCCTCCGAATCACACAATAACGCAATAATTTAAATTTGTTAAATACAAAAAAAAAAACCACGTGGAAACTGGTCGAAAACTCAAAACATTATTTTTATGAATACACGAATTGTGTGTAAAAAAAAAAAAAAATTACTTGGGAGACTATTACAAGCAAATACATAAGGCGTATGTAATAGATTACTACATCGGTGCGTAAAACGATACTTTTTAGGCCACTGCAGTGACGGATATCTCGTTTCCAAACGGTGTTAGGTGGTGGTTTTTTTTCTTATTTATAACACATCGGACTGGAGGAATTTCGGGGGAAAATTAAATTTTTATATTACGGGCGATGCTCGCGAAAATAATATCGTCGTGTAATCAACGGAGACGGCGAACAGATATCGAATATCGTACATGTATATTATATAAAATATATTTATACGTACAGAAAAAAGCTCATCGGATGCCGTCTCGTTTCGCAGCGAATTTATTTGCGAATTATTATAAAACGGGATTTATTATTATTATTATTCTTATTATTATTATTATTATTATCGAATTTGTGTCGCCGCGGCGACGATACGTTTTCGCGGCAATAAAATATAATAACTAATAATCGTAGTTGCGTGGAAAATAATTGCCAATTAATTCGCGTCGTCGAAACGACGGTTTGAAACGCGTTCGATAAAACGAGAAAGAAAAAAAAACCCCCTTTAAAATATAACGCGTATATTATATATCGCGGTGGTTACGTCAAGCGCAGCGTCGGCTTTTATTTTTATTTAATTAAATCTACGTTAATTTCTTTTAATAATAATAATAATAATAATAATAATAATAATAATAATAAAATGATAACTTAAAGAATAATACAAGAACGTCCGCGTTGTACATAGACACGTGTCTTATAACAAACGTACGAAGTGAAATTTTACAAGCAACAGCGCGTCATTCAGCGTCAGGCCGATCACAAAAAAAATAGCTAATAATAACATCAGCGATTGATTTAAAAAAGAGATTGTTTTTTTCTCTACAAAATTAGTCTGCGCAAACGAGTGTATAAATTTTTAATATTTTTTTTTCCCCCTCGGACATTTATACACCGCGGTGTATTTCCCCTATATTTATTATTATCATTGTTAATATTATTATTATTATTATTATTATTATTATTATTATTATTATTATTAAAAGAAAATGATGATGATGACAGGATATTATAATATTGAAAAGTAGTGTAGTTTGATAACCACTGGCTTAGACCGACATATAAGTCATTTGACCTTCACACGTATGAGCGCGATAAAGTGAGTGTAATTTTTAAAAAGAATAAAAAAAAATCGTTATATAGCGATGACAACGACAATTCAAATAATTATTGTCGTTTTACGACACACTCCTATTATTATACACACGCGCCGCGCGCGTATTTTACGACGAATATTTTACTACGTACGTAATATAATATAAAATATTACTGGGAAATTATTGTAGTATACGTAGACCCCGAGTAAAAGCGTATTATGTGCATGTATAAATCGAAATAATTATTATACAAGTAGGATTTTTTTTTTTTTTTAATCATTTTAATGGACGTATATATATCATTATAAATCGAACGCGTTGAAACAATATCCACTCGACATATAATTTAAATAAGTTCATTGCTGCTGCTGAAATTACTGTTAATAAAATTCTCAGTTATTTCCCCTCTTCCCCATTTTCGATTCCCTCAACCTAATCTATATTATAATTTTTTTTTTTTCACGTCAAAAACACTACGTACCGCGTGTATACACCGATTAAAACGTGGACTATTATTATTATTATTATTATTATTATTATTATTATTATTATTATTATATAGTCACACAGAGGGAGTTTGTGCGCTTTTTCCTCTCTCTCTCTCTCTCTCTCTCTCTCTCACTCTTTTTCCAGACCGTATAGTAAATCTATTATTATTGTATTACCGCGTTATGAAAAATGAAGAGAAAAAAATCGCACTGCGCGCGACAGTCCCGATCGATTATTTCGAATAATAACACAAACGCGTAATATGTAATGAGAAAAAAAAATCCAAGCCGTTCGAGAAAACGACATATTTTTTTTCTTCTCTTTTCCTTTCTGTCACTTACCATGTATCCCGCCGGATAAAACAACGCGGACGACGACGGGACACACTCAATAATAAATACTACACACTAACACGCTCGTCGAACACCACCACCACACGCAGCACCGCGACGGGGGACGCGATTCCATTTCAATGGAAAACGCACTCTAGAAACCCGTCTGAGCGCCGGTGAGACGACGGATTGAGTAGTTATCAAAACTCATTCCTATAGATTCTGATTATATTTTTAACGAGTGCGTTACGCTAAACAATTCTCCGGCAACGACCACGCAGAGCGTGCGCATGACACGCCGCCGCCGCCGCCGGTTCGAAAATTCTTTCTATTCTCGGTGCTTTTAAGCGTTTGCCCCTCGGATACGAAAATCTCGAACTACTGTGTTGTAGTATACAGCAGCGGAGACTCCTCCGTATTGAAATAAACGGTTATCAACAATCACTTTGTTCAAAACGCCCCGCCGTTTCGATATCGTCTCTCTTTTCCGCAAATATCTCGAACGATATCTAATTGTCCTGGATTACACACACACACACACGTCGTAAATTCCGTTCTGTAATAAAGCCACGAAAACGCTCGTGCTTCTAACGCCGGCGGAGAAAAAACCTCGCGCGTATCGTCGAGGCTCTATGTGGTTTTTTATTGATTGTTCGCGTCGCGCAGGTTCGTTCCGTTGTACGGGATGTAATACGTTTCAATACCGTTGAATCCTCTCCTCACACGGGATACAGCTCTCTGCTGACGATTATTTTCGGTCGATCGGGGAATGCGTTCGCAACACGTAAATCGTTCGAATTCGCTATAAATTCACACCCCTCTCCCGAGATTATATATTACACAACAACACCACCACCACCGTGTCCGCCGGAGCTTCTTCTAACAGTCTCGTGTGGTAGAGACTAATTTTACGTTTCCTAAAGAATGTCGTAACATCGATTCTCCACCTACTTCTTGTCGTTTTATAACAGAATACACACTTAGGGCTGTTAAAAAAAAAAAAAAATCGAATTCCATCGATCCTACAAAAATCATCGGGAAAATGTTTTCAATTTCTGAAACCCGAACGCCGCACGTCCTACACAATCGTATCGTCTCGTCGATGATACAAATACTGACTAATAAAACAAGCGTATTATTATTATTATTATTATTATTATTATTATTATTATTATTATTTCTTTATGACGTTAAGTGTCTAGAATCTATCAGACAATCCGATCGACGGGTACGGGGTACGATATATCTGTCTGGACAAAGGTGACGGGCAGTTCCCGACACGATCGATATTCGGAAAAAAATAATAAATAAAACGGGGAGGAAAACACCAAATAATAATTAAGACGGCGCGGCGCATGGCGTCGTCAGTCTTATTCGAGTTTTTAGTGGATTACGTTCTCGTATACATACACCGAAAACCACTTATGTGAAACTCGGGTGTACGCGAATCCTATACGTATACATAAAAACAGAAAACGTTCTCTACACACTTTACATAGAGTTTTTCTTTTTTTTTACAAAAAAAAGAAACCAACGTCGGACATTAAAAAACCACACACACACACACACACACATACACAGGCTCGTTCTACAAACGGTAATAATAGTAGTAAATATTTCGTACATGTAAGTGATAACAGCGATACGTTCATATACACGGGAAAAAAAACCGTACTACACACACATACGCGGTTAATCAACAACAACAAAAACGTATACGACACAATATTATTATCACGACGTTATTTTCATACATACGAGCGAGCGAGAGCCGAAAAAAACGAAAATTAATAATAATAATAATAATAAAAAAAAAAATGTACACGCGGTTATATTTTTAAAAGTGAAGTACGAAGAACTGTTTTTGATAGCAGATGATTTGAGAACGATATTTGAGATATTATGTGTACGCGTATATACATATATATATATATATATATAAATAATTATTGTAAATAATATTCATGCAACAAACGTACAGTGGCCGGCCTACGCTGAACTTGAATACCAACTTTAGCCATTTGGGCCTGGACACCTTTCGCTTGGAGACCTTTGACAGCCGCGTCGGCGCACGCGCCCGACTCGAAATCCACAAAACCGTAACCTGAAAGAAAAAAAAGAGAAAAAAAATCGGTATTTATACGAGTAAACGAAATCGTCGTTGTTTTTTTTTTTCGTCTTTTTAATACGACGTTCGTACATTTGCTGGTGTTCTTGTCATATACCGCTTTGGTCGAAACTATTTTCCCGTACCTGTAACGTATAGAAGAAGAAAAAAAACCAATAAATAATTAGTATTTATATAATATCGTATCTATCAACTACAGGAGGATACGATGGAATACGATATGCGCGGGACTGCGGCGACGCGGTTCGTCAAAAACGACAACAGCACAACCATATAAAAAGCCTATTTCGTTGAATAATAAAAGTCTAATTCAAAAAATACGTAAATAATAATAATAATTATATTATTCGCCGTTGTCTGAACGAATTGCAGGAAAACGTAACGAAAGACTCGTATATTAATAATAACCGTTATTAAGAGGAATTCAGTCGGGGTGTGCGCGTGAAATTTGAGGAGGAACAAACAATTTTATTCGAATCTAATAATAAATAATAAGAGCTGTTCCCTTAGAACGCTATACGAGAGGGCAGACACTGCGTAATACGGAGCTGAAATATTATTGTTTTTAACAAGAGACCGTATAAAAAATTCCACTTTTCAATCATTCCCCGTTTTAATTTTCATAAATATATACACATATTTTATAAAACTAATGGAATTATTCCAAAATTAAATATAGGTCACCACCGCCTAACACCCCGTCTATAATAATAAATGCGTTTTCTCTCTCTCTCTCTCTAACCAAATCGATTTCTCGCGTCCACAAAAACTATATTATTGTATATATATATATAGATTCCCTGCAGCTGTTTTTCCATCGAAACAATACTACACGGGTTGCGAATAATTTATAATATTCGTAATAAATCGATAGATTTACTACTTCAACACGGCGCGTAAGCACACACGGAGACGCGCACAAATTCGAACGACGACGACGTCGCATATATATATATACGAGTATATAAAAAAGAACTATTTTTATAATGGGCACCAGAAAATAATCGAACGTGGCATAATATATAATAGTAACGGAATAATAGTGTGTGTGTGTGTGTAAAGCGAATATTAATATTGAAGTATAATATATGAATATGCCGATAATGAATCGATAGGAAAAAAAAAGATTTTTTTTTTTTATACATATTCGTTTCTTCGAACGGCATTGTCATAGTATGTATTTGCATAGGCGATAATTTTTAGCGGTTTCCAAGTATTCTACTAAACATCGCATAACATTGAAAATGATTTATCGACTATTTATTCTAGAAATGAGTTTTTAAAAACAAAAAAAAAGTACTTAAACGTGTAATTAATGAAAATCGTTAAATAAAAACACCCGTTTTGCTATATGCGCGTACTGTATAATATATAAAAGCCTATTTTCAATTTCGATATTACTATTATTATTATAATATTGTAATATGTATTGATTGAATAGCTTACACACAACACGATTTAAGCGTATGATTTTCAAGTGAAATGTTTTTATTACACGTTATATTATCGTGATTCGCCATGAAGTCGTTCTTCTTTAGATTCGAATATTACCACCCGTATACGCGCGTAATTTGTGAGGAGGAATAAAATATGACCTCTAGGAAAATGGTTCGACACTGATTCTCGTATTATATTTATATTAGGCGTACGGACTTTTGGATTTAATGGATATCGCGATGAAAGTTAATAATGCACGGGGAAAAAAACGGAGTGTGGAGAAACAACACATTTTCTCCGTACACTGAAACGAAAATCGGAAAAAGTTGAAACCGTTAAAAGCCGCAAGTCGTTTACAGCTATTTATCCGTAAACTTTAACGATAACGGTAATAATAAAAGGAGAAAGAAACACGTATATAAGGGCGGAGTTGTTTTTTTACGTGGTGATTTTGAAGGAAAAAAGAAGAAAATAAAAGATTTACAACAGTGTGTACACAGGTCTCTTATTTTTACGAGAATAGAAAATGTTCGAAACGCCTATTTCATACGTTGTTTTGACGACGAATTTTAATTTCAATTCGACTATTAGAGAATTTCGCGCGAAAAAAAAAATTATTGTGTTACGACGACGGCGACAACGCACCGAAAACCACTGCATCGTCGATACGCTTTTGAAATTGTTACAATCGTCAACGTAAGTTTTCCGATCGGCGTTCGGAGCTCTCACATTGAAAAACCATAGATGTGACTGGATACGAGAAAAAATGCGAATGATTTCGTTTTTTCCGCATTTTTTCCATCCCGAATCGCATATAACACGAACAGTAAACCTCTGCCTCTTAAACGGGACCGAAATGGTTTTTGGAAGAAGGAAAAGAAAAGAAGAAAATCGCCACGGAAAACGGCCTCGGACGAAATAATCGATTTCGGAATGAACCAAAAGAAATTACATTCCCGCGTTAAAGAACAACGAAACAACACTTTAGGAAAAACATTTTATACGAGCGAAACACTCACTGCGAGCACATGGCGATCAATTCGTTGTCAGTCAAGCCTTGGTTCAATCCGCGTATGTAGAGATTTGTCTTGGACAACTGTTGGGCAGACGGAGCGGACTGACATTCGGACGACGGCGAACTGGTGGTCGGCTGATTAGAAGACTGCAATGACGTCCCGCCGTTGGTGTTGGAGCTCGAGCTGCTGTTTGTGTTGGCCGGTGACGAAGCTGTCGGTATTCTGGTGTTGGTGTTAGTGTACTAGAACAAAAAAAGATTTACAACGCGATTATTGATTTTGTTTTTCATCGCAGCGAATCGGATTTTAACACGATTTCATCAATTGTCTTTCTGGCCGATCGTCACTCCCCCACAAGCAATGTTCCAATCTTTTCACGCCTCTTCGTAGAAATTATTCAGAAAATTTCCACTCGAAGACAATATATATATATATATATATAAAGTTAAAATTACAACAAACGCGTTTATACGAATATATATATATATATATTTATTTTTTTAATGATTATGCATAAATTATAAGAAAAAAAAAACGAGAACGAGGGGAGGAAATTAAATAAAGAAAACCGTTTTCGTTATTCTTCGAACGAATCCAAAATAAATGACATTCGATAGTTACAGTGTATAATTAAATGTCCAATATATATATATATATATATATATATGAGTCGCGCGGCTTATCCGACCGGTGTCATCTTTCAAATAATAATTGATCCGGTCGAGTCGCTGAGTATTACAATAAAACATTGAATAAGCCCACAATACTTTATTCGATTCTTATGACACGGAGTACTTATTACCGATTATTCCGTCGACAAAAAAAAAAAAGAGAGAAAACGCCTTCTCGAAAAGCTTTTCCGTTAGCGAATATTCAATCGCGTTAAAGACAAGTCGTTTGGTGTTTTTTTTTTTTTTGCGTTGTCGTTCGTCCGTATAAAAGGAGTGGGGTTGTTCGATCGAGTCGAAGAATTCCGTATAGGAAATTATTCGAAACAGTTTTTTTTAAATCGAAAAAATGGTACAAATAACAACAACAAATAATCGTCTCGTAATACGTACAATGATGCATTATTTCTTCTAAAACGAATAAACGATTCGTAATTAATATCCAATCGGTTCTCGTCTCATACAAACGAGACTTAGAAATAAAAATATCGATTTTCTTTTTTTCGTTCGTCACAATAAGAATTAATAATCCTTCCAAATTGACACTGCGCGTTCGAGATCATTTCTTCTCTACACGTGAAGCGCGATGACGGGGCTTTAGATAGACACTCAAAGCATACTAACTACTCATCTTTCCAAAAATTTAGGCGTTTGATTTTTAATATTATAATAGATATAAAGCAAACACAGGCCGCTTAAAACGAAATGTATGATAAAAGTGGTCTACGGGAAAGGTCAATAGCTACATATACGTAGAACTGTAGAAGGGCGAGTCTGTTAAATCGTGATGGAAGTGGCCGTGGGCCACTAAAGAATGGTTAGAGAACGAAAAACAGCGTGCGGGCTACGAGTAGTATGAAAAATGACTTTGAAAAAGGAGAAGGCAGGGACGTCAAAAGAGAAGAGAATTTATAAATCAATTTTAATTAATCGTTATTATAGGGGGGGAGGAAAAGCTGAGCTGACGATTTCATTTTCGGTGCTACCGTAGTCGCCAGTACTTTGGAAACATTGTACGCCGAGAGAAAATTAGAAGAAACGGAGCGCGCTAACGAAACTATTTACCAAGCAAAACTGCAGATTGATATCCGCAAGAAGTCGATACTCCGGAAATAAGATTAAAACCGTGGAAGCCGGAGAGAAGGCACTGCGACGGTATTAAATAATAATAATAATAATACAAGGAGCTGATGATAAATGGAGGAGGAAGAACGTTCGCGGAGTCGAAAAGCGTTTGAAGTCCCGCGGCCAGTTAATCCTAAATCGAATGAGACGACTCATTCGCGAAACGCGTGGCGCAGGTGGCGTTTTAACAAACAAAAGTGGAAATTAAATGACGACCCGGAGAACGGGAGCGTGGAAACGACGGGCGGAGTGACACCGCGGACCGCGACGAAGCCAGACCAAGTTAGAAAGTTCGTATTTGGAGGCATGCGCGATTCATCGACGGAGTCCAGAACGACGGGAGGCCACCGCCAGACGCAATAGAGTTAATTCGAAATTTCGCTACACGCCTGTATATAACATACTTATCGTATAAACCGAGAAATTCCTTCTTTTTTTTATTATTATTATTATTATTATTTTATCGCGGATGCGTTTATAAATTATTCCCCTTAACGTCGTTACTGTTGGCCCGTACGGGTTTAATACAATGATTTTCTCAACAACCGTATGTAAATATATAATAGTCGCCGGTGCGCTGTTTTCAGACCGTATACGATCAATACGAGAGACGATAATAGAGACGATTACAGCGCATAAGAAGCGCGATAATAAATAAGAGTGTATAGATTATGTAATAAAACGCCGGTTTTCCATACGAGAACGGCGTTATTATAATATATTTTATTATATTTAATTTATTATTGTTTAGTATAGATATAGGCGTACACGCGGCGTCGGGTGAACGGACTCGAAAAACCACAACAAAAACGAATGAATGCCAGAGAGCACATACATATTATAATACACACACTATATAATATCTAACTGTACTGTGACGTGTATCTAATTATATATATATTATTATTATATATATATATAATTATATATATATACACGAAAACGAGTATTATATAATAAGATTTAATATAAATACATATATTTTTTTTTTTTTGGAGAATTCGACGATAATTCCGTAAACGGGTTTGTAATAAGAAACCGTTAACAACAACAAAAAAAAAAAAATACCTACGACAAATAGCATTGCGCAGGAATTGAGAGAGACCCGCCCGCGGAGACCATTAAAAATTTACATATTATTATAAGTAAACATACGTATTAAATACACTACGTTTTCGGTGTGTGTAAAGAGATTTGATGGACAAAATGTTTTTTTCTCTTTTTCGAACACACAACGCGCATTCCGAGTTAAACACTGCCGTCGCGACGTTTCGTGTGTGTGTGTGTGTGTGTAGACGTTAAAAACTTTTTCGTTCTTTATATACCGACTGAATAGAATGACAAAAAATTTTTTAAAAAAAAAAAAAATCGATTTCGAAAAACGCTTTTTTAATAATTGCGAACTGTTCCGACAATACTACGATGTATAAATTTCATTCTCGTACTATGATTGGCATACCCACAACACCTACCCCGATTCTAGACGCCGAGAGAAACCGCATTGATTTTCTACGAGACACCACGGTGTTTTAAAACACGACCGAGATTTATTAGTATGCCAAGAAAACGATTAAACGCGAGTGGTTCGAAATTTAATAATAATAATAATAATCGAGTAAGTCGCAAAATCGATATTCCCTCCTCTCTAAGTAGTAATTATGAAAAAAAAAAAAAACGGGAAATCGGTATTCGATAAACCGCAGTGGTGTGCGCTTAAAACGTCCGAATCTCTCAACTACACGAACCCCACCAGCATCATCCCTAAACGTGAAACGCGAATTTAATACAGCAACGGAAATATTCTACATATATAGAGTCGTGGTGATTGTGTGACCGCGTAAAATCAATACATAAAACACATACACATAAATATAGACGGACATTAGCGGTCTCATTATTTTTCATTACATACACACACACACACACCCGCTTCGCAGAACAATTTCTTCGAGATAAACTAACACAATGTTATAGGTATAAGTATTTTTTAATTTATGGGTGTGCGCTCCTTCCTCGGATCCTTCGCCGTCCGATTCTCCAATACGCAATTCTGGATTCCGGTAGGAAATAAAATATCGTTTAACTCGTTTAGTTAGACAAAAAAAAAAAAAAAAAAAAAACAATACGAAAAACAACGCGAACCCGTAACTATATAAATTCTGTACCGGATAAGTGGTACACAGTTTTGTTTGGGCGGCGCGGTTAGGTCAGCCAAAACAGTCTGTACTAGATTTCTAAAACGAAATCCGAAATAATTATTAGAAAAAATTAAAACGGGCGAATCTAAACATTTTTTTTTTTTTTAATCGAATATAATAATGTTACACGAAACACGATTGAATACGTTTTTTTCCCTGGAAAAATCGAAGAAAAACAAAAACGGGAAGCGAAAAGCTGCGGTATATTATTTACCGGATTCTACTACTGACAGCAGTGATCACGTTGACGATACGGGCGAACGACAATCATCGTTTTCCGTTTGATTTGAAAATATATATACTCGTGCGTGTACAAATACAACGCAATGCACAGTTGTGGACGGAAAGAGAGAGAGAGAGAGAGAGAGAGAGAATAAAAATAAAATATACTGAACAGATTTCGTCGTCAACAGCGATTGTTCATCAGTAACGATATCGAGAGCGATAATTCAACATTTTTTTTCCCCGCCGATTTTCCACGATTATTACTGATTATTCGAATTATTATAAAATTTGCACGTTTGACGACATCGCGTTGTATTGCGATAAACAACAATCGACTGGAACGACGGTTGGGCGGGCGGGGCAGCTGCGTTGGTACAATCGGCGTGAAGGGTTTAACGAAATTATACGCGAGGAAAACCAAATTTATCGCATTTGATTGTATTAAAAGTTAATAATTTTTTTTTTTTTGTAGAAGAGAAAACGATAAAAAAAAATGTATAGATAATTTAAGAAAATTGAATAAATAAATATTACTTGCGCGCGTAAAATCTATTGCTTCTGTTTCGTCTTAAAAAAAAAAAAAAACAATTTTTTCGCATTTCCTCTTCTCCGCCCCGTTTGCGCTCGAAAACCACGCCAAACCCGATGCGAAAATCGCGGCAAACGCAATTGGAAACGAAGGTCGACGAGACTCCGCGTCGTGTAATAAGCCCGCGCGAGTCTTCCGGGTAGCGGCGTATTACCAAAACGTATTTACACCGCTGTTTCGCGGCGGCCCACCACAGCACAGTTCAAAACGATTTCCTTACTGTTATTAATAAACGGGACTTCGCGGTCGTGTGCGGTGACCGCCGCCAACCCCGAGCAGGTGATTTTTCATTAAAAAAATTTAATATTATAATTAAAAAAAAAATGTTTTTAAAAAAATACAAAAAAAAGTTTAAATTACGTAAATACAAAAAAAAAAAAATGAAAATTACCTAAAATAATTATAATAATAAAACAACTCCGTCGATTATTGAAAAAAAAAAAAACGGTCGAAAAAATAACGTAAAATTACGAAACATGACATTAAAACGCGTTAGAAAACGCCGTAAAAATAATAAATGTTAAAAAATAAAAAAAATAAACGGAAAACCAATACGGGATATATAATAAAAAATTTCTTTTAAAAATATCGGAACGTACGTATTTTTTTTTTTATATATAAAATAGGTGCCGGAGTCCGTGTGATGGTAATACGCTTCCGGGTATGCGGAACACACAGCTGATCGCGGAAAAACGTCTTATACGTGGAGTTCGGAATGCGATTAAAAAAAAATAATAATAAAAATAAAAACGGTATACACACACGCGAGAGCTCGGCTTCCCGAAACGGTAAAATATAAAATTGTAACGCGTGCCCGCCGCCGCAGCGAGCGTGCTTTATAGCGAAAAATTAAATAAATCTCCAAATAATTACCGCCGACCGACGGTGATTACGCGTACGTCGAAAAACGGGCGTTAAAAAAAAAATAAAAACACGTAGCGTACGCGTGTTTAAAACACCGTAACAAAAAAAAAACGAAGAAAAAATATAAAACGTCGCGTACAACCTCTCCTCTGTGTATAAAAACGACGACGCGTTTAACTACAACTACTACTAAGCGCAATTATCTCGGGCAACTCGACCAAATCGGCGAGGATTAATTATTATTTTATATTATTAAAAAATATATAATAAACAAAAATTAAAGCGTATTATTATTGTTTTTTTTTTTTTTATATAACAATAATTGCTAAGACGTTATACGTTATTATTAAAATAAATAATTAGATTACAGTTATAATATTATATTAAATAGTCGCGGTTTAAGAAGAGTTTAACACGAGAACGAACCGGGAGAGAGAGAGAGAGAGAGAGAGCTGATGATAACCATCCGCGCGCTGTTACACGTAAAACGTAACCGAATTAAATAGGAGTTTAACGAAGAATCCGAGGACGCGTGACTTATGAGATGATGATTGGCGGCGAGCAGCGGTGGACGATGACGACGACGACACGATCGCGTCCGTATCGGGGCCGAGAAGAACGAGTTAATTTTTATTTCAAACTAGTGGGCAAAACGGACCGAGAGACGCGGTTTATTTTTTTTATTGTGAAAATTGAACGTGGGAAAAAAAAATTTGTCGGTAACAAAAAAAATTATCGAAAAACGCGCTTATTTTGTGGTAAAACTATTACACACAACACGCTTGACTATTATCATTGGTAGTGGTTTAAACGTCGTTTCCTAACCGGCGCGTATCTCGAAATCGGACGAGGAAAACGTTTCACAGATATTTTTAAATACGCAAATGTATATATGTGTGTGTGTGTGTGTGTGTAACGAAATAATTAGTAATCAATAAATAAAAGATACGTTGTGAAAGAAATAGAAACAAACTATGAATTAATTAAATGTAAATCAAAAAAAAAAAAAAATGTATACGTATATATTATAAAATACGAATACACATATGTGTGCGAATATACAAATCGAATTGAAGGAATATTATTATGCGAAAGAAAGAAATAATAAAAAATGAAATAGTTTTTATTATTTTAAACGCGTTTATTTACACTACCGGTTTCCACAAAAAAAAGTCATCATCGGATATCAATCAAAAAAAAAAAAACAACGAGTTATGATGACTTTGTAATTTTGAATATTTAATAGTATTCGTCGAGTTTACTACAACACGCGCCGATAATTAAATTACCAAAATACAATTCGATTTCTCTATAATTTAACTTTTTTTTCTCTCTCTCTTATTATTATTATTATAATATTAAGTCCGGACGTGTTTGTGTATAGTATAGATTTCGGATTTATATTACTATAATATTTTGAAAAACACGTATAATAATACCAGGACACGACGTCAACGTATTAACGTAAGTTGAAATTCAATATGTTTTTTTTTTTTTTTTTGTTAAATCCATAAAAATTTTCGTCAATACTACTGTTTATATTTAACAAAAAAAAACCGTATAGTATTTTTTTTTCACTTATAAAATTATGTATACGGATTACATTACCGCCGTATTGTGTGTGCATGGAAATTCTTGTGGTTTCGCGCGTTTAGTAAAATCCATCGACAAAACGAAAACGTCGTCGGCTCGGCCGTATTTCGCCGGGGTAAGCGCCATTTATTGCCAGAAAAACATTTATTCATTATTATTTTTTGGAAATACAATACATTATTATATATATATATATATTTCCTTTTAAAAGACAATAATACACATCGATCGTTTTGAAAATACGAACGGTTTCGATTTTGAAAATCGAGATTCACACGATGTCTTGCGCGACGATTAATTTACACTTTAATGAAATAATTTTAAAATTTTTAAAAGAAAATTGTGTGAAATCAATTGGAACGACGGCGACGTGGGTATTGTTATTTTTTCACCATCGCGATTAAGAAGAATTCCAAATAACCACGGTTGTGCCAATACTACTGTTACTATACGGAGTGGTTAAAACACACACAGATTTAGATTTAGCGCACCTGTAAGTGTAGTACTATAAACAACCGCACATGTGCGCGTTATTTCGACATTACGACGTTACCCCGCCGCCGATTCGTTTTCGCGTGCCTCCGACCGAAAATATTGCTAGTGTTTTTTTCCACTCCCAATCCAATGGACTCGGCAACACAAATGTCGCACAGCGAAAATTATTCGTTTGTAACAAACAGCTCCGGTGGCCTGTAGTTTTCTTTGCGATTCGCTAAGAATTTACAGAGAAATAATAATAATAAAAAAAAAAAAACAACAACGAAAATCATTCGTTTTTAGAACCGTCGGCGGGGCGAAAAAGCAGCAGACGGACGCGTCGGAAAATATAAATCGATATTTATTTATTTATTTTTTTTAAATTTCACGGACTTTACGCGTTTTGTAATTTATAAAATTCTCACGAATCGGGTCGGAAAAATATTAATCCAACGACGAAACGGTTCGACAAATAAAATGTATAACAGTGAATATATTTCTGGGCGTACGAGACACTGGAGCGAGTACAAGTGAAAGAAAAATAAATAATACACCGCACGAATAGGAAAAAGAGAAAGAAAAAAATTGCGTTAAAAAAAAAAAAACGATTAAAAGGTTATTTTATATTATAATAATAATAATAATAATTGCAGCGGAGTATCATCCCGAACAATGACGATATTATTATAATATTATATTGAAGAACTAATATATTTATTTTATTTTTACCGTTCGGACGACACGTTTTTGCGTATCTTATGGCCTTGGTCGGAATTTCGGGAGACCGCTATATTATAAATATATACAAATATATACTTATTGTACATACCTATACACGTAGGTACCTTATTATTATTATTGTTATTGTAAGAATACCAACGAATACAGAGTGTTCGAAAAGACGAGAAAATAGTGTTAAAAAGAAAAAAAAAAATGTTTTTTCTACTATCTAACACATATTCCAGACTTTTCGCCGGACGACAAACACGCGCTTTACCGCTGTTTTACAGTGGATAAAGGCGAAAAAGTTAAGTTAATTTTTTTTTTCTTCTAATTTACTCCGATTTGTTTTCAATTGTTTAAACGAGTATTATTATTTTTTTCTTACTTCTTTACACTTAATATTGTAATAACTATAATAAAAATATGGTTTAAAAAAAAAATAATAATAACAATAACAATCATCGAATTTCTTACACGCAGCAGTTATTTTATAACGTTAAATGTTTTCGTTTTTTGGATTAAAAGGAAAAAAGTTATATAACGGTTAAAAAAAAAAACCATTGATTTCAAATTTCGCGGTTATTACTTTTTCGAGTACTAAAAACTAAAACAAAACCGTACATAAAGAGAGAAAAAAATTGTCGTGTACACCGTACATATAATATTTTTAAATACACTCATTACGCGGCCGTGCGCATATATTATTGTTTCTCCTTCCGCAGCAGCCGTACACAGATGGAAGGGCATTATCGTGTTAACAAGATCTACAAGAGTAACTTACGAAATAAATAAAATAAGCGATTTACACCCGCTGTGGACACAACAAGAATTTTCCGCTACGAAACGTGCGTAGAAATAAATTAATTTTTGTACAACGGGCCAAAGAAAATTGAAATTTAAAAAAAAAATAATAATAATAATAATGATATGTACCGCTGGCCGCAATTGTATTGTTAATATATATATATTATTTATATATGTACTCCGCTGTTACGGATTATCAATAGATTTCCAATATTAAATGCGCGTGTATATAAATAAATAAAACAAATGTAAATATATTATTATTTTTTAACTGACGGCGCGATTTACCGACTATTTGAACGGCGCTGTATACATATAAATATAGACGAGGACGTGTTCGTCCATTAACCCGAAAACGACGAAACACATCGGTATTTTTCACGCGCAGTATAATATTATTATGTTAAACAAAAAAATGCGTGCGTGCGTGTCGTAGTAATGTTATGTCTCGTATATAATACTCGTCGTATTTATTATAAGCCCCACACACACACGCGCGTTATTAGTGAAATCGTCGTTCTTTTCGTCAAAAGTATTTCACGAAATGGAAATCGAATTATTATTATTATTTTTTTTTACGTACTTTGTACGAACGAAGACGAGAAACAAAATGTAATTGCGTGTAAAAACGACTCGTTTTTTTTTTACTCGCGTAAAACGGTCCATCGTCGTGTCAATAATTGTTTTCATCCGCTTCGTGTGAAACGTACGTAATAATAAAATAAGCAGCGTATGTGATTAGATTAAAAAAAAAAAAATGTAATTTCTTTTTAAAAATTATTATTAACGCTAAATATTATATAAATATACATAACGATTGTTTTTCATTTAATTTTTGTCAACGCCTAGTGGTAAAAATTAGTCGCGAAAATTATAACGTGTATATAAATCAATAAGGTATACGCGCGATAATTATCGTATTAATAATTGTATACGTAATATATATATATATAATATTTATATCATAACAGTTGCTTTACGAATTGATTAATTCGATTCACTTTTAATGACCATTTGGTTGTTGTTTTCTACATTTTAAAAATTAATTTAAAATTTAAATCCTTTAAATTCGTTTTCCGAGTCTCGAAGTTTCGACCTCGAAAATCTGGTAACGCGCGTCACCACCACGAGAGATTTATTTCACACTTGCACGGGACGAAAGAAATTATACGAAAAAACGAAATTTGTACTTTGTATTTTTTTTTTCAACATCTTTCTCGTTTCGCAAAATGTGAGGAGGAAAAAATCGATTAAAATTCCGATTTCACCGAGCGATATAATACGCGACAAATCGAATATTTTTAACAGTTTCTCGTCACGACGAATAATGACGCGCGCCACCGTACACGAGACGACATGCTATCGTATATTAAACACGCATATAAATCATGCATTATATCATATTATAATAAATAACAAAGTAGTGAAAACAAAAAGAAATTTAAATCAAAAATCAAAAGGATATGTAAAAATAAATAATTAAAAAGATAGAAATAAAAAATTACAAGTTAATACTCGCGATAATAAATAAAAAAATATATATATTTTTTTATTTTATATATTATTATAATAATAAAAATGTATTTCACAGCAGCCACCGTCGCACGCGGCACAGTGTTCAATAATTCAAAACTGATTATATGAAAATAAAAAATCAATTAATTACGCGATGACGAATAAGGGGGTTTACGTTTTTATCGTGTCGCTCCGAACGGAATAAAAACTTTTACACTTCATTAACGCATCTCGCTATTAGTGTTGATCGTTATAAAAACGCGTTCGCTTCGTCGACATGGAAATATCAAAAGAAATTTGTGTATACGGGCACAGAGAACGTATACGTGTTGGGAGTGGATGGAGGGTACGTATAAAATTAGCGAAATTAACGCGGCAACACGAAGTCAGTGGCGAGAAGAGCTGTTACGCGTGCGTATATATTATGGATTTTAATCCGTTTTCATTAAAATACGAGAACATTTGTGTTTGTGCGACTTCAAAGAGGAGTCGCGTAACACAGCGCACAAGCGCGTATTATAATAATAAGACCGACCGACCGCGTTCTGTTTTGCCGAGTATATTATATAATACGGGCGGGTAGAGGAATGAAATCTTTTTTTTTTATTGAAACGGACACGTTGATGAGTATGAAAATGAATCTTAATCTCAAAAAAAGAAGACGATAATATATTTATGAGACGTTATTAATATCTCGGGGGAGGGAAACTAGACGAAAAAAGTCAACGCGCAACAAACACGCCTATTCCGTATTCGTTTGCAAAGCAAACGTTATTTCATTATGTATACGTGTAAATTATGTTATATATGAGCCAGCGCGATTTCCTCGAACACATAATTATTATTATTATTATTATTATTATTTGCGAGTTCGGGGTGACACACGTTTGTAAAATGTAACGAGAGTTTATAATAATATTAGTGCGCATCCGAACGCGGGGAAAATCTATCCGAGGTTCTGCCTTCTTCAACACGATAACGTATTATTATTTCTTGCACACGTTTTTCCATACATTATTTAATAATAATAATAATAATATAAGTGGAAAAAATTGACAACATATCGACAAAAATATAATATATATAGCAAGATTATTTTAAAAAAATCGTATTAATGGAGCGCATTTTCGAGATAAAAGTGTGCGCACATGCAATGACCCACTGTTATAACAATATATTATTATGTAATTTGAATATTCGTATATTGAGATATATAATTTCTGTAAGACAATAAAATCAAATAATTTTAATGTGCGTACAATAGTATTGTAGCGAGCAGATAATATACCTAAACATTGAATTGCATTCAGGTAATATACTATATACATACGCCGTAGTTTCATAATATCAAAAAGTTTCTAAATTAATTTTAAACGAATATAAAAAATATCATTATCATTATTAATATAGCACGCGCCGTTTCACATCGGTGATTATATGGAGTAAAGAAAAAAAAAACGGGCGCGTACAATTCATTTTAATTTTTTTTTTTTTTTGTTATCATTATCATTTGTAAACTGAAATTTCGACTATAAAAATAAAATTTATAATTGTATATAAATGTATGGTTTATATACAAAAAAAAAAAACGAAATAACGAATAAAACGGATAACGGAAAAAACGAATTAAACGTAGGTATATTAATATTAAATTACATAATTATTATTAAACTATATATTTATATAAGCAAATCAATAAAAGTTGTATAGTTTTACAATCTACGGGTTCTTGTTCAAAAGGCATGTAGTACACACGGCCGAGAGTATTCTGGAAAATGGCCAAATCAGTTTTCCTTAAGAATATCCGATATCATATAATAATTATTGATCGTTTTCATACGCACTCACACAAATAATATACAAAACGATATACGTACTTTATATATAAATTTTGTTTTTTAAACGCGGAATGCGAATTGCGACATTGGGTTTAAAAATGTAATAAATTTGAAATTATCCGTGGCACAGCGACAACACGTATGTAATGTGTGTGTCTTTTTTAAAACGATATTCAAACGAATTTTACGAATCGAAGGTATATATGACATGCGCGAATTTAAACCAGAAATAGTTTCGCACGAAGTCGTGTCTGAAAATTTAAAATAAAACCGTATTACACTCGAACGAGAATCGATTTGGAAGGAATAGTAGAATTTCGAATCCACAAAAACCCGTGTATTCTATAAATGTTTTTTCCGACGAAATATTGTAAAAACTCGGCGAATACAAGAGTCGTTTTATCAAACGCTTTAGTTGGAAACGTGCGAGAAAATGTAATTATTAATATTCATTTATTATATATATTTATACATTTTTTTTTTAAGGCGTACGCGTATGTGCCAAAACGGATCGTTGAAACGATAGAAATAAGTACGAAACTGAATCGATTTTTCATTTCTTGCGCCTAATTGCGATTCGCCTCGACTACAACAAAGACTAATCGCGTTTTACTGTATTTCAAACGTGAATTAATAAAATACGAAATTTGATTTCGCGCGCACACAATTTACAATGTAATTTTTTAGCCGATTCTCTAAAAGTAGTTTTTTAATAATAATAACAATGAATTTAACGCGACTAGAGTATTTTCTCTTTAAAAAAAAAAATCATCCAATAACAATCGAAACGCGTAGTGGATACGCGTGTCTTTAAAACTATACGAGTATGCACAACAAATATAAAACTTAATAATAAATTACAAATCGTGTGTTTAATCGGGGGATATGGTATAACGGTGATCATTTCCGTCGAATTTCTAATTTATTTATTTTTCTCTTTATCGTGTCCCGTAAGCTGTAAACGAATATACATACTTGTCGCGCGCGCGCGTATATATTCTCAAGGAAAATATATTTCTTTTAAAAAAAAACACCGACGTTTTTTATTTTTTATGATCTTTTTAATAGACGTGTTTTCGAAAACGCTATTATACGCGCGTTATACCACGGCCCCGTACGCACCGTATATGTGTGTATAAAACACATTTACGTGTGCCGCACATACACATAACGGATTAGACGTCCAGACTTTACTCGTAATTGATGAGTATTTGAAACGAGTGTGTATACGAGATATTATTTATTTTTTTTTTTTTTTCATTTTATCTTTTAACAAATATTTCCGAGTATATATTAAATAGTAAATATGTGGAATATAAATTCACGTCGTACGGAGGTGCTCCTTCTCCTCACACACGCATTCCAGACGGACGGTCATCGTCGTTTACGTGGAAAGGAGAAAGAAACGCGCGGCGGTCGTCGTCGTAAGACGATAATAATTTCTTTAAAAAGAAATTTTTTTTTTTTTTAATAAAAAACCGCGGTCCACCGTTATTTTATTTCTTCGTCGTTTCAATCGAAATACTATAATCGCGCGCGCGCGTGTGTAAAATAGATATTTTTTTTCTTTAACGGTATTGTATAATAAAATATTAAGGAGAGTCCGCCTAACGCGCGAAAATGTCTCGTTATAATCTTCAGAGCGCTCGTATGTATACACACACACATAATTTAATTATTAGCAAACTACGGAGCTCGAAATATCATTGGAAATAATAGTTGAATAAATTGTAAATTAATTATTTTTGTACGAAATCGCATATACTGGGAATCGAAAGAAGAAGAAAAAATCGTGTTATTTTTTTTTTTTTTTAATATAATATTACAAAAATATCAGAGAGTTCCGTTCCGGTGAATCGGTGTACTTCTGAACTCCGGTATTTATATAATTATTATTATTGTTATTATTATTATTTTGTTTTTACTGTTATCGAATTTGAAGAAGATCTTTCGTCGCAGCGGCATTTGTCAATTATAAAGAAATAATTATATTTAATAATATAATAATAATTAGATTAAATAGAGAAGAAAATTCGATTTGATTCATTTTTTGCTATTGACAAGTTTACAAAACTAAAATCGTAGGGGTCCCCGGACTTGTGGCGGCACAACCAGCAGCTCACCCGCCGCCACTCATCAAATCTCATGACGTGCACGGTGAGAGCTACAAAAATATTGCGTTATTGACGTCACCGCGACGGCAGAGGAATTTGAACGGAGAGAAGAGAAATTTCATCGAACCCACCCATATTGTATATAGCAGTTATTATTATTATTACATTCGAAACACACTTTCTCTATTAAGCAAAATGTTAATATTAATTATAATTATAATAATGCTAAAAAATTAATTATTGAATGGCTGCATGTATCGTTAAATGTAATTGAGGTTTAACTTTATGATATTATATTATTATAACTTTGTTTTCTTTTCTTCTCTCTCTTTCCATTTTGTATAACTACCCAATTTGGGTTATAAATTTATTTTTCTTTTAAGCATATTAACAATTGTAACTCCCTATCTTCGCCACAAGCTCAGCTTACAGAAGATAGGTAATTCAAATGTATAATTAATGTATAATTGTATATTTGTTAATAATAATAATAATAATAAAAAAAAAAAAACACACGTCTATTATTATTTATTATAAATGAGTTTCGACGAAGCGCGGCCGTGCGCAGATGACGGAATTTTTTTATTATAAAATATAATTTTTAACGAATGTATTAACGCGAACGGCGCTTATTTTTACGAATACATAAATATAAACACGCGTTGTCTTTTAGCGTTCAACAACCGACGACGTTTCTCGTCTTCGCCCGCCGTTTCTCGCGCGTTTTGAGCCTAATCATTTTCAAACGGTGATGTATTAGCGCGTGCACACGTCGGAAGATATTGAAAAATAAATATTCAGCAGTAGGAAAACGTGATTTCAACACGAGTTCTTTTCTTTTCGAAGAGTACAAAAAAAAAAAAAAAAAAATGACGCGATACGTGATTTTTTCCGAATTCAAAAAAAGAGTGCCGCGCGCGAGTGTGTTTTGAATGTCGCTCTATTATTGTAAATCCGAAAGAAATATGCGTTAATGCGTTGCATTGAATAATAAAAAAAAAAACGATTCTGGACGGAGTTACGGACGTGTGATCGTCTCTGAACTTTGTCGGGAAATTTAAAATAGTAAAATAATAATTAAAAAAAAAGGAATTGTGATACGGAATCGTGTTGAACGTGTTGACAAGATCTTGTTGAACGTTTAATATTACTGATAAGAATGCCAAAATTAACGGACTTTTTTTTTTTTTAAATTATATATAGTGCAGAATTACATGTTCGGTTTCGAGACTCCATTTCATTTTGTTAGTATTTTTTTTTTTTTTTATGCGCCGCGTTCGAAAACTAATTTAACGGAGAAAATCGAAAAACGTATTAAAAAATTATCGACCGTTTATAGATACGATGAACAGCAGAACGTAACACCGTCATCCGAACATTCCTTCTGTACGTAAAAAAAAAAAATAATAATAATAATAATGAACGTCGTTGTGAAATCCGCACAATAACGTCCTAGCTCAGTCAAGGAAGTACGTTAAAAAGAAAAAAAATTCCCTAGTAAATTAAATCAGAAAAACAAATGTTATTTCTACGCAATGTGCACGACGACGACGACAACAAGTATTATATGTTATGCGAGAGAGCTTTTTAAATATTCATCAGTTTCGACTATATATTACTCACCGCACGAGCGTAGTTTCGTAATGTATAATAATTATAAAGAGTACTGCAACGGAATCCAAATGATATATCGTTTATTACGTTCGAAACATTAATCGAGTTATATAATAGTATTAATACGACGAAGCACGCCCGTGGACGTTGGATCTGTTCAATACTTGAAACGTTTGTACACAATATAATAAATGTTATGCGCGCAGCGTTCGTAGAGTATTTCTCGGGCCGTTATATTTTTACTCGTTATAAGGACACTCTTTTCAACAACTTTGGCAGCAACAAATTTAAAAAAAAAAAACACGTATTTTCTTTTGTCGTTTTATGAGAAAATTAAAAAAAAAAAAACCGAACGAGAAAACATTTTCGCGAGAGTTAAAAAACAAAAAAAAAAAAATCTTCGTTGGTTTCCGTTTGATTATATTCACAATATATATACTTTCCATTTAAAATCCGTATTATTATTATTCTATTTCACTTGTGATTTTCAAAAGCCACATGCGGAGGCGACATCGTTGTTATACACAAAAAAAAAGACTATTGTGGGACACTGTTCTCCTGCTGTTGTTATAAAATCGTTATGATTTCAAACACCGTTACACACTTTCGATCCGACGCGTTTTTGAGAAAGAAATCTCGTAAAAGCTAAAAACGTAAAAAAAAAAAAATTATATTTTTACGAATCGCGCGCGCGCGCTCTGTATACACGCGTACGCACGTTGTGTGTACAGAAATCCGTTTCTCTCTCGGCCAAAGGTCGCGCGCGGCATCGCAGTGTTGTATTCGTCGCTCGCGGCGGCGGCGTTGGCCGATTCCCGGCGTTATCGAATAGAAAAAAATTCGCTTTTTTTTTCTTCTTCTTCTTCTAACATTAATAATTATTACAAAAAAAAAAAAATACAATAAAATAACGATAACGGATATTATGATAATTACAACGTAATATAACGTGTGTGTGTCCAATCCAACCGAACGCACAACATTGTTTCATAACGAAAGAAAAAACAAAAATTACCGAGTAGAAGAGGGGGAAAACAACAATTTAACCTTTAAACCGGACAAATTGGCTTTGAATATAATACTACAAACAAAAACACAATATACGCGGCGGCGGCGGCGACACGTTCTCGTAATGTGGTATTCGATACCGAATTTTTCTATCGGTCGATTATTATTATTATTAGAAAATTAAAACGATCGATATAATATAACACGCGACGAATAATATCCAGTTGTGTAAAGAATTAAAAAAAAAAAAAACGAAAAACGTATTTTATTTTTATACGTAATTGATGTCGGCGTTAAAATTTCAATTTCCAATGTTCAACGGGATTGAAACGTGTGTTTCTAAACGTGTGGCGGCGAGTCCGGGTTTCTTTTATTAAAATCGCACAACGGATACGGAATATCATCGGAATTCACGTTACCTAACCGACTCTCCCCTGCGTTAAACAGAAAATAACGCGCGTACGTAAACCAGAGTTAAAAAAAAAATATATTCGAAATTACGCTAAATCGACTTTTTTTTTCTCTCTTCACACGCACGCGCACGAAATACAAAAATTACCAACACGTTTCTGATAGGCACATTATTCTAACGTAAATAATAAAACAATATACACGAAAAAATCCGATTCTCTTAAAACGTGCGTAAACGATTAATCGATCACACTATTGTGTCGTTAATTTTTCGCTTTATAAATATATATATGTGCTTGACGATCACTTTTTACTCGAAATCGCGGTAGTAATAAACGACACACGTAAACACACGACAATCGCGGTTATTCGTTTTTTTTTTTTTTTTTTGTTATAATACTCGTAGTATTAACTTTTATTGATATAATTTACGCACGAGCGTACAACACTCGTAGTAAAATGTCGCAGAGAAAATAATTGAGGTTTTTTTTTTTTTTTTTGGTAAGAAATATAACAAGGATTTCGGAAAGAAAACGACGATGACTGTAAACCGCGTGTATAAATTATAACGACGGTCAGGCCGATAATAAAAAAAAACAACGTAACGATTGTCATAAATAACACTATAACGGTTATAGATTATAAATTATAATTACACATACACGCCATTTCATTTTCTCAAAACGTAACCACCGAAGCGAATTTATTGAATCGTGTAATCGTTTTGTTTCACTCGAAAATGTCAATAACACATTAATTGTTATAATTACAATAAATTATTGTTAAAATGCATTCGAGCAGCACTCATCGTGTCACTGTGTTCTGATACTATATATATATATATATATTATGCGTAGAGATTAATTGGAGTATTTCGAGTAGTTTTTCGCATAATCGCTGAGAAGACGCGACGTCATATTAATAATAATAATAATATTATTAGTATTATTATATGCGACTAGAATTTATAATAATAATTTGAGCGTTATAGTTTCTACCCTCCCCCTCCCCCCCGATAAAATATAAAAATACGAGATACATTAAATACAGACGAAATACGGTCTTAAAATCGAAATTCCCGTAAATATAAAATAAATAATTTTATAATAAAATATAAATAATACGGTAAAAGAAAAGAAAAAAATCGCGATAATATTGCGCGTTTTAAAATCACGTACACGAACACGACGAACACGAATCGATTAGAAGAATACAGTGGAAATAACACGATTTGCAGAAGTAAAAAAAAATTTTTTTTTACTATTATTTAAATTGTATTTCATATACAAAGCATCTCAAATTTTATTTATATATATATATTAATGCGTATTGTCAGTACAATTCACATCCTCAGATCACTCTATCTCTCTCTCTTTACACATCCACCGATCATCTCGTTTGAAAACGTACTACGGAAATCCGTCGAAATTAATAGGCTATTTAATAGACAAGGATTATGTATAAAGAGTCGGAAACGAGACGCGCGGATATTGCGCGCTCGTAGCCCGCGGGCCATTTGTCAAAAAGCGCGCGCGTATTTTCACAATTTCGACAAAAAAAAAAAGGACTCTCTCTCTCAAAGGCGATCAATAACGCTCGACAATTCAAAAGCCGAATAATAATAATCATAAGCCGCATTATTACGACCGTTCGAACAATAACAGTAGTAAAAGGCACACGGACGATTATTTATTCTGCGAACGAAATATCACGGAATACTGTTGTGTGTACGAGGTATACACGAGTATGTGCAAGTTCGAAATGCGTTACGTTACAACTTGACCTGTAGTGTATCTCAGAGGGAATTTCTGTTTCTTTTTTTAATTTGGCGCTCTTACGTGCGCAGAGGAAGTCGAAACTAACTAGACGAATCCGAACGAGAAAAAAAATCGTTTGTCGACACGGCTGGCGAGCCAAGCTCACTGTATCTATCGTGATTGCTAGAAACGAGAGAACGCAGAGAAAATTGTTATGTGCGACGTGTCGTCAAAAAAAAAAAAAAAAAAAATGAACAAAGCGACGTTGAAATTTTTAAAAACGATCGATAAAGAAAGAGGAGCGCGTCGACAGTGATTGAGGAATTTGTTCAAAAAGTCTTCTTTTTTTATATATATATAAGTTTCGTTTTTACATTATATTTCAATAAATTATAGAACATTTAAAACATTGCGCACTCAATATATAAATCTTAAACACGTTTATAGTGGGGAAAAAAACCAATAGAAGTAATAAAATGTGATAATAGTTCCACAATTATTGGGATGGGGAGTAAAAACGCTATTATCGCCATCATCGAAGGGAACACGAATTCCCTTAAGGGTCTTAAAAAGGAGTTTTTATTGCGTGACTAGAGTATGAAAACAACAAAGTCACACTCTTGAGGTTTAATATGGGGGGGGAGGGCGTAATACGAATTATATTTCTACGCCAGAAATTCGAAAAAATTGAAAAACTGATTCGTGAAGACGGCTATTTTTTTTTTTTTGCGACAAAAATTGCCCGGAAATCGGTGTAACTCGGCGTTTCGTATGCTTATGAAAAGGCTGCGCCGGATTCCGAAAATCAGGAAGAGACTGATTGAAGGAATTGCCGCTTCCTCGCATCAAATAACAGACATCCCCGTCTTTTTTTGGTCGAGAATCCATCTCGCATGTGCAAAATAATAATAATAATAATAATAATAACAATATCATCTCGCACCGAATTCATATTATTTAATCGGTCATTCGAAAGAACACACGTGTGTTCGGAAAACGTTGTCGCATTGACGACTGACACGAGAAAACAAAACGGGTACCGCACCCGCCGCACGAATCGCCGCAAATGCACAGACGACGACTGTGCACGGCGATTGTGTAGAAAAACGCTTTTGAATATTTCGTCTGTAACACGCCCTGTACACTTTGTTTTTAATAAACGCGCATTTCTTTTTTTTTTCGTATTCTAACGACCGCGTATTACTTTTCAAATAACGTACAGTTGTGTGCGTGTGACCGACGAGAAAACGTCTCCGAGAGAAACGCTCCACACGGAAAACGACATAGCCCTAAACGTAATAATAAATAATTAACGACCACAGCAGAGCAGCATACGGATTCGGAATAGATAATTATATTATACAACAAGCGCGTGTCGTTTTTGCGATTTTTTTTTTCAGTTAAATATATACAAAAAAAAAAGAAAAGCCATATGCGACACTGCAGGAGGACAGGGCGCGCGACACGACTCGACAGAATTACAATATATAATCACATACGTTTATTGTACACTTTGGACACTATTCTCCTACACGTTGTACATAAACAATTAATAATTTAAATAAAACGAACGGATTTAATAATCTACACTGGAAACGCGCAATAAAAATAAAATTGATTTTTTACACATTAGTTAAGTGGTAATAATAAACTTGAATTTAATATTTACAGAAAACCTATAGATACGCAAAAACTGTTTTTTTATTAGGATGCCAGTCGTCCGTTCGAACACAAAACGAAATCGATTTTTTTTTTTAACTCTAATTCTCATACGGATTTAAAAAATAATATTTTGATTTCTAATATTATTAACGTGACACGGTCGGTTTTTTTTATATATATTAACAACAATTTTTTCTTCGCTATTTTTGTTTAACTTCGCGTTTTTTTTTTTTTTTTTTTTTTGTTTTCATAATTTATTGTAATATTATAATTGTATTCGTTATTTGTTTTGTGTTCTGTGCCCGATGACGAATTTTCGCCGAAACCGGTGACCGAAGAAATTCTAATAGCGAACAACAACGACGACCACTCCCGTATATTTTTCATACAAATACTCTTCGGCTCGAATCATTCGCATCATATATTAACATGGAGATTGTTTAGGAATCGGTGTCACTTGTGCGCGCGGCGTCATTGAGAAGGAAAAAGAGCTGCAATATCAGAGCGCCATTTCCTCTGGAGCACCAAACATCCCCCCACCCCCGAAAAGCCGACAAGGGACAAAAAGGATTTTGAATCAAATATACGTTGACGCAGTAAAGTGTATAAAGGGACGGAGATAGTTTGTGTCAATGCCCTTTTCGAGAAGAAGGGACGGGGAGGCAAAAGGACAATTTAAAACATTATTGCACATCGGTCGATTTATCGGTTAACTGCGCGCGTATAACCACGCTACTTACGAATTATTCGCAATTCTCTGTTAAAAAATGAGGGAGGAGAAAAACGGAAATTATTCGCAAAAACCGTACACGACATAACGAAGAGCGCGTGCGCGAGAAATCGGAAAAAACACTCGAGGCATCAATACCAGAGGGATTACAAATATTAGAGTTAACATTAATCATTCGCTATTAGTAAATATAATAAAACGTTAATTTAAAATTGATTGCCTAAAGCTACAACGCAATTATTGGCGACGCAGATAAAAAAAACAAGACATACAAAAGTAGTTCTCGCAATGAACACTAGACCAAGTTATTGACACAAAGTTTAGAATTTTTAATTTTCTATTATCGAAATTCTGATAAACGTATCGTCGAAATAACCGAGTATCACGGGCAATTCTGTACGATTTATTTTACAAAAATCCTCCCAGAGAGTGATTGAGAAAGTACGCCACACACACACACACACACACACACTGCGTGATAAAATATTACATAAATAATCAACGACGGTATTTATTACAAAATCGAATACGCCGCAGCAAGTACGCGATTTGCCTGTTTTTCTCAATGCGCGAGAACTTGCAGGCGTGGAATTATATCGATTCTTCTCTCTTTTTCCCGAGCGAAATCATTTTTTTTTTTTCATTTATTCCGTGAACCGCGAAACACGGCGAGTATTTAATTATTTATTATTCCCGAAATATAATACAACGTTCCGACGGCGGCCTGGACAATTTTTATTCGTTAATTCTTTTTTTTTTTTTTTTGCAAAAGGCCCGCGAAAAACTAATATATAATGTGTAACACATAAAATGATATCGAACAATTGTTTTCGGGCGGAAAAACGCTCGCTCGTTACTTTATCATGTACATATATCATCGGGGGGAAACGAAGAAAGTGAAGGGTTTAAAAATGTGCGCACTCGACGTTAGAGGAACGGACATGAGTAATGAGCAGAGTATAGAGCAGACATGGTTCCCCCTCCGTTACCGTATCATTATAACGGACCGAAAATGAGGTTTGGTAACGCCGCGAACAGCGCGTTTCACAAATCCGCAGCAAACCACTCTTCTACATAAAGTATTTTCCACGTAAAAAAATCATTTTATTATACGTCGAAAAATCACGTTCGATCATATTTTCACGACGAGTTTTTTCACGCGTCGAAAAATGCGTGGCGTATACGCTTCGATATTCTACTAATTCCTATCCACCCCCTATTACTTTATACTCGATAAATATTAAAACGTTTAAAAAAAAAAATCGAATCACTCGGAGATTTCTAGCGATCGACCAATTTGCATTTTTTTTTTTTTGTTAATACCATTTACAATTTGCTCGTTAGCAGAGAACAACGATACGCGCGTATCGCGTGGGAGCCCGACACGAAGAAGTGTGTTCGTTAGACGTTAAAACAGTGCACTAAAATAAATACTAAAGCGCTTTGAGTAAAAAAAATAAATAAGCTTTTATTGAGCAAAAAAAAAAAAAAAAAAAAGTATAAAAACAAATGGTAGAATAAAAGAAAAAAAAACAATTAACTTTATAGGTAAAAGACACCAAATTAAAGTCGTTACTCGAAATAAATTACCAGTGTAGGAGGCGATTACACTCGAATTGCCGAATTCATTTCGAACGAATAACGAGAATTCGTTGTAACAAATTACAACGTTAATCACTTCTAATCGTTATAACGTAATTATGTAAAAGAAAAAAATAATAATAATACTAAAAAAAAATTATTGACAATATTTTTTTTAAACGTTAGTTAATATTTTTTAAAAATGAAAATTAAATTTGAAATTAATGAGGAATTATAAATATAAAAAAAAGTGTGTGTTATTATATAGAAAGCCGTCTACAAACACTATACGTACACAATGACGTCGGAGGAACTCATCCCAGCAATACAAGACTGTGTACACACTTGAAATTATCCGCTATTATTATTATTATTATTATTATTATTATTATTATTATTATTATTATTATTATATCTCCGTGTGAACTATAATACACAAACGTCGAGAAGTATACAAACTCGGAAAACGTCCGTTATTTGTATTCCTCTTGCCCGGGGCACCGACAAATTACCAAATTACAGAATAATAATAAGACGGGAACATGTCGCGAGTGTTGTAAATGTCGCTTCATTTCATTACTTAACAATTTTTCCCCAATTATTTCTTATTATTACAACAACAAAACGACGTATTCGGTGTCATATATATATATATATCATTTGTATATTATTATGGGCGTACAGTAAAAATTCATCGATTAACCGCCATTGCGTTTTCGTGTATATTGAAAATCTTAATTACCGCGTTTACGGAACGAAAATATCAAAAATCTATAAAAAAAAAAAAAAAAATTTATATATATTAAAATTCGAATGCCTTAAAAAAAAAAAAAAAATACGACACACTTAAATGGAAATGAAAAAAAAAAAAGTCGTTTCGTCCGGAACGATCAATACGAGTATAAACGTATAAAAGTCGGCAGCTGATATTTTTTCGCATAGCTCTATATATATAACAGGCAATAATAATGGCCGTGTATTTATCTCGTCGTATTCCATCAAAATAATTCACGCACTCCGACGAAAAATTCGCATATAACGGTAATGAAAAAAGAAATTGTATATATTTTCAAGGTTTTTTTTTCTTATTTCAATCGAAACAACCGCATAGTAAACTCGTCTATTATGCCTCGACGTGTCTAAATAATAATTACAATACGTAAATAGGCAAAAACCATTTGGTAAAAATCCTCATTTTTTTTTTTTTTGCTTTTTTTCTAACGCGTCGTGACAGCAGTTCCGAGAGTAGTGTGCAAAAAACATTATGGAAAAAACGACACTGTTCCTGAAGCAGTCGCCGCGGTAAAACTCACAACCGGAAAACGCGGGGCGTTGAAAAATACGTCGGGGAAAAAAAAATGGTACGCGAAAAAAAAGAAATTAGGAATTTCAAATTGTTATTAAATAACGAGAGAGAAAAACGTTTCCGTAGAAATAATAATAAAAAAAAAGAGATATCGGTCGATCGACGGCGGAGTATGGTGAAAACGGAATGACGACGACGGTCCGCTGAGAGACGGTCGCGTTTGCGGCGGCGACCTCCTAACAACTGGCGCGCGCGATTTGGCACACGCGGCGGCGGCGGCGGCGAGGAGAAGTCATTCACCGCTCACAGGACTCTCTACACGCACACAATAATACCTCCAACCATTAAGTGTCAATGCATTACTTCGTGTGTACGTGCGTGTAACTGTACCATCACCGCGGCGCGGACCACGATCCGACGGTCGTGAGAGCGCGTTCAATGCCAAGGACGGAGACAGACACCGTACGACGCGACCTCTCTCCGTTTTATTATTTATTTGTTTTCCAGAACATTACACAACTACTGCGCGTATTTTTATATTTATAAAGTTTTATATACGTTTCCCCGTCGTCCCGGCCCCCCCGACGGTTGGTGTTTAACCATAACACGACAACGCGTCGGTTAGGTTAAGACGAATAATAATAATAATAATAATATTTTCGTTACGAGAACGGAAGAAACCGGTATGCGTGCGGCGGTACGCGCGATATGGACGGGCGGCGGCGCGTCGTACGATGACGATCCCGTGTCCGACGCGCGCTCGATAAAACGACGTTATGGAAAGACGTGATTTACGAAAGGCCTATTGGTGTGCGGAAAGGAGGAGGAGATGAATAATACGAGACCCGTCATAGCCGACTTTCACGTCTAATCAGTATAATATAGTAATAGTATATAGTGAATAGAAAAAAAAAAAAAAACGTTGTCCGGAGTTTTTTTTTTTTTTTACTCTATGTATTATTATAATGCCTAAAAAAAAAAAAAAAAATTCAATTATTTTCGATTTCCGAATTCAAATGTTGAACTCCATGACATTACGATCTTTGAAACGAAATTGAAATATCTCTCCTCCTCGACTGATGTGTCCCCGAAATGATGTGAAACAACAAAACCGCGCGTAGTAATTCATTCGCTTTATCAAACACTTATAAAATCTATAAACACTTTATCAAACACACGTGTGCTACAACATTATACAATTCTCGTCTTCTTCAATTATTACCTATCGTCGTTATTATTTGTTCACTTGTGCGCTGTAATTTCGAATGTTTTACACACCGACACCACCCAATCGCCATCGCGTGAAAACGAAATTCTATTTTATTGAATCGAGTCCAAAAAAAAAAAACAACGATTTCTCTTTCGAGTTTAATACGTAATAATAATAATACAACAAGTACTATTTCGCGGATACGATAATAGGTTGTAAAACGTATTATATTTGCCCAACGCTCTATAAGAAGGAATGGCAGTAAGGCGCGCGTGATAAATATTATTATTATTATTATCATCAAAGCTACTGCGCGCGCACTATGCGATTTATTTTTGGACGAAATCGATTGCGGAGAACTCCGTTATACGCGCGTTTTACGTAAAACGAATTATCCCGATACGAGAAACAACAATCGATTACACACTACTCCTAATAAAAATTATTATATAGTATTTTATTATGTCTTTGTATTAAACGCTTGCACAATTTCCAATAATTTTCGTCTCATTAAACCATACTCGTTTTTTTTTCTTCCTCTTATAATTATTGGTTGTGTACGATTGTACACAACAAATTTCCGTATATGAGTGCGCAACGACAATGTTTGATATTATTTATATGCGTAATATAGGACTCATTATTTATTACTCATACAGTTTTATAAATATTACCACTATAGGCCATGATGTCTCCGAAATGTTTACCCATAAATTATTGAATAATAACGGTTTAAAAAAAAAAAAGAAGTGGTTTCTCTACAGGAAAAAAAAACGAACGAACGTTATTCCAGTAGTGGCGAGTGCGCGCAACAACAGCAGCAGCGACGAAGAACCGACACGGCACCTCTCACATACGTATACGCGCGCAGCAGACACTGTGCCCGCTGCAATCGCTTACAACGAACACAATAGTCGCGTTGACCGGTCGTAAGAATTTCTCCAATCGTTTCCATTCGATTTAACAATATAAACGACGTAAATAAAAATAATAACGATAAAAGGATAAACCGTACGTATTCACTACTATAAAACTTCGAATTTTACCAAATTTTTTTTTTTTCTTGTACAAAACGAATATGAAAATAACGTGCCGCGTCCCACTTTAATAAAACGGCAAATACGACGGATTGTGAATCCGCCGCGTTAGTTACACACATTCCGTACGTACAATAGGATTTTGAATTACTCTCGTGCGACAGCCCTGACGATTCCCGCGCGTAACATTTAAAACACAATATTAATTACAACGACAATTAATTGTCTCGTACGTAATAATATAATTTATAACGCACGGTGGTATCGACAAGCGTTAAGGTTGTCTTTCCCGGCGTGTCTTACGAACAAATATATTAGAAAAAAAATAAAAAGTAAATAAAATGTCGAAAAGGCGTTTGATTACCGGAAAAACGGATACACAAGAACTATTTAAAATATCGGTAAAGTATACGTAACCGCAATACGACGAAACCTGAGACGCGGTATTTATTCAACACGCACGCCGTAGAAAATAATAATAATCATAAAATACGGTTTCCAAGTGAACAACTGACGATTGTTAATATTGTACGCGGTAGAAAGAAAATAAGTCGATCTGCGAGAAAACGAGTACATAATACACATTATTTTTTTTTTTGTTTACGGCGAATTCGAAAACCAAACACTCTGGGGCGAATCAATACGGGGTGTTTTTTTTTCAATTCATAAAATAAAAAGATTCTCGTACGTTGGCCGTATATACATACAAATATATTTATATATATTCGTTCGTCCGCAACAGTGTCAGATATTTTTAGACGTTCGTTTAGACGATAAAACCGAACGAACGGAAAATGATGATGTAACAACAAACAAGGGGGGGGGGTAGAGCAGTGGAAATCGTTATACACGGTCGACAGCAGCTACTAATGCTGGTAAAATAAAAATTGCTCGAGTTTACATTTTTTTCATTTTATTCGAATACGTATTAACGGGATACGAGGAAATTTCCGAGCGACGAATTTCGATAAATTAATACGCGAACGCGTTATACATACACTACACGGGGGGGGGGGGTTTTTACGCGCACACCGTCAACGTTCGACAAAAAACGGCAATAGCCCCATCCAGCGTGTCAGCTATATCGCAGGACTTCCTAATGGAATCTAATACACTATTTTTATATTTTCAATGCTAACACGATCGTTCTACAATAACTATCGCGGTTTTTGTATGTACCCCCGCGTACAGCGTTCATGGCGATTCGGCGTGTTATTTAATGTAAAAGAAATTTCCCTAGTTTTCTAAATCACCTTCACTGTTGGCCAACACATACACGTGTCGCCAGCAATAATTGTTCTCCTCCCGCTGCTTATTTTTGTCTCTGACGAGCGTCTCTTGAATTTCGTTGATAACCAGCCCCCCAAAGTGTACAACACTTAAAAATTCGAGTGTGAAAATTGTTTTTCGATCGTCAGAAAAAAAAAAAAAAAAAAAGAAAAAATTTCTTGTCGAGTTACGCGGAACACTGACGAAATGCCGAATCGTCGTTATGAGAAACAGTCTTTATATAAAATACACACACCATTGACGATCGTCCTGCGTTATATAAACCTGGGAACGCGTCACCGACTGTGTACAACTGCAGTACAACAATTGTAAAATAGCGTCGACGACTATATGAATTTATATATAAAAAAAATTGTTTTTTTTTTCGAATTCCAAACACATATCTAATAATAATAATAATACACACATAATACGTATGCGCTAGTGTAATATATATATATATATTATACGAACGCGCGGTATTAATATTTTAAAATTAAAATTATCAAAATATGATTGGACGATGACAAATAAACAACGCGATTTGTCGTTCACACATACACGACGTGTAACAACACAATCGAATTTCTATGTAGGCATTTAACGCTGCACACATATTATATAAAATACACAAGCGAGTTATCGCGGTTTTTTCTTTTTTCGTTCTCAACACGTTATAATGCGTTATTGAATTTTTTATTAAATATAAATATTCGCATTTTCTCATCAAGCGCCGCTTAAAGTCCTAACACGTTTTATTATTATTATTTTTGAATAAGAGTTTACAATAAATTATAAGCGCGTATACAATACACACGGACGGAGAGTTTGAGATATTGCGTTAAATATTCCACAAGTGACAACGACGTGTACACGTTTTTACGGGGTAAAAATGATTTAAAATATAAAATAATTTCTCCCCGGGGGGTGTACACACGCGATAGGTTCCGCGCAACGCGTTGTAGCGAGTTTTCCAATATTGTGTAAAAATCTTCCACGGTCCCTCTTCGTCCCGACTAGGACGGAGAGTATTTAAATCTATTTATTTATTAATTTTTTTCCTCCCCGTTAAAGAAGAAAAAAAATATTGTTATTTTCATTCGGATTTGTGTTCCGTTTTAGCCGCGCGTCACCGGATACTTTTTCGACATGCGTTCGTAATCGATCGTTTCGGGTCACGCCGGAATCGTCTCACCTCTGCAGTACAGTGAAGCAGCAGCAGCAGCAGCAGGTGTGCGCTACCAATTTTTTTTTTCTACAGCCAGTTTGTCGACTTTTTCACATCGGCACCATTTACGCGCGTACGTGTGTGTGACTCCGGCGGTGTATCCGAATGTGAACTCAATGAACCTTTTTCATAACGCAGAGAGCGCAGTGTAGACGATCTTCGCCGCATCCGACGGATTACCGGAGAATACACATTGTCGTCGACATCATACCGGTTATTGTAATATAAACGAGTCGCTTGTATAGGAATTGTGAAATCGCGCGCGCGCGCAAGTCCTTATCAAATAATATACGCGTGTGTTCAACGCGTATTATTCTACAACGGTTTTTTTTTTGTAGAGCCGAAGAAAACCGTCGTCGCGTCCTGGCCGCCCGTGCAGCACCGTGTTAGTCAATGTACGTTTCCCCGCCATAAGAAATAATTTATTTTTCGGGCGTCGTCGTTATCGAAATAAAGTCCCCCCCACACACATTTCGCTGTTTTTTTTTGTTTTTTGAACGTCAACAATCCTCCCTATCCGCTATAGATAACGCGTTTCCGGCCGTACCCCGCGATACCGTCGTAATTTATCGGCCGCCGCGATACACGAAAATCCACACACTCGCAGACCACAACGGCGGCGGACGACGCAATAAACACGAGCCGACCACAGTATTTGCCACGCGGGCGTTTCGTCCGCGTATGCGAATTCGCGCGTAATCATCACACACACACGCAGAACGACGAAAACGACAACAAAATTACTGGCGAGATAACAACACACCGACCGACGGTGATAAGTTGTCCGCCGAATGGCGGTCGTGCGAAGGCCGTCGGGTGGCTGGCTGGTTAATACATTATTTATTATTACGTGATATCATAACGCACGGGTGTGTGTTTGCTTTTGGTCGAATCGTTTCTGACTGCAGCGGAGGAGGTGGTGACTGCTGGTAGTCGACGGTCCCCTCCTTTTCCCTCCGCTCGCTTTATTATAATTTCGCGTTCGCTAGGCTAGTTTATATTATTATTATTATTATTACAATTATAGAAACACGGTGTATACACGCCCGCGTGCGTGGTGCAAACACGCGCGATTCTCGGAAAGCACTGTGTGTGTTGGTATGATATAATTCGTATTATACACACCGTACGACGGAATTACCGATGAAAATTGTGACGACACATAACCGCCGTCCCTGTGCATTCGCGCGTGGACGGCAACGGGGAGAGGCGCAACGCAGTTTAAACGACGCGACTGGTATGCGTTATATCAGGGGGGGGGGAGGTCGGCAATTAATTTCTATGGCGGTCCAAATGAATTTGAACAAAAAAAAAAAACGTCGAGGGCCAGAAAAAACTTTAGTTTATAATTATTATTAATGTATTTATTTTTGTATTAAAAACACATTTCAAGACCAATTATTTAATATCTAATTATTTATTAGGTAATTATATATTCATAATAACAACACAATTTTATTCTTAAAAGTCTAATGAGAAAAATGACATTTGTTTTGGCGGTCCAGTTATTTCCTCTCCGCGGTTAGGTTATCATTGCCGACCCGTGCGTTATACAACAACAAGTCGACACGATCGGAAAACGAATTGCCAAAGAAGTGATTATTGTCGGAACGGAATGCGCGCGTTAACGATTCTTCTCGAAGACACGTCGGTCGGCGGTGTTAATATGGATCGGTTGTGTGTATTCGTTATATTATGTTTTAAAACCAACGGGACAATGACTGCCGCCACGGAATCGTCCGAAATCTGCAGGTACCGGAGAAGCATTGTATAATGTCGTAAAAAAAAAATGAGTTGATCAAATATCCCTTTGGCTAATTCGTACGGAGAATCATTCGACGACGGAGCTGCCAGTCTAGAACATCGAGTGACTTATTGATTTCTTTTAAATAATTTCGTTCTAAGATTTTGTTGAAATTAAATACATTAACTCTGTTTTCGAAATGATTTCGTTTTATTTGTATTAAACGCGTTTGAAACATTGCGGCGATATTTCACACGATGCCGCCGTTGAAAAGTACGCGAAACGCGCGTACGATTTTTAATATTATATATATATAAATAACAATTTATTCCTCGGATTTATGCGTATAATTTAAAAAAAAAATATTTATATATGTACACGCGGCGTATATCCTATAGTTGGCGAACAACGCACGCGCGCGAGATGATAACGCCATCGACCAATACGCGCTACATTTAAAAAAAATACGCAATTCAATATCGAATTAGTTCTGAACTAATGAAACAAATTTCAGTTCGTCCAGTCCAAAAAGGGTTTACATTTTTTTTTTTTTTTTTTATCGTACGAGTGTATAATATAAGATTTTTTTAAACTCGTAATTTCGTAACACGACCAAGAAAAAATGTCGAGAAATATTTTTAACGACGACGGGGATTCGTAAAATACCTATTTCAGAAAGGAAAAAAAATGTATTAATACGTCGTATGCACAACAACAACAACAACAACGTGCCAACGTATGAAAATAATAATCGTATATAATATACGTTTATTGACAATTTCCGATACACGCTGTGCAGTAGCGACGAAATTGTTTTTAAAAGTACTGCGGCGCGCTGCTGTCCCGTTAGAAAAATCAGAAGGAAAAAAAAGACTGTTTTCGCTGTGCCTAATACGACGACAAACGTTGTGCATACACACATGTGTAGTTCGCGGTCGAAAAATCTCACTGAATCGGGTTTGAACAAAAAAGAAAAAAACGCCTACTCATAGATATGCGATTGTGAAGTGGAGGAAGAAACAACGCGAAGGGAACGTGGAATGTGTGATGAATTATATATTATATAAAAAAAAAAAAACGTAAAAATGTAATTGTGTTTTGCTGCGAGTTATACGCTAGAGATAAATTACTCTCGACACTGTACAGCTGCCGTAGAACAAAAATCGTCTCTCCGCAATGTCGTCTCCGTATTTTCAAATTTTTTTTTAAACAATACTCTTTATTCTAACCGCCGTATCCTCGTCAACGACAAACATTTTCTTTACACAATATACATAATATATTATTGGCATTTTACATATATATATATATATACGCAACGAGTCGACAGTTGATAATCAAAAATAATTTAAATTTCCGCGATATTCTCGAATTATTGTCGTCGTCCTATTCTTCGCCGCTATACTCGGCGGTTTTTTACTATTCTTTTTTGTCGCATAAACGACATACTGCGCGCACGTGTTGGAAATAAATTCAAGAAAATATACGCGTGATAATAATAACAATAATAATAATCCGTCTACGTAAAAAGAATGGAAAATTATTATTATCATCAGTGGCGTATTTTCGAATTTTTTATGGAGGGGTCTGAAAAATAGGTAAGTTTATAATATTACAAAAAAAATACGTACGAGATGAATTAACAATTATTATTATTATTATTATTATTATAAATACAAATTAAGATTCTTGTATAATATTAAAGGTAAAACGTCTTTTTTTTTTTAAAAAAAAAAAACATTTTATCAATAACCGTTTTCGTAATATTTAACCAACGAGATCGTCATCGTCATTTTATCGTCGTTGTCGGACGGCAACGGACGCGACCAAAAATTAAACCAAAGTCATTTATACAAACACATAATATAAATTAATGTTCTCTTTCTCTATACTTGTATAGCAAGTGTTTTATGACTTTTGAAACATTTTTTTGTTTTGTCTTCCGACACCCCCTCCCTCCCGAAAACACGCCACTTATTATTAATATTAATCCAGAATACCACTACAAGTGTAGGTCACTCTCATACTATTAGAATTGAAATGTTCATACATTTTCTCGAATATCGACGCGCCACGTACGTCATTTATAAACACAGTAAGGTTTAACGCGTATTAATCAAAAGCAATTACTTTTTCTCCATTGAAAGACAACAACGACTCTTATTTTTTCTACACAACACGTATATATGTAACTGGTTCAATTATATATATGTACATACAAATAAAATTTAAGAAATGGAAAAAGGAAAACAAACGGAAACTCATTCTAAAAAGAAAAACGTTTGATGTAACCACCGCGACAAAACAATATCCACTCTTTCGACGCTTTTCAAATAAAAAATAAAAAAAATATTATAATACACCGTCGGCTATACCGCTCCCGAAATCAATCTGAAGATCGACCGTTGCATATAATGCTTACGGATCGCCCCCTCGTGTATAAATATTTATATTGCAAATACATTTCTTTGAATTTATTACTATTTTTTTTTTATTCTTGTACTCCCGCGTCGACTTAATAAGCACTTAAGAGCGATAGGACTTTTTGCGCGCTCGCGTTTTTCTTTTTTTATCCGTATAAATACGCATTATACGGTTTTCGTATCGAATCCGGCGAAGAGGAAAAAAAAGCGTTAAAAAAAAAAAAAAGGAAAAAATATTACTCATATATATACTAGTAAATAGACAAAAAACATTTCTGAAAATTGGAAACAGAAGACAAATCGTTCTCGACGGAGATATACATAAAGAAACGGTGTATTGGAAGCCGCCGAATTTCCAATATAGAGAAAAAACCATAACTCATATATAAGCAACAATTATCAGCTTATAAAACATTACAAATGGAATTTTCGTATAAATCTTATAATTCGAAGAATAAATTTTAACTCTCACGGCGTGAAACGAATATCAAAAAAAAAAAGCTTATAATAACGCGGAAGCGTTTAAAAACCTAACCTAACGCGCCAACTACATTTTAATCAATTTGTGGGCGCGAAAGGAGGAAAAAACGTGTTTCTATTTCACAACGTAACTATGAAAATGACATTAATCGATTGTACCGTTATTATATATCACCACCATAAGGCATAGAAAATAATTCACTTTTTTCGTGCGTTTCAAATGTCGAGATCCGCAAACACAGACAAACTTTTGAACGTAAAACAAACACAGCCCCGTCTCGTTAACATTATTAACATAATAACGCTTGTTCGTTTTTCTTTTTTTAGTAAGTACCCGTTCAATCGTCTCTAATCGATCCCTGAGAAACGATGTACTACAATTGTTGCGCGTCTTATAATATATAAAAGCCCTTTTATATATATATAACAAGTTTCTGACGAGACACTATTGAAATATTTTACGGTTTTTTTTTTCCACAGAGTTGATCAATAAATACTTCATCTCTCCGAGTGTATCAAAATGGCGTATTTTTTTTATTTTCCCGACGAGTGGAGAGGACACAGCGGACGAATTGGTGTTTTTCAATAATTTTACGATTTTTTTTTTTTTTGTCCTCATAAGTAATTAACATTTCCGTTCAAAACTGCGCACGAGCGCAAAGCCGGGGCAATTCATAGCTAGTTGAGTCAACTATACATTATACTTACACAGCGATATGTACTTATATCATTTTGGCTTCGTGAAACGGCGCACACCAGTGCACCATCGTCCTGTATATATATTATTATTATTATTATTATTATTATTATTATTATTTTTATTATGTGAAGATTATCGTTTGGAAGTGCCAAAAAAAAAAAAAAATCGCGCATATCGTACTTTAAATATATAAATAATAATAATCGCGAAGTAGTCGTCGTGGGCCATGTGTGTGTAGTAGTTACTATTACTCGCCTCCTCGCCTAACTCGCAGATCACCGAGAGAGGGAGACGTTTGTGTCTATTTTTATTGCGAATTTCCATGGCCGACGGCCAAAAAAACATGATTTTCTTTTTCATCACAACGGTGCCGACGGGATATAATATTATAATGCAGAGCAATTACATTACATGTATCATATAATTGTGTAGTTCGCAACAGCCGGAGGATAATCGTCCGAACGACGATGTCTTTTTACACGTGTTATTAGATTTTTTTTTCCATTTGACACGCTTTTTTTTTTTTTTTTTTTACACATATTTCCGAAGTTCAAACCGATTTCAATTATTTTACTATCAGTAAATATCGTGTAAAAAAAAAAAAAAAAAAAAAAAAATTGCTAATAAAACACGTCAATTGTAATCTCATATCAACGCAGTTATTATTAAATAACTGTTAATTTGTCAATTATTTAAAACTTCTGCAGATCGAGAAGTGATTAAATACGCGTTTTACACTCGCGCGCGGTATAGTAAAGAAACCACAATTAAACGACTGCACAATATTGTATATATATATATATATAATAACGTCGATCTCGTTCTAGTAAATACAAGAAAAACTAAATCTACTACTGTATATCCAATAATAATAATAATAATAATAATAATAATAAATATACTAATTAAATTAATTTCTATAACTATAATAATATAAAGAGTTCTGAGATATAAACGAGTCCTTAATATTATAACCATCACAGTTTATGCAAAACTAAACGATTAAATAACAAACTATAATGGTATATAATAGTTTTTTTTCTTTTTGTTTCTTTCGCAAAAAAAAAAAAAAACAAAAACAAATTTTTGTACGTACGTGTGCGCGCGTATATTTTGTGTAATAATATTGCGTTTTGTGAAGTTTTTCTGTTTTTTTTTTTTTTTTTTTTATACTAATTTTTATAATATATATTGTATGTAATCGATAACTATTACAACGAACACGTAAAATTATATTATATAAAAATACGCAGGAACAATATCATAATTATAACATAATATTGTAACTATCAGTGTATGGTCGAACACTATACTCGACTTGAATTTCAGTCGAATAGATTGACGAGATCATATTATAAAGGTCAAACTATTCGTATAAACGTAAATAATAAATATTGTGTTATAATTTTTTTTCTTCTTCTTTTTTCAATGCGTTAACGCGCTAATATATAATATTACATAATAAATATAGTGTATGTGTGTGTGTGTGAACATTATTGAGTTCCAACAGAAAACTCAACGCGCTGAGAATTAGAAAAAAAAAAAGTGTATTAAAATCATCGTACAGAAAACCTCTTATTATTGTCCTTACATAAATTAAAAACATATACGCGAGTACATGACTGAATCGTGTATACACACTACACGTGTAAAAAAAAAAAACGAGCTACTGTTGAATTTCCGAGTAGGAAAAAAATTAATATTTAAACACATCCGTTTTGTATGTGTATACGTTTACGCTATAGTGGTATTAAACAGAGACGTTAAAATGCGCACTAATTGAAATATTATATACAATTTGAAAAGTGTATTTCAATTTTTTTTTTTTCATTTATGTATTATACACAGTTTACAACAATTTAAAATAATTATTAATTTTTTTTTTTTGCTCTCGTCGAGTAAGTGCGCATAATAAACACACACCATACACGTACTGCTGTAGCAAGAAAAATGATATAATAACGCGGCTTTTGATTTGTTTGTCGACGTCTAACAAACACACTATTTTACGTTACACAATAAATAGCGGTGAACAATCATTTTCGCTTCTTCGATGATAAAAAAAAAAAGAAAAAAAAAACGTTTACGCCATTCTGTGTATAAACACATTCGCGACGCAGCAAGGACGTCGTCTTGTTACTTATTACTAGTCCCGCGCGTGCGCTGAGTATTGGAAAACGAACGATAACAAATAAAACACGAGTGTGTGTGTGTGTGTTATGCGCACTTACTCGAGAGCAAAAAAGTGTCGAAGTGAGTGGAAAAAAAAATTGTTTTCTAAAACATTACCACCGATAATAATAATAATAATATTACAGTTTTCGTTTTCTTCCCCGTTCGATTACGATTCTTAATTTTCCGATATTATATACATATTTTTTTTAACGAAAACACGGATCGTTAGGAATTCATTCGATTCCGAACGGGCATTTATAAATCAAACTACGTCACTCAATTGTTGTACGACGTTTTTGTTACTTTAAAAATTGGAGGAGGACGGGGGAAAAAAAAAAGATGTGTTTATTACTCGTAAACGTATACAATACGACCTTTTATTTTTAAAAGCTTTTTTTCGCCGTTGTTAATCGCCGGCACCACACACACAATTCGCTGTTTGAGTGCGAAACGAGCGCACATATATACGTATAATGTCCGTTTACGCGTAAGTTCACTTTCGACGACGACGTCTTTATCACCATAAACGTATAAAAACGCGGGGAGCATTTTTTTTTTTTGTCTTTACATCAAACACGTTTTCACTATTGAAATTTCGATAGCGAACATTTCGAAAATATCCGAAAAACAATTTGCACTATCCCCCCGTGCAGCCGCCGCCACGCTGGCTATGAAAACGAGCATTCCCCGGACGAGACGTTTAAAGAATATCGGTTTTATCGGTCGACAACAATAATTCCACACTGCTTATTATATATATATATATATGTGCCAATACGATAATTACAATAAAATAATATGTAATAACATATTTGGCATTTAACTAACGTTTGCAGCAGCTGTATACGGAGTGTAGAAAAATTGTAAAAGACTCAGAGACAAAAAACGGTGAGACGGAATAAAAAAAAAAAACTCTTGCCGAAAGTTACGAGATAAAACCCTGCCGCCGGTAGAAGAAGAGAAATCGTCGGTTCCGACGCGAAAAAAAACATATATGCAAATAAAACGAACTTATCGAAATTATAGTTTTTTAATGGAAATTTAAAAAACACTGTTAAAATACGACGCGCAATTATATTATTTAACGTGTGGCGTGAAAAAAAAAATCATAAAAAATATACGTAATAATAAATACGCGAATAATTCGAAAGAGTATATGTATATAAATTAACTTAATTGCCTTCTTCTATAATTTACGCAATATTAATATAAAGATTTCTATTTGTAATAAGTGTATATTATACTTATACTTTACAAAATAATATTGATAGTGCGAATGTATAAATATATAATCGTAGCGCGTATATTTACGAGCGCCAGAAAAAAAAAACTGGGAAAATATGTTACGGTGTATAAGGAGGAATGATTGGTGGTGTTGTACTCGCATTTTTATAACGTCATGTTTTTTACTATTATTATTACTATAATTTTGTAATAAATAATACACGTGTATCCGTTTATTGTAAATTAAACGCAAAAAAAAAAAAAAAAAATTATAATAATTAACGACAGGAGTGAAAAGGCGGCACGTGTCGCAGCAGTCAATCTTTTACACGCGATATATCATATTATATATATATGTGCTATAGTTAACCGACTTTATTGCTTTTGAAGGTTAGAAAAATTAGTGTCGAAAATTATAAAATGAATATCTATTATGGTGATTATGCGACACATATGATAAAAAAAAAAAAAAATTGCATACATGTGCACATGGAACAGAATTTGAAACAACAACGCGTACAATTACTGTTATTTATATTATATTATCGACGGAATAAAATCCTAAACGAATCGTTATATATATATATCGTTAATTAACACCTAAAACCTGCAAAAAAAAATTATCTAACGAAATGTTATAAGAGAAAAGAAAAGAAAAATCGCTTTAAATTATTATTATTACTACATTTTTTACACTGAAAATTGGCAGAGACACGCACCGTCGCCGAAAAACGAACGTACGTTTTTATACGAAAACAAGAACAGATATACACTATATTTATTACAGACACAGTTCTCTGCAATTTTAATGCCGACCACCGACGTTTTACACGACGGTGTAGTGTCAATATAATATTATTAAGTATATTCTCGTCTTTAATTCGAAATAATTAAGTAGAAAATGTAAACAATTTAAGTTGGAATGTAAAATGTACAAAGCGGAGAGCCCCGCCCGGTTGTGCACGCGCGCGACTTGCGCAAAACAACGACGAGGCGAAACAACAATAGTTATTATTGTCCGCGCGCAAAATGTCTAAATATGCCTCTAAAAAGTCAAAAAAAAAAAAAACCTTAAAAATACGCAAAAAGAAAAAGGCCATACGAAAAATTGGATTTTTCTTGATTGAAAAAGGCGTCGTCGGATCGAGGAAAAAAAATCATCGAAATCCGAGCCGAATTGTATAAGAAATATGCGCGTACAGTTACGTAGTACGTTGGATATATTGAACGCGGCATCATCCGGCGACTGCAGGTGGCGGAGATGAGAAGAGAAGAAAAAAAAAAGATCAAGGCCGGATTTTTTTTTTTTTAACAAAGGCCAATTTTTGGACGAAAGCCATTTTCGAATCCGTGTCACGGTTGACACTCTCCGTACACATGTACGTAAATGTATATATATATATATATAACGGGTGAGTAAATGCAGACATACCGCTGTACGTATGTCGAAACGAATATAAACACCACGACGACCCATTAACAAAAAAACGAAAAAAAAATTCAGTTTATTTTTTGGACAAAAATTGACTAATTAAAAATTAATAAATTCGCTGTAGTACGACCACGACGGCGTGTGAAAATTAATATGCATATCGGAAAACGCGTTGAATATTATATAATTTATAATAATAATAATAATATTATACACGAATATATAACACGAGATGTTTCGGTGGAGAAACGCCCGCGTTTTATACCCAGAATGAAAACGATCGATTTTACACAATCATAATCGTCGAAATGTGGTGTGTATTATAATACGATGTTAGAGTTTTTTTTTTATATATATAAATATATAAACGATTACGCGCAACGACGAGCGCTATGGTATTATATATTTATTTTTAATAACGGACGAGAACAGAAAAAAAAAAACGACGACAATATATATATATATAGTATATAAAAATAAAAAACAAATTTTACGATAAATTATTCAAATTATTCCGAGATAATTCGGAATGGATGTTTTATTTTATTTTTTTCATGCACGCGCACAACAATTATCGCGCTTTGTAACGGTCTCAGCAACTGTTTCCGCAACTGAGTAACTACAAAATTCTTTATTTCTCTCTCTCTCTCTCTCGTCATATATTATGACAAACAACGCCGAACGAAAAACTCTTATGCGTACGCACGCACTATCCATTGCGCACGCGTTTCTTACGATTATTTTTTCGCGACACACAGACGAGAACAAATATAATTATTAATATTATTAATTTTCGAACATTTTATATTATTATTATTATTAAAAAAAAAAAAAATTTGATTCATACGCGCGATTCCGACACCACATAACACCACCCCACTCACTCGTTGTAACGCTTTTAACTTGCTCCGTACCGCGAGAGAACTCGTCATCGCTATTATCTTATCGAATTACAGTAGAACCACCACTCTCGTCCTACGCCGGTTGATCCGCGACCATAGTGTCGTGTGCAATCGATACGAATTTAATTTAATATATTACGCACACTTTGAAAACATTGGATTTTAATTTTCCAAACGCGAGTATATCAAATTAATTATGTCCTCCGTCGCTTCTTCTTACTATCAACATATATGATGTCGATGCCGAACTCGAGCTCAACACCCTTATGGGGATATTTTGTAGATCAAAATGAGAAACGGAGGGCAGCATATTGGACAGCAGCCGAGTCTAGAATTTCTTAATTTTTTTTTTTTTTGTTCCGAGTAATTTTTTAGTAAATACATATGTATATGTGCTTACATTCAAATTTCTAGTGTTAATGCACGTTTACACATAATGTAAATTCGTATTTTATGATAATTTTCTGCGTTCCGACCAGACACTCCCTACCCCACTATCAGCAGTAGTCACAAATGTGACGCGGGTTAGAGAGATGGTTCTACAATAATCATAACCTAACCTAAGTATATATCATTGTAAATATCATTGTACACACGTGTATATATTGTATACAGTTACTACTTTAAAGCGTTCGAAGACGGATTGCGCTAAAACGCGTATTATAAAAAAAAAAAAAATGAATTGTACGCATAATAATATACGGGTATAATAATCACAGCGCACGTTACTTGAACACGCGTGACAATAACGCGGAAAAAAAATAACATACATTAATTATAAACAAACGAATATATAAACATTCGCGGTTTTCGCTCAAATGTGCTCTCGCCAACAGTCGTCGACACTGTGTTATTATTACTGTGCGGTGCAAAACACAAGTGGTACAACAACAGGGGAGGGTATGGATGTATATTAAAACGAATTCGTTTTTTTCTCTCTCACTCCTTCTTCTTCTCATAAAAAGGGGGACGCGGCGGTTAACACACACGAATGGAAAATGCGTTTTCGATTTTATCTCAAGACAGAAAACGTATCTTCGAACGTGCGTTCCAAGGCGAATGGATTCGAGTTTCGATTATATTCTCACGGATATAATACATAGAGAGCACTGCGCGGCGTCGTACGAGACTCAATCGAGAATTGAAAACTGTACTACACGATCGAAATCGTACAAAAAAAAAAAAAAAATGCGTAATCGATATGTTTTTTTTTCACGAGAACCGAGCGAAAACACTGAATATAATAAAATAATATTAAAAAAAAAAAAACACAAAAAAATCAAGTTCCGACTGCGTCATTCTATTATATCTCTGTAAATTAAATGCGAATACGTATGGACGACGATAACACACACAGTCGAGAATGGTCTATCAGAAGAACATAAAAATTCGATATGGCACAGCGGCGTTAAAAATGTTTCGGTTAAAATTTGTATTCGTTATATTATTATAATAATTGTCTCGGCGAAAAACAATCGAATTGACCGCAATAATATGATTTAAAAAAATATATATTTTTAACGCGAACTATAATAGTGCAGAAAAAAAAATAATAAACAACAATAGTACACGATTCCCACCTACTCCTCCCCCTTAACGCAGTATTTTCGTGTTCAAATAAATCGATTAAATTGAAAAAAATGTATTAAAACACTAAACAATCTCAACTATATACGATATATTCTAATGTCGAATATAAACGCACGACGAGTCTAATATAAACCGTGACAATTTTTTTTTTTTTTTACTACTCAAAGCATTATTATTATTATTATTATTATTATTATTATTATTATTATTATTATTATTATTATTATTAGTAATCGTTCGCGTTCGACTCTTACACGAGAAACTATTAATTAATATTAATCTTGTATACATATATATATATATATATATTACAATATAATAAAATATTTGTACACGCGCGATTAAACGTATTATATTTATAATAATCGTATATTATTTTATATTAATTTTAACGTCAAATCGAAAAATATTATTTTTATCAGGATCAAAACTACGGGTCAATCTTATAATAATGCGATGCCGGATTTTTGTAATAATATAATATATTATATTGTATTACACAAAATATAAAAGACGTACACACACGTGAACGCGGAAAATGTAGAACAAACGGAAATTTCCAAGTATAAAAAGGGGAAAAGAAGAAAAAAAATATCGTTTTGTTTTGCGTTTGTTAAATTTGCACGATTACACACGCACGTACGAGAGAAAAATAGACAGTAACGAGACCGAATAGAAAACAAACAAAAAACGACTAGTGAAAAACGTAAAAAACAGAAAAAATAATAATAATAAAAAAACTGTACTTACGGTAGTCAGATTCGGGCTGTAAGACGTGTACGGCGACATGGCTGCGGTCTGCGACGTCACGGGACCGGTTCCGTATCGATACTGTTGGGCCGGAATAGGCGCCGAGTTCCAACCAGCTGCTGTCGCTCTGTGATGGTACTGTGTAGGGGCGCCACTAGCATAGTTGCCGGTCATACCGGGCGGGCCACTATGATGGCCTGCAGGTACCGTGGCCGCTTTGACGCCAAAGCCGGCCGCCGCGCTGTTCAGGCCTTGGTTACCGCCGGTAACTGTGTTGTAACCGCTGCCCAACTGTGCGCGCTGTAAACACGCAAAACAACAATCGATTATTATTATTATTATTATTATTAACTGTCGTCGATGCGTTTTACACACACACACACACACACATACAAAAAACATACTGTTAAAAAATAACCATACGTCTACTCGTTTTACTATTATTATTTTTTTTTTTTTTAATATCGTATTTTATTTAATATGTATACACGTATTTTTTTTAATGAATAACCAAATTTTATATGTAAAAAAAATGTATAGTTAAATTCGGAATTTACGTATATAATTATTATTATTATTATTGTTATAATTTTAAGACTCCGACAGCTATGGTCTGAGTTATTAGTCCCTGTTTGTACATTTAATATATTGCAGCAATACAATTTTTTTTTTTTTTTTGTGTTTAATTACAACACAATTTTGGGACATGTCGTACGGTTTTGATATTTCGGGAGGTATTTTTCAATAATAAGATCGGGTTTTAAAAAGGAACGTCTCGTTGTTACGGAGATTACTTCCTGACACACCGTGTAAAATAACGTCGAAGAACATTTATTTATTTATTTTTTTGTTTACTATTTTAAACACTTCTCGGTATGGACGATAGAGTCCCGCGATAACTCTGCCATACTTCCATGTTTTCGATGTCATCGGTTGGATTGGACCGTTTTGATCGCTATAGCTTTGGTGGGTTGCCTTCTCTGCTATCCCCGCGTAAACTCCGTACGGTTTCGCGTTAAATACAATATTCGGAATTTGGACGTTTCGAATCGTTTCATTTGCCGAAAAACGGGGATTGTTTTTGAAGTGTCGCGATTAACATTATACTTAAGGAATTAAAAATTCGTTATCTGAGGTGTGTTGGCAAATACGATGGGCTTCAAACGTGGCGGCACTGCTGAGAATTACTGTACTATTGGCGCTATCCGGAGAAAGTATAGCGGTATTTTCTTGAATTAATATGCAGAGCAAAGCCTACTGTTTTTCGCTACAAGGATTTCATCAATGCGTCAGCATAAATTTCGGTAAAGTAGGAAATTTTTCTGTTTTTCTGATATTTTCGTAAAATTGTAAGGCGACGATGATTTTGTAATTTGTTTCGCGTTTTCTTCAATACGTCATACAATAATGCGGCCGCGCGAGATATTATAATATAAAAATGTTTTTTTTTTTTTTTATATATATATATTGGGAAATATTATATCCGATAACACACAGAGCGTTTAAATAATTTCGAGAAATATTCAATACTGCTGCGCAAACGAAAATAAAATATTGCCGGAGTATACTCTCAGATCTCGTAAACTCTGGCGAATTCCAATTGAGTTATCATCCTCTCCGTACAAGTACAGAGGAAATAAGCTAACTGCAGTATATAATATGTATAATAATAATAATAATAATACAAATAAATATAGGTTTGACGCGATAAAAAAGGAAAAAAAACTACAAACACGATGCGCGTATTATTTCCGGTCCGATCAAGGTCGATGGCGCGAGGATACACGCGATTTCCGGACGAGAACTCCTCCACCCCTCGAGAGAAGCGGATTGTGTCTGATGACAATTTTACGTTATCATCATTATTATTAATTCATATCGACGCGCTCGCGATAGAGCGAGATAAAAAAAATTTATCTTTTAACGGTATCACCACCATCAGAATATTCCAATGCACGCTACAGATGTGTGTTCGCATGCACGAGCAAATGTGTAGCCTCCAACGAGATTAAAAATTCCTAATTGGGGGGAGAGGAGGAGGAACTCGATCGACGGATTCGACGTCAAAAATGAAAATCACGGGCGATTTTTACACGCGAATATATTATATATATATATATTTTTTTTTTTTAATGTATACAACAGCAAAAGAAGTAATATTTTTTTTTAACATGGAGTGACCCCGTTTTATTATATTAAAAATAAAATTCGTATTCGTATAAAATGGTGGTAGAAAACAATAAGAGAAACACGTAATTTCATCGTGTTATTATTATTATTATTAAGTTACCGTTGGAAACGATACATGTGTATTATACGTAGTTAAAGCGCGCGTGTGTGGGAAAAAAAAACATTATTCGTATTTTAACGATAAAATATTGGATACATCGAATAGAAAAGTAAAACCTATTCCCGAAAGTAATATGGGAAATATCGACGAATATTAAATAATATCGGTTATAATAATATATGTGGGCTGTGCGTAAACAACGGTTATGAAAATTCAATGTTGTTTGTGTACTGCACTCATCATATCGATATTAGGAAATATTACAAAATATACAGATAACGTTGATTTTACATAGGGTTCATTATTTTTTTAGACAATAAAACGCACAATAATTATTCACACCGGGGACGCTATCTCAACAGTACTTTACACTATTCCCGGCAAACACACAATTTCAAAACTAATATGTAAACGAAACGCGATTTTGTAATCTCTACGTTACACCGCGCGTTATCAAAACGTTAGTCATCCATAACGGAACGATAATAATATAAAATATATATTATAGGTATTATAAACGTATAAATATACATTTTTTTTTCTCGAAAACAAATGACTCACCGACAGCAGCAATACGATTCCGACACGACAATAGCCGCGCCACAGATATCGCTGTGGAATATTGAAATCGGTTCCAATTATTATTATTATTATTATTATTATTATTATTATTATTATTATTATTATTATTGTTATTGTTATGTCAATACAGCCGAGCGGGAAAAATAAAATAATATTATAAAAAAAAAAAAAAATCCGGTTTATATGTTGGTTGTAACTCGTATTCAAAACACGTTAAAACTACTATTAGTGCGTACATCGAAAATTATAACGCGTAAGAACCGCGCATTTGAAGGTGGTGTTAATCGTGCACGTCGTACGCGTGTAATGATTAATTTATACGAAGCGGTTAGGTTGAAACCGCTCAATTGAAATGCAACGCGAAATCGGTTTATTTTTTTCACCGATAAAAAAAAAGCGTTCATTCTGATAGAAAAATTCGAGAAAAACGCTCACATACTACTACAACCACCGTCCATAGTTGACATATTTAATATCGTTTTTTTTCCTTCTTTTTCTACCGATAGTTTGTTCTCGCCTATTTATCGAATGCTATATATATATATATACACACACACAAATATCGATGATTTTTTAACTCACAAATACACGTATGCACGTATAGAGAGCATTCACTTCCGTAAACACATAAACGCGCGAAAATCGTAAAAATCCTCGAGGAATCGCAAATATTTTCAAAAAAAAAAAAAATCGGAAAATTAAAGTAATATAATACTTTTTTTTTTTTTTTACAAAATCCGCGGTATAATATACATTTTATACGGGGATAATCTCGGAAAATTCTGGGATATCGTGTGGGGATTATTTCCGAACACCAAACTCGTAAAAAATAAATTACTATAATACACAGATAATTGTCTTATGACGCGCTCGCGGGGTCATCAGATCGCAAAATCTGAGTTAAAGGCCGCTGTTAAACAGGTCGCTACGCAAAGAGACGATGCAAGAGGCGTGGAAAATTGTTCGTCGTTTCCCTCAAAAACGCCAGTCAATTTCAATATGGAAAACACATCCAATTTCTTATTATTATTATGTATTATTATTCGCCTAAACAAAATAAACTAAATAAATTCGCCTAAACTAAATAAAACAAAATATTCGAAATAAATGAAATGACGTTTTCGGTTTTTTTTTTATCATTAAAAATAGAACTAATCGGTAATCTTGAGAAGTCTGACTGGCAGGTCTTCAACGTTTTTCGAATGAGTTAATAATCGACCTTAAAAAAAATATATCAGGCTTTAGTCTTTAATAGAAACAGCGACAAGACCGATATAGCCCAAAAGCGGGACGTAACGGTCAACGTAACTGTACGTATGTCCACATTTCGGAAACAGCTGTTGCTTTCATCAAAGTATATATAAAAAAAAAATGTAAGAAAATCATCAAGATACGTGAATCGTTGCAGTATTTTTCTACATTAAATATAAATTTCTTTGTAAATACAAATGAATTTATATTTTATATAAATATATATATATATTCATAGATTCTAGACAGTGTACAATTAAATAAATTTAATAATTACACCCGTATGATACATTATATTATTATATTGCAGTAACTGTATACATTTATATATAATAATATATGAGAAAAAATATTATTATGCACGCGCGACGTGTAGAGCGAAATGTGGGTCGTTGGGCAACAACAGAAGACTTTACGCGAAATGTCGACGAAACACGCGCGTTTAAAATATTATTATTATTATTATTATAAAAAAAAAAAAAAGAAAAATGTACAAAATTAGTCGTTTAGCTCGCATTAACGATGTATTCCTACTAAATGTGTTTATAAATCGTTCCGAGTAAATTTATCTGAACACTTTTTTTCGCGTGTTTAAAGTAATTCTACAGTTAATCACACACTCCGCGTGTTGTAATTTATACAATCACGGAGATTCGACAAATCTGCGCCATTGAATTTTGTAGTAAAAAAAAAATAATAATTTTTTTTTTTTTTTTAATCAAAATCGACAGTTTTATCATTTTATTTTCAAAATAATAATAATAATAATAAAAATTTCTCCAGAAATGTTTTACTAATCGCGTTAATTTTCTACGGTTTTTCTTTTTTGAAGTTAATCGAAAATTTTTGTTTTCCTCGGCCTTCAATCAAATCGAGTCCCTCCCGAGACTCGGGATCTAACCACCTGGTCTCGTCTCGGCCATCATTTTGTCGGCTTTGTTTTTTTTTTATCGCGCGTCCGAGGTGTGGTTGACGGGGCGAAGACACGGAAAAGGGAAACGACGCTGTTAAGCGGACAACAACAACACTGCGCACGGGTCACAGCAGTGTCGCGTACGCTATTTGTTATTACACACCCGCCGCAGTCGTCGATGTCAACTATCGATAGCAGCAGCAGCAGCCGTTGGGTGCGACGACAACGACGACGACGACAACACAGTTGTGCGACGTTTCCGAGACGTGCTTGCTTATCGCCGACGACGCAAGTAGTACACTTCTCGTACGAGACGCTTTTGTTAGACGGCGGCCGACAGCAATAATATACACACACACTCAGCTTTTAGTAGTCGTGAAAACGTCACAAAAATTTTTTTTTTTTTATTAGCTTTTAGCGGAAACTATTGTAGCTCAACACTTGGTAAATTACAAATATATCCTTAATGCTAGAACAAATTTATCAATACTTAAATACATAAACTTATAACCATAACAGAAATATACACACAATTAAACATATACGATAAATTAAATAAAATATATATATAATATATATATATATATATATATATATATATATATAAAGAATATTGGAAAAAAAAAAAAGCCCATAGTCGCTAGATTTTGAACCCAGATTTGAGTGTAAAACTAAAAATGGCTTTAATAAGAGGGGGATTATTGGAAGACAGAGCTTCCTTATATCCGAAATTGGAGGAAAAGGAAGAAAACAATTTTTTCAGGATAAGGTCTGATTAGGCATGATGAGGAATGTGACGAAAATCGAAATTCTCCGCAGTTGGTTCATTGGGAATATTTGGAGAAATAAATTTAAATTTAGAGTCATAAGAAACAGGAAGATTTTTCCACTCCTGTTCCCATAACTTATGACAGAACTTACGGAAGAGAAGAATAAGATCTGTGTAAGGGCATAACGGGAGACTAGACAGGAACAAGTTATGTCACAAAATTTATTATTACTATTTATTATTATTATTATTATTATTATAACGCCTGCAGCGAGTGGTTCTCAACGTGTTTAGTGTGATTCACACGGTCCAGCCGCGAAAAATCGCACGACGATAATCGTTACAACACAGTTGACAGTTGTTTGGCGACAAGAGCGTAAGGGGGGCAGGGTTTGGGGGTTCAAACTCCCCACACCAGACCACATTGAGAACTAAATTCACCACACTAGACGTAATTATTGACCGAAAAAAAAAATATATATATAATAAAACGGTTTCGGACTAAAATATCTTTTTATCCGTTTTATTACATTTATCGTTTTTAATACTATTATTTTATATTGGAAACAATTCGTTTTAAACCCCTCTTTCTAGACGCATATGGTTCCTCTTTTTTCGAACTCCTCTCCTCTCCCCCACGAATAGGAAATTCATACCTACACCCGTCGTTTGAAGAGCATGCGCGAGAAATTATTAACGACAGAGAAACTATTCGATACAAATTACGTGCATTTCATCAGTTTCGACACCACTTATCGCAACAGAACGGCGGCGGATAGTGTGTGCGCGCACACTGAAAAACGTTCAGTGGCCAAAGTGGGGAAAAGGGCGTACACCTCGTCCCTTTATATCATATCCAAGGCCGGATTTAGAAATGTGGGGGCCCTGGGCCCACCTTAAAAGTATATATTATATTTCGATAACATATATTTAATATATTATTATAAGTGAATTTAATTTAATAATATATATTAACATTTACCGCAAAACAATATTTTACTAGAAATTTTGGTTTAAAAATATTCATATTAAAATACCAAAATAATAATAATAAAAAAATGTGGTACAATAAAAGTAGGTAGTAAATTATGTTTATTAGATATATATACTGTCATTAATATCGTATATATACATAGTCTATAATAATAATAATAATAATATTAATATAATACTATACTTGGATGCAAAAAAATCCCATTAAGTGGAGGCCCTCATTTTGTGGAGGCCCGGGGCCCCCCTGGCCCCTACCTAAATCCGGCCCTAATCATATCCGATCCCTCAACCCACTTGTTTCGTTTAAAACTATTCTTTTTATATATATAAATAATTCGTAGTCACGGTTTTTTTTTTCTTTTTAAGAACTATTTTATTTTTGTAAACATTTTAACATTCAGTAAATGTCTAAACGCCGCTTAATCACAATCGCAAAAAAATAGTTAAACCTTCGATTATATTTTATATGCTGTACGAGTAGTGGAAACATGCGTACATTTCATATTTCTATGAAAACGGAAAGTATATATATATATATATACAAGCTATACGTATAATGGTATACGACAATAATATTAATACAAATAACGTAATTTGTTTCTTATTATTATTTCTTTATTTTCGTAATGTATTTTCTTCGTATTGAACGTATGAATCCGATATATATATATATATTTTTTTTTTTACAAAATACTCGCACTTTTGATTTATTACATATTTCCGTTCGATATTATCGCGTTGTTATTAAAATATTTATTAGCCAATATTAGGTTTATTGAAAAACTAAACACGACATCGGAGGGGGCGTATGCGCAGGACGACACGCGTAACAAAACGCACGCATTATGTCACGTAGAGTAATAAAACAGCGTTTGATTTGTTGAACAAAAAAAAAAAATGTCCAAAAATTTTATCAAAACGACGTTAGAGTGGTTTCCAACTATCATCGTTCGTTGTTAGGAGATTCGTACGTATTACAACAACTTCTTGGCACCGAGCAACGACGGCTATGAGAAAACCCGAAATAAGAAATTAATTTTAATTTTTACTGTAGGGCAGAAAAAAAAAGTATTTATTAATTTTTTTTTTTATTATTATAAACACGTATTATATATATATAGGTATATTATAGATTTGTCATTTTCGTATTCCATGAACATTCCGAGCGTATTATAATGTGAAGAAGAAGAAGAAAAAATGAGTTTTCGTTAATATGGGGTGGGGGAAATGAAAAATAACAGTTTATACGAACGAACGATGACCACCACACGTCACGTTCACCGACCATCCCGGGGAGTGACTCGTCAACAGCACAAAAACAGTATATCACACATTGTTCGGAGGAAGCCAACTAAAATTGTATTTCCATAAACACACACACCAAGTGTACATTGTGTGTATATTTGGGGTGTGTGTGTGTGTCAGAGAGATAATTGAAAACCTCGTCACTTCCGATCACCGTCGTCGTCCATCGTCCGCATCTTTATCGCGTGATGTTCGTACAAAACTGCGCATCCGAGATGTGCGTGATGGTAAACGTTTTTAAAATGTATCATCGCGAACCGAAAACAACGGGAAATAAATGACAACAACACGGAAATAACCGATATAATATATATTAACTCGCCGTACACCGGAGAACAGTGATTGTATATAGTTTTTTCGAAAATCTTAAATCTCGTCTGTACAACAACAGTGAATTGGATTCGAAAATAAAAAGATCGTTAAAATATTTGCGAAAAAATAACGCGGCTGCAGCAACACATTAAACTCGAGTACGTTCTTCCGTTATAGAATTAGTAGCGTATTCGGATGTCCGTTGAGGTTTCCCTCTACGCGAACAAGACAGATGTTATATTTTTTTATTTTTTTTTTTTTTGCCACCTTCAGAGGCCGTCACTAAAACCAAATCCAGATAAGACAGAGATTTCATCTTAATAATAAAGAAGCAAACAGCCCCCCTACTCAGTGTCCAGTCGAAGGGAGTAAAAGTTTTTATTGTATAAAAAAAAATATATATTGGTGTATAAAACATTTTACACCAAAATATTTGGGAGTAACATTAGATCGTTCGTTGACATTTAAGAACCATATTGAGAGGCTACAGAAAAAAAAACATAAAACGAGAGTGAACCTAATGCGGAAACTAGCTGGAACTGAATGGGGGGGGGAGGGGGCAGATGCTCCGACTACTCTGAGAACAGCAACAATCGCGTTAGTGTATTCTACAGCGGAATATGGAGCTCCAGTCTGCTCAAACACCAATGCTCACTCGGAAAACGTAGACACGCATTCAAACAGTGTCACGCGGTTAATAAGCGGAGTAGAGTACAATCAATGCCGATACCATGGCTGCCAGCAGTTCTTTCAAATATCGCACCACCATAAATCAGAAGGAATGAGTGGTATTAGTGAGACTATTTATTAAGACCGATGCCTACAAAAACGTAGAAAATGTGCCAGTCATGAGACTAAAGTCAAGGAAACCAACCACCATGGGTCAAGAAGGCCAGAGAACTAACCCGGTCGCAGTTCTGCAGTGTTCGAAAACCGCAATCCTGCACAGTACTACGCCCTAAAAACATATAAACATTTTTTTTTTTTATAAACCGTATATATTATTATTTATTACTGCAGTGTTCGTACTATTATAATAATTATTGTAAGTCATACCGCTCAATTATTGTAAGTGACCCCACATTGACATCGAACTCCTCCGAAACGGCTTGACCGATCTCAACGAAACTTAGCACACTGATTCGGTGGACATTGATGATGGTCTTAAACTAGAGACATCAAAAATCGGACATACCGTTGAGGATTAATCGCCGAAAAACGTTACCGTTGAATTAACGTTGAAATGAATTTCAACACGCGCTTAACTCTGAACTACCGTTCAACTAACTGATTTTGACTAAACTTTGTTCGTGTGTTCGATAGCACGCGCTGAGTGCCGCGAGGGCTCGAAAGCCTAGATCGGACACGCCATTGAGAAATAATCACTGGAAAACCTGATCCCCGTTGACTTCAATGGAAAATGATTGTATTTACGCGTGCAAATTAGAATTTTCGTTATTCGAAATACCGGGAACCTCTGTGATTTTCGTTCGGCGGACCCCTATTTTTAGAGCCTATTTTCTCGAAACCTAGACCGATTTTTTCAATCCGTTTTAAGTCAATTCAGTTACAGATTAAATAGCTCGCTCAGCTCAATCATTGCAAGCAGACAACTGCATCCCGAGTTATTTATTACTGCAGTGTTCGTACTATTATAATAATTATCGTAAGTCATACCGCGGTGTTACACGCGTAATGTGTACACTGCGCGTACAAGGCGCGCACCGAGCGACTGAAACGCGATTTCTCTTTCTTATATAAAAATTCTCGTTAGTGTAATTAATTATTATTATTATAATAATGATTTTTTTTACGCATATTAGAGAAGGCGGAATCGACGTAATCGCGACTGAATTCCCGCTATTTACACATCGTATATTATTATTTTATTACGAGTATTATTACAACAGTAGACTCTTTTTTTTTTTTTGGTCGTTCAATCAGACGAAAAAATTCGTGAAGAAAAAACCCACCACCCCGTAGTGGACGATACGAAAATTCTGTACACACCGTCCGACGGACACATTATCATTATAAGAGATTATAATATTATTATATTATAATAAGAAATAAAATCGTATTAAACAGCCACTCGTTAATATACGACGACGAGACGTATAAATCGTTACGTATGCATACATGTTTTTTATTTGAAATTAGAAATAAATCATTAGAGGGCGTAGCCCGGGGACACAACAGGCGACCAGACCACCGCCGAAGTCCGATGATGAAAACCATCTTTCTTCCACCGTACAACAATCGCACCGATATTATGACACGCACTTAACATTAACATACACGCGTGACATTTGTTTATTTTTTCTTTTTTTTTAGTTATTCCGTATTATCACGGATAGTATTGAGTTTGATAATACAGTCCGCAGAACTACGCCATATTGACCAAATCGTTGCGGCGTATCATTATTATTATTATTATTATTATTATTACGCACAGAAAGAAAGAAAAAAAATGGAAATAAACTCAAATGGTACATTTCAAAAAGACCTACGCCCACCACAACTGGTCGAACGGGCCGTGAGTTTCAATCCGAAAACACATACACGAAGATGAATACGTTCAATTATACATCAAAAAGAGAACAACGGGCTTTGATTCTTCGTTAACGCGTGTTCTCCGCACGTGCATTATTATCGATAATAAAATTTCATTTTTTTTTTTTAAAATATATAAATACAATTTACGTTTTTTTCCGTTTCGTTTCGAATAAAGCCCGGCCGGGACCCGGATATTTTAATAGACTCTTGAGAAGCCAATTTATACGCATTGTGTCTTATAGTAAAGCCCATCATCATATACGGGCGAGTCTCTCTCTCTCTCTCCGCGCAAACGGTTATTACGGCGCTACCGGGGACGGGGACAGAACCAACCACAACACCACCACCGGTGTTCACTCCCTCGGTGAAAATATACGATTACGCGTATCGGGCAATTTTCATTTTCAAAAACCAAAATAAAAACGCGGACACGACGACGACACTTTTATCGTTGAAAAAAAAAAAAAAAAACAAAGAGTGTAAAAACCGTATACCGTTTTGCTGATGCATCCGTCTATCCGTCGTAGTGCTGCTCGTACCAAACCGACACGCCACCACCACCACACGTTTCGCGCGAATTGTACGAGCCGCGTATCGTTACACGCCGCGGACACCGGGGACCGTGTCATAATATTGACGAGAAACCCAATGTGCCGACAATTGACACGCAAGCAGTATTTATTATTATTCTACGCGCGACGTGCGATTTAACAAAACGAGAAAAAAAAATCATCCGCGTTAGAGCTGCCGCTTTCGTGTCCGTGAAACGCGTGTTTGTCGACCGTCACACGGCAATAATAATTGCTTTAGCCGATAACGACGACGAAAACACAACGAAAAACAAAAAAAAAAAAAAAACATTAAAACAACGTTTTAACGGCTGCGCGTCGTTTTAAAACGCGACGACGAAAAACAAAAACAAAAACAAAAAAAACGAAGCAAAAAAAATCCGACAACGAATTTACGAATTGATAACAACGTGCGGCCGCGGTCGTGTATCGTTTTTAGAAAATAACGGATATATATATAGGTCGCGTGAATCAGAAATCCGTTTGTTTAAAACGGGTGTGTTGTTACACGATTACGTTTTCGTCGGCTAACAATTAATACGTTATTATCGCAGTGAACGATTGAGTTACACGATTGAGTTAACAAAAAAAAACTGTATGCGCGCAAGTCGGAAGAACCAGTGACGGGGCGATCTGAATCGATCTTTTTCACGCAAAAGATCAATTTTTGAATCGATCTCTGATGACCGATCGTTTAACGAATCGATCCAATTTTGTAAAGATCGGATCGAATCGAATGGAATACATTTATTATTCATTCAAACGTTTAAAATTGATTATTTTGATTATTAAAATTATACATAGATATCTATTTGTTGGCGCGACGTATATAATACATAGGCCATAGCGGTGTGAGGAGTCAGTGGCTGTATTTAACTAAATCGGTAGAAAAATTCAAGTTACTATTTAACGGTGTTATAAACATTAGAACTTGTTTCGATAAAGGTAAAACTTTTTTTAGGTAACAGTATTTCGATTTTTTAAAAGATCGATCATCTTTTCTTGTCGATTCGTTTATAGATCGATCTTTTTTTTCTCGATTCGAATCGATTCAAAAGATCGAGAATCGCCCATCACTAGTCGCGGAACGTTCAAAATCGATAATAATTTATACGCGGATGGGTCGAGTAGAGGTTAGGTCTCTATTTAATTTTCGTCGTAGTCACCATGGCGGTGGCGAGCGTCGTACACATACACATTTCGTGGACTCTCTCGGCGGCGGCGGCGGCGTTGTTTCGTACGCGCGACGGAGATGGTGACGACGACGGACGCGGCGGCACACAACACGGAAATCGTTAACACACACTCCGGTAAACTCCTCTCCGCCCCCACCAATGGCCACGCCGGGACGTACGTTAGGCTGGCCCCCCCCCCCCCCATTCGAAATTTGTAAAAAAAATTATGCAGATATTTAGCAAGGAATTCGCATGAATTTGCAAGACTAATTTGAGAATTTGCACGCTACTCCTTCGTCCGCAATTTCAGTTTCAAGAAAGTGGTAGGCAAGACGTCACGCCGGTTCTCTCCTTAGTAAATATTAACATTTTTCAAATTTTTTTTTTTGCAAATATTTAGCACGCGATTCGCATGAATTTGCAAGACTAATTTGAGAATTTGCACGCTACTCCTTGCAAATTCACGCGAATCGCGTGCTAAATATTTGCAAAAAAAAAATTTGAAAAATGTTAATATTTACCATGGGGGGGGGGCTGGCGTGACGTCTTGCCAGCCCCCCCCCCTTGAAATTGAAATTGCGGACGAAGGAGTAGCGGGCAAATTCTCAAATTAGTCTTGCAAATTCATGCGAATTCCTTGCTAAATATCTGCATAATTTTTTTTACAAATTTCGAATGGGGAAACAGCCTAACGTACGTCACGCCGGGGCCGAAATAAAAATATAATATCTGGAAACTATAAGATAACGGACGACGAGGTTAGTAGGGCGGAGGCGAAGAAGACCGCAGCACGACGGCCGCCGACGTGCTGACGCGATTACCCAACACCGACGTGTACAACGGCCGTTGTAATAATAATAATAATAATAATAATAATAATAATAATAAATAATATATTGTTATAATTATTATTCGTTACATACCCCGTTGGTGGAATAATTACGTTAATTGCGCGTGAAAAAAAAAAGAGAAAAAAACACGCAAGAATCGCTGAAGACGAAAAAAAAAAAATTAATAAAATTTCACGGCGCGTCGTTATATTTTTTGATTAACAGCAAAACAGTGGGGCGTAGTAAATACGATTTTTTTTTTCTGCGGTCGATGAAAGGATTTTCAAAGGATTTTTTTTTTTTTTTGAAATAAAAAAATTCTCCCAATAACAATAATCACAATCGTTCAAATTTTATAATTCTTTCTCGATGAATAACGATAATAATAATAATAATAATAATAATCGCCTCCGTAATAACAGATGATGTAGTATGCATTTGTTATTGTTGCCGAGCTTTTTTCGGCCAAGCCGAATGACGTCTAAAAGTATATTTATTTTTTTTAAAACAATTTTATTTTTCGCCGCGAGACGATTCCAATATTATTTATAATTAATATTGTCGAATGCATTTTACCGCGTAAAAGAGAATAACTCGAGAGAATCAAATATATCATAAGTATAGCGGACAAAAAAAAAAAAAAATGATTTTTTTTTTTAAACGACCGCGCAGAAGATATTTTACAGCAAACCGAAATCACATGAAGAACTACGGGGAAAAAAGATAATAGTCAATTATTATTTTTTTGCCTAAAATTATTTATATGACTAAAATACATACATATATATATTTAATTATTTCGTACTTAATTTATTGTTTTTTTTTTTTTTTGTGTTTTGAAACTTTAAAATTGCAATACTGAATATTTTAGGAATATTGATTATTATCGTTTTAGCCATTCACAGCGTACAGAATATTTGTATAATCACTACACCAATAATACCGCTAACGACGTAACAGTGTAACTGTATTGTCGATTTTGCGCGTGGAGTAAAAACAAAAAAAAAAAAAAACAAAATGGATTATAATAATAATGTAAAAAAAAAATTGTTCAAATAAATCAACAAATGTATATGCGCGCACCGCCATCGGCTCGCTCTTCTTTTAACACAATGTTACGTGTATAATTACCACCAATAAATACGTATTTTTTTTTATAGAAATTTGAATGTTCATTATTCTCTCGCACAATAATTCCTATAATATTATGTTGAACGCGATAAAGCGTTTAATCTGAAATTATATTAAAACGTAAAATATTCAATAATGAAATGAAATTAAATAAAAGATAAAAAAAAAAAATTGGAAAAGATAAATAAAAACTGTAAATTAGTACTCGTACATAAAAAAGAAATTATGTGTGTGTAAATATACAATTAAGCCAAATAGTATTATGTAAAATAAGAAATAAACATATTTAATACAATTATTATATTTTTATTTATTTTACGCGTAATAATCATTAACTCGAATTCATTCACACACGCGTATATATATATACTCGTATATTATATATATTTTTCTTTTGTAAAATATTAATTTTTTAAATTTATTTATTTACATACGCCCAAGAAGGCAATTGGTATAATATATAATTAATTTAAATATGTAAACGATACAAATTGGCATTTCAAAATTGATACAAGCGACATTGTTATCAATAATATGGACGATAATGTACAATATATTTATATTGTAGGTGTGTATTCATTTCTTTCGACGATCAATATATAATTTAATATAAATCGCGCGTAACTGCAAACAATAAGATCTAATAAGATAGAAATCGAATTATCAAAGCCACCGAATATTCATATTATATATATATATACATTCATATAATATATATATTAAAGATAAGATGACATCACGATGTAATTGGAGCAAAAGCAGAACATGTTGATATAGTGGATTGAACGGAGGAGGAGGAGGCGTGTCGAGGGAATATTAAGTAAAGCCTTTGCGTCGAATGAATTACTTTTGAAGGGCAATCAAAGAGAATGTTGGGTACGTTGCAAATTGACGGGTTGTTGTTACGTATATAAAACGAGAAAAGAGAATTATTCGGAGACACTGTTTGAACGAATGTAAAATATGTTCTCGACGAAGACGGGAAACGTGAAAGAAATGTCTGTACCCTATGGATAATAATATATTTTTTAGTTTTCGTCGTATTTCATTAATCAGATCGGTAGTTTTAATATAAAAAAAAAAAAATCATAGCGTCCAATATATACTCATAGGTATAATAATAATAATAATAAATAAAATCGTAAATCGCTTCTTGCCGTGGTGGTGCATCGAAAACTACCGAAAATATCGAGACGTTATTTGTGTTTAATTTATTTGTATACGGTAATTTACGCGTGCCGTTTCAGGCGCGGTTTGACAAATTATCTCCGTGCGGTGGGGTGACAGTAACAAATTCTTAAAAATATTTCACACAAGAAAATACATTATTGATTTTCCGATTACCGTAGTTATACAACAATGCGCGGCCAACGATTTTAATAACTATGTTGAAATGTTAACAGTTTTAACGTGTGCGCGAAATATATCTCAAGAGAATCGAGCGGGTACGATTACGAAAAGAAACATGCTGCTGTCATTTTTAGCAATGACAGTGCCGCCGTTGAGTCGAGACTCCAATCCGTCCAATTTTATATCTGATATTACGATTTTTTCCTCGGAAACACATCAATATCGATCCTCTTGATTGACATCGATCGAGTAACGAATACAACGGGACTACATTCTAAGATATCTCCGCCGCGGTTACCATTCCTGGTGGAAATACAACGTCAGAATCTCTGGTACAGCAGCAGAGCGACAAAACAGAAACCTCTCTCTGTTACATAATGTCGACGGCGCGTTGCACAGTCCATACGAACCCGGTGATTTCAGTTACACAAACATTTATCGACTATTTGTATATTCGTTTCTCGATATTATACAGTATACAAAAACACATAAATTCAACTTTATTCATACGTTCAAGACCATTGAGAACCGACCTCATCGAAAACGAAAAATTATCGAAATCAAATCCACTCGAGATTCGTTAGGTGCGCAGCCTTCAGGTTGATGATCTCGTCGGGGAGGCCACATCCTGCCTCCCCCGCAAACACGCCTGTGCCATACGGTAATGATCTATTACTCTATATTTAACTAAATACTTGTAGTATGTTTAATAAGTATCACAGATTCACTAATTATCACACACGTTCACTGCGCGTGTCCAGTATATTATTATAATTCGTGCTAATTAAGCGCAATCGAAACATCAATAATATTCATTATTTGCATGCAACACAATAATAACACAAATAAGAAAAAAAATCTGTACTGATTTTTCGAACATGATGTTTTTCACCCCCCCCCCCCCGCATCTTACCATAAACCTACGCCTATGACCGACAGAATGTACTGAATGCGGACATCTTAAAGAAATTAATTATATCCTATTAATAAATACAACTTATAATATATATAATAAACGGTTTTATTTTCTGAGTAAGAGTTCAAAGGAATTTTCGAAATACAATAAAACCTCGATAAGACCTCGAAGTCCAAATTTTTTTTGGTCTTTTTTCAAATACGTATAAATTTATCCCGCCAACACGGAAACCTCGTCAAACCGGAAACCTACACGTTTCTGTATAAAAATTGGATGAAAACTCTCGCGAAGACGGAAATATAACACGAAAAACCATTGTTGATATCCATAGACAATCGCTATACGAGCGCGCACTTTTTGTACAATGACATTAAAAACTAATAAAATTGACGTGTATACATTGCGTAACATTATTATCCGAGTTGTGAAACAAAAATTTTCCCTCACAGTGTTCGATAGTGAGCTTTATTGGATTTGACTTCAAGAGCCAAAAAGTGTGTTGAACGTCAACGCCTCACGGAATAAAAAACGAAAACCAATAACCGATTTTTTTCAAAACATATAATTATTATTTATGTATACCGGCTAAAAATATATAATTAAATATTAATATATTAATATAAAACGTAATTAAAAAAATAAATTTTATTATACGTATATACAAATATTTTAAATGTTATTCATTACAGTAATTTTTAATTAAAGAATCTCCCTGTAATTATAAAACACGCCAATTATTGTTATAATACATGTAAAAAAAAAAAAAAACTACTTCCGCATTAATCGTTATTACGTGTATAAGGTGGTTTTGATATTATATATGGATAAATCGACCCACAGTTTCTTAAAACTATCGAACTTCCTCGCGTTTTCACTACACACAATCAATGTGAGAAAACAATTAAAAATCCAATATTCCGTTATAAAATTATTTACATCTTGTACACCGATTTTGTATTTTACATAATAATTGTAGTAATGTCATTATTATTATTATTATTATAAGCACCGAGATTCGCTATTAATTTTTCCACAATTAACCAAATACGATTTCAAATAGCAATCGAATAATCGTTTAAAGAGTTTAGAAACCACGCAGTATTTTTTTCTTTTTTTACGGTTTATTGGAAATTTTCGAAACGAGACGCGAATTGATTATTTTATTATACTCCGTATAATATCATATTATTATGGAATTTCTTTTGTACGGCTTTATACCGTGAAAAGCATTCGTGCACGTCATATATAACGTACGTAAAAAAGAAAAGGGCTCGTTGACTTTGCGGGAATTATAGCGGAAAGTAGTCGCGCAAACATATTCGGTACAAAAAAAAAGAAAAAAAAGAATTGAACACGTATCACACACACACACACACTTGTGTCACACGCGCATTTGGAAATTAATATATTGTAGGGATGGGTAGTTCGCGAGTGAGTCGACTCAAAGAGTTGACTCTTTTAGGTGAACTGAATGAGTTGAATCAGTGTGCCATAGTTCAGTGACTCCGTGTGGCTAACTGTGGTATCACAGATTTGTGTTATCAACATAACTTATCAATTCCCGAATCATGTGATTATCTTTATTAAACGATGACTCTTAACCGTGATTCGTGGTGAGCCATAAGCCCATAACACGTTAATGACGTGTAGACGACGCGAATCTCCTTTAGACGCACGCTTTGATGATATCGACGGTTCGCCACGAGCGTGATATTTCCTTTCGATAGCCGTCTCTGCGAGTCCGACTCGCACTGTCAAAACGCGCCTTTATGACGTGTTATCAAAAAAGATTTGTTTGATTTGATGAATTGAGAGTTGTGGTTGACTCAATGAGTCGACTCACTTAAGCGAACTGGATTCAAACGAACTGATTCGTGTCACTGAGTTGAGAATCCCATCTCTAATATATTGTCGTGCCTACAAATTATAATAAATAAACGCGAGGAGATGATATGTCCGGACCACGGTCTTATTATGTTATTGTACACAATTATAAAATACACATATATGAGATCTCCCTATGGTATTTCGGGATAATAAATAATATCATCCGCGATTGAACAAAACGAAAATATCAATCGGACAACGACGGCCGAATGAAGGAATAATAACAATCCTCAACGCCTGACTTCCGGAAAATTAGAGAATACCGTTTTTTTTTTTTTTTCGAATAAAAAAACTTATCTGTACAATATTACCGTACATTACCCGGGGTGTTTGTATTTGGTAAAAAAAAAAAATTAGAAGAGGAATGCAAAAAGCGTAAAAAAAAATAATAAATAACCTCCCCCCTCCCATAACCTTAGCTATCCATTTATATATTTTTACAACGGCCCCTCTTCTGTCCAATAACAATGAGTGAATGTCGGACGAAACAAAAATAAATTTTAAATAAGATTCGAGAACGTTTTCCATAAGCAATTTATTGTTGAACGCAGTGGCGGTTAGGTACATGATGTCTCCGAGGGAGGGCAAAAACGGAGTGAACCGGCCCTCTGCCAAATGAAACGTTCAAATCGAAGATTATTATTAACCAAAAAGCAAGAAAATAAATGAAACAGAAGCAAAATGACTTGGTCGTGAGACGAAACGCAGACGCGGAAAACGAAAAACCGGAGTGCGTGGAACGTAAACGAAAGAAGAAAAGAAAACGGGAAAAGACGGTGGTAATCGTATATAAAAATATCAGCAGTTCGAAACCGTTGGACTGCTGTTGGACGTGTGGGGCGGGCGGTCAACGCGAACGACGTTGTTGTTCGCCTCTTATCGCAGCGAAAACACCGTGTGTGTTCGTGTGACACACACACAGTGGTGTTCGCCCACGGGTAGAGGCAAACAACAACCGTTGTTTGCGTCAGAACGTCTGACCGTTTCGGCCGCGGTCAGAAACGAACGATATTGATCGCCGGGGCTACACACACTGAGCGGTTCCCGTCGGTTGCTGACCGCTATTTATACGTTTTTTTCGCCGCGCGTGGTCGCCCCCACTCGTCACACGGAAAACCGGTCGCCGCGGCCGAGCATCAAACCCCCCCGCCCCCCACCTATCATCAATTCTATCTGTATGGACGGCGGCGGCGGCGGCGGCAACGGATTACGAGCAGTAACGACGGTAACCGGCGATGAATCATATAGAGCCACTATCGCCGACTGGGAGGGGCGGTCCGACTGCTTTCAGCGGTTCAGTCGGCGGCACGCGCGAAAGTGGGTCAACTTAAAACTAAACCAGCCATTATTCTCGTTTCCCGTTTTATCGCCGCGGTCGTCTGATATGCTATGTCGGGGGAGGGAGGGTGTATACGCACGAGTGTTACCACAGTTTGACGCTAAAATAAACGAAATATAGTAAATCGCTAAAATACGCGATCCAATCGTATACGCGCGTTAGTTGTATTCATTATTCGTATTATTAATAAATATTATTATTTCGCGCGTATTATAAACATTTTTTAACGTAATGTGATTCGTCTTTATACTCGTTGTACATATTTTACCCACTTTTTACTATTCCGTTAAGAAGTTCTACTGGCTTACTGACATTATTCGCACGTTTCTTCGACCGACCAGTTAGGTTTTACCCCGTCGGCTAAGCACCACTATAAAACGCTCGAACACGACCGATGATCGGTATCGGCGGCGTATAAGACTATATGCGATAATCGTCTGTCCCCAGTACTCATGCACGACGTTCAAAAGGATAGGGAGAAAACGGAGCGTAACACAATTACGCCGGCTTAAAAGTCGATATTGAACGGACAATTGTACTGTAAACGCACACTGTTTCTCGTGTACGCCTATTGCGAACATTTGGTATTCGTTTTTTGTCCAAAAACACGGTGCTACGAACTAGGTTTGTAACTCGAACCGTCATCTATTGACGATTTAAAACGGCGTCTGCGCCTAAATCGCTACTGGGGCATATTTGATCAAAACAATCCGAATAACTGTATTAAAAATATATGTAACTTAGCGCTGACTTTCAACTGGGTTTCAAAGGGGGTAAAAATCCGCGGGCATTGAATTCGTCACGGACAATCACGCCCCGTGCACGATCGGCTAGTAATTCTATAACAAATAATAATATACGTCGTATTTGACTATCGTCATGTATTTTATATATATACACACATTGTTTAATTTATGTTTTGTATACGGAAACGTATATTCTATTTGATATAATAACGTAAAAAAAAAAAAAAGAAAAAAAGTAGTGCGTACATATCTGTGTGTCGTATAATAATAATTTATTTTTGTCCGTATGTTTATAATATTACGCAATTATATTATATTAAATACGACGGAATATACAAATAAACAGCGTTACATAATATTATACACACACATCCCTTTATAACGTTCGTCCCGTAAGAGATATTTTCCTACCGAGCGCGAAACGCAAAACTATACGCGTGTACGTGATAAAACAAAATACAGACGGCGGCGAGTTGGATTTTCTGAATTTTTCATCCGATTATTTTGTTTTTTTTCTTTTTTTTTTTTCATACAAAACGAACATTTGTACACGACGGAATGATGTGACAAAGACAAAGAAAAAAAATGTATTTCTCATAAAACAATCCGAGTTTTTTACACACACGGTTTAGAGGTTACAAAATATAATAATTACGATCATTCTACCCGCGAGCGGCGTACGACTTCTATCACACACGCTCGCCGCGTTATTCGAATTCCTCCGAAATGTTATTCGCGCCGCTAATATTCGTATCACGCTAGACATTAGCCTCCATTCGTCTTAGGGGTACTCGTCGGTATTTTTAAACGTATGCTTATCTTTTTTTTTTTTTTTTAACTTTTGTTTTGGGGAGAAAAAATTACACTTTTAATATATATATATATATATAAACAATAACCCCCTTTCCCTCATGACTCTATAATATTGAAAAACAATCACACATCACACTACTCCTTTGAAAATTCTTAAATACGCCTCTGATAAAAAAGAAAAAAATACTGGGATAATGAAACAAACAATGTGTATAAATCATTCGGGACGCTTGAGCCCTACAGCAGCATCCCACCCTCTCCTTGAATGATCCTTGGTCCGCCACCCCTATAGATTTAAGTCGGATACGCCACTGTTCATTGGAGGCGGTCGTGAAAATAGTGGGCCATGGCTCATGGGGACCCGGGAGAAATTTCGAGTTCAAAAGTTGATTAAATTGAAGAATTTGCTTTGATATAAAACGTAGAAAAAAAATATCGATAATTTATTTTCGGAATAGAATTTAATCATTTTAATGTATCTGTATAGTTATATAACGGAATAAAAGAATTTCTATAATCCAAAGTGTTTTGACCTGCTGTTGTACTTTTATACGATATTTTACGAACACCGAAAAAAAAAAAAATCATAATATTGTATAGGGATTTTTTTCTTATTTAAATTACATTGAATTCTTGCTTCTAAATTTATTTTATTTTATCTACCAGTTGTATGCAAACGTCGTTTGTTCAACGAAAAAACAAAAAAGAATAATATATGTAAAACTACTGAAAATAAGGCGAGAGCGGGGTGAGGGTGGCAGAATTTGTTTGCGCAGAGGCCAAATTCTAAATGCGATGTTGTGTGTGTGTGTGTAATGTATACGCGGGCGGGCTCGTGGCGTTTTTTGTATTTTATATATTACAAACAAGCATAAATCTCATAAGCGAAAGAAGAACCTCCTCCTCCGATTTTTCTTTTCCTTAAAATATTCTTTACGTATGCGAATAAGAGAACATAATAATATATCAGCGACGTATTTCAAGAGGAGAGGCTGATGGGACTCCAACTCGTCCCCAAAACTTCAAGAAATTCTTTTTATCTACGCCTCGTTTAGGATTATAATATATTTTTTGTTTAAAAAAAAAAAAAGATCACAATAACGTTTTATCGTTCACACACGACTGGACATTTTTACGAGCAATACGCACAACCACGTTAATTTTAAAACTACATTAGGAGAGTTGAGCGCTTTTCTTTTTAAATACGTCTTTAATTGTCAATTCATTTTTTCTCTTACTATACGATATATTTTATAAAAGTAAAAAAAAAAAAATCTCAATTTTTAAATATTTAATGTGTAATTCGTCGTTGTTTATTTTGTACAAAACCATCAATCAGGCTGAATGATGAAATTTATTTTCACTCGTAAATCACCCCCCCCCCCACACACACAACTACTTCTGCACTTTTTATTTTCTTTCAATAAAAAAATCAATCGTATAAAATTTAATTGTTAATAATAATAATAATAATAATACGACGAATATTATATCAAAAATATTTCTTCGCGTACCACGCAGGTCGTGGGGAATTCGGCTATTCGGGACGATGAAAAAATCAACGGCGAAGACTCGTGGCGATATAATAGTACACCTACAGTAGAGTTTTCAGGAAAAGTGGCCCTCGACAGTGGGCCACTTTATTATAATAAATAATAAAAGCGGACAGATTAATAATAATAATAATAATAATAATTTACACGCCCGCGCGGCGAATACGCGGTGTGCGCTTAAGCACACATAATCACTTAACCAATTCGTTATTAATTCTCCTATAAATATGTGTCCTATACGTGTGACGACGACACGCGTCTTATGACGTATACGTACGCGTATAAAATATTAAAAAAAAAACGTTAATACGATAATATTATTACTCATAATGTGCACACACGCACGCGCGTTATCGTGCATATTTACAGAAACAATGCGAAAAAAAATAAATACATTTTAAAACACGTACACGGGATAGGTGCAGTGCGCGCGCGCGCCGTATTATTGTATAGAAATCTCACGTAGGTATATATCGACACGTGCACGCGTAACACAGGTGCAGAAGCACAGCAAGGGCGTACGCGATTCGAGAAAACGATATTGAAATATATTATATTGTTAAAATTCCATTTTTTTTTTTTCTTCTTCTCCTCCAAATAGATATATACAGGGCCGGATTTAGGAATGTGAGGGCCGCCCTGGGCCCACCTAAAAAGTATATTATATTACATTTCGATAACATATATATTTAATATATTATTATAAGTGAATTTAATTTATTAACATTTACCGCAAAATAATATTTTACTAGGAATTTAAAAATATTATTTTGCAAATATTATATTGTGTTTTAGATACTTGGATGCAAAAAAATCCCATTAAGTGGAGGCCCTCATTTTGTGGAGGCCCGGGGCCCCCCTGGCCCACCCCCTAAATCCGGCCCTGTATATATATATATATACATAGTGTAATGAGACGACACCAGCGGTTTGGTTATAATCAGAGATGGAATTTCGGATTTTTTTTTTTTTATATGTATTGAGAGGGTGTGTACAATGTATAATAGAGCTTTTGCCGACGATCTCCGTCGTCATTTTCCTATGAACTTATATACGCGGAAATTTTTTTACCGCATACGAAAAAAAAAAAAAAAAAAAGCGCATTCCAACGTTTACTATACAGACACACTATTCCGGGGAAAAATTTTATACAACGTTTTACGACGAATTTGGCTTTAACAATTTTGTAACGTTCAAAATGTATTGACGCGCGTCTTATTGAAAACACTTTACAATATTCACACGACTATCGGCGTTAATAACAACGACGACAAAAACGTCAGTTTTTTAAATACACTACACAACAACACTCAATAAAGTGAAATATAAGTAATTATTTTTTTATTTTTATTTTTAACGTTACGATCAACTCTTATAATTTTCATAAACTGTTACTTTTATTCGTTTCCCCACCCTCCCGGTACATTTTTATGAAATATCATATATTTCCAACAAAAAAAAAAAAAAATATATATTATAAACGATTATTTCGATGAAATTATAATAGAGCATTAATCGTATTTTTACGAATTGAAAACGCGGATAAATCATTCATTTTAATATATTATTATTATACACCACGCGTATACCTAAAGTGATCATACATTTTTTCCCCTCCCTCGGAACCGGAGGGAACGCGCGTAAATTTAAACGGAAAATACTCGTCGTCGTCAATTCATTATATTATATTGTTTTTCGATATTTTATGCGACACAACACGGTAACAATACCGCGTATATTATATACACCGTATATATATGAGAGTGGAGCAAGGCTGTTTTATCGTTTAAAACGTAATCCGACGACGGCAACGACGTATAGTCGTCGGCACACAGGAAAATCGGGATCGTATAGCCGTTGTGTGGTCGTCGGATTTACGAACAAGGGGGGGGGGGCCAAAAAACTCCTGCGGACGCGCGCGGCGACAAAAAGTATAGTTAAGGCGCGCGCGCGCGAAGGACGCGTCGCGCACGCGTAAACATTGTCGATCGGGGTGTGTATGTGCGTAGGCGGGCACACATTATCGAGTGAACTCGATCGACAAAATCTGACCACCGTCGTCGTCTACCCGCCGCAGTCGTGTCTATAATATGTCCGTCGCATATAGGAGGAAGAAGTGTTTGATATATAATATAATATTATAACATTTATTCTATTCCTACAGTTATTATAACCACTGGGTAGAACAATAATTAATCGTGTATTTTCCACTTAAACACCATATTATATCGGTAAAACGACGGTTCCCGGAGACTTTTTATGAAAAACAAAGAGTAGAATGACATACGACAATACACGCCTTATCTGTATTTCTGTAATGAAAAAATGTATTTCTTTAATTCGAATTTTGCCGCGTTTCGCGTTGAAAAAAATAATCTATTTTACACAATACGCTGTAATAGAAAGTTCGAGGTTATTATAAAAACTACTGTTGATAGAGCGTTTATATAATAAAATAATTGTGTGTGTGTGTGTGTGTGATAGGAAAAATGTCAATATTTAATTTGACCGTAATGCGAATTGTATATATATATATATAAAATATAAAACACTTTAATATTTAATTAATTAAATAAAATAATAATAATATTACACCCGACAACGTTAAAAACATATTATTTATTTCTAATACTGAACGTAAAAAACTCCCCATTGGTGTTTCTGTATATAATACACCGCGTAATCAGTGTAAAAATATATGGTCGTCACGGTAGAATTTTTAAAAATTTATATACGAATCCTAAATGATTTCGAGACGTTAAATCGTTTTCTTAACACCGCCTGTATACTGTTTTTCATCGGACATTAGTCTAATTTTTTTTTTGTTTTTTTTTTTTTTTGACGTATATACAATATAATTTTTTCTATCTACCGTATAGTGGTGGCGTGTTTAGGATTAGGTTAGGAAGATAAATCTTGACATTTAATTCAACCTATCTTCTCTCATAACGCCGCGTCTGTAAGGTACTCTCCGAACTTATCTAAGGACTTCTATGTGAAAGGGCTTAGGATTAATACACAAATAATCTATTATGGATGACACAAAATTAATTATTTTTGGGCAGAGATTAAACGGACTATAGCGATGTTGTCAATTCCGCAGAGAACAATAAAAACGGACGTTTTGTTCATGGAACAAGTAAGTGATGGATGAAATTACCAACAAGGAAAATCGCGAATGTCATTATAGATATACAAAATAAATCGATAAAATAAAAAACCTAAAATACAATAATATATATATATTTATTATTATTTTAAAACAATGTACGGCGTTTTCTATCACGACAAGTGAAAGTTTGTTCAAATTTTATATTATTATTAAATTTATATTATTATAAACGTTATATTATTGTGTGTGTGTGTATGTATTACAGCACTCGAAACCATTTTCAATATCTCCCTACACCTTCATAAACTCTTAAATACAGCACCACTGATCGTACCAAGTATACCGCTAGTGTTTAGTATAGATGAGACTGTAAATAATTCAATAAATATCGTTATATTCCTACAACATTATTATCGTTATCACTATCATTGCCTATCACTTTTTCGCAAAACAAATTGAAGTATAAATTTTAACAAAAAAAAAAAAATACACATTATTTAGATACACTCTTCTAACTAAGACCTACCGATTTATTATTATTATTATTATTATTGTCATTATTACACACATATACAATAATTATTATATTATATAGTGATACGCAGGACGAGTGTGTGTTTATGAGCTATTGTATTATAATAATATATGATAAACGTACAGTTTATAACTCGTACAATTGTTTATTTTAAAAGCAACCAAATAACGACACCGCGTACATGTGGGTTTCACACGTCCTTCAATAAAAGGCCTATTAACCGAAAAGAAAAAAAAAAGAGAGAGACGTTTAAACGAAACGATATAATAATCGTTTTCAATCATTCCCTCCGTTTATATGTCTGAGTAGTCAAGTGACATATTTTTATTATTCTCCTCATCGCACCGATCAGAGTACAATAAAGTAATATAATATCATCCCTATTATGTATGTATTTGTACATAATCAGATTACTGTGGCAAGTCAGGGCCGGTATATATATATATAAATAACTATTATATATATAAAATAATTCGTACAGAATCTCTAAAACCTTATACATACACCGTATATTACACGCGTAGTATATACGCAGGAGTGTTCTGACGAATAATTTCAATTTTGTTTTCGACGACACACATAACGACTTTTGGATTGGTTAAAAAAAAAATTGCGTTCGTAAATAATTCGCATAACCACAATTAAGTCTATATTATATTATTATTTTTGAACTAAAAACTAAAACTCTAATAACTCTATTTATTTATCGATACCGTTAACCCGCTGGCAAATTATAAAAACCAATACGAACTTTACGGATAGAATAATAAACTTTTTTCACTCGTATTTCTCGATTAATTCGTAGAATACTTTACATAAAATTATTGTTAATGTATAACATTTAAAGGATATTTATCGAACTACATTTATACTTCGAAAAACGCTATTATTTTATTTATTTTTTTAAATAAACACAAATTTATTTACCATTCGATAATATTCGCATGCAGATAAAACAGGTATTCTGTATTTCCTTATGAACTACATATTGTATCGCAAATACGCACGCTATTTCAATATATTCGCTCGTTAACAAAAACGTATTTTTCTTTTTTCATTACATACTCGAAAGAATACCCGCATGCGGACAGAAATACTTATATATCAAAGATAAATGAAAATTATTGAAAAAAAATATATACACCAAAACATGTGTAACGTAATTGAAATTAAAAAAAATATGCAACGAAAGTTAAAATATATCTCATATACGTAAATATATATATACGAAACAAATATCAAAAAATGAATGCGAATCTGCGGTTATTCGTCAATAATTATTATTTATTATACGTACACGACGAAATTAATTCCGAAATATACATATATACTTTTTCACTAATGAATTTAAACAAATATCAGTAATTATATAAATAAATCCGTATAGCTAATTGAAAAGTGTATCGGACGAATTTTAATCAATAATAAAACTAAAACCCGTAGTTGTAAACCATTTTTTTTTTAAATTAAATTTTTATGTATATATATATATATATATATATATATATATATATATATATATATATATAGTAAACCAACAATATTAAATCATATAATCAGAAATTCCAAAAATAATTTTTTTTCGTGACATGTGTACAAATTATAATACAACCCAAACAATTCTAATTGTATTAACATGATAATAACGTTGATTAATAAGCAAATATGAATATTGCACAAGCTGGCATACAAACAAAATGTGTGTGTGTGTGAAAAAAGTGTTGCGGTGTGAATATTATATACATTTTATACGTATACACCAATAATATATATATATATATCGAGCGAATATTTTAAAGTAGCAAAAACTACAATCAAACTGTACGTAGGTACATAAATAAGTAATATAAGTAACGTTGAACACAGCAAAACGTGTTCGATTAATTTTACAATAATATATGTTTGTTCGAGAGCTGCGCGAGTCCCGGTACATTTAAATCGGACACTATTGTAAGTAAATTATTTTTTTTTCATACATCAAATCGATTCCGATTAAACCGAGTAAATCAACACACATTTTACAGGACAATATGACACTGCGATAACAAACGACGAATCGCTAATTTATGTCTATGCGATTGTATGAAATATTATAAAACGTAAATACGCTGTAATACACAATTATTTGTAATTAATATTTGACGAAGAAGTGGTGGTCCATAATACTGTGTAAATTCCACATGAACTTCAACTTATACGAATAAAGTCAAACGCATAAATAATAATTGTACTAGGCGCGTATTATTGATACTATTAATATTAAAATCAAATTTTTACTATAAATAATTTGAAACGAGCGCGATTTAAAGTTCGTGTACTGCGTGCGTATTATTATTCATTTACAGCAAGTATTTTATATATAGTATTTTGATTTTCTTGTCACACAAGTATAACGTGTACATCGAGAAACATTTAAACCTAACAACAATGAAACTGTGAACGCGACCAGACGACGTTTGTGTAAGCATATTATTATGTAACTACTGCAACAAGACGAAAATATGATAATAATTAAAATCAAACGCCGTACAGTGGTTTTAATGGGGACACACACACATCATGCCCATTAAAAATATATTACGAGTATCACAAAACTAATGGGTGTTTACGAATACTTCTATAAGCAAGAAATCGTTATAATAATCGTGCGAGACATACCGACCGACCCGTCATCATCGATTATTATTATTATTATTATTATTATCGTCGTTCGTCTAAAATTGCTTGTGTTGTTAAGTTATTTTTCTTATTCCACACGCCGTCCGTCCGTAATAAGGTAAAAAAAACAAATATATATATATATATACATATATAAACGGACGACAACTAAACTTTTTTTTTGTTTTTTCATCATCAAATCGAATGTATTCTACTCAGAAATGGAAGAGACGGATGCCGTAATGGAATTCCATACAACGCCCATAAGTAATTTTAAATATTTCCCATATAAACAATGGACTCGTCCCGTTTTCATTTTCGAATGCACATTAAAAAAAACGTTTTCAATAATATTTCGTTTCGAATTCCCATAGCTGAGTAACATTTCATTCGTTCTGTGTTTTCACGTGTTGTCCACATACATTAATTGTCCACCATTAAAAAGATTTTACTAAAAAAAAAAAGTCGTAACTAAATCGTCCACATGTTTAGGGCATAATTCCCCGTATACTCCGCTGCTGGTATCCAATCGCTTCGTCTCGTATTCAATATGAAACCACAAATTACGGTACGTCGTAAACGATAGGTTTTTAAGAGAAACCCGCGATTTATTATAAATCTAAAACGTGTTACGTATTTCTCAATGAATTCTTCTACACGAAATTTACCCCGATTTGAAAATAAAAAAAAAAAAAAAAAAAAATACGATTTACAACACTTATATGCTTGTGGAAAGAAAAAAACGAACACGTGATCAAAAATGTCCAATAAATGTCTATAGTTAACAATTATTATTATAAAATATAGTTTATCGTTTCTTCACCGCACAAGGAAAATTATGGCCACATAATAACGCTAGTTATACATTATTATTATTACGCGCGTGTGTACCATATCTCCCGCATCCGTATGTCAATTATATTATGTGATTAGTGATTACATATTTGGAATACGATAATTCGGGTTACAAGAAAACCATATGATACAACAATATGATATAATCGAATAGAAATGTCGAAGAAAAAATGTAATTCAAATAAACAAACATCTTTATAAGAGTAATACGAAAATAGTCGACAAAAAAATAAACCAGAATACTGAATATTTTCCAATGAAATCGTAGTATTTATAACGTTTACATTGCTCGGCATCTTGCGTAAGACCCAACCCCTCCCTCGCTGCTATCAAAACATCTAACATAAAAAAAAAGACCGTTGAACAATGAAGTGAAGCTCGGTCAAAGATACCTCCAACTCAAGAACCCTTTAAGCGAAGGAAAGAAAGATTACACGAATGGATTGTTTTACGTGATCCAGAACAAGACCACGCACAAGAAAGTATACGGAACTTCTTCGTAAAAATTAAAAAGTACAAACAATTTAATCCTAATCTGAAAGCCATCAGAGATATAGATGACAATATTTCAATAGACCCAAACGAAAATACAAGATGGATGAATTATTTTGAAAAACTGCTAATTATCGAAGTACCAGTGAGACCAATGCCGTCGTGGATAGACCATAGAGCAGAATGGGAAGTAAACGGATGTATCCACGAAAGAAGTCAAACAAATTATCAACAACTTGACAAATTGGAATAGATGGAATTCCGGCAGAAAAACGGCGAGGTACTACATCAAGAAATATGCTGGTTGTGTCAAAAATATGGAAGAATGAAGAACTACCAAAAGAGTGGGAGGATAAGGCCATCATAATTCCACCACACAATAATGATGATAGACTCAATTGTAATAACTACAGAAGAATATCATTGCTGTACACGGCATATAAGATGTCTTCAAAGATATTATTAGGAAAATTACAACCCTCTGCAAATGGATTTATAAGAAGAGTATCAGTGCGGATTTCAAAAAGGGAAATTATATATTGCATATATTGTAAATTAATTTGGATTTTATTGTTATTAATGTTCTTATAATTATAAGACCAATGTCAATGAGACAACTTTAAAAAGAAAATGTGATGTATTTTTTATTAATTCTAAAACATTTAAAAAACAGCCAGAAAACGCATTCAAAAGAAACATGAAAAAGTGTTATTTATCAAATAGCACTCTAATAAAATATAATTGTATCAAGAATTTTTTAAAAATAAATTCAGAATTATTCTTCCATAATTATTATAATTATAATTATATATATATATATATATATATATATATATATATATATATATATCACATAGCTGAAGTAATAGAAATAATACGTTAGTTATTACTTGCATCGAAATTTAAACACAAGTATGGTAAATGATCATTTTTACTCGTACTGATCTGATGACGGTTTAAAACCCGTTTTATTGTTTACCCTAAACCGTATGTAAACCTAAATTACAGCCGAAAATAAGAAAAAAAAATATATATATAATAATTATTATTATTTGATATAGTGACAGTATTTTTAATACACACGATAGAGAATTTGAGTTTATCACTTGATAATATTAATTTGAACATTTATATCAGACAATTAAAATAATAATTACTATTATTATAATCGAAATAATTAAATAAATTGTCATTTAATAATTTAGTATATTTTTTAATGTTCTCCGGGGTATTTGAAATTTCATTTAACACGAACCACAAATTATAAAAAAATAATTGTATCGTATTTTATCGTGAATTTATATAAATGCCTTTGATTTTCAAACAAAATAAATAACTAAACTCATTTGGGGTTCATACGGGTAACGGATGAAACGCAACTAACGAAACACCGCACACACACATTACATATTTAAAAATGATTTTAAAAACTCACTGCGAATTTATAGCATTATGTAACTACGCTGTATAATATATATATTTATTTATTTATTTTCCAACAAACAAAATGCATAACACGTATCTATCTTGCTGGCTGACGATGAATAACATATATAGACAATTCGTTATTGACACGTCATTTAAAAACAGTGTGACTATACACGCACACACACACACATTCGTACACGATGAAGAATTTGTTATGAGTAGAATATATGGTTTCAATTAAATTAGAGCGTAAAAAAGAGAACGAAGTGCAGTTAGTTATATTATATGAATAAATTGACATACCGCTCGACAACACAACGGTTATCGTCAAACATAGATACACTATCATTATTTCTGACAGGGGAAATTAAATGTTGAAATACCCGGACAATTAATAGAAATACTGCACCGTTGATAATAATTAATATAAGAGCGAGACATTTAAATACCGAAATAATATAAACGAGAGTAATAGTCACTACTCGGTACACATATTTTGTCTTTTACAAAATCTATAATTGTTCATAAATAACACTTGACTTTAGAAGAAGAAAAAAATGCGAGAACACTATTTTCACCTACTTAATGAATTAATTATAGGTACACACTTATAAAGAATATTTGTTACAATTACGCGTTGAATTTATCTCTTTTAATTGTGCGCTTATTTTAAGCCAAGCGCAATATTTAATAACATAGTCACATAATCACCATTTTTTTTTTTTTTTTTTGTAAGCATTCTAATGAGTAATTTATTGTCTAAAAAATATTTGATTTAATTTAATTTTTAATCATTTTTATTCGACTTATTATTATTTTTTTCCTAATAATACCGGCCACAAAATTACATTAATTGTTCAGTTTGCCATATAAATTACGCGTTTAAAATAGTACGCGGATTGAGTATAATACAATTAAAGAAATATTTAATAACGTATTTATTATACATAAATATATGGCGTAGAGAAAACGCGAATAAATTACTGGAATTACTGTACACACCAAAACGTTCTCGATTTATTATTATCATTATTATTATTATTATTATTATTTAGCTGCTATATAAAACAAAATAATAATAATATAAGGAAATACGTTTTCGAATTGTTATTTTAATATTATAACATTTATTAACGATGATGAGTAGCAGCGACAGTAATAAATAAAATTAATCAAAGTGTCTTATACCTGTACTTCATAATATGAATAGGCGCATATTTATCGAAAATTTAATAAAACCGGTCCAAGAAGAACAACAATGTTCGCGTGACACACGCGCGAAAATAAATAATAAGTAAAACGATAACGACGCGTTTTCCATGAAAATTACCAACGCGATTTTTCTCTTCCTACGTTAACACAACAACCGCACAGAACGTTGGAAAATAATAAATAGACAACGTTTTGTTTTTCGAACTCAACAGGACGTATAACTAGAGTAACGAGATCGCTCGATTTATCGAATAATATTATAATAGAAAACAATTTCGTCGGACAGTGTTTTCCAATCGATCTCGATTGTCGCATTATATTTATTCAATAATACGCCCCGTATAAAAACAACGTTTCTTCGGGAAAAATAATAAGCGATTTTCATAATGGCGGAAACAACACTCGTATATATGTTATAAATCGTGTGCACGTCGAAAAATATATTTTTTAAACGAGATCAATTTTATATATATTTTTTTTTATACATATATAAAAGTCGATTCGCTTCTTCTTTTGTTTTTTGGTATTGAAAAAAAAAATTTAAAAAGGACGAGAAAAACATTAACGTTTACAAAAAAAAAAAAAATTCGAAATTAATTCGAATAGTGCAGAGCGCGATAGAATATGGGAGAGAGAGAGAGAGAGAGAGAGAGAGAGAGAAAGGGACAAACGAACAGTGGCGAGGGAAAGGAGAACACAAAGGGCTAAAATTAATAACGTAGGCGGTCTAAAGCGTAAATGCCGTAGGTACTATAACACCGGTATAGTATATGTGCGCGCGCGTGCGCACACACAAACACCCACGGAATTTTGGACGTCACATAGTTCTTTGCCGGGTAAACCACCCCTCACTCAGCTTCACTCCCTCTCTCTCTCGCATCGGGATAAAAAAAAAAAATCAATCCCGCGTCAAGTCTAACGATTATATTTTAACGATTAAAGACGCCCACGCATCGTACACACACACCAAACCGCCCCGCGCATCGTTACATACACGTTTTACACACGTTTCACCACCATCACCACTCTCGGTTTTTGATAAACGAAAATTTAAAGGGAATTTTAAATGTTTCCTCCCCACCAACTACGTCAAACAATCTGAATTCAAAAGCCCGTTCTAGACTTTTAAACGCGATATTTTTTATAAATACATTATTCAAAATCTATTCGTTGTATTATATATTATATTATATTATACATTAAAAACATCTTCTTCAAGCCGCCTTCTCTACTCCGAGAGTTTTTGCCGTCATCGCTATAAATCACTCAGATTTTCTCCGTCTCGCGCTATAATAATAACAACAATAATAATAATAATATAATATCCTTTCCCACTTATACACAGATCTTTTTTTCTCCACTACATCGATCCTCCTCCTTCTTCTTCTCCTCTTTTCCGAGGGAATACTACAACAATCCCGCAATATACAGCCTCGTCCTCGCCTTATGTAATATGTCCCTGAAGACATTAACACGCTCTCTAGCTTTTTATACGGACCCGCTTGTCATTTTCATTTCCTCCCGCAATAGTTGTTTTAACTCGTTGAAATAATTTAGTTTTGAAAAATTACATTTGCTGACTTAAAAACCCGAAACGCACTGTTATCATCGTTTTTACGAAAAGTTTGACAAACCGCGCAATAACAAAAAAAAATAAATAAAAAAAATAGTCTTTGAATAATTTCAATAAAAACGTGATGTATTGCAGAGATATATATAAATACAAAAAGAAAAAACAATTTTTATGGAATGACACTGTATATACGCGCGTACACACACACGAACGCGTTTTACGACCAGCTGATAACTAGTCGAGCTCCTAAGAAACCGGTGAAGTCACAGGGCACAGCTAAGTTTCAGGGTTAATTTATTTCCAACATGACAGTGCACGCTTGCGCTTGTATCCAGATATCAATAAACGCGACTTTTTTTTTTTTTTACAGTTGATGACGTGAAACTCTTCTTTTTCCGCTCAAACAACGGATACATTTGTAGTTTGTATGTATACATCACACACACACACACACACACCACAACACTGTAATAGTTCGTTTTTAAGAAGAAAGTCGTATTTGATATTTTCGAAACGAAAGAAGAAAAAAAACACGGAAAACAAACTCCCGGGGATGGCAAGTAGAGAAGAAAAGATACTGTGGGAGAAAAAACGGCATAATAATAAAAACCAGTGACTACATACTCGTATACGTATAAGAAAAAAACTAAATCGAAAAAAATATACCGCGGGAGTGTAACGGTGGTGTTAGGTTATGTTTTCCCCGTTTCTAACAAACAACTCTTACACTGTACGCCGTTCTCAAAATATTGTTAAGGGGCTGGGGTATAACCGCCGAACACACCCTGTATAGTCTATATCAGTGGTTCTCAACCGTCGTGGGTTTTGAACAACGGGAGGTCGACTCACCGACGCGTCAAACTCAAAACTCTGCAGCAGTTGCAGGTGACCGCACCACGGACCACCACCGGCTCTATACGGTCGAGGGGCGCGCTTACTTCGGCTACGACGCGGGTGCAGAACGTGTGTGGTGATGGTGGCGGTGTTAGTTACCATTAGACGCCACAGAAGAATAATTCCGAAAACCAACTCACCACGCCGCCCCACTACTGTGGGCGCGATCGGGGCCCAAACGACACTCGTCGTCCCGGTTCGAGAATCAGATGCGAGTTGGACTCATGGGTTCGGTGCCCGGCGACGATGGTGGTCGTCTACCGTATATAGTCTGGACGACCCGCGCGACCTACAAAAAGATATACACGTTGTGGAAGGCTCGAGCCATCAGAACAGTGGAGCAGCTACTCAATCAGCGAGTCTCTTGACGGTGTCATTTTTTTTCGCTTTTCTCGATACAAAAAAAAAAAAAAATTAGGTTTTAACTTAAAAAAAAATAAACGAACAAACCGCCGCGACCAAAGAAATGCGTGTGACGCGTGAAATTTACTATTCGTATCTACCGTTTGACCGCGGATGTACGCACACCGATTAATATATATATATATATATTCACAAATTATTATTATTATTTTTTTTTTTTTTTTAACTAAATTAATCAAATGAATACGAGTTTTTTAAATAATATTTCTATACACTGCTGGGCATCACACTACAAGTCTGTATTCAATTACCTGTATAGATAATAATCATTGTATATATATATACACAAGACCTGCGGAGGTTGAATAATATATATTATTGAAAAATTGAAAATTTGCAAAAACGGTCACGGCGGCTCGAGTGAGTCCACCACCAGCAATTGCGAACCATTGATAACACTATAATATCAGAGACATATGTGTAAATAGTATGACAAGAACACAACACAATGTCTCTCGACGAGACATTCTCCGTGTAAAATACACACACAAGTTTCTAAATAATAATAATAATAATAATAATAATATGTATCGTCTCGTGTATTATATAATAAATGAGAGAGACGCGCGCGCGCGTATTGGTTGATTTTTGGCAGCGGCGGCTCTAAAAACACCCGTTATCGTTCGGGTATATTTTCACAGGAAATATTTTTACGTAATCCGTTTTTTTCTTTTGTGCGACACACACCAAAGAATACGTTTTATACACGAAATGTTTATCGAAATAGGTACACGCGTTAAATCCGACGCATACGATACACCGACACGGCGCGGCGACATACGGTCGCGCGAAAACGGCAAAAAGAAATATCATCGGGGGAAAAAAAAAAACCTAATCCCTCCTCCGAAACAGGGAGACAGTAGAGAAAACCGTATAATCTACGCAAATACGTGTGTGTGTGTGTGGAAATGTGCCAAACGACATTGCGGCACCTTATAAGGCACATATATAAAAAAAAAAAAAAGCCTTACGTATAATAATATATATGCAATAAAATCCATAGTTATAAACGGAGAAGGGGCGGTACTTACCTTGGAATATGATGCGTTGTAATCGTGAAAGTTTACCTAGAAAACAGAAAATAAAAAAAAAATAGTCAATTTTTCAGTCGAAATAACGCGCGCAAGAAATAAAAATAAGAGCATACACGCACGTAAAATATAGCAATAAACACGCCACAGAGATCGAAGACAGTTTAAATAAGGGCCGTTTAATACGGAATTTTAAAAATTTTTTTTCAATACGCCGCCCCTGCTGGTTTTAGTCTCATCGAAAGAGCATTACCGGTTGAGGGATAAACGAAAAAAAAAAAAGAGGCGAATTAAAAAAATGAAAAAACCGTCTAAAACATACGATTATAACAAATAATTGATGGGGGAGGGGGGGGGAGTATGGTAACTGACCGTGGGCCGTGATGACGACGACAACAACGAACGCTGCTGCTGCTGCTGCTGCTACTGCTGTTGTTGTAGTTGCCGGACCGATACGGCGGAAAAACACACACACACACAGTAAACGACGAACGCGCACTACTGACAAACCACCACTTGGCCGAAGTTGCCGGTCGACAGCGACGCCGCCACCGTCGTGTGTGCGCGCGCCTTCTCGTTTGTGTGTGTGTGTGTGTGTGTACGATGTGTGCGTGCGTGCATAAGTGCGAAAGTGTGTGTGTGGGGCGCTGGCCGATGACGACAACGATGGCCGACAGTACCGACGACTTCGGACGAACACTAGCGCGACCGCAGCGATGAGGTACGGTAAGTGCAAGTGCCACCACCAGACGACGACGACGAACACACACACACACACAATACGCGCGCGCACGAATCGCGGCCACGGGCTGCCACTCCCAAACGCTGTCGCACCCTCCGCCGCCACCCCACACACACACACACACACACACCGTAGTAAACGAGTAAAAAATGTTCTCTATCACCGCCGCCGCCGCCAACGACGACCGAAATCGTCGTGGCCGACCGGCAATACAAATTTTTAGCGCACGTCGTATCGTCACGTGACGTATATATAATATTTTTTTTTCACATATTATTATATAATATTATAACACAACACCAAAAACGCACACACACACACCGACGATGACCGCGTTTTACGCTATCATCATCATCATCATCATACCGTCGCGTTCAGTTAAAATAAATTACAACAATATTTTACTACTTTTCTACATACGCGCGTATTTTTATAAGAATTAGATTTTTATGTGTGTGTGTGTATTTCTTTTTGCTCGTCCGCAACCGAAAAGAGGGGGCGCGGCGGCGCACAACGGTTTGGGGTGCGATTTTTTTCAAAAACAATCCCGGAGTAAATATAGGAGGATAATACGGTGTACGGACTACCACCACCCACCCCACTACCATATCTTGATTACAATCGTCACGACCACCCGGAAAAACGCGCGGCGGCGACGCATTCGATCACCAAACACGCCCCCGCCGCCCACATAGTGTGTATGTCCACTCGCCACGCCAACTTACGAGGAAGTGACGGTGAAAACAACATTATAAACGCGATTCCCATCCGCTCCTCCGTTCGATTCCGGTTACCGAAAACGTTCCACGAAATGCGCTCGACTTTTTGGAATTTATATAATAATACACGGACGTGTCTGCGCGCACGCGCGTGTGTGCGCTGCACCAGTGCCAAATCTACAAAACTACGACGGGCGGCACCCGGAGCATAACGTAATTTTACCGCCCGCGCCCCCCTTATAAAACACAACGAAAAGAAAAATGTTAAACAAGTGAATCGATGATTTGAAAATAATCATGTGAAATTTGTTATATCGCGGTCGAAGACCACTTGCACAACACTACCCCTCCCCCTCCTAACATAACCACCGTCCTCCACCGCGAACAGTTAATTATCATCATGCCTATCTTCTACAGAGGGTTCGCGGGACTTGTTGTAGCGGCGGCGCACTTAAAAACTTGATAACAGGCGCGCTGAAATGTGCGTTAAAAATATTTTTTTAATTTAATTGTATCGATGTTACCATTAAAAATGCGTTGTAATTTTTAAAAACAAAAATATTAACTCTAATTTCCAAACATTGATTTTTACTTTGCAAACTATATGCGAGCCCATCAATGGACAATCGGATTTCAAATTCGAATTCGAACCGTACAGTATATAGCTTGCTTTTCTTTCCCCGTCTTGAGTTTTTCAACGTAATTATTGAAAAATTAAAATAATATATTATACTATTTTTAATTTTAAAAGCAATTCTTACAATATTGTTTCAATTTAAAATATTAGCAAATTTTTCTGACAAGAAGATGCTTTATTGGACAATAATTATTAATCGCATTATTAAATAATAGAACAGTAATTTGATTTCGTAGTTATACTTTAATTTTTTTTTTGTGAATTTGTTTTATAGTATTTATGTCAAAATAACTTATAATTCCTATATATCACAAAATTATATTGAACTACTATTATAATACCTTCTTGTCAGACAAATTCGCTAATATTTTGAATAGAAATAATAATAATAATAATGTTAAAATAGCTTTTAAAACTAAAAATAATTCAATTCAAAGCATTAATAATAAAATTTAAATATTTACAAATAATAGTTTTATCAATAATGATAATTATGGCGTTTGTAAATTAATTTGTAGTCGTAATACTTTCTATATTGGAAAGACTAATAGAAATTTTAAAATTCGATACAAAGAACATATATGTTTCAGAGAGAGAATTACAAAAAATCTTCTCACAATTCTAATTTTGTTAAACACGTCTTAGAATGTAATCATAGTATACATTCTGATATAGAAAAAGACTTGAATTACTAGACAAAAAAAAAAAAAAAAAAAAAATTCTGGATGAACGTCTTAACATCAATAAAGAGTCATATTATATATTTATATGTAGTCAACAAATCTCAGTGCGTTAATTGTTTCTCCACATATTCTAACTCCTTGGTTCACTTCTATCCTTAATTCTTTCATTACTTCTTCAATACGTAGATTAAACAGCATCGGTGATAGATAACAGCCCTGTCTTACCCCTTTTTTAATTTTTCCTATTTCTTCCTTTCCATTTATGCGAACTATTAAAGTTTGATTTTTGTATAAATTATAGATGCATCTTCTGTCATAATACTTAATTCCAATTATTTTTAGAATATCGAATAATATACTCCATTTTACATTATCAAACGCCTTCTCCAAATCGACAAAGGCAATAAATGTATCTTTGTTTCTCAATTAGAACGCTTAGCGTTAAGATTGCCCCTCCCTGGTTCCCACGTTTTTTTTAAATCCGAATTGATCTTTACCGAGATTTTCCTCTATCGTTTTATCTATCCTGTTTTTAATTATTTTGGTGATAATTTTGGAGGCATGTGTGATGAGGTTTAATGTTCTGTACTCTTCACAATTTTGTGTTCCTTTCTTTTTTTGGGATCAGTATCACAATACCCTTCTCGCAATCACTAATGGTTTTTCTCTTTAAATATATTTCATTACATATTTTGTACAATTCATTTCTAACATCTACATCTGTGTATTTTAATAACTCGGCTGGGATTTCATCAACCCCATACGCTTTGTTGTTTTTTTAAGAGATCAATCGCATGATCAAATTCTGCACGTATGATAAAATCTCCTTTATTCTCCTCATCTATATTATTAACCTCTTCAAATATCATATTTAAATTATCCTCGTATAATTCTTCCAGATATTCTTTCCATCTTTTAGCTTTTAGATCAGCTTCTAATATTATTTCGCCATTTTTGCTTATTAGAATTCCTGAATTGTATTTCCTTTCACGGAAAAGCTTATTAATTTCTGAAAACGCCAGGTCACTTCTTCCTCTTTTTAAATATTCTTTTGCTTTCTTACACTGCTCATCTAGCCACTCTTCCTTAGCTCTTTTTATCTTCCTTTGTACTTTATTTCGTATTCGTTTGTAATGTTGTTGTTATTGAGTGCTATTTTGATTTTTATAACTTCTTCTTTCATTTATTAGTTCAACTATTTCGTCTGTCATCCAAGGCTTCCTAGTATCTTTCTTTTGGGTTCCTATTACTTCCTCTGCCTAGCTCTTTAAATTTTTTTTTAATATTGTCCCATTTATTTTCCATTGAATGACAGCTATCGATTTGTATGTTGCTAAATGTTTCCTTACATTTCTCTTCATATTCTATTCTTTTCTCATCCTTCTTGAACCTTTCTAAGTTCCATTTTTTAGTTATTCCATTTTTCTTAATTTTTTTGTATTTTAGTTGTGTTTCCATGATAACTAAATTGTGATCGCTATCAATATCCGCTCCAGGATAAGTTTTACATTGTTTAATTTGATTTTTAAATCGTTGTTTAGTCATGATATAATCAATTTGATATCTCCCTGTATTTCCAGGTATATATTCTTCTTTTATGGTGTTGGAAAAGAGTGTTTGCAATTATCAATTTATGCTGTGTACAAAACTGTATTAGTCGTTCCCCTCTATCATTTCTGTTTCCCAAGCCATAACTACCCGTTATGCTTCCTTCTTTTCCCTCACCTACTGCTACATTCCAGTCGCCCAAGATTATAACATTCTCTCCTGCCTTAGTCATCGCCATTATTTCATCTATTTTATCATAAATTTCTTCAACTTCTTCGTCATTATGTGATGATGTTGGCACGTATATTTGAATAATCGTTGTAATAGTAGGTTTAGAATTGATTTTAACCATGATTATCCATGATAACTATATTATATATTTATCCATATTGCTCATATTGTCGGTAGATTTATGTTATTTTAGATGACACGACGGTCGAATTTTGCATATCTCCTCAAGATCCTCCATACAAAAACCAAATAATTAACGGGGGGTCATCTAATTATCTCACAGGGGACCACCTGTGTGTCGCACGGCGGCGTTGATCGTTTTCGTCTGGCCGACGAGTAGTGTCGCATCATATTTATTAATATTCTTTTGATTTTTTTTTTTTTTGTATAACTGTTTTCCTCGTTGTTTTATTCATAAAATAACAAGAGGTCAAATGGTCATTTTATTGTTAATATAATAATATTATATTTATTACAATTCGTTACCCGTATTTGTATATCCCTTCCGTCGTTTACACAACGCACTTAAACCGATCACTTAAAAGGGATCTCAACGCGAAGACTACGAAAAAAAAAGTAAGTTTTTTTTTTATTCCATACTATTTTCAGTACTATACGTAATAGCATATTTTCCAAGCGTTACGCGAAATTTTATTGACTTGGTCTAAAATAAAATAAGCCGTATAGCACATTTGGACATTTTTCGATAGCGACGACGACCAGGTTGACGAGCGCATTATTATCATCAATTATTTATATTTAAATATCAAACGTACGTATGGTTCAACCGTTAATTAAAATATATAAACATATATTTTAATTAACGGTTGAACCGATATAATATTATTTTCTGTCCGTACGCGCGTACACCGAAACGATTTTGGAACTCTACTGATATAGACCGGACACCCGATTTATTTTTGAAATAAATATAAGTCAAATTGTACGTTATTTATTACTCCGGTCGTATTCGTCGGGTAATCTGACTCGCTATCAGAACAGCGTATTGTCTTTGTGTGATAATAGTGTTTACACTTTTCCAAAACGTCGGGAATTCGGTTTATTAGCCGTTAATTTTCGTGAAATTTGTTTGTTACATTCAAAATAATGGCATACAAAACGATTTGTCAGATGACATTGAGCGAATTGCAACGCGAATCTAAAAATTGACGCATCTGTTTTGTACGGGAACAAAAGACGATTTATTCGTCATTTTGGAGCAAAAACTCCGCGACGACGGTGTCAACCCGCGTACAGAGCTTTGTTCCCTGTCAGCTCGACTGGTCCAATCTCTGTGGTAATCACGTTGCATAACGACGAAACAAGATTGGCTTCACCGATGACGATTTGCACGATAGAACAGGCATGCAGGTATGTATCGTACAAGTGTCGGTTGCTCGTTCTCGGCAATCAAACCGTTCACGCGAGAATTCGCGTACATTGAGTCCTGAAGCACGTTCAACACGCAGTGTCAATATCGCGAGACGGTCAAGCACAGTCGCTGCTGATTTAGCTGACGCTGGAACGCAAGTCCGATGAGAAGTAGAGCTCTTCGGACTTAAAAACCGGTTGAGATCGCACTAGTCGACATTCGTAAATCGTTAAGAACGTTGAATAATCGTCAATTAGAGATCGAGCAGAGACTGACCTCACGGACCTGTAATTGTGGTAGCTTCAGCAACGGGCGTTCTCGAAATGCCAACGCAACCACCAAAAACGTCAAAAATCATCTATTGCAGCGGTTCTTAACCTTTTGTAGAACATGGACCCCCGATGAAAGATTTTTAGACCCCCTACAAATTTTTTGTCAAATACCTTTTTTTTACAAAACATCTCATGTTATCATAACCAAAATTATAATAACTATTTTATATTACAAATTATAGAAGTAGACATAACAAAATATACACATTTATATTTATTTTTATTAAACTTCATTTTTCATTTTAAACTTTAACATCATTAAACACTTTAATTTAAAAAAAAAATTGTAATATAAATTATTTTATTCTTAATATTCTTAAAATTTAATTTTTATTTACTTAATTATTAAGTCTTAATGCGATGTCGATGTTGCGTTTCAGTTACGAGTTTTTGAACATCGGGCTCAATACTTGAAAGCTTTAATCGTAATTCAGATTCAACGTTTTCTATTGTTTCGAAAATTATTCTTAATATAAACAAGAGCGGAGAAGGCTTTTTCAAGATTACCTAACCAGCACAGGGCCGAGCCCGTACCCTTTCGAAGGAGCTTACGCCGCGTTGGGACCGTCCTTCTCACTGGGTCCCGTGGTTTGTTTACTATCTAGTAGCGCTTGTCCCACAGCCACCACGTTACAGCCGAGGTAGGCTCCTCAACCTTGCGGGGCACCGCCTCCGGAACGGCATGCCGGTAGGGCTCCCCGCTCCCGTGGTACCGACTGGGTTTTTAGTTGACGTCGGTGGGTCAACCCGGGACTTGCGTCCCTCCCACTATTCTGGCTCCCGAGCCGGCTAGTGGTGGGCCTTGTACTACATAGTACAGTAACTATTACTATGGTCATTGATTTCAATATGGTTGTTTCTTATTATTTATAAAATATTCTATGTATTTTATTTATTAATTTCACATTTATTTTGTATACCTTTTTTCGTTTTTTTATTATTCATTGTAATCAGATGATGACTTATGGTTGAAAATATTTTAAAATCGAATTAACCAATAAATACTTACACTAGAATAATGTGGATGCGCTTGGCGTGGATAATATGTAGTAACAGCGCATGGGTGGAAAGGATGCATTGTAGTAGCAACTTGCATTCAAACGGTTTTATGAAACTTCTTTAAGGCTAAAATAGAAAAATCATTTTTAAATTATTTAAAAAATATTTGCAAAAATATATATCTAACATATTTTATTCAATAAAAGAGTATTTTCCATTGTTCTAAGCAATAATATACAATTGTTTACGTATTTATAATGTAAAATTTACGCTCTATAAATTCAGGAAGTTCCTAAACCAAATTAACACTTTTTTTTATTTAGACTTACATTAATGCTATAATTTAACATGATAATTGTAAAAGTTATAGTAATTGCTCGACACATACTAGTTGAGTCCAGCGTTATAAATTATACTGTACTAAATGGGTCCAGTGTTAAAAATTATATTATATTAGTTAGATACCAGAAAAAAGACATTTTCCTTCCCACTTCAACAGACTTAGGGCCAGTATTACAAACTCTGGTTTATGCTATTATTGATTGTTAGGTGCGAATTATGATTACCAGCCAATATCGTTGGCTAGTTACAAAATATGTTAAAGCGTTAAGGCATCTGATTGGCTATTGATTTGTGTTTAATATGTTATGTATATATTTATGCGATTATTTGGATATTTATCAAACACTTTCTCTATTCTCTAAGTCAGCGATTTCTTTGAGGCCCACTAACAACATACTTATATACATATGTATATATACGTCAGTTATTAGAAATAGAAAATTTAAAAAAAACCAATTGTTTATTAAGAGAAAAACTTTATTCGACTTAATGACAAGTTAAACAATTTATTATGATTTTTTACATTGCTTGTCTCCCACGAGAAAGTCAAAATCTGGATAGTTTTACTCTTAAATCACTCTCAATATTCAGTTTATTCCCATATTTATTTAAAAAAAAAATTAAAGTAGAAAAAGCTCGTTCACACAAATAGGTTGTCGAAAAGCCTATTAAGTTTCTCAGGACAATTATAGTGATTGCTGGATAGTTTTGCAGAACATTTAACCAGAATGGCACTAATGGTGTGATCTCTGTATGCTACAATGGTCCATTGAACCAATGGAGCAACTGACCTAACTTTGGAAATTAATTCAATATGAATTCCAGATATAGCATGTGCCTCGTCAGTTATCAAACCTACACACTTATTCACACTTACTGACCAATTTATTTCGTTTTCTTTTATAAAACTTAACAGATATGAAAATCTCTTCGCAAGTTGTTTCTGTCGGCAAAGACTGGCAAAGCCGCATTTCTTCTTCAATACTGCCATTCAACCTAATCTAACAAAAGCAAATAAATTAGCCTAGCCAGCAACTAGTGTTGGGACATTTATTCGGATTTTTTAAATATTCGGATAGCCGGAATGTGATATCCGAATAATTCAAATTGCAAAATCCGAATATTCTCGATAGCCATAATATTCGGATATTCGATTATGCGTAATATTCGGATATACCTACTCGAATATTTGATTATTTATAGTATTCAGATTTCTATGTTTTCAATGGTTTTCAAGTAGACAGGTATTTATTTTTCCTGTGACTCGTGAGATACATTTTATGAAATTCCGGGATATACGCATTGCAATGTGATAATCATAATAGTTATAAATGAGATATCGTAATCGTACTATTCGCGTATGATACTAACGTTTAAATCTAATCGTTTTCACACATTTGGCAACTGTATCTATTTTAAGTTTTTTCGATTTTGTTCTGTCGTGGTTTGATTCAAAGAATTACATTAATTTACCTTATTTTATTTTATTTTATATTTTAGTAAATTAAAAATTAATAGATATATTTTGATTAAAAATGACTCGTAAAAATATCAGTAAAGTGTGGAATTATTTCGAAAAAGTAGACATAAATTAAGTGTAAAACATGTGATGCAATATTAACCCTTAACTGGTCACCTGATAATAGTTACATAATAGACAATCACGTCAGGTCATACTGACCCGCAGTTTGAATTTCTTAAGTTTCGTAACTTCATGATGACATTTACCAAATTTCAGACTAAATGTATTGATAAAAAATAACTTTGTATCATAAATTCTTTATTTTACTAGTCGTATATTGAAAAAAATAATAATTGAAACAATTTTAATGCATAAGAATAATCGTTATAAAATAATATGTTTATATATAAAAAAAAATTCTTTCTTTACTTATTTTAATCAACTTAATATTAAGGATAAATGGTTAATTATAACAGAAATATATTTTTTTGTAGAATTTAAATATTATCTTCACATTGCAAACAAATAATAGCAGAGTGTTTTTTACAAACATTTTGTTTACATATCTTACAAATATCACTATACTTATTGTCTTTCGTGCTTGGACAAATATTACATCTTTTACGTTTTTTAGAGGCCCTTGTATTGTCAACTTCACTTGTTTCTTGTTGTTTATTGATTCCTTGATTACCCAAATACATCCATATTTTTTGTCTAAGACTGCGTAATATGTGAACATTATTTTTTCTTCGAATTATATGGTCAAGTGTAAGACTTTTGGCAAGATTTTTCAAAAATATTCTTCTTTTAATTGTTTCTTTCGTGTTACTTTTGAAAACAATATATGCATTTAAAGCAGACGTTTATAAAATGATTAAATGTAGCTAATGGCCACCATTTAGTTCTTCGACCAACATTATAATTGCTGCAAAGTTGATCACATGTATCTACCCCACCTTTAGTTGTGTTGTAAAAAGTTATGATTTCTAGTTTTTTTTTTTTGCACCAGTATCATTATCAATTAAATCATCATTATGCATATTGGAGATTATTACAACAGATCTAGATTTTGCTGGTACGTATGAAACCATTGATATTTCTTTTGTAAATCCAAATATAATAGAAAAAACTTCCTTTTTCCTATTAGAAAGAAATTCAGGTGGAATTTCTCTTTTGTTTTTGCGTAACGTCCCTGTTATTTTATTCTCTAATAACCATTTCGCCAAAGGTACACTTGTATACCAGTTATCGGTGCTAAGATTTTTTCCACTACCCTTAATTGGATCAATAAGACGTTGAACAATATCAAAAGGTGTGTTTACTTTTTTGTAAGGACCATCGTGCTACGTTCCAACGTAAATTTCAAATTTCAACAGATAGAATGTCCTACTGTCTACCAACGCGAATACTTTTATTCCATACTTTTTAGGTTTATTTGGTAAGTACTGTCGAAAAGGGCATCTACCCCTAAACGGAATTAATTGTTAGTCTATTGTTGTGTATTCGGCTGGTGTATACGCAAGTTCAAATTTTTTCTCAAACAAATCGAGTACTTCGCGGACAGCTGAAAGTTTGTCAGTCTTTTTTCTTTCATCTCTACTGTTTATGTTATTAAATTGAATGCAACGATATAAAAATAAAAAACGTTTATAAGACATTGCTAAAGAAAAAATAGAAGGCCCATCTTCATCCCATAATTCTTTAATATTCAAATGAGCTGCTTTATAAACGCCAAACATCAATAATAAACCAATAAAAGCTGTAAGTTCTATAATATCAGTATCTTGAGCATCCACAACTCTCTTATAATTTAATCGTATTTTCAATATATATATATATTTGTATTTTGTACTAAAATATCCATTAATTCAACATCAAAATACAATTTAAATGCGTCATGTGGTGTTTTAGCATTTTTAGCTACACCTTTAACTCCAGGTAAATGAGTAATTATATTATGTTGTCTCGTCCGACTACTTATTTTTATCGGTTTTTTATTCCATTTGGTATTTTTATCCTTACTAAAATAAAAAATATTTGATTCACTTACATCATTATCTTCGCCGTTATCTGAAGATGACGTACCTAAATCTGATTCAGTGTCATGCTCACTTTCCTCAACATTATCTTCGTCGTCTTCTGATTCATTATCAGACAATGGCTCTTCTTCTTCTTGTCTTAAAAGTTCTGCTTGTAACTCGCTATTCGTGAAAAATTTTAGCCATAATCCAAAATTCTAAAAAAGTAAATACCAAGTATTTATTAAATATAATAAAATTAATAATAATATAATAATTATTATATTAAAAAGTACTTACTATAAAATAATGAAATTAATATAGATTAGACGACAATTGTGTCGGGTCCTACGTCTGATTTCCGCGGTACACTAAAAGTCGTGTCGGGTCATTCGTTTTATATCTTCAGTGCACTAACGGTCATCTCGGGTCAAATTCAAGACTTAACTGGTATAATAATCAAATTGCGGATAATTTGACACTTCACAATGTAGATAAAGAAATGAAAAGAGATTACGTGATGTTCAGTTGATTTCCCAATTATTGAATCCAAAAATAGCAAGTTTGAAAAGAGACGTCGGGTCTTTATGACCCGACGTGACTAGTTAAGGGTTAAATAACTAAAGTTCCACATCAAGTCTTTGGAATCATTACAATCGATTTCATCGTTTAGAAAATGGATTAGACATTGTTGATACCGAATCATCTCAATCAAGGTAAGTACTAAATATATTCTCATTGTTATATATGTATAGGGAACGGACTCTATTGTAATTACGTTATATATTAATAATCAAATTTTGGTAAGATATAAAGCTATTTCAAGATTTTTTATAAAATTTGCATTTATTTAATTTTACATATTTTTACACATTTGGGTATAATATTATGTAATATTATATATTTAGAAATCAAGATTCTGAATCTGATGGAAATAATACAGAGCCACTGGAAAAAAAACTTAGAACATCTACATTTAGCAGTAAATGGCCGTCCATTAAAATCAATGGTATTAGTAATCACTAGTTATAGTAGTTCAAATTCAATAATCATAACATAATAATAATATCGGTTCTTGTATATAATATAAATAAAATAAACATAATACAGATAACAATGGGAATGACGGTAGCTGCCCGCACTTCAGCATAGCGACGAGATAATTATTACGCATACGCATTTATGCGACTTGCAAGTATTATTAGGCCTATGAGTCGAGGGGGGGGGGAGTATTGATATATCGTCCGATGCGCTATCTCTGATCACGAAAACACACCAATAAGGACTAGACATCCGCCTTAATAATAAACGAATGAGATAAAACTTCATTCAATTGTTTGATAGCGTGAATCGTGTAGAACATGTGAATTGATTAAAAATTATTACAACCACAATTATTATTAAGTATATAATAAAAATATATATTATTTAAAATATTATATGGCTCTTTACAGCCCACACTATACCACACTGCTCGCAGCCCACGAGTTGGGAACTGGTGCTCTAAACACCATACAAAGCATTTTTTAAAACTATAAAAACTTAGAGTAAACATTAATAATACATTAGAATAAATTTTTGTTCAATAAATTGCATATTTTCAATAGGTTAGAGTCAAATTCTAATTTAAAATTAAATTTCAAATTTAAGCAATTAAAATGTCAGACAAGTAGAATAATATTTATGAAATAGATTACAGTTTTTTCAATGACTAATAATTAAATATTACTTTGTTCACTATTTAGGTAATTAAATTATTTCAGTTATTAAGTAGAATTCTTAAGTCAAAAATTGTATAAAACCTATATTTTGAAAAGCGTAATCTAAATAATTATTATTCATTAATCAAGTACTCTAATCATAACTAAAAAAAAATATATATATAATATTGTTTTGAAATAATAGCATTGACAACTATCAGTTACCACCAGATACATAATAAATTGTTATATTTATCAATTATCAAATTCTTATCAAAAATAAAATATATTGATTTTATTACATATTTTTATAATATATCACAAGACATATTTGGTCGTATATTACTAAAAGATAAAAAATACAATTTATGTTTTACACACTTTAAAATCACATTTAAATAATTAGGAGTTGCACCAGCATAATAAAGAATCATTGATGGAACTCCATAATATGAAAATGTAACATCATCGATATTATATTATAACTAAACTATACAATTTGTGTGACTATTCCAATGACGAACATATATGAATGGTACGCACTAGACGTCATCAACACCTACAAATTGACGTTTGGATTTCAAATGAGGAACACAGTGGCCAAAAGACACTGTTCGGTCGAGCATTTAATAATAATAGACTTAAATTACACAATATCGTATATATATATATATATTGTCGGACATAGAATATTGTAAAGATAAGTCTTAGAATCTACGAACGCATACTGAACAACTTACGGAATGAAAAAACCGGTAGTAGTGAGTGTGTGTGTGTGTGTATGTATACGCGTTGTTGTGATTCAACGATGACAACAACTTGCTGGTACTGCGTATTATCTAGACTCATGAGTATCGTTCAAAGGGTGCACCACATCGCGTTTCGGTACCACGACGATGATCTGCACTCACTAAAAAATCAAAGCATTAACTCCGTTGAAGAACAATGTTCACCGAGGGGGCGAAACTTTTTTCATAAAAAAAGAAGAAAACCGTTGACGGACTTACGACGATGATATCGAGCGAGACACACTCACCGTTCGGCGTCCATCGTCGTTGGACGAGACATATCATAATACAAGGTGACCACAACCACTGGAATACGGCACGATGTTTCGCGAAACAACGTAGACTGCGGTAGTCTGGGATGAGAAAGAACTCGAGTTGCTGGGCGACGGCGTATGCGGTTACTTGACTGACGACGACAACGAGTGTTTTCATTAATGCCCGGCAGCAATCACTACCGCAAGCGCTCGCATGGGCCGGAGATAAAAATTATCTTCCGGTCACGGACGATTATCTCCGCGCGCGCGCGCGCGTCCCGACAAAATCACCGATTCCCATAATAATATGTTCGTACGCACTATAATATTTTTTTTAACGCGTACACTATTCGTAATGTCCAATGATGCGATCAAACAACAGTAGTACAGTACATTTAATAATAACAATCCGTCGCCCTTTCGTTTATTTTTCGTCGTCGTCGTAGGCGGCGGCCCGTATGCGCGTACACATAAGAGACTCGTTATACGGAAACGCGGGGGCGCGCGCACACACAAACACACACACACACACACGTACACACACACACACCCCGCGTCGTGGAACACGCGTATCAACGAGCCGTAAACTAGCGACCGTACTCCTCGGAACGGAGGTCCGCCGGTAACAAACACTATGGACCAACGGCGTGGCGGGCGGACGGCGAATTCGAGCGCGCTCGCGATCCCATACCGTCCTTCCCTGAAATATAATGGTCGCGCGGTTTGGGTGGGAAACGGGAATAATATTAATAAGAGGGAAAAAAACGTGAGTTGCCGGAGGGGAAAACAGAGAGAGAGAGAGAGAGGAAACCGTCAGCGATTGCACAACCCTCGGACGGGACACGCAGCGCGGGCGACAATCGATTTTTCGCCGGAGACTACGACTTCATGGAACGGAAAATGCCACCGGAAAAGACGGAAACGCCACGGGACGGTTGCTACTACTTATAGTACTTAGTACTAATACAGTGTTGAAACGGATGGTATGCGCGAGTGTATTTATCCCGCATACATACTTCCCAAATTTTAGGGTATGCGTTAGAAAATGACCGTATACCGCCCACGTTACGCATTGGCATAGTAATAAAAAATTTTCTAAAATCATACCACTTTATGTGTTCGTACTTGATACCTATAAATTATAGGTAAAGATAGGCAAGGTATAAATTATAACTATTGTTATCCCCAACCAGTGGGGCGGTCAAATGATTCTGTTGTCGGGGGGAAGAGGTGGATGAGTTTGATTTTTTCAACATGCACTTTGAGCTTTAATTTGGGGATATTTTTATTATTAACAAATAAGTAATAAACGGTATATTGTTAAAAATAATAGATCTTATTCTCTCATTAGAATGTGTATTATATTAAACGTTTTTTCATTTAAAACACAGGAAAATTATTTCAATACATATTTTTGTCTTTTTACAAAAATCATTTAATTGAAACGACGAGACCGAGAATAAAACATAATATAAGCTTGTCGTGGTAACTCTAAACATCACGACGAAACTCTACAAGCATTACAACACATAATTAATATCCTCAAGTGTGTACGCAGCTTATTAATATGTTATAATGTAATGTGTGTAGGATTTTGATAGGATTCTACAGCAGTAACAACAACATTTCATTAGGTATCGGAAGAACTCCAAAACTCAATGTTCACTACCCATTGTTTTTATTATAATTTTGTAATATTAATTAATTATATTTCTTAATATACATAAATTATTAATTTATTATGAACAGAAATAATAATAATAATATTATTAATAGTTAATAAATTTTGTACAATACGACAATGACATCTATCAACCACCAGTATAAATAAAATATTGTTTGCTCCTGATAACGTATTAAAACATGGTATGTGTTACTCTACCATATATATATATCGTTAGGATATTGTTGCCCAATGGACATGTGAAATCGATAACCGAGATAACGGGATAAGCCCAATAATCGATAATACGTACGCTGTGTAGTAAGTTTGGAGACTCCGTGCGTTTTTTGTTGTTGTTTGTGTACACAAAAAAATTAGCACATGCGTTTCAAATAAAGAAAATACGAGTCGAAGAAGAAAACCGCGAATTGTGTTTCGTTAAGAATCGCACACGCCGTTCGATTTGTTTCATAAAAAGCCTTTTCGTTTGTAAAAGTAAGTTGTTATTGACACACTCACATGATAGTTGCATAATATTTTTAGAAAGGTAGTGGTATTTAATAAAAAAACAAACGTAGTCTTGCTGCAATACGCTACTTTTGTTAGAATAGCCGTTGTACCAAGATACGAAAATGTTTGTTAAGTGCGTTTCGACTCTTATGAACTCCCATTTTTTTATATTATAATTATTATATTAAAAACTGTAATTTTTATTTTATACATTTTATTATTTTAAGATTTAGACAATATTTTTTTCATAGTAAAAAATTTAAGAATAAAATATTTTCATTTTTGTCTGGCCGGTGAATTCTTTAATTTGTAATTATGGCCCGAGAGTCCAAAAAGGTTGCCGACCATTGATATAGATGAACAGTATTATCAGAGTACATTTATATAAAAAGAAAACCTAGATTAACTACGAAATGTCTGTATATTTTTCACAATAAAATGTATTTATCTAAAATCTCATGAACTATTGTTTAATAGTTTAATATGTAATAGGTAATATTTTATTGTCTATAACATAGATTAATTGGTTTTTAATAATTTAAAACACAATTGAATTGAATTTTAATCATAATTATATTTATTCTGTTTATAGATTTGTTCTAATTGAAATTTATCATGTCTACACCAGCCAGACGTAGATTGATGAGAGATTTTAAAAAATTACAAGAAGATCCACCAACTGGTGTGAGTGGAACACCAACTGATAATAATATTATGATTTGGAAAGCTGTAATATTTGGACCTCACGATACGCCATTCGAAGATGGCACATTCAAATTGACCATTGAATTTACAGAAGAATACCCAAACAAACCGCCTACAGTTAGATTTGTTTCAAAGATGTTTCACCCAAATGTCTACGCAGATGGTGGAATCTGTCTTGATATATTGCAGAACCGTTGGAGTCCAACATATGATGTGGCTGCTATTTTAACATCCATACAATCGCTTTTGAGTGATCCAAATCCAAATTCTCCAGCCAATTCCATGGCTGCTCAGTTGTATAAGGAAAACCGTAGGGAATATGAGAAAAGAGTTAAATTATGTGTTGAACAGAGTTTTATCGATTAAAATTTAAAATAAAAATAATAACAGTAACAAAACATTCTTTGTTCAGACATTTATGTAATTTTTTTTTAAATAAATTTTTTTTATGCTTTTTAATGAAATCTTATTTCTAATTTCTAAATTTTTACTCAATATATGTGCAGTTTGTTTCTACAAATTGGATTTAAGTGTTGTTACTTTGTAAAGTATAATAATATGAATCACTGATGCCTTGCAATTAATCTGGTTAAATTTACTTAGAATCTGTACACAACACAATCACCAAAGTGATCAAAAATTACGCAATACTTTATAGCATTATTTTTATTTATTTAATTCTATATTATTATAGTATTTGATGTATTATATAAATTGTATAACAAGAAGTCTATATATAGATAATTATATATGCAATTTATTTACTATTGATTAATCATACATTACAAGTAAAAAAAATGTTTCAATTAAAGAGCAATTTACCAAATTTCAAAATAAAATTGAAATTTACATAATATGAATCATCATGCTTATCAAAATCTATGTGTTATAAATACAAGTATTGTGCAAGTGTATTTAATACAAAATACAGTTGTTATTATTGTGAAATTATTTCAAGGATCCTGCAAATAAAATTACGGATTTCAGAATAATAAAGAAACCCCATGCTGCTAAGAATTAATAATAATAATAAAATATATAACGAATACGCACACACACACATATATATATATATATATATATAATTAAAATGGACCACAAGATATTATCAATTGAATCCAATTTATATAATATATGTATGTATGTATTAATAATGTATTATTTCCCCAACATTACATTTTGTTTTATATTAGTAATTGTACATAAATAAATATATATATAAATAAATATATATATATATATACTATATCCATCTGTGGCTTGGTTCTTCATTATCCTTAGAACATTTAATTTGCATGCAGTAATATTTATTACAATACGTTTATATTATTAACAACAACCAGATCCATTAGACGTATCTGATGAAGATTTTGAATCAATTGTCACTTTTCCGACATTATCAGTTGACGTTCCTGAAATTTGCCCGTCTTGAGGTCCAATGCGGTTTTTAATTTCAGCAGCCATTGTCAAAAAAGCCAATTCCACATTTGTTGCTTGTTTCGCAGAAGTTTCCAAAAACGGGATTTTCAAATGTTCAGCATACTCCTGATAAAACACAAAATATTTATGTATACATTATTAATTTAATAAAGTAACCTTAGGTACTAACCTTTGCCATAACTTCATCTACAGCACGCTTGTCAGTTAAATCGGATTTGTTGCCAACTAATAATTTATTAACATTTTCACAGGCGTACCTGGATATCTCTTCAAGCCATTGTTTTAAATTTGTGAACGTTTCCATGTCTGTGCAATCATAAACGATTATAATTCCATGAGCACCTCGATAATAAGAAGATGTAATTGTACGAAAACGTTCTTGACCAGCGGTATCCCACTTTGAAAAAAATTTAATAACAATCGATTATTGACAGTTAAATATTTTAGTGTTCAGTAATAATTAACACGATATTATATTAATTTAGAGGTCAACAAGATCTTGACCTGTGTAATTTTGTTTCTAGGTTATAAAACCATTACTTCACTATAGAAATCATATTTAAAGTTTTAAAATGAAATTTTTGTATATGTAGAATACTTACAATCTGCAGTTTCACGGTTTTATTATCCAACTTGATTGTACGAATTTTCTGTACACATAATGTATATTTGTCATTTTCACATAAACAAACAAACAATATTATCATTATGAGTAATATGTAGACAATTATATATAAATTATAGACATTTTCTAGAATAGAAGTGGTTCTTATATACTATTTTTTTTCTTATACTTTGAATGACTGTAACTTTAACATTAAGTTTGACTAGAAAAACTGATTCCATATAATCGTTGCTAACTCGATTTGTTGGAGCGATAATATGTGAATAATGTGTCTTGATATTATATTAGGTAATTGGATTATGAGAAACAAAGGCCGCTTGACAGATTTAATAATTTATGACAGCCGAGTTATATCCGATTAACAAATATAAACTTACGAAATCCACACCGATGGTACTTATGTATGAATCGGTGTACGTATCGTCAGCAAATCGTAGCAATAAGCAAGACTTTCCAACACCAGAATCTCCGATCAGTAACAGCTTGAACAAATAATCGCTGGAAGGGAACAAAAAAAAAAATTAAACAAATACGGTTGCGTTAACACAATCTCTCTTATCGTAGTAGCAATAATCGATGAATATGAAGGAACGAGCTGTTGCGGTTCGTTCCGTAATTCATGTTTTAAAGGTATGTTTTGTACTTACTAGTCGGGACTCATGTTTTCACGTATTTGATTATGGTGACGATCAGGGGCGTACGCTTGATTTTCAGCAGACCGCTAAAACAGACAAAAAAAATCGACGCGCGTAACAACGGACGACAATTAATAATCTCCTCTATTGGCGGACACTGCACGTCACAAAGACGAATCGGTCGATTTATACGGGACTACCGTCCAAGCTACGTTTTATTATAATTACTAATGCGTCACGCGGCAGAGAAATGTACAATTAACGACACGACACGACTGACAACGGCGGCGGAATATACTTTCGCGTACTCGATTATAATAATTTCGTTAATTTTTTTTTTTTTTTTTTTTTTTTGCCTTTTACTAAGATAAAACGTGTCCAGGCCGTCGGATGATACGTATAAAAGACGTGTATATATAATATTATGTTATATATTGGTTCAGACTGTTTTGAGTAGACAATACGTACACACACACACACACTATAAAACGTATGCCAGCTATAGCAGCCTATAACTCGACAAGTCGACACGCAGAAATACCAACGTCCGAGCGTTAACCACGGTTCTGGTGACGGGGCGGTGCCAGCCAATGACGGCATAAAACAAATATGGCCGACACAATGATTTTACGCGACGCGTAAAACGATTCCCCAAACACCGACAGGCCGCGGAGTTGGAAATTCCTAATGTTTCGGGGGGAAAAAACGAAAAAGTTCGCAATGGCAAATATATATATATATATAACAACGGTGTGTTCTTTTTCTATACGACACGTTTTTATAATTAATTCTCGTTATTCGCATTACCGTGCGCGTTAAGAAAACGAGAAAAATAAAAAAAATCTTACTAATTTTTGAAAATAGAATTAATGACAAAAAAAAAAAAAAAATTATTCTTATTGTTTCATATACAATTTTATATATTTTTTTAATTTTGTTCCATAAAATAAAATTAATTTAAAAAAAAAAGAGTATTCCCCCCAATACAGTTTCCTATAAAATATTTACATTTCAATACCAACTGTATATATATGTCCGGTATACACAAAATACAAAAAATACTTCTCGACCGCGTACCTACACACCTATTTCGTACGTGGTCGGTGGTGAGCTGTGCTATTTTACAGTAATCATTACCTCCACTGTGGCGGTACTGTTTATTAGAAATGGTGCGGTGACGCTACGCGTCGTTCGCCAATAGTGATTACAAACGATTACAACATAAATTATGACAATGCACACACAAACACAACACACACACACACACACAATACACCAGCGTATCTACTCTGTAACGCAGTGTGTTTTGTGTTCTACAGTATTTGTATGTGTGGCGTGTGCAAAAGTTTATTGAGAATAATAAAACGTTCGCCTCGTTCCGCGCGTTCGTTTGAGTTTACTGTAGTTAAATGTTTTCACGGCAATACGGCGTTAACCATCGTACGTATTTAGTATAAGCCGTACGTTATCCCGAAACGATAAACTGTTCGTGTGGTACGTGTAGTGTACGTTAATTTCATCCAAACAGTACCGGCCGGCGGCGAACCGTGGTTAGCGGCGTAATACGACGAAGATGCCGTAAGGGCGTCTTGGACGATCACTGAATTATTTTAAGCCGAACGCAACAAGCGGGGCACGATTGTTAAAACTTTTTGCCCGAAATCGAGTAAAAAGTTTTTAACCGCGATCGTCATTGGTAAGACAGTATAATCAAGTGCTTAACCATTGACGTTCATTATGGCGTCCATTAGCGTCAGCAGTAATAATAACACGAACACAAACTGCAGCAACATTTACCGTGTAGGAGGTGAGTTTATTTTCTAGTTATTACGTCTTTTATGCGTAGCATCGTGTGAATTATGAAAAGTGATATTGTTCATGATTTGATATTTTCGCGTTTTTCTATTTAAACGAGTGTTGGACGTGTACGGCTCGAGCGACAATAGACTTATTTTTTTAGCAATATTTTAAACATAGTCCTCATTGGGGCATTAACGGCTCAAAGGAGATTATATGACGAATGATTATATGAATCTCGTGATTCATAGAAATATTAATGGGCAGGTCGATGTCGAGGGTACTGGAATTGAAAATTTTGTTGAAGTTCCACCTATTAATATGTTAATAACTTATGTTTAAATAAAATAAATATTAATTTCAATCGTACAGCTCTGTATCTCAAAAAAAAATTTGGATGGGTAGTGTAAAAATATTTTATATATATTATTAAAGGCAAAAATAGTTTTAATCGCCACTGCATTTAGTAAATCAACTTATCCAAATATTTTGTATGTATAGATTATGTATATTTTGAATCTCAGCAACAACAGTCCGGACTTACCGAACCCTTCCAGATACGTAGAATTGAAGAATTAAATAAATCGGCTAATGGAAATATTGAAGCAAAAGTCATGTGCTTCTATAGAAGACGAGATTTACCAGAACATTTGATTGCATTGGCAGACAAACATCAGCAACAACAATTATATTCAACTTCTATACCCAACTCCCCCAGCATCAAAGATAGTAGTCAACAAAAAACAGTTGTAGTAAAAAGTCAGGTAACGACTAGTAAAAGCATACCTTTTGTGGATGATCAAAGTAACAATAAAGTTCTGATATTTGATGTCGCCGATTCTAATAAAAAAGAAGAAAAAAATCGGAATTTAAATAATACCGATGATCAATGTAAATATATTTCTGTGTATTCTAGACAAAAAAATCTGACTAAAAACCTGTGTTTTAATAAATATTTACTAATTTTAGTTGCTAGAAATAATTTTTGGCATGGTGAACAGCTCAAACAACGCGAGCTGTTTTTAAGCAGGCAAGTAGAAACATTAGCCACTACATACATTCGTGGAAAATGTACAGTCAATTTATACAATGAAACTGAATCATTGGATAGTTACTTAGAAAAAGACGTAAGTCTTCAAGTTAAAAATTATATTTATTGTGTGTGTTGCACATTTTTCAAAATTAAAAATATAAGTTTCTTTTTTTATTTCCTAAACGTTTGGTTTGATTTTAACGTTTATTCATTAATTACAATTAGGAAGTATAGGTATCTATAATTTAATTTTTTTTATGTAAAGACATTAAATGTTTATTGTGAAGTATTAATTTTTTAATTGTATTATATTTAAATTAAAAAAAAAAATTTAATTAGTGAATTAAATTTTATCTGAATGCATTATTCAAATAAAATCTGAGACATTTTTAAAATTAAACTACTTTATTTATACAATAATATTTGACTTTGTAAAAATATTTAATTTCATATTTGTATTAGAAACAAATGTATTCATATGACGTAGTTCTGAATAAATAAAATAAATTTTTTTTTTTTTTTTTGGACAGGATACGTTTTTCTATTGTCTGGTATTTGATCCTGTTCAGAGAACATTGCTAGCTGATAAAGGCGAAATTCGTGTTGGCCCTAAATTTCAAGCTGAAGTGCTCACAAAACCTTTATATAATCATGGAAATTCTAATAATGTAGCAAGACATTTAACAACAGTAATAAAAAAAGAATGCCTATCAGACGGAAATAATCATTTTATAGAAAATGATATTAGCAAAAATGTTGATTCAAAACACTCTTCTTTAAGCACAATGGAAATTGATAATAATTTCGATACTTTGGTTTGGACATGTGATTCTCAATGGAATAATTTAACAGATAGAGAAATAGATCAATTTTTAGTTGTTTCGCGGTCATTAGGAACTTTTGCACGTGCTTTGGATTGCACGAGTTCAGTTAAACAACCCTCATTGCATATGTCTGCAGCTGCTGCATCCCGAGACATTACATTAGTAAGTTCTTGTTCTTATTAATCGATATTAATTTTTTTCAAAATGATTTTGTGAGATTAAAACCATGTGTTTATCTTATTGTGCTAAATAGTTTCATGCCATGGACACCTTACACAGTCATGGATATGAGCTCGGCGTAGCTACGTGTTCGCTTGTACCTAGTACTGGACCAGTATTATGTCGTGACGAAATGGAAGAATGGTCGGCATCTGAAGCAAATTTGTTTGAAGAAGCATTACAAAAATATGGAAAAGATTTCTCGGACATACGTCATGATTTTGTTAGTGCATATAAAATTTTGTAATTTCTTTAAAAATATTTTAATTTCCAATGCGTTCTTTCGTTGGACTATTCCAATGGGCCGAGGACAATGCTATGTCATCGTATTGATACAAGAGTACCTCCTATTATTATTCCTATCCTTTTCTTTTCTAATTTTTGTTTTATCTCTATTATTGCTTGTTCAATGTAGACGTTGAATAAAGAGGGTGACATAGGACAGCCTTGTCTTACTCCTTTCTGAATGTTAGCTATTTTTGTTGTAGAGTTAATTTTGATTTCAGCTTTTTGATTTTTGTATATTGCATATATAATATTTCTGTCTTTAATTGTCCATTGTTTGAAATAGTATTTTCCAATTTACATTGTCGAAAGCTTTTTAGAAATTTACAAAAGCCATAAAGGTTTCTTTTTTTCTATCCATTTGTTTTTCTATTATTATTCTTAAGCTTCTCTAGTGCCTTTGTTCTTTTGAAATCCATATTGACCATAATCTAGTTGTTTTTTTATTTTATTTTCAACTCTTACTTATAATTGTTGTCAAGAGTTTTGAAGCATGTAATATTAAGCTTAAGTTCTAAAATTATTGCATTGATCCACTCCAGATTTTTTCGGTAACAATACTAGTGTACTTTTTTAGAATTCTTTTGGAACAATCCTTATGTTGTATATTTCCTGTATTAATTTCAATAATTCTTCTTTTCTTTTGTTCCAACGTGTTGTAGTAATTTTGTGATTATATTATCTGGTCTTGGTGCTTTATTTGTTTTCATGATTTTTAATGCATATTCGAATTCTGATCTTAAAATAATTGTAGTAGTTATGTTTTCCTGTGATTCTCTACTCTCTTGCATTTGGTTTGGTATTTCAGGATTGTTATTTTCATATAGAAATTCTACATATTCTTTCCATCAGTTAGCTATTTTATCTTCGTCAATTAATATATTTTCATCTTTATTGTTGATGTGTGCACATTTTGTTTTTCTCTCCCCAAAATATGCCTTTATTATTTTGTAAGCTTTGTCTTACATGTCATCATGGTCTCTATTTCCTGGCATCGTGATTCAATCCATTGTTCCTTTGCACATTTTGCTTATCTATTTATTTTATTTCTAAGTTTTCTATATATTTTTAGGCTATCTGGATCTTTTTTGTTTTTAAGAGACCTTATTTGTATGTCGTTAATTATTTCTTGAGTTATCCATTTTTATTTAGTGTCTTGTTTTCTTCTCTCTAAAATGTTTTCTGCTGTTCTCTTGATTTTTATAATATTACAGCTTCCATGGAAAACGCTAAAAAATATTGTTGAGTATTATTATATGTGGAAAACGACTGATCGTTACATCCAGCAAAAACGACTTAAAGCTGTTGAAGAAGAATCAAAATTGAAACAAATATATATGCCTTTCACGTGAGTATTTATTATAAATTATATTAAGATGTGTGGTGATTTTTATATGTAATATTTAATTACTTCATACGTTTCTTATGTTAATTCATAATTTAGTTATGATGAACTAAGTTTTAATATTTGTTTTAAGTTTTTACAATAAATAAAATTCTAATTTATTAATTGAATTGCAAGAAGCATTTGTATGAAAAATCACAATTTTTTTATTGCATCTTTATATTAAAACTTGTTTTATATTTAGTGATGGATTATCAAAAAATCTCGTAAATGGAAACTCATCAACCGTTGAGCTCTATTCAAAGAACACAGATGGACAGTTATTGCCAGGAGTATGTGATTTATGTAATGGTATGAAAAACAAACACCTATACATATATTTTATAAGAGAATTAAATGTACTATAAATCCTTTTGTTTTTCAATCTTTTCATTGATTAAATATAGTATATTAAATCAATGACCTTTTTGTTAATTTGACTAACAAATTTTTTTGTTGGTAAATAAGCGACTTCTGAAATAAAATAAAATAAAAATTTACCAAAAATCAATTAATAATATAATAACATTTGTATCCATTTTTTTTTTTTATAAAAAAAATGCAATAATTAACTTAATTTTGGTAAATATAAATTATTTTTTAGTTTAAAATATTTATACTTAAAAATATAATACAAATGATTACAAATTGACATTGTATAATAAAATTAATTTTAAACAATGTGAATGTGAATATTAAGAATTAAATAAAAAGAACTTTAAAATTTTTAATCAAATTACTAATAAAATTGATTTTATATATATTTATTTGATAATTGAGATATTTTGTTTTGTAATTAGTTTATGAACAATGACCCAATATTGAGTAATATTAATGTTCTAAACCTTAGTTTATATGAATTATTAATATGAGATTTGTTTATTGAAGAGTATATAATATATATTTATATATTTATTTTAAAATACTTCATGAAAGTAAAACCACTAATTGATAATTTCTTCAAATTTCACTGATTATTGCAGTTTACTTTTAGCTGGATATATTAAATTAATCTAATTGATTAAAATTAAATTACATTAATAATAATAAAATAATACCTTTTTGTAAAATACAGTTGATGTTTCGCAACAGTGGTATCCAAATACCATAGGAACCTCATTGATGTCTTCTTATCAACAAAATGGGGTTGTTTCATCAAAATTATGTCAGTCATGTTTTACTCATTGGAAAAAATATGGTGGTTCCAGAGTAGCTACATCCAATAAAAAAGTTATGGGCGTCAATAAAGAAACATCAGGAGACGAAAGTATAATTTATTTGTAAAATTACTTAAAGATATATATATATATATATAATATGATATTAAAATGTGTATTTTAGTGATGTTACAAACTTGTTGGATTTTCGAACTGAACTTTAGTTTGGTTTTAAAAATCATATTCATAATTGAAAAATACATTTTTTTTTATTCCATATGTTTATATAGATTTTTCTGCTTTCTAATATGTTTTGTGGTTCAGCAATGAACCAAAATGTTTTAGCGAATAACGGATCAGTACAAATGCAAATGTTAACACCACATCATTTGATCCATACTGGAAAATTATTACATCAACCACATAATAATTCATCTGGAACATCAATAACTACTCACATTCACAAATGCACTATTATTGGTTGCCAGGCACCAGCATATAAGAATAAATCACAGTTATTGCGACATTACAGTACTGCTCATGGAATTGGAATAAATTCCCACAACAGTAATTCAACTCATAATGTAAGAGTAGATAAACCTTCAGTTAATAATGTAGACAGTGATAATGGTAAATTATCACCTACATCATTGCTACAAGAAGGATTGCTTCAGCAAAATTCTGATGGACCTTTGAATTTGAACAATAATAAAAATAAATTATCATACTGTAATATTACTGGCGCGGTCATAAATCAAGTAGCATCAAAGTCACAAAAATCACAGCAGCCCAACTTATCTTCAGTGGCAACAAACTCTGCTATCGGAACAGTAGCAGCCACTGGACGGCCAATAATGAAAACAAGAACAGCATTTTATTTGAGATGTACATCATTAGCCCAAGCAAGCAGACGTCAAGCCATTCAAAAAGCAATTTTAACACTGTTACGACAAACCCATCAGAAAAATGTTTCATCCGTTGGTGATTCAATACTAACAGAAATATCGTCAACACTGATAAAACCATTTGTAGTTCGCCCTAGAAATGTAGCTCGTAGACCATTTATTTGTGTTCCACAAGCAGCACACACATATAAACAGGAATGTAAGTTTGTATTATATTTAAGTTTATTTTATATTGGATTGCACTGTTGGTGCATCTCGTTGTACTCTTGTACTGACTTGTAATTCTCACGCTTTCATCTTGTTACTTGCTCTGTAACAATGTATATTTTGACATTTAATATAATTGGATACCTAAATTTGTTAATCCAACTAAATATTAATTAATAATTTTCACTCATTAATCTATAGTTTTATTATATTAAAAATTCAGAACATTTTGCGTATGTATAACTTAAAATTGTTTTTATACAGACATGCTTTCGATGAAAAATACTCCAATCCATGAAATACGATCATATCTAAAAGCTATTGCGGTTAAAACTATTCGACCTGGAGTGACTCAAGTGGCTAATGCCTTAATTGCTGCTAGAAAAGGGCGTGGATTAACAACCACTGCTAGCGATTTAGCTGTACCAGATTGGCTTTTTCAAAAAAATCAATCGTTACATCACATTTCATCAACAGGATTAAGACAAGGAAAACATTCTTTATCGAGATCATCTACAGGACGTGTTGCATTTCCTAAACCACCAAAGGCGCCTGGTTAGTGTATAATTTTGAAGTCTAATAAATATAGTAATATGTATAATTTTTAAAAGGAAGTCTATTTAAATTTACTTATGTTTATTAGAAATTTTAAAAACATTTGATGGATTCCAATTGAGTATTTATCATAGAACAAACATTTTTTAAAACAATATAACGCACATTATTTTTAAAAAACAAAAAAGTTTGATATGGGAAATTCTGATCAATTTTTGAATATATTTTATTTGATTTTTTTTTTTGCTGCCTAGCTGCCACTGTAACCTAACGTAACTTAACCTAACCTAACCTTTTTTATATACCTTTTTTCGTTTTTGTATTATTCATTGTAACCTGATGATAACTTATTGTTACATTCGTAAACATCAAATACTCTAGACATTTTTTTTTTATATTATATATATATATATATATATATATAGTTATTTTTTTAATATTTTTTGTATAAATACAATCAAGTATATAATAATTATATAATATACATTTTGTGTTGTAGATGGAAGTTTAGTTTATAAACAAGTACCTAACAAGCAGGAAGCAACTGCAATTGTACTAAATCCCGTCACAACCTCATTATTTGGAACTTTGGGTCAACCAGAATCAGTGAACACAAATAGTGTCTCTGGTACTTCAAATAATTTATCTGCAGTGGGATTCGAAGTTTCAGCCACATCAGTTAACTATAAACAAAGTAGTTCTTCATCTAGCAACAAGAGACGAATTTACGAATTAGATAGTGGTAAGTAATGATTAATGACAGTAATACTGAATAAGTAAATTAGTGAAGTAATAACTAAATATTAGTCGACTAATTTATTAAACAAACCAAATTTTTATTTTTCCCATTTTATTGTTTTCAAATGTAAATATAGTAAAATATAATTTTTATAAATGCTATTTAAAATTACAATACATATTTGATTTATTCTATAATAAAAGGTTTAATGTGAATATTCTTAAATTGTAAAAAGTGTACTTGACATAAATTGTATTTATTAGTCATTAGTTGACTAATTTACAGCTTTTTTAGATTAGTTGATAGTGCAAATTGTTTAATTTGCCCATCACTAGTGGTGAGTATTCTCAAATAATCTGTTGATAATACCACTCTTTATATACATAATAATAGCTAGTAATTTGTAACTGTCAAACTGAAATTTCCACTTAGAATTCCATGTTTCTACTATACATATTTATACATAGGACCAAAATAAAAGTTTTCTTCATTTAATTTATGTAAAAATATTTTTTATCACAGCAGTAATGCAGTTTGCACATCAACAGCCAAAACCCCAAGTAGGACCACCGTCTAAACGGATACATAGACAACGACATACTCATCAACAACAAATTGGAGGTGCAGTTGACAATATGTTAGCTTCAATCATTGCTTACCAAAAACGTAGCGGACCTTTGCAGTTGAACAAATCGGGAAATCTACCACATCATTATAGAACGCCTTCTATGGCTCGGTCTGGAAGAAAACACGTAATATCATGGACAGATGCCCCAGATGACTTATACTACAGATGTACAATGTTGTCTAAGTAAGATTTATTACATAATTTATGTGATAATAAGTTTTATAATATACATTTTTTTTTCAGATCATTACGAAAAGGTAAAATTAATAATAAGGAATTAAAACGGTCGGCACGCAAACCATGGCAACCAATTGCTACACTTCATGGTATATCTTTTCCAATACCTATTGTAGCTGCATCGATCTCTGGACCTAGTGTGAATACTCTATTTGATATTTCAACCACAGGAAATGGCTGTTCTAGCAGTGTCATAGGTGGTTCTCATGTATCGCATACCAGCAATGACTAAAGTTTGAAATGATTTAACATAGTGAATTAATAACAGGTGATAATTTCAACATTCGTGCATAATTTTAGTATTTTACTTTTTTTTATATATAATTATCATGCACAAACTACAAATATTATCATTTTTATTATAATTTAAATTTTTTTTTTTTTTTTTAGATTGGAAAACCAAATGTGCTAAAATTAATTGTATCCTTAATTTTATTTTTTACGATTATCTCAATACATACACTAATTATAGGATTTTATTATTTTTAGTTATAATATATAATTGTAAACATATTTACAATTAAGTTTATTAGCTACACATGCAAAATATTATAATTAAAATGTAATGTATTCATTTTACTTTAAATTGTATTGTACTTTTTAATTTCATAGATATTTAAGCGATATTGGTTTAAAGCTTTAATTAGCAACAAATTAATCTTTCAGACCCAAATTTTTTTTTTGAAAAAATTTTTTTAATAATTTTTATTTAAAATGTAATAAGAAAATTTTCATTTTTGTTTTAAGTTAGAAGCATGTCTCCGATAAATTATTTTGGACCCTAATAATTTGTTTCACAGCTGCATATTTGATATACGACTGATAAAAACAGATATGCAGCATTTTTATATGTGCTGTTATTTGTTTCCATATCAGCACAAAAGCGGTTAGTTTAGTTCTTGTATAAAAATAATTACATAATATTTTAATTTCTACAAATAGAGGAATAATAAACAATTATACTATTTATTGCTTTACAGCAATTATATTCGAAAACAAAAAAAAAAAAACATGGAACGTGGATTCATCCATTGTTAGCTCAAATTTCTGTGTTGATTTTAAATATTTGATATTTTTAAAAATGTCAAAAGTTAGGTTATGGGTGGATGTGAAGTGCTCAATATAAATTGTATATAATGGTGTTATCAAACATGGGACTGATCACAATTCAAGCATATAAATCGTATATCAAATGAATTGCTGTGAAACATTCTATTATTTATTAATAATATAATTAAGGAATAACATTTTAATAGAATAATATATTGAAAACAAAATAACAAACTTTGGTATTATATTTTGGAATATAGATTAACAAGTTAAAAATAACTTGTGAAAAACAGTTGCTACGTTATAAGAGGAATAATGTGGCAATTATTTTTAGCTTATTTACTTATAAACAATATTATAGGAAAAAATGTATATTTTCATAGAAATAAAAGCTTTACAATAATACAAAATTAATTCTGTTTTATCTTTATAATGGTTAAAATCAATAAAAAAAAAAAATACAAGAGGTCTGAAGGGTTAATAATTTAATTTTAAAGGTAAAACAAATAATTTATTACAATAATTTGCACTATTGGCCTTTTTTTTATTTCGTTTATTTGCATAATATTAATATAATAAGAAGTGACATTTGAATAATCGATTATAAGTATATTTACAATATAAAATTGTGTTTTATTATTACAAGTACCATCCATTCTTGTTTTCACAAATAAAAAACATTGCATAGAAATTGGGTTATTATTAATGGGCCGAATGCCATGTGAGTGAATTCCTTAGATCCAAAATATCAATTCATACTACGTACTATTGTATATGCTTGTTTATTTTTAATTGTTTCAACATTATTTAAAAAATGAAGAAAAGTACATATTTTTTCACATAAATTTCTCTTTAGGGGTCTGTGAGTCGCAATCTGTATTTCACTTGAAATACATGTATTACAATATAAAACTCGCCTTGTAGAGTGATCTGATTTCACTTTTTTTTTTTTTTAGATAGAGAAAAATATTTTGCAGAACACATTAAAACTTCAATTCTTAAATTTTATTTCTAAAATCTATAATTAAGAGTATATACATATATATATATATATATATATATATATATATATATATATATATATATGAACAATATTTTTAACAATATTTTAAAAACAACTTGATTGCCCAACACTTCTAAAAGTACATTATTTATTTATATTGCAATACAGGCCGCGGCCCAAGTACAGCTGACATATAATTAATACACAATATACATATGAAGAAATATAAAATTTAAATTAATTAAACAGAAATGAAGGGTCCTCATTGGCAATGCGCATCATCCTGGCAATCAGTTTGTTACGGGAGACATGATTTTTACTGTCATCTGACTACTGTTGCTGTATTATTTTGACCTTTGACATTTTCAGTTACAGAATTCTTGGACAAGTTAAGTGGAACACAATCTGCAACATAAATTGCCATTTATGATAAGTAACTGGGTACACAAATAAATGTATTAATAAATTAATGTATTTACATTAATAAATGTACACATAGTTTCTAATACTAATACAAATCTTGTAAAAAATATTCAAATATAGGTAGTAAATAGTATTTAAATAATAATAATAATAATAATCTTGACCTAATTTTAGATGTCATATTTATTTGATAAAGAGATGTCTGTTTTTAATTACTAGATATGTTAATTTGTTTAAAATTCATTAAAAATTATTTTGTGGTTCAACTAGTTCCTAAAATATTTTCCCCACTATTATTATTATTATTATTATTCATTTGTTTATAATATAAATTTACTTTGAAGTAGATATTCTACATAAAACACATTTTAAAAATTAATCTAAATAAAATTTCAAAAATCATTTAAATATCATACTAAATACTTTTAATTAGTAAATAGCACACAAATTGTGCCAGTTTTATTCACATATCTTTAAATTAAATTTATTATAATAGGTACTTACCAGTGAAAGAGTAATCTAGGTCAACAACATTCATTTCTTTGATTCTGTCTACTCCACTGCCACCAAACTTGGACGGTTGATACTGTTGCTTTACTAGCAAATTTCGATGAGAATACACTGAGAGAGGTTGCAACGAAATATTACGTTGCAAAAAACAGCTACTTGCAACAGAAGTACCCAAAGATGAGTAAGGTGACAATTTATTAGAAGTAACTTCACTTTCTCCAACCACTTCGGGCGATGAAGGTAGAATATTTTTATTGTTCGATTGAAGTTGCCAAGGGTCTCCAGTGGGAAACTGTGATGATGGCATATGTGATTTCGATGATTGTAATTGCATATTATATATACCAGTAGAGCCAGCTTGGTCGTACAACATATTAAAATAACTGGCACCCGGTTTGAAGTTTGAAGATATCAAGGCAACTGCTGGTTTTGGCCTGATTACTAATTCTCGTTCCATTTTATACTTTTTATTTCTACTCATAGCCATTGTACTAAAGGAAACACCATTATTTACAGCGGTAGACCGTCGTTTACCAGTGGTTAGATAGCACCTAGGAGTAGGGTTCATAGAGTTAGCTGAGGCGATGTTATTTATTATGGGATTGTTTAACATCTTTCTACACAAAAACAATTCGGTTGTATGTCGTCGACCCCAAAGATATCGCACAATAGTTTCTAAATTGAATAACGGTCGTTGTTGCTTTTGTAATGATAATGTTTTACTGATTGCATTAGTCTTATTATTACGACGACAAAACCGTTTCTTTGGGAACAATAACATACGTCTTTGTGTTTTGATTGTATCATTAGCATACATCATAAATGTCTGGTGTTGATTATGGGACAATTGTGATGACTGACATTGTGGATGTTGGTATATTAGATGCTGTAAGTTGATGGTACTGTGATCGAATAAGTTAGAAGTAGTAGAACATTTTCTAGAAGGTCTACGGACAATATTTGTTGTCGTTGCCATTATTACAGAACAGGAAGTATTTTTAATTAGGTTGACGGGATTTTCAGATGCAAGTGGTAAGGACGTCCTACTTTTTTGAGTATTCCATATACCTTCACTTTTAACTAAGGACAGTTGTGGAGATTGCTGTATCGTTTGAGATGGGTTACTTGAAGGGTTGACAATCAAGTATGGCCAGATTGTCTTATTTTGTGGACGTTGAGTCCATTTTTCAATGTTATTTTTTTGTGGTTGAACTTCTGTTGATACTGGTATCCAACGACACAAAGAAGTTATGGTAGAACCACTTCTGTATGAGTTTTGATGTCCTACAAGTTGCAATATACATTTGCCATCTGCAACAAAAATTAACAAAAGTTTAATTATACCCAAAATAACAAATTCGGAATTCCATCATATGGAAGTATTTCATTTATTTATTTTAAATTACTTAAAAAAATGAATAGGTATATTTATTTAATTTTTGCATATTAATTTAAAAATTGAATTCGCTAAACCTTAATTCCTACTTAGGATAGATAATTTATGTTACGGATAAGATTTTAATGTCTTTTTATTATTATTATTATTACTTAATAAAATTAATGATATATATACTTAATGAAATCATTCATTATTTACCTTTGTAAAATGTAAGTCGTCCTGTAATACTTGTTGACTTGTTAATCTTATCACTACCAAATGAATTTTTATTTAAACTATTATGATCTACTTTTTGTTTACGTATGGATGACAATAATTCGTGACAAATGTAAACATTCAAAGGCTTTACAGGAAAATCATCATCATCGCTACTCATACTGGTGCTTGCCATAGATAATACGGATGATGATTTGGGGCTACTGCCTTCATCGACGGGGGAAATATTACTATTAGTAGTAGGGCTACTCATTGTGGCGGTCATCGAGACATTAGGCACCACCGATATGTGACTATGACAGCGATCGTCTATGGCAGTAATTACCGCTGAATCTCGCGTCATTGTTATCGCAATAATTATTTCAATGGTGACGACTCAACGTGCTCAGTGAGTGCTGGCAGTGTTAATTCTACAGCTAACGGTGTTAATGGCGAATCGCAATTGAGTACTGTGGACCAGATGACAAATAAGACACTGAAACAGCACCGCCAGTAATTCATAGTACAAAAAAATCATTTGATTGATGGACACAACAATGCAAAACAAGACAATATTGCTCAACTATTCTTCATTAGTGACGAGTTATTTGCGAAAGAACGATACACTGTTGTACGTCTTTTTGGAAAAATCGCTGCGACGCGTTTAATTAACCACGGAATATCAATAGGTAAAAATTTACATATTAATCGCGTAAAACAAAAAATAAAATAATTATTCAAAATATTATACTCGGACGATCGCGAATACACAATCGAAATCTATCGACATTATTAATTATATTGATCTTCCACGACGGTGAAAAATATTAAATACAATTATAACAAAATAATAATAGTATTTAATGCCAGTAGTACTTCAGTATATAATCAAAGAAACGACAAATGTACCACTAAACGATATAGATATGATGCCAACATAACCACAGATTGGATGAATATTCTAATCTGTCAAAACCATACGGGTAGGCATTGCAGTAAAACACGAACAAATAACAGAACATTGGTTTTACAAACAAAAAACAAAAAAAAAAAAAATCCAAATGCCTCTTAAATCAGTGTGATCACATATGAAAAACAACACTGTGTATTATAGCATTTTATCGAAATGTGATAAAATAAAAAATTTAATATTTTGAAAAAAAAAAAATCATTGTAATTACCTTTTTATCGTATCATGTCGGTTGTCGTCAGGCCCGAATTTTAATTTTTCAAAAAAAAATTTGTTTTTTTTTTGAAAAATGTCAAATCCGTCCCGGATCATTCTTGGTTGGAAACACTCCGTTAATTATTGTAAACACGGACAGACGCTCCATTATATTGAGGCGAATGACACAGCAACCAGACGGATGCATCAGTATCTCACCGATTACGTAATAAAAATGGGGGGAAATTCAAACGCGTATTATACTTCACAATATTATAACGAGTTTTTGTGCAACGTCGTCAGTTTGCGTTACGCGAAACATATATACATTATAATATGTTGGCAAGCGCATTGTGAACATTACTCCACAAAGATATTATTATTATAATATATCCCTGTCGTCCGTAGATTTCCTATCCGCAGCAGTCAAACGCTGCGTACCGACACTAGGGATTCCTAAATGTTACACGCAGTGACGGTTTCAGGGGGGCCTACAGGTGCTCAGACATGCCTGTCATCTAAGCCACCAATAAAATAATATTCAAAGGAATATTAAAATTACTCCACAAGAAGTCATTGAAGAATTCAGTGAACAACGCTCAAAGAAAAATTAAGTTTTACAATATACGTAAGAAATTAATGTTATTTATAAGTTTATGTTTAATAAAATACCGTTTGAAAAAGAGGTCATTTCTAATAAATTTAATAAAAAATAAAAAGGTATAAACAATTTTATTTTTTTTTTTTTGAGCACCACCCTGTTAAAATTTCTTGAATCTGCAATGAAATGTTTATAGGGTAAGCCATAATTATATTAAAATTGGGTACAGGTCTACCCAATTTTTATTCGAACTTTTATTTAATCACACGTAAAATTAATTTAATAAAATATATCAGATATGGTTTAGTTATTGTATAGATCATACATATATATATATATTGTTATTAAATATTTTATGTATTTTATGTTATTAAATATCATACCTGACCGGCAGAATATTTTATAAATTTTAAAATTTTTGTTTTCCTTTTCTAATGTTTCATCTTTAAATTGTATTTAAGAAAAAGAAATGTTCATAACCTTTTTAAGAAGGTCGACATTCCAGTACGCTTTTTTTTACACAAAAAAGGAACTTTGTTCCTGATACATTCCTGAAAATTTAAGGAAATTAAAGGAATGAATTCTTTCTTGGAAAGAACTGTATCCATTTCATATGTATTACACAATGTAATAAATAAGAATAAATTTACATATACAAAACATATTTATATACATTATTATGTATATAATATTACACATTTTTAATGTAAACACAATATTTAAATTAAAATAGTTATATAGTGTTTATGTGTAAGTAAGTAATAAGATTAATTTTTGTTTTAATTATTTAAAACACACGATTGACTGAGAATCTGAGATTATACAATATTTAAGAATTATATGGAAATATATTACATTTTTAAATAAATGGTAATAACCTCTGAAATTTAACGAAATCATGATTAATATCACAACTGCTTCTTTTATAAGGCATCTCTATGCCAAACCCATTTTTTATTCGTGTGATCAAATCTGTGTGCCAACCACTGGCGCTCTAACAGCCCGTAACGTTCAGCACTCAAATATAATGGTTTTCCGCGTCTGTTTTATTAACAAAAAATATGAATATTAACAAATGTTTAAATTTATATATCTGAGTATTTGAGTATACTTGAGTTCACGATCTTCTTCACCAAAAGCATCCAAATACACAGAACCCCAGAGACATGCACGTTTTCCACGAATCACTACAATTGAACTAGAAGTTACAACCAAAAATATGCCAGTACTTCCACCGCATTCCAAAGAATGCTAAAACAGAAATTAATACATATATGTATAATTTAGGTACAGCCCTCAAATTACATCAAGTACAAAACATTTAATATATTATTTAATGTTGATTGAAACTATTGCGTTTTAACTGTATACAAGAAAATATATCATATAATATGTCTAATTTTGGTACAGTTAACATATAAGCGAACAAATTATAAATTGTAAATATAGTCACTATTCGCATATAAAATAAAATTAATCTTTTTTTATTTTACAAATTATTAGCTACCAACCAAATGTAAGTTCTGTAATTTTTGTTGGATTCTTTTTTGTAAGAACTGTAATTATAACATACCACATCTACATACATTTATTATTTGTAACTGCTCAACTCATCAGTTTGTTACAAATGTAGTTATATCATGATATCAGATATGTAATTATATAATTAATTTAATTCTTATATATATATATAATGAAAATAATCATAATAAAAATAAATACATACTTGTACAGCTTCGTAAATATTACTAGATCGACAACAGTTTTCTTTAAAACAAATTATTGATCCACAAATTAAACACACGGTTGTTTCTCTAGGTATATTATGACATCGAAAACACGGACGGCTAATATAATATTGAAACAAGTCATCGTACAGGTACGGAAGTTTTAAAAGGCGAGGTCCTATCCAGCGGAATATTGGTAATAAATTGCGGCCACTAGTCATAAAAATATCGGTGTCGCCATTGTTGGTACGAACCTCACCATCACAACAATCCACACCCAGCAAAAGACGTGCAGACATCAATATATTAGTGGTGGAATTATGGTTGACTTCAACGTTAGATATGACGTTAGTACATACGTCATCACCAGGGATTTTATTGCTGTCAATAGTAATTGGTCTATTTGATGCAGTTAGAGATTCGCGAAACGACATTAACCACTTTCGAGAAATTCCTGTATCTATATTATCTACGCCAGTAGAATATGATTTTGGCCATGTAACAGCATCCATAACAGATGGCATCTGTAATGATGTTGCACTACATTGTTTCATCTCCACATTTTCATAGTAATTGCTGTCTTGTATATGACAATTACAACACTTCTTATTGTCGCTAACATTTAACAGATTTAGATAACGGGCGAGCATAAGAAATTCGCGATCGTCTTGCAATAAATGACAGTAACAATGTGGAAATAGCAAATTTTTCATTGAATCATTGCCACTGTAGTTTGCTTCTTCTAATGAAAGCACCTTATTACAGTGTTGACTGTGTGATGTTTGATCAGATGACAACGACTGTTGTTCTACACATAGGTTTTCTTTTTGTAGTAGTAATGACGCTTTTTCATTTGTATATTTTTTTAACAATGCAGCGAATCTCAAAAAAGGCAAAGTACACTGTCTTCCATATTTTTCAAGTAAAAATATGTCACTGGTATTACTTGGATCGTTTTCATGCGAAACAGCATCTGATATATCAATTTGATTACGAACCATGTCATCACAATTGTCATGAAGTTGCATCATACATTTTTCATCATCTATAATCATATCCATATTCAAATCATTTGCCTTGTCTTGTGGCGAAAACACTATTGAATTGGCAAATGCTATAGTTTTTAAAAATGGAGTCGTTTGTTTTCCTGGTGATAATATCTCAGTTGTACAATATGGTATGTCCATCGAAGACAAAGAACTGTTATCAATTTCCATTGCTATACGATTATGAATATTGTTAATACTAGTATGGGTCTCTTCAGTAGTTGTTACCGAAGTCGATCCATGGTTTAGTGCAGTGGCTACCTTCAATGCAGATATATAAACTTGCATATTATATGTGAGTTTTACTAAAGTGTCAAACATATCTGAAAAAAAAACATTACTATGCATAAAAAAAAAAAAAATATATATATATATATTATCTTTAATTAACAATTATGGATTCATTGGCAAGAAAACGACGAGAGGAAAATGCTTGGATATTAAGATTAGTGCTGATAGTTGCGTAGTCATGATGAGTATTCTATTTTTAGGATATAAGCAGCATACGCAAAAAATTTTGGACATGTAATTGATCTTTAGCCAGATGGGGGGGGGAGGGATGCCAAACAACCACCCCATATTGAAGTAAGGGACGGACTAGGGCAAAATATAGTGAACAAAGACAAGAGCCAGATGTAAAAAGTTGTATACTTCATTTTATAAATCTAAGAACTTTTAGTACCCTTCTAACAGTGATATTAATGTCACTCTCAAAGCTTAAAGTTGGAGTATAATGGATATCAAGATCCTTAATAATAAAACCCGCTCAAGTTAATTTATCAAAAGAAGAAAGAATAAAGTAAAAGTATGTGATAGGAATTTGACTCTGGTGAAAGGACATAATATGATATTTATTAAGATTAAGAGTAAGATTAATACGATAGACTCAATGACAGAAGACATTGAGCTCAGATTGTAGAATAACAGTCAGAAGGATCTTAAGGTAGATTTTAATGTTATCTACAATAAGAAATTTCGTACGTGAGAGATGTTTGCCTATTAAGTTGATGAACAGAATGAATAGGAGAGGGCTTAGATTACCATATTAGTACATTACCACATTCAAGTACCATGAACATTTACAAATTGTTTCCTAGATTTAAAATATGATTTAAACCATGATAGTAGGGAATTACAAATGCCAAGCAGTTCAAGTTCATTAATAAAAAGAACATGATTAATTGAATTGAACACTTTTTTTAAATCAGTCACAATTAAGTCTACTTGGTGACCATTTTCAAAGCTCTCTATTACATATGAAGTAAAGATTACACCACTAGTAATAGTTGATTTTCCTTGTCTAAAACCATATTGCTCATCAATAATAATATGGTTTAAGCTTCTTTTAATGCTGTGATATACAATCGATACAAAAAGCTTAACCAAGTGACGAAGAATAGAGATAAACCTATAGTTTAAAACGTTTGATAAATCACCGGATTTTAAGATGGATGTAATTGAACATTTTTCCAGACTGAAAGAAAAACTCATCAAGCGACCGTCTAAATAATAAGTAAATAAGATATTTCATAGAATAACGATAGTTATAAAGAAAACGAACTGATATTTCATCTGGGCTATTAGAAAATTTGTTTTTCAGATACTCAAGAGACACTAAACTGTTATTAATAGTAAATTGTGTATCAATGTATATACATGCAAACTGTATAATTTCGAATTATTTTATGTTGATTCTTCTAAACATTTTTGCACTTGTATTTTTATATTTTTAAATATATATATATATACAAATGACAAGAGATAGAATTTCTGCAGTGGGCATTTAGTCTTTAATTTAAAAATAAAATACTAACCACTATCCAAAACTGGTAGTAACAATACCAGCTGTAAAAGTAGATTACATGGGTCACGCAGTAATAACGGAGGATAAATCATATTCTTTTGTTGTGATTCATTAACTCCAATCAATTTGTTCCAGATATCACTCAAAGGATTTTGATTGTTTGTTGGATATTTTGAAAACAACCACTGAGCGCTCATCCGTAATACTTTTAACAGAGGTCCTATGGAAATTAAAATTAATTATAATTTAAATATATAAACTTTCTGTTATAATAAACAATAATAGTTTTTGGCAAATTGGTTTATATATATTTATGCACACAAACCTAAACAGTTACGTTTCGGTAGCATCTTGTAATAATTATTACTACTCATATTCCCATCGGTAACAGATGGATTTTTATGTTGACAATAATTATTATAGTAAGACAGTGTTGACCATGGCTCTTCAATAAGGTTATGATTACGCTGAACTAATTCTATTTGGATATTTGTCCATGCCACAGATACAATGCTATGCCATCTTATTTTGTACAAATTATCTCGTTCATCTGATGTTAGTAATATTGATGGCTTTTCTACAGTTTTTATTATACTTGTAATCATATGATTCACACATTTATTTATAGCAACCAATAATGAATTTTCACCAGATTCGATATTTTCTATTCTGCTATTTAAACCACTAGCATTTTCATAATTATGTAAGTGATGCTAAGTACAGAAAAATAGAATTATAACGTGACAAATATTTACAAACTATTACAATTGATTCTTTATAATTAATAATATAATTATTTTCAAATCATTATAAATACAAACCTGGAAATTTAATTCATTGTCAAACAGATATTCCCCATTATTAATAGGGGTGCTAGGGAATTCACCCATTGAATTGTCATTAGTTGACACTGGTTTCACCAAAATAGATTCTTGATACATTATTAAATCTGTCAACTTGTTCATGGCATAAGACATATCAGTTTTTTCATTATAAACAGGAATAGAATATTTTTGATTATCACAAGAGACTGATGGCGGAATTAACGGCATTAAAGAATTCGCTAATTGTCGACAAAGTGGACAGCTATATTCACCTCTGAAAATAATTAAGTTTTGTTATTAGTTTTTTATTACATAAATTAGTGATGACCTAAAAACTACTTAAAATGCAATGTTTTAATAATCTCAAAAATTTACTTAAAAAGCAAAACAATTTTTAAATAATTATTAATATATAAATGAACTAGGTTTTTTATTTTTAAAAGTTAAGTAAATATACATTGTAGCTTAACTATTAACTGCGATAAATACAACTGAAAATGATATAAGTGTAAATTAGAGATTAATTATAAAATAATATATACTAAAAAAGGAAATAATACAAAGCAAAAAAACTACATATATACATACTAAAAAAAAAATATTATTAAAATTTGAAATGCCAAGTATCCAGGTGAGAAGTGTGTCCGATTACTGGCATTATTTTTAAAAAATCAATAAGATAAAAATCAACCATACTGTATGTTGAAAAATTATCAGTACTAAATTCTTCACTCACAAAACTGTATAATCGGTTCCTACAGGAGATTTAACTTAAGGCATTTTAACATTAATATTTTCACTACCCAAAACTATTATTTAATTATAACTCATTTTTTCAATCTAATTTATGTCAGATAAAAAATTATTCAACAAATAAGGAAATTGAAAATTATTTTTTCAATGTCCACTGAATATAATAAATATAACCCCATGCCATATGCTATTATCACATCATCATGAAATACAATATACATGCAATTATACATATTAGAAATATATAAATATAATTATTATATTAAAGTTTTTCAAGTAATGTAATTAATATGTTTTAAATTACCTATCTGAATTAAAACGCGAAGTTCCACGGAGTGAAGTAATATATGAATTCAAACATCGCAAATGTAAATGATGACCACAAGTTTGTACGTGGACATTTGCCATGACTGGTGTGTTACTAATAGCAGTTGTAGTAAAAATTCCCTTTTCCGAATCAGCTTTGTTCAGGTTCTTCAAAAATTATAAAATTTGTTACATCAATTAACAAAATTATAGTAAATAATAATTGTTCTAATAATATTAAAATGATTTAAGTTCTTTGTGTGTTTTAAAATATATGTTATTCATTATTATATAATTTATGTACATATTTGATACAATTTGGCTTTTGGGTTATCAATATTTTATTACAATTGGAATATAAATGTAAAATATTAATTAAACAATCAAAATACATTGTCCTCAAACTATCTTTAACAGTTAGTATGGAAATAAAAAAATAAAAGCTTACATTAAAATATTGACACATAATACGTTTATGGCTTTCTAAATGAGATGCATAAGTGGTATTTTTATTAAGTAACATTGTTGTATCATTTACACACTGTAATGATGGCCAATACAATTTTTCATCTCCATCAATTTGATCATTACTAGGCGATTTATAATTATTGGCATGTAGTAATGTTTTTAAATGTCTCTGATATCCTAAAATATTTGTACCCTGCAAAATTGACATTTTTGTATAAAATATTTATATTTTTACACTTTATAAATTTAATTATCTTTAAAATTAAAAAAAAAGAAGCATACTTGAATCAAAATCACTAATCCTATTGGATCATTATTCTGTTGGTCTACGTGTATGAAAACAGTTTGATTACAAATTACACAATCCACAGTAGATTCAATTTCAATTGACGATTGTTTATTTGTTTTTGTAGAACTATCTAGGTTAATTACTAAATTTGATAATGATGCATTACTATCACTGCCAATGTGTGAAATTATAGATGTATTGTTAGTAGGAGAATAATCACATTCCATATTATTACTTAAATTAGGAGATTGTAATTGCGTATTTGTAGAATCTAAATCAGAAAAATTTTCTAAAAAACTTTTCTGCGCCAAAGTTATTTCCTCTAATAATTTTTGTTGTTTATCACGAGCACGACGTTTACGTTCCTGACGTAGGCATTCTTCATTTTCTCGTGTAGCTGTTTCACGCATTATTACGGCTTTTGGCCACAATGCATATCGTGTACTCATTATACATTCGTAACAAAATCGATTTTTAGCTATTTTATTCAAAAAACGGCCTACATAATAAGACCCATCACCACACAATATATTTTCAACATTATCATCTTCATTAACAGATTCAGTTGTAATCTTCACTTCCTCAAATAAATTAGGAGTCAGCGGAGGTGGCCGGTACGAATCTGGATTTCCAGATAAGTGTGAATGCAATTTTAATAATAATGAAATAATACTTTGGTTTATAGAGACCCATGAATGCTGTTGATTTTTGTCATTAACCTTAGTTTCTGCATTGAATATGTTGCAAGACTATCAAAATAAAAAAATAAAAATTAGAAAAAGTTTTCAATCTACTTAGTATCGTAATAAACAAAGTAAATTACTACTAATTAAATTTATAAAATACATGGATAAATTATACATGTATTATTTATAAATATAAATATTGAAAATATATATATCCAACTTAAAATATTGTGTTTTCGTATATTTCAATTTAAAATCATTAAATTACAGAAGAAATGACAATTAATTATATATTTTTATTAAAATTATTAAAAAATTCAATTGCACTCATTTGTTAAAATGTTTAAACTTTAGTTTATAACGTTATAACCTAACATGCGTATTGCATGATTAATACACAGTCAAGGCAAATAATGAACCACGCTCTTTATACTTATGTAATTTTGTCATCAAGAGCGGATAGTCATTCAAGGATAACAAACAGATTTGTCATCAATTGTATGCATGATTATAAAGTGGCAATGATCCGGCAGTTATAGTTAAAACATTATATGGAAGCTAACAGATATTTGTTTATAAATTATAACTTATAATTTTAAAAATTGTATTATCACATCATTGATGTGATAATTCTTAACTTTAATATACATACCTTATTCATAATATAGTTTAATTAGTTATAAACAAAATGATTAATTAACATTACTTACATTCTGGCAAGGTAATTCTTGATCATTTTCTTGTGAGCCACTATGAAATTGATTATTAATATCAAAGTTGTAAACATTGCTTAATTCTGAAGCCTGTTGTTCTTCAATATTTAAAGACATTAATTTTTGGGGTGGTGGACATAATCGATGTTTAACACTATTTAACGCAGAATCTGTTAAAAGAAAAATAATTTCTTTTAATTGGCTTAGCAATCAACAGCAAATTTTATTCTATTTTATTTTATCCAGAGAATTAATTGTTTAATTAATAAACATAAAATATCCATTATAATAATCCAAGAGAAATAAATTTATATAAACTTAAAAAAAATGTATATAATTTACCCATTGAAGGCACTGTACTTTCAGATTCATTTTGATTTGAATGTGATATAATAGGTATTCTTTCAACCCCATCCATATCCAAAGATGTATTGGCATTTTTCTGTTGATGTGAATTAACTGAAATAAAACGATGACAAACATTAGAATATTGAAAATATTTTTAAATTGAAAATTTTCTACCTGTTTCAAAGTTAGATCCACTATTAGTTGATGTCAAGTAATCAAATATATTATTTTCAATTATGGATGTATTAGCGGTATTTTCAAATGTAAAATAATTTTGAGAACACGATTGAGGCAATTCTATATGTGTAATTACTGTACACAGATTATTGATAAGATCATCATTTTCGTACCAAGAGTCCATGACTGTAGAACCTTGGAATTCGTCAGCTTCAGTTTTAAAACTATCTGCTGTTATTTTAATTCGTCTCTTTGGGCACATATTAATAGTAATATCAGAATTTTTGTTGTAAGTCTCTCCAGATATAAATTCTTTGTTTTGTGGATTAGAAGTCATTTGATTGTTGTTTGTAACAGAAGTGTTGTTATAACATATCCACGCTTGATCCAAAAGATAAATTAACATACTAAGTACATGTTCACAAACATCTTTGTGGAAAATTGTACGATAAAGAGAATGCCAAACTACAGTGTGAAATAATTTCGATAATAATACTCTACGAGGATCTTTGTAAGCCGAGTGTTGATTTAAAGGCGTTTTATAAGGAGGCCACGGTGTTTGATTTTGCTTCAATAGTCCAATAGAACGCATACTAAATATAAAATATAAATAAATCATACAATTAAAATTAAAATAAATTATATTTTTAACACACAAAGTTGTATAACGATCCATCGATGATTGAAAATCGCGTCGATGCACAGCTCTTAATAAAACATGTATTGGATCATATAAATTTTTCCAAATATGGGGTAATGGTACATACAATCCTTGTAACATATTTCCAGATTCTTCAAACTGCGGCTTTTTATATTCTGCAACCTTTAAATATAATTTTAAATGTTAGAACAATATTTACTATTATAAATTTAAAATCAACTTACTGCTTGTAATACAATTTCAAAATCTCGCGTAGGCAGTGATGATTCCTGATGATTTTGAGATGTACTATTGATATTATTGGATGAACTTTGTATGCCAACAGCACAGCGTTCGGGCATTAGTTCAATTAATTGGCTGTGAGTTTTATCCGAAACACATAATAATGTAATTATTTCTAATTGAGTTTGACAAAATTCATAATCTTTATCTGAACCTAAGTTTTTTAAAATTAATAATTAATATCAACATTATATTATAATGTATATATATATATATATATATATATATATAATTTATTCATATATAATAATTATTACTCACATAAATTTGTACGGACACCAACCAAAGTAGTGAGAAACATGAGCAAACTTTCCATATTAGATGCAGCAAATTCTAGAGAATTCATAATTTGTGGTAAGCCTTCACTTTTTGTTATTTTCATAGAATTATAAATATTAAATCTGAAAACAATAAATTAATTATAAATATATTCAAAGGCCAATTTGTACCTAAAACATTGATTGTTTTAAAGTGTAATAAAACCAATTAATACTATGTATTAAATAGATCCTTGTCGAAATTCTTCTAAAATAAAAACAATTTTATTGCCTGTTTATTTAATAATACAATAATTAAATAAATGTGTATATAATAATTTAAAATTCAAAGAATTAATAAATTCTTAAGAATTTATTCTATCTATGGAAATTATAGTTTTAATTCATTTTTGATTGGTTTTATTTTTTTATAAGAAGTAATATAATAAATTTATTTATCATAATTATATCCTAATAAATAAACAATCCACCCTATTTTTAAAGAGAATATTTTGTTTGGCTACCTTATTTCTAATAATAATATATTATATAATTTATAACAAATTATATAATATACTACAAATAATGTCATAATTTATGATAAATAATGTCTACTTAAGTGCTTAACAGAGAATAATTACTTTTCCAATATTAAAATCATGAATATTTTCGGATCTGATAATTCAGACAGACATAGTTGAGTCAAATAAATGTCAGCGTCTACCATAGATATACAAAAATTTGATTGTATATATGTCATAGCTTGGCCTTTGATCTGTAAACCATTGCGTATCCACGAACCATTCATAATTTCATAAAATGCAGATTGAGTTCTAAGGGGATGTGTAGCAATAGCTAATAAAAAGTTATCTTTCTCAACTGTATCAAATTCCTCGAATTGTATTAAGTTTTTAACATTCGCGCCTTGAACACGAACAGCTTGACATAAAAATACTGCCAAATATCGGTGTAAAGGCAGATGAAATGTGAATTTATGACGATCATTTGAAGTTCTATACACAAAAACAGTATGCTTTTTTCGATTATTGTAATAACCAATGTCTATGAGCCATTTTCGTAGACGCTGCAAACAAGATTGTACTACACGTGTTGTCAAGGGTAATGTTTCAGGCGTAACAAGATGAGATAACATCGCCCACATTGGATATGCACTCGCTTCTAACTCCGCACTAAAGGCAGCATAATAAGTGTTTGGTTCAAATTCAACATGGTGTTCTAATTCTTGACAATTCACATTCATTCCTGTATAAATTCAATTTACAATGTAATTATATAATTACTTACATAGTTTATAGTAAAAACAATGAAATTTACCTTGGAACATTGACAAATAACAAAACCATGACTTTAACAACCGATCATCAGACATGAACTTAATAGCGATCGGTCTATGAGATAATACATTATTTAAATCACTAACTAATGGCCAATAACAGTGATCTTTCATAACTGGTTTAAAACAATCAACAATTTTGTGTTTATTTCTTGTAATATCTATGACAAAAATAATAATTATTTCTTACATTATGAAACACTAACAAATTTAGTTTATTAACTAGACTTTTCAATTTATAAATTTTAAAATAATAATTAAATTACTGCATAGAAATTAATAACTCACCATGTAGTGTACAAGGAATTAATATTTTAGCCATCATTCGACGCAAGTTTGAAACCATAATTCGTAGCAAACCTAATTTATTAACCATACGTGTAGCTAATGCTTCATTGCTAAATAATTGTACACTTATGTGTACAATATGATTGCTAAGAGTATCCGAATCACGAGTTGTGGCTAAAACTCGCCCAATACACCCATAATGCATTACAAAGGCCTCAGTCAACGATTCTTTATAAACGGAATCAGGTAGCAAGTCTAATAGTAAACAAACCAATTTTTGAGGAAACTCATATCGCACAGTCCAAAATACAATTTCTTGTAAAAAACTTGAATGGCTTAGTTTATTTACACTGTTCCGCGCATCAACAAAGTCATCTAAAAACATTTATTCACATTTATATATATATATATATAATTTAAAATTATTATTGTTACCTAGTTCAAATTCGTCATCATAAATATCTTCCTCAGAATTAATATTGACAACCGAATTGTCTGTACTTTTATAATTGTAATTCTGTCTATTTGTTAATATATCATTATATTGATTTACTGCTTCATTGTAATATCGACGTACTTTATCTGTGTATATAGTATAAATTGTGTGTTGTATATCATTAGAGTCAACATCATTTTCAGTGTTATTATAATAATAATCACAAGCCCACTGATAAATCTATAGAAAAAAAAATTATTCTTAAATATAAGTACAATTATACATATTTTGTTTTTTAATCAACATACCTTCTCATTTATAAGACTAATTGTCATTACTCTTCTCATAGCTGCACCCAATCCACTCAAATCATGTAGCATACCCAAAAATGGATCTAACTCAACAAGAAATACATTTGGACGCTGATTTATTCCAATATCTGGTGAAACATGAGTATTTCCAATTCTAGGATCAACCATTTTACTAAAAACAGATGTAATTATCATTAGAATTATTATTTATTCATTCAAATTATTTAATACAATACCATACCTGTTTTCACGTAAATACTGTACCAAACGTAAAAATAGTCTGGGCATAATTCTTTCAGCTACACTTAATAAATCTGATGGAGGTTGTACAATTCCACTTACATCACTATTGTTTCCTAAGTTACTATGTTTGAGACAGAATCTAAAAAGAATTTTAATTTCTTATCTACTGTATAATTAATAAAGCCATTATACAAATTTATAATTGATATTTAACACGTTCGAATGACGCCTTAAGTCGTCATTTTATTCGTTTGTATATGCGGTGACGCCAATTGGCGTCATTTCTACATTATTTTCATATTGGTTTTAATGCGAGCAGCGTTATGTTTTAATTGTTTTTTTTTTTGTCAGCGTTGTTCAATGTATAGTACTGTATATGTGTGTGGAAGTCGTACCTAAATTTTTTTATTTTTAGGCCTAGAATAATACTGAAATGGGAAATATGTTTGTATTGTTTACTCCATTGAAACGTAGTGTTATATTATCAGTTTGTCATGCGTGGTCGACTATAATATACGTAGTTTTTATTGTTTATGCTATTGGCAGTTATTACTCCCGTAATGCATTTCTTAATAAAATATCAACTTAATAATATATATAATAACATATAGTTTTCGGTAACTTAATTTAAAAATAAAACAATATTATAAAAAAATGTTTGTATGTAATATATTTTAAAACTAAAACAATAAACATACCGTATTTGAATGGTTATTTTTATTATTTATATATTCTTATCTTGACACCAAGTGGCGTCAAACAGCGTCTAACAAAAAATCATTCGGTGACGCCAATTGGCGTCATGATAAAAATAGACGCTATTTTGACCAGCACCAGAGTATGTGTACACAAAACTGATACGCAGTGAACGTGTTAATACATAAATTTATATTAACATTTATGACAGAAATATACAAAAGATTATAAAAATTCAAAGTTCTCAATTAAATTAAGTTGTTTTAAAAATCCAAATAAAATAATATATTATATAGGCACGGCGTAGTAATGCCTGCGTAGCGAGGACATTCCCTTCTCCGAAATATTAAGTGTGGAAAACTTGAAAAAAAAAATATATGATACCAGTACAAAATATTATTAATATACTATATTTTAAATATATTTTCAAGTTTCTACAAAATCACGTGTCAAATTAGTAATATAAGATCAAACTCCCCCGGACCACATTACGACGATTGCTCGTGACAGATGTATTAATAATATATAAAATAACATGATAAATGCAATTGTACACAGATGAACCACTTTTTAACTTCGGTCCAACATCAGTCACTGTCTTGTCGACAGTATCATCTACAAAATTGTGGTATCAGTGGTTGAGCGTAGCACACACAATGCGATATGCCAACCACTTTCTGATCACTCAGTCAGCACGAAAATTAATTATATTAATATTTGTAGTTGTGATGTGGTACTATTGTCGTCGGTTTAGATGTCTATAAAATAGACGTACGACCAAAAAAAGTAGTCGATTCGTCGACAGCACAACCACTTATAACCATAAAAAGACATAAGTCCATAAGTGGTCTGCGTGAGTTTAGGCAAATACTATAAAAATGCGAAATTGTATTATTTCGATTTTTTAATGTATACAACACCCCCCCAAAAACAAATTTTCTTACTCTGTGTCCAACGTGAATGCGGCGAACGCGAATTTGCGTTGGCCGTATTCGCCACTCGCAATCGTGTCTTACGTGTACGCGGCAAACGCGAATTTGCGGCTAAACTATATTCAGATATAGTTAATATATATCGTAATAATAAATCGTAATATTTTAACGTCTGCTCGCTTAAACGCGCGACCAAATACAAAACGATTTGATTTTCAAACCGTGCGGCGAACGCGAACGAATTATTTCGTTCGCGTTTATCGCGTACAATGGACAATCTAATCTATTTTTATGTTTGATAATTTTATTCACCGCGTCGCCCGACCGCGTTCACGTTGGACACAGTGTAAGCCATTGTATACAAGCAAATGCTATTGTAAAATATATTCCTTTACTTATAATGAGTATACACAAGAAATTACTACAATTTTATAAATAAATTGTAGAGATACGAATAAAATAAACATTACCCATTAGGCTTCATGACACAAGGATCTCCACAATCACACGCACCACCCGCTTGTGAACGAAACATATTAAAATCGTGACCTTTGTGATTGCCACGTTTAAAACAATCTCCGCATAATGACATGCAAGGAGAAATACTACAAGTACGACACCTGTATGCTACATAATTTGCAGTCCATACCAAACCACAACAAGTACTATAATCATAGTTTCTGACTATAAGTAAAACATACATATTTTTAAATAAATTACAAGTGTTTAAAAAATATATAAATATATATGACTTACCAGCATTGCTAAATTCATCGAGTGTTTTGCCGCCAGAAATTAACCAACGCAACCAGTCTAAATTGTTCCATTCGCTAATTGCATCATAAGGGTTAAGCACGATATCCAACATGTGATCCAGTAACTTACAACGAGTCAAAGCCGATTCCACTGCAGCTGTGTTGTCATCATCTTGCAAAGTCGTGGTCGCTACAGCGATATTAGAACAATCTGCTGCGATGAGCGCAGCCGCACCACGTTTTCCACGTTTCATCAGCTCATAAGCAGATTGTTGTTGTTTTACAATATTATTGGAAATTGTATCCATTATCATAGTATATATATGCAACGCGTTTAAGTCCAAACGTATCGAACAAACGAATTACGCTAATGGTAAACGGCAATTTGATGGTACAGCGTGCGGACGGATACGGAACGCATTGTAATCAGACCAATTTGTAACCGCGTTCTAAAAAACTTCACGTGATAAAAAAAATCGAGTGGATTTTTACGTATGAATTGATCAACATTTATGTGAGAAGAATACGATTGCGAACAGTTATTCACATGACACCACGCGGGCACATGAGTGTTGTAAACGCACAGTCAGCACACGGCCAGCGTGACGCCGTTTTGTGTATCACGACAGACGCGAACCACAAATGGCCGCTGACCGATATTCGTTTTGGACGATTCACAATTTGAACAAAAGTTAATAACCTATGCGAATAAAGAAAAAAAAAATTACAGAATATTAGACCGGACCATTTATTAATTTCAATTTGGTCGTATCCAATGACAAGTATTGTGACGTACCACGTACCTACCTTGTTATAATGAAAATAAAATAGGAACCAACGCACGAACTGGAAAACGCGAGATTTAATCAAAATCAAAACGAAAAACAAATAACATTTCCGTGTTGCACACATACACACACACACACATACGTACGTAAGGCGTAAGCGTGTACAACGAAAACAGAGGAGAAAAAAATTATGTGTATTAGTAGTGACACCAGATCCGCGCAGTAGGTACTTACCATTAACAGCGTATTAAAACCTTACCGTCAATCGGCATGGAATAACCGCGCAAGGACTTCGGAACGATTTCTAAAGAATGGAAGAAAAACATGTTCCGATGCGTTGAGATAACGCGGAGGAAAATGTCAATGCAGGTGACCATCGCATTCCTACCTATACATAAATGCATAAAGACGACCAGTGTGGCCACACTATTTTACATTCCAATCATTAATCCCCGGTGCTACATGAAACACTGTATTAGGCGATTGCCCTTTACCATGTGATTCTAGTCTCTTACCACAGTAACCGCACGAAATCCGTGTGTATTAAAAATATTGGTCAAAATAAGTATAACAATTTTGTCCAATATAATATGACATTTATGTGGCGCGTTGTTATCCGTCGACCGGTTATAAGAATAAAAATTGTTTTTTTTCTATCGCTTTAACGATAATCGTTTTGTAAAGAATTTTCACATTGGCTTTAGCGATTTGCAGCACAAAGGATGGACGACAATGGGATATGGTGGATTATAATGAACCCCATAATAATTAATAACGCTATTAAATGTATTTTGATCAAAACATATATTCAAATTCAGTATAATATTTAATTAGAATAGTTGATTTACTAACTATTTAAAATATTAGATCATTGACAATGCATATTATAAAATGAATACATTTTTTTTTTCTAATCAATATAGGTCTATTATACACGTTTTATGTAATAACCGTTTTAAAAACAAACTAAAATAAACATTTTAATTTTTTTTTAATATAACATAAAAAGTCAACACATTACATGGATTCAACAAAAAACAGTTACGTTTGAAGAAAAAATGATTAGCAAAATATTCTTTTTAATATTCTAAAACAATTGTTAATGAATTTTTATTTCATTTTATTACAAATCTTGAATACACATTTAAATTGCAGTTAAAAAAAAAAAAAAATCAAACATTCTTGTCTTTTTTAATGTTATATGCTAAAATGATTTTCTAAGGTTTAATAAAACAATATTATTGAAAAAAAAGTAATGATTAAAACATACCCTGAAACTTTTACATTACAAGTTTTTAGTAATTCTAATTAATTACCACAAATCTTGACAATGTATCTGCAAATTATAATATTCAACACCATTTCCGTAATATACGGATATTTTCTTGTGATTTAATTTTTATAACATTGATTTGCGAGCAATTTTTATTGTAAACAAATTAATTGAATATATGTTATAATATATATATATATATATATATATATATAAATGGCCATTCAGTGAAACTATACAAATGGTATAATAATGGTATAATAATCACAGAAAATCTTACATACTAGATTAAATATTTTTTTTTGAAAACAGTGACACATAGAATAATTCAAACGCTAACAAAAAAAAAAAAAAAAAAGAAAAGATAATTCTACACAAAAATTCTCATTAACAATGTAATTTATTAATAAAATCTTATATTATTACGTACTATTAATAAAAATAATAACTTTGTACATTAAGAAAAAGAAAAATAAGTAAATCGAGGAATTCTTTGCACAGTTTGTACTATATCATTACGAAATCATATATATATATATATATATATTTTAATAAGAGGTAGACGGATTATTATTTAGGATACAATATTAGTTACATTAATAATAAAAACACTTAAACAAAACATTATAAGATATGAATTCCATAATATTAGTCTAATTTATATTATTTAATTATTCTAAACTTATTTGAAATGGAGGTAGTTAATTTGTACTATAAGTCATCAATAAAAATATTACTACTATATAAATTTCTTAAGTGATGTTCACAATAACAAAAAATCAACATCATTCCTGTCATTCTAAATATGGAATGTCAAAACTAAAAATACTGAAAGATTGTCTCAATCATAATGTAGTGCAAAAAATTCCTCAAATAATATAATTTTATATTTCTTTACTAATAAACATTACTTAAGACACCATATTGTACTTTGAGTTATGTAACAAAACGGTAATCATTTTGTTACAATTATCACTAATAAAAAGAAAATTAATAAATAATATGCAAATATAATAAAATGCTTTTCGAGATAATAATTAATAATGAAAAATATGTTAAAAACAGCTAACTTACACTAAACTGAATAGTAGTGTGATTGAGAAAAATGTATTGTTAACTTACTTCAATTTTAGTTTGTTTAGTATGAAAATGGAATTTAAAAAAATGTTTATTATAATATAGGAAAAAAAAAACAAAATTCTCAACGGTTTAATATAACAAAACGAATAATTTAACAACTAAATCTAATTTATAACATGTATTCAAATTACTTGTACTATCGTTACGTTAAAACTACACAAAGTGAAATGATAATTATGTATGTATATTGTATATATAATTTATATCCCACCAAAGTTCCGACTATTTTTTTATATTTTATTTTATTGTTAATACATATATGTAATAAATTTTTTTTAATTTTCTATTTTATATATCTTTTTTTTTTTAAATATAAAATATTACTTATTTTAAAATGTATACATTAAGCCAAAACGAGTTATTTAATTAAAATAGAAATGACATCTTAATTGAACTATTGCATTGTAATTAATTACATGAAAAAAAAATGCAACTTTAAAATATTTTTTGTATATAGATGTTTATGAATAATAACATTGTATCAAGATATCAAAATCGATTCCTATTTAAATTTAATTATGCATAATAACACAATAAAACATCTTCGATTATATTGTGACTAGTAAAATTCAAGCGATTTGTGACTAGTATTATAATATTTACTGCTTAAATTTTATGAAAGGAATGGTACATTTGAATCAAATCAGGTACAATATTATTATTGTACATAATGAAAAAAATTATTATTACTTTACGTTTTATTTATAATTGAAAATTATTTTGATTTTGGATGATAAATATTGTATATATTTAAAATGCATATTAATTCGAGTTTACACAATTTTTGAATACAAATGCGCTCGAAATAAATCTTAAGAAATCCAATATAATATTGTATTTTAATACCTAAACGATAAACAGCATAATTTTAAATATTAAACGAAAGTATTCCGTAGCTACTAAATCTCATAATCTTTAATAACTAATTATTCAATGTTTAATTATGCCACATTTAATATTAAAACAAATAAACCCCCCTCTCCACATCAATTATAAAACATTACATTGCATGTAAGGTTATTAAACTAGAGTTAAAATTTTCTAAAGTACTACAGTAAAGACAAAAACCAATTTCAATGACTCACATGAATACCATACATAAAATTATATATATCTAATGTACCATTCAGAGCCATTTTTAAATTGTTATTATTAATATACAATGTCAGAGAGCTTAGTAACTTATTATACTAATAACATATTACTAAAACTTATTGAAAAATACATAAGCAATCCACAGAATCAACATTTTTATTTTTAATATTATAAATTATATATTAAAGTTATATTTGAATATATTATATAATGCGTAAAATTCATGAGGTAAAGTCATTTAAAAGTAGCGTTATAAAAATTTATTTCCACCTAAAATATAACGCTACTTTCATCAGTCTTATGAGTTACAGAAGTGTTTAAGAGTTACATTTGTACTTTAATTGGGCAGTTCGTCTGTAATTTGCTTATGTACTAGACTATTTTGTATTTAAAGTGATGGTATGAATCATTATTTGAAGTATTATAATATTACATAATAAAAAAGTGAGGTAGATAGGTTAAGTTGATAATAAATTACTGATTATGAGTTGCGGTTTGTGAAAATGTTGGATTTGATTTAACTGTTATTTCTGATTTGTGTTCCCTTGCGATGTGGCGTCTAACGGTATTATTACGTGTAAATGTCCGAGCACAAAATGGACAAGGAACTCTAATGCCTTGATGTCTTTGTCGTATATGAGCTCTTAAATTGGTTTCATAGCCATACAGGCGTTCACAAAACGGACATTGTAATTTTTTGCCTAAAAAAAAAATTTATACATATATATATATGTACATACACACATGTATATATAAATCTTAACAAAGATTTGGAAACTGAAAGTAAAAGGTATGTCTACACGTCTATTTATCAATATCTTTAAAATTAATATCAAGATTATTTTCTCTAGAGATTTTATTATAAATAAATGTAAATAATGTTTGTTACCATCAGCTGTGATTTTATGTGATACATGAATTTTAGATGACTGATTTGATGGCGGACTCGGTGTATTCCCATTATCTGAAGCTTTCCAATCATTAGCAGCGTTATTTGTATGTTGATTCAACTCGCCGGAATTTGGTGTAGGTGTTGATTCAGACTTTATTCTGAGATCTAAAAGTTACGATGAATTATTAAAAATATTTATTGTAATGCTGTTTAAAATTATATGTGAACGCCAAAATTAATTGATTTAATATTTCATATTAGAAATAACTGAATAGCCTTACAAATTTAAATGTTTGATGCAAAAACCAGACTTTTTGTCATTTGATACTGAAAATTAATACATTTGTAAGTACCCCGTTGTGTAAATATTGAAATTCGAGATTAAACTAAAAAATAATATTATTGTATATTTACATTTAGAAAAAAATTGAACTATGAATATTATTATCAATCAGTATTTTAATAACTAATTATTAATGTACAAATAACTCAATTGATAGTATTTATAAAGTGCATATCTAATACATCTAGTATGAAAACAAAACTACCTAGAATTTATATTGAAATGATTTTTGAAAAAGTTATCTATACTTTAATTTATAATTTTTTTTTTTTTTAATTCTAGCTGATTTTGTAATTTTTATTTTATTTAATCAAAAACAAATTAAAAGCAATATTTATGAAACAGCAAATCATTTATATATATATATATATATATAAATGTGTGTGTGTATACTTACCTTCACCACAACTCTGTGTAACTTCATGATACAGATGAGAAGGCATTGTTGCATTTATAGGACCAGAATTATTAGTTTGAGTTTGATTAGAATTTTCTAACTGTACAGACGAATGCAAGTGGTAAGTTAAAGAAAGAGGTGATTCACGTTCTGGTCTGGAACCATCTCTTAAAACAGATGCGCGTACTCCAAGTGTATCAGAAAATAATGCAGAGTTAGAATTGGTATGATGAGCTCGTTTATTTCTTTGAAGATCAGGTGAAGGGTGCTGTTCAGAATGTACATTTGACTGACGATACTGACACGTTATATATGGTAGTTGACTAAATGATGTTGACGGAAACTGCGAATCGGCCGTTCCGTTTTGTTTTGGTCTTGGAGAACTGGTTGTTGTTCTATTTTCATTATTGCAATGTTCACGCTGGTTTGTAAGTGCTAGTTTGTCACATTCAAACGATAAGCCTTTAACCTAGTTTATTTATGTAAACAAGTTTAATCAATATTTTAAAATGCATAGGTTTGTCTGACAATAATTGTATTTAGAACTTATAATTTATTTCATATTGTTAAGAATATAGGTACTTTGAAAAGGAAATTATTGTTTGTACCTGTAAATTGTCTGCTGTTTTCAAAAAACTGGAAAGTCGATCCTGGGAAACCTGTACCTCTCCGCGGTACATAAATTCAAGTAAGGAAGCCATATTTTTCGACGATGTTCCATCGAGAATGACAATTAAACTAGATCCCAGCGGTGTAGTTTCAAATATTTCTTGAAAATGTTTACTGCACGCAGCCAAGATTAGCTTATGAGCTTTGAAAGTTTTGCCTAATCGAATAATATATACAATATTAGAGTTAGTTAATTGGGTATAATATACATAAATACAGAAACATTACCTTCACAAAATAATGATACATCTGTCAAACTTTCTGATTTCAAAAGATTATCAAAAGTAGCCACAAGATTATTGCTAAAACTATTCCATTTTAAGAAAAATTGTTGTTGGGAATCCATTGTACTGTTGTATAAGAATGACGATTTAAAAATACATAACAGTGACCTATTGAAAAAAGAAAAAAAAATTTACATTATGTAAAAAAGTAAATAATAATTATTTTAACAACAATGGTAACAAAAACTTAACAATTAAAAGTGATTATATTTATTAATTGCGATTTTTATTATTTTTTTTTCTGAAAAAATTGTATATACCCATGTATGTGTACATATGTTTGCAAATATAACTAGATATACCAAACAAAACAACATATTAAAAACAAATAATATAAGTGTATACTTATATATAATTTTAAAAAATAAATATTTTCTAATGATTTTGTATTGAACATCTGTTAATGTTAGTATAGCTATTACATTTTACATTAGTAAACACTATAAAAGGAAATACTCGATTTATGAAAACGTGTATCGAATTAGCATGTATATTATATGTATAATTCGGTATACATAATGAAATAATAATCGAACAAACAAAAAGTCACTCGGTCATTCGATACTCTTCATAAGCATGAAAACATGTTTTAATTGTACTGCATATATTTATTTATGCACACGAAGTATGTATCGGTCAACGACAATATGAATATATCCGATACAGACCATAGATATAACATTTCTATATGTAATATAGACGTTTTTCACAATTGTTATAAAATAATTATCACAAACTTAATTATACCGAATTATCACTCGTACAATTATTTCGATATATGTCCGAAAAAAAATACCGTGTTTTGTAAATTTTATCAATAACTATGGTCATAACTCTTGCTCACAGTTGTTTTTTTATTCTCCGAAACACGATAAAAAAACAAAAATTGTATACATTTAAATAACGAGCACATTACGTTTTCGAGAGTCCGACGTATGCACTGCGAGTTCAAGAAAGAAAAAAGAAAACTCACCGATCAGTAGATTAGGTGTGGTGGTGTGAACTGTTTCTAGAACTCTATCATCAAACGTACATGGCACCGAGTTTAGATTGCAAGCAGAATCGGCGACAGTTCCGCTGACGGGACCGTAACACGGGAGATTTTTTTTTTTTGAGATTTGTTTTTCAACTAAACACAAAAAAAAGAAAAAGAAAAAAAACGTACGTTCAGATTATGACCGAGACGACGACGATAAAAGTGAATACAACACGCAGATTGGAATAAGTCCGAGGTAGCAGGAAGCGTTTATAAAAATAACTTTTTTTTTTTTTTTTAAAAAAATTCGTATGGGAAACGTCGTGGGTACTAGCAGTAGTAGGCACCGCCGCGCGAAATGAAAACAATCACATGTCTGGGACAGCAGTGCATTTCCAAGAATTCGTACGGCGCACGGACGCGACCATGAAAATATCGTGTCACCGTGTGTGTCCGTGCGTATGCGCGCGTCACCCCACTACACAAATATATTGTTATAATTATTATTTTGTAGGACCGAATTTTGTGCGGGCGCGCCGAATAGGTATCGTCTATAGTCGGTTCCGTGGCGAATAAAACGTGGTGTGTGCGTGTGCGAGGACCCTGGTGGGCCAGAAATAAAAATAATTAAAAACAAAATACGACGATAATTTCCGGCGGCGTGGGGGGGTGAATTACGTCGTACATGGATTTCAAGGATACGAAAAAGATTAAAATATTACACGGGTGGTGGTGGTGGGTGGGGTGGGAGTAGAGAGAGAGGAAAGAAATTCTATGAGGGGTGCGCTACTATTATCACGTTTTTAGTGTGTGTGTGTGTGTGTGAGGGACACGGTAGAATAATTTATTTCGAAAAGAAAATTAAATAATTTACCTCGTCACGGCGGCGTAATTTTCCCCGCGAGCGTCTTCGTCGATCGACGAAATCGTTTTAAAACGCGCGATTTTCAACAACCGACTGTGTCCGGTGTGCGCGCGCGTGCATTTGTATGTGTGTAACAGATAGGGGGGAAAAAATTGTAATTTTTTATTTTTTGCAATTTCGAGGGGTGGGAGGGGGACGTCGTAAAACGGCACGTCGTGTTGGACGTGCACAGAATCATTCACGCACGCACACACGGTTAACAGCAGCAGTACGCGACGAACACTTATACTGGCTGAACGACGGACACAGTAAAAATGGCATAGTGCAGTACGTCAAACTGACGAGTCGCGAAGTTTGGCTCTGACGTTTTTGCATCGGTAAATCGCACTATGGCAAAGAATGCGCAGCGTGCAAATACGGCGCTAATACGCACAGCGGCGGCGCGGCGCGCGCGCGCGCGCGTGTGCGTATTGTGTGGACGGCGCTGCCGCCGCCGCCGCCACCACTGCCGCCCACCCAGTATTGGTGGGGGGTGGCCGACAACACCGTCTCGTCATATCTGCGCGCGCGAATATCTACGGGTTTGCGGCGCGGCGGCGGGTTACGGTGACCGCAACGTCGGATCAGATTTTTTATATATATATAATATATTCACTCTTCGTTTTACCACCACCCCCTTATCGACCGACCGTGAACAGGAACGGACACGATCAGTAGTTTGCGTCTACGATGGACGGGGAGGGAGGGGGCCGCTCGATTTTCACGTTCACGCGGCGGCGGCGGCGCGCGCAATCGGGTCGGCGGCGGCGACAAGGCGACGTCGACGCACTGAACGCTCGCCGCCGCCGCTGCCCGACCGCCATCAACATAATATTATTGAGAGGCGGCGGTGGATTCGTAGGAGACACGATGTTGTTGCTGCAGTGTCTGTTGTACTTCGTCGTCGTACACGTTGCAACACTGCGTTCGACCTTATGCGTGTGGATTGCGACGGCGCTAGCGCGGTGGCCTTCGGACTTCGCGACGACGCAGACCGCCCGCTCGAGATCGACCGTGCGTGCACGGCCCGCTGGCCACGCTTTAGAAACGGCGGCGAGCGCGTGAAGGTTTTTTTTTTTTCCTATTTTTTTTTTTTTTTTTTTGTATAAAACTATTTCGCTATTTTTTTTTTCATTTGTTGTCCTACCTTCACTCCGCCGCAGTTCGTCTATACGCACACACGCACATATTTTATATTGTCTCTCTCTCTCTCACTTCCCACCGCCGTTCGTGCGCGTTTTTTGTTTTTTTTTCGGTTGTTTCTCTGCCCCACACACGCCTCGCACGCACGTACGCAGCGGCGTTCGATTATTCGTGAGACGGTCGAAGGCCAAACGGCGGCGGCGGCGCGGGTTTACGCGCGTGCGCACACACACACACATTGTGCGTTTTCTAGTTTTACCTCGCAAAATTCAGCTAAAAACATACTGCGCCGCCACGCGCGCACTTTTTCTGTAATAATTGGTTTCCGCGCCACGGGCTCGCGTGTAAACAACTTCGCGCGAAAATAATAATTTCATTTCGCGTTGTCCGTGAATAATAATAATATTATTATATATTTTGATATATATATTTATTTATTTATTTTATATATATATTTTTTTATTTAATAATAATTATAAAATTGTTAACACACGCATTCATCGTTCGCGGTGCGTTGTAAATATGTATAGTATTTTATTAAACGCAAGAATACGAAAACAAAAAATGTATTTAGTAGAAAAAAATTTCGAACCAATTGAACACACACACGTACAGAATTATGTGTGTTTGTGTGTATTTTAATCAACGCTCGGTAAATATTTACAAATCAAATTCCGAATTCTGTTGCGTGTAAATTATATAGGATGGAATATATATATATGCATATATAAACAAATTTATATAACATATTATAAATTAGAAGATAATAATAATATAAAATAAATATCCCGCCGAATTTCGTTGGGTTTCGCGCGCGATGATGAAAACATAATGCGCGTTTTTTTTTACAATATAAAAAACGTATACTGAATTTTTTTGTTTTTTTACAAACGCGCGTCTTCGTCATTGACAAATCGTATAAAATTGTTCGTTTTGACGTTGCAATTTATACGTCTTGTACCCTGATTACGTTAATTTTTTGTTTGTTTTAGGTATAACAAACCGCAGTGAGTGGTATCGCCGTCGTCGTAATAATTTCATATACGTAGAAATACGCATGGCAACTAATCCTGCAAAATTATTATTATTATTATTATTTTGGCATCGTTTTCTTCTTCTTTTTTTCAAGTATTCCGCATTTTTCAAATAAAAAATTACACCGCGAGATGACACGCGAATATTATGTTGCCCGTGTTCGCATATAAATTCCGCGTTATGGTTTTTTAGTTTAAGGAAACCCCGCGCGCGCGTGTGTGTAGTCTAAACAATTGAACCGCGCATAACACATACGGTCATACATTTAAAAAAATATACGTATATTTTTGCGCCGTTTTTTTTTTTAAATACGAAAACTCAAAAAACAAAAAAATATAATAATACTATAAAATATGAATCCCGGAATAATAATACCCGATGCTTTAAGGTAAAATAATGCTTCGGGTAGGTCATATAAAACTGACATTATGTTATTTATTAGCGTCAAATACATTTAATTAAATATCCAACAAAATAATAACCAACAATCGACACTACCACAGTGATGGTTACAAAGATATCATGTGTTATCAAAAATATTAGACAAATCAACGTTGCCCCACGATATTAATGTTGCGGTAATAACATACGAATGTTTACGGTATCGAAATGGTTAAAAATCTAAATGGCCGTTCTCATACTTGATACCAGATTCACACGGATACATTTTTAAATTGATTTTCATGTTTAGATTACGGTCCGAAATGAAAAATCGACCGAGTTACAGCCGTTTCAAATATTTGGGGATTATTATTTCGATTACCATAAAATATATCGTCAAATAACTCGTATTATTACGTTCATTCGCGATATTTTATGCCGTTCGTCGTATATATATATATATTATAGTTAATTTATTATTATTATTATTTTTTTTTTTTTTTGTGACTTTTATTATAACAACGCCGCCGTCTCCGTAACGGCGGTTCTTATAGCTATTCTCCATTCCGGTTTACACGAATGCCAGTTTTGGCATTCAGCGGCTGCACCGCTCTTAAAAATAATATTCTGCACCGATTGATTCCGAACGAACACCCGTGAAATAGATCATTTTTGGCGACAACAAACGAGAAGCGCGTTTACACACACACACACACGCAGTTCGATGCTCTTTTTTTCAACACCGTTTTACGACTTACGCCAAATTAATTTCGACGCCTCGTCGGATTACCTCTCACGGATACCGAATAGAAGACTATGCCAATGCCGCATCTACGCCGGGTGTGCAATGCCCTCTCCTCTCCAAAACCAATTCAGGGCCCCCAAAATGTTTTAGCGTAATATAATATGAGAATGAGTATTCGATTTTGTAGTAAGAGATTAACATTTTTTATATCCCTATTAATTGACGTATATATAATAATATATAGTATAATATAATAATAATAATAATAATAATAATAAATGTATAAAATTTTACATTCGCTGCACTTTGTCCGAGATTTATCGTGGAATTTAATTATTGAATAACCATATAGTGCGCGCAACCGTGGTTTGTCTAAAGATTTCCAAACGTATAAAACAATCATCACAATAATATTGTATAATTTAGTGTGCAATTTTAAATTTAATAATTTTATGACGCAATGTTCAAACCCAGAATCCTATCGGAAACAAAAAAAAAATAAATAAATAAATATAACAGTCCAGAGGGACGGGGAGGGATGCTAACCATTGTCCACTGTCAATAATTATTAATTAATTTAACAACAAAGTGAGGAGGCCTCGAGACGTAGCTCGCACGATGTGTGTATTAGGTGTTTCGGTACTGATCCTATGAGTATGTGTGTGTGTGTATATAGTGGGTCGAAGGACTTTCTTCGTGATGTGAACTATAATGCGTAGTTAAGAAATATACGGATATAAAAAACAAATAAAAAAAAAAACGAATGGATTTTTTATTTTTATGCGCGCGATAATAAATTTGGCGGGATTTTTTTTTTTTTTAAATCGACGTATAGGAACGTATAAAATATTTACAAAACGTAGTGGAACGTTGTAGCGGTGCCGATGAGACAGTGTATTATATGAAATTTATGCAGAGAAACGCGTTGTTCGTCCCAAGAATGTTTTTTTTCTTTTTTTTTTTATGTTCATTACGTAATATATACGCGTTTTCGGGGATAAGAGTGCTCGGCAATAGGAGTCGGTCGGTCGGACGAAACGCAACACGAATAATAATAATAATAATAATATATTCCAGTTATATACGCGGTTTTTGCGTATAATATGCGCGTTGTACAAATACCGCGGTGCCCGCCCAGGACCGGTCGCGTGCGTGTATTATAATACGCGAAAATCCTCATACAACAACCAGCGCGTTAACCGCGCGCGCGCGCGCGTATATATTATTTTTTCCACCTCGCCTCCCACGAATGAACGTGAAAACGTTTTGTAGAAGAGAGAAAAATAATAATTAAATAAATAAAAATGATATTTTATAATATGAAATTCGACTACAAAATACGGCGCGTACACGAATGTATGCAATAGCGCGTGTGTTTTATTTTAAAGTCTCTGCGAGTGGCATCTGAGGAAAATAACGCGCGTGTGTACACCGCCATCATAAAAGCGAAAAACTAGACGGTTTTTATTACGACAAGCCAAATGAGATACATGTGAAAGAGAGAGAAAAAAAAATTCTAATCACAACTCTACACGCGATAATTTACTTTTTAAATTTTTCATTAGACATGTATTGGTTTTACATACATTGTTGTTGCGTGTGTGTGTTTTTTTTTATGTCCGTACACAACAATTCTGACAGAAGGTGTGCACTGATCTGTACGTCTGTAGTTGGTAATATTTAGAAGTCGTTTTCGATTTTCTTAAAAACGCCTAAAAATAAATAACTCAGAAACTACCGAAAAATTACATAACATTTTATATATTCATCGAATATGTAACTTTATATTGTGTTTAGTACAAAGAAAAATTTTAAAAACTTTCAAATTTCAACTATTTATAACAATTATAGGTTTTGTTTTAAGGTATTTAATTCGTAAAGAGTTAGTTCTTGTTAATTATAGGTACATACCCAAAATATTACACCGAAGCTTTGGTCAGTTTCAATCGTTTTATCGAATGCAATTGCATTTTGAATTTCTATAGTGACAACTGATAACAATAAACGCTAATACGAAATAGACTACCAAATTTTTAGAATATTAATAAGCACCAGGATATTATTTATACATAGCGGTGTTTTCACGTTTTTTTTTTTTTTTAATTAATTATGTGAAAAGTGATGGAGTCGAGCAATACGCGCGCAGCAGCCGTCCATACGCTACGTATATGTGTAACGACCCGGTGATTTCAAGTTTTTATAGACCGAGTTCGTGGCGGTTCTAAGACGAGCCACAGCTTGCAAATTATTTATAAGTGACAGAATCATGATCCCACACACACCTGTAAAAAAAAAAAAAAAAAACTGCGCGATTTGAAACGCTAAAAAATGTAGAAAATTCAATTTCTTCGATATGCGTATTGTATTGTTTCTACAGTAAAAATATCGCGAAATAGGAAAAAAAATATATTTAGGTGTTCCGAATATTTATTTAAGTGTACCCACATTTTTAGTTTATATTTACTACGGTTATTGACATTATAATATACAGCCCCGTTTATTTATTCATTTCTCAAATATTGTCTATATCTAAATTTTACAAATTGTGTTTACTTTGAAACACGAGTAATACACAACATTAAATATGACTTGTGCATTATTACTCGCCGCGGATACCACGCATAGTAATAAGACACAATGATTGTTATTGTGGTATAATAGAATTTTCGGTTAGTTTTTTTATTTATTTATATACGAATATATATATATATATAATCCTTAAATTATATTCCGGTGGATATTGGCCGCAAAAATTTACCGTAGAATATTATAAAAACTTAAAACCTATTTATTTATTATTATTTTTTGGCTACAAAGCGATAATTTTTATTCGTGGTCGCGACGAATAATAAAAAAAGCATTATTTTTTTTTTCGCAGGCGAATGTACAATATAAGCGTTCATAATATATTTTTGTTTTGAAGATCATTCGAAATATTATTCGAATAGAAAAAACAAATTATTTAAATACGTTTTTATTCGAATACTTTACGATAGTCCGTGTACGTAACGTATAAATATTTAATACGCGCGTTTTTTTTTTTTTTTTTTTAAGAGCCGTTATTGCGCGTATGCGTATGTAGAGATAATCTGAGTTCCGTTTATACGAATATTTGTTTTTACAATGCCGAATGTGTCGCCCGATTTGTTTGAAGTCACAGTCCGTACGAATGTACATATATATCACTGCAAAGTACACACTCGACTCGAAATTACAATATTATATTACGTGTATGAATAAAAAGTAAAAAAATTGCAAATTTTTTTAAACATCTACTTGCATGCGCAGTGTTTGAACTGTGAAAAAATTAGCTGGCAGGGTGGTGGAGGAGGGAAGGTAAAAGTATGTTTAATAGATTTGCGTTCCGAAATGATTGTGTTCTTCGAATCGATTGTACACTATAATATTGGAATAAAATTATTATTTTTGAAAAAAAAAAATTGAAAAGAAAATAAGAAATATTGTGGAGACAATAAAGATTTAATCAACTATTCTAACAACCAATATTGGTAACCAAGGAAACCAGCATACGTACATATTATATATACATATATATTGTCCCTGGTAACCGACGGGAGAATCTTAAAAGTTAGATTGGAGGGTTGATCGACGTCTTTTGGAAAATCATTATAGCCACTCGCCGGGTTCAAACAAATCTACTGACTTTGACTTTTATGAAATTCAGCGCAGCCATATGTAATAAATACGCCATATACGTACACTTGTTTTTATATGATAGACTAAAATTTATTCGCGAAGTTTATAAAACATGCGATTTGCACAGTCTCATTACAATATCTTGTTTTAGACGGTTTCCTGTATTCCTGTTTCATTTACACGTACTCCAATATTATGATAACGCGTATTGCCGCGAATAATAATAATAATAATAATAATAATTGAAACGCGATTAAAAAAATATAATCATCAGAAGTCGGAAGAACTTTGTGTTATAATATTTTCGTTCCGCGATAATAACGCTTGCGTAAAACTGCATTTTTGTTTGTACGATAAAACTATATTATTAACGTAGTAATAAAACGTGTAATAATCGTAGTATAGTCTCCGTTCAATGGTTTCATAAGAGAAACATTAGAAGACGGACGCTGGTTAGGTCGTTGTTTTTACTCCGAAAGTTTTGATCGATGATAATCAATTAAAAAAAAAAAACAAAACAATAAGACATTGGGAGAATGTGCTACATCTCTCCCTTGCGAACGCGTCCCTGATCTGAGAGTTTTAAACAGGGGACGGTTAAAACGCGTTTGAAAATTTTTTTTATATACTTAAAAAAATGTTTTTTTGTAATATTTTTTATTTGTGTGTGCGTGTGTACTAACATTATAGTTTGAAACTATTGTGTTGTCCATGACCTGCAAGCTACAGCTAACGATAAATTCATAAATAAATTATTATTATCTGTATATATATATATATATATATAAGCTTTTGTCGTATGTAAATGTATTTAAAAAAAAAAGTTTCTAACCCGCTTATAAAATTTGATTTACCTATAGAAGAAATAAGCGTATATAAATTGAAATTTTCGTCTTGTTCAACAAACACACGAACCTCTTAATTCTAAACACCACCTTGTGTACCCCAACCGAAATTGAAATCTCATATATTATTATAGGTCACTGCAGGGCCGTGTACGCGCACATAATCGCGGTAAACATTAAATATTTTATTATTATTATTTTTTTTTTATGGCACTACGACAATATAATAAAATATGTACACTCGTATAAAAAAAAAAAACTATATGCGTATAATAATACGTATTCCTCTCGTTCACGATAACGACGACGACGCACCGGATAGACCTATTTGGCAATATCGCGACGATGCCGATGATAATACGAGTAATATATTATTTTCGTAACTCGCACGCGTGCATCGTAAACATCACACGTGAAGAACGCACGAATATTAATAATGGATTTAAAAAGTAGAAAAAAAAACTTTTTCCCCTCGTTTTTACGGCACAATATACACTCGGCGTCAAAAAAATCGCACCTTTTGCAAATCTGTTTTCAAAATACTCGTAATTTTAACTACACTCAATCAAATGTTAAGGTTTTGTTATGCTATAATATATGAAAGATGATATATGAGACAGTGTGATGTTGCACGGCAACTAAACCTGAGCCGTTTTGCCGTTCAATGAGTTTTCCAACGGTTTCAAGATACTGATGGCTTCACCCGAAGGTGTGGATCAGGCCGACCACGCTCCACAACAGAAAGAGACGATCGCTTTATTGTCTCGACGTCTTTACGCAATCGATTTTTGAATGCTGTAGAACTTCAACAGCAACTCCATGCAGCTCGCAGAACTACAATAAGCATCTTTATGGTTAGGAGAAGGATACGAGAACAGAAAATTGTGTCTCGTAAACCTGCTACCAGTCTAAATTAATCATTAATTAAGTTAATCATCTTTCATATATTATAGCATAACAAAACCTTAACATTTGATTAAGTGTAGTTAAAATTATTTTGAAAACAAATTTGCAAAAGGTGCGATTTTTTTGATGCCGAGTGTATATATATAATATTTATGTACAGCTATAATATTATATAGTATAAATGTCTATATACAGAGGTGTATTCAGAAATTTTTAAAGGACCTGAAGGGGGGGAAAGAAGTTTTTCAATATTTTTGAATCATAGGGAGGCTTCACCGGTCATGATCTGTTTTTGTCCACCGACTGCTGCAGGTGTACTAATCTTATTCTAAATAGAATATACAAAACGATTTATGAAATTCAAAATAATATTGTTCTATAATATGTCCATATACCTATATAATAATAATAATAATAATACGTGCAGGATAACTAGCAATAAAGTGTTCAAACTCCCGGAGAATAATTTTACACGTTATCCAAAAAAATTCCTCTTGACCGTGGTCCGATTGGTCCGAAGTATTAGGTAAAATTTTCAGTTTTTATGTGATTTTTCCCCTTGGACTGATATCATATGTCTTGAACTATTGGTCCTACTGAAAATTTAAAAACCCCAATTGAAAATATTAAGATCATTCAATTTGTTCGAAGAAAACGTATTAATATTATATACTTTCAAGTATATAAGAAAATCCTAATATTTGAAAATTCGGAAATTTTTAAAAATTTGACTTCTATCTAAGGATTTTTTTTATCACCAGTATATATATATATATCACTCAGTTTATTATAATATTACCAACGGTAATGTGACAAAAAAAATTAAGTCTAAAACAATAAATGGTATAGCTCTCTACGTAGTTCAATGATAGTATAATATATATATATATATTTCGACTGTCCGTGTGTATGTCACTGAACTCTTCCTAATTGGTTGGGTCGATTTGAATGATTTTTTTTTTTTTTTTTTGTTCTCTTTGTCATTGTCTGGGCAAGGTTTATGTGACAGAACATTTTTGGATAGTCCACCGAATAAGTCAAAATTTGAAAAATTGTAAAAAATCGAATTTGCTATTTAAAAAGACCATAAAATTACTGTCGCGTACAGAGTGTCTTGTAGTTCGAACCACGATCTCGGTGGCCGTATATATATGTAATGATATAATTTTACACACGGCAGAAACGGGCGTTCAACATTTTTTTTAGGTCATGTGTGGGGGTTTTAACCTGGTCAAATCCCAACGCCACAAATACGTCACTGAATGTTTAATATACACACAGACGGGGTGGTTAGATATAAATATATGTATTATACTAACCCGATACGGTTTTACTATCGCGATTTCAATAGTTTTTATTTCAAACCGATCATATAGTGTGTGTGTGTGTGTATATAAAACAATGTTGATTTTTGTTTCGTCCAAATGGAATATTCTCGTGGACAATAAAAATAATTATTGCTGTTAATCGAAAATATCCGCAGAGGATTTTATAACGATTTCGTCGGACACTTTGCGCCGCATATTTTTTTAGCAGTATTTTGAGCGATACTGAATAACGGAGTGATGATGTTTGGGGAAAAAATAAATAAATCGATACGGATTCAAACGGGTCGGTGCTATAAATCCGCTACCGTGACCACTGTATATAATGTAAAATAATATATATATAACGGAGCATATAAGCGAATTATATAATATATTATTTATATTCTTAAAACAGCGGTATATATATACACGCGCGCGCAGCTGCCGTTTAAAATAATAATAATATTGTTATATTATATTAAACGAGTTTGTATCGAACGATTTGCATTTAATTTGATAATATATAGCTCGTTTTTATTTTTCAGAACCACAATATGTGTATATATAAACGTTTCTGCTAGTGTTTTATTGATTATATATATATATACCTTCGAGCGTATTATATATTAATTATTGGTGATTATATTATTATACGGTACTACTGCGCGCACTCGCCGTTGTGCCGCGACCGATCGATCGAGAAGATGGTCTCTTAATATTTCAACTAAAATATTTACATATTATATACGTATGCTATATATGAATAAAATAATATTATACTTAATAGTAAAATATACAAAAATTGAATAAATACAAATGAATATATTATTATACGTAAAAGAAATAAAAAAACCGTATAAATTTAATACTCGTAAATTAAAAAAAAAACGTATATCTATACATATGTATATATTTTTTTTATTATTGTATATAATTTTCATAATTTTCTCTATGTAATTTTTTTCACTTTTTGTTCGATCGTTGTATTATTTCTTTTTTTGGCTCAATACACAGGCAGCAGTTGCAAGACGATGGACTTATTAGGTAGAAACCGGTAGTAAATCTCTACCGGTAGTGTATCAATGCTGGACATTAACGAGTTAAAAATTAAAATCGTGTTTAAAAAGTTAAATTAATTTCGATTATGTTAATTAACGCGTTATTTTTATTTTAAAAATACATTTTTAACTCGAAAAGTTACTATTTAAAAAAAAAAAACAACTCATAATGCATTGACTTTTTACACAGAAATCTAATAATCCGAGTTAAGTTAAATTTTATCAGAAAAAAACATTGTAAATTTTTTGAACGATTATTATGAATATATTACTTGTTATTATCTTATAATAATTTGTTTTAGACAGGTATGATCGCCCGCAGCTCTCTCATTTTGTCATTGATAATTAGAAAATTTCAACTTTTAACCAAGTTACTTTTTTTAGTTTCAAAGTTAACTTTTAACTTATAAAGCTGAAAAACATGATATCTGTCCACTCGTAACCTCCGCAATCGAAACTCAATTATATTTTAAATTAATTTAACGAGTTACAAAATAGAAATTGTTAACTCTCCACTATACCGGTATTTTTATAATATATTTTTCTTTATTTTAATATATATATAATATCTCTTTGGCTGTTATAATAATTGTACAATTTCACAAACACATACATACAAGCATGTATTTTGAACGGTGTAATTAAATAATATTATGTGGGAACTGACGTGTCTTTATCGTCGTCCGTGTTGTTGTTGTGTATTTTTTTTTCACAGATAGGTACGCACTGCAATAATATGGCACGAACGTCGGGCGCGATATTGCGCCACTCGAATTTTGAATTAAAAAAAAAAAAAAAAAAAATAGACAACTACACGACGGGGACGTATTTCTTTTTTAATATTATTTCCCGCACGCTCGTCTATAGTATATAATATAATATTATGCGTATACGCATATTATAGTAGTTGTACAAAGTTTTGCGAGTGTTTGCAAAAAAAAAAAAAAAGTAATAATAATAATAAATTCCCCCGAAAAACGTTTTTTATTTTTATGATTGTAGTACTGCAGGTATCGTCGAATACGAAAAAATATACCGCGCGTTTTGAAACGTGCAAAAATCCCGATATAAAATATTTACATATTATACGCGTTGCCGGTGGGAAAAAAAACTTGTCTATATAATTATATATGATGTGTTACACAGCCATAAGGTTATTAACTTATTCCGAATACACACATACACACACACACATCGTATACGTTCTTTGTTTCCAACGGGTGAATGTTTTTTTTTTCCAACTCTTCCGATATATTTATACACTCGTTCTCTGCGCGTGTATATATATTATTATATACGCACCTATAAAAAAAAAATAAATAAATAAATAACCTGCAATGTTAGTCGGGGACCAATGATCCTGTACGTGTTCGGTGTGCAAATCATTTTATTGGTTACCTAATTTCGTTACGCGTTTATTGTTTTTCATTTTACACGCGGACGACGAGTGATGACGACGATTCCGTCGCGAATATTGTATTTCGCTAAAAAGAGGAGAAAAAAAATCAAATGTGTAACCGTCGAATTTGCGAGAGAAAATTTTATTTTATTCGGTAAAAACCGCGATAATTTAAATTACATTGTTAATTATAATTGCGTAATATACACTATAGCTGGTATGTGTGTGTGTGTGCGAGCGATATGTTTTCACCCCTGCGCAGGTGTTCGTATGTAGCCGAATTCGACTGAATTTACCGAATTCAGTGCCAATGGATTTTTCTGTATAAACGTTTTTCTTCTTCTTAATGCTCACTCATTGAAAATAATTCGTACTAAATATAATTTCCGAACGACTTGAGATATATTTATTTATGCGGCGAATAATATAATATATAGTATAAATTCACACGAACGATACGCAAACAAAAGATATTTATTATAATAATATTAACGTGTAATATGGATTAATAGTCGTATATATATATATAATGCGTATTTATAATAATGAGGTATCTTATTCTACAGACAAGGTATATACGATGAATACGTGCGTTATACAGGAACGTAATGGAATAAATATAACTATATATAACAACACGTTATATATATGAATAGAAAAAAAACTGAAAAATGATTAAAATTTTTATCGAAATTTAATTACTACATATTATTATATACGGCTATTATATGCGCTGCGGCTGAAATCGAAAGAAAAAAAAACAATAATGCGTATGTTATACATTTTTAATAATAATAAAAAGTTTAATAATATGCGAGTGAGGTATATCTAAATATAATCATACGTATGGTAGCGCAGGTATTAATCTGAAATTAAAAAAAACACTGAATGGAATTTTTATGAAAAAAAAAAAAATGCTACATGCGTAATTTCATATTAATATTATTATACGTTTTTTTTTTTACGCAACGTTTGTCGAAAACACACATTGGCTTTAATCTGAATTTAACTATCGAAAAAGAATACGTTTTTATTGTATTTACTCACATGTGTATAGTGTTTATACAATATTTATTATAAGACTTTATAGTAATTAATTTTAAAAAAACATTTCGATTTTTTTTTTTTAGCAACGAAAAAAAAAATTGTATTTATTATCTATATGTTCGTGCCTCATTAAACTATTATGTAAAACATAATAAAATACATTTTTTTTTAAATTAATCTAATTACAACGGGCTATAGCTATTAAAGCGGGGATTTATTGATTTTAAATCATATTGAATAGGTATATAGAGATGTGTTTACACGAGCAGAATATATCAGATTATTATTTTTACATACGTATAGGTTATACTATATAATAATACGAAACGTAATTAATAATATATTGTTTGTACACAAAAAGTAAATACTAAATAATGTATAATTCGATAAAAATGTCTTGAAATTGACTATTGAATACTTATATCGGATAATTTACTTGTATTACTTGGCCATTTAATTATATAGCATTTAGAATATTATACGTATATATATATATACATTCGAATAGGAAGTAAGAACCGTATTATATAGGTGTATATTAAAACGATTGACCTATTTATATTTCAATGAAATATAATAAATTAATTTAAATATTTCAAGAGATTGCATTATTTTTAGGTTCGGTTTTAATTTTAATAGGCAATAAAATCATATATATATATAGTATATATGAAGACGGTTTAACGTTTTAGCAGCCTGTTTGGTTGGTCAATGACGTTTCAAATAGTGAGGTCATGTGTGCATGTGAAGACTAAAAAAACGGATTACAATACATAAACGTAAAAACATTAAAACTATACGCATTAAGTTTCTGCAGTCGTAACGAGTATAATATTTCTATGCCGTACGTATTAAAGAGTTCATTCTAAAACGTCTTGTTCGCGGAATATTTAATTTGAAAAAGAAAAATGTATTTCTTTTAAAATTTTGTCCATATACACATATATAACCTATATATTGTAAAAGAGAATTATATATTTGTATGTTCATTGCGCACATTTAAACAATTGACGAATTGATTTATTTTATTGCTTATTATAATAATATTGTATTGTATTTATCGGCGCGATAACGATATATATATATATATATATCAATTATTATATCATCAAAGGCGAGATCCTTTCGTTAAACTCGCGACAACGATTTCGCTTCTTTCGCATTTGACGTTCGCAATTATCTTTGTTATTGACAGAGAATCTGATGATCCAAAACGTATAAATATATTTTATTTTTTAAACAGTGAACCCGCGGGCCATGGTAATAATATTATTTACCGGTTACACCGGATCGTGTTATATATATATATATATATATTACTGTTCAGCCATCCACGGCCAAATCTAACCGCATTATTATTGACCATTGAAGCGGTTATATGTAGTATAAAATGATCTAAGGACGTTCTTGTTGATGTATTACATTTTATTATGTAGAATTTTTGGTAGGTTTTTAATTTCCTTACAAGGCATTGTGTCAGTCGTATATACAGTTGTATAAAGTTTATAAGAGTAATTTTCTTTTTATTACTCGCGCTCTTTTTAGAAAAGTAATACAATAAAAAAAAAAAAAAAAATTGAATTTCAATATGCGTACAGGTTTTTTTGCTTTTTTTTTTTGATTTCGTTTTACGATATTGCACTCACGAATTCGATTTTTTGCTCAACGCGTTTCAAACCGTGACAGATATATTAAAATTAAATGTGTGTGTGTAGATATAGCCTAACAATGTAAAAAAAAAACGGATGTTATTAATAATTTAATGATTCTATTGGAATTGTTGTTGTCCAAAAATATTGATACCATATTTAATATGCTTAGGTTATGTGTTCAGGCACACGAATGACGCGTAATAAATACGTATAACCGATCAATAAGTAACGGAATTTTAGTTTTAAGTAGGAAAATAATATATCGATTTTCTTTTTTTTTCAAACATAATCTTTATTATATATATATATACTTATAACGTATTTCATAGATTAAATTATTAACGTAAAACCGTTATAATTATAAAATAAAATACATTATTATATTTTGAAATCATATACTAATAAATTAAAATAATGGCAATACAGTTATAAATAATATTCTTCTCTCTACATATTATTATTATTATTATTATTATTTACGCGTCTCTATAACAGGTTTATACGTCATTCAATTTAAATCGTTGTTATATTAAAATACTATAAGCTATATAAAGTTAAACAGTAAAATACGACGCGTAATTTCATTTTACTTAATCAAATACTTAAATATCAGTCTTTATAGTAATATTTATAAAATAACAAAAAACTTAAAAGAATATAAATTGATAATTGGATATTATATTCATATGATATTTTTATATATTGAATAATATTATTTATTATATTGTAATGATATTCGATAGACCTATAAATGAATTAATTGGATGTGCTCCAACGCTAAAACTTCGTTTTGAAGGACGCTTAGAACATTACTTTCTCGCTACGTCCTTTAATATATATTTTCTGAAATTAGTCGCGTATATTTTTGTTTAATGTTAAGGATTTTGTTTTTCCCCGTTAAAAAGGTAATGCCAATGTATCAATGAAAATTTACCATGGCCCATGGGTTTTTAATAATATTTTTTATTATTTTATTTATTTTTCGTGTGTTTCTAGAAGTCGATATACTTCGTTATATATATAATATACACTAAAAACATTTTCTAATAATATATTTCACGAATTGCAAGTGATTTATGAAATGTAAATATAAAAATATATATATATATATTTAAAAAAAAATCTAAATAATTTTTATCCAAAGTTAATTGTTAATGAAATATATGATTTTTAATTAAATTATAGGCTTATAGGTTTTTTAAAAAACAATGGAAAAATAAAAATACGAAATTATATCAACTCAAAATACACATTTGTGAATTAATTGCATTTATTTACGCCTAAAATAATTTTATAATTTTTGAAAATGTTTATTTTTACTGCGTTCGATAATTAATAATAAATCGTTATATATGATTTATGCAGTCATATTTTAGTATTATTATTGAAAAAAATAAATAAATATATATATTTTAATTTTCGAAAAATATATTTTTTAGTTAGACTGTATAAATAAATTCTTTATTATTGTCATTACTTTAAACGACTGTCAGAAACTAAGGTAGGCAATTAATTACGAGAACGTATATTTAGATGTATATATATTAATATTTCAGGCGTAGTATTTAAACAAAACGTGAAATAAATTTTTATATCTATAGATTTTATTTTAAAATTAAAAAAAAAATGAAAAGATTGGTAACAATTATTTCATATCTATTTTTTGCACACACGAAATATTATAAAGTAGACATTTTCTATTTTCAGCGTACCCTTTGATCTGGTAATGCGGATAAGTATTATAAGAATGGCTTATTGTATTTGTCTGGAATTTTACTGTAGATTTTGACTTTCCTCACATTTTCCCCCTTTTTTTTAAATCTCAAGATCTTCCAAAATTGCGTATCAATTTTTTTTAAAATTTATATTTGTAAATTCTATACATTAGTTTTTGAGGAATTTATGGTAAAAAAACAAAAAAATTAGAAATAAGAGAAAGTCAATCTTCCGTAAACTTCACAACAAATTCAAATCTGTTTCCAAATTCCTCATCACATCACTAAGGTCGATCGATACGTATAATATTATATAAATTAAATTATATAGGAAACATATATTTTAGTAAGTTTTGTGTGTGCAAGACGAAGAGAGAAAATACTCGTATTTAATGAGTAATTATGTAATTATTTTGGATATAAATTATAATAATTATTGAAAAATGACAAATGATAAAAGTAACATGTTCTCATTTTTTTTTTTTAATTAGCTTCTAGTAAAAAATTTTCAGCTCAACACTTATAAATCTATATACGCTATATACGTATAGATAATAAAAAACAAAACAAAATGAAAAACAAAACTAAATAGATAATAAATAATTATATAAAGTAACAAAAACAACAACAACAACAACAATAATAATAATAATAATAATAATAACAAAAATAATAATTATAATAATAATAATAATAATTATAATAATAATAATAATAATTATAATAATAATAAAAACAAGCATTCAAATTAATTATATAATAAAGCCAACTTCCAAAATAAAAGAGACGATTAATTTAATTGTGTGCTCAGATTTAGAGTTAATAATATAAGGGAGATCGGTAGAAATTTTGAGTGAATTTGAAGTGTTAAATAAAGAAAAGCGTTGGGAGGCCAGGGAAGGACAATCAAATAATATATGAGATAGATAACAGATGCTTTCGTTTTGGTGCAAAGTACAGAATGGAGAGTCGTTTAGATTAAGTTTGTATGCATGAACGGGTAGTAATGAATGTCCAACACGCAAACGATTAAATTGAACTATAATTTAAGTAATTTTAAGGTAAATTTAAATTGTTGAACCAAGTTTTATTAATGACTCTAGGACTCTCTCATGTTCTCATTATTAGTTTAAATTATCCGCTTTTCAAACTATTGAATTCACAGTAATTAGAAAAATTAATATTGCTTACACCAAATATTATTATAAAAAAATAAATACATTATAGAAAACAGTAGTACAAACAGGACGGTGAAGGGTTCTATTGACTTAACAATCTTTTTTACATGAATTCTCTAAAAACAATTAATTACAACCATGCATTTGTCAATATTTTAGACGGGCGATGCCGATGGTGCAATCTGACTAACTTAGGGTTTAAATAAAAACGTTGAATAATTAATAATTATGTATATTTTTGTAAAATAAATATCACAAGAAATATTCATCTTCGGTCTACAATTAGGAATGTATATATATTTTTTTAATATTTAACTGAGTAGACCTCTTTTTGTACTCTGTAATATTTAAACCTATAACACAATTAAAAAAAAAAAAAAAAATTATTTTTAATATTATTTATATATTAATTGGTGTTTTTTAAATACCCCTCATCTATACGCTCCTGGAGCGCATAAATGAAAATAGAAATATATTTTGGGAAATCGTTTCCAGTTGTTTTCCAGTAATTTTATTAATTAATCGCTCCGGGATGGAAAGAGGTTCTCTTCATCGCACGAGTACGATGTTTTGTCGTGTGCGTGTATTCCTGTATGCGGAAATACAGGGATTCGACGCGAGATACGTAAATATTAGAAAATCTGCAGCGAACAATTGAATGCGTAAATTTTAATGTCTACAAGCACACACAAATCTACTTGCCGAGGGAGTGGGTGTTTAATTCGTGTAACGTCTTAATTTATTTTAAATATTTTTGGAAAACTATAAGTTTATTTGGTGAACTCGATTTACTTATTAATGCGCCCTCGTCTGTCGCGGGTATAGGTGCGCGCTATTATTTATTATTATTATTATTATTATTCGGATACGCGTGCTCAAACACACACCAGACGTTTCGTGTTCACCCGAGCTCGACGTGATAATTCGTTTTTTCGGTACAGGTGATGGTGGCGCGAGCGCGCGCGCGTGTCACGTGCCGCCGCTAATTATTAGATTCGGACAACCGCACACACACTGTGCGGATCGCAATAATATAATAAATTATCTTCGGTTCCTCGCTGACTATACATGTACGCGCGTATGTCATACACACACGTCGTATCATGTTAAGCCGACGGTATTTTAGGGTACGCAAACTCATCAGCGCATCTTTTAATAATAAAAAAAAATAATAATAATAATATGATAAAAACATTCATCACCACGATTCGTTTCAATTATTCGATTATGGTGGTGGTGGTGGTGGTGCAGGTTTGGTAGGGATAATATTATTATATGACGTGGACACGATGAGCTGCCGGCCGCCGGTCCATATGCCACGACGATTCGAGGCGGGTTCTAAGAACCATGTGGCGTCGTGTAATACTCACCACCACCACCACCGGTGGAATTACACTATTTATTACTATATTTTTACTACCGTTACCATCACCACACACTACCACGGTCGCTTTCACCCCCGTACGTCAGTCCCTGCGTGTGCCGCGGGAGAAATGATGATGATGATGCCCATATGTCGCGCGGGAGGTTACGTTAATTGGTTTTTATCATTTAACGTGCACCTATATATATATATATATGTATACGTGTGTAACATATATTTTCAACATTTTTTTTCTCTTTTTTTTTTCTACACCCGCCGACGACGACGACGACCCGTAGCAAGTTCATTTTTGTTTATTATTATTATTTTTTATTCGAAACCCGATCGGGCCAATATATATATATATATACGCTTCACGCGGGTTAAATTAATCCGGCAAAGTCATCGTGTCTACTGTGTTCGAAACGGCCGCGTCGGCGGAAAGTGATACGCCGTATATCTGTCGATAAATTATTATTGTTATTGTTAATATTTATTTATAATAATACGGTCCGGTACGTACGCGAGCAGCGCGTTAACACGAGCCTCGTTCCTACCCGACCAGTATAATACGGTATCCGAAAGAAGTGCCCGTCCCCCTTTGGAAATGGTTAATAACACGTTTGCGCAATTTTAGTTGCCCGCGTCTCTCACGCTTTACAAAACAAAAAAACGTTTGGAAATTTCGCAACGTTCCTTTAAATTTACCGCAGACCAGTGGCGTAGCCGGGGAGGGGTACGGCTGATGGGACTGCAGACTCCCGGACTCTCGAAGTGAATAAACTTTTCCAACATGTACCGTATATATACGTATTAATTATTATTATCAGTCTCAGCCTCCCCTCAAACAAAAATCCGGGCTACGCCACTACGGCTGACAATTTATTATTATATTCGAGCGCTTATATTCCATTTGTGTTCTGCTGCAGAGACAGATGCGCGTCTTAACGTCCATTATATGGGGGAAGGGAGGGAATTCGGGGAATTTCCGGATAGAAGTTAATTTGAGACTTGTCACAATTCTGACAAAACTGCTTATTCCGTGGTATCACGCGTATTTCGGATACGAGTGATTTAAAATATGATTCATTATTTGGGCGTAACACGGAACGAAACAAAAAAGTATATATTATTAAAAAAAAAAACAATATAAGTAAAGAGAAAAATATGCTCAGAACATTTAAAAAAAAAAAAAATGTTTCACCATTGAATTCCGCATTAAACATTTATGATAAGATTATCGTGTTAAAATTGTGTCGTTTTGATATTACGAGTGTTTGAAAAACTATTAGCATATTTTAATAGTTTTTTTTTTTGTTTTCATTGTAATCACTGAGCTCACGGGGGAAGTTACCGCCTCCCCTCCTCCCATAAGGACGTGCCTGTTCAGAGACAAAGAAATGATTAATTTCATACCACGAGTAATATTGTAATGAAATATTATTGAAAAATATTCAAATCGTCAAAGTTTACACTTGGATGAAACGAAAACGAGAATTTACTTTATCACGCCACCTGTGACGTTTTGGGAAGTATTGAAGTATTGTTACGTATAAACTCGTTAAAAATTAAAAAAAGAAATCGTCGATTTACAGGGGGACTCGTCCGAAACGAAAAGCCTCGAAGAACGATTCAATTTATTTAAAAGACTCCTTGGGCCTCTCTCCACACGGGTTTCCAATCGGTGAGGCCGAGCAGCAATCTCTTTTTTCCGATGCAAAGTAAAATAAATAAATAAAATATATATATATATATACACGATGTATTTGTGCACAGTACTCGTGTGAAATATAATTTTAGATTATTTTTCAATCGGTTTTTATATACGAAAAATATTGTCTCACACGGCGTTGAGTGTAGGACGTATTTTATGGTGTCCGAATAAATCTCAACGAAATTCGTTTGGCTTTCGGACGGTGGGAAAAAGAAAAAAACGAACCGAGAATATAATCCCCAACGTGTGTATCGTGTAATATACGAGCGTATACATATTATTTGCGTTAGCGTTGCATGTATACGGTACGGTGGATGACGCGTGTTGAAAACCTCCTCGCAAGGATAATACATATTCCTATTCCGCTGTGGTATGGGAATAAGATCGCCGTGATCTCCCCTCCTTCTGTGCAGCCTCTTTTACTCGCTTATTTTTACGCAGAGTATTCATATTTCACAGTCTTTTTCACAGACTCCGTTCGAAACAGATTTTCGTTCGAAACCGTAAACAAACGCGTTTATTTTACACCGTACACACGTATACTGTTATGCCAAACAGTGCACGTTGTTTCACGCGCATTAAACTATATACGTATAAATGTAAATTCTCTTATTTTAGAGCATCCGCGTAAAAACCACATTTACACGTTTTTTCAATATAACCGATATGGTTGAAAATATTACGATGAAAAACGAAAAACGCGGTATACAATATTCTAATATGTAATTTATTTCTAATTATAACGTTATTCTCTCTCTTTTTTTTTTAACAATATTCGTTTACGATTGCTTATAATAATGCACATTGGATACATTTTTTTTTCATTTCTATACAGAATTATCATTTTTTAAACAAATATGAAATAACGAATCGATAAAAGTATTGACACTCATAAACACATATTTTCATCGGAGCACTCGCGAAAATAAAAGAAACCGAAGGAATCCGTTGCGCATAGGTTTACGAACTACTTTAAACGTAATATTACGATTATTATTTAATATTAATCGATTTGCCGCTACTTGTTTCGAGTATATTTGATAATTTTTACAAAAAAAAAAAAAAAAAAAAATGCACTAAGTTTTCAAACGAGTATAACGTAAATAACTTTAGAATTTTTCTCGATTTATTACACATGACTAATCAAGTGTAATATAATATCAACGGTCATAGGATAACAGATGTACACGAGAGAGATTCTATCAAGTCTGTATATATATATATATATATATGTATACAGACATATATATTTTAGTTATAATATATGACTTAATTGCTTTAGAAAATAACTTCTGTTCCATCTGCACCCTGCAGTGTACGCATACACAGCAAACTATAAAATGAAAATATTCGTATTTAATTTTACGGATTAAAAATACAATTCAATAGATGTGTAAAAATATTCAAGTACACCGAATGAAAAACGTTATTACGTCTTACAATGATGTGCGTGGCGGTGTTTTTCCTTCTCGCTTATTCCGAACGGTAAAACAGTGTTTTGAAAAAATTTTAAATTATAAAAAATTCCCATGTCTTTTGGTACTTTTCTTTCGCCGGTAATTTCAGTCTCCCCGCGACATTTTCGCAATATTAACGGGTTACGCGATCCATATCCGTGTTGTACACAACTAACTAATAATATGTGTATACAAGATTCGTCGGGCAATCAGTGACGCGTACCAAAGTTACGTAATCGTGTTACATTTTTAACTTGTGATCAGTTACATATTTTTCAAATAACTTTAAAATGTGCAATAACTTGTCATTGTAACTTCTACAATTTACAGTTAACATTGTAACTGTGACTTTGTAATATACGTGTAGTTTCAAAATGTAATATCTTGTAACTATACATATATACGTAATTTAAAAGGTGACTTTTAACTATTGTTGCCTGCAGTTATAACTAATCGAAGAACTCGTCCGTTCCTGCGCAGTATATATTCCGCTACTCGTATATATGAATTACACGGGTACATGTAACAGATATTTCACCATATGAAATAACTTTATATATATATATATATATTATATTTTTATATAACATTATAAAATATAATAATTTTGAATTTTGGTATTTTTATATTTATCTTCGTTAAACTATTAGTTTTTATTAATATACAAATAATTTTTTTTGAAAAATGACTTTATGGAATTATGTTTTTTTTTTTTTTTTTGATTCCCGATTGTCTTATTTTTGCTACGTTATTAAAAACGGGCAAATAACATAGCCGGGCAAAATATCGTATTGAATTTGTGAGCTTATTTTATAAATATTTTTTAAAACATATATATAATGATAACAGGAAAACGATTGAAGGAGAAAAATATATAAAAACGTTGATCGAAGGGGAGGAGGGGGTTAAAGAAAGTTTTTTCGCTCACTATTATTATTACATAAAAACGTATACAATATCGAATTGTATTCACACTGTGAAAAGAATTACGTCGTACACGGAATTCAATCATCTGTAGTAGCTAAAGCTCTCTTTCTATGGCCAATTAATAATAATAATAATAATAATAATAATAATAATAATAATAATAATAATAATAATAATAATAATAATAATAATAATAATAATAATAATAATAATAATAATAATAATAATAATAATAATACAAACACTGCTGGATCGATAGAAATAATTTGGTAATTTTTTCTCTTCTTTTTTTTTTTGACGGGTGGACGATATTAGTAGCACGAGCACGCGTGTATTATTGTTTGATTCAAATCAAAAAATACAATACAAAAAGATATTTTACTTTTTAACGCGCCCAAGAAACGAAAAATTATATAATAACTCAATCGAACGTACGACAATAAAATTAATAATACGTCTAACGCGCCCAATGTTTCGTTTCCTTTTGACGGTTCTTCAAACGCAGTGGCTGTGCGCATTAACGGGAAAATAACGAGAAATTCTTTACGTGACGAATTTTTTCGTTTTAGAGAACCGTGAAATTAAAAAAAAAAACGCTTTTCGACATATTTATCGAATATATTTTGTAACACCGCGATATTTCAAAACCGCTGTGTACTCCAGGTGGTTTGGTCATAAATAATCTTTCGGGTATACGCTACGATTTCGTAGAAAGTATAGGTGGAAAATTTCGCTCCGAAGGGCGCTCACGAGGAGGAAAAGGGCCACGTTCCCGATTCGAAAGTGCGAATTACTATTGGGCAAAGAGTTTTGTCATAATGTGCAAATTTGAATGTAACAGGGATAAATCATATTGTATTTGGTAGAAAAAAACGATTCTGAACGGAGCGTCGGCGTGTAATATTCATAAAATGAACAAACGTGTAATTTTCGAAAAAAAAAAACAAAAAAAATTCAAATACCTACACACTTTGTCTCGAAAAACTTAAGAATTGTATTAGCTATCGGGCGGCGGCGGCGGCGGCGGCGTCGAACACAATCTAATATGATATTACGTAATAAATATTTAAATGTTTTAATTTCGGTGCTCGGATGGTAGTGGTGTGGCAGCAGTGGCGGCGAATCGATATAGGATGATTAGCGTTAAACGTATTGGTTTTTGTTTCGTTATTGAACCTGTTATTTTTTTTCTTACTCATTTTTTCCACCCCGGATACCCTGCCAGTTTGTACACAGTACACGTTCTTCCTCCTCTTCTTCTTCTTCTAATAATAATAAACGAACACGTACAATATATATATTATTTATTTTCGTTCATTATTATTTTTATTATTTAAACGCGCATTATTTTTAGGTCTTAATATGCATATATATATATATATACACCCTGGCACCCGCCCGGTATATTATGCTCCTGCGGAACGGTTGGCAGCTGACAGGTGACTGCGTTATTATATGCGCACACCGCTGCCCTCATCGCCCTACCCCCTCCCACCGAGAGTCTCGGGCCGTGGAAGTCATGGTTCGTCAGATTTACAAAAAAAAAAAAAAACAACAACAACAACGCGCGTTCACGTGTTCACCGACAGCTGTATAATGGAATCGGATCGGCCGGTCGGTGCCGACGACTTGGCGAGCGGGTGGCGGCCACCCAATGGTCCCGATGAATGTAAAATAATGCGCGCAACTTATGGGTTCTGCTCCAGCAGCCACGCGTGGGCACGCGCCTTCGGGGAGGAACGCGCGCGCGCTATGAATATACAAAATACATAAAAAAAAAAAAAAACTAATACTCGTAATAATAAAAATAATTGTACGGCGACTACGCGTAATACGCACACCGAGCACGTATATTATAATAATATTATGTACACGGCGGAACGCGTTCCGTGCAAAGTGCTCGCGGTCGGCCGATGACGACGGGTGTAGAAAAAAAAAAAAACCTGCTGCCGTCGTCGCTACTGCTGCTGTTGCTGCTGCTGCTGCTGCAACGACTCTCGCGACGACGTTGCAGCACGTGTGCGGTGCCGGTGCCTCGGTGGTGGCTGCTGCTGCTGCTGCTGTTACGAGAATATTATTATTATTATTATTATTATATACGGCCGTTGACGACGGAAAGTGCTTCGTTGTCGTTGTTGTAAACGTTTCGCACTGCACGCTGTTCCGCGTCACCGCCGTCTCCTGTTTTGTACAACGGCGTGTGTGCACTGGTCGTCGTCGTCGTCGTCGTCGTCGTATTATTACACCGGTTGAAACATCCGCGCACACGAATTATTAACGTGCGGATACGCGCACATCTGTGAGAGAACGTTGGAGTTCTGCGTGTATTTATAGACTCGACAGATGAACGCAAGGAGGAGGACCTGCTACTATACGTGCATGTGTGTGTGTCTGTGCGCGTTCACCGTCGCAGTCATAACACTGTGCAGGCATTCATTATGTTATATATACATATGTATACCTGCACCGCGACACGTGCAGCGTCTTAGAAAGGAAATAGGAAACCGTTTTTGGATATACACATATATTATTATTATTTTTTTTTTCTTTTCACTTACGACACTATTACTACATATTATAAAGACAAGACTCAGTAGAATTCTATAATAATGTTCCATAGTGCGATAAACGTTATAATATGTTTAAGAGAGAATAAGAGAGAAAACTGCGGACGTTTTAAATATGAATAAAAGTCAACGTAACCCAACACATTTTAACAACAACAACAACAACAACGCGGATAACATGTTTGTAAATAACTCTGATTGTTTCGCGACCGTTTAAATTTTAGATTAACATTCATTTAGAGCGAATTGTTTTTTTTTTTTTTGTCATACGTACAGAGAGTCGTCAATTGCTCGTCAATGTAACAATGTAGTGTTAAAAAAAAAAACGGGTTAAATTTTAATGATAATTACGCGTTTATTTTTTAATATTTTCCAATTCTGTGGGAATATTCGCGACAATATATTGTTAAACAACAATGAATTAACATTACAACAATTTAAAAGTTATGCGTATATATATATATAGTTAAACGGTTATATCAAATAATAGTTGTAACTTTTCGTCTAGACAAAATGTATATCAAACGCTTTACATAACCGGTATGATTCGGCTACAATATATGCTTATAGAATATAATTTAATAATTTTTTTTTCTTCTGTACGTCATATGAAATGGACACACATTTCTAAACGTTTTCTCTTGTAGACACGTGTAATTCGTTTTGTCTTGAATTTTTTTTCTCCCTTTTTTTTAACAATTATTCATAAACACGAATTGTATTACGAGAATTGTTTACGTAAAAGAAAACGCTAAGGACACGGGACAAATGCCGGATGGTACAGATCGATGAAAAGGATAATTATACGCGTCAACTACAATAATAGGCACCTGTTATTCGAGCTGACCTCGTTATAGTTTGGAGGGAAAAACAACGTCAGACGGTAAACCACTTTTTTATTATTATTATTATTATAATTATTAATGTTTTAATGCAGAGTCCCTTTTTTCTCTTTGTAGTAGTAATAATGATAAAAAACTTCAAAAAATTAAAATCTACGAGATTCAAACGTTACTACCGCGTATCTTTTTCAGCATCAGCTCTCCATTTAGTCATCGCGGCATATGTACGATTCCGTCGGATGTAACAAAATACACACACACACACACATGTGTTTCGAGTATGATATATTAGAGCCGTGACTACAGAATTATATATACAAGCAGTAACCGCGAACGCCCTTCAGTATTTCGACTAAATATTAATACCCCACAGAAAGGGAATTTTCTGTTCTATTTAAAAAGCTGACTGTAAAGAAAGAGAGAGAGAGAAAGAAATATTGAGGTGATGAAAAAAAAATTATCGAAATATGTGTTATTTATTATTAATTTATTATATACATTATGTTCGCGGGAAGATGGTTTTATTATTTTTTATCGGTTTGGTCAACCACACTACCGCCTTTCAGAGTAACAAAACGAAAAAACTATGCAATAATATAATACGTATATTATTTAATATACGTTGTATAGAAAACGACCGGGATTTAGCTATTTAATAACTGTTATGCTGACGATGTAGTTTTAACGGCTGAAACGGAAAAAGAACTGAAATATATACTATAAGCCAGCTTTTGCTGCAGAAGAAACGAAATGAATATAAACGAGGGGGGAACACAAAAAAAAAAAAAAACTGATACTTTCTAGACAACATCGTGGAAATTTATACATTTTAGAAGTAGAACATTTTAGATTTGAACGGCTAATGAATTTCAAATTTCTCCGGGAGGGGGGGGGATGAGTATCAATGCGAGTGCTCTGATAATCTGCACAAAGAGATGAAAACAACGGCCGTTCGCGGCAAATAGATGGACTGATAGTTTCTTTGTTTAAATCAACTACCAAGGAAAACGAAAATAACATTTCATAACGTTCTAGTCAGATATTCAGTTGTTATATCTATTTATTTATGCTGTACTCGGTGTGTGAACCACAACAAAATCGAACGGTAGAGAAACGGAACACAGTGTTTGAAAGAAAGACATTGAAAAAAACATTCGGTCCGAAGGAGAATATGACAAAAGAACGGAATGAAGAATCGGAAAACCTAAATTTCTAACTCGCGTTCAGTGAAAATCCGTAACAACTGTCGAACAAATGAAAATGTAAACCGGGCATTGTAAACGACAATGTTTTTCTCTTGCGATATGGCCGAAGAAATTCGCCTTCGGTTTTACGAAAAATCTGGATCGACCACGACGACGACGAAAACACAGACTCATATACGTAAGTTTACCGCCCGTTTTCGGATATAATTTACTTTCCGATTATAACGGAAAACTTAAAGCATTCTCGAAATGCGATAGATTTGGCATACGCACAAAACGTTGTGTGCGAAACGATGTCCCTGAATGCCGTCAAAATCGCGTTCCCGCATCGCTTTGGGATCGCGGTTTGAATGCGAGGGACAAGAGGGTCATCGATTCAATCGTGACCGCGCAATCCAAAAACTACGTCATTCCAACGACAACGAGGTCAAGCGGACGGCGGCTGAAGAGGTTAGCGGGAGAAGTCTACGACAAAAGCTCGTCGAACGATTGAAGAAAAAAAAAACGCATTGAATTCTAGGGCGATTATGTTGATTTATTATGATATTTGTGACGTACAATCACTATGATTATCGTAAAAGCACGAGCGTTTTTCGATTTTACGTGAACGTTATATTATTACTTTCGCGACGACCCTCGTTTAATACGTCGTACGAGTGTAAATAAATCAGACCAACAGTGCACGTCTTATAAAACGCCCGTAATGTATACAATTTCGTTTTGGATTTTCGCGCGCAGAGTCTATTTTATTGTACGGTTCACGCAAAATCCGAACGTGAGAATAATGAGAAAGTGTTAAACGTGCAGAACTGGTCTTCATATCCATCCGTCTTGTCGAGTTGTAGAGTTTATCGAAGACGTTTCTTCGCGTGATATCGCGCGTTTTAAAAACCAACGCAATTCTTCGCACGAATACTGCAGTTTTGCGCTATTGCTTTACGATATACACGCGACGTTTGAAAGAAAAAAATGCTATTCGCGGAAAGAAGAACCGTAAAATCAGAAACGTCGTATGATTTCTTCCCGAAATCAAAATGTATCATCACGCTGGAATAAGTGCGTGTTGTGTGTTTTCGAAAAAGAAATAATAAACGTGCTCGTCTTGTTGAAATCTACGAGAAGAATAAAAATTAGTCGGCACAATGTATAAAATACATTTATTCGTTACGAAACGTACTCGAGATTATAATAATATCTGCATTCCGCCGCTGCTATCACGAAACGTATTTGTTTGGAGACAAAAGAAAAAAAACGACGTCGGTCGACTCAATACACACGCCACACGGTAGCAAAATGAGAAGAAAAAAAAAATCGCAGGTTTTTCACGCACACGAAACGCGGCGACGACGGTGGCGGCGGCGGCAGGAGGCCCTCGCGAAATTTCGAAATATTTGTGTCTGCACACGGTGCACACCCGCGCCGGAACAGGTGCCATTCACGAGAATCCCAAAATAAAAGAGAGCGAGAGAGAGAGAGAGAGAGAGAAAAGAAGAAAAAAAAAAAACACCTGTTACCGCCGCGGTCCCGGAGCACATATTTCACGTCGCGGGTCGTATATCGCGTCGTCGTCGTCGTCGTCTGCAGCCTGCAGCAGGAGACGCGACGCATACGTGGTATTGTACCGATTCTCCGGCTATATAATATTCTACAGACTGCGTCACACGCGTGAATCTCCCCTTCCCCAAAACCCACCGCCCGTCCATCCGCCGACACAAAGTATTTTTCGGTGTACACACACGCACACACACACACACGCGCACACACACACAGTACACGGGCCGATCAATACGGCGTCGCGAGCTTGGGCGGATAACAATATTCCACCGTAGCGTCGTCGTTGTATACACTGCGGAATACAACAAATGCGCGCACCGCGAGAATAAAAAAAAAAAAAAGAAAAAAAAAAATATATAATAATGATAAAAAAGAACATTCCGATCCGCCGCAGATTATAAATGGACCGTCTCTCTCTCTGCGTGCAGCGCGTGTATTATTGCTGCACTTGTTGTATCGCCTTGTCCTCCTCCTCCTCCTCCTACTGTAACTACGAATTCCTTCGTCTTGTGTTATATGTATATAACGCGGTTATCCTCCGAAGCGCGCGTCGTGCACGACCGCCGCCGAAATATTGTTCGTTTTTACAATAATAAAAATTTTTTTTTTTAAGAATATAATATATTATACGGAGTAGAGGGAAGTGGGAAATTAGAGTGCGTTTCGCCGAGCGTGCACAGTAAATCCAATATTATTTTTCTCACCCTCCCGTCGCCGTTTTACATATAATACGTATTTACTAGCCGCCTTCTCCCCATCCCTCCGTATATACTTTGTTGTCCGTAAAATAAAAAAAAAATTCCACTCTTCTTATATCGTACGACACAACAGTTTCGTTCAATACTCGCTGTTAACGACGTTAAAAATTTAAAAAAGAAGATTTAAGTTTCTTTTTTTTTTTTTTATATTTCATTTTCGACGCAATAATTATTGTATTTTGCACAGAACATTTCGTCACACGCATCGCGTCCGTTTTACAGTAGTGCTTTGACCTGTTCCGTCTGATTTCAAACCTAATTGAAAACAAAAAAATGCATATTACGACGATTCACTGAAACCAGGTCGAACGCGAAGTTTACTGGAACCGCCGCCGATTTGAGATTCAAACATGCAATTCGATCGGCTGATCATTAAATGTTGATAATGAGAACACGCATTGTGAATTATGGTGAACAGTTCTTTCAAAATTGCTTGTAATTATAATCAATTAATCAATTGTCACACACGCTTTTACCCAGCTGTTCCATTATCACAGATAATTTCCAATAACCACGGTTCAGAGCAAAACGCGGAACCAAATCTTGGATTGTAAAAACTGACAATAAGTTAACTTAAGATCAGTTTTTGAACCGGGTTCACCTAGACTCGGTTACTATAAAAACAGTATTTTTTTATTTCTTTTTTTAATTAAACACGCAACGAGTATTCCAAATATATTAATATCGTTCGAATATTAAAAGTAGTAAAGAGTATTTGCGCCCATAATTTCTACTAATGTACAGCGTCCTACGTAATAATATAAATACATTTTTAATGTATACATTTAAACGATATGATATACTTAAAGGTATTGAAAAAAATGGCTACATTGAAAAAATGTATTCAAAATAAATTAATAAATAATTTTGTAAAAAATAATGTTTAAAACGCATATTTCGAACGATTGAAAAAAAAAAAAACATTGCAAATTTGAAATACGTTATATCCAAGTGGCCGTGTATATAAACCGTATCTTTATTATTATTATTATTATTGATTTTAGTGTTATGTATACAAACACACGCACATAAAATATGAAATGCGACTTTTTCGTCGAAAACTCTCGAAAGTTTGAATTTAAAAATATAATAAAAATTCCCCGAATTATGGTTGACGTGCGTGCGCGGTCTTCTCATTCTCGCGCATTTAAAATATATAATCGTATTTATTTCTTTATTATATATTTGTTTTTTTCTTTTGCAAAGGCCTTGGTCGATTATTCGCTTTTCGGAATTGTTTTATAAAACGATTTAAAAAAAAAATAATACGATTTTTTCTGCTTTGTACGTTTGTTTCTTCTTTTTAGAATTCGTCGATTCCTATCGTTTTAGAAGACCCGCGTTCTTCGTCAGTATTTTTTTTTTAATGTCCCCTCCTCTCCTCGAATAAATTTAACGCGAAATAACGTCAACGATGAAACTTTGATGTGCCGTTGTGTGTGTGTGTGTTCAAACAACAACAAAGTTTAAGCTCTGCGGCTGACGGATCTCGTGTACATACAATATTCTTCTCGGTATTGTATAATAATAATAATAATAATCCGTCAACACGCCGGTACTTTTTTTTTCTTTCCCAGCGACAGATCATTATTATTATTATTTTTATTTTTATTATTATTATTACTACACATAATTCGCTAAAAAAAAGACGAAAAAGAAGAAGAAGAAGAAGAAGACGAAAATAATAACACCATAACAGGGCGTTGTGTCACGAACGCGCGCAGCTGCAGTAACCGCGCGCCGGTTAAATGGTATAAATATATACATAGGTCCTGAAGACTGAAACTCGTGGGCGGATATTATTCACTTATACCGGATACGATGCGCATACATATATTATACCAGAGCGAGTCTGTGTGTGAACACGTTTTCTACATTCCCCTCCTTCTCCTCATCTCGCGATCAGTACCCGTTTTTTCTCACCCATATACCCCCGGCGCGTCGTCGGCGGGACCTGTTTGCGCGCGCGATAGATGGCTGCTCGCACATCCATCCACCATTCGGGAGCGATTTTTTTTCCTCCGATTTTAGTCGCGTCTGTACATTATCGTTGTTATTATTATTATTATTATTATAAGTAGAGACGGGATTTTTAAATGTTTTTTACACACATTTTTACTGAGAGTATTTTATTATATGCTGTGAGTGTATCAAATTGGACGAGCTTCATCGACATTTCCTCCTATGAACTAAAAACGTAAATATTTATTTTACACGGTAATTCGATTCAATTTTATATAAGTCGTAATAATTCAATCGCGCACAGGGGGGATTTTACCGATTCATATTGGTCAGGTGTTTATAAACAATAATTAATTACCGCAATAAAAATTTACACTACAATAATATTACAAGTGTAAATTTACTTATGTTGCACAACATATAAATATATATGAAGTCAATTAGTACAGGAAAAAAATTGAAATTAATAATGTTCGAGGTGTTTTAAACTCGAGTAGAGAAACATAAATTAATACAATGATAAATAATTTAAATTATTTTATTTATATATTAATAAATAAAATTTATTAATATATAAAGTTTATTAAATTTATAACATTTATTAATTTATATATTAATAAATATAATTTATATATTTATTTATATATTATTTATATTTTATTTATATTATATATTATTTAATATTCGAGTAATAAATACAAATTTTACTACCCTCGTCCTCCTCTCCACATATATATATATATATCGAAAATTAATTTATCGACTTGTTTTTTTATTGTAATATAAAATATTTCAATAAAAAAATTATCGATATAAATAAATTCAATTTCGATATCCAATGTATATACATAATTTACTCATTTCCTGGCAACGGTTTACCCGATAGTATAAAGTTTTACTAACGAAAATAACGGGAAAATGTTTTTTTATATCAAAAATTAATATCGACTTGTTTTTATATTGTAATATAAAAAATATTTCAATAAAAAAATTATGTAAAATAAATAAATTCAATCCTACGAACATCCAATGTTCATACATAATTCCATCTCCATCTATTGCGCTTTGGACCTGTTCAAACTCACACCAAACTTCATCGATCTTGTATTTGTACGCGATTTTACCTGATTTATACTCGCTTTTAGATTCTGTCAAAATTTTTACAAAACACGACAATGAATTCTTTATAATTGCCACTACCGCACTATAAGACATTTTTTTTTTTTAATTTTATTTCGAAATTATTTTTTATCGGTTAACTTACTTTTTAAAATTAAAATTGAAATATCAATAATACGAGTGTATAAAAGACAATAATACTGCAGTTTAATGGATTTTCTCCCGGCCAATGGTGTTCTTCAATATTACTTTTAGTAATATTAGTAAATTATTTGATATATTTTAGTGTTACGCGATAATCACTGATATTTTTTATTTTAACTGCGATTATTTTTCGTTTACCAATGAGAAGCATTGCGATTTACTATACATTTGCGATGAAAACGGATTGTGTGACGATTTTCACGATATAACAACTGTTTGAATTAATTAAATTACATAATTGTTGGCCCGACCTCCCGACGGTTTTGTTCGAACCGGCTATATTATATTATATTTCATTTGATTATATTTTCCACACAATGACACTTATTACGATCGATTACTATTAATGACATCATTCGTCGTCCAAGGGATCGAAATATGGTCGATATCAGCTGACGTTTTGCGAATAAAAAAAAAAAAAAATCACTCCGTTTTTACTTTACACAAATATTGCGGTCTGCGTTACTTTATTTTGTATAATATCTCATATTTCATGTTAAAAAAAAAAAACCACAACGTTGTAGCGACAACGACGACTAACTTACGCGTGCTGCAATCAAATCAAATTACAATCAAACGGCCGCTACTCTGTCGTAATTGGGGGATCCGTTGTCTTTCCATAGTGGCACGACATATTATCATACATTCATATAAAACCCGATAGAGTTTCGACCACTTTACAAAAGTGCTAAAATGTACGTTCGCGAAACGCGCGATATTTCGTGTCCCGAATAACGAAGGTGAAAATATGGCGTTTCATGAATAAATAAAACTACGACGTTATATTTATTATTCACGCGTCAGACTTTTCCCAACTGGTATATTATGTTACCTGCGACGATGTTACGTCGCGCTGACTTTTGGCTGTCGGTTTTATGCGAATTGGCTCGCGATAATGTTTTAAATCGAAAATAAAAATATCGGATAATTATTTCACACACACACACAAACAAAGTATCAATATGCGCTAAAATATTCAAAGATTAAGAAATATACACTTTTTTTTTTTTGTAAAACCGACCAAAAGACGTGCTTGAAAATTTCGTTTACGTCGCCGTTGTACATGATAAATGTGTTTGCGGTTCAGTCCGCCATACATTATCGGAAGAATAAAGAAAAACATGCACATACAAATCCCAAACTTCCCAAATCCTAATATTCGTTAATACGTCTTCCACTATACATTGACAGTTAGAAAAACATGAAATATCCATTAATGGATGATTTAATATATCATGTAGTCACGATATTTATATACTTTATACAGTCAGTAACTAGGAATTATTCGCATAATTCACAGGAATTATTTTATTATTTTCTTAGGAGTTATTTTCCATAATTGTATAAATCTTCCAGTGACGCACCCGTGGAGAACCTCCCAAAAACTTTATTATTATTATTATTAATATTATATTTATAGTATCTGTAAATAATAAGCGGACAAATTTGTAAGCCCTCCCCGCCTTCCAAACAAAAATCTTGAGTGCGCATCTGAAATCCACAATTATATGAATTCAAACGTAATATTCGTTTAAGAAAATATTTGTCGACGTAATAAACGTATTATAATATACGCAATTGTTATAACGAATTTCGTACGTACACTATAGCAGTTTAATGGTTTTAAATAATATCGAAAAATAATAAATAAGTAAAAATTCAATATATATATACGTATATAATACACAAATTAAATTCGCTAAAAATCGTGTATAACCAAATGAATAGTGTCGTACGCGATATTAACAATACGTATATTATTGATTCGGTGATCTGTGCAACATGAGTCATCACCTACATCTTGCAGCGATTAATGTAATCAACATCTTAGATTGTTTCAGTAGATTCGCGTACATTTATTGACATCAGCTATACGCTTTATAATATTATATTGTTACACATTGACCTTTTACTATGAGAAACCATCACGACCAAATCGTTTGCCAGTTCTGTTTATTAAACGAATGACTAACACATTATCGGACAACAGTGTGTAGTCGGTATAATAGCCGATTTAATCGGTCGAGATGTATACGTATATCTCGTATATATATATATATATATAAATATACGAAATGTAGAATAAAAAAAATAATAGACATAATATAATGTAGTCTATTACAGTGGTTCTTATACTTTCATAGTACGCGGTGGGCCCCTCGACGAAGAACTTTTTCAAACCACACAAATTTTCTTCCGATTTTTTTTTCTTCTGTACAAATATTTGCTGCAAAAAAAAAGGTGTCTAATTCAATTCTTTACCGTACAGGAAAGTGTGTTTCGATAACTCGAATAATATTACTTTTAAATTTATACGGCAAATAATTCGATTATTGCACAAGTATAATGGCAAGTGTGCCGACGATTTCGCGCACCACCGCCCAGCACAAATGTCTCGGAACACCAAGCGTTCATGGAGTTGCGCTTCCCCCGCCGACATTTTCAAGTCGATAAAACGCCAATATTTTGCAAACAATTTATAAACGGATTGTCGGTATTTGCAAATCAATAGTTTCCCCGCCGCAATCGTCATTTTAGTTCTCGGTGAGCCGAAAACTATTGCCCTCCGCCTGCTTCGACGTTTACAGATCGCGATCGGACGAACGACGAACACGATCACCAGATGAGCGGCAAGACCACAGTTTAAGAACCGCTGGTCTAGTGAGATACAATGTGTTGTGTATTGTTGAAGAATCGGGATTGATTTTCTACGCTATAAGAAAGACAATTCGGAATAATATTATATCTTATCTCAGCGGCGTTATTATTTATTCAATGAATCATAGCCGTGTGAACGGATATCGGCATATATCTCTCTCTCTTACTCTCTCTCTCTCTCTCTCTCTCGTGTCGACCGGGTAGATAACGCGTTTATAATAATTACGTGTCGTCCCTTCGCGTGTATTTCAATTTCGACGTATCTCATTTAATTATAAGGCCAAAGTGGACTTTGTAATATTCACGTGACTATAATGTCAATAAATCCGTGTGTAATATGTTATTTTATATTTGGTGAAAAAAAAAAAAACTATCGTTCCCGTGCGATCAATTCTAGAATTCGAAAATGTTTATTGTTTTCGAACGTCGTCGCGACGTTGTCTTTTGGATAAATCGATTTGTTTTGCATCTCTCACGGCGGCGATTTCACGCCCGTCACCTATACCGGCCCTGCCGTTTTCGACTTCGAAAAAAACAAAAAAAAATAAATATATTCAAAATTAAGTAATGTCATTTGTAACCACTATAACTTTCATTGTAACTAACCGTAAACCCTTTGAAAATGGAATTTCCTTACAGAAGGGCCAGGGTGACGTCACTACGGCCCTGCCGTAGGGAAATTCGAGTTATAGATTTCTGCAAATGGTGTAAAAATATCATTTTATATTACGTAATTTTTAAATAAATTTTTTCTCTTTCGAAATCGAAAATGGCGTGGTTTGGGGTTTGGCGATGATTCTTTTGAAATTCTTCGGGTTTCTCTAATATCGTCGTCGTTTCGATCTTTGCCGTATTGATATTGCCGCGCCGTTTCCATCATGACTTATTATTCAATCGTTTCGTGCGCGTGAACAATTTTCGGTCTCGAACACGGCGGGAAAAAAGTAGTAAATTTATACGAGTATATATATTTTTTTCTTACTACAGCCAATATCAATTTGAATTATTTCATATTTATTTTTGGTTTTTATAAGCACTACTGCGAGACATGTTGTAATAATATGTTGAATTCGCACTTTTTAATATTCCTTATATTATATGCAATAATTTATCATATTTTTTTTTTTTGTGAATATTGATTAATTTTTTTTTCGTTCTGTATACACAGTATATAATTCTTACGGGCATTACAAAGGTTATAATTTTTAAATCGTTGTAAGCAAATTTTTTGATTTAAAATAAACATTGTTTAGATAATCGATAATGTATATTCTAATATTCACGTAAATATTGACGATTTTTTATAATATATGTATATATAATTTACGTGTATAATATACAGTCGATGAAAATATTGCAATATGCCACGAACATCGTACGTTATGTAGGAAATGTTTTTACAATATTACTACGCAAGAATACTTTATTATATATATTATATAATACGTACCATATGGCGCTTTATTTGAAATTAAAAACATAATAATTTCTGGGTTAAGAGTTATATATTTCGTATATAATTTATAAACGCATAACGATGACAAATTATATGGATTTTAATGTTATTATTATTATTTTTTTATTCTATTTGTTCGGTCTATTATATGTATTATATTTATATGTAGGTACATTGTGTGTGTTGCGTGTACACAAGTTCCACATGAATTAATCTCAATGGAATAATACTATATTACACATAATACACCCGTTTACGATAGTATAATATAACAACGTTTACGTTGTGCACGTAGTATATTATAGCACTTGTGTATGTTTTAACTTTGACGGTATATATTAATTATATATATATATATATATATATATATATATATATATATATATATACGAGGTTATAGAAAAATCCCTTTTTATTATTATTCCGATATTTCTTTAGTACTCGACATTTTTAAAAAAAAAAAAATCAATCTTTTCATCGGTAAAATCACAGGCTTTTATATTCTCAGATTCGGACGTGATATTATTTTCATTTAAAAAAAGAAAAAGATATTCGCTTTGGAATGTTTACGTATCTTTCTTTACATGTACATGCGGTTAATTAAATAAGACTTCCAAGAAGAATATTATAATACGCATATAATTATTCGATCAATAACAAATAATAACGACCGAGTAGCGTTATGGCTGCGAAATAAAACGCACGAAAATAACAGAATATCTTAGTTCGGAAATATATTCTCTATACGAATCATTCCTCAACTCCAACGTTATTTTTATATATATATATATATAAATATAGGGGTAGGAGAGTGAAAAATACTTTACGACCTATTCTCGTTCCTACCAAATATACAAAAAAATTTCCATTAAAATCGGTTGAGCCGTTTCGGGGGATTACGATCAATTTGCGACATTCGTAGCCAAAAAGCAGCAAAACGTGTATGGAAACGTACGCATAAAATATTATAGATTATAATATTATATTTTCGATATAATCATGTATGAGGAACATCAAAAAAAAAATTCTAAACCGTAAAAATGATCGACTTTTGAGTGTAGTTTGTCGATACGAATAAAATAGTAGAGCGCCGACATATCAGTTGCGCTCCCGGGGGAAGGGGATGGTTCTTTAAAGAAAAATCCCCATTCTCTCTAACAAAGAAAAAAAAAAAAAACAAACTGTATTACTATTAATATAATATTTTTATTAATATATGATAAATAATAAACAGAATAATATTTAAAATCCTAAAATATACATATCATATAAAATATAATACGCTGAAATTAGTTTACTCTGTGGCGGGGGCGGAGTGAACGGTCTGGAAAATGGGAATTTTCCAGTTGACCTGGTGTTAAAAATTTTTCTTTTAAACCAGCTCGTTTGGTTTTTTTTTCAAAGTAAAGTCGCGGAGATCAAGTCGCAAAACCGTGGTGGCCAGCATTGTCTATGCCGGAACTTTCCATCAGAAGAGCTATCGTTGTGTCTCTGGAGATATGTTGTTCGGTCCTATTGCAATCATTAAGTGTCCATAATATGTTCAAGTCCACACCCATCTCCAGTTCATTCGAACGTGGCCGAAGAAAATCAGATATCATTCCACGATATCGTTGTCCATTCACAGGGACAATACACAACGGGTTCAAATCGAATATCTGTTCCAAAACCCGCGCTCGAAACCGTCTCACTATCTGGGCGTACATTTGTATTTCGTGAATTATTTTTGGATTTTCGGATTCCTAAATGCGACAATTCTGCTCGTCGACGAATCCATTAAGATGAAAACAAGCTTCGTTAGAACGCGTGATTCGATTGAGACGATTACATTGTCGTAAATCACGTACAATAACATTATATCAATTGATTATTATTATAATTTTTTTTTCTCGTCTAACGTTTTCACACAAACCAACGCGACGAAACTTTCGATTTTCAATTTCTATTGTCGCGTGCACCCTTTACCACCGTCATCATCACCCGCTTGGTCCGTAGCTGATGATAGAGACGGGGCCGCCACATTTTCTGTAAATCCGAAACGGATCGCAAATATTGTTATTCGCGTAGTATAATACATTTTCATTGCCGACCTACCTGGATGCGATACATTGTGTATAGTTGGTCTTTTTTTCTTTTTTTTTTTTTCACACGGTGTGTTGTGAGCACATTTTGCAACGACGGTAAGGTTATTTTTCTTTCAAAAATAAAAAAGAAAATTCGAGTAGAAAAACGATCGTCACTATATAATATAACGTGATGTACAATGTCAATTCCGCGATCCGAAATTGGCCGCCCAACCCCGCGACTCACCCCTCCTCAGTTAACACCCACACGCTAATACGCGACTGTCAAGCGAAATAATGCGCTGGGAAACGCGTATATATATATATATATATTTATAGGGTGTGTGTAGCGGTACAACCGATCGGTTCTGATATGATGAGAACCACCGCTCTCTTTACGACGCGTATTATATTGAACACTATATTATATCTTTTTTTTTTTTTTTTTGTACGTTCGCTCCTACGGAATCGCTACTGACCTGACACAAACGAGAGAGAAATATCCTATTGTCGTGCGAAGCGATGGGATTTCTGAATGTTTGCCGTCGTCCCGCCGATACATCCGTTCGTAGGACGTTTCTCACGAGTGTTTCTCGACGCGCCGCCCTATCTCATTGATGCCGCCGTCGCTGCACCGCCGCGCCGACAGCAGCAGGTAGCAACAACATCGTGAAAACCGAAATAAATAAATAATAATAATAAAAAAAAAAAAACTAAAAATTAAATAAACCTGTCGTTCAATCCCTCCGCGGGGAACCCTTCTATACCGTACGTACTACCGTCCTTTCTCGCGGTTTATTATTAGCCGCAGGTCGCATCCGTAACGCGCTGCGCGTTAAATGAGAAACACACACACACACACACACACACACGTCGAGGATTAACACAATATTTCTCGTATTTATTAACGGATTATATAATGCACATAATTAATTATCAAATAGAAAAATTTTAAACGCTGTATATAATAATTATACGCGTTCAATATATCACAACTCGAATACATAAAAGTACAATAAACACGTATAAATATATTATTTCATTTTATTTTCATTTTTTTTTTTTTTTTTTTTTTTTTTTTTTACATAAACAATACGCCTGCGATGTATACGATATTCTATATGTACAAAAACAATATTATTATGGCAACGACTAGTTCAGTAAATTATATGTCGACACTTAAATGGTAGAACAGTCTATATACGATGTATAATAGTAATTATAATTTAAAAAAAAAAAATATATATATATATGCACGTGATGATAATAAAAACTATATAAATATATATATATAGGAATATTCGAATAAGTATATTATGATTTCGATGAATTTAGATACTCGCAGTAAATAGTGCGTAGAAATTGGTATCTAAACGAAAAAATCGTTATAGTGAACCGCGGTTTCACAAAATAATAATAATAATAAAAAAAAGAATTAAATAATAATAATTAATGGAGAAAAAAAAATTACACCCTGTTTTAAACAATCCGAATAAGCGATGGGGGTTGACTTATTTTTATAACCGTTAAACAAAATAATAATAATAATTAATATTAAAAAAAAAAAAAAAACAAACAAACAAATAATATTATAAGTGGTGCGAATTTTTATTGGAATTAATGTGACTAGTAACGTCTAATAATAATAATAATAATAATAATAATAATAATTAAATAATGTCCGAGGACGAGTAAGAAATACATATTATGATTTTGAGGAAACGCGCGTGATGTGTGTGGGAGAGAGAGAGAGAGAGAGAGAGAGAGAGAGGTATTATAATGACGACAAAACGTTGAGCATTTTAAATGGCTTGTTGTTGTTGTTGGTGGTGGTGGTGCTGAATCGGTTGCGCGACGACCAACCGTGGACACCCGGTATCGCAGTGTTTGGTGAGCAACGACATGCGGCTGAACGTTTTGCTGCACGTCGCGCACGAGTATTTCTTCACGTCCGAGTGGGTCTGCAAGTGCGCGCGTAAATTTGACCGGTCGGCAAAAGCGCGGTTACAGTGCTGGCACGAGAACGGTTTCTCGCCGGTATGCGTGCGTATGTGCCCTTGCAAGAGCCACGGGCGGCTGAAAGCTTTGCCGCACAATTTGCAAATGCACGGCAACGTATGCGTGCGGATGTGCATCTTCAAAGCGCCTAACGTGTTGTACGCCTTGTCGCAATACTTGCAACAAAACGTCTTGGCCGCGGTAGCGGCGGCCGTAACGTTACCGCCGGCGAATTCGTCGTCCGAACAATGGTACTGGTGATGTTTGGTCAGCCCGGACACGGTCAAGTACGTTTTCGAACAAATCGAGCACTTGTACCGTTCCCCGGCGGCCGTGGTCACGGTGCTCAACGTTTTGCCGCGCGCGTTAAAGTTGACGTTACCGCCGGCGACGGCCGCTGAACCGTTACCGTCGCCGGAGCAAAGCGGTACCGACGGCGGCGGCGGCGGCAGTACCGGTGGCGAGACGGCCGACAGCGACGACGACGACGTCAGCGGCGGTGACATTTCGACGATGTCAATCGCGGGTGGTGGTGACCAAATGCCGCCGCCACTGCCGATGGTCCGCCCGTACCAAGTCATCGCGGGCGGGCTGCAAGACGCAACCGCGGTGGCTACGGCGGACGGAGGCGACGCGTGAAGCCGTTTGAACGCGGAACCGGAACGGCCGCTACCGGGCGGAGACGATGACGCGTCCCGGACAACGGTCGGTGGATACGCGGCGGCGACTGAAACGGGATACGCGCGTTCGACCATCTGCAATCCACCGTGGTGATGCTGTTGATATACGTTGTATCCGGTCAAGTAATTGGTACTCGGGTACTGAGCGGGTACGGGCCGAGGCGCGGCGTGACCGCCGCGGTTCTGATGGTGATGGTGGTGATGATGATGATGATGGTACGCCGAAGCGGATACAGTCGAGGCGGCCGACGGCGCTAAAGCGTATTGCAACGTGGCCGGGTGATCGGTAGCTATGTTCAAGCACAACGGTTCCAGCGGTCCCTGTTTGACGGCAGTCGGTTGATACGGATGTTGTTGATGCACGTAGTACGCCGTCGGCGGTGGCGGGGCGGGCAACGGCGTCGACGGCGGCGGTGACGGCTGTAACGCGTACTGTTGGTACTGGTGGTGGTGGTGTTGTTGTTGTTGTTGTTGGTGGTGGTGGTGGTGGTGGTACGGCAATTCTTTTTTCACGTCCAATGCGGCCGCCGCGGGGGACACTGCCGCGTTCGGTTTGCATTTCACGCTCAAATCTTGCGGTTTGGTGCTCAGGTTTTCCGGTTCCGCGTACTCGTCCGCGTTGTCTGTAATCAAATTGTAATTCGACAAATTATAATAACGCACACATTTAATCGGTGACCTATTGTAATAATAATTCCCGTTGTAAAAAACGCATTAATTCTCCGAAGCGCGATTTATTTTTACGGGGAAGACGCCCCCCTCCCTAACGTTTTCGAAGGAATAAAATTTTTGTTTGTTTTACTGTATAATTTCGACGGGGGGGTTTTTTTTTTTTTTAATAAAAGAAAATTAATTATTATTGTTAATATTGCATTTTTTTTTGTTTAGGGTTTCGTCGGAAACCATTAGACTAGACCATTTTCTATTTATTTGTTTGCGCCAAGATTCGAAAATGACACACACACACATTATAAAACATATATGTATACACATAGAGGCGCTATAATAGTGCTACACAAACGATCAATGTCGTATTATTTATACTATTATAACGGTGACAATATATTAAAGAAAAAAAAAAAAACAGTAATTTACATCGTCGGTTGACGACAACGGCAGGGGGATATTTGCCGAGGGGAATATCGCGAAAACATTACGCACGCCGATTAGAGAAAGAGAAACAGAGAGAGAGAGAGAGAGAGTGAAAGGGTCGCCCTTCGCGGTTTTTCCCACGTTCGACGTTTGTCCGCACCACCCCATCGGGCGGCGGCGGCGGCGGTTCCCATGAATCCGCCGTCGTGAGACACGAGACGCGGCGAACAAGTGAATGAAAAACGATCGCGTCTCATGCGTCGTACTTCACCCATGAGCTGCTACATCTTATTTTTTTCACTTATAAAATATATTTTTTTATACTTTTTTTTTTTCACGTGAATCAAACGAAAAATTAACAATACGTTTTCGTCGACGAATTTATTTTGTAATTTAAAAATAAAAAACACTCACGCGCATTATTATTTATTTTCTTTTTTTTTTTTTTTTTGAGAGAGAGAGAAAAAAAGAGAAATAAATACGCGCGAATAATAATAATAATAATAATAACAAGCGAAATAATAAATCTTACCAAAATCCATTTCTTCTTTGATGTTTTTCACGAAATGCACGGGTCGCTTTTTCAACGGGCAGTGCGAATAATCCATTTTCTTCGAAGACGTCTTGTGATGCATCGTCGACGATTGTTTATCGTGCCAAATATGCATTTTATGTGCGCGTATCGCGCGCGAACCGAAACACACCGCGTGTGCGAACAGAACGAATAAGATAAAAAAAAAAAAAAAAATTCTAAACGAATTGTATATAATTTATTTGAATATAGTGTACGTTATGCACCGGCGTCGAAATCACCTAACACGAGTGGTGGCGGTGGTGCTGCTGCTGGTGTTGGTGCTGGTGGTGTAAACACGGTAACACTCGGATGCGAGTCGGCGTAGTAAATGCGCGAGGTTTACGATGTCACGAGACGATAGAGAGCCCCGTCCGACGAATTGTGTCCCCCACCACGTCACCACGTCGGTCGTCGTATTCGGTCCCGCCGCTGCTGCTGCTGTGACGCGCGGTGGTGGAAGGCGCACCAGACACAGGTGGGCCAAGAATCGGTCGCACGTGCTGTCCCCCACGACCAATCCCACGGCCGGCGTACATGGCGGAGACCAATGGCGCGCGGCGTACCCTCCTGCAGTACGTCGTGTTTCCCTCCACCCCCACCTATGTCCACCGCGGAACCGCGATCCGGTTCCGGTCAGACGCAGACACACACACACACACGCAAACAAGGCCGTGACCTCAGCTCGCCTAGTGGCAGACACACGCGTCAACTCGGTTTATTCGTATAATAATAATAATAATAATACGTTTGAATTATCAATTCGATAATAATATTTAAATATATAAAATCATTATCATCATCATCATCCGCTTTCTCTGACACGCTGAAAACGTTCGTAATACGATAGGACATTGTAATAGAATCGCCGGATTCGGTTCTAGAGATTTATAGTTTTCTCTCTCTCTCTCTCTATCTTTACCTACCGGCCGACAAATGATGTTTATTAAACGTTACTCTCGTAACACATCCGACGTTGTCCTCCTACCCGCCATACGATTGCAGCGGATAAATACAGAAGAGTACGGGAATAAAAATTATTTGAAACCACCGTGAGATGGATCCGTTCGATTACAATTTCAATTGCATCGTCGAGATAAATTTGTTGTATCGGCGGGACGCTTGTAATGAAACGCTTTTTGGCAGACTATACACAAGGGAAAAAAAGTCCGAGCTCGCGAAAAGTAAGTGCGTTGTTGACCGTGCTTTCGAATTGCGGCAATTTTTAAAATTTTTTTTTCAATTATTTTCAAAATCATTTTCCGCGATTTATTTTTCCATATCTCGTAATAACTCGACGCCGTATATTCTCGAAATACGCACACGGTCGTCGTGATTCGTAAAGCGTTACACGCAATAATATTATTCACTCGATAGTATATGTATTATTATGGTCGGTCGCACACAATGCCTAGACAATCGTTGGCCGTTGATATTCGTTCGGTTATCGTGAGATCTATTGTAGATCGATCAACAACAACGAAAAAAAAAAAAGAAAACAAAACAAAACCGTTGTCGTCGGCGTGTAAAAAACATCGCGTCCAGCCGCGCGTTTTCCTATCTTCTGTAAAACGTATTGTAATTTCCATTTTGTGTATTCGGCTGGATATCTCACTCGCATCGTGTCCGTTCTAAAGCCGTTTTATATGCGACGCGTAAATTCGCATTCGAAATTAGTAAGAGAAAAACAAATATTTTTATTTCTGGATATCGTTCGATGTGTCACGAAAAAGTATATTATAGTAAACATGCACGTATTTACCGTATTCAACGGACGAACTCGATGGATCTCTTACCGCACGTTTGGATCGCGTATCGTTGGTCCGTCAAACTCGCACCGGCAGCCAACACACGATATTTCTGCAAGTTCACTCGTACATGCATTGCTATTGTAATTATTTACAAAAAAAAAAAAAAAATCACAGTATAAAAGAATCATAAATCATAATTTCTCAAATACATAATTGTTAAGAAACTCGAGTTGATTTCATGTTTTAGACAAAAAAACGCGTGTTACAGTCGCACGACGATATTAAATAAATATTCTTCTTATACTCGTATATGCGCGTATATACACAATGAAATAATTGTACAATACACTTGAAGAACAACACTTGTAGACTGCAAATTAAAAATAGTAAAACTGTTATTTAAATTCAATATATATATAAAAACCGTATATGTAATCATAAGTACTATTGATGAGTATACCATTTATCCGCGATACGATCGCAAACGCAACAGACATAAATTGGTTTTTTTCTTTTCTTACTAATAAATTCTAATTTCCTATTGAACGTTATAATCGCGCCACGAGATTCGATTACGAAATTCGCGTTTTACATCATTTTCCACCACGCATTGACACCAACGATCGCAATACAATAATATTTTTATTAATATTATAATATATTTAAAAATCGTGCTGATAAATGTGCATTTGACTTTATTAAAAATCATCACGGGTATTTGATTAATATCATTCTTACCGCTTCGGCTTTTTTTTCTCAGCATACGTTTTATAACAGTATGTAATCATATATATTAGAATTACAGCGTTTTCATCGACCATATTCTCACGGGCAGTGACTTCTGAGTTTATATAGAACACATATAGCGCCGTATAAAAATGTTAAATTATACGATGGGTTTATAATATAATATGTACGAGATACGGTGGTACGCAACGATTGTAAACTTATGCAAGGTAGGTACTCGCAGAATCCGAAGACCAGTCGTGTTAATAACATAAATTATTATTATTATTATTATTCTCGTTAGGGTGCGACCACCCTATGCGTAACGTGCGGTATTATACAGTGTAGTAACGCTAACAGACAAATATTACACCAACTGTATTTTGCAACGTTCAACTGTTCCTTTTTGCATAAGCGTATATTTCTTTATTTATTTTATTATTTTTTTTTTTCAAATAGCTCCATACTGCTGCAGATATATCTACGCGCCAATAATATATATATTTCAATGTTATTATGTTGTTCTGTCGAGTGTTTTTAATATAATAAAATAAGCGTATATACGAGTATATAACGCGTATTTATTACAATATTACGCATCAACGTTATAAATGTAATGTTGTTCTCCCCGTTCTCAGTGCACGTTTCGTAATAGTAATATAATTTTTATAAGTTGTAAGGTCGCCAAAAAACCGCACAAAAGTCATATAGAGCAACTATGCTTATTTCATAATATTTTGACTTTGCTTATAATATTTTATAAAAATTTTACTTATATGTATATATATATATATCAAACATACGGCGTGAAGACGGCGCACATTGCGATATTTTCGTAGAAAGCTTGCCAAAATATAAGCAATTAAAATCAATTGGTATTCTCAATTATTTATACTTAATAAAATTATTTATTATTTCAAAATCTAACCAAATTTTATTTTTTGAAACAAATTGTTATTTCTTCTTTTGCGATAAACGCCATTTAACTTTGAAATCACTTATAAAATAAAATAAAAAGTGAAATAATTGTTTCGATAAATGATCTGGACATTGAATTAACTCAATGCGGCCCTTTAAACGATCGAATCGTTCAGAAAATTGTTTTCATTGAGCATTTGCTAAATTATTAGATACTTTACATTACCAATTGAAAACTAATTCGAGATAAATTTACAAAATATATTAACCTAACTATGAATGAAATATTATTTACATGTCTCCAGGTAAATAATTCATTATGTTTATAATAAAAAATATATATTAATTGATAACAAAAACTTAAAAATAATAACATTAAATTTGAATTGTTTATTTGTTCAAATACAAATATGACGGTTAGCACAATTCCAGAGCTCTATCGCAATGAAAGCGATGTAATTAATGGTATCAAAAGATTAAATATCGATTTTATATTATATTTATGATGTATGTTATCGGAAATTTGTATGATAATCACACATTTTGAATTATACTTTTGGCCAGCTTTTGACGAAAATATCCCACTGTGAGGCGTGAAGACAACCCTTTCCCTCCTAGAAAGGATAACTTATAAATTCCGACTGATTCGTATTAAAAAAATATATATAATATATAATATACCAATCACAAGTATAATAACCACAGATATTTAAAAATCTAAGAGTGTCGATAAAACAATCGTGTTGTTTAAGCAGCTCTTGCGACATTCAAATATAATAAATTTAACGTCCGCCGAACATTATTATTATTATTATTTATCATTAATGCGTATTTCGTATATAATAATTGCATTATTTACAGCGATTATATTATGTACCGTATATGTGAGTGGTTTATCGACAAACGAAACGATTGAATAAATCTATACAAATATCCGTTTGACATTTAAAATAATAATCTGTCACCGACTCTGTGAGCATCTGTGTGTACACTGCACTTATTAACTGGAACGTATAAAATTGTTTCGACATTACAATAATTTATTTAACATTTCGATAGTCCGTTTATGTGTATTTTAATATTCTCATACTATACGCGCTCTTATTGTTATCAACAATTCATCAGAAATTTGTGTTTGCAGCTTCACTCCGTCGCTTTCTTTTTGTTACAACGGTTTCGTGACAACACGGCGTTTAATATTATACACGAACGCATTTATATGTACACAATATAATCATTATATGTTTACAAAGTCTATTTAATTCCGTTGTATTTGTTTGTAAAAGACTATGTTTACGCGGCGTATTTATTTAAATAAATACGACTAGATTTTTTTTTCTCTATCAAAATATGATAGAGAATATGATGAACACACGAGTAGTATGCCCATTCGATACTTCGCATCGCTTATATAGACGATACGGAATAGATTTAGAACGAATTGTGTATATATTTCACACGATCGTTTTCGTTATGCGTTTTGTTTACAAATTACATTTATGTGTAAATATACACACATATTTATAATATTACGCGATGGAAAGAGAGATTTTTTTCTTTGTTATTCCATACGTATTAAACGTGCGCTGGGTTAGCGCAGTGTTCTAATTAAAAAAAAAAAAAAGAAAAAAAAAGTAAACGATTTTGTTTCCAATGAAGAAAGGCGAAAAAATCGTATGAAAAAACGTCTATATATTATATACTTGAGATATTTTGTTCTGAAAACTAATCTACATACGTTTTTTTTTCTCACTGTTTCCGTTTAGTTGTTAAAAAACAAACAAACAGAATTTGTATTCAAACAATATCAATTCGTTCTAATTCGTATAATGAATTATGATATTATACAATTCGAAATCATCAACGAATATATACACTTTTATACGTAATATAATGTATAAGATTTAATACGGTCGTGTTTGTCACAAAAAAATTAAAAATAACGCATATCACGAACGAATATTCGCGAATCTATACCAACGACATATATGTACAATTAATATATTACTATGAAACGTATGTAGAGTGTGAATTTTATAAAAAAAAAATATTAATGATTTGAAGTTAAAACGTTCATTATAACGGGTAACAAAAAAAAACAAAATTGCGTGTCCGTTTTCGCGAATTGTGGAAACGATTGTTTGCAGGTGTCGGAAAGACGACGTATGAAAAAAATAAATATATAATAATATATACACGTATTGAATATTATATATAAATATATATATTTTCCTCTTTATTTCGCACGATAAGCGCTCGTTGGCCTGATCGTGTGTGCACACATACGCGTATTTGTATTTTTATATGTATATATTATACGAATCTGTTAATCTACTAGTATTAATTTATATAGTTTTCTTTCCATTTCTTTTATACGTGTCTTTTCTATTTATTTCTTAATGTTTTATTATATATATATATATATATATTCAGTGGCGTATTTTCAAATTTTTTGTGGGGGGGGGGGGGGTCTAAATATTAAGTACCTATAAATTTATAATATAAAAAAAACACATACGAGTTATGATGTAATAATTATGTTATGTATATTTCACTACTATTATGATTTATTAATACAAATTAATAGTTTTTTATAATAAAAAAGGTAAACGACAAAAATAACCAAAAGTTAAACCCAAGTTATTTATACAAATATTGTATATATATTTTTTTTATAATAGAAACATTAAAAACTCATATTATAAAATTAATATTCTCTTTCTCGGTACCTATGTACCAAGTTATTTATGACTTTTTAAATTTTTTTCTGGGGGGGGGGTCGAGACCCGGGAACCCCCCTCCCCTCCCCCCCGTAAATACGCCACTGTATATATTAAACGCGCGCAACGCAACGCTGTTTTAAGAGCTAAAAAAAAAAAAAAGAAAAAAAAATCTCGTGCAGGCGTTGTGCGTGTAAGAAAAAAATTTTGTTCGGTTTCGCGTTCCCAACGGTTGTCGCAATAATAATAATAATAATATATCCACGCGAGACCGTCTCAATGACCGTATACAATGTTTGAGCACATTGCACACCTGAATCCCTATACATATACACTCACACACACACACACATACATGTAATAACGACGGATGCAGTTAGGTTGTGTGTGTGTGAGCGAGTGCGTGTGACACATTTCGTAAAGTGCAGAATATCCGTTATTTTCGACACCGTGTGCAGCAGCGTGTATGTATATATTATAATATACGGTGCGCGGCACTGTGCTGAAATAGGGAGCCTCTCCCAACGATCGCTGTACCCGTTTTTACCCCCCTAAACGCACCCTTATGGTGGTTGAAATTCTTTTGTAATCAGAACGGCCGCCGTCGCCGCCGCGGGGTTACGCGGACGAAGAGGGAAAAACACACACACACACCGGAACGTGAACAAAAATGAGAATGGAAAAAAAAAAACCGGCTGCGTTATTGCCTAATTCGTTATTTTATGTTGCGCGGGCTTATGCAAGACTTCCGACAGTGTATTTTCGGTGTGCGCGCGCACACATGTAGAAAACGAGCCGCCGGAGGAAGGAATAAGGGGGCAAAAACGCGCGAACGCGGCGGCGGCGGCGTGTCTCGGGATTTTGGCGGCGGCGCACCGGCTCTATATAGCCGTAAAGGTGGTGGCGCGAGCGGAGGGAAGAAGGGCTGGTGTTCAGGTTGAGAATGTGAAAGAGGTTTTTTTTTTTGTCCACCTCTAACCGATCGTGCAGGTTATTCGTCCGCGTGTATGTAAATGATTACCGGCGCGGACTACTGTAGTGTGACACGTATTATGTATATACGCGATCGTCTATATAAATGTTTCAAGTATAAGATTTATTGCGATTTTTCATTATTTTCCGTTCCTTGAATAACAAAATAAATAAAAAGCGAAACGACGCTTTTAGTGCGAATTACTGTTTCGAGTATTTCGTTGTTGTTAAACGAAAGCGATTTTTCGGTGTAAATCTATATTAATATAATATAATAATTTGTCGGAAAATTAAAAAAAATTTTGTGACTTAGAATTATTGCTAAGAGTGTTTGTTTTTTTTACAGTCGAAAAAGAAAACGTATAAAATGTTTGGACCTTAAAGAAGAAATGTTACCGCTTTTGTACAACGTAATATTCTAATAATCGCTCTGAATGACCAGAAAATTGAATGAAATTTGTTGAAAAAAAGAACGGTTGATTGTTTTTCAAATATTCGGCGTCAATGTCGAGAATCTATAGGATTTCGGTAGTTTTTCAGTGTCGCCCTTAAAACACAGAGTTCTTTTTTTTTCATATTTTTCGGGTCGTTTCGAATTACGCGCGCGTATAATACGGGAAATTGAAAGAAATCGAATAAAACGTTTCAAATAAACATTAGCAAATAAAGATAAATATGTATGTAAACGCGCCGTCGTGACGAAATCGTTCGAACGTTATTTCTGGTCGAAAATCAGAATAATAAAAAAAAAAAAAAATCCTATTATAAAACCGTAAACTCGCTTCGCTCGGAATCTAAATTGTTTGGCTTCTGTCGTCGTAGACTATTAATGACACGAGCTAATAAAACTGCACGACGATATACTAATTGTATATATTATTACACAATTAATGACATTTCATACAAACCGTCTCGATTATACGTCTTAATAACGTCCGTGTATTATACATTTGTTTTAAAAACCTAGGGGGAAACGTGATTGATTGACGCTCGAACCGCTGAACGGGTCGGCATAAAGATAGCTATATTATGACGTAGGCATTCGCTGAAAAAGGATTTTTGAAAATTCCACCATTAAAGAGGTTAAAAAAAAAAATTGTAATTCGTAAGAAGGAAAAGTACGGGAGAAAAATATCGCGAACGCGATAATTCCGACGACGACGGCCGTGTTTCTCGCCTAAACGAGTCGTCGCCGACCATTATTCCGCCGCATTCCACCATTCGTGTGCGTACGAACAAGAATATTATTATTATATTTCGCAACTATATTAACACCTCTCTCATACCGGACAGAACTTTTCACAAACGAAGCCGAACAATTCACATTAGTATAAAAAATATATTATGTTTATGTCAAATATACGATAATATATAATATAATAATATTACGTTAATCTTAAATAACGCGTTATAATTATCTAAATAAACTATTTCATAAATATTATATAGTTGTTTTTTTTTTTGCTAAAACCTCCTCCCAAACTAATTTTTTTTTTGATACGTGTCTGATATACATATATATATTATATTTATCGTTTTAATAACATTATGCCGTATTATGCACGTTCTCACGGCGTTCAAACGCCGCCTTATATTATTACGTCAGTACATTATACACGCGATACAGAGCTGTAATATTGCGCGTTTAATAAATACGAAATCGCATAATAAACCCGATAATACAAACGTGTTCAACCTATAACAAAACTGTTCTTTAATATAGATAAATCATATAAAATCATGTAAACCGTGTTCGAACGTTTCAAGAAGACCCGTAGTGTGATTCACGCGCGAAAACCGCCGTTTATAAATAATACGCATTCGGTTTGGTTGTGTGTGTATAGTCAAATCTCCGTTATGATATTATGAGCATTCCTCGTCGTGTGCAGCGTACGTTCGAAAACGACGAGGGAACGCGCGCGCGCGCGCAGTTATTCGTCGTCCCCTACAAACAAAAACCACGACCCCAAAAAGAAAAAAAAAAAATGGTAAAACTCCCCTAGCCTAGGAAACAGGTAAGAATTCAATTGATCAGCAGAGCATCTGGTGAGAGGGAGGAGGAGCAGCAGGACTTTTCGCTACCGTTGAAAATACTCGTATGATGTCGTATATGCGGCGAGATGGGATGGGGCCACTTTTCAATAGTGCACATGCCTCTACATATATATATATATTATATAACCGTCCGAAACACACACACACATTGTAGAGTGTATGCGCCTGGTAACAACAAGGTGGTGTAAAAGGTGTTTGAAGAAAAAGAGCAAAAAAAAAAAAAAAACACGAATCGTTAAAACGCAGACCGATATAACCGTCCGCTTATTATTATTATTATTATTGATTTTGAGATTAATATTCGAATTAATCGCGCGCTAACTGGCCCGATAGACGTCCAAATTTCAATAATAATAATAATAATAATAATAATAATAATAATAATAATAATAATTTTTATCGTTTTGTGAATCCGTAAAAAAAAAAAAAAACTCTATAAAAATGCGTAAACCAAGTATGAACGAGAGAAAAACGTGTTTCTTAGTGATCATTTGCATTTCTTAACATCAACTTATATACTGTTGCCATATGAGTAATATTCAATTTGATGATGAGTACATTTATGAATGCCAAATGAATTCAATCGGCGGCGGTCGAAATGGCCAGAAACGTGTACAGACGTGCCTGGGATGCGATCGACTCGCAGAAAACATGCGATTCTTTTTCCAAAATTTTAGTCACGCAATTGAAATAAGTCTGAATTTCATTTCCAGCAAATGGCTCCTTTTTTTTTCCCCCCCCGTTAAATTATATATTACAACGAATTTCAAATGCGTTTTCGTTTACAAATTCAATCGGCGGCGGTCGAAATGGCCAGAAACGTGTACAGACGTGCCTGGGATGCGATCGACTCGCAGAAAACATGCGATTCTTTTTCCAAAATTTTAGTCTTATCGGACTGTTACAAAAAAAAAAAAAAATTAAACAAATCGGTGTCCAGCCGTTCTCAAATTATACGGTTACCAACGAACAGCATATGCTAATGTATAAGCTATAATACAACACGTAGGAAAAAACGTACGTATGTAGTAACACAAAACACAAATAAAATATACATATTTTCTAACTAATTCCGGCGATGATCGAATGAAATATCCATTATCGAGTGAATGGCCTTTTTCATTTTTGCACTTGTCTGTCGGTGGCGTTTTATCGTCGCGTCGAAAACTGTCGATTGTCCGATTAAAACAACGGTATGTTCCGTAATTCGCGAATAATACGAAATAACGTTTACCACCGACTTAGGACGACGAAAATATCAAATATTTATTTAATATTTAATATTAATTCTTCCGAGCGTTTGAATTCACACTGTTCAAACGGACGTCGCGTCGCGTGTACGCGATATCCCGTCAAATATAGATATTGTCGTTTGTGCGCGTTGAGGCGTGCGTATAGTAGTAAAGTATATAATATTTGTATGACGCGTTTTCTATTTGAATAAAAAAAAAAACTTCTGGAATTGTTGATGAGTCAAATATCTAATGTCTTTTTGAGGTCGATTTAGCTTGGTTTCGAAACTGGGAAAAATCATTTAGACACTGTTTGGAGCTAATAATAATCTCGCCCGACTTTTTATTACTCGTCCAAAGGATTACGTATTATCACAATGAGTATTATAGAAAATAATATTAAGCTGAGTATTTATTTATTTTTTTAATATTAATCCGCTTTTGATTTGCGAAATTTAAATCGGTTGAAATCCCGTCATTGCTATATTCGATCGATTTCGGGATATATTCGTATCGTTTTGTATATTCTACAAATACATATTATATTTGCGACTCGCGTTATTCAATTTTTACGCCATTCGTTTTTGGTGATATTTCTATTTTAATATATTCAGCTAATTTACTAAAATACGAACCGTAATTTGTTTATAAATAACGGTTTGTTAAAATTCATAAATTTTGCTAGGTCACTGATAAAAATATCGATTGGTACGCGTCGGTATAAAGTCACACAATATACAATGGCAAATAATTTATTAGCAATCATACGCGTTTAAATAAAGAAATATGAGTAAAATATTTTATATACACATAATATATATCTAACACAATACAAACATATTATGTACAACTGCAGGCAATAAAATACGATATCAATACGTGCATATATTATTATAATAATCCCGGTGTACGTTTACTATATAATATAAACGTTTTGTAAATTATTATTTGCACATATAATTGATCACAAAATGTTCTTAACTAGTTTAATGTCATTGGGTTTTGTCATCGCCTCCGGACTTAGCTGTGACCCTGACCACGACGATGAAATTTTGGTGGAACGCATAACTATGGCAACAATACACTCGAACGATTAAACATCGAATTTTTTAAAGTTCAATTTTGCAATACCTCATAAAAGAAAAATAAATTGTTTTAAAAATTAGCCTTGAAAGACTATTGCGGATTATAGGTATGATAATATACAATCATAATCGGTACGCGATTTAAAAAATAAAAACAATTCAAGTTCCCAAGTTAATTGGTATAAAATGAAGCTTTAAATTATAGAATATACTTAGGACGATTCTACTAGAAAATGTACGTTACGCTGCGTCACAGTGTAGCAGTAATATTAATTATCAAGTGGTCTACAATACATATACACTCATTTCTTTATAAGTTTAAAATAATAATAATAATATAACGATTGTTATGATTTATTGAAAATTAAAACATTTTGTTTTGTAACCGCGCGCGCGATCCAATCGTTTTTACAAACGGAGGAAGCGGCTGTGGATGTATCAATAATATTTCAACAAAATATAGTACTCTGCAGCTGTTATTTGTAAAAGTAGAGAAAAGAGACTCTTCCTTTATAAATATAATTAATAGACGTATAATTCAATTTTTACGGAGTTTTTGTGTTTGTGTTTTGTAATTTTATTAGTTGATAATTACTTGTGTTGTGTGAGTTATCTTCTATAGGAAGAACGCAAGCTCAATGACAGTGTATTAATAAAAAATATATGAAATTCGCAAAAATTTTATCAATAAAACAGTTTCTTTTTTTCTACAAATTTTCGCCATTTTTACTTCTTTAATCCTTTATATTCTTGTACTTACTTATTTAGTCTATTACTAGTATTATTATTATTATTATTATTTTTAATATATCGCAAATTATCGTTATAATAATATGGCCACCGATACATATTATTATTATTATTGTTATTATTATTATTATTATTATACATGTCTGAAAATCATGTAAGGGGGGGGGAGCGAACTTTTAAAATTTTTTAATAAGTATTTTAAAAGAGTGTTTATTTTTATTTTTCCATTTATCAAGACTACGTAAATATACTAACAAAATTTGTTATTTGTGTGTTTTTCTAAAATTTTGTCGAAATTTTATGAGTTCAGGAATGCGAGAAAATCACGACCCAATGGGGAGAGACGATCGCCCCATCGCCTTCCCTCCGCCCCTGAAATTCACCACTGATCCCACTTTATCTCGGCACAAACCCGTTTTTACATGCCAATTACACGTTTTTCGTCGTCGTTGTTGCGATTCGTCCATTGCTGTGTACACATCTTTCGTGCTCACCACCCATTTTTTTACCACTTGTAACACTATCACCGTCACTTACACCGTTATCGTTATCTGCCCAAACACCATTGGTTTTCAAAAAAACGGAAGCAAACAGCTCTGTGTGCCGCCGAGACGGTGACGTGCTCGTTCAGTAACGAGAAAATCGTATTTGTCCATTTATAATAATTGTTTAAATTTATGTACTATTGTTTCTTTTTTTCTATTATCGTTCGCTGGCCAGTACAATACCATTTTTATATTACCGTATTCGTCAATTATTATCTATAAATAATAATAATTATTTATCTATCTAATTGTTTGTATAATTAGTGAAACTCGAATCTCTTATTGTTATTACTTTAGAAATCTCTGTGTTTCACCTTATATACAGTTCACTTTTTTCGATGTTTTTATAATCCCAAACATTACTGTTTTACGCCATATTTTAACATTTTTCCCGGTATATTATAGCGCATTTTTTATGCTAAAAAAAATCCGAATCCTTTATATCACTGGTTCTCAAACTGGGGGAGGGGGGGCGTATACATATTGTTGGGGGGGGGGCGCAAGCGGTTATTACGAAATACAATTTTTATTGATTAAATTATTTTTTTATTTTAAAACGTATTGAAAAAATGTTATTATTTTTATTATTAATTATATTTTATAATTATTATCATCGAAATAAAAAGTAGTCATTCCGTATAGTTTATTTGTAAATTGCACGAGAAAAGGTGATCGGTTTTTTCAATTTATAGGAGGCGCGAGATTTTTGAAAATCTACAAAGGGCGCGTAGAATAGAAAAGGTTGGGAACCATTGCTTTATATGATTAGCGAGATAAATCCCCGCGGTTATATCTATAAATACTTTTGAGTGATTATATAAATATTTATATACGGGTTTCCACGGTTTCCCGCCGCCGTCCCTGCAGTATATATACGTACCTATAGTCCAAAGGGGCAAATTTAGAAGGAGTGAAAGAGTGCTAATAGTGCATGCACTCTCTTCGATCCATGTTGACTCTTTTTTTTTTTTTCGTGAAATTCGATATTATATTTTATATTGTTTTTATGTATAACAAACAATTTTATTAATCACGACTTAGTACAGTATTGGCAAACAAAATATACAGCGTGTGTCCGATATAAGTATCGTAACCCCCAAATAACGCCCGCAGCAAACAGATATTATTGAATGAGGTTTTATTAACGATTAAAGGAAAAAAAAAATCCAATTTGATGACAAACGTTTTATAAGCAAATTTACATTTATCGAATTCAATTAAAATACATATTCAGTAAACGTTATTCATATAATATGATATATATATATATATTACACACAGTTTAAAAGAGAAATCGTTGAAATTGAATGAAAATTATTTTAATACATACAAATTCAAGACACGATTAAAACGGTACTCAAATGCTCTAATATCATTAAGAGAAGCGGTGGTAGAAAAATTTCAAATCTTGGCCATCAACAAGGGCAACTGTAAGCGACATGGCAAAATGGAAACGTATAGATGGGACTGCAGGAGAATTACGTACTTCTAAAAATGCCGTATAATTGCTTAAGCTGTGAAAATAAATAAATGCAAAACAAAAAAGCTGTTTGAATTTAAATTTTTTGTGTCATAATTATTGTGCCCTCTGTGTTTTGGGCATTGTGTATAATACAACGTTCGATTATACACTTTGACCGTCACACATTATATGCACTCGGCGTTCAAACGACACACGAAATTCGCCAATAAACGGGTATAAAATTGTCTTTATTTTCTCCTAAACTGTACCGCTCCTTGGTATACAAGACTTTCAAGTCGATCGCTGACGTTTCCGAGATAATATTTATTAAAAAATAATACTTTTCATTTACGAGAGAACACGAGTTGAAATTCGACGAAAAAACGGATTGACTGTGCTCCAGGTAATTCGTATAATAACTTGCCGACGATACATCTTGAGAATATGTATGATGTGTTCAACGATTTTGAAGCCAAGAGGAATAATGGATGTGAAATTAATTAATTTTTTTTTTTTTTTTTTTACATACATCCGTCAATTGTATCTTATTTAAACGAATATAACCTTTTTTTTTTGTTTTACATTTTATAAAATATTAATGCCGTCCCCGTGATCTATAGCCCTAATTCGCGTCAATGAACATTCGATAAATATGTATGGAGGAAAAATCGTTTTAAATCGATGGGATTTGATTAAAACGTAATAATATTATATTATATACTCATTAAAAACACCTATTTTTAACATTGAACTGCAGAATATTATTATAATTTTATTAGCTGGTCGGTACAACGTTCGCGCGCGCGGGTATACAAATCAGCTCAGGGGCTTAATAAATGCTGTCGCTTCGTACATTATAAAATATTATATTATGGACGCGCTTGCGGCCGCCTGCAGCAGTAGTATATATATGCTTGGCCTGCAGACGCGATATCACTACACACTGATCCCCTATATATATATATATATATATATTATATTTATATATATATAAAAATATATTATTTAAAATATATACAATAATATATTAAACAACAATGGCGTAATAATTTTATGTCGTGTACGGCGGCGGCGGGGGTGAGAGACGACAATACGTTTTCTGTCTACCGCCGGTGCGCGTTTAAGTTTTTAATAGGAGCGCGCGCGCGCGCTCGCCGCGTGGGAATCGTTTGTGTGCGTACGGTGGTAGCTCGGGCGCGCACGCGTTTTCCAATAACAATGTACGTCCAATAATCGCCGTCCCGCCGTTTAAAATGTACATTATCTATATATACACATATTATTATTATTATTATTGTGTGTGTGTGTGTTTTATACACACAGTGTTTGTTGGGCCACGCGTGGGACCGCCGTCATCACCACGGCATCTCGACGATTGTGCGGTCGGCGGTCGGTGTGGAGAACGCGTCGTGCGGAGGGTGGTCGGCCTGCAGATAATAATAATTTTTCTCAGTTCGGACGCTGCACCGGGGTCACGGAGCCGTCCGCCGCGCTCAGTTTTCCCGCGCCAAGCGCTTCATCACCACCACCGCCGCCGCCGCCACCCTCAACCTCACACCCATCACGTAGCCCGGTGGACTTTTTGTCCGCCGTGTTATCGACGACCGCGCCGGGCCAGCGTGTGAGCGCGCGCGCGCGTGGGACTCACGCGACGGTCGACCGAACGTTATTTTATTGCGACGTACTCGTACTGTTTACCGGCCTACCAGCCGCTATTTTATACACTGCTGCACGTCGGTTCTTCTATTAATATTATTATCATCGCTCTCTACTCCTCGATTATAATCGTATCGCTTTGGCGGCGAGCGTGCGCGTTTATAGTCGGCCAGTGGGGTATTTTTTATTTGGATTGACCGAAATCGATACGATTTCGTACGATCGCCTCCCTCCGGGAGGGGGGGGGAGGAGAATGACCTGAGAAAAAATTTAAAACGTCTATTTCCGACGTTCGTAAAATTATATCGTCTGCGTATTTTTTATTTCCGACTTAATTTACAAAAAAAGAAAAAAAGTTAAATTATATATTTATAATATTAATAAACAGACTAATTGGAACGAGAAAGTAATACCCCACGTGATTTAAACATTGAAAAAATTTATATCGTCGTTCTGCCCCTTTTGAAAATCCCTAAATTTAGTCGACGCGAATTGAGCTCAAATTTTTCTGCGCTCCTAAAAACATCCCCGCGACGATTAATAAAAAAAATCACATCGGATTTTTTATGTAAGACGTACGAAGAACAATGTATAAACCGTGACCGGAGCAAATATATAATAACGCTACGAAATATCTTTATTTTTACATTTAATAACTTAGTATAATCCATACTGTATTTATATGTATTTTACACGAATGAATATATTATTATTATTATTATTATTAATCAGTGTATAATAAGGCTTCGTATATAAAAAAGAATTTGATGAGTTGCCGTTATATTAGACGGGTTGTGCACTGTTTTAATTTTCTCATACGATAAACTGTGTGATAAACGTTTCGAAGCGATTTTTTTTTATACTCACCTCTTGAAATGTGCTTTCGAACGAGTAAGTTTACGCAAAAAAGTATACCGAATCTGAATTTGATATTTTCACCTATTTAAGTGTATTTCGACGTTTCAATCGATATAGAAGGACTATATATACGAGTATAAATAATGAATGTATATTATAATACGAGACATTTGAAAAATATTTTTTCCACGAAAAGTATAATTTATACTTTCATAGTATTTAACCTGCAACAGCTAAACTCATTATTTTACATAAAATATACGCAGCATATAAATTAATTTAACCTTTTTGCGTTTTGTTCATGGTATATATATATATAGACATATACTATATAATAAGGCCGTACACAATAAAAGTGTATTTTATTATATTATTATATAGTGAAACTTTTTTTAAGTTCAATCGATTGGAATATCTTTGAATATTTTATAAGTCACGTGTAGTCAAAATCCCACGAAATCGAACAACACGCGTATAATAAAGAAGGTGGTTTTTTTTTCTTTTTTTGCCAAACATTTTGTCGTTATACGTTAATATTTTTACCCGAGAAAAATTACATAAAAATACATAACCCGTTACATAAAGAAGAAAAGAAAATGTTTATAAAAAAATTATGTATTAAACGAAAAAAAAATTAAAGTTTGGTTAAAAACGGGATTTTTAATTTCCAATAGTAAATAATAAAGATAAATGATCACCATAATTTAATATAGCAACATTCATAACCAATCGAAAAATAATTTAGAAAATGCGTACCGTAATTTTTACAGTTACCTACGGTATATACTCCCGAATTATTCGTATAAAAAAAAAATAAAATATAGTTTCACTGGGAATAGAAATAAAAGTATGAAATAAAAACCGTATACGAGAGATATTATTATAGTACTTATTATATGTGTACATAATATACACACACATTCATATAGTCGTATAAAATATCGTTATTATCTACATATTGGACAAAAATATTAGTATATCTTTTAACAGACCCGAGTTTTTTTTTAATAAAAAAAAAAAACACTATATTTATAATAATTTAATTTATTAAAAGGCCCCTATAAACACAACATAACATCATAAGCTCGCTGATCCGCAAAATGTATAGCCCAGCAAAATGACTAATGTGTATTTCAATATTTTGGACTCCTTCCAATCGCTAATGAATGATGTGTTATACTTGGTTGCATTAAATGAGGTCAAGTGTTTAGCGTGTGATTTTAGTTTATTATTATTATTATTATTATTATTATTATTATTATTATTATTGCGAAAAATAGTGCAGTAAGCCATCGTCTACTCAGTTCCATTACTCCCGGCCTAGATTTAATCAAGACCAGAGCCGGATTAACTTAACAGACCAAACAAGATTTTGGATTTTTTTGGCGCGTGTATGTCAATGTACCGTATATACCAATATAGACTAATAAAAATATAGTAGAAACGTTTTCCCCAACACTGTAAGCGCGTTATAATAGACCGTGTTCGACTTTAATGCGGTTACAAGCTGTAGCGGAGATGAACGATCATTTTCACGTCTTTTTCAAGATTTAAAAAAAAATTTTACCTTTCTGGTATATCACCGCAAAAACGTCTGAAACTCTTAAAGAGTATTGCGAAAATAAATTAGTCAAAGTCGAGTAGATTCCGTGAATACGTGTTTTTTTGCCAAAGCACAAGGAAAATATGTTTTTACAAGCGTTTAGTAGAACCGATTTAATTAAATTTCACAATATTATTTTTAATAATTTTGATCTTTTTTTTACTTTTCGCATTAAATAAACGATTTGAAGGAAAAACGTTTAATGCAATAGCGTGTTTTCGTTATTATAAAAATCTAAGAATGAGTGAACTGGTTATAATAGATTCATTTTGAATATAAGCCTTGTATTTTTATAAGACCCCCATATAAAATTTTGTTGTCCGGTGCAGAGTATATTGAACGCCTGCAGATTTGATACTCCGTATAACGAACAAATTCGTTTCACATTTCTTTGCCGGATAGGAGTGAGAACTTAGTTTCAGACCAGGGATATTGGTTTTATCCAGACTACCCACCCATACACTTACAAAAAAAAAAAAAATTTCTCTGTTATTTTTTCATTTTTTTTTTTTTTTTTTTCATAGCAATTCCATTTCAACGATTATTTCCTCATTAGTTTTTAAAACAAAATAATATCTCTATATAAATTATTGTAAAAAAAAACAAACATAACGAGCTGGTTTGGAAAAAAAAAAAATGAAAATGTTAAACGCCGCAGGCCATCTGGAGAACTCCAATGACTGTCCATTCCGTGCGTATCGCGCGTTATACGCAGTGTTTCTTTCAGACAATTTTCTCCAATTTTTGAAAAAATCGGGGGGTCATTTATATTAATATCAAGAAAAATGCATTTTTTGGTAATAATTACCTTTGTCTGTTATTATTATTATTATTTTGAACAAAATTATTGAATACACGAAATTTTTTTGTATAACCTTTTACCTTATTTTTTTGGTACTGGTGGTGGTTTTAACCTGACCCCCCCCCGTAAATACGCCACAGACAAATTTGTCTAATATTTGATATTTCTTTACTATTGTTCAAATTTTCTCCGGGGGGGGGCCTTGGACATTCTCCGGGGGGAGGGCTGAGGGCCTGAAAGAAACACATGTTATACGTATAGTTTGCAGGCATGTATTACTCGCGGTATAATGTATCATATATGGATTGCAACTTACGCATTATGACTTTCCCGTTATACCAGCAACGGATTACAGGTCTAGTATTATATAATATCGTATTATATATGGTAAAAAAAAATATATATATAAAATATACGGTATTTTGACGTTATCGCGCGGTCACAAAACCCGCGCGAGACGCAAATCATTTATACACACATCATTTCATATTGTACACGGGCCCCGCGCCGTATTGTATACTGGAAAAACGCGTATATATATATATACACGCGCGCAAGTGTGCTGCAAGTATTATACGAACGCGAGCCGCGTGCATTTGTCCGTTGTGTTTTTCAAGAGCGTCCAGGTGAAAACGGGACACCTCCCTGCAGCACCTCTCGTCGTGCCGTCGCGCGCGCGCGTGCGCCTGTTACCATATAATATGCTTCCCCGTGCACCCCGTGCAGCACTGGTGTGTGTGTGTGTGTGCAGACCCAATAGTCGGTAACAGCAGCCGTCGTCTCGCGTATATAACGCTATTACTTTCAGCCGAGATTTCCGCCACCGCCGCCGCCGCATAATAATGCACGGACTGCACACACGTGCCACGTGCCCTCTCGGTGCGCCTATTACACCCGTAGCTCCGCGCGCGCGCGCGCGCGCGCCGTCTCGTATGTAAACCCCCCTGCCACTACCCGGGGCCCGTGACATATGCGTCGCGGATACATTTATAAAAATAACGTTTTTCAGCTGCCGCCGACATTATTATTATTATTATTATTATTATTGTCAACTGTAATACAATATTTTCTATTCCTTTGTGAGTTTGGATTTTTTTTCTCCTCTCTCCCGCCCCCCCCGTCCTTTACTACTACTACTCCTCGCGACCCCTCTCGCTAACCCCGTGTAGGTATGACGACGCGGCTATAATACAATAATAGGTGTACGTACACACGCGCAAATTTTTTATTTTTTTTTTTCGTTTCAACGGTTTTGCTGCGGCCCGTACCGGTGGTGCACAGCACGATTCAATTAAACGTTGTACGCTGCTCTGCTGTACGCGCCGCAATGTAAACGTGCGGCGGCGGCAGGTTCGCCGCGTCGTACACTTATTTCGTTGCGCGCGGGCGAAAAAATTCACACACAACCCCTCGGAACAAGGGTAGCGCGCACGCGCACACCCGTATTTCTAGGCCGTGTCGTTTGCGCTTGCCCCGCTTACGCTCAACGCCCGGCGGTCGGGTTGGCGCGTACGCCGCGTGCACGCTACTGCGCTGCAGGCTGTTACATATTGTATAACTGTGTATAATAAATAACCGAGAGAGTGGCGGCGGCTGCTGCACAGCGCGCCGCCGGTACCGTGTCTGCGAAACGCCACACAACCCGGCCGCCGGTATAATAATATATATTCCGGGCGCGGGGACCTGGAGCGCCGGCGCGCAAAACCGCTTGTCTATTGCAACGACGCGAGGCAATCGCGCGCCCGGCCACACGGAATCTCGGCGGCGGCGGCCCTGCGAAACTTTCGCTTTTAATAATCGATTCCGCGTGCGGCGGCGGCGGCGTTGGTATACCCGTACACGCCGCCCACATAAATCATTAAACCGGCGGCGTATGACATAAAACGCGCATCACCTGTTGTGTGTGTGTGTGTTGTAGAGCCGCTGTTGCGGTTATACGACCACCGCGATAATTTCGCGCGTCGGCGCATTACGGCGAAAATCCGTCGAATTCGTTGTAAGAAAAAAATTTACACATAACGGCATAACATTTTTACCAAAAACCAAAAACTCTTGTTCGGTTCGATTATTATAATCGTATGAAAATAACGCGCGATTATAATATAGTATTGCCAGTGGCGTCCAGATTCGGGACGGGTGCAAGAGGTTCTCCTCATCCATTTCAATTACCCGAAAGTGTTTTCATTCCTGAAATGTCGAAATATTGTTTATTTTGTTCGTATTGTGAAAGCGTTAGCGAATTATGCGATAACATTGCTAAAATTATACACGAAATTGCTGTTAGGCGGGATCTTGCGTTTCTATACAAAATATAAATAATATACGTAGGAAATATCGATTTTTTTTTTTTATTTTTTTTTTATATCGCTCGATTGTAGAAAAGGCGATAAAATTTTGTTATTTTCTATCGATAGTGCAGAGTCCTATATTGTGTCACGTAACGCGATTTTCAAGATTTTTTTGAAACACATATGTAGTTGAAGTAACAAACGTCTGACATCGTTTTGAATTTTTAAGCTTTAAAATCAAAAAAATTACCTCTTTTATGAATTAAATACCTCGAAATCTACAATTGCTATAAATAACACAAAATTAAAAGACATTTTTTTTCTCGTTAATGCAATCTAAAATTATATATTCGGTGTGAAAATTGCAGGTTTCCATTATCCCTGATTTGAAAAATCACGAAGAAATAACCGTAATCGGTTTAGACAAAATCGCGTTTTTACCGTTTTTATTTAATTTTTCATTAGTTTTTTCTGACGCTCAAAAAAAGTATTGATAAAATCGGAAACTGTCCAATTTCAAGTACTAACTACATACAATTTCCTACCGGAAAATAGTGCTACGGATAAAGATCGTAGAACTTCTTTCGGTAGATTTTTTTGGGTACAGACATAACAAAAAAACACATTTATATAAAATCAATGCATTCCTCTCTCCGCTCAGAATCTAAAAAAAAAAAAAAAAATACATATATAGTATATATATTTACCACATTATCTCAAGACAAAAAATTAAAAAACCATCACGATTTTTGAAAGGATTTGGTATAAATTCCAGCAGGGGTCTAGAAACGGTTTTAGAATAGAACTAAGGTCCCTTTGGACCCCCCCCCCACCTATCGCACTAATTATGTCGTGTATATTGTGTTTGAAATTAAATTATTTTAAAAATCAAACGCGTAACACGTTTTATTTCGTTTCGTTTATTCCATTTTATTTTAAAGTCTTAGCCTTTATGGTATATATTGTGTGCTTTATTATCACTCTGTTTGATTTTTCAGTATTTTAATTCTCGGCGTGGGACTTTTTATAAAAGAAAACTAAAAACGATACGTCGGCGTAGTATAATACCAGCTTTATATAAAAGAGAGAAAGAGAGAAAGAGAGGAACAGCGCAAAGGCGTATTAACAAAATTGGTTTTGCTTCTTTCGTGCCGCAAAGGTCTGTGACCACCTACCCGCGCTCCTCAAGTTTGTGTACACAACATTATATGCGTATCTATATTGTATGTATTGTATACAGGGTGTCCCTAAAAACGTGTTATAGGATCGTATACAGGGCTTAAAATACGATTTTTAGTTATTTTTACTTTTGAGTATTTATATATGTATAGCATATAGCATAGTGAAGTCTCATTTTATAGAAATATGATATTTTTAGATTTACGAAGAATTAACCAAATTTCAAATTTTAAAACTGATTTGAAATTTCTCGATAAATCGACGCTTTTTGCATAATTGAAATTAAATTTTTTTTTTAATAATAATAATTTTAACGTATCAATTATTGTGTTTTTAAAGAAAAAATTGATTACCGAATTATATAATGATTTCAAATTAAAAAAAAAAACAATTTCCTTAAATTTGAAAATGCAATATTTTAACCTGGCCACAATTTTTAACTCAGAAATATATAATTTATGCGTCGAAAGTGCTTAAAAAAATCAAAATTAGATGTTCTAATTTAAAAAAAAAATGTAAGTGGAATTAGTAAGCGTACTAAAAATATATAATATCGTCATAAAATTAATCTTCAACAATATAAGTTATAAATTCTAAAAGTAAAAATATCTAAAAAATTTTAATTCGAGCCCTGTATAATGTATGTGACACATTTGTTGAGACACTGTTATCACGTATTTGTAAAGTAAACGCCGTTTTACAACGACGTTAAAATCGTTATTATTATTATTATTATTAATCAAATATATATGTACACACTATATATTTTGTTATAATATATTGTACATATTGTGCAATATTATTGTACGTTTCTGTTGTACGAGCATAATAATACAGGAGTGTGCGAACGATGATAATACTGCGTGACTATATTATATAAAAGTAAACACAACACTGTTACAAAATATACGTATAATATAACATAGTATCCCTATATTAAATAATATACGTATTATATTGTGTGTTTCAACAAACAAATTAAAATATATAGCGAAATTAAAATGATTAAATCACCAGGGCAGAATCTGTTGTAGTTATATATATATATATGTATTATATACGATCGCAGCCCGCGGACAATTATTATTTTCGCGGAGACTTTTAAAATTTACATATCGATATATATATAAAAAAAATGGTGTTGATAAAAAATTTAGAGTTTCATAAATCATCGCATTCGACATAAAACGACACTGAGCGGATAAGCTTCGGTGTATAAACACTATTTATTATTAATATGAGTGCAATGTTTCTATAGGGTATATAATTTACGGTTAATTTTTTTTATGCCGCGTTTAAAAACCAATTGAGAAAATTGTTTTTCATCCGATTTTCCGGTCGTTTTGAATTACGCGTAAAATCACTATTATGTGCTGAGAAAGTAGAAAAACCTTTCAAATAATAAATGTGTACCAAGTAAATACAACCGGAACGAGACGAGATCATTATTTTTGATAGAAAATCTGTACGCAGAAAAAAAGTTAATAAATATCACTGCAAAACCAACAGCTTCTTCGCTTCGCTATTTGAATGTAAAAAGAAAATGAAAATTAAAAATATCAGAAACGAAAATATTACAAGCCGAAATCTACTATTATTTATAGGTATATACAGATTATTTATAAGTGTTTATAGGTACGTTTCAATTGTTTTCACCCCGGTCTCATTTGGTTTACACGTTTACGTTATATCTGTTCAATTTTTTCGGTTACCACCCTCTCGCAGTAATAAATTATACATTCTGTACATTTTACTTGAAATTATTATTATAATCGCTATCACTTATAATGATAAATATAATACATTTTTCAACTCTTGTATAGTGTAAAAATGTAATAACAATATAATATATTGTAAAGTATACGAATTCTTTTTTTTTTTTTTTAGATTCTGATCAAAGCGAGAGGAGATATTGGTTTTACAACGATGTTTTTTTCTGTATATAAATCTTTTTTTGCTAGAAATAATGCTATCGGACGAATGCGTTACGTTTCGGCAGAAAACTGTATTTAGCGTCGGTATACTTTATTTGATACGTTTTTTCGATTTTCTCAATAGTTTTTAAACGTGGTACAAAAATCTATCGAAATGATGGTCCTAGAAATGTATATCGAACACGTAGTAACTCTGCATTATATATTCGTAAAAAATATTCAACAAATTTCTTCTATATTTGGGCTATTTTTAACGATTTATTAACACATAGGTCCTTTAATTATATATTTTAAAAATGTTGATAATTTAAGGTCACAATTTTTATTATTATTATTATTATTATTATTACCACTTTAAATTTTCAGACCTAGTGTATTACACCGAAGCTCCAGCTCAGAATAATTTTATCGAATGCAATAAATGATATATATATATATATATATACATACAGAAATTTATTAGCTCTTAATTATAACGGTACATTATATAATTATTATATTAACAAGCATTTTATTTAAACTATTGTCGCGTTTTTTTACCGTGCATATTTTTAATTACGACACGAATCTACGACTTCCGATTTTACTAGTAAATATAAACATTAATTTATAAATAAATTCCATACGAAAGGTATTCGAAATATTTTTCGTTAAAAATCTTTCTTTATCTTTTTATTTTTTCAATATAAAAACGTATATATTATATACGCATATTGTCGTCAAAGCAGGTCGATAATCTTTACAATAATAATAATAATAATAATAATAATAATAATAAAACGTTCGTGTATGCGATGGTCGCGGGACTGCACTGTACAGCTGTGTATACACATGCAGAGCGTACGATGATATAACGTCGTATAATATACAACGAACCCTTTATTATTATTATTATTATTATTATTATAATTAATATAAACTGCGATAAAAATCATATTAAACAAATCGGGATAAAATTTATATGACGTGCATTATATATACGCAGTGCAGTAAACTCTGGACGATTACGATCAGATAATATTATAATGTAAAAAAAAAAAAAAAAAACAATGTAATAATTACACGCGGTCATTGGATTTAAATATTATTAATTACAAATAAATAAATCACAAATATAATATAATATAAAATATATACGAGTATATATATTAGGGTGGTCCTTATTTTTTTGTTTTGGAAATTGACGGCGGCTGGTTCTGAATTTTGTTCAATGTAATAAAAAAATAATTATGGTAGAGTTTTAGTGTCATAGGTCAACCCTTTCCTGTGACTCAAAGGGGTCAGAGTTTTGTAAAAAGGGATACATTTCCATTGCTGTTTGTTTGTTTGTATATGATACTATTTTACACGAGTAACGAATATAATATTGTGTATTAATTGACGATACGTGCAAACTACAGGTCCGTGCCGGTCCGAGCCGGTCCCTGCCGGTGGGTGCCGGACAAGTGTGAATCCCGCTTTATCGTTATTAGTAATCGTAACTGCAACAGTCGTGTTCTAGTATTTGAACAAGTTAATAAAACACAGTTACTACCTAATCAATTTTAATTATGGAATCTACTAAATGAAAACTTCGTGAAAGTATTTGTTTAATAGGAAATACTTCCCGTCGACTTTTTGGACGTGAATTACCTTCAAATAAACAAATGTTGTATGTTTTTTTTTTTTTACAATTTACGCGAAGTTAATTTAAGTATACGTGAAAGTGCCCGCGATTGGTTATCGACGAGGTACTAATATATTGGCAAAAGGCACGAATTCCAACGATGGAAATTCGAAACTGTATACCTAAAATAGAAAAACTTTACGATGAATTTTATACGGGTTATAAAATTAATAAGTGACTTCAATAATTTCATAACAGAGGATGAGGGACAAAAACAATTTTTGATGCAAACCATATACGATTACGGGAAACGATTTCCCGATGCAAAAAGATGTACATACTAGCCAATACCTTCTGATATTATTCTAATATATATATATATATATTTTTAATATGTGTTGTTTTTTTTTTCAATATTTCGAGAATTAGCAAAAAATATCAAATTTCCATTATTATATAAAATAGATAATTGATGATTAATTTAATTTTATCCTCCTTATTTTCTAAAAAAATGTATTTTCAAGATTTTTCTTGTCTTAAGATATTTCATTAATAGGTTAATATTACGAAATTGAGTAAGGAGTCTTTTTTTATAGAAAATATTATGTTTTATAATAATTGTTATGTACCTATAGTAATTGTGTAAGTATATAACCGAAGATATAACATTTAAAAAACTAAGAACCTATCTATTTTTCTAAAATTTAATTTTGACCGGATTTTCTTAAATTTACGGAAAACTATCAATTTACAAAAATAATTACTGAATTATACTTTTAGTAAATATTTATTACTATAATAATGGTTCTGTACTATTTTATCATAACTTTAATATTTAAGTGAGTACACGCAAAAAATTAAAATCTACCCCCTTTTTATGTAACTTTAACCCCTTTGAGGCACGGGAAGGAGATAATTTATGACACCCAAACTTTACCAAAATCATTTTTTGATGGAAAGAACAAAATTTAAAACCAGCCGGTATAAAATTTAAAAGAAAAAAATTGACCTCAATAACTAAGGACCACCCTAATATATATATATGAATTGAAAACGTATTACCACGGAGTATAATTGAATTGGACTTGAATCAACGTAAAATAAATAAATGAATAAAAAAAACCTCATTAGAATTATAATATAATACTATATATTTGTTTTATTTTGACTTGATTTAACCGTTAAAAAAACCGCGTAATATATATATACATAAATGGTGCCCGTTTTGCAAAAGCACATTAATTACAATTAAAAAGATTCAATATCTTTTTAACTCCACTATAGCCGTGTTATAATCAATTCGTTCGTTATAACTATAATCGATTTGATTTAAAACAAATCGTTGGCGGTACTTGTATTATATTGTAAAAATATCAACTTTTTACTTAAACGTAAAAAAATAATATTATTTCACGGGGGGAAAAATATGAGAGTAGCAACAGTTCAAAACAACATCGATTATTATTTTATCAAATAATCTTGCTGTGTTCGGTGTTTGTACGCAGCCTCATTCGAATGATCGAGTATATTTTTTACTACGATACATAATATGTCATTATAATTGGGTTATAATTTATAACTAATTGGTATTATTATAATTTAGTTATTGTGTTATCGAATTATAAATACAGAATTTAAAATATATATATATATATATTAAACGCCTTAAATACATATTGACGACTGTTTGTATTCGATTAAACGATAATTATTGCATTCGATATTCATATTGCGCTGAAAACTAGTATATAAAAAAAAAGTAGATATTCTAAAAATATTTTTTGCGAAGCACTCGAAATACTATTGTCACGATAAGTATCCGAATACACATTCCGAACACTTTCCCCCCTCCCCCCCCCGAAGTATTCGGAATACGTATTCCAAATACTCATAAAACCCGAGCCCGGTTTTATTAATATATCTCATCAGCTCTCTTCCACACACCCCTCCCACCAATGAGCAGTACTGTCTTTATTCTCGCGTCTCGTGCATAAAGCCGAGGATTTCGGAAAAATCGTTGGATTTGCAGTAACAACGCCGCACTACGTTTGCTTGCGTACAAGCGTGGCGCACAGACGGCCAGAGTCGTTTCCTCCTTTCATCGAAACGCACAAAATCCACCGGGCTTTATCGCCTCCGGTTTTATTTCGTTTTCCTGCAGACGTTTAATTTTGTATTTATGGTGTAGAGCGCTACACATCGTCGGCTAACTGCTGCAGGAAAACGCGGCCGGTGACCAATTTAAACATACACCGAATATAATATAAATAACTGGTGTGTAATGATGTATCGCGCACACAATGTACGTATATAGGAAAAATAATATATACGGTATACGGGGCGGTATAACACGCGGTGAAGAATACTGAAATCGTCCTGAAAATATTACCGGGCGTTATTGACGCGGTAATTACTACCTCTGTATAACAACAACAACAACAACAACAATAATAATAATAATAATAATAATAATAATAATAATAATAATAATAATAATAATAATAATAATAATAATAATAATAATAATAATAATAATAATAATAATAATATGACGTGTGCGACGTGCGACCATCTGTCGTCGTCTTCGTCGTCGTCGTCGCGGCGGTGGTGGACGGCCGTAAAATATTAAATAGATTATTGAAAAAAATTATATATATATATATATATCAAAACGGTATACTATATTTATTTTTCGGTATATCATCGCCTCCGTCGAGAAACGACGAAAAATAATAATAATAATAATAATAAACGAAGAAAATATAAGCGTTTATTATTTATATATAATCGCGTGTCGGCGTGTCCTCCGTAACTACGTAATATAATATATAACGACCACCGCCGCCGCCAGGTGCCAATAACCCCCGGGCCACGAATTATTACACCGCAGCGATTTAAGAGTAAAATAATAATAACAAAAAAAAAAAACCGCGTATAACATTTTCTCGCTCACTCTCTCTCTCTCTCTCACTCGTACTAAAACGCCGCCGCGCCCGATGGATGCAGTGCAACGCGCGCGCGCGCGACGTGTCAAATATGGGCGGCCGGCCGGCCGGACGACAAGCGGTGGTAAAAAAAAAAAAAGAAGAAATACTGTAACTCGCTCACCGTAATATATGGTGGTGGCGCAATAACACACACTGTATTATTATATTATATCATCGACCGTTTCGTCGTACCGCGCCGCGCACGCGATTATTATTGTTAATATTATTATTATACGTTACAATGTGTGTGTGTACAACACACGTCTTACACCTAATATTTACAAGTGATTTAGGAGACGTGCCGTCGGTGGCGGCGGAGCCCGGTGCTTCTTTTTTCTCTACTATTTTTTCGACACAGCGTTTTTTTACCATCATATGCGGTTATACGGATAATAGTAATAATAATAATTATTATTGGTGTGTGTGTGTGTATATTGTAAAGCACTCGCGCGCCCGAGTAATAAAGATAACCGTTAATGGGTGTCTAATCTGGGCGGCACCGCGTATTATGATGACGTTATTGCCGGTACACACACACACACCACCGCGTACCGTTGCGCACCAGTGTACAAGCACCGGCAGCGGCTCGTTACGACGTTTAAGAAGGCCTTCGCATACGAGTACTCTACGTACTCGCACAGGTAGTACGCGCGTGATCCGTTCCAATAAGTTTAGCAACGAAAAAAAATAAACGACGACGACGACCACCGTGGTTTTGGACTCCTCGTAGCACATCCGCCGCCAATATATTAGTAATACGCGGCGGTAAATTCGGCGCGCGATCCGAACGGAGCTCGTTCTAAACCGTCGTTTACGCGGTAACTGCTGTCACGTCGGGCTGGAATTCGGCATACAAATAGCTATTATGACGTGGACATCATCAGCTAGGAAACGATTTTCCACCCCCGTAACTCCACGATCAGTGACCAGAACCGACATCGGCCGAATTATTGGTCCGTTGTCGGAGAACGAATTCGGCCGATGGAAATGGTCGGACCACGTCCGGATTTCGGTCGAATCGCCGAAATTCTTATAGTATACAGTATACACACGAATATTTTTTTCATTACGTTCGACACACAACGTGGATGTTGCTGATGAAATATTTTTTTTTTAAAAACAAACCCAGTTTTAAAATGTTTAATATTAACCCCCCCCCCCAAAAAAAAAAAACAATTTTGGGTTAATGATATTTTTTTGGAGAGTGAAAAATGTGGAGAATTACACACACTTTTCCCAAAACTTTTGGATCGACCACCAGTCAAATTTTCAATAAATTTTTTTAAACATTACATATGATTGTATACACGCGCGCGTGTATTTATTATAGAATAAATTTGGAAATCCAGCTGGTTGAATAAAATATTCAAAATATAAACAAAATATTTTTTTATCATCCGACATCGGCCGAATTTATCGGATGCAGCGTGACCAGTACAATTTACTTTTAATTTTTTAGCCCGTGTTCTTCCGTATTCGGCCGAATATGGATGCCGTCTGACCGCAGTTTAATATTATAGACAATTAGGTCTCAATTATTTTATTATTATTATTATTATTATTATTATTATTGTAATGTTAGTATGTAATCGTATGGATTGTTTTGTTTTATACTATCGAGGAACGTGTGTTGATCGTTTAAAACTCACGGTGGCGAATGTTGTGCGAAAAATGTCCGCAAACTTCGTGCATAGATAGGGCGCAGCAAAATGCACGTATTAGATAATCGTCGGTTCGTCGAATTATCGCCAAATTATGAACACTCACACCGGAACCGTTGAAAGGACGCGCGAAATCCGCTTGGCCAAATCGTTTAAAACAGTTGAAAACAGTCCGAGATGATCCACTGCAAGTCTGCAACGGTTATTGACCAGAGGATTTCGTACAAAATTCATTTATCCAATAGTCGAAACCCAATGAACGCAGATCGTCCAAGACGTCAGCGTCTGCGATTTTTGTTTTCGCTGGGCACACGTGGAGTGAAAAGTGTACGAAAACAAACCCGATATGATTATTGGAACTGAAACGATAAATTCAACGCGCGATCGCGCGAAAGTTCTTGTAAAACTTCCCGTAGAACGAATGTCACGACAACGGAGGTGGTGATATATACGGCCGATATTGTTTTTCGTCGTTAAACCGAAGTACAAAACCGAATATGTAATTCAATATTTCTGTGTTCGAAATTCCATGGCGTTATTAAATGTATAAAACGGGCAGAGTTCGTGAGACGCTCTGTGTTGTTGTTATACGGTTACAGCGGTTTTTTTTTTTTTTTATTCTTCTCCTTTCTCAGAATAAATATCCGCGGTGGTATTTATTTATTGCGCAACGTTGTTCGAAAAAAAAAATATGTATATATAAAAAAAAAAAATCGTAATCGATATTGTCGCGATAATTATACCTGTAACAATTGTTATTGTTGTTATTTTTCGTTCTTTGCGGTTAACGGTTTCCTAGAACAGTATTGCACTATATCAATATTTTATAGGAAAATAATCTCGATAATAATCAATAAAGCTGCAAGGCAATAGTTAATAAATTTAGTTGTTTTCTTTTTTTAGATTCTGCGTGTATTTTATTTTTTTTTCTTTAGTTTAGTTTTTTATGTCTGTGAATTGAAAATTCCACCGAAACGAATGCTCCGCTCCGCGATATTTACGCTCTTAATCATTTTCCGGTAGCAAATTTTATCGAAAAAAAAAACTCCAAAAATTACCGAAAAATCATATGAATACGGCGCGACTTCGTTAAAATATTTTTATATTTCTATACGTAATACTAGATTAAGTTAATACGGTAAATATTACACGTTTTTAATCAAATCACCGGAGCTCCGTTTTTATCAAATACAATGATTTATCATTGTTTTCAATAATTCTAACATCTTTATCTAATAGTAATTCGTTTAAGCCACATACACAACGACCGCAGCTTCTCTTTCTTCTTTATTTTTAACATGCTCGAATTTATGGTTTCGCAAACATTTTTTTTTTTAACCGAGTTAAAAGTTAATTAAAAATTCAAATATTTACAACGGATTTATTATATTTATATATAACTTTTTTTTTCACAAGAACAAATTAATCACTATTGTAATTTATGTACACAAATATATTTTACGAAAATTTTTATAAAATCTGAAAATAGAGTAGACACTCGAGTTTTACACTCGTTCTAATCTATTATTCTTTTAATATTCCATTCGACGATAAAACGTGTTGTCGAATCGACCGCACCGACAATGAAAATGTTAAAGACGTGTTACACTTCTAATTTTGGTCGGACCCGTACTCTAAAAATTTTAAAGACGTTTTCGCGTAAAAAAAAAAAAAAATTATAAATTATTATTAATTATTTAATTAAACTATTTGAATCGCGAGGGGAACTGGGGAAACGATTCTACAGCCCTCTACCCTCCCCTCCCCACGAGTGAAAAAGAATAATTTTACCGACGTAGGAATGTCAAACTAATTTTGAAAATTGTCAAATTATATAAACAAATTATGGGCACTATCTCATTAGCATAATATATACATCATGAAAATATTTTTTGTGTTTTTAAAAAAAAAAAACACTCCTATTCACCAGGAAACAATTATTGAAATCTAATATACGTAATTAAGAGGAAATATAATACTATGTTATTTAATATTCTACTCCTAATTGTAGGATTTTTTTTTAAATTTTTTAAATTAAAAAAAACACACCTATTTTAAGACAGTAATCCGTTTAATTTTTCATCAAAATAGTGAAATATATAAATATTTTAATGTAAAAAAAAAAAAAAATCGTTAGTAAAAATATTCTTACACTAACTGCTCATCGTTCTATTGTACGATTTTCTTTTGTTCAATAATAATAATAATTCAAATCCGATAATAGTCTGATGGATACGTTTAACTGGATTTATATTACTGTTAATTAATCTAGAACGTCGTTTTTACTTCCAAAATGTTGTTGAATATGTCAACACAATACTTATATATTATTTGGAATATACATAAAATCTATAATAAATATTTAATATTAGATTCTAAGCGAACCGGAGACTGTATTGATTTTACAACTATGTGGCATTTTATTTATTATTAAGGTTTTATGTACAATATAGTTAAAAAGGTAGAATATGTTTAGTTTTCTTTTTTTGGTTAGAAAAATCAAAATTAATCTTAGAGACTTGAAATGTTTACAAAATTTATGTTTCAAAGTTTATTCTACATCAATGTAGGTACTACAAATATGTTATGTAATTAATTAAAATTAATATAAATTATTCGATCATTTATTCGTTATACGAAGTATATAAGAGCCACTAAGCTGCGATATACCTTATATTTGTTTATTTATAAACATTTGAAGATTTTAAAAAATTTGTTTTTTTTTAACATTATTTATGAAAATCGCATTATACACGTTACTTAAATTATTTAATCAGACTATAGGAAATTGTGAAGATGCAGACAGATGAGCTATTTTTTTATAGAAGAATTTTTGTTTTGTGTATGACGAGTTTAAAGTGTGAACATTAGTGAATTCTTTAAAAAGACATATTATTTTATTCCATTATATTTATAGTTTTAAATATTATGACTTAAAATTACACGTACAAATTACGACATATTTTTAAAATAGATACATATTTATGAATATATAGCGCACTTAAGTTATTAAAAAAAAACATTTTTGAGAAAAGTAATGTATATTTTTATTATATTAAAAACGTTATTCTGAAAACGATATAAACACGATTATTTCCCGATAGCAAAGAAATAATAATTATATGGCTACGGCCTATGGGAACTGATGCATTTTTAAAACGTACAATATAGTTGGCAGTTGACCACAAACCGTATAGATTTATTGATTTTATGGGGTCATGTTTGCTTTCTATTTGTCTCGAATGACGAAGACCAAGTCCATATAATATTTAAACACTGCATGAAAAATAAACTTTTTCTTCTTCCTTCCGATATCGATTTGTTTACACATCATTAACGATTCAGCGAATACGAATACAAATAACTAGGCCAGTAAAACCGTTTGACTTTTCGAGAATAGAAATTTAAAAAATTAGTTTTGTATAAAACTCGAGAGAAAAAAGAACGTGGTGATAGGCGCATTATAATAATTGAAAACCGTCAATACGGTATGTGCGGTCCGGGTGACGCGGTAAATAAATAATTATATTTTATAATTATATTATAATGTTGTGACATTCGTAATTAATATCAAAAATCAAGAGATTATTGATTAATAATTATTAATTACTCATATTTTTAATGAAACACTATTATATGTATGTTAATGACGTTTAAAACGATTTATTTTAAATGTCATTAGATCTTAATTGAGTATTGTAGTGACGATTATTTCTTTCTTAAAAATTCTAACACGTCTTGTGAATTTATTTTCTGTACGTAAAATAGGTATAAATTATTGAATTATGCAATCGAATATTGATTTTTTTTTTTTTTTACTACATTCATCTACTGCAGTATAATACGTTATAATAAGTAAAAAATTATGATTATTACAATATTATGATATATATATATATATTAACAAATAATATACATAATGTATATTTATACGCCCTATAATAATGTTAACGAAATTAATCTAACGCGTTTTAAGTTTTTATTATAAGTCGCATAGACGTGTAATACAACTAATAAATACACCGAATAAGCACGATTTTATTTTGAACGATTTTAATGAAAATAATATAATTTTATTCTAATAGCAATAATGTTGAATATTTAATTTAATTTTATTTTTTTTTTCAGAATCGGAGTATTCTTATTGTTTTAAATCAATAGACTTAAATAACAAAAATATCAAAGTATATATACACTTTATGTAGATACATCGATACATAAATGTGTCTTGTGGTTACTGAACTCAATCGTCATAGGATTGAACGTTTACGTTCACGCGTTTTTCGCATTAACTATGCTTTAACGTTTCTTAGTAACGTTAAGTGATTGATAATATCACTTCCGTAACAGTTTGCGCGACGCAAATTTTTTACTGATCCCCAGAGCTAAGACATTTCCATGTCAAAACTATCTTTATATTTTTAGTAATATATCACGTTTAATATATGTACAATGACCGAATTCGCGTCTTTATAGCAATTTACGATATTGACTTTTAATTGAAACACACCACATGGAATTGACAATGTTTAAGATTGAACAGATCTTTGTAATGCATTAAAATTAAATTGTAAACGTATTTTAGGTGGTTCATTTGAACCAGCTAAATTTTAGGGTGGATGAGCGATGTATCTTGGTCGGTACTATTTTGTTATGTTAAAGAACAAACAAAATAATAATAATTATGTAAGAATTTTAATTATTTTACTTGTAACGAGAAGTAACGAGTTTTAGATTAATTAACGATTAATAGACCGACCACAAATTATATGTTAGTTTCGAATACGTAACCTAAGTTTTAGTCAACATTTTTGGTTTTTTTAGAGAAAATTTATTTTATTTTTATTACGTATTTTAAATAATTTATTAAAAATGTAAATTAATTTAATATATTTATATATACGCTATATTTTGTAATTAACAAACATTTTTTTTTATTCGTGAATAGATTATAAATAAAAGGTTTATTAATACATTTAACTTTTTTTTTTTTTTTAATTCTCGCTATTGATTTTACAGTAAATATCATATACATTAAATTTTATGTACCCACGTGTTAAATATTATTTTAAAATAAAAAAATCTCAGAAAAATATCTACGATATAGAGTTCTGTTAAGGTAGGTTGGTCGTCCTTGGTTAGAACTGAACCACATCATTTTATTGAACTCGGCACAACTGTGTGCTCGTAAATATACGTATATAAAGAGAGCCCGATATATAACTTTATATAGATTTATTTATATTACATCACGGAAACAGACGTTTGAAAACGACTCGGTTTTTTCTGTCTCCAATGTTATTTATTACGATTAAGCGCAGACGATCGTAATGAATTAAAAAAATAAATAAATATATCAAAAGAATTCTTCGCTCCGTGTTACTCGGGAAGGGTAAGATGGACGTTAGTGGCCACGGTCGAAAACTATTAAAATGATGTTCACAAAAACGCGCTTTTACCGAACAGTTTAAGATTAACACACTTTCAACGACGAATCTCGTCCGGTGGTTTTATTCTATTTGTTTGTCTCTTATATAGGTGCACGCCGGTGTACCATTTTTTTTTTTTTTTTTTTTAATGCGCTACCACGCGTGTCGTCAACGGGATTCTGAGCGATCTAACTAAACCCCAAAAAGGATTGCGGCGTTCACAGTGCTGCTGTATGTTTTTAACAAAGTCCGTGACATTAATTTCCCCTTTTTTTTTATCTCGGTTTTTTTTTTTTTTTAATAGTTTCAATCACCTTTTAAAAACGCAAACGCGTTCATCGCTCTCACAGCTAGCGCGTTGTTCCGTGCGGCACAGTATTTTTTTTTATTATTATTATTATTCATCGCGCGCACGTTTTAGGCGCAACAGACACGCGGTCGCCGAGCGGCACGCAGTCTTTATCGGCCTAAAAATCATGACTAAGTAGTTTCGGAATGGATCTGTGTGTAACACCGGAGAAATGCGCGCCTCCGCCGGATTATATGTGAGACGACCGACTCGATTATATTCCGCGACACGAACCCGAGGGGGATGGTGTTAGGTGAGTGAGTGTGGAGAGATGCGTTCGTCGTCGTATTGTCATTATGCGCCGGTATAATATAGTCTCATTAGAAAACAGTAACCTGTATTAAAACGTATTCAATTTGAATACATTTAAATCGCGTACAAACATTTTTTTATTATTTCCGAGTATCCTTTTTCATATTTTATTTTTCGTCTTAAAATATCTCCGGCCGTCTACACGCTATAATATAGCCGGTAACGTTACATTACTGTGGCGAATTATAACGTAATAATATTATCGCAATAATATCAGTCGCGAGAGAAATCACAACTCCGAGTGCACTTTCATTACCAAAAAAAAAAAAAAAAAAAATTAAACGTTTCGTTTCCTAACACGCGTATAATGTTCACATTATACCAATCACATCGGCTTTGGGCCGAGAAATCGTTCAATTAAATTAAAAAAAAAATTATTTGAGAAGTAACGTTTCACGAATAAAACTAAACACGGACTTGCAAACACTATCAGTTGTAGGAGACGTCCGCTGAAACTATTGATCGCGACATGATAATATTGTCTAATGATTTTAATAACACGAAATTGCAGTAACACGTTTTAATTATACTTTTATATATATTCAGTAGTGGATACGTTTTTACTTCTTGGTTCTTAGTAATTCTGCGGTGTTTGGGCAAAGAGGGCAACGAGTCCGAATACGATTTATTTTTTACATTTCTCATTAAACTATAAACATATATTTTATTGAAACGAAGAATACAATAATTTGTTTGTTTATTTTACGCCTAATTTTCACCATAATACTATTCAACGCGTTTATAATAATTATTATTAAATTATAATAACAAGACAAATGAGAAAAAAAATTCATAACGTAGCTCCTGCGGTAAGGTATGTATTGATAAACGCGCAATTTATAGTAAATTTTTCGTCACGTGCGTTTTAACGGGTTATAACTGCGTATTAAAACATAATTATTCGTCAAAAAAAAAACTTATCGCGTCGTAGTAATAAACAAACAGATTCGAGACGAGTCGGAAAACATATTATATAATATTATCTTAACTGTCGGCTGGCCGTGGCACCTGGTGGCTTCAACCCTCGTCGTTTCTCGAAGAGAGAGAAAAAAAAGAATTTTTTTTTTTCTAGTCGAGACGTTCTGAATTGAATTGAGAAAATCTCTGCAACAGCCGTGCGTGAAACACCCGGATATATCGTTCTTATTATCTCATACGGTACAATCCTTTCTTTTTTCTTTTTGTCAGAGTTCGGTGAACCTATGCGTGGTACATTATTCCTATGTTTAAATATTACGAAGATTCGAAAAAAAAAGAAAAATTTAAGTCGGGTTAGTACCGATTTTTTTCTCTTTCAAGTCTCTAATCGCAATACAAAAATCATTATTACTTCGATAATAATATAATAATGACCGCAGCAAATATTTTTTTTATTATAACGTAAACTACTTGTACTATGAAATCAATCTGTGCATAGTATTGTTATTGAACGATGGTGTGAACACACAAGTTACTTCGATTGAATACATTGGCAGTATTCGATTTGTATACAACGAAAAGCGTAAAACAGCGATTTTAATTGGAAATTTCTTTAATATATACTCGACATGCAAAATCGAAGATACAATAACGATAATTTTCTTCTTATTTTTTATTATTATCTATTATTTTTTTTTCTTTTATATCAATTATGTTTTTAAAAATATGTAATTTTTAATATGTTATAATAATCGTCGAAACTAATAATTGTTTTTTACAAGGTCTCAATAACAATAAATATCGATAATAAAATTTTAAAATATATATATATATATTCGTCATTTTACATATTGTGTCGAAAAATATTATTCTATATAATAAAACGTTTGCCCGTGGTATTATTACATCGTACAAAACATGCCGAATATATTATAATACTCCGTCTGTTTTTTTGTTTTTAAATCGTATTCGTGTTACAACAATTATTACAAATTAATTCGAAAAACAATAAAATTAAAATAATTTAATATTTGATTTTACGTGCATATATTATTTCTTTGGTAGTGTTGGTTCATATTATATAAACCGCGAACATTGTAATATCCATAATATCTATTAATTAATTTTTGCTAAAATAATAATATCATCGTTTCTTCGTGTATTTCGTATGGGAAACCATAAAATATTTTATAAAACGCCCTATTTAAATTTTAAATATCTGCTGCTCACACGGTAATCGGTCCGAATCGTTTTGTTCGTTTCTATTCGGTTATTATACATGTTTATTTATTTAATTATAATTATTATTGATACGTGTTTGGAATAAGTAAAAAAATAATACGCTTCGAAAGGTTAAAGTCATTGATATACTATATATTTTCCCATGAGAATATTGTGTTTAATCGAACCCATAACGCTACAGTTTTATCAATAAAATATAGAGATTGGAAAATAATCGAAATGAATAGATTATTATTGTTATTATTATTATTATTGAATCGCCGCTGTAAAATGTATATAATAATTAATAACTTTCTTAACGTTTGAAATATTTATATATAATAACACGAAAACAGAAAAACAAAAATACTTTAAATGCCACACCTATTTAAATATGTTAAAATAACAATAAAAATACGCTTATGTAAAATGTCTAGTTTATTTCAATATTATTAGATCGTTTATAAAGTCGATTCACTATGTCGAGTTTGTTATGTTCCGGTATTTCCATCATATAATTCAATTCTTTGATATATATATATATATATATACGTATAAAAAGAACATATTATATTATATATTTAGGTCGTGTGTAATAATATTAATACAATAACAAAATTATTGTGGAGCCTTCGCATAAATGTTACGAGTTTCACGTTAAATTTAACATTGCTTGTTTTTAAAAATGACTATAGTATTATTGTTTAATATTTACACTGTAATATTTATTTTTTACGCCTAAAGTAGGCGTTAATTCAATTAAAATTACAATGGTCTAAACTTTGTGATAGTAACTTAAACTGAAAATAACAGGTTAATGAGTTCGGGATTTGTAATCAAGACGGCGTATAAAATCCTGTGCAAAGGATGACTGTGTCCATATAAGGTACGATGACATAAAAGCTCATAAATAACAAAATGATTTCTCGTGTTGAGGGAGATGATACTGAAGGAAATAGAAGAGAGAAGATCAGGTGCATCGAGAGAGACGTTGCGAAGGGATGTAATGAAATTACGGTCGACTGAATTCCAAGGGTGGAGCGAATAACGGAGTAATGGGAATGATTGATTTTTAAAAAGGAGGCTGCCCGGAACAAAAATATATTTTTGACTCGTTCCATTCGTAGAAATATAATGTTCGTTTTTACGTCGAATATAGCAACACGCGTTGATAAATCAACGTAAAATTTACTCTAGAGTTTTAATAAAAAAAAGTTTTGTTTTTTTTTTTTTTGTGTACGAACACTTATCGTATTAATATGAAAATTTAAAAAAGAGATATAACAATAAAACAATTGTCCCTATTACACAATAAATTATAAATCGTTTTTATAACAATATAACAATCGTTAATTGCGTGGTACACGTACATATTATATTTATATAATTATTACGATGTGTACAATGTGACGAATAATATGATTAGTGATGTTGGCACGAATGAGTTTTTGGACATTATAAGAAATATAATATGAATATTTATTTACTAAATACATGGCACCGTAGATAACGAAAGCCAGAAACTCGTCACGGGCACGTGGAACTGAGGTTTTATAGAAATGACAAACATAAAAATATCATATTTCTTTTTTCACGCAGCTGTTCAATTATGAGAATAACTCAATACTTCTGACTGAATATTCGAAATTTAAAATATTTTAAATTTATAATTTAAAATACACACATTTTTGAAATACATAATTTTATACCACGTCCAGCGTTCAAAAATTCTAAGTTTCCGACTTTGGATCGGAGTAAACATATAATATTGTCATGTTATTAAAATTATTATTATTATTATTATTATATTTCGGTGTGCAGATTGCAGTCGACGAGCGACGGAACAGGTGTAATAATGTGTGTTGTGCATACACTACAATACACTTTGAAATACAAATTAAATACATTATAGTGTCTATGCTCACGATAATGATGATATGACGTAAAATAATTATTATATTTTCACTACGAGGTATATAGAATTGTCATATAGAATTTTCGGATTATTGTTTGCTAATATATTGTAAAATAAATTCAAACGCTATAACTTTTGTTCTGTTTAAATTTTATTTTCTTTTATAATTTTCATATTTCCGCGCCATAATAAACATATCATGCCTAATTTAATTTTAAATATAGAAGAATTCAAATATCTAAAAAACAATGTCCTATTTAAAATAATAATATTAATAATAGTCTGGATAAATGTACGAAATATAAATTTTAGAAAAAAAAAAGATATTTAAAAATTTTATTTGAGTAACGTCATTAATATTGTTAAACAATTTTTTTAGGTTTATTAAAATTCGTATATTTTTCTTGTTATTCTACGCTGTAACGATGAAATAATACAACGAGACTGTAAAGAAAATGTGTACGCGATGTTTTGAATAAATTACTTACGAAATTGCGGTGAAAAAAAAAATCGTGTTACATCAGATGTGTTCAATTAATATTTAGAATTGGCTGCAACGGTTCAGGAACTCTAGAGTTTCTAAACTGACGGAATTCTAGAGCACTGTCTCACTTTGCCCTAGGATGGCCCACAAGCACAACACTCGGGCACTCAGGGCTGAACAGTGCGCGCTTACCATACAATCACACATATATATTGTGTAGTTGTTATTGCGCTTACCGCGTTCAGATAATATTGTTATATTGTAGCATTATAACAGTGCGTGTTTATTATAATAAAAGTGGTACACCTCGCAACAGGTTGGACTCGGTTCCACTGCACACACTTTATACACACACACACACACATACACCGTATAATATTATTACGATTCTCGATATCGCGTTTATCGCGTTAATAATAATAATAATAATAATAATAATAATAATAATAATAATAAAACGATGTGATAGACGAACAACTGAGGAGGCCGCGGCGCGATTAGCGGTTACGTTTTATTACGTTATATTGATATTATTAGTTATTCGGGTACAGTTGTTGTATAAGCGCGTAACCGCGATGGCGGCCGTACGCCGCGGGCTACTCGGACCGTTGTTGATCGTGACCGTATTCGCGGCGACGGTCCGCAACGAATTGACGGAATTCCGGTTGACGTTGTTGCACACCAACGACATGCATTCGAATTACGACGAGACGTGTCGTCGCGGAGACACGACCGCCGCGGACGATGGGTTTTGCGGCGCGGCCGGCGGCCACGGCGGGTTCGCCCGGTTGCGGGCCGCGCTGGACGCCGAACGGGCCGCGGACCCTCGTGCCGTTTACGCGTACGCCGGCGACACGTTTTACGGCACGCCGTTTTACAACGCGCTCGGTTGGGAACCGGCCGCCGATTTCATCGGCGATCTCGGCATAGACGTCATGGTACGCGCGTATATATTATATTATAAACCGATTTAACACCGCTTCTCAAATGATCTCTAAAGGCCTAATGCAGGGGTGTCCGACCTCTTGCGACGACTGGGCCACATCGTATGGGTAGACGTTGTTGTGGGCCACGTACTTTTTAATAATACATTCACATTTAATGATTAAATTATATTCTATATATTGCAACAATATAATTATAATTTTACTATAACGAATAATTAAATTGAAGTGAGGGCCGCGTAAAAATTTACCGCGGGCCGCGGGTTGGACACCCCTGGCCTAATGCCTTGTCATTGTCGTTGAAGCCGAAGAGGTTTCTTTTTGTTTTTTTTGTACAATATTCGTAGTACAACCGCAGGTGTGTAACGTAACACTCTTGAGAATAGCTGGATGTTCTTTTACGTCTTTCTCTGGTTCTTTTTCTCTAAAACTTTTTCTTCTAGAATTATCTTTAAAAGTTCGTTGTGTCCACCAAATCGGGCGTCCAAATAATTTTGTTCTCGGTCTTTATCTTGTCATTTAGTTTTCTGGATCATTTGTCTTCCTTGCTGTCCAACTTTTTTTTTTTCATGATTCTTCTTCAGAAGTCCACGTATTTGCAGCAAGTAAATCTGTTACACTCCTGTTTATCTAGGGCCCGTTCTTCGCACCAATAAGTCAAAACGCTCCGTACAATTAATGTCTTAAATAACCTTTTCCTCGTGATTATCGACAGGTTCTGATTTACTAATAAGTTCCGTTACCTCTATAAGGCTAGTTCTTCAAGTGCTATTCTTTTGACATGATCTATGTGTTGGACGTCTATTTTGATTTTGAATTAACCGACACCGCAGCAGTTTTTCTCCTTATTCCGTTTCCACAGTATAACGTTCATTTGGGATTCTTTTCTCTCTCTCTCTCTCTCTCTCTCTATTTCATTCAATATCGAACTTGTTATTTATTAAGAACTAGAAATTCTCATTGTTATTGTTATTTATTTTATTATATTGTTTTTGATAATTTTACGTACTATTGTAATTTAATTGTACACACGAATACCTACTTAAAATAATAAAAATTGAAATTCGACAGATAGTTTTTAAACAATTATCTATACGTAATAACTTCAACACTTACCATTATAATTAATAAGATTAAAATCATATTTTTTAAATTTTAATTCTAAAAAATAAACTGTTATTAAAAGTAAAAACCTTGAGACATATTATTATATCTGATTAATATGCGTGTATTGTACACTTTTACGTATAACAAAACAAAAATTGACAAAAAAAATATAAAATATTTTTAAAACGTTTTTTTTTTTTTATAGTGTTTGGGAAATCACGAGTTTGAAAAAGGTCCAGAAGAGTTAGGGCTATTTTTGAAAACTAAAAATATGAGTTCTATACCAGTAGTGGTTGCAAACATACACACTGAAGAGGAGCCGAGTTTAACCAACATCCGTCCGTCTACAGTTTTAACCGTTGGAAATCGTACTGTAGGTGTAATCGGCTACTTGACACCGGACACAATGGTATGATTTTATATTTGAATTAGCTCAGCATAGAATTGACCAACACGTTTTGTTAGAAGACGCAAGATTTCGTATTGAATGCAATATTTTTTTCCGAATGAATGTAGTACACGAACAAAGTGGGAAAAGTCAAAATAAGCGACGAACTGCGGAGCGTAAAATCCGAGGTGGTCAAGTTAAAAAGCTCTGGAGTAGAATTCATAATAGCGCTTGGACATTCGGGTCTCGAAATGGATAAGAGAATCGCCAGCGAAGTGCACGGCATAGATGCAGTTATAGGAGGACATTCGCATTCGTATTTGTTCAGCGGTGAGTTAATAAATTCATTATTATTATTATTATTATTATTATTAAATGTAACAAAAAATTATGACTATTAGATATATATAATTATATACACATAGGAGCCCCGCAAGACACTGAACAACCGAGTGGACCATACCCCATAATCGTAAAAAGGGGTGAACAAATTGTGCCTGTTGTACAAGCGTACGCGTTTACTAAATATTTAGGAAAGTTGGTTTTGACTTTCAACATCCAAAATCGTTTGATCAGCGCTGTCGGTGGACCAATTCTTTTAGATCAAACTATTCCTCAAGGTACACCTAACGGAACGCACGCGTCGTTTAATTGTAAATTTTTCATTTTATATACAAGCATACAACAAGAGGTTTCGCGTTTTAGATGCAAAAACATTGGAAAAAGTTAAATATTACAAAAAATTGTTAGCCAAAAAACAAGTAAAGGAATTCGTTGGAATGACGAGAGTATTTTTAGACGGTAAATGTAAATGCGCGGAGACAAATTTGGCCAATTTGATCACTGATTCCTATATACGTATTGTAAGTATACATAACGTTAAAAACTATGAACCGAGACTTTACAAAGTGCATAAATAATATATATATATATATATTAATTTTCCGAATTATTCATATTATTGCAAATTACATAATTATCTTAATTATGTATTGTGCAGTCAATATTTTACTTTAGATCATACATAAATGTGTTCTGTCTTCTATAATATATTCTCGTATACGTATATTTGTTTTTTCTTTTAAATTAAATCGTTTTAAGCAAGCATATTTGATTCTAATTAATAGCGTATCAATGATTATCATTATTATTACGTTAATTAAATATACGAGCTCCTAATTGATATGTTTTTATCTATTTTAGAATTTGATCGAGTTATTAAATAACAACGTAACTTTAACGAGTTGGACTGATGCTGCTACTGCAATAACGTTAAGTGGCAGTATTAAAAGTTCAATAAATGCGTCCAAAACTCAAGGTTGGTAATGTTACTTTTACGTCTTTTTTTTTATTTCAAAGATATTTATAATATACAATTTAAATGTTAGTTCAGTTTTAATGCACGACTTTAAACTGAATTAATAATTGAATATGTGTTCAAGATGAAAAGTAACTGGTATTTTTATATTTAAAAAAAAATTATAAAAATTCAAAGACAAACTTCTATTAGAATTTGAATGATAATAATAATAATAATAACCAAGAAACACAGACATGTATTATTAAACAAATGTTTTATTCAAAAACATTTAAATTCTTTAATAGTTTTATAAATCGATTGATAAATTAGTGCTTATATAAATATAATATTGCTTATGTAGGCCATACCATCAGTAAATCATACATTGTAAACAGTGCTAGAATTGCAAAAATAAAAGAAAGGGAACTCCAAGGTTTTCAAAAAAAAATAGCTTTAAAAATATTTTACAATGATTATACTCAATCTGGCACGTGAAGTGCTCTGCCCCATCCCCCATACACCCCCAACCATTCATCATCATCAAATTAATATCAACAATTACGACAAATATATTTTTTTTATACTTGTCATAATTATAGAATATAAAAATTAATAATTACATAAAAATGTACTCTAGCTAATTTAATGGCTAAATAATTTTAAATAACATAAATAATGCAAACATATTATAATGTCACTACATTTAATATTCAAAAATATTTAATGTTATCAATAAGACACATATTATATATTATAAACTAAAGTGATAACAAAACATAACGCTATTTAAAGGATTATTTTAAATAATCCTTTTATAATCCTTAATACTATAGATTTTTTTATTATCTTATTCAATGCAACTTTACAAAATCAAAATTTCAATATTATTTTAACATAATAACACGTTTCGTCCTTTTGTTCTAATGAAAATAATATGAAAGGGTATTCTCAAAATATGTAAAATTGAAGAGAAGTTCCGTCCCCTGCATCTCCCTCCTCCAATTCGAACACTGATTGTAAAATGAAATAAATACAAAGTGTAAAAAATGCACTATTAAACAATAATACTACTACTATAATACACTATACGCTTGCTGCTATAAAACAAAATATTGCAATAAAAATATATTTGTGGAAGAAATTCATATTAAATTATTTTGTATTAATGGATGGCAATAAAAATAAAAATAAAAAGTCTGCAACGTACAAAATGAAAAATAAGTATAAAACAAAACAAAAATTATTTTCGTAATTTAATTTTTGTAAATTAAATTCGAATTGAAAACAGTTTTTTTATATAGAATTTTGGCATTCAAATATAGGTAAATATTTATTAAAATCGTTGAAAAAGTGCACACTGAGAAGATTCACTGTGGTACTGTTTGTAGAGTTTTGCTTATATTACGGTTGAATAAGTAACTAATCTGAGTGATTTACATTCGTTAAATAACACGAGGAATTTGGAATAATATGCGTAATAAATATTAAATTAAATTACGTGTTTTATAAAAAAATACACTTTGCCAAATTTATTATTTTTTACAAAAGAAAAAAAAGAAAAATATAATTAACTAATTTAACTAATGTAATTTACACAGCACTAAATAATTTCGTTTTGTTAACGAATAAAATACAAATACTGTCATGGGTGGAAAAAATGGGAGTTTTCCAGATGGCCTAGATTATATTATTACGATCTGATGTTAAACAATTTTTTTTCAGACCGTTTTGTTTTTTTTTTAATAAATTATACCAATAAAAAGTTGTACTTAAAGAATTTAACAATTTGTTTTAAAAACCAATGAAAAAACATTTTTTTTAAATTGGAATTGCTATCAAAGAACAAAAAATGGAGAACGCTTCTTTTTTTTTTTTATAAGTGCATGATGGGTAGCCTGGATATAAACAACAATCTCCCGGCCTGGATTTAGTTCCCACTCCGCCCCCGAATACAGATAATAACACGTTATTTATTCAACTCAATAATTGAATACAATATTAATTATATTATATATTTGATGTGCGTGTTATAATAATATAAACAACATGTAAATATTACTTGTAAATTATAATATTCAATAATAATAAATACATTTTATTATTTAGGTAAAATATATAACGACGACATAGAAAACATATTGCCATACAAAACTCCATTAATCAAAGTTACTATAACTGGATCGACGTTGCAAAAAGCATTAGAACACAGTGCGTCTTTATACGATTATACAGATTGCGCTATTACCGAAAAAAACATATATGGAGGTTTCATGCAAATGTCAGGTAATAATAATAAAAAATATTTTGTCTGATATACACTTCTTATTTTGTATATGAATTCACGTAAAATAAAACGCTAAGAGTAATAATTACAATTAAATGTCAAAAAAAAAAAATGTTAATCTCAATGAATCTTGAACTATCTGACTAAAATAAATAATAACCATTGTTGATATAATACGTACTACATATTAAATGATATATTATATGGTACACGTGCTTTAAGTACTTAAAATACTAAATTATTATTTATGTGAAAATCTTAATGTACGCGCATATTCGATTCAATCGGCGGGCCTTTTTGTTCTCGTTATAAGTCAACAGAATTATTATACGAATGCAGCATATTTTTTCCAAATATCCTATAACGCATAAAGATTACAATAAATCCGCATGATTTATTCATTGTTGCGGTGCGATTTTTGTGTGTTACATATTTTTGTCCGTACCATAGTATTCCATAGTGAAAACAATTAATGTTTTTCGGGTTCCGTTTTTACAATATTTACACCGAATAACACGACACAATTAAATGTTTAAATGTCGAACAACGTTTTAGCGTTGCGTTATTAAATAAAAAAAAAAACCACAATGCGTTTCATTCGCAAATATTTTATTGTATTATATTCGTACGCGTATATAACGCTGTTAAAAAGAGTAAATTGTTTTTTATTGTCATTTAAAAAAAAAACATTTTTTTTTTTTAGGCATGCGTGTTGTTTATAACATGAAAAATCCCGTGGGATCGCGAGTTCAGTCTGTGACGATACAGTGCTCGGAATGCAAAATACCGTCTTATGAACCAATTAATCTGGACAAACAATATAAATTAATAATGTCCAAATACATTGCCAACGGTGGCGACCAGTACAAAATGATCAAAGAAGGAATTATTAACGCGATAGATTTAAGTGAGTGTTTTTGTTGGAGAAAATTGATACTCTTCGTATTCGATAAACAAACGGTTTTTATTTTTTTTTTTTTTAATATAATAAAAATCTCAATGCTTTTTAACTTTTTTTTTTTTTTGTTCGAAAAGCCAGTTGAATTGTTGAATACGATTATTGCGCGAAACGCGTTAACATCTTCTCTTTCATCAAATTTCTCTCACTCGTCGTCAAAATCGTTCTTCCTTCCCCACCATTCGCGTGGATAACAAAATTGTTTCAAAACGCGGTATCGTACACGAGAAATTATTATTTTTAATTTCTCTGAATTGTTACCACGATTGAAAAATAATAATAACACATTGTAATACAATCATTATGAATATAAATTTTCCGATATGAACTTTTCCGGAACACATTTACAATTATTTAACAATATTTTATTACATTTTTTTTTTTTTAACTGACACAATGGATTTTTTTATTTTCAGATATTACAGAAACGAACGCTCTTCAAAATTATGTTAAAAAAATGAGTCCGATATATGCCGAAGTAGACAACAGAATAACGATATTAAACTGAAAAACTTCATGTATATATTATAACCTGTATAATTTAATATTGATTACACCATTATATATGTTGGCCTTTAGGACACATTTAGGTTACGACGGACAACAACATAATAACGTGACAATTTAAATAAATCTATTTTATTATTAAACACTGGACTTTTAAAATTAAAAAAAATATATATATATTTGACCTATTGCTATTTTATTTTTTTTCTACTCAAAACCTATAATGACGTTAATTCATTTTGATATATACAGCGACGTTGATACGACTTTTTTCTGGGAGTGATAGAGGGGTTCAAAGAAACTTTCTAAAAATATTAAAATATTTTATACGTTATTTATTAAATGATTTTTAATGAAATAATGCCCTATGATTACAATGGAAACTCCCCGATTGTTTTATAGTGAATTAAAAAAAACTTATTATTAATTTCTACAATTGAGTAAAAACAATATTCCTTAACAATTATTTATATTTTATGATTTGTGTACACCCATGCATCGTCATATTGTCAGATTTGAGTAGTATTCCGAATGATTTTTAAAGACAAATCATATTTTAAATAGTATCTAAATGAAAATAATAACCAATTATTTAAATGTGAAAAGTAATTATTTCGGAAAAAATATAAAAATATTATTTAAAACAACATCGATTAATTTATCAATAATCTTGCTGTATTTGGTGTTCGAACCCTGCAGCCTTATTCATTCGAATAATCAAGTGTATTCAATTACACTATGTTGTATAATTTTATAATTAATTGGTATTCAATTAAATAAAATAATTATTATATTCGGATATATTCGTATTATTGAAAACTAGTAAAAAAAAAAAAAAAAAAGTATAAAAGTATTTGAAATAGTTTTTGTGAAGCATTCAAAATACATAGGGAATACTATTGTCACAAAGTATTCGAATACAATATATTTCAAATATTTTTTTTTTCAAAATATTCGTTCCAAATATTTTTAAAAAGTATTTTACCTAAGTCTGCGTATTGTAATGCCCAATAGATATACTGAACTCCATAATATATAATAATTCATAGTGATAATGTTTGTAATACGCATTGAAATTCGTATTACACTTTCACAAACAACGAATTACGATTTTAAGTAGTAAAAACGATTTTTTTTTTTTTGACAAAGGGGTGGAAACATATTCTACGTCATAGATTAATATATACATAAATAGATCTAGACGCGGTTTCCTAAAACATTTGTATAACTGGTCTAGTTACGGCATTGCATCTGACGACACACACACACACACCACAAAATATTATGAATACGCACAACACAACAATTAATAATATAGACGATTCGCAAAACACCATCGTCAGGCGAACGCAACCTGGACTATATTTTGTGAGTACCTGTTACAATATTAATAAAATACAAATAAATAGACATTACCGACGGGATTCCACTATTGAATATTACCATGTTCTATCCCCAAGGCAGGGGCGTATTTACTTCATCCCTTAGGAGGGGGGGGGCGAATAGAAAAAAGGGCCCGTCGAATCTGTTGCCAACATAGAATTATCGAAAAATTATATAAAAATAATAAGTTTTAAATAAAAAAATGTTTTATGACATTTTAGTTTTAGTTCGATTAATTTTAGTTGTCAGTAGATATAGGTACATACACAAGTATCTAGGGGGGGGGGGCGATCGCCCCATCGCCCCCCCCTTGTATACGCCCCTGTCCCAAGGCCGTAGTCTTTTGAATATCAATTACGTATAATTAATATTCAAAAGGACCTAAAATCATTCCCTGATCATAGCCTTATTGGTTAACTGGTTCCCCGACCACACATTACAGTATATCGTTTCGCCAAACGGCAGCCGCGCGTATTCACGATGCCGCTGCAGTATAGGTAAGTAATATTTTTATTTCTGCCATCACACTTGTGAGGAGTCTGCGCGCGCGTCGCCTCGGGATGCAGAGATTTTCGTACGCACAGGTGTTATGCTTCCCTGCAGTCGAGAATACGCACAAAAGACTTCTTTTATATACACACACACGCGCGCGCGCGTGAACACTGTACTACAACACAATATATAATATATGGATTCATCTCGTCGTCTGCAGTCGTCATCGCGTACTATATATAAGACCGTTCTTTTTCTCTATACGGAGGGGACGAAGAAGAAAAAAACACGATAAACAAAGATAAAATAATAAGTAAATATGTAGTAACTACAGATTTCATATAAACGGTCACGTGCAGTGTATTCATAATACGAGACAATACAGTGTTTCATAATTATTATTATTATTATTATTGGAGAACGGATTTTTGTGTTTTTACACGTGTTTACTGAGAGTATTGCAGTTCCAAATTGGTTGCGAGCTTTCCGGCGACGTTTCGTTTTCCTATATATGAACCGCGATGATACACACAAAAAAAATTTTAAGACATATATATATAAGCGTATTTACCGGGGTCAGAGAATATTTCGTGCGAAACGATATATATATATATATATATACTCGTATATATTTTGTAATAATATAATTGAGATGTTTAAATTGAAGAATTCATAAAAAAAATGTAACTGTTTTACTAAAAAAAATCATCTCCGTAAGTTTCTAACTTACCCCGGACGCGCACTATGATTAGATCGGATAATTATTATTACTATTATTATTATTATCGCAAGTGCGCGAGCCTATAATATTGTAATGTACCACGTCTCCGAGATGCATTCATTACCACCCCGTCCCACCAACACAACCACCTCCTCCTCCCACCTCCTCCATCCACATGACATCTGCAGACGGACATGGGACGCGTGTTATATTATTATTAGTAAATAACGGCGGCGGCGCGTGCTGTTCGCCTATACACCTATATACATACACATACACACACGCGCGCTGTAACGCCGCCGACGGCCCGGTGTACACCGTCGCAGTCGCCAGTATTGTTCGCGTAGCAGATGTTCTTCTGGACCACGACGACGACGACGACGACGCGTACCACAAGCACACGACAACCATATATCGCCCCCTCCCATCCTCCCTCCCCTTTGCTGGTTCCCCCACACACTGTAAAGGGTCCCTGGCACACACACACACACACACACACACACACGTACAGTCACCTGCGGGCGCTACACAGCCGTACCCGCCGCGCGAGCGCGCGCGCCCGTTAAGGGTGCTCGGCAAAGCGCGAGCGGGCGCGCGCGCGCACAGTGATTGAATTATTCGGGTTTTGCACACACACACACATACACGAGCGCGCGCGCGCATTCATAAAAGGGGCACCCTTCGAACGAGTGTAGACGTCACCCTCACCGCACCGCACCGCCATTTCCGTCGTAGGTTGGTTGTTGCGCGGGGGGGGGGGTCAATAGGGGGGTTTTTCGGCGAGGGGGCCGTGAGTCGTCAGTGTGGTGAATTCCATTCCTGGCATGCAGCGCGTATATAACATTTAGGTGTATAATACGCCCTGTGCGCGACCTCGTGCCGCCGCCGCGCCGACGACACCGCAAACCGTCCCTTCGCCCCTTCCAACCGCCCCTTATAATGCGTACCAATAACGTTTATAACGTCGCACTACACGCGGCGACGAGTGCGCGCCACGGCGTTTGCACAATATCATATTATTATACACACCGTCGTCGTACCGTTTATTTTGTGCGGGCATGTACGCGCGCGCGCTCGCCCGAACCACCTGCCGCCGAAAAAACGCTCACCGTTTCCTAACCGCGCGTGATGCGTGTTATGTGTGCGTCTTTCTCGCTCACTCTCTCACTCGCACACACACTCTACCACCAGCGTCCCGTCGATGGTGCAGGGCTTATAAGTCCGTGCGTCTCCCTCCAGTGGCGTTGCTATAAATTTGGGGCCCCCGGGCAGGCATCAATAGTTTTGGCGGCCCCTCATCTATTTGCAACGCTATCCGCAACACTCGTCAATTCTTTTTACAAAATTCTAATTCTATTATACTATTCACATGCAATAAATAATATTTTGTAATATATTTTTATTATTAAACAGACGAATAATTTTTAGATTGTGAGCAAATCGATTTTACGACGGTGTGTGTGTATTTTTCTTATGTTTGTACCCAAAAATTCTACCAGAAAGAGTGCACCCATCTTTACAGTTTATAGTTTGTTTCCGATAAAAAATTGCGTCTATTTGGTATTTTAGAGAGGTGATTTTTCTTAAAAACGCCTAAAAACATAATTTAAAAATCACATAAAAACGGTAAAAACGCGATTTCGTCGAAATCGATTATTATCATTATATTTTATTCGTGATATTGAAACTAATTGGTATAGAAACTTGAAATATCCATTATTAAACATTTAACTTTGTGTTAAGGGAGAAAATTTTATTTTTATACTTTCTTTTAATTTTAGACTATTTATAGCAATTATATAAGTATTGTGGTATTTAATATTCATAAGAATGGTTAGCTTTTGTTATATGTCCGAAATATTACACCGAGGCTCCGCTCAGAATTGTTTTATCCAATGCAATGATTTGTCATAATTGCTTTCAAATTTATAACGATAACAATACACTCTAAAATCTTATATATATATATATACGAGTATATGAAAAATTATTATAATTTAAAAATTATATTTTTGTTATCGAGTGTATTTTTTTAATGTACAACAGCGTGGTATTTGTATAAATCGAATACTCAATAAGAAGGAATACTGTAATGAGCTTAAATTCGTGAATGAAATGCAGTTTTACCAAAGACATTATGCCCCAGAATTCGATCATTTTCATAGAACATTCCCTAGCTGTATCAACAGCGGAATGTGCGAGCGCTAAAACTGAGAGCAAGGCTTACCACGAAGATTGTTTCCAATCTTATGTTTATAAATAGGTATTAACGGTCTTTCATTAAACGTATGAAACACCGAAGACTATGTGAAATCGTGGTCATAATTATTATAATCGTAGATAATCAGAAGGACATTATAGAAGTGACATAAGTTGTTTAGAAATAAATAACAAGACATCGGGACTTAACTTTAACATAAAACAAACAATATTGTAAATAATTTTTATTTAATTATGCTTTCATTATTATTATTATATTATGTATATTTTTTAGACTGAATGTTAAATTCGTATTTGTGTTCAAATTTAAAAATTCAAAAAATAAAAGTTGTAAGTTTGGAATAAATTGTACATGTAAATTGTTTTGATATATACGTATTTTTTTTAAAATAGCGTATACCCTCGAATAAAAACCGATACATCCATTGAGTGTATATAACGTGAATTTCAAAACAAAATTCCAACATTTTCGTATATGAAAATTGTGTTTACGAGAAAGTCCAGAACCCTACAGGGATATTGGTCCATATTTTCAGTTACGCCACTTGTCTCCTTATTTTTAATTTTAAATTAATATTATTAATTTTTCTGTTTTTACTAATTTCCTTCTCATAAATATAATATTATTGCGCCGTATATTGGTCGTACAATAAAGTCATATATTGGTACGTTTAAAATACGGGCGCGCGCGTATATCGATTATTTTATACGAAAATACCATAGACCGCTTGTATATATTATAACTACTACAGAACTAGAATTTTAAACAAGAAATCATCTAGAAACACTAGAACTTTTGATGAGAAAACCTACTGAGCAATAGTCCTTAGTCTTGGAACCGGCTATTAATATGTAGACACATGTACCCGGCCACAAAATGTATGCGTCGATTTAAATAATATAATGGAATAAGGCGGAATAACAAATTTTAAAATATTTACAATTCATATATTTCAAAGTGATGTCCGACGGTTGGGTTTTGTCCGAAAATGTCTTCTTTCTTGTATTTATTACTTATATGGTCACAATTAAATCCTCGAAATTAACCTCTCCCGCGCTGTTATTCTTGTATTCGATTGAAAGTCTTAAAAGATTTCCCGTCATTGTATTACTTACAGCTCTCTTATAAACGTTCTTTAATATGTAATTTTCAATAAACAATAGAGTTGATTTAAATTTGTTATTATTTTGAATTATATTTTGATACCTAAATACATTTTTTTAAATTATGTAATACCTGTTCTAAACTTTTGAAAAAGGGAATGATTAAATACAGACTTGCTCAAAAAAGTGTTATGGAACAGGACGTGGATCTTTTTTTTTCAATTAAAATATCTAAATTATCCCTATTGTCCCTATTGTAACTGATTTTGGTCATCGATTTAATTAATTTAATGATTTCACAGCCGTAATAAAAAACGTATACCTTTTGCATCTATTTTCAACGATTCAAGAACGACAATGTCCCAATATTCAGATTAGCTAACCCAATAGGACTCTCTCGGCCTATACCTAATGTTGCAGCTCTTTGCAAAGAAAGAAAATTAAATATGTACATTATTATTAAGTACAAACAGAATTGAAATGTAACAAATCTAATCGAATTGAACATTTGCACATAAACAGAATGGTTTGAATATTAAAACAACATTAAACAACACGAGTACAATAAATCATATTTGATTAAATAATGAAAAATATATTATTTTAAATTTAACTTAATGTAAAGTACATTATCAATTAGACTTAATATTTATAAACTTATAATAAAAAATTTAGTACAATATGGAATTATAATAAATAATACTGTTAAGTTTTTCTTAATACTGGTTGATAAAATTGTTAACATTAGCAAAATAAAATATGATACGTATGTAAAAAATTAAAAAACCATTTCTAAGACTAAAATACATTGTAGACATCTACACAAATTATAATAAACTACATTCGTTAATTATAATTTGGTAATTTCCATTTAATACAACTATTCGAAAAGAATAGGCGAAAAATTTTTAGATTGTATGAGTACATACAAGACGTATAAGCAAATTACTTTAAACAGTAAGTATAACTTGTTTCAGAAACGATACGATTATAAAAAAAAGTACCATGCAATAACTAATAAAAAGAGTTACATTGTTCGAATGTAAATTAAGTAGTTTTTAAAATCACAGTTATTACGTGACAAGCAATAAGAACTATTAAACTACTTCATCGGTAAATTTCTCATCGTTTTCGCCATTCACACCATTGACATATTCAAAGTTGTTATCCGCATTTACACTAACTTTTTGCTCATATCGCTCTGCAAAATTTACGTCCATTGAGCGGATGCCACTAAGGAAACTCTCTTTATCATCGTCCGACCATGTCTGGACCCATTCGGTAAACAGTTTGATGCGACACTTGAACAGACTGAGAGGACGTCTGTCCTCCTTGTACTGACCGTCAACGATCGGTAGCAGACCATTGACAGTGCCACTTTTGACCATAAACTCGTGAACCAACACTGGCAAGAAATCGCCTCGTTCCATTTCACTCCATTCGCTAAACCACTGTAACAAGTAGCGGATCTGGGCGATAATAGTCGGCGTGTACGCACTGCTACTGACCACCATGATCTAGTTCATCCGTGTTCCAGTGGACAAGTCAACTGCGAATTTAAGTTTCTTTAGAGATTTTCGATCAAAAAACATAGGAATATATTTTATACGTACGGTGTGTAATTACAAAGTCGTGCAGCAATCCAGTTAAGTTACTTACAAAACCATAGTCGACGGAAATTACATTATTGTAGGCAGATGAATAAGTCGTGATTACTTTGTAGTAGTACGTAATGATGATAACGACGCGACTTACCCGACAACGACATCTACACGAGAAAATTTACATTTGTTTTCATTCATACACGAAAACGTCACCGCAACATAAATGGATATTAATATATTGGCCACACATTTTTGTATGAGACTAACCAGAAGACAATTAACTGGACCAGAAGAAACTAAGAAATACCCAATGGGAAAAAGCAAAACGAAATTAATTTTTTTCTGTCCTGACGCAATCGAATTTGTTAAATTTCTTATGCAAGTCGTGGCAATTAAAACATTAATAAAAAATAATTTTTTTTTAGACAATAGTTGTGAAACCTTGTCTAGTGTGTTTAGCACAGGTGTAAAAATAATTATAAATAGGTAATTAAAAGTTATTTTTAACTATATATGAACCAAATAAAAGATTTCCCAACAATTTGAATCTATTGATTGATGCCCTTTTAACAGATTTACATTCTTGTACCACAAATAGGCGATTACAATTTTTTACTGTTTATTCAGGTATTTATTTATTTATTTAAGATATGCACAGAAATTGTACCTACAAGCGCGCAATTATTCTGTTCGAAAAACTTTTATAGATACTCTTTGACGTTCTATACAATTGCCCGGATTACGTCTTATCTTTATCAGTTATTTTATCAATTCGTCAGTAAAAAAAAAAAAACAGTGTTCGTCCATTGTGTTGACTCGAATGAGTAAGTATGTAGTCAGATTCTGAGTTGCGATTCGCATTCATCTGATTGTACTTTTTTATTTCGCACTAACAGGTTGCTACTCGTCATTTACAATAACAAATATTGTCTTCGAATCTCCGTTTAAGTTTACCCGAAGATTACCCGGCAAATTTCAGTTTCGGCTTAAGCTCGGTAAGTATTTTTCTGTGACCTCGCACCGCTGTCGACGATATTCACCGATACGTTTATACAGAAAAAAATAAAACATTTCAAACCGTTCATATTGACGGTGAAAAAATATCGAGTTTTTATTACAATTACAGAAAATACTGAATTAAAAATGTCGCGAGTAAAAAGACGTATTCTCATTAATAGTTCTGCTGTTTGCTTTGACTTCAAATTGTATTTAAATACGACTCTATATTTGGCAATAAATACATTTTAAGTTTTATTTATATTTTTTCTTTTTTCAGTTGGGTATACACATTTGTAGAATCCGAAATAATGGTGTGTGTTCCGTGTTTTCTCATTCCGTTAATCCTATTCATATGGGGCATGATAAAACCAATTTTACGTTGGTTTAATAAACCTGTGGAAAATTCTGGAGACCAAAACACTGATGATGATCAAATTTGTTCTATGTTATCGTCGTCATGTCCATGCATTAATAAAAACAAAAAAATACCAGATGAAACAGACGGTGAAACATCAATAAAAGAACCTCTCAAAGCAGCCGATACTGATAAAAAAAATCTTTAAATGTTGTAATTTTTTATAACTATTTGTATTTAATATAATCTACTGTACACGGTGTAATTACTAAATGATTTTACGTATCTCTGTTAAATACCAAATAGAATGTGTAATTTAATGATATAATATAAACACTGTTATTACCTAGTTGCTAGTAATAACAGTTAAGTAAAAGGTTAAGTTCACTCAGTAAGTAATATATGAAAAATTGTTTTATGGGTTGTTTGTAATTAATGTTTGTTAGTCATTTCATTACTATAACCTACAAAAAAAAAAAAACACTGATAAATATTCAAATATAAGTTTACATATTTATAATTTTAATCATTCCAAATCTAAAATAAAAAAAATTAAATGTATTATTTATATATATGTTTGTAGAAATTAACTAATTTCCCATAATTATTTATTATTGTAATTAGCTAAAAGAACATGAAATTATTTAATACAATGTTTAAATAAATTGTTTAGACTTTATTAACAGTACAAATTCATTTTAGAGTAACTATTTTGTAAATGTTTTTAATAATATAAAATGAATAATAAACAAATGAAAATATACAATTTCATTTTTATAAAAATGGACAAATTTTAATGGAAATTATTTTACAAAATAAAATATATAAATAATAAATAATATAGATAAAATGGCGTTATTAATGTACTTTCATTTGAATATATCCAATTGATAATTATTATTTATTGTAATCATCAGGTAGACGATACAAGTATTTTTAAAAAATATAATTTAAAACATTAAGAATATACCTATTAATTTACAAAACAAAAAATTCATATAATACATATTGCTAGAAACTTAACTAATGCAATGATTTTTATAATATTTTTATACTCGAAAAAAATATAAAACATGCAACATTCTATTTTAATTAATTCATATTTATTATATTTTTGTTTTGGTACTTGAAAACATAAATCGGGAGCATAAAATAATATGCGATCTCAGACACAATAAATAAAATGAAACGCACATCAATTTAAACAAAATTTTTAGCAAAATATATATAATAATATTATAAATTTAACTAAACAATGTATTTTTGTTTTATTTTCAATCTATTTACATAATAAGTACATACATAATAACAATTGTTATTTTATTATTATTGTCTTGTTGACTACAAGATTATATCAGTAATCATTAATTAGATTCAATTTTTACCAGTCCTCTAGGATTTGCATGAATTTTATAAACAATAACAGTTTTCCAATTCTTACTTTGGATGTGATAAATACAAATACATTGATTTGCTAAATTTGTTATAAATTCACTGTTCTTATCGATCATTTCGCAATAATGTTCCATAAGGATGATTTTCAAATGTCTTTCCTTATGAATCAGTTGTATATTGAATGAACACCTTTTGCATATTTTACTACATACACGCAAACCGGTTACTGTAAATCTTACATGTTTGGAAATATCCGCATAGGAGATTATTTTAACTTCACACATCTTTTGGATATAATATTCATCAAATGGTTTACCTAATTTTATTTAATAAAGTACATTTGATTATATTGGAAAAAATAATTATACAGAGTGCGATAAAACATCCTCTCTAGTTTCAGCATGGCAAATGGCAATATAGTTATTTATATAATCGTAGAATGGTGGGAATTGAGTCTATGTAGGAGGATGGAAATTTTATGTTACCATCGGTTTCAGTTATAAACATGTCGTGGACCAACCAGCAACGCAGGTATTGAGGGAAATGTTTCCCGAGGCGTTTGATTTCCATTAAAGGCGATATTCCGTGGCCCGTGCGCTCTCCGGATTTAACACCATGCGATTTTTTTTTTCTTTAGAACTATGTTAAATCTCAGGTTTATAAATATCGTCCAAGAGAACTAGAAGCTTTAAAGGAAGCAATTACTACAAAGCCTATTTTATTTCGCTTGTGGCAGTGCATCAGTAATAAAAGGGCATCACTTGACGAACATTTTATTTAAAACTATATAAATTAATATTTCCAATATTGCATAATATATGTGAAAAAAAAGGAAACAAATTGAAAACTAAAATTGTTCTTTTCTCATTTGCCTTTAAAATTAAGGAGGGCATTTTGGCGCACCCTGTACACGGCATATACTGCATTGATTGATTTTATTCAATGTTAGACGTACCCAATAAGAGCAATGGACTCTGAAATTCACAATTACAGTATACATCGTCACTAGAATTAAGTTCTATATTATCGACTGTTGTAGGAGGTAAATGATTGCTGTAGTCTTCGGCTGCATCCATATTTTCTACGTTGTTGTCATTGATTTTAAAATCAATGTTTCCGTCCACAACATGCGTGCCTGTAAACAACAACAAAGTTATTATTGCTCACATTACCCAAGACGTATCATCCGCCACACATTGCAGTGGGATAAATTATCGTTGGAATATGAGTTTTTCAATATTATAAAACGTAATGTTAAAAATGAAAAAAACTGCAGTGGAACGATAAAAAGTTAAAAACGGTTCATTACGAATTCGAAAAGATGGTCGTGTATAAAAATTATATGAAATTTTCGTTTTAAACGTTACCAATCAAATAATACGGATTACCGACTGTTATATAATGTTACAACTTACAATCTATACGTTTTACCTGAAATTATGCTGTTTAAAATATAGGCAAGAATTATTTCGAAAATAATATCGAGATTCATATCACGAACGAAGCATTTTGCAGAAACGTTCACCCGTTGATTGTATATTACATTTGAAAATGTGTATAGGTATAATGTTAATATAACACATACTGTTGTTTATAAATATAATATATTATATTTGGGTCGCAATGTATCCAGTGTTGTCAAGGACTCGTATTAGATAATTTAATTCGTACATATTATATCATCTCCGCGGTATATAAGGTTCTTTAAAAATATAACAATAAAAGTGTTTTAACTTCTATAATACAATTGACATCTATTATAGCTGTACCTGTTATAAATCATAGTCGCATTTGCGGACGAGGCCGCGGGTCAAACTATATGGCTATTTTTTTTTACACTATTTTCAAAATATTAATAGTATAATATAAATATTTGTTAAAATATTATAATAACTTTTCATTTCGATCAATTCATACGATAACAATTTTCATAGAATTTTTTTTAGAAAAGCGCGTTTTTAAATTTTAATTTTTTTTACTTATAAATTAATTTTTAATAATTTTGTCATCCAAAACCGTAGGTAGGTCCGGATCCGGATTAAGGGGGGGGAGCTAAGAGGCCTATAGCCCAGGGTCACCTAACGAACAAGGGCCCCGAATGTTATTTTTTTTTTTTTTTCAAAATTATGGCACAATTTTGAAAAATTCAATAAATAACTATAATATTAAAAAACGGTTATTTACATCAAATATTTTTATAAAATATTTATCAAAATAATAACAAGTACGAATTTCAATGCGTTTTTAATCGATTTAAAGACTTCTACCTGAATTTTTTTTTGTTGCATCATTAAATGTAAATATACGTTATACATATATGTAAGAAATTGTTTTTCTGTAAAATTGGGGCCCTCGGATTGAGTCAGCCCGGGGACCATTTATAATATCATTAATCCGGCTCTGGATAGGTCTATACATAAGCGAAATATCAGAATGTTTAATCGACAAAGTGTCCCTGACCCCTGCTAATAGAGCTTTATTCAGATTCCATTTCAGACGTGAAAGTGAATTTAAGAAAAAAAACGTGTAAAAATAAATCGTTTATCCTACGAATTGGGTATGGAATAATTCGTAGAATTTACGCGTTTGTTTTTTTCGCGGCTCGAACGAAACGCGCGCGCCGAAGATCATGGAAGGGAAAAAAACAAATTTTTTCCCAGTGACGGCGTTTTACTCGGACGGTGTATAAAATAAATATTTATTCCACGCGTACAATACACTGTTATCAATAACTGAATTTTATCTGCGGATAAAATAAAATAATTGTTATTTAATTCTCTTCAGCGTGGCGCGCGTGCCGTGTAATTTACGTAAGAGCCATAGTTACTGTTGTTTTATTTCATTCGATTTTTTTTTTGTGCCATTTTTTTGCGCTTTGTGTTAATTACGTTTTCGTGAATTACATCGCGCGTTATTGCAATGGCGAAAAAAAGACGCGGTGGGTGTTCCAACGCTTATTTCGCAAAAAGAAGACGAGAACAACAAACGGTAAGCGTTTTCTTCTTTTCGTTCATCCGCACAGCAAGTCGGATGCGTATTATAAATACATCGTGTACGAAACAGAATTTGTTTTATGTATAAATGTGTAGTATAATGGCGTTTTGAACGTTTAACAAGTCAACTTACACGCGAAAAAGCGACTTGGAATGTTCTGCACATTTTGTGACAACAATAATATACTAATTGAAATCGTGTGCGTTTATATTTTTCAGCCAAATACGTCTGTAAATTCCAATGAAGACAATCGTAGTTCTTATGAAACAACGATGCGAGAAAATCAAAATTTCGTCAAGTACTATAAAGTAAAATCATTTAATATTAAATTTTTAAACTACTTATTACTCTTGAGCGCTACAAGCCATAACGACTTGGCCTCTTAAACAATTCTTTTCCACCTATCCCAATCTTTAATTGCATTTTTCCAGTCCATTCGTTGTAGATGTTATTTATTGCTTCCATATTTTCCATTTACATTCACGGTTCATTTCATTTTCCTTGCCAATTTTCTCTCGAATAATCTTTAGCCCGTTGCTGTCTGATTCTTATAAAATTAATAAGACTTTTAAGGTCTAATAAGATTTTTGTATAATATATTAGGGGCTTTAGACAATAGTTTTGAGTGTAATATTGTTAAAATATTACAGTACAGTACTAAAACTTGTGTGCGACGGTCCTGTCTATCAGTCAACTTAATAAAATTATTCTGTAGTATTTAGCATTGTAAAATAGTCATTTAATTTGCATATATATATATATTTTTAAATTTTTATCATATAGTAAATTTTGTTTGTATAATTTTAGATGCAGAATATTTGTCCAGAAAATCAGTGGGATGATTTTTTAACGTCGTTAAAGACTGATCTACCGATGTCATTTCGCATTACTTCAAGCTGCGATCTGGAAGCAAAACAGCTATTAAAATTAATTGAAGGGGGTTTATTCACAGATTTACTTCAAAGAGACATAAGTGAAAGCAGTAAACCGTTTTGTTTACCATGGTAAGTTAACCCATTTATGCCCAGCGTCCTATAAATAGGACACCAGTTTATAAAATTTTTGTGAGCTCTATTTTTAGAATTTTTTCCCATAAATCGTTATTATCGATTACAGACGAATATAATGATTAGATATAATCGGTTTTCGTTCATTTTCATGGGATACGTAATTTTATTATAATTTAATACGTAATTAATTTTTAATAAATTTAAAAAAATTTTAAACCTTGGGCATAAATGGGTTAATTTAGTCAAAAATTACTTTTAACATAATTAAATAAAATGTGAATTCGACGTTATCATAATAATTTGACTATTGATGAAACGAGTATATAAGTTGAATTACTAAAATATTAAATTATGTTTTTTATATAATTTATTTTTAGGTATCCACAACGATTTGGATGGCAATTGAAAATCACCCGCAAAGATATTCGTAGTTCAGAAGTATATTACCGTTTACATAATTTCTTAATTTCAGAAACCGAAAACGGGAATATTTCTAGACAAGAATCAGTTAGCATGATTCCACCTTTATTATTAGATGTAAAGCCAGATGATAAGGTACAAATTATTGTATTTATAAATATTATTTATTTTCAAAAAAATGCAATGTTTTTAGGTACTCGATATGTGTGCAGCTCCCGGATCAAAGACCGCACAATTAATTGAATCTTTATATTCAGGTTCCAATACATCAATTCCAGGTATGTACTTGTACTAGTGCCATAGTCAGGAGGGGACCTAGAAGCACATACCTTCTGTCGAAATTATATATAAATACTTAATAACTAATAAAGCCTTTAGCTAATCCATGTTATCATCAACAGGGTCTATGTAGAATTGTAAAATAAATAAATAAATTAAATTTCTGGCAATAACACTGACTTGTACATTGTTGAACTCTTATTAATTTGAATATAATTTACATTTTTTAGGTGGTTTAGTTGTAGCCAACGATGTTCATAACTCTAGATGTTATATGTTAGTTCATCAAGCTAAACGATTGAATAGTTCTAATGTGATCATAATGAATCATGATGCTACCATTTTACCATCTTTGAACTTGGATGTTAGCGGTTTGTTAATTTTTAATGTATATTTGTATATTAGTTTAAATATCCAATACCTAATATAAGTGTATATTCTTTCTAGGTAACTCTGTGTTAAAATTTGATAAGATTTTGTGTGATGTTCCGTGTTCAGGTGATGCGACTTTAAGGAAAAATGCAGATATATGGACCAAATGGAATCCAGGAACAGCAAACAATTTACATGGGTTTGTTTAAAAATATAAATATATAAATTATGTGCAAATAATATTATACATTATAATACATAAACAAATCATTTTAGGATACAATACCGTATATTAAAACGTGGTTTAGAATTATTAAACATTTGTGGTATATTAGTGTATTCGACATGTTCATTTAATCCAGTTGAAAATGAAGCCGTTATCCAAAGAATATTAAGTGAAACAGACGGTATATTTTGTTTAAATTATTTGAAATTATGTTTTTATTATATGAATATTGATGTATCTAAGTACAATTTTTTATTCATTTTATAAAATAAAAATTGTGCTGGTACAGTGTTTAATTTTGGTATATTTTTATTGATTTATTTATTATTTTTAAATAGGTAGTGTAGTGATTATGGATGTACGCGATAAACTTCCAGGATTAAAAACAGTGAATGGCCTTTGTCAGTGGGTGGTTGCTTCAAAAGATTTAGATATATATAAAACTTTTGATGAAGTTCCAGAAAAATGGACAACTCAAATTAGACCACAAATGTTTTGTCTTAAGGAAGATAAATATAATTTAAATAAATGGTAATGATTATAATTAAAATATTATACTTCATTAATATTATATTTAAAATGATTTATTAGCATACGTATACTTCCTCACCATCAAAATACTGGGGGTTTTTTCGTCACTGTTCTGAAAAAACTTAAACCATTACCATGGGAAACGATTATTGACAATACCAGAGTAGAAGTTAATGAAATATCAGTTAATTCTGGAAGAAAACTTAAAAAGCATCGTTACCAAGGATATAAAGAAGATCCATTTGTATTTTTAACTGATGATGATGTTATTTGGCCAGAAATCAGGTTTTATATATATATATATATATATTAAAAATATATAAAATAGTATACATCATTGATTTTTATAATAGACAGATAAATCATACAAATGTTTTTTTGGACACACACAGTAGTAACTTAGAAATCTGATAGAATGCAGTACTTATATTATTTAATATTTAATCAATAATATGATTGGTAATGTTATTTTACACATCAAAAATTAAAATACTGATAATAATTCTTCTTAATTTATTACTTATGTTTTATTTCAAGTCTGTGGGTACATTAAATCATGCACAATCATAGTATGGTGAGCTAGATAGGTTTCACAGTGTTATGAACCCCTAGTATTTAAGTTAGTATTAAGAACAGATGATTATATATTGTAATTTTAATATTGTTTATATAATATTAATAACGCCGAGTTAACCCTTTTTACCCGTCCGACTGTTTGTATGCCGTCTATGGCATGGTATACAACAACAGTCTGGTTATAGCAGAGCATTCGGCAGAACCTCTATGAATCCATTTTCTATTTGTACATTGTTTTCTTAAATTTAAAATATAATTGTATTATTATTTAATAACTTGGATGTATTCATTAAGTTCATAACAACGAGCATCCCATCATTGACAGTGGTCGACTAAAACGGCTACTAGTCTGAAATGTGTGGCTGATTCTTTCCATAGCATTTGTTATCTGTCTGTTATGTCAATGTTATATAACTAATTTTTGTTTTTAAAATGCCTAAAATTTATTTTAATAAAACATCTAATTTTTAGGGATTTTTATGAACTTCTTAATTTTCCAGTCAATTGTTTACTAACGAGATGTTCTGTAGGCAAAAAGAAAAATATTTATTTCACTTCAAAGTCTGTAAGAGATATTGTAATAAGCAACCAAGAACGTGTCAAAGTATGTTATAAACTTTATTATTTAATAAATTATTTGGAAAAAAACACATGTACATATTATTTTAATTCTAATATTTGTTTAGATTATTTTAAAATGATATAAATTTTTTTTAGATTATTAATACAGGTGTTAAAACATTTGTTCGCTGTGATACCAAATCGGTGGATTGTAATTTCAGACTTGCTCAAGAGGTAATGGTTATAACTACGAGTATATAGATTTTTTTTATTATTAAAAAAAAATATATATTAATTTAAATTATATTAGGGTTTGTCTAGTATTTCTTCTTATATTGGATCCAAGAGACGTTTACAATTAACACGCAATGAAATAATAATTATATTGAAAAATCCCACAGTTCCAATTATTAATTTAGAAGAAGCTACTGCAGAAAAGCTGAAAAATTTCAGTAATTATTTATCAAAAATACATTGAATTATGGTGTCTAATATGTAAAATATTTATAGCTATTGGTAGCTGTATTTTAAATATGATTAATCAACAACAATTACCAATTGAGCTTGTCGGATGGAAAGGGTTTTCAACTGTTAAAGCTTATATAAGCAGTGAATGCAGATTGCATTATCTAAGGCTATTGGGAGTGGACATTTCATTATTCGGTAATTATTTACATATAGATATAATTAAAAATTGCATATAAAATCAAAATGTATTGTTATAATTTACATCTGAAAATTGATAGACATTCAAATAAATAATTATTGTTATTTATTTCAGATGTGAATAAATTTAAGGAAAAAAATTGCAAATCTGAAGATAAAGATGCTACACTTGTATCTGGTACGGTGAACATTAATTATTATTTTATATATAAATTATTTAATTTTATTTATTTGTTCGTATGACTTTACAATGAGCGGTAGCACTAAAATATTTTCTAATTAGGCACATTACAGGTTGAATTAAAATTATTACTATTACTATTATTATTATAACTAATATAAATAAACATTTTAATGTACAAGTACCCTAACAAAGCAAAACAGAACAAATATCACAATAAGTATCACATTTAATTGAGTTAAATTAGATTAGTTTATGTATCTACATCCAAGGACTCTAACCATGCTACTGCCTCAGGGGTCATTTTGATGAAGTCCTCTAGATCACCATCGTAACTTCTTAATTGGCAGTCCAGAATTAAGTGCTGCATTGATTGTATATTTGTGCCGCAGTCACACATTGGACTCTCTCTGAACTTCCATCTGTGCATAAGTTCGTTGCATCTACCTTGTTCTGTGCGTATTCTGTTGAGTCTAACCCAGATTTTCCTGGGGAGGTCCGTTCCTAAGACTGGAGTGCGCACGTTATCTACTTGGATGCCTCCGAATCTCTCTCTCTGCCATTCAGTTTGCCACGCATCTGGGGTGTTATCCCTCGCCTCGGTGATGATTTGAGTTCTTAACAAGAACGGTTTTCGGGACTTAAGCCTCGGGTTAACAATTCCGTCTTTATGTATTGGCAACTCCTGGTGTTTGTCGATTTTGTCCTTTTCTTTTAGCACACTGTTTTGTCTCCTGATATAAGGGGGTTCTATGTTGGCTAGGTAGGGTAGCCATTGTTTGTTTGTGCTCAAAACTGTGCCTGATATTGTGTGCATGACCCTCCTTAGCTGGATATCTACCACCTTTGTGTGGGCACTTCCTGCCTATACTGGGACGCAGTATTCTGCGGCCGAGTAGACCAGGGCTAAGGAAGAAGTCCGGAGGACGCTTGTAGCAGCTCCCCATGTGGTGCCAGCTAATTTGTTGATGAGTCCGATTCTAGTTTTAAGTTTCGCTGATACCTTATGCAGGTGTGCCTTAAAAGTTAATGTCCGATCTAGTGTGATGCCAAGGTATGCGGGTGTCTTCTCGTTATTGATTTTTTCGCCGCAAAAATAGACTGATATATTAGTTAAATAGAACTATTGGTTGTTTGACCGACGCGATCAGTATGTCTCTAATCTTAATTGCTTTTCAACTATTTCGACAATGTATTTATTATGAACAGTATTTCCCGTGTAATACGAATATTATATCAGTATTTTCGTTTTTATAGATATGTACTTTGTGAATTTTTAATTTACGTTTGCGAACCCCCTCCGGTATACGATCACAGTTTGGGAAATGCTGTCCTACATCATTTATAAAATTGTTTATTGTATCTTATTAAATATTATCATAATTCTTGAATGGAAAGTTTTATATATTTTTATATTTATTGTTTCAGAAGAAAATGTTCCAGATAATTTAATTGAAAAATTAGAATAAGAGTGATTTACACTATAATGCAAATTAATAATTGTTTATTTTGTTTGTAATTATTTTTATATAAGATGTTAAAATACACGAACAATATTTTTCTTGGGATTGCATATATTATTATCGATTTTTGTCGACAATCATTTAGTTTGATTGTTAATTTGTGTGACAAAATACGTTTACAATTCCTGTTTCCTGTGGTTTTCATACATTTAGTTAATCTATATACTTTGTGATTTAAAGCAATGCGTTTGTTTGGAAATCGTTTAATTAGGTAAGTCATAGATTAAATATACATAAATAATTAACACTGTGTATAGGAATTAGCAATCACAATTGGTATCCGTTTTCCTCATATTTGTTTCTACAAAGATTTGAAATGTTTTGGGATTCGTGCGATAATGACCATGAAATTTTTCTGGATTTTGAACCAATTCTCTTGCCACAATAAACTGTGTACTGCGGCATACGTTCTTAATATAATGTAGGTCGATCAAAAATCGTTTGTCTTTTTGAAATATAAATGGATGAAGATGTATTTAATTGTTAAAAGTTCTAAATGACTATTTAATAAGTGAGATGACAGAGCGAAAACCAGACTGAGACTGATAAACAGTCGCTTTAATGAAAACATTGACAGCTACGCAATTTGAATTCGATTGCAAACCAACGAGTTGCACGGTCTAGTCGTAGTTTCAATTCTGTTTTGGTGAGAACAACGCCTATAAACGAAATGTGTATATTATCGTTGGACGCCCAACAGTCTTGCACGGAGAGATTGCGTCGTTCTTGGATATTTTGTTCATATTCGCGCGGTAATATTGAATTATTATTAAAATGAAAAATATCCATTGGTTTTATAATACTGTAATAAAATCGGTGACAATATTAATATATCGAGGTTTTTAAATCCATCGAGGTTTTCAATCAGACTATATAGTGTAGACGTTCATTGTGTAATTTAATCTACGGTAGGTTTCTGTGATAGTACGCACAACGAACGACGGCGACGCGAAAAATATGTGATAAAGCGGTTGCGTTCGATGGCCGACCGTCGCCGCTACGCGCACGCACGTGACGTAACGAAATCCTGCGATTGTTACTCTTGTTTACATACGGCATACCAGCGCGTCCAACGATCGGCTACCTGTGTATAGTGCTGTAATCGTTAGCGTATCGTAAGGAGAGAGGAGATTAATAATTCAATTCGTCGTTTATTGTTATAGTCATTCGTCGTTTCTCGGCTGTCGCGGGCTTCGACGGTGACCTGATGTTTCGTTACAACGAACCGTCTCGTTTTGCTTTTTGACGCGAGTATTCTTCACGAAATACAATAATTGTCGTAGAAGCTGACGACGGCCGAGGACGATGGCCGTCGCACTACTGTCGTTGCTGTTGTGCCAAGTCGTCGTACTCCGAGTCGGCTGTTTCAACTTGGACACGAGATTGCCCATCATAAAATTGGGCCCGAGAAAGGAATCGTATTTCGGGTATTCCGTGGCCGGACATCAGTCGTTCGACGAAGTGAAAGGCGAAGTGGAGAAGAGCTGGTGAGTGTTGTTGATCGAGAGACAGAGATAAACCTAAAGAAATGATGTCACGTTTTTATATATTATATCGTTTTGTTTTCGCCTAGTTTCAATCCCGTAGCCCATCGAACGGACACTCATTCGATTTAGTTTCCGACGGTAGGTAAGATAGGTACGTACTAACCTGTGACTTTGTTAGTGTTATGCGTTTGATTATTTTCACACTTGTGGTGTCCGTATGCATTTTAATTACGGTTTCCATCATGCGTTTTATATTTAATGTGTGTCCGCTCGATTTGTTCTTAATTCCTGAATTACCACAGCAGGTGGTTATAACTAAAAGTAAAATATACTTTTTGTCCGATACGCAACCTCTATAAAAAAATAATAATCTAGTGTACCGTAAAATATAAGTCATAGTAACATTAACAATATATTTTTTTATAAGCAATTTTATCATATAATTTATACAATAAAACTTAATTCCTGTAAATATTTTTTAGATTAAAATTAAAACATAATTGTAGGTTTTTTTTAACCGATTAAATGATAAAATATCTTTATACACATTTTTTTTTTTTTTTTTAAATAATTAAGATATTTTTGTTTGTAATGAGTTCAGTAGTTTGCAAAACGTTAGAAATATTTTGCACACTCAATATATTGGGTTATGTAGGTCAGGAAACATTGTGTTCCTTTCTTTCCTAGAACAATTGATCATATTTATATACAGTGTGTAAACGCTAATTGAAAACACTCAATATTTTTGCGTAGAGCAATGCATTTTGAATTCTGTTTTTTTAGATGGAAGTTGTACTTAATAATACACATTTTTATGGTCTCTGAACTTAAATCTGTTTATTATATTCGCGCATGCGCAATGCAACTTTTTTTTCTTAAATGGCAACCCCCACTTTTGAGCACAAATTATTTTTTTTCATATTTTTTTATGAATTTTAGTGGTTCAACCAACTTTATATGTCCAAAATTGATTGAATTACAGCAATCTAACGAAAAATATCGAAAATTTCGCGATTTTCATTTTTGTCCCCTATTACTCTGAAAAAAAACCGTCCTAGATACTTGAAAACTACCCCATCTAATTTATTAAAGTTTTATTTCATTTCGAACTACCCATTGTTAGGTCCATAATTAGCTGAGTTACGGATATTTCAATTTATTTGAAATTTTCCGCAAGAATTTGTAATAATTTTGCCGTTACATGGACATTTTTTAATTACAGAGGTTGATTCTGTCACTTTACCATTTATTTTATGTTCTACAATTGTTTTTTAACTTGTGAATGAATAGTGCGACACTGAAATGTCGATTTGTCATAATTTTACTTGAATAAATAGGATTAGGAAAGAAAAAAATGTAGGTATGTAATTTATGTATTTTACTTTACTTTTAACAGGTAATTAACAGTTTAATTGATAATAAACTTAACTCTAGTAACAATTTTATTTAATTATAATAACTTTATTTTAAAAACTGCTCAAATCGTTGTCCGTTGTGCTCAATACATGCTTCAGTACGCCGTATAAGTTCTTTATTAGTTGCAGCTGTAATTTGTGCTTCGGTCAGTTCGTTACATGCTTCTTTTATTCTATCTTTTAAATGTTGAAGATTTATAGGAGGATCGGCATACACAATAGTTTTTAAGTGACCCCATAAAAGAAATCTAATGGAGTAAGATCAGGTGATCTTGGTGGCCACTCAATGGGTCCGTGCGTTCCTAGCCATCGATTTACAAATGTTTCGTTTAAATAATTTCGAACAATAATTGCATTGTGAGCTGGAGCGCCATCTTGTTGAAAAATTAGATTTTGTCTAATAGCTAACGGAATATCTTCAAACATCATTTGTAAATCATTTATTAGAAAATTATAATATTTTCTACCATTAAGTGTTCCATCATAAAAATATGGTCCCAACAGTTTACCACCAATTAAACCACACCAGACATTTGTTCCCACACGGTTTGGTTGTTAGTTTCAAATGTGCAATGTGGATTTTGATCGTCCCAATAACGGTTATTTTGTTTATTAATAACACCATTATTGGTGAACTTAGATTCATCTGTCCATAATATCGAATTTAAAATAAATGGATTTTCGTCTAATCTGTCCACCAACCAAGCAACGAATGTAATTCTACGAACTGCATCACTCTCGCGCAAATGTTGAACTATATCAGGTCGATACGGATGCATTTTATACTTTTTTAAAACCTTATGAACCATAGTATGAGATATTCCAATTTCTTTACCAACGTGACGATACTCGAGGATTTAATCTGACGTACGCTAATACTTGGTTCTCGACCTCTTCACCTAATGAATCACTTCGTCTTTGTTGTTTATTGTTACTTTTTTTGAAAATTATCCCCAAATTCTAAGATTTTTTTCTAAGTTGAAAAAAAAACTGCAAGAAGGGTGTTCTCTATCTGGAGTAATTTATAAAAAAAAATTAATTTAGAAAATTCTCTAAATAAAAATAATAAATTTAACTAAGCATACCTGGGTAACGTTGAGCATAAGTTTGTGCTGTAAGACGTGAATTTTTACGGCACTCCCAATAAGTAAATAGCATATCAACTTTCTCCGAATGATTCATATTTAATATTGCTTTTTAGTCAAATTTTACAAAATGTTGTACAATATAAATGAACAGTGAGAAATATTGAACTATTTGCTTATTTCATTTATTTTCTTTAAATTAGTGTCAAAGCAAATACATTTTTGATATGAGGCCATTAAGATAAAGTTTATCCAAAAGATACTGTAGAAGGCCCGATAAAATTTAATGATCAATGTTAAAGATAATAATGAAACAAATTATTTAAGTTTCTGTTGCAATTTTCAATAGTATAATTGTGAAAAGTAATATTGAATAGACATTTCAGAATTGCATTATTCATTCACAAGTTGAAAAACAATTGTAGAACATAAAATAAATGGTAAAGTGACAGAATCAACCTCTGTAATTAAAAAATGTCCATGTAACGGCAAAATTATTACAAATTCTTGCGGAAAATTTCAAATAAATTGAAATATCCGTAACTCAGCTAATTATGGACCTAACAATGGGTAGTTCGAAATGAAATAAAACTTTAATAAATTAGATGGGGTAGTTTTCAAGTATCTAGGACGGTTTTTTTTCAGAGTAATAGGGGACAAAAATGAAAATCGCGAAATTTTCGATATTTTTCGTTAGATTGCTGTAATTCAATCAATTTTGGACATATAAAGTTGGTTGAACCACTAAAATTCATAAAAAAATATGAAAAAAAATAATTTGTGCTCAAAAGTGGGGGTTGCCATTTAAGAAAAAAAAGTTGCATTGCGCATGCGCGAATATAATAAACAGATTTAAGTTCAGAGACCATAAAAATGTGTATTATTAAGTACAACTTCCATCTAAAAAAACAGAATTCAAAATGCATTGCTCTACGCAAAAATATTGAGTGTTTTCAATTAGCGTTTACACACTGTATATATATATATGTTTATTTCTCATGTATAGGATCTTAGTTGGTGCTCCGTTAGATCAAAATCTTCAACCGGGTACAAATCAGTCTGGTGCCTTATGGAAATGTCCATTGACTTCATTACGTGACGACTGTATACAAGTCGTGACCGACGGCAAACGTAGTAAGATGTTATTTTTAATTTTCAGACAGATACTTGTTGAAACATTAATACTTGATAATTAAATATATATATATATAGTTTAATTTTTTTTTAAATTGTATCGATTAGGTACTAATTTGTTTAATTAATTAGTCAAATATGAGAACGCTTTGAGTGACAATATTTTATGTACTCACATTAACGGAATGGAGTGATCCGGGATCCATGTCACATTATTATATTTATATATTGTTTTATTTGAATTATATAATTATATATATTATAATTTCCTATTAATTTAAAAAAATCACAAAAACTCGTAGAAATTAAATTATGACTGCCTGTAGGTTAAATATAAATAATTTTTAAAGTCTGTAATAATGATTTTTGTTTTCTTTTTTAAAACAGACCTCAGTAATGGACAATATGATCCTTGTAAGTGATATTATAATAATAATAATTTTTTTTTTGTGTTTGTTTGTGGTTTGTTTTATTGAAATTTGCATTTATAAATATTATGTATTGCATCTACATAATGATTCAATCAAGCCTATTTTATTTTATATTTGTTTTAATTATTGTTTGCTGTTATGTAAATACTGCTTATTTTAATTGGAATTTATTTTTGACCTTGAGCATCATATCTCAAAGAAATTACATTTGAAAATTGCACGACTCAGATTTGATGTATTTCATACTTTATTTCATGATTATATTGTGTAATGTGCTCTTTGTTTTATATTAGTATTCAATTATTGTCCGTCAGTACCATTCATGTTAAATTTCTGTATGAATAATAACAAAATTACAGGGGATTTTTAGACAAATTCATTTCAGTGTTCATCGTCCGTTTCATAAAAATTTTATTGTAGAAATGTGTAACTATATATATATAAATAGTGGTTTAAAAATCTAATGTATAATAATTCTTTCTCTGTTTTGGTTTTCTAAATTCATTTTTGTGCGTTGCACTTACCTGTTACGGTGCAAAAATTGTACTTTGAACATCATTATTTCACAATAAAATATTAATCGATATGTATTTTTCTTTGGGCTGTCCAAGGGGAGGCTGACTACTAGTTATATAGCTACATAATGAGATTATACATGTATAGAAATATTATAAATTGTGCTTTTTACGCTTTGTAAAAAATGTGTTCACAAAATGTATATGTGTATTAAGTTTCAGCATTTTGTTAAAAATTTATTTGGATGTTAAAATTGGTTTTAGCTTGTTTATTTATGCAGCATAAATCGCGTGTGTTATACATTTACCAGCTAAGTGGCAATACTTAATATTTTTTTTGTTAATTTGATGCATATTTTTATTTGTAATCTTTATTTTTGTGCTTTCATATGGATTTGCATGTAAATCGAAACTACTATATTATTCAGACAAAAATGATTGTTGTAATAAGAGTAGTCAAATCACGCAGTTTACATAAAATTATTTATATCAAACTGCATGCAAATGTTTACTATTATAAGCAAAAACGATGATCTGATCGTCAAAATAAACAAAATTTTAATCAAACGAATTTGCGCAAAATAATAAATTTTAAAAATAAATATATGCATGCTGTATTTGATATACGGCGCGAACACTGTTATATTTTATGTATATACGCGATTAAAAAATGATAAAAGTTTGATTAATCTATTTAAAATTTTTAAGTTTATTTGTTATTTATTAGAACCATTAAGAATAATATTAATTAATATAACTTATAAGTTGGCTTTAAGTACTTGTTAATTATAAATGTAATAAATGTGTTGTAAAATTTTTCATTTATCGAAACATAGGTACAATGTGTTAATTTAATATTTTACTTTTTATCTTAATTAATAACATGTTTTTCTGTAGCGATCGATTCATTAAATCTTTCACCACCAACAAATGATGAAATTAAAAACGGTCAGTGGTTAGGTGGTTTGGTTAGGAGTCAAGGACTTGGCGGAAAAGTTATGGTAATATTATGTTATCCTATTTCATTTTACTTTATAATATTATTAAATGGTATGATTTAAATTAATAATAATTTAACTTGACAAAGTTAAAATTATATTTTAAAATCAAAACTAATTTTAGGTCTGTGCTCACCGTTACATTAATAGAGGTAAAGAATATCAGTGGGGACAAGGTCTTTGTTATACTTTAACCCAAAATTTAGATTTCGTCGAGTCTTGGGAGCCATGCAAAGGAAGAGAGGTTGAAAAGTATGTATGTTTCACAATTACAATAATTATTTTAAGAAAAATTGTTCGTGTATATATATATATATATATATATATATATATATAGGCAGTTATGATTAAACCTTACAGAATGTTTGACTAGAAATAATGCGTAAAACGCATATTTCGTTGGATATTGTGTTTTAAATTTATAAACTTGTAATTAATAATTTTAACAGTATGAAAAATTAGCCAGTGAGTCATCATTATCGTTATAATAAATTACATAATTTTTTAAATTTTTAATGATAAATTTATTTAATTTGTAAATATATTTTAGGAGTCAAGCACAATTTGGTTATTGTCAAGCTGGTACTAGCGGTATATTAATTGATGATGATACTGCAGTAATTGGTTCTCCTGGATCATATAATTGGAAAGGAAATATTTTTACAATTAGTGTATCGGACAATTTTTTACACAGAGACAAAACTTGGTATTACAGTCCCGTGCGAGATAATGAGATATCTGCTGTTGATAGCCATAGTTATTTAGGTAATTTTTTTTATACAATAACTATTTTTTAAATTTATTAACAATTTTTTTTTTGTAGGTATGTCGACAACTGCTGCATTTTTTTTTGGTCATTCGATAATGGTTTATGCAGCTGGTGCTCCTCGTTCAAATGGAACAGGTCAAGTGGTCCTATTCACAAAATTACGACCGCCAGTAAATGTAATGGATGTCAAACTTGTAATAAATGGAGAACAATTTGCTTCTAGTTTTGGTTATGAATTAGCAACTGCTGACATAAATGGAGATAAGTATGTAAATTTTAATGTTTTTATATGTAAATATTATGAGTCATGTCCATAAAGTAATGTCTACGTTTGTTCATAAATATTAAGTGTATCAACTTGTTTTTATTAAATATTGAATTTTGTAGGGAACCAGATTTAATCGTTGGGGCACCATTTTATTTTACAAAAGAAAATGGCGGTGCAGTGTATATTTATATGAATAATAAAAACCATTGTTTTGATTGCAAACCACCTACTAAACTTGTTGGAAAATCAGAATCTAGGTTAATATTAATTTATATAAATTATTATTTATTCTAAATTAATATTTACAGCAAATAAATAAATTTATTATTCATGTAAATAAAATATTTTTAGATTTGGGTTTTCAATTACAAATCTGGGCGATTTAAATAAAGATGGATATGATGATATTGCTATAGGGGCACCTTATGAAGGCAGGGGAGTTATTTATGTGTATCTAGGTTCGATGCATGGGTTAGTTGTTGAACCATCACAAGTAAGCTAACATTTTTTATATACTCATTAAAACATTAATTTGATTATTTTGTGTTTAGGTCATTAAAGCACAGGATTTAGTTGTGAATAATCTTGAAATAAAAACATTAGGATATTCACTGAGTGGTAATGGCATAGATTTAGACCTTAATGGTTATCCAGATTTAATATCTGGTGCGTATGAAAGCGATGTAGTTTTATTGCTTCGATCTCGGCCAATTATGAATTTAACTATTACTATTAATCATAAAGAAAATCTCAAAAATATTGATCCCACAAATACAGGTTGTTTTGTTAATAAAACATTTGTTACTTGGTAAATATATTTTCGTCACATGAAATTGTACTAACAAAAATTTAAATCATTATTATTATTTTTCTTTTTAAAGTTTTTCATTTGAGACATGTTGTTCACTGGAGTCTATAGCAGATTCTAAAAATGAACCGAGATATGTTCAGTTACATTATAAATTAGAAGCTGAAACCTTTCAAGAAAGCCGAAAGTTTTCAAGAATTTGGTTTGTACCAGATGATAAGTCAAAATCGCAAATAATTGAAGATAATGTGTTTGCAGATTTTAACAAAAAAATACCATGTCAAAAACATACTGCATATCTTAAGGTATTGGGATGTTTTCTACTAATTTAAAACTCTATTAATGTTTACTGTTATTAATAATATATGTGTATATATAGGAAAATACCATCGATATTCAATCTCCAATAGCGTTAAGAATTTCGTATTCACTAGTACAAGATAATATCTTAGACTTTAAACTGGGCGATTCTATACCGTCTTTAGACGATCTACCTATATTAAATCAAAATCAAGCAGAAAAAACGTTTTTTGCAACATTTCATAAGGATTGTGAAAATAATGATCGGTGTGAAAGTCAAATTGTTTTTAATGCAGAATTGTTATTACCTAAATCACCAAGTAAATTTGTCTTGTATAAGTGTTATTCATTACTTAAATATTTAACTAAGCATTTTTTTTTTTTTTTTTAGGTAACCAATATGAAATTATTATGGGACAATATAGTGAAATAATTTTAAATGTTACTGGGCATAATTTTAACGAATCCGCATATGAATGTAAATTGTTTATCATTCATCCAAATTCTCTTAATTACATTGGTACAGTAAAGTTAGACGATGTAAGTTTTTCTATTATGAAACTAGTTTTCATAAAATAAAATAATATATGTTTCAGGCTAAACAGGATGATTGCAATCCATTTAACAAGACAGTAGTCGTTTGTGCTTTGGGTAACCCATTTAAGAAGTTTGCTGTTTTTAATATTCAATTACGATTTGACCCCAGAGAATTAAATGATGCAGAAAATCAATTGAAATTTGATATATTTTCTAATTCCACATCACATGAAGCAAATCCTAGAGGTCCAGTTATTTTATATGCTAATGTAATCAAACAAGCTGAATTATCATTACAAGGGTAGGGTATATTATTAATAAAATCATTTATATTTTATTATAATTAGTGTGAATGTTTGTTTTTTTTTCCAATCATAATAAATATTACATGTATATTTTTAGTTTGGCACGACCAGAGCACGTTTTTTATGGTGGTCCGGTTAAAGATAATTCGTTTGTGAAGTATCGTGATGAAATAGGTTCCAGAGTGTTACATACTTACCAAGTTTTTAACTCTGGTCCATGGAAGGTGTCTGGCCTTCAAGTACACATTGAATGGCCATATCAGGTGTCTACGTCAGAAAAATGGTTACTGTACTTAGATGAAAAGCCATATATTGAAGGTATGATGTAACCAAAAGAAATTCCATTCAATACATTATTAAAATGAATTTTACGTTTGTTTTAGCTTTAAGTGGTGGGGAGTGTTTCATACCTCAAGAACAAGTGAACCCACTAGGTCTAAGTATGCGCCCAGGGGTTCAAGAAATTCCTCTTGACACTATTAATACAGGAAATATTGTTTTGAATGGTCAAATATCCTCTAAGGAACCAAGTAATCCAATTAAAAATAGTAGCACGAGTTATCTTCACAATAGAATTCGCCGAGAATTAAATTATGGTATTAGTCCTCCAGAAACATACAATGTCGACAATGGAAAACATTTAGAAATTGTCAAAATGGTAATTCATATACTTAGATTATATTGTAAATACTTGATATAATTAATTATTTTCATCTAATCACTTGTTGTAGAACTGTTTGATTGGAAACGCCAAATGTATAAAGTTTTATTGCCAGATAAATAGTTTACAAAAAAATCAAGAGGCAACTATTTTTATAAAAGCAAGGTAATTCATTTTAGGGATTTTGTTTTGTATATAGTTTATCTTTATCATATTTCAATAATAATAATAATAATTAGAGTAATTGAAAATTTGATACATTTTTGTTGTAGGTTGTGGAATGCAACTTTAGTTAAACAATATCCAAAAGTTCATTCTGTTAAAATAGTTTCGCGAGCGAAAATTCATTTACAGTCAGATTCATCATTTCAACAAGATCGTTCCGATGACGAATTTGAAGTGAGTTTAGAGCCCTATTTTGTGTTGTGATAAAAACAAATTTGACAAAGTATTTTTGTTGTTCTAACAATATCAAGGATAGGTTAATATGAAAATTACAAACTTTACCGCAAAAGTATTTTAATAGTATTCATAAATATTTTTCATTTGTATCTATGTATTTAGTATTTAAATACATATTATAATGTAATACTTAAATACATAATTTTTAATATTTTCATGATAAATAATTAATATTCCTAATATTATAGAGATAAAACTTTTTTTTACGCTTGTAATATTTAATAAAATTAAATTTAATTACAAAATGTGCACTAATATATATATGAAAAAAATGTGATTTTATTAGGTGGAAACAATAGCCAAAGTTGAATTGTCAGAAAAAGAAATTAAACTAATTCAGTGGTGGATGTACATTATTGCTATTTTAGCTGGAATTTTTTTGTTGATAATATTAACATTGCTGTTATGGAAATTTGGTTTTTTCAAACGGCGACGGCCAGATCCAACGCTAAGTGGTAATATTGAAAAACACAAGGTGGATGATAATTACTACGATTATTAATTTAAAATGATTTTGTAATGTAATGATATTTTTAATTATAATTATTTTTTATCTTGCAAAATTTTGTATTTTAGAAAATATCTTTATAAGACTTTTATACAATGTATTTATTTATATATTTAGACATATTTAAGGTGATTCATTCTTTCTTATAAATTGATTGCAATATTTATTTTTTATATTTTATCAATATATTGTGTTATATTTTAAAAATTATTATGTTAAGTATACAATTGTATTGTCTTCCTTAACTTTTCATTGCGAATAATAAACCTGCTTGTTAATAATATTACGTAGGTTACCTTTTAAATTTTGCAACAAAAATATACAATATAATATTAATCATTAAAAATGGTTTTGTTTTTCAAAATATTCTCAACGAATATCAATAGGCATTTGCATGCGTTTGAACTAATTTTCGAAGCACTCTTTCCGTTCCAGTTGACATACCTCCAAAACATGCTTTATAAACGCATCAACTGCTTCTTCAGACGTCGGAAAACGTTGACCACACAATTTTTTTTTGATGTGTGGGAATAAAAAGAAGTCATTGGGTGCCAAATCAGGGCTACATGACAGATGACCCATCAATTCGATGTTTTGGTTGGTAAGATAGGCGATTATTGGAGCCGATTTGTGAGAGCTCGCATTGTCATGGTGAAGAATAATCCGTCTTCGGCGGTTTGTTTTCTTATTTCTCCAAAGACTTTTGGCAAGCAAATGGTTGTGTATCATTCAGAATTGACTGTCCTACGTTGTTCTAATATTACTGTTGCCACATGTTCAGTTATACCGAAAAAAGGCTAAAATTTGCTTTAAAGAGCTTCGTGCGCAAACAACTTTTGTTGGATTTGGCTCATCTTGAAAGACCCATACAGTCAATTGTTGTTTACTTTCCACATCATACGCATGAATCTATGATTCGACACCTGTCACGATCTTATGAAGACGTCTTTTGAAGTGCCATGATTGTATTTTTTCAACATTTCTGTGCACCAATCTACACGAACCATTTTTGAGCATGTCAAATTGTGTGGGATCTAACGTGAACAAATTTTTTTAACTACCAAATGTTCATGCAATATTGAGTGAACATTAGTGGAACCCATGCTTAGAGATGCCTCAATTTCACGATTAGTCACATGGCGGTCTAATCATATCGCGTACAGCATTGATGTTTTCTGGCAAAACCACCGATTTTGGACGACCTATACGAAATTCAGCAAACCAGCGAAATATGGTGGCCCGGCGTGGTACTTCATCACCAAAAGTCGAAACAAGTTGATCGACACACTGTTGTTGAGTTAATCCACGTCGAAAGTCGTAGTAAATCATCGCACGGAAATTTTCACGGTATAATTCCATTTTTCGGCCGTAACGAATTTTATAAGTCGCTGTAAACCACACTAATAAATTAGCACTTTTATCGCAAAACGATTCAATAACGTATATTGTAATAATGTCAATTATCATGTTCTGTTATAAGATTTGACGTAAGTAACCCAGGTGTAATCTTATCGCAAAACTTAAAAGGTAACCTACGTATTCAGTATACAATATTAAAACGATTTGATTATTTTATATTTTAAATTTGTGTTCAGTACACGATAATAATATCGATCGTTTTACATAGACACAGTTGCTGTTATCGTGTTTTTTATATCACTGATTTGTTTGGAATTGAATGAGACCGTGAATGTTCGTTGACCATCTTTTTCAGGTGTGAACGCTTCTTTGTGAGTGACGTTTTTCTCGTTGGGCAGCACGTCTCTGCGTGAACAATAATAATAATAATAAAAAAAATCAGTCATATTGGTCATGATTTAGCATCGATAAATAGATAAATTAGACACCCAACTTAATACTACCATGAGATTAATATCTGGTACAGTAAAATCGACACTCACTAGCTCCCAACAATTGCCCCCCTCCTCCACTTCGTAGAGCGAACGCCTTAATTAAAGAGTTCTTAAAAATAAATCTCAACCACGAACTGTTCATCAATAATTCTATTTATGATGCGAGACCAAAAGCCGATTGAAGTCTAGTCAAAATTGAAGTTTGTATAAAAAATTATATAATTTACATGGAAATATTTCATGTAACACACTGTTATACTCTGTCCAACGAGAGAACGTGACGTGGGATGGACAAAAATCGATCCGGTTCATGGGTCTCCGCATTTGTACAACCTCATAGCATTCACACTGCAGAGACCGCGTCAACGAATCAATACGTCGCACATCTTGGCCACGCGTTTCTTGCGGTGCTACCCTCGTCAGGAGAGGCAAAAATGGTCTCGAATACCGCTCAATCGTTAGTCTACACGTGCGTTCTTTCCGACAGAGTACACAGTAATTTACAGTTTTTCTGCATCGTAGTGTGAAGTGAAATGAAAAATGTCATATGACGACTGATGGTGTGTTTGTTTATTTAGCGTTTTAGTTGTGTCGTGAATTTAAACAAAAAAATATATATATATATAATATAAAAAGTTGAATTTTCTCGAAATACCTACATTAAGAAATCGATGAAATTAAATTTTACGAAATGTTTAAGAGGATTTTGTTTAATGTCACGTTTTGTGTCGGTAATATTATTGACTCGCTACGGTATTCCGAGTATTCTCAAGAATATTAAAAATTATTCATGTAGCAAAAATGATATTACCGAAATTTGATTATTCTGTGGATGGCCGGACCTTCGACGCTAAACGTACATTCCGTTAAAGTCACAGACAATGGATTGGTAAACATAAACGTCGCTTCACACGGAATGTTCACTCGCGGCTCTGACGTGATCTGCAGAAAACAAATGAAAACCCGTCGTTGGTCAATAGTAAATGTAATAATAATAATAATAATAATAATAATTGTGTTTTACCGTTATCGTCAGCTGCGGTTTGTGCACGGCGAAATCGTCGTCTTGGCTCCATAGCTGATCCGTTTCCTGGACATTCGCCACGCCCGTGATTCTTATTAAACTGTGCGCCGACAGTTTTTCCATGTATTCCGAAGGTTTCACGTACGTGTGAATGTTTTCTCCTGTAGAGAAGAACGTCAAATCAGATATAATATAATATAATATAATACATATTATAATATATATACAATATAGATACGAGCAGATGAGTTTTTTTTTTGTGATGACCGACTATTCCAGTTATAACCTAACCTAATCTATCCTATCCTATTATAAATTATAAAACAAATAAGTTTTATAATTTATAATATTTTGTGTACAGTGGAAACCGTTTGTATTTAATATAATAACAATATACTTTCACCGTACTAAGCGCAAAGCTATTGGTCATCTGTATAACTAATAACTGATATTAAAGTTGTAAAAATAATTACGGATAAATAATTACGCGTGTTAAATCGCATAACGTGTATTGAATCGCCATTTTCGGACGAGTGTTTGGAAAAAAGAACGAGTGACTCGCATTATAATACATATAATAAATCACCGTAGTCCGTTATTTTATGAAACGATGTTTTTACGTTGTTCACGAATGAACACTGGAGAGGGGGGAATAAGTGTTGAGCATGGTCGCATAGCTATTATGAACCGAGTCCATTTGTCCAATCAACAGTGCAGGCGACGTCTGCACGTCTGGGGCGTGACATAATATTATGCTTAGTTTTCGGTATTTCGACTGTTTACAGTTTATGTTCATAAATGTTTGTAGGTGTTGACGACATAAAATTGATAGAATATAAAATATAAGATTACACTAAGAGCGTACTTTGATTGGGTTTCAGAACTATGTCCACTGAGCTCCTTTTGATTTTGTTCACCGTGGTACCGGTGTACAGAATTGACAGTGCAGACAGTACGATGGACATGGAACGCATTTCCGAGGACGTGTTCTATAGTTTGAAAAAAAAAAAAGATTGTTATAAAATTCGATACGAAAACCCGTGACGTGATCACTGATCAGCGCCTTACGTGTATGCTCATGGCGATTTTAAAACTTTCGCCTAAAGTGATTTGTTCAATATCGAACAGTTTGAACTCGACGTCTTCGATTTGTTTCTCTTCCAAATCGTATATCTCCTGCGCGATCGGGACCACCTTGATCGCTTTTTTGACCGCCATTTTGTCTTCGGGCGAGTCTAAAACAATCGGACGACACGCGCGTGTAATATTATGCAGTGTTCGGCTTCGTTATATAATAATAATATTATAATTTTTTTTATGAGTTCGGTTAGGTTGTGTTGTAGGATTCTCGTGTGACGTCGCACTGGATTTATTTCATTGTTTTTCAAAATCATCATTTCATAGTTCTTACCGTATGGATTTTTGTAAATTTCGGTGATTTCTTCCATATCCTCGAGTCCAGATAAAATGTCTTGTCCGATTTTTTTCGTCACGATTAGTTTCCCGACGCTAAAACGAAACCGAATAAAATATGTTATTCACATACCCTATGTAATGCGTCTGTGTACTTATGTACGAATAGCAACTGGCATTTTCAGATGTTACAACGACAAAACTATTGAAACTACATCTTTCCAAAACTGTTTAAAATACTTTTTCAAGCGTCACACACATACACGTAAGATCGGACACATAAGTCGGAAAAAATACGTGTTAGGTAATATTATGTGGCGTTGTCTGTATACTCGTTAGGCGATACGTCTTTATATATATATATATATAATATTTTTTAACGTTGCATATTTATATATATATATATATTTAATATATATATAGTTATCAAAACTATTCTTCTCATCAGTACGACTTCCGTAATCGTGGAGACTCAAATTATAAACGTGTCCGATTATGATGAATAACGTAACGCGCAGTTAAAAGTTGTTTTTTTTTCTTAACTGCAAACAATTATTATGGAAAAGAAATTTATCGGGAACTAGTGTCAGTATACGATGAAAGTTGTACGAGTGTGTAAATGATGCGACGATGGTGTAAACACTTTCTTGATGGACACTCAGATGAACAAACAACAACGCACGGGAAGGCCGAAAACGGCTACGACAAGACGCTGTTGCAGCAGTTGAAACTGCTATAATATACTTGCTACAAACTGCTATAAACTGATTTATATTCATATGTCCAGTGCCGTGCAATGTATCACCGACCCCACTCGGCGGGGCTTTCATTACTATGCCATTTATCGTATAGAGAAACCGTTCAATCGTACGTATCGAAGTTTCGATAATAATTGGGGATGACTCTGTTGTTGATTAAAGAATGTTTTACAATTATTCACTGTTATAGTACTTACTAGTTCGGTAACGTTTTCACTCTCGACCAAAATCCATCCTCGGTTTCTTTAAAAACGCACATATCAGCCCTCACTTCGGTGTACACGAACGCCGTGTCAAATCCGATGTTGACTTCGCCACGTCTGACCGCTTCGACGGGTGCAGGTCCACATCTGTACATACCTATCGATGTTTCGAAGAGTCGCATATATTTTTTTTATAAGTATCGATTAAAAAACTATACGACTATACGCATCAATGGAGGGGAGACAAATTACGTTCCGAATTCACTCGATAAAAGAAAATCTTCGGAAACTCTTAAAAAAAAACCTGTATTGATCCGAGTACTTAAAATAAATTTCACAACTTTATGAATACATATAATTAAATTTCCCGGAAATTTCTCACTATCAGAATTTTATTGGAAAAAAAATAGATGTATTAGACATGTCTGATACATCATTAAGTGAATAGTGTGTTTGTGTGTATGAGAGAGAGAGAGAGAGATAATTTGTTAAATCTGCGGTTTACTGTCGCTTGTTTCTTGAGGAGTGCCGTCAATGGACTGCCATCCTCCGTAGCCTTTAGTCAAATCGGGTCTGTCCATCCACACGTCGTTCCATACGTGAAAGTTCCAGCACGAGTCGTTCGTATAACTGCCAGGATGATTGTTGAGTTTCTCGCCGTTTACGTCGATATACGTGTCGATGGTCAAACTGGCGTTGGTGTCGTGAGCTGACATGTAATTGGTTACCGACCGGCAAGGAATACCGAGAGCCCTGCAAACTGTATAGGTACGCGACAATAAATCAGTACGTTCTTGTGCGTGATATTTTAGATTTTCAGGTAGAACGAAAAACGTTATGATAGAATCATAAACGTAATAAATATTACTTATACTCACTCGTGACTATAACTCCAGAAAACACCCAACATTGTCCGTATTTAACTGGTAATTGAGTGTTATAAAATTCTTCGAAAATCGGCGAACTACTGATCCAAGCGAATGGACTAGTGCCATCTTCGAAATCCCCATCCCATTTGCCTTCAATGAGACCGTTTTCGTCAACATTGTTCGTCTGAAAACACGAGGTGTTTTATTTCGCGCGTTTTGTACATTTTTTTTCTTCTTCACTGCCGGATTATAGGCGATTTGTCGACATATCGATATATTTTTGCCGTTCAATGCCATTTTATAATAATCATAACAGTTTAACAGTTCATACACGGTTTATGAACGTTAATTGAGAACCGTTGTAATTCAATTTAAGTGTTTCGGTTCAAATTTTAACATGATATTTAAAAAAGAATATTTTATAGTTCTAAGTCGGTGCTTCCAACACTGAACCGTGTTGAAAATGTGTGATCGCACCGACGGAGATTAAACGGTTCAGACAAAATGTTTGAGTGCCATATTCAGTTCACGGCAGCGGTGATTGTACAGAATGTTCAAGGGGAGGGGGCGGGCAGAAACACCGTGTGTCTATGTGTGGTATACACACACACACACACACACACTCTCACAGTGTGTTTTCCGCAAGCAGAAGCGAACAAGGTTGTTCGCATTTGTCCGTCGTGGCAAGACTGAGCGGTTCGCTTAGCTGCGGACCGCTATTTATACGTCTGCGTGGCTACCCCCTCTTCTTTTTTGTCGTACCGCTATCTGGTGACTACTTTCTTTTCCGATTTCATTGCGTTCGAATGACGCGCTATGTCCATACACGCGGGTGTTTAGTTTGACGCTGACCGAGCGATCAATCGTATGCGTGTTTACTATATATGTTATCTTTATTATAAATACTATTGTTTCGCGTATTTCAATGAAATAAAATTAACGTAATGTGATTCATCTTTCCTCGTTGTATACTCGTTTACTCGTTTATTTCACACTTTTCACTTTTTTTTTTTTTTTTGACTTTTATTGGTTTATTCATATTTACACGTTTCCTCGACCCGCCGGATTTACCGTTAGCTAAGCCCTAAACTTGATATTCACTTATTTTATTTTTACCGGTGTCCGGACTTGCGAAGCGTAATATCGCGTTACGCTCCCGGACATGCAAACAGTCGGGAAAAACGTAGGTACACCATTAATTAATATTGGACGAACAGTTGGATTTTCAATATATACGTGTATCGTAATATACTTACGACTGCCGAAATACATCTGGCCATTTTCACCGGATCGCCTCTGTCCTGATGCGGCATGGAGGATCTATCGATTAACATCATGACGGATGGCAGGACCACCGATTCGAACTGTCCGAAGAACCATTGATAACCTTTGGGTTCCTTGTATGTGCCTTGCCAAACTTTTCCGTTGTCATTAAGTACGTACTCTTCCAATTGCTCTTCGTCGTTCATGTGAACACTGTCATCTTATGTATAGAAAACGCGCGAGTTTATTATATTTATATGTATACTATTTTGTACATACTGTCTCGTATGTAATGATTGCTCAGTGATTTATTATTAAACAAATGGCTTCTCGGGAACTTTTTTTTTATTAATATTATTATTAATTAAGCAATGAAAAATATATTTTGTTTTTTTACTAATACACAACCACAGTATAAATGTACTAACATTACATTTAATATTCACTTGTAAATATTTTAATGAAAATCGGTTTTATTCGCTGTTGATTTGAGTACTTTTTTAAGTATTGATTCGAATGAGTTATTATGTATTCAAAATTCATTTAGTCAATCGGTTTATGTAAAAATTCATCATTTTACAAAAAGGATTTATTTCCGTAATATTACTGTTTTCTTATAATATTATATACGATTTTGTGTAACAGATATGTGTAATCTATAAAATGGCATTTACACGATTCGATAAAATTATTGAATCGTTCAAAAATTGTATTATTCCCATAGACCGCACGTGTGTTGAACATGCACGTTTAACAAAAATCAACGAAATTATTCTATATACGTCTTATAATATCAGATTACGAATTGAACAGAGTATTCAATTAATAACGGGATTTGTGTAAAAGTAACGAAAAATTCGATTGTCGTATCTTAGAAGAATGAAAGACTCACTCGGACACCAAGGGTTAAACAATATGTAAATGGGCGTATCGACTTGATGTTGATTAACTCCCGGCGTCGCTTTTCTAGCCGTGTGGAGAATTATTTTCCACACAGCAACGGGCGCGTACGGCGGTATTTGCACCTGAAAAAATATACAATTCGTTTATGTAACAAATGTTGTCCCGCTAACTGAACGTTTATATTAATATGCGCCAGTGACACGAGAGAACGCGACGAGGTCGAGTAAAGTAAAGTAGAAAAACGATATATCTGCTGATATAATGGGCCACGGCGAGCTCTCGTTATTTCATTATCGTGTACGATTCACAGACAAGTTCTGAATACGTAACATATGCCTAACCTCATTAAGACTGAGCGGATTTTATTTATTCAATGCGCCTGCGCACGTATCGATAATAATTGGATAATAATATTACGCGGAATCCTTTTCCCGTAATACTTTCGAGCGTGCAGTTGGAGTTAAATAACGACTATTGGTTTCTCTCAGACAAACAAATAATATTTTTTCAACAAAATCATCAATTAACATTACATATTTCCTTGTGCGCATTCAATTATCTAATTAAAATCAATAACGCGCCGTAAGAAGTGAACGTTAATAAATATTTATCGTATAATAACTTTTAAATCTCAATTATTTTTATCTGGTTTGTTTTTACATCGAGCGTCAACGATTTTTTGGTTTTCACAACACACAATATAGAAAATCAATTTATACGTCCGATAGTAAAAAATGTAATACATATCCGATGACATTTCAAATTTATTATTAGCTCCATTACTATAGTATTAAAATAAACTGCGAATTTATAATAAATATAGGTGTGTTTGACACAGACCTGTACGGTGACGGTGGATCCGGAAATGTTGCTGAACTTAGCTTCCCATTTTTCGTCAGATAAATTTATATTTTCTTTGACGATCATAGCAGCGCTCGTGCCTTTGACTGGTGCTGGAGTGGGTCCTACGTACGGGATAAAACCGGTGTAGACGTTATTAGAAATTAAAAAAAAAATGAAAGGAAAACTAACATAAATTTCTTTCATTTTTTTAATACATTATGTATCTTGATCACATATTATAGGTACGTGTTATAATATTTGGATAAAAACAATCTGATTTCATTCAATTTATTCATCACACCTGTTACGAGAACGATTCTGACGATGTCTTTGCTTTTGTCTAGCAGTCTGTTGAATCGAATGCCCATATAGAACGGTTGACCGCGACGAAATATTGCTGTGGATCCATCCTGTAGCAGTTCGAATCGGTCAGCATGATGTTCAACCGCATTTTCCAACGGATATAAGTGAGTCGAGACCACCGTCAGTGCCATAACGAAATGCGCTGTTCCTTTAACATAATAAAATAATAATTTACACGTTATAATAACGCACAGATATATTTTTCGACTGTGTTATCCAGAGAGAAAGACACAGAGAGAGAGAGAGAGAGAGTAAGAAACGGATAATAATTATTAATATATTTATTGTTTACGAGCGTAGGTATAATACGTATTATTTTATATTACTGCAGTGTTAATCGGTGAATTATAATTGGTCAGTTGAGCGTAGCGTTATTTTATTTACCGACGGAATCTTTTCAGTCTTTGTTTGTACGATCGAAAACAAAACCGAACGCGAATTCGGCAAGTTATGTGAATGTAAGTTCGTGTATAGGAATCGTCGGTTTTTTCTTCTTTTTTATCAAACAACGTTTCGCGGTGGTATTAAAATATAACGAAATTATTATTGTTTTTTTTAAAAGTATTTTTAATTTCGATAATATCAATTAACGTGTAATAAGCGCAGAATAATATTCTGTGTAATAATTATTATAAGCGTAAATACGTGGTTATTATTTTAGCGCACTCGTAGTTTTACTTGTATTGAATACCGATCGTGTAGTTATTAGGACAAGGAAATTACGTGGCACACTGACACGATACTGCATAATATCATTGAATTATTATTAACGTATTATTGGTGTTTTGCCAAACGATAAAAGTTGTACATGACTGACAAGTATATTATTGTTGTCGTTGGTTGAATTCTATATAATCGATTGGTTTATTAGATAATAATAAGTAGTTAGTTTAATACCGGCGTCGTAAATAGAAATATGTAAAATCACGGATATTTCACATTGAAATGATGACTTTGGGGAAAAAAAAAAAATTGGGCGAGAAAGCGCAGATACAACGCATTGTTATTTTTAACGTTGGTTTTCAAATTTAATTCGTTGTTATAAAGAGTCGCGTAATGTGATTTTGTTCGTAAGACGGACGGGAAGCGATTTCTAAACGCAAAAAAAAAAAATTATATTTTCAAGTGACGTTTTCGAATCAAAAGACAAACTTTTAAACTCGTATACACGTGTTTTCGGAAATTTAAAATTATCGTTATTATAAATTCGGCCATTAAGAGATGTTTTCTCCCCGCGTATAGGCTTCTCCTATAATTCGCCAAGTATTTACAATATACGTAATAATCACTCGTTCGTCTCTTCTCCACTGTTTAATTTTGGCAGCCCCGAAATCTCGGCTCTATATTGGTGGTCGGGTAATCATTTTTTTTTTTTTGATCCTCTGTTCATTCAAGGGTGGTGAATTTATTTCAACGTACACCAATGTTGTTCGCATCGAACTCGTAGAATCGCGGTGCCCAATATTATCATAATATTTGTGGCGTATCGCCCAAACGAGCGTGTTGGTTTTATAATATTGTTGTCTGCTCGAAACAGTAATCTATTTTAATGCCACGGCCGATGTCAAATACTAGTCGTCGATAATAATCATTTTGTACTACATCTGAATATTGTTGGTAACGAAAACTGTGTACGACATCTCAACGGTATTTTTATCGTCGAATTTTGTCGATCAATACATTCATTTAATTTGGATTAAAACGGCTATTGGAGTCCGTGCGGGAGTAAAGCTAGAACCCGAAGCAAAAAAAAAAACATTTTTACACATCACACAAATATTTAGTAATGTGTACATAAATTTTTTTTTCTTCTGCTGTCTGCTGTCCTTTCTGTGGTGCGGGCTTCTGGGAAGTTTACGCTTAAATTCGGCACTGCATAAACGTACATTGTAGTGCCACACGTAATAACAACGAGTTCACGTGGCCGTGCGGTGTTTTTTAACGATTCGGCGCATATTATGATAATACGCGAACGATTAACACTATTATTATCGATAATACTAATAATTTGTATTATTATTATTATTAAGAAAAGAGACTTGTACGTTATTTTCCTCGTCGTCCGTAGTAACAGTACACGGAGATAAACCTCGAGTTAATAATAATTATTATTATGATAATATTTACCCGGCGAAGGTTAAGTGTAAATTATTGTGTATAACGTTCTATGTGTATCTCGTGTACAAAGATAGCGAAAAAGAAAAAACAAAAACCGGTTCGTCGAGGAATTCGTCTAAACTTTTGAAGTGGTCACGACTCGTGCGAGACACCGGCCAATAACCAATGTCACATACACACGCCTGAAGGTTTCATTCGGTTCCTGTACAGTCAATAAAACATCGAAACATTTTATTTTATATATATAAAAAAAAGAAAGAAAAATGTAATAAACGATTTGCGTGTATACGTATATATATACGGGAGAGTGCCGGTGTGGCTTCGCCGAGATGTACTACAGTGTTTGCTTGATTAGAAGAGAATGTTCAGTTCAAAAGGCGTGCACGGAAAACGCTTCGGAACTTACACGCAACGTTATCGCGCGTCTCTTCTAAACATCGAAATTAAAAATAAATCGCGGCCGACGTGTTTTAAGATTCTCGTCGTGTCGAGAAATGTACACCGGTTTACTCTCAGAATATTCGAAACGCCCCGTATAGGGAACGTGTCGTTTGATCGGTCGACTAAAACCGCCGTTTTAAACGCTCAAAACTCCGAAAACAACAGAAATGCGCACAAACACGTTAGAGAGGAGGAAACGACAATAATAATAATAATATCGTCGGATACAAAACCACGGAGTCCGGCCATAGTCAACGGTATTTTATTATTATTAAATAATAATTTATTATTATTAAATAATAATATTCGCGGGTTGATCTTCTGTGATTCGCGGCCGTCCGTCGTTGAATGTCGAGTCGCAAGAGTTGCACACCGAGACGACCAGACAGAGCCCGCAGCAGCTTTTCTACGCGATCAAGTGTGTTGGAAACGAACGGGTCGAGGACGAACCGATCGCACGCGTTTTACCGAATCGTTCGAATGAATAAATAATCCGAGTTAAACGACTCTGGACACGAAACGATTTGTAGCGAAAGGTGTGTTGAATACGAGAACCGTTTGAAAAAAATCTCGAACGAATAATAATAATAATAATAATAATAATAATACGCGTGTGTCGGACGATAATGAATTCAACGAGTATGTACGGACGGGTATTTCGGTGTCTTATACGATAGAGAACGGGCCGTTTAATTTGCGTACACAAATCGTTTTTTTTTGACTAATTGTTATTACACTAATCGATCATCAATAGAGCTCGGATTCTGCGTAAGTATAGAGTTCGCCGATTATTGTATTGAATACGGATAAACAAATATCAGAGTTGGTTATGAATTTGCGTATAGAATACAGAGTCCCAAAAAAATTTTTCGTATTTTTTTTTTTTTTTTTTTTACGCGCGCATTTAAACATTTTCATTCTTTTTTTTTTGGACATAATAATAATAATATAGCGAGTATTTCGGTACATTATAGCGCTGAAACAAAATCCTGATCAGATCAATAGACAATGACCACCGTTATATATATGTCTATAACGTTATTTTATAAAAAAGTAGTGAAAATAGAGAGGAATTTATGAAATTAAAATTAAAAACAAAAATCAAAAGGATATGTAAAAATAAATAATCAAAAAGATAGAAATCAAAAATTATAAGTTAATACTCGTGATAATAAATAAAATATATATATATAAAATAAATAAATACACATATACAACAACCTTCTTTTATTTTATTTTATATAATACTCATAGGCTTTCTTGAATATTTAAATATATATATATGTATATATGTGTATTTATTTATTTTATATATATTTTTTATTTGTTATTTTATAATATCCATAAACTGTATACACTACTCGGCGTAAGTTTGACGTTTTTACGTGAATTTTATTATTACAAGAAGCCAACGCCGTTTTTTTTTTTTGTTGTTCGCGTATACGTTGGAATTTGTCATAAAATCACTCGTCGTCAACGTGTTTATATACGAATTTCGTGAAATCAATTTTTTTTTCTCTTATTGCGCAAATATCTATTATAAGAATCGAAATCTTATCATTTTGTTTCGCGTATAAACCGTTTAGCCTTTAATACATAATATATTTGGTCACAATTCGGCAACTCAAACGTTGTAATAGTTAACGGGGTGCGTTTGTTTTGCGCGGCTCAAACATTTTTTGTTCGTTGCTCTACACGTGCGAGTGAGGTACGATTTGAAGAGTTTCATTTCTACATTGTAAGAAATTATGTTATTACTGTGTTAGTCGTACGCTAAGTAAATAAAAATTACCGTAATACAGTTATTATTATTATTATTATTATTATTCCACTTGTAACCGATAAAGTATTGTGCCGTTTAATCGATCGCCAACCCGCAGAGACTATAGTTACCGAATAATAATTGTTCGTATTTATTGTAAAATCATATATTATGTAATTTATTAAATCGTTGAGTCGGAAGGGCTATACAACTATACTTTCAATATTATTATTATTATTATTTATACTGGTATACGTCGGTGCGTAGTATACATTTTGTATTAATTTATCATTTTTCGATTTGTTACCAACAATATTATTATTTTTCAGCGACATTTTATTTTTATTTTTCTACGTAAAAATAGTTATACACACACACACATATTTCTTTAAGTTTTGAAAAATAATATCCTTTTACAATATCACGTAATGTCGTTTTACGCTGCCGGGGTTCACGCGATTACAGATTATAATAGTAATTATGAAATTTTCAATATAGCGTTAACAGCAATATTATTAAATATTCGTGTTTTTTTTTCTACAATGAAGTGTAAAAACAACTTTATTAATAGGTCGATTTTCAATGTGACTTAGCATACAGTAAGTGTATAATATTAAAGTATTTATAGCTCTTATAGAGTAATGTCTGATTTAATATTAAAAGGACTATACGCGATTTCTTCATTTTAGGCGGGTTTTTTTTTTCATTTATCCAACGGCTAGTGAAGCAAAAAATTTAAGTTCCGCGAGACTTACGTCGTAAGGTTCGAGTTATAACACTACACATATAACCGAATTCAAACATCACGTGTTTAAACGATGATTTTGTCGTCCTTTCTCTCTCTCTCTTTTTTTTTTGTCGCACATTTTCAATTTAAAAATAAGATAACTGCTAACGTATTCTCAAATATTATAGTTTATTCGAAATACATCACATTTACGTTTTAATATCGACAAATTATAATAATATTGATAATACCGTAATAGGCGTGATTTTAATCTCTAAATTTGATGGTTACAAGTGTGTTTTAAAGTAAAGCGGTTTTGTACAACGTTTGCTGGCTAACCAAAGCGTTGCTAATTGAAAAAAAAAGTGATTAACTATTGAGCGCTTTCAGCGTTACAGATAATAACTGAAAATAGGAAAAATTACACCGTATGAATACACAAACATTTATATTTGTTCTGTACCTACCTTTACCGATTACATTATTAATAGCTCTGATTCAATTATTCGAGTAAAAAAAAAAAAAAGAAAGAAAGAGAGAAAAAAAGAATTTTTATCTATTCGTGTATGCGATTCGATATTGTTTAGCGATACAGAAGGTTCTACATTTTAATTTAAATTGACCTCTCATACAGCTGAATAATCTGCACTGATTATGACCGTATTTCTTAACACGCTACGTCGTTTAGCAAAATTATTACGCCGTTAATATTTTTCTCGAAAATCGCGTCAAATAAACGTTATTATACCTGTTAATTACTTACAGACAATTATTAAAAGAAATAATAATGATAATAATAATAATAAAACCGTATAAAACGCGCGTACCGATCGGAGTTCAAAATCGAATCATTTCCGAACAGCAAAACGCCGAAAAAATAACGACTCGACTAATACGGTCGCTAATAATTCCTATTCGATATTTCGAACGCGCGTTGAAAAAGTTTACAATTTTTATTATTATTATTATTAGCTTTTAGTTGAAACTATTTTAATTCAACAAAAATACATACATAATAATAAAAATAATATTAATGAAAGGTAAGAGACACGCAATTAATTGTAACTATATTTTAAAAACCAGATATAAGAATGAAATTTAAAATGGTTTGAATAAGGGAAAAGTCATTCGAAGGCAGAGGAGCATCGATACAGAACAAGTTGACGGAGAGAGAGAGAGAGAGAGTAGAAAAAAAAATTTTTTTTGTGGATTATTCTGTCGGTACTTAGAGATGGACAGGAAATTAGCAGGTGACGGAAATTGCAGTAATCGTAATCGCACATGGTAGAAACCGTTCATTTCAAAACGTTAAAATGAATTGGATAATATTTCTATAATATATTATTATTATTATTATTTATTACGTTGTGTATGTTGTAAATTTACCTCGACTTGTCTTCTCGTTGTGTTGTTCGCGATACGTTCTCAATAATAATAAATAATGCGCGAATGTACAGCAAATCCGGTATAGGTGTCCAGACTATAAAAAATTAACAATAATAATAATAATAATAATAACAATAATAATAATAATAATAATAATAAAAATAATAGTAATATTACAATTATTATATACGTTTAGCAATTGTAACGTTTCGCGCGTAGTGTATGGTGCAGATGTCGTCGATCCGCGAATCGTGAAAGCGAACTGATGTGTATTTAATATATTATTACTATTATTACTACGCGCGATGGCCGCGGGATTTTTATTTATTTATCGGGTTAACCTACATTTCGACGATTACCTACTCCTTCCAGAGTCGGACGATAGTTATGTATTATTATTATTTTTTTTTACATAACGGTTGACCATGGGGAAAAAAGAAACGTATATAAACGCGTTTACACACGTCACACTGTACGCGCGCAATAATATTATCATCGCGAATCGTGTATGACGACGACCGCGCAGAAAATCCCCCGGTACTTTTATGTCTAAACATTTCTGTTTTTTATAATCAAGTACGATGATTAATCATCATCCGTCGGATACGAACCATATCGATCAGCGCGTTTCTCTCAACCGTCGCATACGCGCGTCGCACAGTGGACCACATAGTTAAGTCATTTCGGTACGTTGTACCGCGTTAATATTTACCCGTCCTCCAGTCAATTTTTCAATTCTGACGGTGGGGAGGGGGGCGTCATTTGGACCGCGCGACATAAGCGCACAAGACGTTTGCGTAATTAATATTAAATATTATTATTATAGGCGATTTGGTCCAAAAGATCTAGAATTCGCTTTTAGATGATCCGTTAAAAAAACGATAACACTCGCTGCATAATTCCTACAACGTTTTGAATGGATTGTGTATTGTTGACGTTCTAGAATATAGATATAGACTACAAATTTAGTGAGTGATCATTACAAGAGTAGTGTGCGGAATTTTAAGCGAATTTCCGTATAACGGTTGATGAACTGCGCTTTTTTTTTTTTTAAAGTAGACACTATTACCTAACAAACGTCGGTAGAAATTTCAACAAAATATGTTTGTGCCCAAGTTCAATCATAGTATTAACAGTTGTCCCGAGTAATTCTCTAATCAGTGTTGGTTCTATTAGTAGAATATCTTCATTTTACTATTTATCATCATCATCATCATTATTGTTATTATTATTATTGTTATTATTATTATAATTGTTATTATTGTTATTATTATTATTGTTGTTATTATTATTATTATCATCCGAAACATTATCACCACTATCATCTGTTTTAGCATTTGCATATTATCGTTATTATATAATATGTTTGTATGAAAAACAGTCACAATCAACGAATGAAATAAAACGTTCAACAATTTTACCGGATTGTAAATAACGAACACTTAAACTCATTTTTCTTCTTTGTTTTTCTTACGCGTAGACAACGGATAAACAAATTCGTTATTATTCGACACATTTAAGGACGATTTACTATTAGGTATATTATTTGTATAGTCATATATTTGTTGACACCATAAATTTCCAATATTTAATGTACGACCTAAATAATAAATTATAATTATTATTTAAGTTAACAGTTATAATGTGTATACAGGCATTACAGACACTTGACTACAATTACTAACAAATGAATTTAATAATTGAAATGAAAGATTAATGTCATTTAGAATATTGTATAGGTACCTAATTCAATTGTAACATAACCGGTGTCAAATCTAGTGGTATATTGGAAATATGATTTATTAAATAACAAGGAAAAAACAAATTATTTATTTTTAAATTATAGGTAATTGCAATATAAAAAAAAATGTAATACAAAATAATATCTTTTAATTCATTACAATTACAGTTAATACATAAAAGACAAATTAATAGCACGAAATGTATTTATTTATTAAAATAAATACATATATATATATATATTATATATTATAAGAAATTAAAATTATTTAAATACCTGTTACTAAATAATAGGTCTTTATTTACTTTGATTTAGATGAAATTGGCGCGGGATATGTGTAGATTTATATTACTAATATTGTCTAAATATTAAATAAAAACATTCATGAGAATAAAATTAAAACTGATTTATGACGGTAGACGATTTGCTTACCATTTTCAGTATTAATTTTAGGTTTCTTATTATTATTAAAAAAAAAAAAAAAAAAAAGATATAAAGTTTTGACTTTTCGTTTCTCGTTTCTTATTTTATTTGACCTTAAATAATATTGTACTGTTGTTTAATATTATAATTACACTATTGTTAATGTTAACATAGGCACTATTGAAATATGTATATAATATACCAGGTATTAATATATATATATATATATATAATATATAATGCCACGCTTGTCATTCGGACAATGTTTAGAAACTTGAAATTATTTTTAAACTGTCATAATTATAGATAATAGCAATTGGCAATAACGTAATAATTCCTATCGAAAAATTCTTTTCCATTTTCAAACATGTCGTTTCAAGACACCGTTCTATCAATCAATCATTTTATTTATTTAAAATTGTATTACAAATATTATTATTATTATTACGTTTACCTATCTAGCTGCAGTCTGCGCGGTGTACATAAAGTGTGCTTATACAGTTAATGAATAGGATAGTCGACAATTTTTTTTTTTTTTAAATAAAACAGAGCAGAAAAAGGGACTGCGAATAAAAAGGGACTAAGAGATTATGACAAAAAAAAAAAAAAAAAATTACATACAGGAGGTCGGCCAAGCGCGTCATCATATTGCGTCGTTCGACAGTTCTCCGAAATACCATCACTCGCGGATTCAGCACAACGCTATGTCCGTTATTGTTACCTTCCACGTCTATAGTTCTGACGAATTCATCGTTTTCATGTGCATTTTATTCGTCATCACAGTCGTTGTCGCGAAATCGGATTGCACGTATACGCGGAGAGTATTCAAGGCGAATGACGTGTTCAACACGCGGCGGTCAAGTGTCAGGTTCCGCAACTCCCATCACCTCCCCCTCCCTCCCCGGGAATTCAGGGACAATGTCCCAGGAGAAGGGCCTGGAGTTAAGTTTCGGCGCTCCGTATTTCTTAATACGTTTGTTTTTTAATGCGCTAATAAATATAGAGTGAAATATTTTGGAAAAAAAAATACACATGTATAAAATAAAATATGTATTGCGTCCAACGAAAATAATTATTTTTATATCGAAAGTCGAAATCTGAATGTAATACAGAATATAAATATATAACATACACCGTATGTATTTTATAATATGATATAACGATTCTAAAGTGTAGTATTTGCAATAAATACTATTTGTTTAATACTATTTTAATTTGTAATAAAAATTAAGATTTTTTTGTTTTATCTCACCATATAGAGCATGTTTTCTGTACGGTGTACACATATTTTATGTACTGTTAGTTTTGCTTTCATCCTTTAAGAATAGTGTTAAAGACGTTCGATTGGTATAGAATAAAACATTGTAAAAAAAAAAAATAAAATAAACCATAAAACGTAAATATCGAATGAGCCTATTTAAAATTATAGAGAAAATATTAATTATTTTAAAACGATGTATTATTGATTTTTGTCTACTTTTTTGTTTTAAAAAATCGTTCGCAATTTTATCGAAACATATTTAAAAATAAGTATATTAGTGGCCCCTTAATCTTGTCCTAAGCTTCAAATAATCTAATTGCGGCACTGTCAAGTGTTTGATTAGTGAAACAGTGAAGGCGCGACAAACGTAACTAATACATACGTGTAAAAAATACGAATCGCCGTTGAGTAAATACCAACAATTTTACTCGTTTTTTGCGATTTTTCGATGTTTTTTTTTCTTATTTTGTTCGAAAAAATTATTAGAAAATCAGAAAAAATCATGTAAATAGAATTTTATCAACTACATGCTATTTGTTGTCGGAAAATTGTGTTTTACATATAAAAGTATATTACTTATATGTACTCAGCGCTTGGAATTGGAAAAATAAAAGAAAGGGGATCCCAAGACTTTAAATTATTTAGCGCTCTTCACAATGATTAAATTCGACCTGACCCCCCCCCCCCAACCATTCATTTTCATAAAATTATTACAATACAATATATACCAAAAATTATAATGAATATATATATATATTTTTTTTTTAAACTTGTCATTTATTATCATATAAAAATTAATAATTATATAAAAATATACTCTAGCTAATTTGGTACCCAATTAATTTTAAATATTATTCCACAACTGTCGGTTGATAATTTCAATATTATTTTATCAAAATAACACGTTCGCTTCGTTTTAATGAAAATAATTTGATGATGTGCTCTCAAAATATGAAGAAATTGAAGAGGAGCTCTGCGTTCTCCCTCAATTCGAGCGCACGGTAGGTAAAATAGGGTAAACAAGCGTATGTTAACATATGTCCATCAAAATTAACCATATTGGTCGTGAAAAAATGGATCGTTTTGATGAAGCCCTTGAGGTTAAAGCACAGTAAAGGTATTTATAAAATTGTATTCCTAAAAGTTCTTATGATAGATAAATTACTGACAAGAATCAATGCGCAATTACATGAAAAAATAAAATGTTATGTTATATTATATACTTATACGATAAAATGAAATTTAAAATTTGTGCAAACTAATGACGTATATTGACATAACTTATGTGTTTAACGTTATGGAGTAATGGCATGCATCTAGTGGCGTCATTTTCATTTTTTTTTTTAATACGCGTATTTTACTGAAACTTTTAATACAGGAAAAATAAAATAACTCATTTGTTTCCAATGTAATAGTGCCCAGTATAGTTTATCATGATTTATTGTGTTTCAAATAGTAAAAAAATTTATGATTTTCTTTTCAATTCGTTCAAAACTAATTTCACGGTAAAATATTTCAATTACAACGTGTGATTTAGCCGGTGCGTATACATATAAAAAAAAGAAAAATGGTTTCTTGCCGCACCACCTACGCGTTTTTTATGAACCCTCTATCGTAACAATTTTTTAATTGAAATAATTATTCATAAAATCGGTTTGTACAATTTAGAAAATGTGTTATTTGTTGTCTTTTGTACGGTCAGTTGGACGAGATACAACGAATTAATTCATTACCATTTTAACAATCGTTGTCAGAGTTATTTTTACGATGTTACCACCACAGCTGTAGATAAGTACTTGTCTAAATCTACGACTCCAACATAATATAATTTTAAACGCGGCATAAATATAACAGTGATTCGTGTTTGTTAAGGACAACAACCGTAAACACAATTTCAATTCCATTCAATCCAAAAATATTTAATATCTTTAAAATCTAATCGTTTTGTAGTTTTTGATTTAAAAGTAAACTACTTATATTACACGGTTCAATCAATTTAATGAGCGGGGCAAATTACCGTAATATTTAATTACGAATACGCCAACGTATTATCTTGCGTAGTCCAAATGACATAAATAATAAGTGTCATAATTTAGGTAGGCGGTTGTAGACGCTTATTATTTCGTCATCTCTTTTTATTAATAATATTTTCAATCTGCAATAACGATGGAAACTATTATAGGAAATATGCGTATAAATATTAAGCGTTGATATATTACGAGAAATTTTTTTAGTTTTGTTATTTCTTAATAAAACTGTATAAATTTTCTTCGAATACAAAATCATTATACATTTGGTTCGTATACATTTCTATTTTCGATGTTATAATATTATGATATTTGTTATTGTCGTCAACGTTGCCGTTGGATTTCCAACTGCGTAGTTGTCATTTCAAACAATATATTAATATGAAAATTATGTTATAACTGATATCACAAGCCTACAAATATTGTTATTGGCACGACGGGGTACTAATATTATACGAATTAATGAATTCAATTAAGAAGTTATTATTTTTCATAATATTTAACATTCAACAAATTCAATAACGCGTAAATAATTAAATTAACGTGTTATTTTTTATTTAAATGTTACGTAAACTTATCGAGTTATTATTATTCAGTATTACGGAGTTACTTAGAAATGTTAAATTTTTTTCTTTTTAAATATAATACGAATAGAATCTAATTTCTTCGTATACGTTTTCGTTTTAATTCTATTATTGTATTTATCCATGTATAACTATGTCATCGGCAACGTAAATTTCGTTTAATACACAAAGTTGTTCAGTATGTTTACACTTTGTACGAGTAATTTGTCCATTTTACCTTTGAACAACGTAAAAGTGAACTTAGTGATTTGGTTTTTAATCTGTCACTCATACACGCAGTACCAGAGAGATAGGCATCATTTTGTAATTAAAACCTAATGACATACGTGTTTTACGAATATAGTAAAATTATGGATATATCATAAAAAGTCGGTTATCGTATCATTGAAAAAGAAAAAAAGAATTTCAATATATTTATTATTTATTTTAAACGTTTCTTTGGTATGCGGGGTGTAAGAAGACGAAATATGTCTTAATTGTATTTAAACGAAAAAAATTAATTTCGAAATTCGTTGTTAATGTGTTCAGGTGGTCGAGGTAAACAGAAAAAGAAAATCTTGCGTGGGCTTTTCTTCGCTAATCAGGATGACACCTCATTGAAATTTGTCATTACAAGAACAATATAATATAGTTGTTTTAACCGTTAATATAAATATGTATTTATATATATATATATATTTTTTTTTTTATAACACACTGATAATTAATATTTTTCTTTTTGATAAAATTCACGTGTTTTTTGTTGATTTTTGTTAATATACTAAATTTTATTTTCTGACGTTATATTTTCATTTGAGTAAATATCAATATACGATTCGTTCGTTATTTATTCTAGATTTAATTTATAATTCGACGTTCGTACAGTATAATAATTCATACGATACAATCGGAAGACCTGCGGTTTAGTTGTTAAAACGCATCAGTTAATGTGTAATTAAAAAAAAGAAAAAAGGCAATAAACATGCTGTCTATTAAAAGTATAAACGTTTTGGGCTTGGCAATTATTGTTGGATTCATTGTCGAAAACACAAATGCCAGTAAGTATTTTATCATAACACACAATTGCAAAACGAAATGTTTTAATAACTCGATACGAGTATAATAGTTTTGTTTTTTTTGTTATTTAACATATTATTATTTTTAATTTATTATTATATAATAACCTATATTATATGTACTTACGCATTATGTATATACCTACGTCCTGTAATGTGTGGCGTTAATATTACATGAATATATTATTTCCTGTACGCACCGGAAAATAGTTATATTTCGTTGTTCAGTTAATAAATAAAATATAAATGTGTATTTTTTTTTTTTATATATCAGTCTATATTTTAAGATAAAACTATTTGAAAACAATTTACAGGAAAGGAAGTACGAAAGATTTCGCGTGTTAGGGATAAATCAGGACTTAATATTATTGGTATATACATATAATAAGTTGAACTATTATCGCACGTGCTAACACAGAAGAGCTTACAATGAAGTCGAACGATACAAAGAAGTGTTCTATAAAAAAAAATGTATTCAGTTTATTATATATTAATAACTCTTATCTATTCTATTAACCGGAACTTCTTCAAAATCAAATTAATACATTTTAGTAAAATGGAATTTGCTCGATTTTATAATAAATAATTGCAATAATAGTTATTATTTATAAATATAATAAGTGAAATAATCGTGATAATAGTGACTCGATTAATTTTAAAAATTTTTTCTTGATGCAATTACAAACCATAATATGTATATGACAATTTAATCATAATATATTAATTAAGCGCAGTAAAATATTAGAATGAGTTACTTATTTCAAATAATATATTTTATTTTTTTTCCATTTAATATAGGTTATGACAAATGCATTAGTAATATAATTTTTTTTTTTTATATATATATATTAATATTTTTGTAAATATTACTTTTATTCATTATAATATAAATTATATTTTTGAAAATCGAAATCGTATCAATTAAAATTTAAATTATCAACCATGTTCGTCTTACTATTCCAATATGTATCATTATAAATTATAAACATTGGACATTTTAAAAAGCGTTTTACGCGAAAAAGCTTTATTAAATGAAAAGAAAAGAATAATAGTAAAATCAATATTTTCGAAAATTTAATGTATTTTTCATAGGAATAAAGATCATACAATTTTTGACATTCATTTATGAATTTTCGTATTTAAGTTTTACAAAAAAAAAAAAAAAACAGTTTGACAATTTTTTTTTTCAATCGAACGTTTAATACTATTTATAAACCGAATATTATAAAAGTTCATGTATTGGCATTTATTCAAATACTAATATATTTGCGATTATTAAATAAGTGACAAATCTCCATCTAGGACAACTAATAAATGCTAAATTTACTTGTAAGTATGACGTATTAACGTTATATATTTGTAACGAGTATATGATATATGTATAGAATATAATGTATTTTAAATTCAATTTATTTATGCATAATTTTAAAATTGTGTACATTGTATTTTGGATGAGTATTATATAATAAACCAATATACTTAGATTTATTGATATTTTGTGTAACAATCATTTTAAAATTGTATACAGTATTCACCACTATTTATTATATTATATTAGGCACTAAAATTAATAATTATATTTTTAAACTATTGTAATATTTTCTCCGTGTAGTGGAGCAAACTGGTAAAGAAGCATTCATACACGCGTATTATAATGGTGAATGAATTTTTATTTATTTTTTAATCCATCCACAATGATATAGAAAATAATTAAAATATACACATTTAGTTAACGATTGATTTCTATTGAAATCAATAGACCAATAAACGTTCCAATGTAATAATTATAAAACGCATAACTGTAAATACAATAAAATAATTATTTTTTTATTCGCAGTCTCTTTAGACGATTATGAAGTTGATGAACCCGGTAATTTTATTTTTTTTTCATTTCAACGTAATTGATTTTGTATCATTATTAGGTTTATTTTGTGTTTCAAATTTAATAAAAATATTATAATATTTAACATTATAGAATAAAAGAAAACCCTGTCTTTGTTCTTAATTATTAAAAAAAAAAAAATGAATTTTTTTTAGATTTTTATTACATACATACATTTATGAATGATCTCTGGTTCGACGCGACTAGAAGTATGTGATTAAATAAAATTATGTTAATTTAATTAATAAATAACAAATTATATTAGACTATGTGATAACTGGGGCTCGGATTTAAATGTATTTAAAATATGTACATATATATGTGCTAAAAAATTAAAAATATGTTATGTACTTATACGATTCATATAAATATAATTCATAATTTAAAAAGGAAAAATAATAATTAAAAATACATTATTATATTTTAAAACAGGTTTTACAAGTCTTGATTGCATTGGATATGACTATATGCCATTTTAGAATTTTCAAATTCAAATGGTCGACAATTTGGCCGTAATTCTATCTTGCATTACTTTAAGGAACGGAGGAAGATGTAGATGAATAAAACCTTTGTTTGAATTTCCGCGTTCTATCTTTGTTTTCTTTGTGTTTATCAGTTTGTAAATGTTGCACGACCTGAAATCGTTGTTCGATTGCTATGGATTTTCATAGGCAGAACAATATAAAATTTGACCGAACTCTTTACATGTTCGTTTGGAAACTCAGAAACGTATTTTGCAGCTCTTCCAGTTTTCGATAATTGAACATTCGGCATTATAAAAACATTCAGCAGCTATAAGAAGTAAGAATATACTGCTTTCGACGACGAACAAATCGGACTAAACCACAAAACACGCACTATAGCTTTTCCCATGTTACCGCTTTTCGGATATCGATTGTAAAAATGAATTAACACTTCGATAAGACGTGTTGTATTTCCAGCCGATAAAATTTTACTTTACTTTACTTTACTCAACGTGCACGTATCGCTATGCGATTCTAATTATTATTTGTCCAGATTATACTGACGATTATTATCGATTTTTTTTTCAATTGGAAATCTACACAGGTTTAACCTTACAAATTTGTTGTATATTTTAAAAATTGCTTAAATATGCGAGAAAAAAATGGAATTATTTTGAGATATATGAACATACGTACTTATAAAGAAATATGTAAAATAAAATATAGCTTATTTAATTGAAAATCGAATTTATCACTTACTTAAATTAATTTATTAAGTCATAGTAAAAATATGTATTTACATTTAAATCCCAGCTCTAGTGATAACTATAGATAGAAGGATATTATATTGGACCAATTTGATTTTAAAACGATCATGTATAATGTTTAGATTTTCCCGATTTCGAAGTTATGTCACCATGGCTTTGGTGTACGACAAGAGCATGTAATTAGATAGTATTAATTTTTAACATATTTTATAGTGTTTTAGATTAATCCATTTAAAGTCTATTATTATTATTATTATTATTATTATTATTATTCTATCATCGCACGGTGTCAATTTAAAAGTTAAGAAACAAGTCAAATGTACATTGCCTAAGAAAAGTTTAATGGCCAAAAGACTATTATAACTTGAAACCAATAAACAGTTTTATGCTTAATCGAATAATCAAAAAAATTTGGTAAACAGAACCTCATTTTTACGATAAAAATAGCAAATATGGTTTATCGGTGCGCATTAGTGCTTTGTTGTACGGTCCGTTATTTCAAAACATGATCTAAATTGGAACCAAACCGATTGTGTTGTCATTTAATTACGTTGAACTGAACTTGATCAATTGCTGTTTTAAACATTTCTTTAGTAAACCAGACAGGACCAAATTTTCTATTAGACTGAACCGGACTGATGTTTTATGTGGCAAAGACCACATCAGGCCACCTAATATTTTTCTTTTAGGCCGAGTCGGGCCAATATTATTTATAATAAAGGCCAAATTATACCGGATCAAATTTCTAAACGACCACCGTTTATTTTTAAACATTGGCGATTCCTGATTGCATTGATCTGATATTTGGTCTACATTTTTGTACATCATGTGTCGGGAAATTCTTATTTTCCATGAAAAAATTTATTAGACGTCGCCGTTTGTTTTTTGAAATACGAATTTGTCACTATAAAACCTATTATTATTATAAATAATAATAATAATAATAATAATATTTATGATTCTATACAGCAAAACCTAGGGGATGTCAAAGTAAATTTACAATTGATTTGATATTATTTTAAATATTACGTTTTATTAGATGTACCCGGAATACCATATGCTGATCTAGTTATTCTCCTTTTGTACTTAAAATATTTCTTTTTTCTTTTTATCCATCCAATATTCTAACAACGTTTGCTACCAGTTATTATAATAGTGTATTGCTGTTAATGTACTTAAAAGATGACCGTTTAAATAGACCCGTAAAAATGTGAAAAAAGGATAATAGGCTTTGAAATAGACAAGACAAATTATGGACAAAAATAAAAAACACTCCAGTCCAGTGGCGTAGCCAGGATTATGCAATGGGAGGGGGGATTTAAGTATGAATAAAACTATAGGTTTTTACATTTTTTGTTAGATTTGTTGCTCAATGCTCATATTCTTAATGAACCATACAAGGGCCCACTTCAGTAAAAACGTAAAAAAATAGTAATGGGGGGGGGGGGTTAAATACCTAAACCTCCTTCTGGCTACGCCACTGCTCCAGTCTTTAGATCATTAATTTTTCCATTTCATATCTGTTTTTTGAATTTTTGGTCACAATTTCTTCAAATTGTGTTGGTTCATTATTCCACAGAATCACGTTAATTTATTTCATCATTAATCATATTAAAAAAATGTTTGAATCAACAATAGTTCAAAATTGTATTATAGTACCAATCGTGTTTTGTTGTCGATTATTATTATTGTCTCTAAGAGAGAATGTCGACCTCATTCTACAATTTCTCCAACACATATTATTATAAATCATTTTTTACTTTTTATAAATTTGGCATATAACGTTTATTACATATTATTATTATTTTAATGATCAAAAAATTCTTTAGAAATATTGTTTAAAGCAGGTTTATTTTGTGAGTAATCCGACTGTACATTCATTACTGATTAATTGTTTTGATATCTAATTAGATAATGAAAATACACGATTTATATAAAAGTTATTTATTTGCTTACAGTAAATTGATAACATCGTACTGATAGAATTTTTAATAATATATTATTATTTTTTTTTAAATGAAGTTAACTTAGGTTCCTTAGCTATGAAACATGCATTCTTTTATAAAAGTAAGTACATAATATTTTATTGTTACTAAATTAATAATAATTAACACAAATAATTTCCCTAGTATAACCAATTAATTTTAAACGCAAACATATTCTACCAACTCATAATTTATTAAACAAAAAATGGATTATCTAAAATAGTTCAGAAATGTATTTATAAATTCAATTCCTAATTTTGAAAATTAATCTGTTTCTTATTTGTAGTGTAGAATCAGAATGAAAATAATCATAAAAATTATAATGATACTTATATTTGTGTACATGTGTATTGTGCTATACATTACAATAAATTTAATTAAATTTCTTTGTTTCTTTTTGAAAATGGATAAGTTAAAGATAACATAACAAATAGTAAGTTATATTTATTATAAATTTTAATCTGAAAAATTACAATTCTAAATATTTTCCGAGTTGACAGTAAATTATATGTAGAATACATATATATATACATTTTTTTTTTTTTTAAAAATAACTAATTTAAAACCAACATAAATCATTTAACATTTATGGGGGATTGATCGAAATCTCATCTAAACTGTGACCTTCCTCTTATTTTGAACGTTAACTGTGTAAAATTTCATCAAATTCGGAATAAAAATGCAGATTTGTATAAAAAACAAATGCGCAGACCATATGTAGCTGTGGTATACCCGGCATTGGCCGGCCGTGAGCGATTATTTCGATAAAGTAATTCGATGTTCGTGCTGTGGCTGATGACGATAGTGGCTGTGTCGTACATAGATATTTTCAAGTTACTTTCATCATCGTTTGTCTTTCATATAGTGAAGAGGCTCGATCTAGGTGATTTGTTTTCACGTTTTGTAAATAGTGCAAACATTTTTATGTTTGCACTATCGATTTATTCCTAGATCGATTGTTCAAACACATTTATCAAGGTTTTATAAAAATGTAGATTTTTTTTTCAGAAAGAAAACGAAAAACCGTATACAATCGTTATTTATTATTATTATTATTTTTTTATATATACGTTTCAAGCCTACTTTTCATTGCAAATCTTGAGGGTGAACAATGTTTTTTTTTATTCGATCGTTCCGTTGTTCAGTTGTTTCCAATGTCAGGACAGTTTTTTGTTCCTTACCTGCACGATTTTTCTGCTTAATACTCGTTATTTTTTTCAGTGGCATTTCGAACAAAGAAATAGTTGGAGAGTTGATTTAAGTTGAAGACCTGAATGAGCACAACAATAATCTATATAAAAACTCATCTTTAAGTCTCAATAAATTATTTTTACGAGTCTGACTCAGCGTAAATGATTCATTTTTTTAGCTTTTAGTTGTACTTTTATATTGCCTGGTAAAATTTCAAAATAGTCTGCTTGAAATTTCGCACGCCCGAAAAAAAAATTGAAATAACGCTCTTGTGTAAGCGACAAATAGATTGACATTTTTTTTTTTATGGGGAATTATATTATACACAGAATTACACGTCATATACATAATATGTAAATGAATAATAACATATATTGCCTCTGGTAACCGGCGGAATGATCTTAAGTATTAGGTTTGGTTTTTAGTTGATCGAGGTCTTTCAGAAAATCGTCATAGCCTACGACACTCTCCGGGCCACAACGAATCTATTGATGCAATTTTTATTACATTTAGTGCAGCCGCTTTGTAGCCCATAAGGAACACATATATAAATTTGTCCACTAACTTTCATTCATTGAAAGGAACTGACGAAGAGAATTATCCTGAACAATTATTAGTATTATATATACATAATACTAAAAAATTATTACGTAATTATTTGTTTAGGTACAGCAAAATTATACTACATATATTTGATAAAACAACTTTATCCATTAATTGGTATGTATTATAATTCAAGTTCTTATACGATTCTAGTACGACCGCTCATTTGATGTTATTATTATTATTATTATTTAAATAGCGGTAATAGAATATATTATTAAGAAATGATCAAATTGTGTAGACATTTTAATAATTGTCTACACAACTAATAATATGATTGTTGTGTAAAAAATATCATGTTTCTACATATAATATATATATATATTAAGTCATATTAAATCACTTGATCTACATTCATAGATAAAATTGATAAAGGATGATACCGTTATTTTGTTTAGATGAGTTGACTTTAACAGGACCAAGTACGTTTTGTGGACCTGTTGATGGCAGCCAATTATTATCGCCTTCCGTGTCAGCATCTTCGTCTACATCAACATCACAAGAAGATAATTAGCGTTTAATCAAGTTGATAATGAATAATAATCAACGAAAATGCGTCGACTATGTACACTTTTTGCTGTCACTATATAAAACTTAACACTAATATGGAATTTTTATTTTCTGAAATAGTAACATAAGAATAATGAAATTGATTAATAATTAATAATAACGTTAAAATGATTAATAATATTATGTTAAAAATCGTATAAAAATATGTTTGCAATCACTTCTGATCCCATTTAATAAATGAATTATATTCGATTAGTCTGTATGGAGTAGTGGGAACAGCGTGTTCCGCATCGCACAGCCAAACCTCTGTTACGTAACCGGACACTCCGGTTTTTGGAGTTTTTGCCCGTTATTTGGAGTTTTCCTCAAATTTAGAATTATTTGTTGTGGGGCAATGGAACTATTTTATTTTATATTGATTATTTATATTTTGAATATGTAATTATATATATATAATATATATATATAATAAATGTTATTATATTATTTAAAATTTACGAGAAAAGTAAATAAAAATAATTTTAACGCGAAAACTAACGTTTGTACTGACAACTAGAGGAATAAAATTTTATATATATATATATAAAAAAAAAAGGAACGCCGTGGTACAGGCAACACATTATGCATTGTTGTGTACATTTTTTTTTGTATAAGAAGCTCCTTAGTGACCAAGTGTGATTACGAAAAGTGGTAAACCTCTGTGAAAATGGAATGACAATTATAATTGGTACATGTGCGGCGTTCTGTAATTATTACCGGCGTGGTTTGTGCACGCGAATTTTTAAAACCGAACCGATACAACCGTCGACTGAGTAATATTGAAAATAAAATATTTCGATTATAACGATTATTTACGATGAATTTTTTTTGATCCGTTTATTGTGTAACAGAGGACAAAACTCGTAACGCAGTTAACTCAAAACTCACCGATTTGTATTTTATTGCGTTTTATTGTTTTCATAATATTGCACTCGTCGGTTTCGTCGACATTCATTAAATATTTCTTTTGCACGTTTTTCTACGCAATACGTTTGAAAAGTACCGAAAACCTTTAACGACGACTCGGAAAACACGACGTTTTCAACGAGTTCATACGACGCTTTTAAAAATGCTAACCACATTGAAATGAACAGCGCACCGTGAGAATGAAACGTCAATTGACACGTCGTCGTTTGTACGTACGAGTTACAATGATTTTTTAATCTTCGGTTTTTATCGTTTCGTAATAATTCCGTCCTCCGTATCATTCTCTGCAGTACAGTACGTACTAGACACGAACGAGACGGGGCCTTTTTGAGTAATAAATATACAACTTTTTTTGTGGATTGTCAAGTTTTGGACGGTAATATGTAAAAAAAAAAAAAAAAAAAAACGTACGTACGAGAACGACCATTGGTAGTGTTCTAAAAAAAAAAATTGTAAAATATTAATAATATCGATAAAGGAAAAATAGGAAATACGTGTATTTCGTGTATATATACGTAAAAGTTTAGTTTCGCAGTCGTCAGATAAAAAACGTTAGAAAAATACGTAACAAACGCGCGCGTGTCCGTGTAAATTACATTTATTATGTTCGTGTAATAAAAACAAAATCAATAATAATAATAATAATAATGAAAACGATTTTGATATCGTCATATCGAAACAATATTATTATTTTTTCGGGAGTAAAGTGCACGCGCCCGTTACGAATGTAATAAATTATTGTGAATTATTGCACGCGTGTGTAATACTCGTCCGCGTTCTCTTCGATTGCAACAACAGTAAGTAGTTCACACCGACGAAGGGCATAGTCGTCGAAACATCGAAAAAACCTAGCGTTGGACGAGGCGCACAATTTTTTTTTATTCTCGTAAATCGTATACATATATAATATATATATATATCATCTGGCGATGGTACGTCGTGTTCTCCGTTATAAAAATTTATTTAAAAAAAAACAAAAAAAAAAAAAAATCGCACCTACCGAAATCGACTTTTTTCCGGCTTCGGAACGTAAAGAACGTAATTTTGTACCTATACACAACGGCGTATTTAGGATAGGAGCAATTGCTTGTCTTAGATATCGCTTTTTTTCTTTTTCGAGAACAGCAAAGGGTTTTCGTTTGAATAATATACGACCGCCGTTGCTTTGGAAATATTCGACATTTTTTTCCACAATCTGTGTGAGGGAGGAAAGAAAAATAACAAACGGACGATTTTCAACAGCCAATTTTCGCGCGCAATACGAATTTTTTTTTATTATTTAGTCTTATTGCGTCCGTATTATTATTATTTTTTTTCTTTTTGATAACATTACGTGTACCCGATGTCTCCGCGTAAACGTCTTCGGGGGCTTATAGAATAAAATCTTTGAGACGGATTTATCGTATTTGTACACGGGTTGTTTATACGGTTTTCGTTGCGCCTCATTCGTTCGGTTTGTCATAATTCGTATCGTTTTTATTTTTTTCAAAGTCGGAAGAAGAATATCGCGCGAGGGCTTACATAAATAAGTCATCGGGAGAAAACTAAATCCTAAACGTATATATATACGTGGCCGATATATAAGTGTATCATATTTGTAGGAGATCCTGCAGGATTGTACCGCGTATAATATAGAGACCGTTCACATCTCGAACATACAATAGGTTGTGTTGTACGAATCAATTCAAAGAGGATGCTATTAAAGGGATTTGGTAAATAATATTTTTAATTCCGATCGGGGCTAGGAACGGTGTATCGGTACGATGATGCGTTTTTTCACTTTTCATTTTATATCTGTAACGGAAAATTCCATCGGAAGGAGTGCTTCGGCCTTTAGCTTCGGTGTTTAGGCTTCTGTCATAGTCTGTTTTTGGTAACAGATTGCGTGTACGGTTAGTGCACCTTAGTGAGGTCGTTTATCGATTTTTTTAGAAGCGCATGAAAAATGAAAAAGAAACACAAACACTATCGATGGGTTACATTAAAACAGTAATATCGTTGAAATCGTTTATTCGCGATTTTCGAACTAATGGTGGTGGACACATGAAAAACTCACCGAATACGTGATTTCCTATTATATTGGGGGGGGGGAGGGGCAGGGGAAATTTCAAAAAAATTTCTCTCGGTTTTGCGCTTTTATGTGATAACAATAATCATGGATTTCGGTATGCTTAATTTTTGCTTATAAGGCTTGAACAATGGCCATTATTTATGATCACTTGTAGAATATATTTTATTTATAATAACATTTTACATTTCGATTAATTCCATAGTACGTATATATTGAAAAAATCGTACAGGTTTGTTTGTTGTTTTAAGAACTTTGACGTTTGATTGGCGGTGTCCGTGTTTTTTGGTCTTAGTGTCGTGTCTGAGGTGTCGGTAATGTTGAATTCGACGATGTCATCTGATGTGTTATTCGGTGGCATTCTGGTAAATCCGTGTGTCTTATTTTGAGATCCGTTCAGCTTTCAATTATATATATATATATTAATTGTAGTACGGAAGCCGTTTTGGTAAAAATCGATGTATATTATATTATTTTAAATTCGTATGCGTAAGAAAGTATATTTTTTTTTGTATATATTACGTATATGCGGTGACCTCGACAACTATATGTATAACAACTATTATACTTCGGAGTTGAGGGGCTATTGCAAGACTGTTATTTAGCTTATATATATATAATAAGTCCGGTGTACAAAGTCCGCAGCATCCACTGGACCCGGTTGTTCAGTACGGAATTTTATCGTACGTATTGACGTAAATATAAATATACGCGAGCAAATCGCTTAACGCGCCCGGAAGAGACGCTTTTCACGCGCGCCGTCCACTTCAAACTGCAAACATTAAAGTCCTCGGAATCGCGTGTAACCCTTTGTTTTTGTTTTCTTTTTTTGTACGTGCGTTTTTATTGATTCCCGCAAGTATTATAATCCGAGAGCAAACGATCGCGTCAAAACGTTATCACGTCTTGGGAGAGGGGAAAAGAACAGATTATACCCGTTCAATATTGAATATTATTTTATTGCCGTATATTATATTACACGTACAATAACGATTTCACGTTAATTTCGCGTTGTTTTAAACATTTAAATTATCTCGACTTGTGGCTATTATACACACACACGCGGTATTTTATATATATATATATATACGGATACGAGCAATGTTAGATTAATACCATTGTCTTTATAATAATTCGCGTGCGATTGCAGCAGTAGTTCCAATTCTCATACCGACCTGATTGTATTGTTTACACATTTTTCAATATTACTTACAGTTTATCGACAACAACGCGTCATCTCCCACAGGGGCGTTACGCGGAAAATGAATTCCGAGTTACGGGGCCAGCGGTTTTTTCTTCTTCTTCTTCTTTTTTTTTCTCAATTTCGATTTTGAAAACGGAGACCGTTTCCGAACCGTTCCCGCTTAGACCGTGTGTTTGCGCTTTTTGCGGCGCGCGCGCAATAATCATCGCGTCCGACAATCATTTTTTTGTACAGTGCCATAAAAATGAATTCAATCGTAATGTTGACAGTGATTTTCTCAATGGAGACCGCAAATCGAAAACGAAAGACAATTAATCATTGGCCGTAATTGGATAAAACGCTTTTATAATAATTCTATATTAATACGCTTTAAACGAGTTGAAAAAAATTCGTCGTGGCAAACTGTATACGCTCCTCAAAACGTAGCGCTCGAAATTCCTTCCAGCCCGAATGTTACCGTTGTTCCTAATCAAAGCGCAATATTTCTTACGCGCGTAACGTTCGGAACGGAATAACATTATGGCGTGTATACAACGATTACATTCCATTTGTCGTTAGACGCAATAATATGATGTTGTGTAACGTATAAACAGTATTGTTATTAAAACGAAACTATCGCTTAAAATCGATTTAAATATTATACGTATAAATACATAACGTAACGCGTGTTTGTTTTATTAAAAAAAAAAAAACTAACTCGTGAATATATTTTTCTTATATTATTGTGTTTACACACTGTGATTACACTTATGAGATACACTTGTAAACCTTAAACTTGACCTTTGTGTAATTCTAGGTATTAGGCATTATAGGTATACCTGTTTTAAGTTAACTAGGTGTTGAGCAATTTTTAATGTTTTCAAAAAAAAAAAAATATATATATATATATTTCGCATTCGAAATAATAGTCGCCGGTTTAGTAAATTTTTAATAATAATAAAAAAAATGTTTGTACACGTTAAATACGTAATCAATAAATAATACGCGTTTTTGAGTAGTTCGAAAAACATTTTGAATTCGTTGATTAAAATTGTCGTTTTGTCGTATTTACCGAAGATTTTTATGTCGCGGATTTATCGACGTCAAACGTTAAAAAATCGGCCACACGAAAAATCGACAAAAACAATCATTTGAAACAATAAAAACGATTATCGCAGTAGTGATATTTCAATCCCAGATACACTGATTATAGGAATTTCTACGCTTATAAGAATTCACTATTAAAATAAAAAGTAACCGTCACATTGAAAAGTTTAGCGTTACTCTTCAAATAAAGTTTAATTTATATACCGTTGTGTAAAATTAACTTGATGTTGATTTTAAAAAAAAAAGTAACTGATCGAGTCGAAAGTGAATAATAATAATAATAATAAAAAAAATAATAATAACAATAACAACAACAACAACAACCCGGTGTCAACACCGGGTTATGCCCGAGACACTGTAAATAATAATAATAATAATAATAATAATAATAATAATAATAATAATAATAAACGTAGTTGTTAAGTAATTTAATTAAAATTAACTTAACCTTTTAACTCTTTAATGTGCAGCCTTGAAATGTTATTATTGAATTGCAGCCTTAAAAGCCTTTTAATACGACTAATTATAATAGATATATATCAATAAATTCTGTATACATTATAATTGTGTTTTCATGAAATCGATACGCACGACTAAATAGAACGCAACGAATAAACAATATAGTTTTGTACTCTTAAACCGTTGGCGCGTTTAATTTTCCAATGTTAAACCGTTTATGCACAATATAACATGTTATGTCGATAACAAACACGGACTTTACTATTTGTTTTACAATTGCGAAATTCCGACCAATCGTTATGTGACCAACCGCGCCGATTACATATATTATATTATATTACGTGTACGCGTAAAAGATATTTTATATCGTTTGTATAATATATTATGCGTTATTGTAATACGCACGGTGTACGAGGCGCCCAAAGGCCACCGTTAGAGTTTTCAAAAAACATATACGAAATTAAATGTTATTATTATTATTATTATTATTAGTTAGGAAGTTTCGTATTCGAACACCCGTCGTCGTACCGTTTCGGGGGGGAAAAAAAAAATGATAAACAATATTATTGAACACGTATTACCGATCGTTGAATTTAAATCGTAAACGAAACGATTGATATCTGACGATCGAATATCGCGTTTTTAAACGTGTTGCGGTTAACGTTTAGAAGTATTTTTTTTTTGTTTGTTTTTTACCGACGTTTCTCCGCGTCCTCCAAAGCGAACAACGAAGTTTTCAACGACGACGGGCAATTCAACACGGTTGAACGAAAACGAAATTCTCGTAAGAACACGGTGTTTTCAAAAAAATAAATAAATAAAATATTTTCGACCCGTGACCTGCTGATGTTATAATATACGAGGTCGAATATGGTTTACGCATAATGCGAAGTCAGCGCGAGAAACATACGATTAGGCGAAAAAGATTTACACCAATAAATTGTTTATTTCAATTGTTATATAAATAAATACATATTTAAATGTAAAAAAAAAAAAAAAATGATTAAATTTAATCTCTTTTGTTCGATTCGGCTGCGACCAATGGCTTGGCTCGTCAGATTATTGAACTTTATTATTTTTTTCCTCTTTGCTTCCCCGTACACTTCGCGTCGGTGTTTTTCAGTAGTTTCATAATATTAATATACTTCTCATTTAATTCGTTTACGTTCTGACCGGTTCGGGTACGCGGAAATGTTCCGCGAGCGCACTGAATTTTCGGTTTTTATACGTAATTTTTTTTTCTCTAAGCTTCTCTACACGAGTTTACCTCGTTGAGTCCGTTTGAACTTTTTTGTTTACGCGATTAAAACGAGCAACACGCGAGAACGTCGCCACGTAAATAATTGATAAAAAAAAAAAAAACGACGACATGAGTACAATATAAAAAATATACACTTTTACGTCCGATTAAACACATGAGCGAATATTTGTGGATGCACCACCTATAGAGGTGTACGGGCGAACCAGTTATGACGGCGTAGTAAAACGAATACGCGTTAAACAGATTTATTAACCGACCGGGCTTCGTTGTTGAAATGCCAATTTGAATTTCGTAAAGTACAAAGAAAAAGAGTATACTAATAGATAACTATTTTTGTGTTGATTTATAGAACAAAAAAAAAATCAGAGAAGACTCTTTACGATTCGTGGAGGTCAATGATGCAAGTGGCAAAGCAATTGGCCCTTACTCGTGTAGTTCATAATCTTGAGAACACGGGGGACTCGACTTGAATTACTTTGAATCGGACGAGGTTATATATGGTCAGGGGATTTTAACGGAACTCAAAAGCGTATATCGACCAATAAACATCCCACGCCTGTATTACATTAATCCGTTATAACAATTTACATTATAACGCCGATATACTTTTTTTTATTACTTCTAAAGACATTTGCGAACTCTATTATAATATTATCTGCCCGTGTTACGTGTGCGTTAAAAAACCCGTGTACGTTTTTTTTTTTATACATATTATTACCTATACGCCGTTGCGCGATTTCCATGTAATTATTATTATTATTATGATTATTATTATTATTGTTATTGTTATTATTATTATTATTAGTGTTATCTTCGCGCGAAAATATGAATACGATTACACGAAAATGTCGACCTTCAATTTAACGTGCATTGTACTATTGATTTGTACGATTATTGTTAAGAGAATAACATCGAATTTTTTTTTTCCGGTACAATACCGTCGATAAAAATAACTGTATATATATATATATATATACTCGTACACCGAACAAAACAAACGTGCGATTTCCATTTGGATTTTTTTTGTGGATATACTAAACGCGTAAAAAAAAAAAAACGTATATATTATATTCATCGAACGTATAATAAGTATTATATATATATAAGACAATCGACTTTACACTATTATTGTTCAAATAAGTTGTGTATGTTTTTTCTTTCGTTTTATATTTATTTTAGATTACTCAAAAGTATATATATATAAAGAATGTGTGTGTGTGTACATGCAAACAAGAACGTATAAATCGAAATTTTTATTATTTTTTTTTTTTACGAATAGAAATACGTTTATGAGAATAAGATCATAATATATAATCGTAATATATTGTTCACGATTATTACAAGAATTATTAAAATTCTATTGGCAACTGCGTAGTGTTTTTTGTTTCTTCTTCTCTTTTTCATCTGACCTCTTAACGTCAAACCCTGACTTATTGTTTATAAAATATTATCGCGCAAAAACGTTTTCGAATAGTCGGCGCATTTGCGGTATTTCTATAGACATACCGCGGAAAATTGTATTTGACGAAAAATATAAAAACAGCCGATACGACACCGTATTGTATTGGTATTATTATTTCAAATCGTGCGAAATAAACGGATAGCGCCGTCGTAGCCGTACGAAACGACGTTTGCTCCCGAACACAGACCGGACCGTCGAAAGAAAAAAACAACGAAAAACTCGGCTCGAGTTCGCGCCGTTTTTTCCAATTACTTTACAAAATCAACGGTGAAATTTGTCCAAAACGACCATTTTTATAGCGCCATCTGTGTTCAATTTCTTTTACGCTGATGTAAAAATACGACGCTTTCCCGGGACACTTTTATTACCGCAAAACGCGTATTTTAAAAAATAATGCCATTGCAAAACATGTTATAAGTGTACAGCTCCATCGTCTCGAAGAAGAAAAACAAAAACGAAAATGTTTACGTCTATTGTAAAAATGCCGGCGGAATCGCAATGATATTATTACACGTGCGTTCAGCAAACCGACGCGGACCGTATTTGATATATTATTATTAGTTGAAATGAAGAGAGGAAAAAAAATTCTTTTCCACCGGACTAACACCATTGACCGTATTGAAATGACCGAATTCCTAAATGTTACTACACCAAATCATATTCCAAAGCCGAAACACAAATTTTACCGGCTTAATAATAATTAAACGCGAGAATAATATTGTTTGCAACGTATTAATGATTCAAGCGCATTTCCGTATTTGTCGTCGTAATAATTGATATTTTTATACCGAGCGTCTTGGCGGCCGAATTATACAATCCGGCGGCACCCATCCCGGTGTCGATTAAACATTTTATTTCAGTAATTTCAAAACACACGTGAAGTTTTATTATAATGTCCGTACCGCCGGCCGATTCGGTGTGAAGGCGACTAAATTGTCTTGTTTAAACAAAAAAAAAAATAAAAATATTTACAACTTTGTGCGCCTTGGCTTGGAATTCGCTTGATGATACCAACACGTGCCTGACGTGTTTTACATTCGACCGAGTTTGCGAACGCGATTTACGCTTTGATCGATTATTATTATTATTATTATTATTATTACTATTACGTATTATTATTCTCATGCAATTCAATATTGTTCTGATCGTTTGGTTAATGTCGCCGTTAAACACGATCTAATTGCGAATTGTCCGTATTAGTAGAGTTCGAAGTGCTCGACGTGTTATGTGTGACTAATAAATTACTATTAACACTCATTACTTGTGAGCCAGCCATATCGTTTCCTATACCCCGTAACATCGCCGTAATGTTATCGACCGTGATTGCGAGCGGTTACTAAGAAGTACTATCTGAACTGGCGGTAAGAACAGCAGAAATTTTACGTAAAGTGGCGTTAAAATCATTTTAGATAAAAGAAAAAAAGGAAGAAAAAAATATTCGTTTTATTTCCCAGAAGAAAGATCGCGCACTTCAGCGGATTACAGGTGTGATGGTCGTTGATCCCCGGGAGTTCGAGATATCTTTAAGCAAATTATTATTATTATTATTATTCGAAAATCTTCAGATTCTAAAAACATCAAATCGTTATTAGATTAAATATCGTATTCGCCCATTTTATCGCGATAAATATTAAAAAAAAAAAAACTCTCGCACAAAAATTCGATCACGTCGAGGTCATCATTGTATTATAGTGTTTTCCAACATAATTACTATATTGTACTATATAATCACTGCATTTTTTTTTTTTTTTTTTTTTTTTACAATAATATATTATATAATTTATTTTAAGCAGATGACAAGTAAACAGGGTAAACGCCGAGTGAATACTATTCAAGTATTAATTGTATAGAGTAATGATTTAAAAAAATAAAATACACGTATACGATATATGCATACTGAATATAACAAATTTAATTAGTCCGCGTTTGCCGATGACTCAAATAAACGATATATTATTATTATTTTTATTATTATTATCGCTGCTGCTTGTTATATTATTAATTAGTAATAAATCCCATTTACAAATCACTGCTGGGCGTCAAATATTCAATTTCGTTTCAATGAATATTTTTTATACTTTAAACATATTAATTAACATTAAGGTCAATGTTTTAATTCTGCAACATCCGTATCATAAAAAAATTTGTTTTTTTTTTTGCATACCGATTTTATCGAATAGAATAGTTTTACACTATTGCAATATTATACTGTTATTAATAATATGTAAATAATAAAAAAATACACATTCCAATAGTATTTTTTGTATTTTTCAATATTTTTCTCTTGGTAGTTCGGACGATTTGGCGGTATTTGTACTTACCGATGAGCGGGGGAAGGGGGCAGGGCACGAAATAATAATTTTGCTCGTTCTCTTTAACTCTTTTTAAAATCTTAAATGTATTCTATACTCTCTGCTTCCCTTAACTACACCATACATACGCCTACATGTATAAAACAGAATTTTTAAAACATATAAAGTAGGTGTTGAGTTGATTGTGTAACAATAATAACAATAATAATAATAATAATAATAATAATAATAATAATAATAATATCAAGAAGGTTGCAATGGTATATAATGCAAAGTTTGTTTATTATTATTATTTTTTTAATCTTATAAGAAACGTTAACGTATACTCATCTAATATAATATTATGTTACTCTGACCGGCCGTGTACTACTACTGTGTACGCGTGTATTGTAGAATTAATTTAATTTCCCACGAAACCGTAATGCTTTTTAAGGTATTACGTCAATGCACGAGATTTATTCAATACATTTTTTTAATCAAAATATTTTTGATCGTCGTAAAATTTTTAATTAATAAATATATTACTCTATAGAAATGGGTTTTTTTTCTATATATTAATATAGAAAAAAAAAAAGTTAAAATTTCATGACAATACTAACGCGTCTTTTAAATCTACGTATTGGATTACGAACAGTGTCGTTCTATAATTTGTATGATAAAACCTTAAATTATCGATCTTATTTTCCATTTTTTATAATAACATAACGAGTTATTATTATTATTATGGTTAGCTACACGTGTTAAACTTGAAAATTCACGACCGATGATTGGTCATAATTTTTTTTCGTGTTAAACTCCAACAAATATTTTTTACGAATTTTAATTTTTCCAAATAAAATAACGTTTGTATATCGACCATGCGGAATTGTGCAGTGAAAAAAAAAAAAAAAAAACGAAAAAAGTAAAGTATACTGCAGGTGTGGCCAAGATAAATCTCTTTTTTTTTTTCGTTTTCAGGCGGTGTTTCAACAAGGAATTTGAAAACAAAATAAATCGTGTGCGACCTATGTTGGGGGTTTACAAAATCCTATAGGAAAAGCCTTGTGGTTTACAAGCAGTTTTTATCTAGAAACTTATCCCGGATTCGACGGGAGGAACGCATCCAATTGTTTGGAAAAAAAATAATTACTTGTATTGGTGAAATTATTGAAACAATTAGTATTGAACCCGTGTAGCAAAAAACCGTAACACTGTACGTATCACAATTGTCGAAATCCACAATCAAACTTAATGTGGAACGACGTCTTTGCAAGCGTCGATAGTTTCTTGTTAATCCGATTGACGAAACACATCATTTCTAAATCTTGACTGTACGATATCAGTTTATCTGTGGGCGAGAATCGCAAGACGGTTTTTTTTTTGTCGACTTTTTTTTGTTACGACGATTTGTCTGCTGTTCGATGTGATTTTTGGTAATTATAATAATTGGTTTCTGTTGTCGGAACTTAACCGTGATTAATTATTTTATCATTTCACAAAACTTTGGCGCCCCTCCATCACCAACATTCAAATCGAACGATATTTTTACACGCCAGTATAATGCTGATTTGCCAATTGTTATATATAAATACATAACATTTGATACATACGAACGCTTTAAAGGCGTGGATTTAAAAAATAAAACAAAAATATGGTCTGGATTTCGTTCGGTAAAAAGCGGCAAATTATAATGAAAACTAATAGTAGTGAAATAAATTCCAACGTTAATTTTTAATATTGTTATTGACTTTTGATCAAAACGTACGAATACAACAAAATAAATAAATAAATAAAAAATAAAAACGATTTCAACACATTTGAACTGTTGAAACTGTTAATCGCAAATGTTTTTTTTTTTTTTTACACTCGATTCCCATATACGTACACGGTACGCGATTTAGAAAAATACTAGACGGTGTTGTAAATGATATTTATGAACTATGATTATATCGGCGGTACGCGTACATCTTTTTTTACTAAATCGAACACACACATACACACACATAACATAGCCGCTGTAAGTCTAAGGTCATTTTCTAAACATTTTCGATTTGAAAACATAATAATATCGATAGTTACGTTATACGTATTGTTTGTGTTTGTGCTGAATTTTCAACAACGCTCACACGAGATGTATACGACGTTATATTACATATCGTACGTATACGTATTTGTACAAATATCGTTTGCACGTTGTTATTTAAAATTAAAATTTTTCAATGTCTACGTAACGACAAACTACTTCGAATTAAAATAATAATAATAATAATAATAATTGAATTTGTCACAACATTATTTAAAAAAACACCTGTTGTTGCAGGTGAATTGTATTTTCACGAGAACCGCTGTTATTCGGTACGTGGATAAATAATGATTTCGACGCACCATGCGCAGTAGGCATTTTATCGTACAGGACTTCGTGTAACTCTTGTGTATAAAACTAAAAAAGAATTTTTTTTTTAAAACAATTCCACGTAAACGCACACACAGGTGAGTAGTAGTAGTAGTAGTAGTAGTAGTAGTAGAACGCGTGTGTTTGGTACGTACAAAAAATAAAACGTTTATTGTGATTGGTGGCAATAATATTAATTATCGTATGACCCAGTTATCTCTGTCGTAATTGAAGGTCCATTTGTCCGTGATATAATAACACAAACGGATTAGCTGCAGCGTTTTCACAGTTAATTGATAAAGGGGAAAAAAAAAGAAATAATAATAATCCGTACAACGAGAGCAAAAGCCGTAATTGAAAACGTCTTAGAAATTATGTTCGAACGATAGATTTCAAGTGAAATCTGCTACTGCAGTAGTAGTGCACGTCGATTATCGGATATCAGTAATTCGAAAATCAATATACGCTTTTGAAAATTCTAATGTGGAAGACGCGGTTTTAATTTTTTTAAATATATATATATATATATATACATTTGGGTTTTTTAGGAACGAATCGACAATTTTCACAATCGGAATCATTTTTAACACTCCGAAGCGCGCTGTTTGTGTTTTCTTTTTTTTTTCATAATTGCGTTTTAAATTAATATTTGATCGGTATTATCAATGGCCTATACGAAAAATTAAATCGAATATTCGTATATACGCGCATATAACGTGAACTTGTTTAAAAGTCGGACAAGAATATTTATTCGTCGTTTGCGAGAAATAACGTGTTATCCTTTTAGGAGATAAAAGAACGATTGCAGTCGCTTCGCTTGTTCCCTGTTCTACAGTGCGAGACTTTTGGACGTTTTCAAAATATGTATTCGCATTTTTATAACAAACACAATATTTTTGCCCTTTGTAAGGGCAAAAAGTATTTATATGATCGTCCATCGGCGGTGTCCATTGGATATCGAATTCCTTCTGCGCACGGTGTTTGTTCAGTATAATACAGTCCAGTGACACGCGTTCGAATACTTTTTTCGAAAATGTTTTTAATTATTATAGTGTAGAAAAAAGTTCTCGAATGTTTTAAATCTTTTTTGATAAATTATGTTAAAATACTCGTTTTCTAAATTGTCGCTATATATTACATTTTCGATCGCGTCGTACATAGTATAGTACACACACGTATTACAAAAAAAAATCAACGTATTTAAAATAATAAAATCGTCATTTATTATACAGTCGTACCGATCATACAATAGGTAATAGGTTTAAAAAAAAAAAGAAACAATATCGAATAATATTATTGTACAATAATTCGTAAAACGTCGATAAAACAATACCGTTTTGAAACTAACGGATCGCAAATGTTACGATATTGTTTTTCAGTATATTTAACATTACAGTTCCATATCATTTTTTTTTCTTTTGTACCCTGCACCACAGATACATATAATAATAATAATAATAATAATAAAAATAATAATAATTATTATTATTTCGTAATATTTCACGCAATTGCGTGTTTTTCTCGGAGATTTTTTCGATAGAATGTAAAATATATACACCGTTACGGCGTAGAATTCCGAGATATCCGTATCTTTATTTTTATTTTTATTCATACGCGACTCTTTGTCAATCGGTCCACTGTATAATATATTAATAATAATTTATTATTATTACTACGTGATTTTTCCGGACAGAACAGTAATAAAATCTCTTTGTCGAAAACGATATAATATTATATAAGACGGTTCGTATGTTTTTCTCGCGTTTAGAATAATACCGCGCAATTAAACGGTACAATATTATGTTATTTTATCGAGAAATCGTATCGTTTTTCGAATATTTCTTTTTCCCCGAGAAAGTATATTTAAAAATACTAGGTTTTTTTTTTTTTTTTGTGAAAACGAAACTGTTTATTACTGTTGTTTATCGTGACATTTTTTTTCGGAAACTTTTATACGCGTGTTTTATATACCGAATAATAAACGAAAGAAACGTATAAGAAGACGACGGGGCCGGGGTATGAACAGCGCACACAATAATAATAAAATTAAATCTATTTCAGCGTAGTTAGTAATAAGACTTTATAAAGTTATAATTTATAATAATAATAATAATAATAAAATGAAACGCTATCTAAGTAATGCGTGTAATTAAAATGGACAACTCGGCAAACGCGATATTTGTTATTGATTTCGGTTTTTGACGATATTGTGCACTTATCTAAGTCGTGAAACGATTAAAAAAAAATTGTTGTCCAGCTTTGTTCCTCGTCGTTCTCGTCAAAAATTCTTAAACAGTTTCTTTTTTCTTTTTTGGAAATTATTGTTTCCAAACTAAAACTATTATAACGAGTAGATAATATATTATAAAATTTATATTGACGTACTACTGTATTGCGCGTTCATAGACATTACCCCCGGTTAAAATTAAAATAATTGCGCAATATTTGTTGTTGCAAAATTAAGACGTATTTATGTATTCGCATTGTTCGTGCGTCAACCAACATTGGAGTTTGGAATGTTATATTACTGTTTAAAAAAAATAAAAGAAAAAAAGACGATTTCAATATTAATCCCTGTAAAAAAAAAAAATAATGCATACGCAACGTGTTCTATTTCTAGCGAAAAAATCGTCATAAGGGATAATAATTAATAACACTATAGTACGCGAAACGTATAGATTTTGAACGAATTTTCGTTGAATTAGAATTGTCCATTAGATTAGGTTGCGTATTTCATAATACAATTTTAACAAAAAAAAATTTATTAATCGCTCGAGGGTTTCGTTGTTTCACGCGGAGAATATTATTGATTTTAAATTTTCACGATAATAATTTTTTTTTCTATCAGACCACGGGACATAATTATACGTGTTTGTAATAGGAAAAAAAAACGATTTTACAATCGGTGTTTAAACAATTTTATATAGGCTACGGGGATACAACTCGATATAATAAACAGATTTTTAGGCCGAGTTATTATATATTTTCAATATCAACATCACTGCAGTAATAATATAATATATTAATATTACGAAAGACAATGGACCGCCGAGTACACATAAATATAATTTATTGTGATTAGTGAGGTCATATCAAGGTTGGCCGATTACGAGTTAAAATATTGAATTAAATCATTGTATTTATTTATTTATTTTTTTTTTGACTTAACGTGTTTACATTTTAAAACAGTTCATTTTAAAAAATGATATTTATTTTATAATTTAAACTGTAATCGTATTAATAATTATTCACTTATTAGTGTTATTATATATTTTACTGTGTATAAGACGTATTAGTAATATAAATCATATAAAAAACTGGATGGTTTTTTTTAAAAAAAAAAAAATTGTTTATTAGAAAATATTAACTTTTAATTAAGTTAATTAATATTTTTAAAACAATTGCTTAAAAGATATATACGAGTATATCCAGTGACTTTCAACGTAATGAGTTTAAAAAAATTCATCCAACAGTCTCCCGTATTTCGATATATTATACACACGATTAGGTATTTTCATACTTCCAAAAAAAATCATGAAAATTTATAGGATATTTTTCGAAGTTTCGATATAATTATAATATGTAAAACAAAATGAATGAATCGAGATTTTCGAAACATTTTTCACTACTCCAGATAGGGTCAAAAAAAAAAAAAAAAAATCCAATACAATATTAATATGTAAATTATAATTTTATAGACCATATTTACTTGTTGTAACACGGGGAGGGCTTTAATTTAATCGCGTCGATTTAAATATTATTTATAATAATTTTAAACTAATCGGTTTTGTGTAAACTTCCATTAAAACGTTTTTGTTTTACTTTCAGATTTTTTCATTTTTCAATATTTATAAAATGTAAATAGATATTGTCGATCAATTTTGAAAATAACGTTCTCGATTTAAAACATATTACTTCGTACGTGCAAATAAATTATTAATTTCACGCGTTTAGTTTAATAAACGCGCGTTCCTATACATTTTGTGTTTGGGCGTGCAATAATAATAATAATAATAATAATAATAATTGGTATAAATTATTCATATAATACGTAATCAATTTTTGCAGAATTTTCTACTTTGTTTTATGTTTAGAAAAACTAATAAGTCTTTATTTGTGATATAGAATGCGCTAACTGTTGCTCTAGTTACTGATAAATTATACCGTACAAGTTTGATATATAAAATAAAAGTAATGAGTGACTGGCCATATCGGAATGAATTATTATGTAAAGGTTAAATGTTTTTGATAATAAGTCGAGTATAATATACTGTTTAATTTTATAATAAACTTTGTTTTTTATTTTTTATAAAATCATCGCTACAATAAAGTAACCTCAATAAATTTATAAGAATTAATTTCGTGACCCAAATCGGGTTTAAATCACATTCAAGTTTAAAGTATTATAAATGCGTTATTGTTTATGAGCTACGAATGCAGGTGCTCAGATTACAGTAAATCTGCGCAATCGCATTTTTTTGTGTATTAAAATATCTAATAAAACATTGTAAAAAAAAAATATTAAATCGTTAGTTAAAATATAGCGAAAAACACTATTATTTATTAGTAGAAATATAACTATATTTTATTGTTGACGAATTTGTTAAATAATATAATACAATATAAAAATGTAAATGAATAAAATTGGCTGATTCAATAAACTAGGAAAATCGGTTGTTTATAAGAATGTGAAAAGATTATTTTATATATATGTATATATATATAATAACACCCATAATAAGCGTGTGTTATAATTATTGAAAACATTCGAATTATGTTTTGCGTTGAATTTAACTTGATAATTTCAATATGTTTACGCTTAATTGACAAAAATAAATAAATAAATAAATAGGAGTGTAAGACTTAATGTACGCGCACATTTATTTATTCGTTCGTATTGTATCGAATCACACAGCTCAAAACCGCAACGCCTTTTCGTTATAAATCTCAACGAGAATTACTATACGAATACAATTTCAACCGCGCGAAAATTACCACGCGGAGATAAACCAAATCTCGGAAGAGACTCGGGAATTTTTTTTCCCCATTTTGTAATTCGCGCAGTTGACCGCAGTCGATTATTGAAAATCGTCAAATATCGATAAATATCATCTCGAATGTTATACACCGGTGTTCGTATTTGTTTATACGTTTTTGGTAACCATCCGTTTTGGCCGCCGCCGAGCGTTTCGGAATTATTTTGTACCGAATCCTAAAGAGAAAACGGACGTACGTACACTTATCGACCGTACACAGTCTTAACTCGTAATTGATTTACGTTAAAATTCCAATCGGATTTACCGTTTGATCGATAATTATCTACGTAAATCAATTAACATACATAAATATGTTAATTAATTATAATTTTATAATTATATTACGAGCGCGTGTAATTGAAACACGTCTATAGATAGGTATATTATATATATATTTAGAATACACCTGATACATACCTACGTATTCTCAATCACGCGTCATATCGATTGACGAATTATTAATAAAATAAAATAATAATAATAATAATAATAATTCAGTTAGTCGGAACTATAGGTCACGGACACAACACATTAATAATAATAATAATATAACAAAGGTATATGCCTAATATTAGCCGCGTGTAACGCGTGCATGAAGTGTTAAATATATATTTAAATTATTCGTGTGGCTAGGAAATTAAACAAAAAAAAAAAATAATAATAATATAAATTAATACACGTATAAGGTAAAACAATATTAGAGTAGAGATTAATAGTTATTAGCAGCACACTATTATCATAGTCATATTAGTTGATCGTATAATATCTGAATCCCGTATCCATTCAATTTCGTTTGGGTGGCCGTTACGTTCACGAAGTCCTCAAGTGTTCCGTTGAATTTACGATTTGAGCACTCGCTTGTGACGTGTATTAAATAGGCCGCAGTCGCACTCTGGAATTGAGGCGAAAAACCACATTTATGCGTCCGGTAATGTTACATAAAAGTTCTTAAACTCGTCGATAAAAATCAAAAACAAACAAAAAATCTAATCGCAGTACGAAGGCGAGTGTAACACACACACACACACACTCGTGTGTACAATTATTTTACAATAACTACTCGATATTGAATTACGAGTACCGTCGGAAAAAGAAATGGAATGTTATACGTTGTTATGCGTGGTGCGATTACAAAGTAATACTAGTTGACTTGTTCGTACGCGAGAATCCACACGAAAACGGAAACAGTGCGAATCCCGTACATCCGAACATAGAGTTTCCGGACGGAGAGTGCTTTTTAAATGAGAAATCGTCCGAAAATCGGACGTTTAAAGAACGCTTTTATTTCGTGTTGGAATACTTTAAAACAAACGTATTCAGAATATTTATTCGAATGCTTCGAAACTTATTACAATGGTACTTTAAAAATGTCATTACTCGTTACTATTGTCGTAAATATTTCATTATATACATGTGATTTTTATTGTAATAATCAAATATTATCCACCGAATCAGCGACCTATACGCTGGGTCAAGAACAGCAATCAGAGCAGATGATGCATTATCGGATCAATTCTAACCTACTAAAGGCATGCGGCAAGGCTGCATTCCGTCATTTATACCTTCTTTAACATTTACAGTGAAGCAGTGTTAAGAGAGGCACTCCAGGAATAGAATGATGGAGTGGTTATTGGAGGTAACAAAATCAATTATTTTGCGGTTCGCGATGACACCACGTTGTGCACCGAGTCTGAACGGAAATGAGCTGATTTACTGAAGCGTGTAGAAAAAGTAAACAACAAGCATGGACTGACTAATCAACGGGACCAAGACTAAGGTTATGGTTATAAGCAGGACTTTTACCACACTTTACTATACTGAATGGCTACTAGAATGCGAATGAATTTAGATATTTAGGTTCAATTATACAAGGAGATGGCGGATTATCCAGAGAGATTAGGCGTCGCGTTACACTTAGAAGGGAAGTAATCAGCAGGCTAATACCAATTTGGAAGGATAACCAGATCTCCAGGGACATCGAGTTGTGGCTGTTTTAGGCACTTTCCTTCTTATATGGATCTAAAACACGGACACTCAAAGTGGAGGATGTAAAGCGCATAAACGCCTTTGAGATGTGAGCTTATAGACGGATGTTGAGAATATCTTGGATGGAAAAGACGACTAACTTCTCAATTCTGGCAATGCTAAATGTGGAAATAAAACTGACAATTGTGTGCAAACGAAGGTTCTTTAGCCGTATCATAAGAAGGGATGAAAGGAGAAGGTGACGATCGAAAGAAAGATAGAAGGGAAAATGAGGCGTGGGAGAACACCAATGCGTTGGATATCAAGACCATCTCTGGCTATCCTTTGGAAGATTAATGTGTTATGTATGCGGTATTACGTATTATTATTTATTAAAACGTACGTAGATGGTGTATACCGTCTTAACACGCGGTATATAATGCGGTTTTAATGAGTCGTCACGTAAGATTTTTTTGTTTTGTTTTTTTATCTCATTATAGGGCATTTGTATGCTATCGGTTTTTGCGTACAAACTCTAAAAATATTATTAAAAGCCGGTACAAAATAAAAAGCCGTAAAGTGTAAAAAATAAAAACCCTGATGAGGCGTATAATAATTATTGAACTAATTAAAATTATAAGAATTATAGAGAATACATTAATAATAATTATTATTATTATAATCAGGTATAATTGATTTTTTTCGTGAACAAAAAAAAAATCGCTCATAATGTACTGAAATATCATCAGCGGGACAAGGAGGCTGTTTAATTTGTCATTTGCCTTGGGCCCCGAAAAACATCTCGTCGAGACACTGCAGATGCGGTGCACCGCGGAAGACATAAGAATTTCCTCGGGCGAATAATTCATATTTATCTATTTTATTACAGACACACGCACACCTGATATTAATCGCGAACAACAATAATGCCATAATATTGTAAACGACACAATAATAACGTCGTAATGTGTGTGTGTGTGTTTTTTTTTCTTGTTGTTAGCAAGTGTAAAGTCGAATACGAAATAAAGCGTCGGAATAACGTTATTATCTCCGATCGGTTATTATTGTTTTATACGTTATACAGGGTGTCCTAACGGACGTCTGACCAACGCGATGATTTTTCTATTCTATTCGATATTTTTTCTTACATCCGAAACACGTAATTTCGTGAATCTATTTCGAAAAAAACCTGAAAATATATTTGGAATCGCGGATATTCTAAAAAATTTTGTTATTCAATACGACGACGAGGGGGAGGGGGTGTAACAAGTGCGAAAATGCGAATTTGGAATGGAATTTGCAAGTCATCGGGCCGGTGCGGTATCCGATCGCTACTGTTAAACAGGTAAAATATCGATTTTATTAATATTCTTCACGCTGTCTGATCAATGTACGCGACGATATTTTCAACAACAAAAAATATATATATCTCGATTGAGATGGAGGGATGGGGAAGCAAACGTTTGAAAAGTAAATCGAAAAAATATCGAAAATAAAAGTCTTTGTCGGACTCTCGTGCATCCTATACACTTTATTCGCGGTGTGAATTACGAGAAAGAAATAATAATAATAATAATAATAATATTATTATTATTATTATTATATTATCGAATCGCGAACGTACCGCCGCCTCTGTGCGTTTAGTCGAAAGCTTTTGCAAATACAACATTGTTGTAATTTTTACGCATCCGACGGTTTGCGGACGAAACTGTGGAAAACTGCCCGTTCGTCGAGTTCGAAGTGACAAAACAAAAAAAATTTGTATTTATATACACCGTACAACTAGAGACCGGATTAATAATATGCGTTTGAAATCTTAAAAAAAAAAAAATGATGTTTTTATGTTCTATAATTTCATTAAAGTAATCTCTTATGCGCATAAATATTTATTTTTTTGGTACATTTTTGTGGGGTGTTTCGTAAAAACGTATTAAATACCGAGAGAAAAAAAATACAAACGAAACAATTTATAAAAATCGCGACATTTTTTTTTATTTCAACGTTATATTATATAGCATTATGCGTTTGCAGCCAATGACTATCCACTCTATCCGCTCTATATTTAAGTCCCCCTGCCCAACGCCAATCTGGTCTCAGTTCTGCCATGTCTCTTCCGATATTCATTATCAACCACCACCGTTGTTCCCGGTCTTTTCTTATTCAAGTCCGTTCGCAATAATAATGTTATGATTTTCAACTATCGTCTGCAGCTCTCCGGACACACTCGTGACCTGCACACTCCGGTCTCGCACCTTTTTATACATCTAGCTACAGTTTCTTTATCCATATTCAACGTTTCGGCTGCTGCTGTTTCAATCGCTGTTTCTCTCCCACGACCCAGTGCCGGGGTTATATATATATATATAGATTAGAATTTAACACAGTCAAATCAATCCTAATGTTTCAAAAAAAAAATCACTTGAACGGCCGTACTCGGTGCGACGAATAGTATATGTTTCACTTTATCAAGGAGGTAAGATTTTTTTTTTTTTATTGTGAAATTTTCAAATTAAACTTATACATATATGTATAAACAAATAATTTCGCATAAAATATTCTGTAACCCTTGAAACACGCTTTTTGTTTGCGCGCGCTAAAAACTCTCAGTGTATTATAGGAAAAACGGATCGTCGTGAAAGCTCGTCCGCCGAATGATTGGAGCGGCTGCAGCATCAGTAAAAAAAAAAAAAAAAAAAAAATCGTGTATCAAAAAACAATGGGGGGGGGGGGGAAAAAAAAATTCAGACTCTGTACGCATGTAGACCGACACATACGTATAACTCGATCTCGTCGTCTCGATAAAATAATTATTATCTCCGTTGTAATATTATAATTCTATCGGGTAATGTACACAATAATAATTATACGCCGCCTATATCAGCCTCGTGACGTGCACGCACAAGGCCCCGCCGACGGGTAAGAACCGCGGATTAGAACGACGACGGATGTAGGAAGGAGAAGATGGTCGCATGGTGTTGCTGTTGTGTTAGTTTTTTTTTTTTTTCCCCACAAGCGGCTGATAGCGAGACCGCGCGGCGGAAAAACAGTGTTTAAAAATGAGAAACGGACGAGACGGCCGAACAGTAGCAGCCAGGAGTCTGTAGGATCGAAAATTAATCAGTACAGGCACCGTTAGCCGTGGATTATAATAACTTTTTTTTTCTTCTTCCTCTCTCTCTCTCTATACATATATAATATATATTTTCGTTAATACATTCGCGCGCGCGACCGCACACACACGTAAATAATTTTTCGGCGTTTCGCGGTCGCTCCGATTATTATTATTATTATTATTTAAACGTTGTTCGCATCCGATCGAAATCATAACAAACACCGTCCGACCGGATTATTTCTGCATTATTATTATTATTATTTTTTTTTTTTTTTTTTGGATTTTTTCTTCTGTCGTCCTGTCGTCCCGTTATATTAATAACCGCGAGTCCGCCGCCGATCTCCGTGTCCGGGATCGTTATTTTTTCGCTCGACACGCGTTGCAGAGCGCGCGGACGACGCTCCTCCGGACGGTCGAACCCGTAAGGCGTTTTTTCTTGGATGGTCGTCGTCTCTGTCTCTCACTGAAACACATCTAGAACGACAGTAATAATATGCTGAAAGCCAGTATGTCGTCGAACAGCCTCAGATCGGTACCGTCGGAATGCAAACCGACGGCCGTCATCCCGGACAGATTCCGACTGTACACGGAGCCGTTGTGCGAAGAGTCGTGCGTTATAGCGGAACGCGAGCTACGCGAGACTCCGGAACAGGTGCAAAAATCGTTGGCCGAACTTCGCGAATTGCTCAAAGGTCAGTGTGTTACTGTGCCGAGTTTTTTCGTGGCCTAATAATATCATTAACGAGAGCGTTTAGATTCGGTTATAATTTTTTTTTTTTAATTCGACCGGAAAATAACGTCCGAAACATAATATATATATATATATTCGCTCCGGTTTTACGCGTGCGATGAATTATTAAAATACTTTTTTTTCTCCTCTCACCCACCTACATTGGCGACAAAAACAATTCCCGTAAAAGTCGATTAAACACACGCACACATAATAATAATAATAATTAACGTTTAATATTATAATATCCGTGTTTGAACAACGGATTATTTGAAAACGAAACATTCTCCGAATTGACGCTAATTCCGTCTATAATAAATCATTCGCCGTATGTTTATGACACGAATAACAAAATTATTGCGAAATTAATTCAAACGATTTTCGTTTCCGATATGTAACGGTTTTTGCAACGCGTTCGCATAACACCGTTTCGTTTATTGTATCGTGTTTGATTCACGTAAACGCGATATCCAATAATGCGTCTCGCAAACCGTTGTTTTAATTCCCGTTACCTACGTGTCATCTCGTACGAAAATAAATATCATAATCGATTATTATTATTATTATTATTTATTATCGTTGAAACGTAGCGGCGAAAATATAAAACAATTGGACTTTTTTTAAAATTAATTCGCCTATACGGACTCGGAACGATACAAACGTTTTCGATCGCTGTTACATAGTGTAGTTGACGTATTTTTTGCTCTTTTATTATCCGCCCGTTCGGAAACGGAATTCGGTAAAAGAGACGCGCGCGACAGCACGTCATAATTGGCACGTGATCGTTGTAAAACCGTACTTTTTTGATATTTAAAACGCTTTGACGGCAATGCGAACGAAATCGTTATAGTTACGCGCATTTTGTAACGTACCGTTAAAACCGTTCGGATCGAAAAATCAAACGGCGGGGCGCTGCGCGTTCGTACAACAATTCAGGTTTTAATTCAGTGTGTTACCGATTTCGCTGTAGGTACGCTACACGCTGGTACAGTGCATACACGAAAAAGCGTTGTAATATAGTTTTTTTAAATAGGAAAAAAAAAAAAATTTTAACAATTTTTTTCGCGATAAAACACGAGAGTGAGATAAAAAAAAATAACTCGAATTGACCCGGGGATAAAATGTTTAACATAATTGTACAATACGCGTTTTTATTGCGCCGCAGTCCTTGAATCGTTAATGAATTAATTTTTATTACATAGCTTTTTTACACGTTATTAAATCGTACGCGCATATACTGCATTTTAATCCGTACGTTGCGCGCATCGTGAAAAAAAAAGACTCTGATCTGTATACATATATATATTTTATTATTATTATTATTAAAAATCCGAGTTGTCGCGCAGAAATCGGAGACGAGTCTCAATCGCTCGGCGACGCGTAACGTAGCGATATTGAATTTGTATACGAAAAAAATAAATAATAAATAAACGTGTATACGTAAATATTTAGCCAAAGATTATAAATGAAAAAAAATAAAAAATAAAGAAATGCCCGCGTCGGAGTCGTTGTAACCGTTTTGAAATATTTTATTTATTCAATTTTTTTTTCAACTGTTTTATCGTAATAATAATAATAATAATAATAATACAAATGCGTTATAATAGTGGCGTCCAAAGATTTATAATAATCGCTATGATATACAAGTTTTATAAATATTATATTGTACCTATCGACCGACTACCGAGTGAATATTTATCATGATGTGTGCGTGTGTATTCAATTAGGTCCGTACGGAAATAAAACGCGAATTTAAAAAAGGAGAAAAATTCATTTCTTTCGTATTTGCACTTGTGTTTCTCTCTCTCACTCGCTCATTCTCGTTATTCTATTACGCGTTATTTTATTTTACACAATACGGTAAACGCGAAACTCGTATATATATATATATATTTGTCCACGAATGTACACGACGCGTACCCATACAAAATACGATTTTAATAACAATATCAGTGTTGTTCCGTTAACCTTTACGTTATCTGTTCTCGTGAAATCGACCGTTATCGATTAAAAAAAAAAAAAAAAAAATTCGTATATATTAAAAAAAAAAAATAATAAGAATAATAACGCGCGTATAATAATAATATTGTTTTCAAGTCGTTCTCGATAACGTCGAGTCGAATTTTTTTTATTTGATACGCGCGATTTGCGTAAACAACTGTTATACACATATAAATATAACGGAAAATAAAAGAGACCTCGTGGCGCGCACGGAAATCCGCATAACTATTATTATCACGAATACGTATAAAATATGTATTATTCTCTCTCTCTTCAACCCGGTAACTGCAGGTTTATAAAAACACATTTTTATTTACAACAGAAACTTTTTAACTGAAAGTCATCGAGTCCGTATAATTCGTCACCGCGTGCGTGTGCGTGTACCCCTTAACAAGTCCCGTCCGCTCATCTCCGTCTCATTAGTGTGTGTACCCATCAACACGTTCGTTTTTCTTCTACGTACGAGCTTAGGAAATCGCCTTTACCTCTTGTCTTTCGTCCGAGTCCTTCAGTCCAATCTTATTCTTTGCGTCTTTCTCCAACACCCGCGTTTCTACAGCTTCCCGCGCGTCCATTTGTTTATTATTAGTCTCGCGTCCGTATAAAATCACACACGAGACATACATTTTTTACTAGCCCCAGCTCTTATATTAGTGTATTTCTTGCTCTACTAATACTAATGTAATCGAACAACAACACGAATCGTGTAATCGAATATGCATAAATATATATTTTTTTTTTTTCGTTTTTACAGAAAAGGATAATTTGTTGTACAAAGACAGCGACGAATATTTGACGATATTTTTGAGACCGACGCATTACTACCCTCAGAGTGCATACGATCTGGTAAGCGGTAACGAAACGTTTGACGTACGTTATAACAATATCCATATTGGTTGTGTTTGTTTGAATGATATCGTTTTTTTTTTTTTTTTTGGGGGGGGGGGGGATGTAAAAAAATGTAAAAAAAAAGTCCTGAATTCTCGTTTTCCGTCGTAAAATTATTCGGAGACTATCAACGAGTTTTAAATTTTTTTTTTTTTTAATACTCTATATTGAATCGGCGAATTAAAATAAGTGTACGCCAGTTAAACTATTTTTCTACCGAACGGTGTTTGATAATTTGACGTGGAATGTAATTTATCGTATTAAGTAAGTAAACAATAGATAATAATAATAATAATAATAATAATAATAATACGCGAACTTTTATTATTATTATTATTATACTATACATACCAACTCGATGAAAACCGTTGTAGTCACGTCAACCTTTTCGTAATGCAATGTATTGCATGTTTGTGGTTGATTTACATTAGACTTCAGCGTAAAACTTTAGAAATTCTCCGCTATCCGTCTGTTACTTTTGTTTATATTTAAAACTCTTAGTTCGGTAGAAAATCGTCCAAATCGATCATCTCCACTCGACATTTTATTATATTTCGTGACAACTGAACACACACACAATACATATACACGACTGTTATAATATTCGTATATAATAATTTATGTAAAAAAAAAAAAGCGGTTCATAGTGGTTCGAAATTTGCGGTTGGACGGAGGTGGTGGAAAGTGTCGACGACTTGTTTCGTATTTCGCTACACGTAGGTACAAAGATGAAATATCGTTTAGAAATTTTTTGCGCGTTACTTTGAACGCGGAAAACAATCGATAATGTAATACACTGAAAATCGTTATATAGTAGGTACGACGTTTTTCATTGTCAGTTCGTTTACAGAATTATTTATACACAATTCCCGCTTCTTAAGAATATTATATCAATTTTTTTTTTTTTTTATTCGATACGTTTCGCAGCGATAACCAAAATATTAATCGGAATAATGATAAATGATAATAATAAAACCAATCGATATGCAACTGTTATATTTAGTGTACAGTTTTATCGTGTACCATTCATTACCCGACGTGTATAATTCTACAGCATTTATATAGTTTTGCAAATGATAACACACGCGGTACAAGCGAAAAAAAACGCGATGTCGAACAGATGTATTAATGTATTTAAAGCCGCTGTTTGTCGTTAGGCTCAGAAAAGTATCTCGCTAATGTATATATTGATATAACACATTATATTATGTCTTATGTTTGCAGTGTTCTCGCATTGAATTTATAATATTTCGAGTTTTTTTTTCTTGTCTTTTCTTTAAATAATTTAATTAATTAAATCACTAAAATATTACCAGAATGCCGCGAAACTGTTGAAACAATATAATTTTTTTTTTTTAAATATACGAATATTTTTTTTATTAGTCGCTCAATACTCATAACACACCGTGAAATGCGTTATAATATAATCATTGGAAATAAGCAAAATACGTTTTTAACTCTAATGTCAACGAATTTAACGTAAATCGTTAGATTTCTAATTCAACATTTTTACCTACCTATTTTTTTTTTATCATGCTTAAAACGATGCGTATAATTCAGTGGTTTTTTTTTTATAAAAAACATTTTTATAACAGTAGTACGTTGACTTTTGTTTTCAAGCCCAGTTTTCGATAATAAATTTAAGGATTTCAGCTTGTATTTCAACGTCGTAGTTTTTCTTAAGCGTAAGGAAGAATTTTCTTCCCGCATTTTATACATTATTTAGTGCGCAAATGTGACAAATTCGGTGTAAGTCTCAATAGTGTAGGACAATCTATTATTTCAGTAGGCTTTCGTGCCGCGTTTAAAAACCGTTGAGACAATAGTTGAAATAAATCGACAAACGTGTCAAATAAAATGCCGAATACATACACGCGTGACGAGATCATTCCCCTCCGGACGTTGTCGAAACATTCGTGCACGAAAAAATTAAATAAATTCCTTTATTTATTAATTAAAACAAATCAAATCCCCGCTTCGTGCATAATCGAAAACAATTATAACTACAAAATATACACGCGCGAACGTTGCGAGTCTCGCCGCGGGCTTTGATCATGACAATAATATTATATTCAAATATATTGCGAATAATCTCGTCGAACACGAACGGACTCAGTTTCGTTGTAAACAGCGCGTAGCCAGTGTCTGTACCGTTTTGAAACGCGAAATCGATAATTTACCAATTAAACGTAATCGTAATTAAACGCGTTTGTACAATAACATTACATGGATTACGTGCACTTTGGGCGCCGTTGTTTCGTCCGGATTAAAAAAAATTGATTATCAAAATTGGTTCGGTAAACGGTAACACGCGTATATAAATTCCTCGTGGCCACCAACCGCCGCCGCGTGCACAAACGCAAATAAAATTGATTCGTTATTTGAGACATCATTCGATTGGAGGACGCGGGGGATTCGTTTTCGATAAAAGCGTTAAGCGGTTCTTTCAAACAATCGTTTTGCGTTCGTATCGTCCGCCGACCGTTGGCTACGGAGAGAAATCGGTGTTCAAATGCGATTCCGCTATAACGCGTTTGTCGTTCGAACACTGTCTGAATTTTGGGCGTTGCCGTTCAATTACCACCGGATCGGTTTGAATCGTTTTATTGAAACGACGGGTCGTTTGAACCGCGCGTTTTTCGAGTGTGCAATTTTACCGAATTTCATAAGAAAAAAAAAATATATATACATATTTGGAAAACTAATATTGTACGCCTCGCTCGGCGCGTTTATTCGCAGATGAAACGTTTGGCCGATTTTAAGCAAAAACACGAAAAATTATTGTCCAACCCGTTGCCGAGAGAAGAGAAGAAATTGTTCACGGATAATAACGTTGTCAACGTGCTCGTCGACAGGGACCAGAAAAACCGGAGGATTCTAGTCATAAACATGGGATGTACGTATGATGAAATAATAATAATATTATTATGTATTTTAACACGTTCGACGCCACAGTCGTCGATTTTGACGTGCGCGCGTGCCCGTTGTCGCCTGTAGCCGCGCATACATTTTCGTAGGCTATAGAGCCGGTACGCACGACCGATATTTTTTAACGTACGATTTATTTATCGCACGATATTATAAATAACGTGATTATAAATTGAGCTGTGCACACGATCACGATAAAATGCCGTACGACGCCTCGAAAACTACTGTCGGAGACGTTTTCAACTTCTGTACACAACAATTTAACAATATCGTGCGACCAAAATATTTCAATCAAAATGTACAAAAATAAACTGATTAGAACACGCGAACGATAATTTATCGTTTTCAAACTGAATATTTAATTTGGATGATATTAAAATAATTTATGATTATAGATCGTACGATAAAATATCGATCGTGTGCACCGGCTCATAGGCGCTTTATTAAATTCACATAAAACACGACAGGTTACTGTATGTCAACAACGTGTTCAGCCCGTTTATTCGTGTCGCTACGCGTCGACACTGGTGTTGAACGTGTTAAATACGACGCGTTGAACAGTAATCGGCATTGGTCGTGTACGATTACGGGACGGGGAAGGATTTAACATAAATATTACTGTATTCCGATTTTCGATAAAAGTGTATAACAATGTTATGTAACGGTGAAAAAACGGACACATTACTCGGATTTCCGAGAGAGAGAAGAGATTATTATTCCGAGCTCGAGAAACGTTGTGCTCCGAGAAACGTTCCGACGGTATTCTATTCTAATCGATGAATAATACGTCTTGCGTTTTGTGATATGATTTCTATGATGAAAACGCGAAAATTCACCCGCGTTCAAAAATTCGTTGAAATTCCATCGGAATAGTATTGCCATCTCGTTCTGCTCGGTAAACGGGAAAAATCGGCGTAGCTGTTACGATTTGCCGATGGATTCGTTCAAAAGTGGTTCATTCAAAATGTCCTATACGGGAAAGTGTTCGCAAACGGAGTGAACAAAAAAAAAAAAAAAAAAAACTCTACTATCCTTCGTAGTGTACGTAGGAGTTTTTAAATGTTGTCCAAAACATTACTACTTGTATATTTTAATAATACGTTTTTGCCAAATATGCCGATAATTAATCAATGATTTGTCATAGCGTTTGAGAAAACGGAAGAAAAACGTTTCGAATAAAACGTGACGATTAAATAGTTTTTTTTTTTTTTTATAAAAATCGAAATTAATCGTTTCCGCGGACGTGTTAAAAATTATTTTGTGTGTGTGTGGGATAGGACACTGGTGTTTGAATTTCTCGATGCTTACACCGGGAACGCACCGCGGGGACGATAGATCGCGACGAGTGGTTTTCGAAAGTCATCAGACATAAATCGGGTTTCTACGATATTCCAAAACGCTATTTCTTCACAAACAATTTTCATAATAATACGACGAAGATATATTATCTTAATTATACGAAATATTAATTCAAACTCATAAAACGACGTATTTTTAACGCGTTCCTGTTTGAAGTTTTCGCCGCGATGCTTACCGCGTACTCGGAAGTGTTTCAATTAATGAAAATCTAAAATCAAATCCAATTCGGGTGTGAGGACGAACTAAATTTTCTTATCGCGTTTTTTTTTTTCTATATAATATTTCTCGTGTGCTGATCGAATTACGCGACGTACGAATTACAGCACCGTTCGTAAGACGTGTTCGGTATTTCGGTAGTTCGTCTAAATTCGCTTTTTCTGTTTTCCACGTTCGTTTTATGTGTTGATTATATTACGTTGATCGATAGAACGCGTCGATCATAGTACGATGGGGGTCCAAACGCGTACGCCAACGATTATAATAATAATAATAATAATAATAATAATAATGTGATATTATCATCGCGGTTTTTGACACGGACGGTCCTTGGGGGATCTATTTTTTTTTTTTTATCGTCAAACAAACTATATATTATAGTGATTTATCACATCAATCGTTAAAACGTACTGATTTATAACATATATATATATATATATACGTAATTGTACCTACCAGTAATAATTCTCTCGAGGGCAGGACATGTCCACCTATTATATTATTATGTTTTTATTGTCATTGCCCGTACCGGCTGCAATGACCAGAAAACGAACGAACGATCTTTCGCACAGATATTATATTTATTATCGGCGCTGTCATTACCATCGTCGTCGTTATATAATTTACTATTGTACGCCGCGGGTGCGTAGATGTGTGTAGTTATTATTGAGTAATTATTATTATTATTATTATTGTCATCAACAGCCTGCAGCCCGTTTTGTGTGTGTGTGTGTGTGTTGACGGCGACATTTCGAAAACGTAATCGCAATAAAAAACGCGCGTCATTTTGTATCATGATATTTCGACGGCCGCCGTCGCATACATTTTTTTATTTTCAGACGATCGAAACTATTATTTACTCGCCACGGCCTAACCCATACGCGCGTTCTATTTGTGTAAATACGCATATTATTCGTGTAACGTCGTAATAATATGCACCGAATTTTCAGCGGCTTGGGACCCGAAACGCCTGAGCAGCGAAAATTTGTTCAAAATCCTGTACATGATCCAAATCGCCTCGCTGGTCGAAGAAGAGACACAAGTCCGCGGCGCGGTCATTCTCATTGATTTCCACGGACTGTCCACCAAACAAGTCATGGCCCTATCGCCTTCGTTCGCCATGACGTTACTTCTCTACATCCAAGTACGTTGGAATAATCGTAAACTCTTAACAAGCTCCACTTTATACGGAAGAAAATGTCCCTCTGTGTCGTGACGTTACGCTTAGACCTGCCGGCAATGCGTTTTTCCGACGTCTGCGGTCGGTTTTTATACGCGCACGCGCAATACACCTCTAATCGGGCTAATATTGTTTACGGTTACACGTGGATCACGTCTCTCGTCTCGTTTACGACAGAATGGCACGTAAAACAGGACGCGCACACATACTACATCGTCAACGAAGGTTTTCTGTTGATCTTGACGAACGACACGAGATGGCATACTGCAGGCCATCATCACTTTGCCCCGGCGACAACTAATTTCAAAAAATGGCACGCGCGTGGTTTTTATAATGGCGAAAATTGCTCTCGTAGTCTCAACAGTGCGTCCGCTATACGAAATTCAGCAACGCGATTCGAAAAATATAATCGGAAGTAGAATGTTTCGACGGGAACCAAATTCTTCTTTTTTTTTTTGATTTTTCATTTAGTAATTGTGTGAAATCAACGGTCAAACAATATCGTTCGTCTGTTCAAATCGAATCGAGCCGTATTTTTTTTTCACTACAATATTTAAAAAAAAATAAAAAAAATATCTACTCACGCCACACGCTCGTAGGACTTCTCGCGTCTTTCTGTGTACGTCTTTTGTAATCGCGTTACTGTCGAGTGTATAGCAACGGGCACTGAAGTACGGGGACTACGCGCCGAAGTCGTTTTCTTTATTCGAATATTTTTTCCAGACGGGGCCGGATTACGGACGTAATCCGATGATGTAGTAGTAGTAGTGGCGCTATATAGTCTTTGTGAGGCCTTTCAACGCGAAACGATTTTTGTTCTTCTTCGATTTAGATTAATAAAACTCTCGATGATACACACCGCGTGACTACACAGAAAACTGATAATAATCGTATAGTTTACAGAGCGATACCGCGCGCACGCGTCTCTCTTTCTCCAACGCCTGTAAATACTGACTGCGTAAATTATTGTTACTCTCTCGTTTTGTTTCATGTCCCTACATAAACCAGCAAGCCATGCCGCTCCGTATGAAAGAAGTGCACATTATTCGTCAGCCGTTTTTGTTCAACATGGTCTGGCCGATGTTCAAGCAGTTCATTGGCGATAAACTGAAAAAACGCGTAAGTGTGTCTCGAAAACTGTACAGTCGGTCGGTGGCGCGCGTTCGCTCTGCCATACGAATCGAACTCACGACGTGCGCGTTATGAAATATCTGTTCGGCAAAAAAAAAAAACAGAACACCACGGGAATATAATATTTATTTAATAAAACTCGACGTGGTCCGCTTGGAAGGAACGTGAGATCCGGGCGCGTATATGTATGGGACGGGACAGAATATCGTGTTGGCGACCGTGTACGCGCATAGGATTCGCGTGTTTGATTAGTATTGGTAGTAACGTTGTCTGTTTTTATTTTCTCGCTGGACTTTCAGCTGTTCTTCCACGGCAACAAAATGTCTTCGCTGCACAAGTACTTGGACCCTAACACGCTCCCCGCAGACTACGGCGGCAAGAAGCCGAAGATAAACTACTCGAGCGCCGACTGGTATCCAGTGTTGCTGGGCCTCCAGAATTATATCGAAGGTCAGTCGTGTGTGTGTGTACATGAAGCGCGCGTGTTCTCTCTCTGATCGAAGGGGAATTTTTTTTTTTTTTACCGTAAATGAGACAAACGGTTTATTATTTTCTCGCGCGTAATTCGGCCAATTCTTTTCCAACACTCACCAACGTTACGCGGTCCACAATATTGTTGTTTCATTGTGTGTCGCGTTTACGATAACGCAACGAAATGATTTCAAAAAAAAAAAAAACGTACTGATCATAATTATTCTGGAGAATTGAAAAAAAAAAAAAAAAACATTTCTCATACGATTTTTATACACGCGCGTTGGACCGGCGTTCGTTTAACACACGCCGCGCGCGAACGAGAATATCGCGTAATTATTTCAAATAGAAATCAACGTTTCGTATGACTCCCCGTGTCTTACATTTACTCGAGTCGATCGATTAATGCGCGTGCGAAATTTTATATAATTCGTTTTTATTTTTTTTTCAGATTGGAACCAATACGGATTGAAAAAATAGTGACGACGAGACGCAAGACGGAGAGATGGGGGGGGGTATGGAGTCGTCGCTGGACTCGCATTAAAAAACTGTCGTCGGGTAGTGTTAGTGAAACCGATACAATAATTATATTAATATACATATATATATATATATATAATTGATTAATAATTACAATATTAATTACGCGTAATTATCAAGACGAGTGCGAAACTGCTGCATTTACGGTGTACAAAAGTAAAAAAAAAAAAACGATTGATTTTATAACGTATTTTCGATTTGTTAACGTTTTTACACACGATTGGGAGGGGGGAGGGATTCAACGATAGTTGTTGGTTGGTTGGTTTTTTTCAGAAATAACATTTTTTTCACGCACTTTATCGAATTGCAACGGACAAAGCAAGTCGTCTGACGAACAAACACGCGGGCGCGCAAAAACCGTTAGTTTATAACAATTCGTTACGTTCACATACCGACGAAACGAAGTGTGCTCACCTCGATTTTATCGTATAATTTTTATTAGATATTTATTTATTTTAAAACCGAAAACGATTTATTTATTTAATCGCGAATGATTATTAGATATTTTTCATTTTATTACGGGATTGTATACAAACAATGCCGTTTGATATTTAATTATTTAACGACGTTTAGTCGTCGAATATATATATATATATATATGTAATAAATTATATATTGTGGCATTTATAATATTATTAAAAATCCGACATTAGACCTTGCAGCAGATATGGTTAAATACCTTTGTTTTAATTATTATTATTTTTTTTTTTTCATTTTATACGTATATTTTTATTATTATTGTATATTTAAAAAAAAAAATTAACATCTCAACAACGTGTTCAATTACATATTATACGCACGTACAATAATATTATCGTTACCTATAATATGTAGTTGTTATAAATAATATATGTATATATATTATATTTATGTAATTTTAGAAAAAGAAAAGAAAACATTCGAAGATCACGAAACTACAACTTAAAACACGTTATGAATATTACGAATACACGAAAAAAACAAAAAAAAAAAAAAGCAAAAATATTTACGTATGCGATTGTGCGCAGAATTAAATTTGTTGTTTTAAAATAAAAATTGATTTCCAAACGCGTTGTTACGTGTGTATATTTGTCATATAGCGTTCATCGTCCGTATTAAGCGCGTGCATATGTTCGTAATAAACACTACATTATATTGTAGCGTAAAACGTTCCGCGGTTTCTGAACGATATCGCGCGGGTTAAGACGACGCGGTTAACTCATCCGTAAACTAAGGGGGAAAATGTGTTTTTCGCGAATAAGTACCGACGGATTTCCTATGATATCACAGCGCTTGCTCCCGATTCTCGCAACGAATTGAGGAGAATATTGTGCGCGCTCCAGTGTTTTCATGAATGACATTGTCGCTACGAGTTTTCAGCGTATTCGTATTCGTTTTTTTTTTTTTCATTTTAAACACACAAAATCAACGAATATTGAATTATCGAAATAATAAAATACCCGAGGTAAAAAACAAAAAAAAAAACTTTATTGCTCTTCTATTGACATTGACAATCTGACGTGTTTATGTTGTTATCGCGCATAAATCATAAAACGCGTGTCGTCGGCCGCGGTACGCGTTCGCGTTAAACGATATTTTCATTGGGAATCTGAAAAATCGAATTTTCGCGTTCTCGTTCCCATCAAAACGCTTTTTATTAAACACATTCGGGCGATTACCATTTGCCCGGACAGCATCCCCTTAAAGATGTATTGCATAAAAAAAAAATTTTCTCGGAATTTTCGTATTGTGCCGCGCGAATGGTTTATATCGAGCATTCGAATAAGTGTTCGGTAAGAAAAAAAAAATTATCGAATACACACGTTTGAAGGAAGTGCAGGAAACGTTGTAAAATATATTTGATTCGTTCCGTTATAAAACGACGGTTTTTATGACGCCGAATAAAACAATATATAAAGGCGAGTTCAACGAGTAGTGAGAATGAGTGGTATCTGATGTTTATTATTATTATTATTATTATTATTTGTTGTCTTTAATAACAATCATTTCAGTGGATAATCAGAAATAACAATGTCACATATCGTTAAATATTCACTACAGGTTCTAAAATACACACACACACATATGTACTTAAATTGAAAATATATAAAAAGTCGTAGCCTGCAATTGTTGTGAATATTGTCGTTATAGGTCCGACGATTTCGTTGAATTTTAAATTAATTTTTTTTTTTTTTATATTTTTTTAATACATACTATGAAACATACAGTTTTTCGTGAAAATCGAATAGTAATATTATTATTATTATTATTATTATCCGAGTTTTCCCAACTTTTTGGTAATATCTGAACCCGTTTTGCCTACTTTGGAACCCGCGTCATTTACAGCTAACGCCTCTTTGCCGCCCGGCAAAAGTCCCACTAAATACCTTATAGCGCTATTTTCAATATTATCGATCTTCTTATTTATCGCGTTTATCATTCCGCCGTCACCTTCTTCGTCTTCCTTCCCGTCATCGCTTCCGCCGAACAAAGAATCCAAGTTAAAACTGTTGTCGTCTTCTGTCTTGCCGTTTTTCTCATCTTCGTTTCTCCCGTCATCGCTTCCGCCGAACAAAAAATCCAAGTTAAAACTTTCGTCTTTTTTGACGTCATCTTTATTATTGTCGTCTTTCTTCCCGTCATCGCTTCCGCCGAACAATGAATCCAAGTTAAAACTGTTGTCGTCTTCTGTCTTGCCGTTTTTCTCATCTTCGTTTCTCCCGTCATCGCTTCCGCCGAACAAAAAATCCAAGTTAAAACTTTCGTCTTTTTTGACGTCATCTTTATTATTGTCGTCTTTCTTCCCGTCATCGCTTCCGCCGAACAAAGAATCCAAGTTAAAACCGTTGTCGTCTTCTGTCTTGCCGTTTTTCTCATCTTCGTTTCCCCCGTCATCGCTTCCGTCGGACAATGGAGGCGAGCGCAAACTGTTGACGTCTCCTGTCTTGTCGTTTTTTTCATCTTCGTTTCTCCCGTCGGGTTTTTCATCACCGTCATCACTCGGCGATACGTTTGTGTTATGGTCACCATTTCGTCCAGGCGAAGAATCCGTCGGGTCACCGCCATTGTTGTCCTTACTACTTGCTGCAGTACTTGTCACAACGTACGCCTCATATTTTTTCGAATAAGACATCCTCTTTGGTTCAGTGTTGTGCAATACGAAATCCAACATTTCCTGGAACGTAAGCTCTTCATACAATTTCTTTCGTTCGTAACCCTGCAAAATATTTTAAATTCACGTATAGTCGAATCGTTTCAACGCAAATGGCGACATTAGTATTTTTATAAAGTCCTAGACGTCGGGAACCGCGTATAAAGGAAAACAGCGAAACAGTACCAAAACCATCTCGTCCCGTCGACAATGAAAGTCTCGTCCAACTAAACCGAGTTCATCGACAATTTTTCGTATAATATTACGAATATTATTATATATATATATTTATTTTTTTTTTATGCGACATACCGACCTCAATTGATTGTCCACGCGATGCGGGAAATTCGTTAATTATCACACAAAATGCGAACATGACGTTTGTCGATAGAAACATGACGCGAATTTACGAAAATCACCGAAAATTTTCCGTGTACACGAACCTCGTTTTGCGTCGTACGCTGTGAGCGTAATAAAATGTCACACGCGAAGATATCTGTTGGACGATCTACACTGTACTCCTTCAAGCTACACGCACACCTGATTCCACAAAACTGGTGAACTGTACAAAACACGATGATTTGTCATCAAATAATATGTTCGCATCCGTCTGTGTTTACACATCATGATATACGCGAATAATACAGTATTATGCGATTATTTGTGTACAAAGAGCAGTCTGCGCGAGAACAAATTAGCACCACAACGCGCATTATGTAACAACGATTTTTATTGATTTATAGGTAAAGAGAGGGGGGGGGAGGAAATTCGGTTTTAAAATAAAATGTTATACACACGCGGTAATTTATTTCGTTTCACAGTCATAGTTTGAATTTTTCATTAAATACGTATAATATTTGTGTACATTTTAAAATCATTATCGAACGGGTATAGAATTAAATTATACTCGTACAATATGAAAATGTATCGTCGAACGATTTTATCGATACTCGGATATTTATAGAAGAACAATATCGATATTCTCCATATATCGGTATATCGTAACCATCATCCCTACGCGACATCCAGTCCATTGTTTTTTTTTTTTTTTCGTACTCTCTGTAAAGAAGTCTCACTTATTACTCATTAATATTATACAATTTATTATAATAACTTGTTATTCATATATTATTGTAAAAAGTAATTGTTCTCTTAGGAAAATATACGAACAGCAACAAGCCGCAGTAGATGTTAAAAATAACATCAATATTATTCTATTAATAATCTTGATGTATATAATAATATATTTGACGTCTCAGACGCTCTGCTTTATTTAAAATAATACAATCGTTTGTTATACTAAGTCTATTATGATTTCATAACTAATTGCCGTTATTGCCGTTACTTACTATTTAATTCATTGACACAAAATTAAAAAAAAAAAAAAAAAAATATTAAACCACTCCGAATAAAATATATATATATATTGACGATTGTCTTTTTTTTTTTTTAATAATAATAATAATATTCGATTAAATAAATGATATAATAATATTATATTAAACTCGAATAAACTCATCGAATTAATTTTATTATAATAATAATAAAAAAAAAAAATAATACTCTACATGTATTTTTGGAATCGTTTTTTTTTCCAAGACATTTTGCAGCGGAGTAGTACCCACACCGTTTTCGCGATGTATTCCGCGAACGACATTTTTTTTTTTCCGTAGTATTTCGCAATCGATACGTTAAAAATGTACATTTCACACTCGGGTATTGTTTTTCGCACAACAACGACGAGACGTTATAATTTTATAATAATAATAATAATAATAATAAACAAATACGTTTTACAATTAGTGCTCGTATCGTACACCAGTACGGTGTTCGGTGGCGACAATAAAAAAAAAAAAAAAAGGAGAAGGAAAAAAAAATCACGCCGCCGCGTAAGCGTTATACAATTGCGTGCCGACGTCGTACGCGACCAATGCGGTGTTGCCGCCCGGCGCGAAACCGATGCCGGTCCGTAAGACTTTTTGCGCCGTTTCGCCGGTCAACGCGCTCTTTAAGCGGCTACCGTCGCCGCCGTTACTGCCGGCCGGCGGTGCCTGCGGCGTGTTCGCCGCGCCGTACACTGTCTTGCCCGCGTCGTACGCGGCCAAAGCGGCCCCTCCGCCCGGCGCCATACCGATTCCCGCGCGCACCAACGCGTGCGTCACGTCGTGGTTCAACGTTTTGCGCACGAACCCGTCGTCGTCCTTGTCGCCTCCGTGCGCCGCTCCGCCGTCCGCGTTTTCCACGTAACCGTGGTATTCGTCCGAGTACTGAAATCTGGACGGAACGCGTTTGTTAAATAAATACGCGACAATTTCCGACAGCGTGAGTTCTTTATACAACGTCGACCGTAAGTGGCCCTAAAACATTTCAATAATATAACATTTCATTCCCGTTGTCGGGCCGCAGCTAACTAATCTCCGCATCACTACTAGTCCTATAGGTCCCCCCAGGGCCGTAGCTAGAGCCTTGGGGGCCCTGGGGCAACAAGTAAATTTGGGGCCCCCCTTACGGAAATATTTTTTTAAATTTTAAAGTACTCCTACACGTAAACTGGGATAAAAAACCTTTCGCGCGACACAGAACGGGAAAGAGTTAGCGTGGCTCCCTCTAGATGATACATAGGCATTTTTAATAGTATTGAGATACTAAGATTTGTTAAAAATAATTAAAAGTATGTTATTTTGTATATCATGTAATAAAACTACAAAAAAAATGTAGAATTGTTTTATTCTGACCACCATGTTCAATTTCTCGAGTTCACTTTCAAAAGAGCCCAAAGTCTCTACCGGGGTAAGTTTCTTTCAGGACCAAAAAAGTGGTCGACGAGAAGGGGCCCCTTCTCGTCGGGGGCCCCGGGGCACCGCCCCGCTTGCCCCATGCTCGCTACGGCCCTGGGTCCCCCCCCTCTCTACACTTAACCGCGAGAGAATCAAACGTTACGGCATCGAATGTCCCACGTTCGGACAAATAACGCCGCCGTGATACGTTGTATCCAGAGAAACGTGCCGTGGCGGGTTATTTTATAATAGCGCTCGGATTTCAACGCATTTGTAAATTTTATTTTATTATTTTTTTTGGAACGTCTCACACGGTGTTTTCCAAGCTACAAACGCGTTTCGAGTACTTCGCGTTGTAATTACGAGTTTTTTTTTTTTTTGAGGGCGTTTTCGACTTTTGTAATGCGTTTTTTTAATTTTTTTTTTTTTTTAAGACGTTTTTGACGTATTACGACTAAAAAAAAAAAAAAAAACGTTAATATTGAATTATAAGTATTACGTAATATAAATCATTTTCACTTTGAACTATATAACATGTAGAGAGGCCATTCTCAGTGTATGCCATGTTGTTGGCATACAACCGTCGATCATTTAAATTTTAAAATATTAAAGACGATTTTATTGTACAGTGTACTACAAACACAATTTGTCAATTTAAAGTTTTTACACATTTTTTTTTTTATATTTTACTTATAATTTTATTTACATTTTTATAATTTCACGTGTTAAACAAACGGTTTTTTTTTTCTGATTTTTATTATTCATTTATTTCGTTAATACAAAAATAAAATGATTTAACGTGAATTTACGTTTTAATTAATCTTTTGATAAGGCATTTTTTGATATTTTTACGACACTATTTAGAGTTTTTAGGTCATAAAGGTATTGTATAGGTGATAGGACATATTTTGATTTTTCTAGGGCGTTTAAAACCGAGCCCCAGTTATTAATATTTAATTTTAGTTGGAAATAATATCGTGAGAGTACGTGTTTTTTCGCTTTTTTTTTTTAATCGTCCTCCTTAGACCAACTCCGAAATTTCTACCGGTCCTCTCTCCCCGAAGGCCATCAACGCTCGTCGCGGTATAGTCCACTTTGAAAAAGACTGTTCTAATCTGTGTAATAAAAGAAACGAAAAAAACAGGATATCGCTGAAATATTTTAATATATATAGTTAAAAATAATTTATTCGCAATAACGATTTTTGACACGTTGAAAAACTTTACGCCTCCTCGCGTTTTATAGCGTTATATTTTTACGCATGGCGCATTATTATTATTATTATTATTTTTTTTTTTTTTGATGATGTAGTGTTAGGCGCAGTGATTATAAATTATTATAATTTAAACACTACTCGGGGAGTTTTTTTAATGAATTTTCAAATAAAACGATTCACAAACGTATGTTAATGTCACATCCGTCGGTTACCTAATCGCGTGTACAAATCTTTCTTTTTCTTATGATATTAGCACAACGTTGTTTGTGCGGTGCGCGTGGCCGTGCCAATATTGTCGAAATAATTACATTTATTATTGTCACGTTATACAACATGCACGTATAACGTTTTTTTTTTTTAGAGCGTTTTTGTTTTCGCAGTTTTCGAGGCCATAAATTAATTTTTTCAAAGGAGATTTTTTCATGTAAAACGAATGTTAAACGGCGCAGTGCAAACAAACGATTACCGTCGATGTCTCTGAGTAAATGTATACACGCGATACGCCTTTAAAAGTTTACTTACGGGAATTATTGGCCGGCAATCCGTAAAGTTACGATTTTTTATTTTTTTCAATTTTTCTATTTATGTCCCGATTGCTTTGCGTTCGGGCGCGGAATTTTCCCGCGGGCAACACATTATGTAGAGGTGTACGTGTAATATGTGTTCGATACAAATCGGGCAATTCGAACCGCGTGTAACGTTACAAAGAACCGGATAAAATCGATCGTCTCGACTATAATATACGACTGTGTATTATAGCGATCGCAATGGTTTTTTAATGTAAACTGCAAAACAGCGTCGGGACCGAAACATATACGTAATTATATATATAAAATAAATTGCGCTTGCTCACGTTCACATTAAATATTACGGGGGATTTGATCGTTTTTTTTCTCGAATCCGCGGCTAAGCAATCCGTATGCACTATACAGTGCTTCTTACCACTATAGACGCCGATAAAACAAGGAAATATGAGATTTAAAAAAAAGAAAATCGACAGATATTCGTACTACTGCGATTAACGTATTAACATCATATTATTATATCACATCACGCGTAAATCAGGTGTTCTGAACATTTTTTTTTTTTTTTTTTTTTATCAGCGAATACCTCTAGACACTATTTTATGTCTATCGATACGCGGTACCATTTTAATAATTCTAAAACTAAATTAGGAGAGTCGAATTTTTTTTAAGCAAATCTAAACATTAAAACGCTTAAATTCAACTGGGAATTTTCGTCGTTTATGTTACAAAAAAATATCGATATCCAGGCTGAATTTAACTTATTTTCACTCGTAAATCACTATGAATGTCGAGTCTACATTCGTACTTATTTTTCAAATACAACGGTTCGGAAAATTCGTTCTCACGCGAGTGATAAGTAATGACAAACGGAATTTAACGTTACGGACACTTGCATGAAAGTTGTTCACATTTTCGTTGACATCCAAAACGAAACCAATGTTTTGTCTTTCATTTAGTCATCACTAATTAGATCCGTTGTCTTATATGTTAATAATAATAATAATAATACAAAGAAAATTTCATATAAAAATAAATATCTTCGCGTACCACATGTATGAGGACCGTTGGCGTATATTTTACCAAAAACAATACGTGTACGAACCGACGCGTCCAACAGGTGTATTTGGAACTCTTCCGTTTTATATTTACGCGTATTGTGCGAATAATAAAACAGTCACCGCGGTAGAATTCACAATATTTCGGAGAAACGTATTACTCAATATTGATTTAATGGAAATTGATGTAAAAAATATTGAAATAAATGAGCTTCTTTTTTTTTTTTATGCGAGAAAAAACATTTATATAAAATTGCGGGAAGAGTCAACACATTTTTGTTTACATTTTTGAATTACGTTAAAATAAAAAAAAAACGAGTTATGTTTTTCTTTTTAATTTCAAGAGTTACGACTTTTTAACGTCGAATAATGTTCAATATAATCGGTTTAATTCGTCGAACACTGTTGTAATACCAAACCCCCCTATATTTGTTACCGATTTACGCGAATTAAAAATACACTTTTGTAAAAAATACGAACTGGAAATAAATACGCGTTAAGTAAAAAAATAATAATAATCGCGACATACCGAGAGTAAAAAATTTAATTCGTGTTAATCGAATGAATAACGACGCGTGCGTCAAAATAAAATTGATTTGTCTATAATTCGTTCATTAAATGTCACGCCCGACCGACGGTCTATACGTATATGTATGGATAGAGAGAGGAGAATAAAAACGTTTTTACACCGATATTTATTTATTTTCTCTTGTATTCTTTGCAAAGAGAAATACTTTATTTAAAACGAGTAATTCTCTCCCAATATAATAATAATAATGTTACTGCACTATTTATACTCGAATTATGTCAACAGTGACGTGTTGTAATATACCTAGGTATAAACGAAAACGTCCAAAGTTCGTACAAAACGCGCGCGAGCGGACGAAAAGTTGAAAAGGATATTATTTAAGTTGTATTTTGAAAAATTGTTCTGGAAGAGAATGTAAAACTACGTAGTGTTATTATTATTATTATTATTATTCTCGACTATAAATTTCGACGGAAACCGTTGACTCTTCGTGTACGTTGCAGATGAAAAAATATCGTACCCTGGGGAATAAGTCCCGAACACTGTATGTATATAGAGGTATACATTTTCCACGTGGACAAAACTTTCGCCACACAATTTTCCGAATAGTTTTTCGTTTATTTCGCGAAACGCGCGCACACACGTCCGTATCTATCTGAAATTGTCGAGGGAAAAGCAAAATAAAAATATGAAATCCATTTTGTTAAGAAGTAAACGTTATTTCCAAAGTTTTCGCGACGAGATTATTTTGAAGGCTGTCATTAAATAACATATTATTATGTTTTTTTTTTCATAAATAAGTTTAGAGTAAAAAAAAACCCCTCCCCCGTATTCGCGATAAACGTTTAATTCCACACGGTCGTGTTCCACGTTTGCGTGCGTCGTAGATAATTTCGTATTTACGCGCTTCGTATTATATATGTATAACAACAACAAGTGTCTAAATATTTCAATAGCTTATAAAAGTATTTATAAAATCAAATTGACTGTGCGACGTTTCCAAACGAATTACACGGTTGAGTTATACAAAAATCCTACGGCCGAACAGATTGAGAGAAAAACAAAACTCTCGAAGCGTAATACAATAATAACGTTAATTTTAATTTTGTACTGTAATATTTTTTTTTCGTAATGTATATTAGTGATTTTCCTCAATAATTACACATGAGAAATTAATTAATTTTATAACTCGTGACTAAATCAATAGGTGTAAGCATATTTTCTCGTATTGTATGTATATATATATATATAATTGTATACATTAAACAGAACAAATACGAATTAATGTTCGCGAAATTACGAAAAAAAAAAAGAAAAAAATCGATGAAAACGATTTTTATTAATGAAAAGTTCAAATTTTAAAATTGAAATAATAAAAAAAAATTAAGCGAGCGGGTGATTTTTATATTGTCTTCAACGACACCGTACCAACCTGAGGTGATTCGTTTCCGTACGACTGTGGTAAATTGTTAATCGCCATGTAAGTGCTCAACGCGAATAAAACGCACGTAGACAAAACCGTCATGACGTTTATGACGTTACAATCATTTATTTATTGATAATTTATTATTACGTTCTTCGCGTGTCGCGTCTTGTGCACAATAGAAACGTACGGATTCCGATTGATGATTTTATACACCATCCGACACTGTAACAGAAAAACACTCGATTTGACTGAAAATAATAGAAAAGAAAGAGAGAAAAAAAGAAGAAGAATTTGTCGACCGAGCGTATACAAACAAACCAACGCGTTTCCCTGTCGAAAAGCGCCTCTGTTCCATATTGGAAATTCATCGGCACACGTTACGTGTCTACGTATATTATAATACCTATTACGTGTACCATTCCTGCCGACTTTACCTGTACAGTAATTATATTACTCAAATTCACATTAATTCACGTGCACGTAATTTTTTTTAATTTTCAGTGTAAAATTCTAAAACGAAACGGTTACCGTACGTGTTAAGAAGGTGTTATTTATTCAACGTAAACACTATAATACGTAATAATCCATTTTGTTCTCTCAAATAAACTACTACTATTTTTTTATTTTTTTGATTTTTAACGTTTCTCTGAACATATTTTAGTTCCGGTATTGTTTAATATTATTCGAAATTTTCTCACTCGAACACGAGTATTTTCACATTCGTCTATTATCCTTACAGACGTCAAGTATAGATTAATAGCCATTTTTTTTTTTTTTAGTCATTTTCGCGTCGAGTTAGTTGTTAATTTATTCATTTTATTTATTACGACGTGTAAAAATTTTTATATTAGCATTCCATTTTTTTCGAACGAAAATGAATAATTTATAGAATTTAAAAAAATTAATTCAGACTGAACGAAATTATAAAAACTACGTTTTGACGTGTTTTTCTCCGCAATTATTATATATCATACAGACAGCACTAGGAAAAAGTGACATAATTTTTTTTGATACAAAATTTCAAATAAAGTTATTGTGATATATATATATATATATATATTTGCATTAAACACATTTGAATCGATTATTTTTTTTGTCTATGTCAAACACATAAATAACTTTTTCGTATACGGCCGGGTGGAATTTTTTTTTTTATTCGGAAGACAGAAATAATAATTACTCCGCGTGCAACCGCCGTGATTAAATTGAATAAAATAAAAAAAAGTCCAATTTATCGAACGAATTCGTATACGTTTAATTAGTGCACACAAGTGTGTTTTACGTTACGATTGACACCAAAGAAAAAAAAGAAAATTACAAGCAATGGTAGTAGCGCTGTGAATATCGACTCAAATCAAAGCTGCTCAGTCGATAGCGATTTTATAGATGTATTATTATTATTATTATTATTATTATTATTATTATTATTATTATTATTACTATTATTATTATTATTATTATTATTATTATTATTATTATTATTATTATTATTATTATTATTATTATTATTATTATTATTATTATTATTATTATTATTATTATTATTATTATTATTATTATTATTATTATTATTATTATTATTATTATTATTATTATTATTATTATTATTATTATTATTATTATTATTATTATTATTATTATTATTGTGAATACGAATGCACTATGATTATTCGTGTTCGAAAAATCATTCTGAACGACACTAGTATTTTATTTTACAATTAATGAATACGACAAAACATATTGTTAAAATATCACGTAATATACGTAATAATGTCTAAGTTTGTTATTAAATTTTGAATTCTCTTATTAAAAAATATACACGACCAAAACGAATATGTAGAAAAATGTTTACCGGTCTTTTTGCGATTCTCGTGTGTTGTTTTTAATCACAATATTGGAAAAAATCGAAAAACGTGTAAAGTGTACCAATTGGATACAATTTGTTAGCAGAATGTCAAGATGACCCGAAAGCATTCCTTTCGTATACGAAAAAGTGTTCGCAGATATAAAATAATAAAATTTAAAACGCATCAATGTAAAACCAATACACATTATTCGTTTGGTTTAAAAAGTGTTTTAAAAAAAAAAAAAAACATCCACGTAAACACAATGCGCGGAACGGATTCGTAATGGATACCGGCGTCAATAGTCAATAGTTCTCAAATTACTAACGAAAAGTGGTACCACCTCGTATAGGTGTATTGTCAGCTGTCATTTGTCACCACTCCACGTAGTATGATGAGGGTCAATCGAGTTTTATGTGCTTTTGGAAATCGAGTTGAACGATTGTGCAAGAAATAAAACCGCGTTACTTTGGTTTACGAGAGTTTTTTTTTCAGAACGTTTTAGAAATACCAACACGGTGATTTCATACAATCTATCGTAATTTTTATCGTAACGTGAACACGTGAGACGCGGTGAAGTGAAAAAAAATATCGGCCTTATGTAGTAGCTGATAATAAACTTCACATACGCCTCTTGGAGACGGCACTAAGGCAGAAATCTTTAAGCCAAAGAAGTCGAATGTCCCTCTTGATCCTCCGTCTAGTGGTGTCAAGATGACTACAAATATATATATATATATATTGTATATTTCTTTTTAAAATAATTAAAAGTTGGAATTCCACAATTTCTCATAATATTTGTTTTTTTTTTTTTGAGACAATGACGTGTAGTTCCACGGATTGTGTGTTTTCATCAAGCGATAGATTTAGTTATTTTTACCGTATCCCTTCGCTGTCGGAAAATACGGGCAACGGTCAACGAAACGAATTAATTGAAATAATTGGAGTTAAAATGAAAAGGAATTGTTAACATAACCCCTTAAATTAACCCGGTTAAAATCCAAGGTACACGTGTGTAGCCTACACTTATCATTTATCGTAAATTAATAATACATTTATCAGTTATAATCAGCTATCATTTGTTAGTGTACATTTAACTGTTCCTTAACTGCTTGACCCGCGCGACCTGATATAGCGCACAGATTTAATATCATTCCGTTCGGCCGTGTCTATAATTATAACAGATCATTATGTTTCCTCAATGAATTATCGTCTACGAGGGCGTTTAATTTTTAGCGTCCAAATAGATTTTAATTGTACAACCTTACCGCGTAAATCGATAATTAATAATTGAATATAATTATAGCTTACACATAAGCCGCTCCCTACGTAATTATATCTCGCGTTTTCATCAATCGTTTATTAACGAGAGTATAATAATAATAATAATAATAATAATAATAATAATAATAATAATAATAATAATAATAATAATAGTAATAATAATAATAATAATAATAATAATAATAATAATAATAATAATAATAATAGTAATAATAATAATAATAATAATAATAGTAATAATAATAATAATAATGATGATAACGATAATGATACTGCTGTAATCATTTCATAGAATTTTGTTTAACACCGAAGCGATAAATATTATTCGAAACGATTTTTTTTCTTTTATTCGTTGAAAGAATCGAAAGAAAAAAAGAAAATTAAAGCAGTTTAGTAAACAATTTCCTATTATTTTAATCGTAAAAATATTATATATATATATATTATATATATACAGTGTCACGTTTGTGCGGCAAACTATAAAAGCAATAACATTTAAATTTTTATTCTGAGTTTCTAAACGTCAAAACTTAGAATTCGAATAGCACCGGCACATATGGCGAATCGATTTCCTACTGGCCAGTGGTGAGGTGCACAAAATAATGTATGCACACAATAATAATAATAATAATAATAATATTAATATGTATATACTACGTTACTTAAATGATTTTTATGAAATTTCAAAGGAATGTTGTCATTACGATGCAATTGAATTTGGAAAGATATCCTACGATTGTGTGCGTGTGCGCTTCTACCGCGGGTAAATTAGCGTTAAGTACGGAAAATAAATTCTCTAGCCTTTATGGCGATTGGAAAGGGCACGCGACCATCAATGATTATAAAATAATCTCCTTTATTTTACGTTTTCGTCCTTATAATAATTGTCCCACGTGATTGAATACAATACTGAGTAGTTTGTTTTTTTTTTTCGTTTCGTTTTAATTTATATTTGACGCGGTAAAACCGTTACGCGCGTGTACGAGAAACCACGCGGTTTTCTCGTGATTCACAAGTGTCCGGCGAGTTTCGACATTTTTTCTGTTTTCGTATCTTTTTTTTTTTCAATATAAAATACAGTAAAATTTATTGTTATACAACGCGAATTCAATATCCTACGTCAGTTTTCGTTTTCATCGTCTATATTTATACGCCGCGGTATACGCAGGTGTAACGTGATTCCACATTACACTTTTACTACGCCTAATTAGACTGATAGCTACTAGTGCAAAAATGAGAAAAAAAATAAATAAAAATAATGCCAGAGAACGTATCGATAAGTAAATTACAAGGAAACGATCTCACGTCGTATTTTATTATTATTATTATTATTATTATTATTATTAATTATTATTGTTTATGCATTTATATGGTGCCAGTACTTACCAGGAAACGGACACGTGTAGCCGATATATACACGCGAATCTGCAAGGTTTATCAATGTGTTTTGTTTTTCTTCTCTTATTTATTCAAAGGCCGCAATATGATAATTTAATTCTATCAAAACATTTTTAAGGACATAATTTTTTTATTATTACAACGGCGTATAGACTTAATTTTTTCATAACGGAAATCAATAACGAATTTTTAATGAATTCGTTGTTTTTTTTTTTGTTTTGAAAAATCCGTAGAATATTTCGTGAGTAATAATAAACAGTTACATTCAACGGTGTCGCGAACACTTGTTCAAAACGTCCATCAATTCGTAAATATTATTTAAAATCGTTATACCGTATTATTGTTAATTAATAATTTTACTATTGATGTGTGTGTGTGTAAATTTATCACCGATATACGTACGTACACACGGGAACACTATGAAGAAAAGTCCTTGTTTGATTTTAATTTTGGAAAAAAGAAAAATAAATATTAACTCTGAATTTAACTCCCTTATGATGCGTAACTCTGACGTGTCTATATAAATATACGTGTAAATGTGCTGTGGCCATGGATAAGCCAAAGGTAAATAACGTTTGGAGCAAGGAAATTTTAATAAATCACATTGTCGTAAAAAAAAAAAAGAATGTCGCGTCCGTTATTATCAAGAAGACTAATAGATTTTTACTAAAAATAGCCAATATCTCATAATTTTATTCAAATCGAGATAGGTGTACAAAAACGTTGGTTTTTTTTAACACTTATACGAGCCGCTTTAAGACATACTGAAGTGGACACGTAATGTAGTGGATATTGAAAATCAATTCCCGGCTCCAATGGGCCGTATTTTTTCTTCTTATAGTAACAATTATTCATAATCGTAAATGCGTATTTATTTAATGATTTTATTTTTATAAGGTAGTTAGTGAAACGAAAAAAATATATATATATATAAATTGTAATATTTAGAAATTAAAAGTTAACATTTGTTTAAAATGTTATTACTGTTATTATTATTATTATTATTAAAACGAAATTACATTTTCGAGTTACGTCGTTTTCACGTTTTTGTCGAATAATTGTCATGTTTTTTTTTTTTTATAGAAATAATAAACACACACACACACACATACACACGTCGCTGTACAAAACTTTAAATGGAATAAAAAACGCACGGCTCGGAATATCCATCGGCCCACGGCTGACGGGTTTATTCAAAAGAGATTTCAGAAGTTTTTCACCAGTACATAATAATAATAATAATAATAATAATAATAATAATAATAATAATAATAATAATATGAGTACGGCGGTTTCGCCGGAACAGCGAAAACATTCAGAGAACGCGTAATGTGTGCATGTACATCTCCCGGGGCTTTAGAATCTATTCCATTTTCTTTTTTCTTAAACGCTAAACGCACACTTTGACGTTATTCAAAATGTTGAATTAAACTTAAATATATATATATTCTGATATTATTTCATAATATTGCACACGTGTTTGTTCAAGTTAACTAAACATAAATAATAATGATTTCTTCTGTAATAATTTTTTTCTTTTTTTATTTATTAAAAATATATGTTATATTTTTGTTTCGTTACAGCTACGGGTAATTTAACGTAATTTTTGTTAGGTAAACACAAAAAATAAAGAGTTTTTCTTTTTTACCACGTTCGAATAAAATATATAACTAATAGACGTAACATACACATTTTTTTTTTTTTTGTATAATTAAGAATAATACTATTTTGTTTACGTCGTTTTTTATTAGTAAGTACGTGAAACACAAATAAGACTGGTGCAGATTCTTGTTATTGTTTTTATCTTTGATACACGCACACTGGATATACTACACAATAATAAATTGAAATATTTTAACGTTTTAACGTTATTTGCCTTGTGCAGCTTATAATAAAAATAATAATAATAATAATAATGATAATAATAATAATCGATCATTGCCGATCGTCTAATTAATTAGATAAAAAAAAAAAACGTTTGAATTAGCACAAAATGTAATTTTAATGAATTCTTCGTACGGTTAACTACGTTACTACGAAAAGATAAGAACGCATGCCGATTTCATTTGATTTTTTTTCCCAAAACGCGTCTGTCGTTTATGATAATATGCGCACATTATTTTTGTGTTAAATAATAATAATGATAATAATAATAATTATTATTATTATTACTTTCTATACTATTATTATGTTGTCTATACGATTTACGAATGTGGTAATTATTTGTGTGAATCAAAATCTTTAATAGCGGATTTCAAATTTGTTGTTGCTATTATTGTTATTCATTTGCGGTTCGTTAAGAACCGTTAATACGATATTATTATAAACGATTGTATAATATAGTTTATTGGATTATGGAAAACGGTCAGGTTTCTTGAAAAGAAAAAAAGGAAAAAGTATTTCTACAATGACGATTTTACCATTTTAAAGTTCAGTTTTAATAACTTTTCACCCCGAAAAATATGCGCGTGTTTTTTTTCTTTTTCTCGGTTTTTTTTTTCGACGAGGAATCATAAATAATACTATCGTTGTAGGAGACGATTTATCCCTGTATACACATTATCCAATGTTGTGCAAGTAAAACTTAAAATTTATCTAGGTATGATAATAGATAATACTTAAGTTTTTTTTTACCTACATAACAGATAAAAAAAAGAAATCCGTAATTATCTAGATAAAAAAAAAAAGATAATTCTTTTTATATCGCATGAAATGTGTTGAAATCTTTGAATTACGATTTGAACTTGTACACTTGTACCTAATAAATTTATCGTAATTTAATTAATTCGGATAACTGTGGAAAATAACATTGAGTGCGATGATAAATCATTTTTTTTTTCAATAAATTGATTGTAGACAAAACTCCCTGTACATGTGAAGTTACAACTATGGCTATTATCGTCGTCAAAAAATCATTACGTACACAGTCTATACAACAGTAATAATATACACATTCTGTGAAAATTAAATAGTTTTTAAAAAATTACAGAGAAATAATCAGTTATTTCGCTCTGTCGTTTGTTCTGTCTATACGTTTATCGAAGAAGTCGAAAAATTACTTGATCAATCAGAAAATGGGGGTACACACGTGCAAGTTTTCTATAAAGGAAAGAAATATTATTGCATGTTATCGGATTTTTTTTTTTTTTTTTTTCAAAAAAATATACAATTATTTGTAACGTGTTTATATTTATATAGAACTTTACAACCAAAACATATGTAATATTTACTATAATAGTTTCAACGATAGGAAGCGAAATTACAATAAGTTTTAAAACTTAAATTTAAAATGTGTAAAAGCCAAACGGTATGTACGACGACGTTTCGGATCTTTAAGTTTTTTAAAAAAAAGTAAAAACGGATAATTTAATTTTTCTCTCGAACGTAAACACTATGTGGATAGGTTTTCCATACACGCCGTGAATGCTTTTACGTAGAGTTTTACGTCAAAGTGTTCGGGAATTTATTCGTAAATAACACATTCGCATAATATTTCTTAATAAACGAAAAAAACAAAACAAACACTTGAGATAAATTATAATAGCTTATAAGCTCGAAAGGAAAAACAAAATGAAACTACTCGTGATGTTTACTTTGTTTTATAAGACGCGCGCGCGCCGACACACACATAGGCATAGTAATCAAATTCGTATCGGACGAAAAATGAAAATGAAATATTCATATAAGTATCCGGCGGGGCAGAAATGAGGAAAACGTTCTTTTGCGATTTTATTGCCGTCTAATTTTTTTATTGCACAAAATGAAATTTCGACTCGGCGGCGTTCGTTTTTATTAACACGGTTTTTTTTTCGTTTTCTCGTTAGATAAAACGGACGGAGTGGTATAAACCAGTTATAACGTTTTATTCGATGAAAAAATCACAAAGCGTCTAGTAGTTTTAAACACTACTAATGTACGAGTTGTCTAACTCACTTATCCACTACTGATCTCCTTCTTTTTTTTCTTCTCTCCCGCTTCCATCCCAAATGTTTGAGATCGGTCACTTTTGCCCTAATAAACGTCCACTTGACGCGATCTCCCGCGATCTTCCACGCTCTCTTTAATAGTCTATAAACACCGTATAAAGCATTTCCTTCTTACCACTATACTATTGTCGACGAGCTGTCTCACACGGTTCCCACCGCCGACGACTTTCCAGACACAAAACAAAACTGATTTTCAGTTACTGACGTCTCACTTCTCTCATCTATAATATTTTCCCAAATCTTCATACAATAGCTCATAAGCTGTACGCCGCTATGATTTCTACAATCTTGTATGTCTCCTTTGCCTTTAGAACAACGCTCGTCCGGCATTTTCCTCTCCACAAGCACTTTATCGAAAACGTCTTTCAACTCCTCCGTCCACTTCCACAGGCACATTATCTGCTCCTATCGAATTTTTCTTTTTCACAGCCTCCCACGCTTCCTTCTCGCTAATTATTATTTATCCATTACGACTCTCGTCCCACGGAATATCCTCTACCGCCTCTCTCGGACGTGTACTCGCCCACTATAATATTCCTCTCAAAACACACTTTTTCCCACATCCTCATCACTCGTTTTCGTCATCACTCTCATAATATCGTACACCATACGTTTCGATAGTCGTTGCATCGTTTTCACTCTAATCCAAATAGTGTTTTTAATGCAGCATATTTATTACGACGAATATCGTTCGAGGACGGTATAATATCTCGGTCCGGCCCTGGGTACATTGCGACTACAAGAAGCCGTGTGCAACGTTATTCGTAATAAGAACGTTATACGGTCGGATCGTTTTGGCGCCGGTTGCGGCCGGACGATGCGCGCGAGAAACGCGTACGCTCGCCGGACGGACGGACGTTACGGCGACGAGATATATTGCAGCGCGCGTATGTGTACGAACACACGCGCCGCATAAGGCGTATATAATATTATGTTATATTATACACGGACGAGGCGAAAAGACGAACGAAACCGCACGCCATTATATTGCGCGCACACTGTACACAAGTGCTGTTATACACACATATATATATTTTGCCGGACATTCGCCTCGTACACCACATTTACTACCCACATTCGCGTATATCGGTCGAGCGTATAATGGGCCTGGACGTTACCCCGGCCCGCGCGGCGTCCTCTAGGAAAAGTACATATTAATAGTGTATTTGTGTGTGGTGTATAACGCTGAAAACGAGCGCGTATAGGTGTGTTGTACACACACACGTACTACGTGGTGGCCGCGCGGCCGTTTCGTCGCGTTCGTGGGAAAACGGACACGTGAAGAGCGCGAACGTTTCGTGCCCGGCGTTTCTTTTCTTTTTCTTTTTTTTTTTGTTCACTCTCGCACACACACATCACTTTCCGCTCTACTCGCCCCGCGGACATTCCATTCAATTATATTATACGTACGTATATAAACGTCGATCAATCCTCGGCACTACGCGTGTACGCGCGTACACACACGCCGTGCACTTAACCCCGGCCACGCGTATCCGATCAATGAAAAATAAATCTATCTATCTACACGATCCATAAAAATGAACCGGCTGGGGGGGTGGGTGCGTTGTCGAACTGTCGATGCCGATTGTGACGAGACTCTGGCGAATCGTCGTCGTCGTCGTCGTCCGTGTTTCGATCGTAGTCGAGTTCGAAAAATGTTCTACGCGTATAAGGGACATTGGCGGTTTATACATTTTCAAACGCGGATGCGTCTGCGAATTCGTTCGTCCGCGTACCAGAAGAGGAGAAAACAAACGTCGTGTGTACACCAGACCGGTACGATAACGCAATAAGAACGAATTGTTGCGTTTCCATTCGATATTAACTAACACGTATCGTCGATCGATTGGGGGGAGTTTAATCAACATTGCTGTGACGAGTTCTATTGATATTCGATTACCGTTGGCAATACGCATACGCACAATATCAATAAATACGCGCGATTTCGCGAAAAATACGTTTTCGAGAGACGCGGAACTATCGGACAAACGAACGCCTACCGTGGTCGGTGGATTGCTATAATGTATTATGTGTGGGCAGAACTGACGGTGTATAGTCGGTCTGGCCCGCTTCGGTCGGTTCGGCCGATCGCCTGGAGGCTCTTTGGCATTAAAATTTTATGTTTGGGGGGGGGGAGGGGGGTAAGCGATCAAAGAAAAAGGAAAATTTTGAAAAAAAGAAACCGAAATAAACGATAATTTTAAATAAATAAGCAAAAAAAAAAAAAAATCGTTTTATATTAACGTTCGATCCGATAAATTTTAAACACATTTTCGATTACAAATGATTGATGTGGTTACAACGTTTAAGTGATGTCGCGTGCGTGAGCACTGAGAATCTCTCCTTTTTTCGGGTAAATTACAATGTCGGTATAGTTTTAAAAACGAGCTGTTTACTTCACGCAATCGTTGGAAAAATAAAATCGAAAATCCGCACATGTTCGAAATTTCAAAGGAAAAATAAAACGAATATTAAAATCCGAACGAATTTCGCAACGGGAATTTTAGTAAAAAAAATATCTTGTAATTTCAATACGATAATTATTATTATTATTATAATTTATACAATAACGAGTTTTTTTGTTTTTTTTTTTTTGGTGTGTGTGGGGAGATTATTGACGTTTATTAGTACAGACTCCTCTAATGGGCCGAGAAGTTTTTCAACTATAATTGTGTTTGGCACAATGAGTTTTGTATTAATTAACGGATCTTGCCGCGTTTTAATATGACTTAATTATTATTATACGCGTTGAATATTCTTTGGAAATAATAATTTTTGCGACCCGCTATGGCCACCACGGTCTGCGTATATTGGCTAATGTCCAAATACATATATATATATATATATATATAAGAGGGTAAACAAATAAATAATAAATAAAAAAAAAAACCTGACACTACAATTTCGTTGAAGTATAATTTATACGGCTTTTTACTGTTTTTGTTCTTCAAGGGTGACGAAAAAAACGAAACGGAAAAGAAAAAAAACATTTCGATAAAAAAATATTCGTCTCTAAAACGTGAGCGGCGGAGGGTGGAGAAGGAAAAAAATTGTTTACGAATTGTTCGGTACAAACGTAACTATTCGATTTTTGACTTTTTATTCGCTCTTTAATGTTTTATCGTGCGAATGGTAGTTATATTTTACGTAGGTAGTTTTTCAATACGGTATTTAAAAATAATACAAATATGACATGTCGATTAAAATGTCCGTATCAATGCGTTCGGAGTGTTAATTTTGACCGAAGTGTTAAAAATTTTTTTTTTTTTGTTATTCAATATTTAACAGCAGTTTCCGGAATCGGCGCATTTCTCAGACTGTTGGGAATAAACGCGAGACAATCCGACGGTTTCAACTGCAGGACGATTAAACGCACAAAATGTAGAAAAAAATCGGTATCCGCGAAAATCTAATCGTTAAATACTAATTTAAGTACGTTTTTAATGTACTTAAAAACGATTGTATAATTTGCCGGTCGGGCTCGATTTAAAGAGTTACGTTGAAATTTTTTTTCAATATTTTTTTTGCCGGGAAAATCTGCAAACAAAAGGGCACTCTATTATTATAATAATATCTGAATACGATGATATGAATTTTATTTATAAAATAGAATACACATTTTTATTCTTGACATGTTTAATAAGCGTCAATACATTGAAAATCGTGGTGTATCGATGTGTACTTATATTATATACACATATACCTATGTACATTTTTGAATATTAATTTTGCGTTTTTTTAAAATTGCCTATAATTACTATTTTTTTTTATATATAATATATAATGGTTTAACTACATCTTTTTCTATATTCAACATAACGAGGAATTCCAATCGACCTTCATCTGTAATAAAATACGATCTTTAATTTTTTTTTGCTAAACGTACAGCTTGCTAAATATACTCCATTTACCGCAAGTACAGTCAACGCACGATTACACATTTTATAAGCCTATGGCGAAATATGTTCCATTTCTTCGGAGGGGCTTTTTTTTTATAATGTCAAATGTACATCGAACAATCGTACATGATATCTGAGGAGACAGAACTCATTTAATATTTCTATTTTTGCTTTGTGGGCGTCAGTATCTTGGCATCTTGCTTCTTCGGTATTGGCGAGAAATAATTTTATGATGTTAATAGTAATAATAATAATAATAATAAATTAGAAATTATATTATTTCATTGAACGTTTATAAGTATTTCATTGGCTGTTGTTATTATTTTTCACAAATACAGTCGTTCATAATATTATACAGATTATGAATTCGAATTAATTTTTTTTTTATTATTTATTATTATATAATAATTTTTTTCAATCAATATAAATATATTTTTAAAATTAATTACAATTATTCACGAGGGGATAAAATGGCGATGTCGAGAGTTTTAAGAAAATGTAAAATTTGACGATTAAATATTAAAAAAAATGAATTCTCGTGGAGGGGGGTAAGGAACTTGCCCATGCCCGTTTTCAATGGACGAACCCGAACGGACGTCAGACAAATGCTTCGAACGAGAAGGACGGACGAGAAAAAATGTGTGTAATATTTCCAGTGAAATTAAAAAAAAAGAAAAAGAAAAGATGAACTCAAACGCAAACGACTATAACGTCATGGCGAAAAAAAACTCGAGGAACGGGATAATATTATAGTCGATATTAACACGGACACGGACGGCTGCGGGCGATTGGTGTGCAGGGATGAAGGACGGGGGTCTGCGTAGATTAGGGTCATCACGGGACAGATTAATGTCTGAGTATTTCAACAGATGTTTGCCCCCACTGGACGATGAAAAGACGAAGGGGGAGAAGAAAAGAGGGATGGCGAGTGAGAGGGAAGAAAAACAGGGAAAACTATTGCGGCACGGACACCTTTAGTACACACGAACTGCTAATCCATCTTGAACTTTTCCCATTCCGCAACTGCCGCCTTCTCTCCCCCCCCCCTCCTCCTCCTCCTCGTTACAGGGATTGGAGGGAACGGGGCGGAATAAGGAAAAAAAAGGAGAAAATACCAAAAACAACTGTACCGCGGGTCATTTGTGAAAAAACGAAGAGGGATTTATTTCAATCTATTACCGCCGCGCCGATGCCACCAACACTATTTTGGTATATTTATACTCGTATATAATTTATATATATATATATATATATGTATAGAGAGAAAGAGAGAGAGAGAGAGAGAGTGAGTTGTGTGTGTGTTTTTTTCCTCCGCCGGGACCGATTTATCATTTGCCAACGTTAATCTCGTATAAATTAATATTACTGTCGCTTTAAAATAATTTGCGACTGAAAAACAAAAAGACGAACAAAAAGACGTACACCGCGAGGTAAACGTTCTTAACGGTAAGCTTCTTATACGCCCGGCTGTTGACTGTTGAGAAAACAAAAGCTCTCGGGGATTAAGAAATAGATTATTTTGTATTGAAAACCGAAAAAAAAAAATGAAAAAGAAAGAATAAAAACGTTTTGTCACCACGGATTTCGTCTCGTAACAACAACAATAACAATAACCAATAACAACGTTGATTAAAATATTATTATTTTTTCCTTTATTCTTTTAATGCGTTTAATATAAATTTTCTTTCGATGTGTTCTTCGATGTTCACTGCCCTATTAATTTCTTCGATAATCTCGTTTTTTTTTTCTAAATAATATTTTACTTTGTACAAAACGTTTACTGACATGCGAGATCCAATAGCACTCCAATAGCTCTCCGTAGTATTCGCGCGTGTATTTCAAACAGCGAATAGATGTTTTTACCGCGAGAAAAATTCATGCGCGATGAAAAAACGACTCAAAATCATTGAGACAATTTTACGGGGTTTTGGAAATGTCACGGACATTCGCTGTATATAATAATACTTCCCGATGTAATATCGCATTTCGATACGACGCGTAATAATAATTCTACTTGTTTTTCAAATACGACCGTTTAGTAGTAAAACGGTTTACTGCTCTAAAACGTGTTGAAAACATTGCGTTAAAATAGTACACAGTTGTAAAAACAAAAAACAAATAACAAATTCTGGCATACGGGCCGTCGCGGATAATCGCAAAAATTGTGTCAATTACTCTTTTTGACGTTGTACACAAAACAGCCACTGAATTAATGTCAAATCGTTTTTTTTAGAGGATCAACAGCCATATTATATTCGACGAAATATCATTCATATTATATCGACGTTAAGAGCACTACTATTAGTCGTCAAAGTCTTTTACCTTTTATTTTATTTCTACCGTTGTATTTATATAACCATATAATATTATTTGTAACGTGTAATATACTGTCATAAGTGTGTGTGTGTGTTTCTAATAGGCAATACTTCGCGTAACTGCAGACAAATATAAGTGCTTTGGCCATTGATCTCAATACACGAAACTACATAAAAATAACATTTTATGTGCACAAATAACGAGAATTTATTTCCTTTCGACCGATAGCTTTTCCTTAAACAAGTATTTATTTTTTTATTGTGTACATAAAAGTAAAAGTATTATTATAGTCGTGGAAAATGGTATGTGCAGGAGCATTCGCCCTGCTCATTGCCGTGTGCCATTGTCAAATTATCATATTATATCGCGGTGAAAAATCCATTTATTATTAATCTCTGTCGTTCGTGTAATTGCTACTCTATGGACACATTTGCTTACCGTTCATTCTTCTCGTATATATTATAATACAACGTGATTAAAACGTATTCAATTGAAGAATATATTTTTTTCCCCTAAATAACTTTACACGTCGGATTATTATTTTAATGAAAAAAAATCGATCGTAGAGATATAATAATTTTATAAAATAAAGTTGAAGAGTCAGAAATAGTTTATTTCTGTACTATTCATAGAATCTCGTCTTAATATCTTAAACTTGTCGTGTACACTTCACGGAGTTTCATCGCAATTAAAATATATACTGTATTAATCATTTAAATTCTAAAGAATCATCTCTACGGTCCAACAATTAATACATTTTTGTCGGCATGAAAGTTAAAATTCTGTAGTGGTGAAAGAAAAAGAAATGTAATAATAATGATTAAAATATTTTAATGATTTTATATGGCTATAAGTTAGGTTACAGTAATATTAACACTAACGTATTACTATTATCAATTGATATATAATTCATTTTTATTTAATTATAATATTTCCAATATATATATATATATTTGAAAGGATTATGGATTTGTTGTTCTTCCGATGTAATACATGCCAAGTTATTATCATTATCATCACAATTTAAAATTGACAATAAGGCTCAGGACTTAATACTTGTGAAAAATCTAAAAAAAAGAAACAAAAACAAACAATATATTGTGATACAGTTAATAACCCAAGAATATAAATTAAATCCGTCAATATAAATATATATTGACATTGAAAAAGATAAGTATTAGTAATAATAATAATATTAATACATACCAGCGATATGCAAAAATGAATTTAACAAGTATTCGTAGTATGGTCTGGTTACAGCTGAAGAAATTATAATATAAAATAATGTATTATTGTTTTTATTTTAAATAAAATAAGAAACATATTTCATTATTTTACAATTAGAAATAATGTTGTTCAATAAAACACTACATCAAATTTTTAAATCCCTTACGCTTTTGTAAAATTAAGCTTAAAGATTTTCAAATAATGATCACTGATGAAATTCAAATAGTCTAATATGGTGAATCGAATCGAAATGTAATGTCATTAAGGGGATTGGGTATTACAATTGAATGGTAATTCAGGAAATAATTCGTTACTCATATGGCATATAAAAATCTAATAATACATTTTTGGATTAAAATTTTAAAGTTAAAAAAAACTTACCATTCATTGTTTGGTTGGAAACTGTTTAATTTTCAAAAAGAAAAAAAAAATTGAACAAAATATTATACATACACGTTGTGCAATCTTCGTAGATGTCAATAATTAATAATTTAGTATTTATTTCACTGTAATGTTAACGAACTGATGTTTCTAAATTATCAATTAATAAATTATATGTACATATTTACGAATTGATTTAGAGATTTAATTTCTAATTTAATACACTTGTCTGTTAAAATAATACATTTTGAAAAATGTTTTGCTTTCAAGTGAATATGTAACATTTATAAAATTTCTCAAATTTTATAAATTTTAAGACTATAATTTTTTTTTCTACTTTCGTATCATGTATGCAAGAACAGATTAAGGCCTGTAGAGGCTTAATAGGGGCCAGTAATGTTTGTTGGTCTCTATCAATTGAAAAAAAAATATTACACTTCTGTTCTTATCTCTGTTTGAACATTATAATATTGTTGACATTGTCGTACACACACATTTATAATATTAGTAACTATTTAATAAAAAAATTATTACCATTGATTATATTTACATGTGTATGAAAATTTAATCAATGACATAATTCTCAATAAATTTAAAGTAATCTATTTAAATATTATCCAAAAATCAAAAGATATTAATTGCATAGCGGTATAGTATATTAATATAGGCACTAAAAAAAAAATGTGAAATATGTTTTATTTTCACGAGAAAATATAATTTTTTTAGTCATAAAATGAAATATTTTTATACTAAAAAAATACAAACACACTGCTATTATTACTAACTTTAAACTGAAAACAAAACGTGGCACTTTCATATGCATAAGACCAAGAGATATCATTTATCCTGCCCCTCCCCCACCACCTTAGACCGAGGCTGCATTTTTGTAATAATATTTTTGTGTTATGTTCTATGTAAAAGTTTTTAATTTCATTTAAAAATTCTTCAAAATTCTTATGCGCTATACACGTTGTCTCCGTCTGTCTAACTGGTAATATAGTGAAATCACGCTTTACGGGAACATAAAACATTCAGTATACATTTATATTATTATGTTCACATTTTTGGAGTCCATAGAGAAGGATAATGTCTGTTATATATCGTTTTTGTTATTTATTTATTTTTTTTATGGCCCATCTCAATAAGTATATATAAACATTTAACAAATTTCGCGCGGAACAACAATTTTTTTTTTAAAACAACTTATACTGTCGAAGAAATATAAACGATATATCTTAGATAATATTCTCCTTTATTGACCCGAAAATTTGATCATCATAATATAAATATATACTGAACGATCAGGTTCGGATTAAGAAAATTTTGTGCCCGGGACCAAAAATAGTTGAAAGAGGGCCACTGTCTAGAGCGGGTTCTGTTACTCATCAAGGAGAGGATTGTTTTTTAAAAAAAAATTAATTTTTTAGACAAGGGAATTCACCAAATTAACGAAAAACTTATATTTCCGAATATAGTTGCATGGATTTTTGTTGAATTTCGTTTATTCCGACAATTAAGTCTTCTCGTACGAAGAGCCGACAATTAATTGCTTATTGGTGGGCCCGGAGTAATAACCCCCATGCTTTGTCCGGGTCCGTGAATGGTGAACGTTTTTCCTCAAAGCGTGGTTCTGCAATATTGCCCACAGTATACAAACGGAGACCTCTTTATATTAATTATTGATTTACGCTTGAAATTCATTTTGGAAAATAATATAATATCATATAAGTACTTACGTAAATAGTGATAAGCGTAATTTAAATTTTCCTTGGTAGGTCCGAATACTAAAAAAAAAAAAAAAAATGAAATGCTAAAAAGTATTATATCAATACGATAGTACTAATCAACTGTAAATAATATTATACGCATTTCATATTCATTCTATGTATTATTATTATTATTATTAACTAATTATTATCGTTACAATATTAGAATGATTAATAGTCATGTATGATCAAATAACTTACATTCATAACCGGAATAATTCAACATAGCTATGAATTATAATTATTTAATTGTTAATTTAATAATTTTTAATTTATTTTATATAAATTTTTTGTTTATTTTTTTTTTTTTTTTTAATAATAGTGAATGTATTTAATTCATGTTATAAAAATGTGTATATATATATATATTTGTATCGCGTAAATGAAATAATGTATTCAACTTAATCTCTATATAAATACACTTTCAATCGTCTTAAGTTAAATTCAGTTATAAAGGATAATAATATTATAGGGTGAACCAGTGGCCTATTTAAAACTTCATCTTGGGACCGATGACAATGGACGTTGGAGACACTGAATTCAATAAGCGGAACGCGCATTTTTTTTCTATAGTATTCTCTCGTATATGAAATATGGACCTCTATATTGAGCCGACCCATATGCATTCCGTTTCTATTTTCCTGTTTTTCTTACCAACTTCTTTGTGTAAAATTAACCGATATTGGTGGTAACGTTGATACTACGAGCACGTCGGTTTGCGTCCTGTCATCTCAAAATAAATATTAAAAACATAACAAATATCACGGAGAATATTATCATTCTATCGTATCCTTCATGATTTTCGTATTTCACAGAATGCATATTGGCTACCAATAATCTGGGGTCAGGTTTTGATTGATGTATACCTTCAATGTGTTGATTTCAGTGCCTTTCTTTCATAAAAAAAAATATATATATACAATAATATATATGTATATGGTAGAATAAAACGCAATTTTATTTGAAAAAACAAGATCTGGTTTAAAAAAATTTAATTTAAAAACAATATTGTAATAAAGCATAATAATACGATTTTTGAAATCTTTCGGAGGTGAGAGTGGGGGAGACGATTGCCCCTATCGCTCCCATCTTCAAATACACCATTGGGTTGAACGAAGTCGATGACTAAAATATAACTGTTTTATTTTGACCATGTTATACAATTTAAATAAAAATATACACGGAAAAGTCTTCAAAACGCTTACAATTATCATGTTTAATACATGTTTAGTTAATTTGTAAACTTACAATCACATGTACTGTTTTTAGTTGATTCCGATGTAAAACTAACCAATTCTAAAATCATAAATATTATTATCGTTTTTAATCTTCATAACGCCCTCATGTTAAATTTAAATTGTATATTTAAGTTGTAATTTTTTTAAGTTGATTATTAGTATTAATTTAATTAATGGATTTTGAATTCTTAAAATTATTTTACATCAATATAATATATTATCTTATAAATAATAATATATATATTTGAATTATAACACAAACACGAAATTGGATTTAAAGACTAAAAAGGCGTTGAGATTATAAATCCTATAACTCAATATTAAAGCCATTTAATTATTATTAATTAGGAAATCCTATCTTCTAATTTTTAAAGTTTGCGTTTGACTTTTAAAATTTAAAACAATAATTTATATCTGATTATATAAATTTTATATTCATTATTAACGAGTTAAAAATAATTGTTTTATTTGCACAACCTTGTTATATCTTACATGTTCGGCGTATTTTTACACCTTATGGTTTATATTTTTTTTATATTTATATTCCTTTGTTATACATTTCTATAATTATATTTTGTATAAAACGAAAAAATTCGTCGAAATCAATTTATTTCTATCGTGTTTAACAGTTAAAATTTTCTACAGGATTTGATTTAATCGAATCTCGGTGTGAATCAGATGGATTAGTTGACGTGTATTTTTAATTAATAGAGAAAACCATATTTTTAATACAGTTTCAAGGTAAGAATATTCAATTTATCAATTATTCGAATACGTTAAAGGCGTTTAGGGTTAGTTTTCAAACAATAATTTAAACACTTTTAACGTGTAATTGATTGATTATGGCTGTAGAGTAACGCAATCGTATAAAAATATAATATAATATAATCGTATAATTACACGTGTAGTAAATATAAAACAAAAACTTAAGTATGTATTAAAAATTAATACGAACCAATAACATTAGCCAAACACCATTCCTTTGGATATGTAATTTTGTTGTCTAAATCGTCTAAACGTTTTATATAAATTGATAATATAAATCATTTAGTTTTAAAAATAGACCTCCTGCAGCATGTAGACTAAACATTAGATTTATCTATTTTAAATGTTCAATCACATTTGATACATGATTATTGATTATACCCCAAAGTGTAAAACTAGATATTTAAATTAATACAATTACATACTCTCAACAGTCTTAACCGATTTTTGAAAGATGTATGTGATATAATTACGGAGAAAACCTAAGGAATATATATATATATATTTTAAACCTACCTGTATATGTATATACGTACAACGATATGATATAATTCAATTACAATAACTGAATTGATATTATTATTAAATAAAAGAAAAACGCATAATACTTAGTACGTATTTGTTATATGAAGACTATTTTTTATAACTTAAGCTAATATTGTTAAATAATCAGTTATGATATGATAACAAAAAAATTACTATTATCATTATTTTGTAAATATGTTCCGAAATCGACTGAAAAGAAAACAAAACATATTTGACTTATTATTTTTTACATTCATGGCGAAGCAAAAAATATATTGGTAATACAATGTTGTTATTATGTCTATGCAATATGATTTTAATATTATATAGCAAAGGTGTTTTGTTTTTTCCGGTAGCAAATTCAATGTAGTCTTTTCTTAATAGTTTTTTTTAAGTGTATGAAAAATGATAACAGAAGACATTTTCAAAATCGACATACAATTGAACACCATATATGTGAATCATTTCACGTTATCTTCTTTCTCAAGTTACACAATTATAGGCCCAAAGGATTTTGTTTTTTTAAGAAGGGTATTCTGAGAGAATGAATAACAGACAGAATAAAAGAAAACTTTTGACATGGATGAATTAAAAAATGCTTAATATTATAACTTATAATTTATAATTTATAAGTATTTAACAAATCATTCGTATATCTTTTAGTAAATACACATTTCATACAAACTTGAAAGTTTTTTACTTCCAAATAATCGGAAAGTTATTTATCAAATACTGCAGGAACGTTTACAGGGAAATATATGAAATAATTTCATTTTTATTCAAATCTATATAAATATTTTACTACGTACTGGAGTAATTTTATTTTATTTTTAATTAGACACTTCATTGACAAAAGATATTCATCGAATTTATTTTATAATCTTATAATATAATTGTGGATATATCCTCATTAGATTACTTACCATTTTCGTATATATATTTAAATACGTCTTTGCTATTCGTGTCAACTACTCGGATAAAATATTACACAAATGTTTAAACATTAATATATATAAATATATAATTAAATTACTTGTAGATAATTCTTACCAGATATTCCCTCAAGACTTGTGATTTCGTCTAAATGTCGATTTAATATTTACATAATAATAATCATTATTTTATAAAGAACTTCGTACGTTATTATTTTACATTTATGTGATATTGTGTATCTGATGTGAAATCTGTTCTTACTATGGACAATGCTTTTTAATTATTAATGTTTTTCAGTATTAAACATATTTACGAATATGTTAAAAAAAGAATAGTACTTATATATATATATGTATTCAACGCCATTATAGGTTCAAAAAGTTTCAAGGAAAAACATGAATGCTGTAAAGAAACTAAGAAAGCGCAGATGCACCATCTATGACTTATATATGAATTACATAATTTCATATACATTACATAACTTGTTACAACTCGGATGCGAAATTGAGCAATTCGTGAAATGGCCAAATTTTTGTCCAGCTCGTGAGTTGTACAAGATCATGTGCCCATGAAGATTTGCCCACTTCATAGGGTGGCAAAAATCAATTTTCCATGTTTTAAATTTGCAAACGATGTACTCGTATGATAATTAGAATTTATTTATTCGGTGACATTTCAGCAACTAATTGAAATAAATGATTATATTGAACGACAATAATTTTTTACATAAAAATAATAGGCTATGTAGTCATTACCAACATTCGGCGTGTTGGTAAAGGAGTGTTCAAAAAGTTTTGCCTAAATTCACTAAAAATTATTTCGTAAACGGTCTGTTACGTTTGCAATAATTACCTTTCGTAACCGAACAAAATTAAATCAATTTTTTTTAAAATAAATTTGTAATATATTTTTTTAAAGTTCCATTTTTAATTTGGTTTAACGGGTTTTTTACGATTACGTTTTACTCGCAAAGCAGTAATTAAATCATTAAAATCCATTTTTTTCCAACTAATTTGATTCTATACACATAATAGAATTTTGACTCGATCAATGTGAAAATTATTGGTGCCACGCGTACATTAAAAAATATGTATGTAAAGTACTTATACCTTTTAGTATAGTTTATGTACGAAATATATAAAATGATAAATACACAAATCTAGATATTATTTATTTAAAAAAAAAATCATAGGCAGTTGATTATAGTAGTAGTAGTAGTAGTAGTAGTATATTGTAGTAGTTATTGAAAAATTAATGCTAAAGTGTTTTTGAAAAGTCCGGTATATCACGTCTCCTACTATGAGCATCTGCCTTATTAAAGACAGCCCTGAAGTATACTATGCAAATCACAACGATCATTACGAATCGATAATTAATATAAGATTGAAAATAATAATGAGTTTTAAATAGCAGAAACTGACTTTTACTCGTCCTGTATTTATAATACAGTATACACTATATATTATATATTAAGAAAGATAGATTATATATAAAAAAAAAAATCTTACCTATACAATTTGTATAATAGTCTATATTAAATGGATAAAAATATATAAATATATTAGAAATTAGTTATTAAATTATATTATATATTTATGCAATTCCAATATCCATTAATTCGAATTTTGTTTTTACTAAAATAATATGTTTTAATGAATTTTATCTATATTATCTCGAATATAAATTTAAATTATTTTAACTGTAAAATTAAAACCGCTGTAATTCATTGATTTTAAATTGTAATAAATGTAATATATTTATTGAACTTGTAATAGCACCAGCGTGCTGACACATTTTAGAATAATAAATAAAAAAAAAAAAAAAAAAAAAAAATGAATTTTAGAGCTAATAATATATGTATATCGGAATACATATTTACAATTGATTATATATATATATTTTTTTTTTTTGGATAAAATCATTGTGCGTCTTGAAAATATAATATTTTCATTTATTTATTCATTTTTTTTTTTTTAGCAAAATCATATAATGTTACATAAAAAGTGTTTTAGATTTTTCTTAGAATTTTTTTTTTTTAAATCAAAAACAAAAACATTATTTAATTTCATTAGATACAGTGTACTCGTATTATAAAATACCTAATTCGTTAATATCCTAAGAAATACTATCATGAAAATAAATAATAGGTATTTAATCACATGTATAATTTTATTAAACTTAAATTAGAAAATTTGTATTTTTCATTTTAAGAATTTATATGTAGTATGTATAATACTTACCGGCATTCGTGTTTCCTATATAAAATGCAACAATAATCGTCAATGTTAAAACGTTAATAATTTTAGTAGAAACCATGATTGCTCTCATTTCTTTTAAGTTCAGTTAAATTGTTGCGTTTTACAATTAAACCGCTGTTTTATATTAAATGAATTTCGAGAAAATGTAGTCTTGTATAAACAACAGAAATGAAGGAAAAATATGCATATTTGTTCAGATGAAAAAATATTGTTTTTATATTGCACATAGCATAATATCACAATTTCGACTCAATAACACGAATTTTTTCAAAGTAAAAAATATTATTGTTTTTTTTTTACATATATTTAAAAAATATGTATTGAAATTATTACGTAAAATGGAATTAAATGATTTTTAATTTGACGAATAACATTCCATCGTTCATCGATCAAAGACATTTAATAATATTGTAATGCAAAAAGGTATCTTGATCTAAATACTGTTCCGATAAGATCACATAAAATACAAACACGAATCTCGATAACATCATTTGTCTTGAGTAAATAGCTGCCATATATTTTGTGACTATTTATTCGGATGAAAAAAACATCGGCAAATACGTCACTATGTTAGATACTTTGTACAATCGAGAAAATCGAGTTCAAATCATACGTATTTTCGAAACTGAAAGAACCCAATAATTATCAGTGTATTAGGCGCAAAAAAAAAAAAGAAAAAAGCGTAACTTTGCGCCACTAGAAACCACTGCATTTTGTAACATGTATGTCGAATTTTATATTTGTCCTATATAATTCACGGAGATCCACCAGAATTTAATATATATATATATTCGTTATTCGATTAGAATAAAAATAATCATCTGTATGGACCAACAGTTGTTCCATTCGCAATCCCAATCGTATCCGTTATATCCGCGAGTGTGTCGATGATGTTATTTGAGCGAATTATGTTGAGAAAGAGCTTTTAATGTTGTATTATATTACTAATAGTATGAAAGCAATGATTGTATTAGAAAACCGATTCCGAGTAGATGCTGAATTGTGTCTTGCAAGAGTCACTTGCTGTCGGTTTTATGTAATAGATTCGTATAATACAATAGTAGTATATTTACCGTTGCTCTCCACTGATATAATCGTATTAAATAGCATTTAGTTTTATTCCCTTTTTATTCGAGCGCTTTACCGTACGAGTATACACTTGTTTGCGTTGAGTGCGCGTTGTACACAATGCAAATAACAGTTGTTAGCTATTCGATATTCACGAATTATAAATTGTAATAACACAATAACTCGTAACTTACATCCATTACGAATATATAAAAACCGACCGTGTGTCCGCCTCCATAACAGGGATGACGATGACTTGTGGATGCTGATATTTCTAAAAAATTTACAAAATAAAATAAAATAAAAAAAAAAAACGATCGTCGATTTTTTAATACATAATGTATGTTTTTTAATACATTAATACATGATACATGGAATAATTGGTTTTAATAAAATTTTGTACAAACGTACGCACTTTTTATGTGAAAATATTATTGCTGTCCTATATCTAAAGAAGCTGATAATGATGTGTTATTGATCAAATAGTAGACAGTAAAATGAGTGGGAAGTCGCGGACCGTGTGATTGACTGAATGAGTCTATTGAGATAAAGTTTTACGGACATGTTATTGCTGAAAATTTGAAGAAAAAAAATGATAGATAAAACGATTCTGAGTGGATCTCCGGATACATATTATTATTATATATTTACGTGAAAGGATTAGAATTGAAATCATAAGGAACAATGGAGTTACTTTGTGTAGATTTTCGGTAAATTTTTTATAAAATTTATCATTGACTGTAAGATTTGAGAGATTCTCTCGTTTAAGTTTCGAACGTAGAAGAAAATAAATAAATAAACGCGGCCGCGGCGTATATTTTTTTTTTTTTTTGCTTTTACGATGCGCCGTCGAATTAACTCGCGTAGGCAACAAATTACGCGCCATTCGAGCCAGGTCGCTTGTTCAGTGCACCAGTAACCAGCGACCGATCCAGCGGTCATTTAAGAAACGGGGGGGGGGGGGCGGTAGTGTGAATTTTTTTTAAACGATTTTTATTAAGTGTTTTAAAAGAGTGACAGTATTAGTTTTAACTTATCGTGACTATGATACATGTATATAAAATATACTTGGATCGCGGTCGCGGATGGAAAATATTCCTAAACGTTCTACTACATTAACGTCGACGACATCTTTATCTAACGGAATTAGTTATTTTATGAATTTTTTGTTTTTTTTTTTTCTGAATTCGTGTCGAAATTTCGTAAGTGCAGGGAATACGAGAATAGCGCGCGACACGAGAGCGATCGCGCCCCCAGCACACACACACACACACACACCGTCACCACTGACTATCGCGCGGTATATACACCGGTGTACACAGTGCGAGCAAACGGGAAAAGTGTTTTACCCAATTTTAGTATTTAATTCCCCCAGAGAATCGACACAATTGCGCGCACACACACACAAGTATTCCGCGACTCAGACGCTCATCCGTGCGCGTGTGATACGGCGGCACAACGCCGCGGTATGTCGCCGTTACGGTCCGTCGAACAACGGCGCGTTATACCGAAGATTGATACGGAAACCTCATTGGAACCGCGATTTAACGTTAAAAAAACATAAAAAAAAACCCTCCCCCCAATTCTATTTCCCTAGACACGGCGTTGTCGAAGTTCAGATTTTCTCTTCCCCCCCCCCGTCTCTTCTCGCGTCGCTGCACGTTTCTTATAAATCAGCCTTAGAAAAACGACGGCGTTTGCTGTATTACGTATAATAATGCCACTGTGTTCGATCGTCGGTTTCAATTTTCGTTCATCGACTTTTTTTTTCCCCCCTCTTCTCTCGTCACGACCATCACACAATTCACACCGGTGTCGTATTTAAACATATTTAAACATTTCGAATACTAATATTATTAAATATTAAACGTATTAAACGGATAAAATCTCCCTCTTCGCCGGTCACAACGAAGGAACGAGAAAATAATAACGAACAAATCGCGCGCGCGGAGAGAATAAAAAGACGTAGTATATATATATATATATATGGGCCCGGCGCCCTAACGTCGTGAAAAGTCGTACGGTTGAATTGGAAAAGAAAAGCCGTTTCGTCCAGGGCCCCGCAAAGACAAGGGCAGGTAAATTCGCACGGGTAACAACGCGGCGTGAAGACACCGCGTGGAACGTCGTCACGGACGCGATATTGTGCGCGGGCGCGCGGTTCACGTGGTCTGGGGGCGGTGATGGGCGCGGCGTGTTTTCCGTGGAACGCGTGGCGTGTACACAGTAGTAGTCGCACGGTGGACTGCTCTGTTCGCGTGTCGTTCGGTCCTCGCGATCACGTCTTGTACGCGAAACACTGATGACCGGATAATTTTCGTATTGATAATATAATATACACGCGCGTTGTACGTCAAAAAAAATAAATAAATAAATAAATAAAACGCCCGGCGGTGATCGTTTTCATTATTTTTTTTTGATTTACAATACATCGGACAACGCGAACGTATCGCACGAGAATTCAAATCGACTGCAGGTGAGTGTGTGCGCGTACCAATTAAAATATTATCGGCCGATGGTGTCAGGGTAATGGCTACTTCTCCCTCCCCGCCGCCCATCGCGATTTCGTCAACTTTCGCGTATTTTCTACATTTTTTTTCTTCTCTTTCGGTCGTTTCCATAAAGCGTTTTCGAATTGTAATTCGCAAAAGAAAAAAAAAAAAAAAACGACCACAATTAAATTTTCCCGCACACGCCGAAACGAATTCACCGTGTCCAGGGCCCGGGGACGGATCCAAGACTGAAATAACGGGGGTGGGGGAGGAGGAGGGGCGATTTTGAAATAATATTTTAAAATACCTAACACGTACAAACCATTCGTTAGGTGCCGCAACTATGGGGCGTGCAAGGGGTGTGCCCCCTCAAACATCCGAAAATAATTTGAGCCCTCAAATTGGGACCCTTTTCCGTTTTTTTTTTTTTTTTTTTTTTTGGTGGCGAACGGGTGCGTGTATGTTTTTATTGAACTCGACCAATACGGAAAACATCGACGTTTAATAATGTTAAAAAGTATACAAATATATTAGTATTATTTAACTATTTATTTGCTATTATTATTATTATTTAATATACGACGCTAATACGGCGATAAAAATGATTAAAATATACAATAATATGGTTATAAAAGTTATAATCAAGTTATGAGAAATTTTGAAATAAAAAAACGATTTTTTGAAGTCTAAAAAATGTATCAGGCACAGATTGAATATTGTGTTTTGAAAATTATATAATAATTTCCAGTTTTTATAGGTTCATTGCGTATCGAAGTGTGTACCGCGGATATAACAATAATAATGTTTTTATATTATTATTATTATTATTATTATTTATTTGTTTTATCTGTTAACATTTTTGTTCATATAACATAAATTTTCCGAATTTTATGTTCCCCCTACCGTAGAAAATCGTATGTATATTCTATAGTTGATACACGTACATTGCGTGATACGTTTTTCGACTTTTTCAATTTTTTTTTTTCAATGCGTATCGTAATTTATGTTTAAAAATTAAAAATGTTTCAAATCCCAGGGCCGAAAACCCGTTATAATTTCGTTCGCTGTCTACCGAATAGTATACTAAAACAATGACGAAAATTGTTATTCGGTTTTTCGACATAAATATTTTGAATTCAAATTTTGAAAAAAATCTCCCGTTCACACATCCTCTTACGAATGGGCCTGATATTTGATAACTATATGCGTAATATATGGTATTCATTTGAAAATGTTATGCTCCGGATTGCATTCGAATTAAATTTGAACTTTTTTCTTTTTTTGTGTTCCGATATTGTTCGTTACAAATTACAATGATGATATTAAGCAAATGCTACGTTTTTAGATTTGGAATGTCCGACGAAATTTACACGTTTAATCGTCTACGTTCGTACATAGTTAAAAAGAGCCGAATATACAAATAAATACTATTTGAGTTTACCGAATGTAACGCGCAGATGTGTATCGAAACCGGCTTCCATCAGTGGCGTCGTGTGAGTTGGTCAAGGAAATCGTGTGGCATATAGAAAAGAATAAAAATGAATTAATATAATATTGCCGTGATGAAATTTTATTCAAAATATATAAAATTTAATTTCAGTTTTATTATTATTATTTTTACTCATTAATTACGTATAATATACTTTGCGCTCATGACAAATAAATAAATGTGCACACATAGGCATAATCTTTTTCTGTCATTAATAATTTGGGAGCCGTTATGACATTGTGAAGACACAAATGAGTGTTGGAATGAAAAAGTTTGAATACCACTGGTTATATAATATATTGAACACTTTTCTACAAAATTCGTATTCTTTACAACACTGAATTGTTGTTATAATAACACACTGCAGTATATTTTCAACGTAAACAATACACAACGTGAGTAAACGTTACGTTGTGTGAGTACGTCGATTTACAATATCACGAATAATAAATACAGGAGAATCCATCGAAATATACCAATTATTATACTCAGTACAGGTTCTTCGAATCCATATTGTATATGTGAATAAATGTCGTGCGCAAGACGAATCGTACAAAATGTATTATGATATAAATATCGGTTTTTGAGTCATAGAAGCCTAGTGAATATTGTGTACAGTATATTATTATTATTATTATTGTTGTTGTTATTATTACAAACATAATATTGAATAGAGTTATATGAACGTTATTATCGTGCGGTATAGTGAAATTAACTCCAGCACAAATAGTTCGTATTGAGAATAAATGTAAAAATAAATTCTTAGCGACAAACACTCGCGTTCTCTTAATTCCAATATTGACCGTATTTTCGTATTCGAAATCGTTTTAATAGATTTTCGATGTTAAGCGAAAAACACGCAATTACTGTACTACATCGCTGCTATATTTACGTAACAATATATATGAACGAGCGTTGCCACGGGTCGGGCAAGTCGACTATTTCTTTTTTTTTTACTTCGTTAAAAGTAAAATGTAAATAATAAAAGTATATGAGTCGAATTATGAAATGTGAACTTCTGTGTTAAAATTTCAAATTTTCGAAATGGCTTATAACGGCACTAAGCGAATCGGGCGTGAAAATGAGATAAGTCTCCCAGGGGCTTATTTGGATTTTTTTTTTCTTTTCAGGGAAAGAAGAACGGGCACCGAGTAATATCGTCGTTGAGTTATTTCTAAATTCTAATCCAAAACTAAACCTTAAAATTAGAAAAACGTTTGTCTTGAATCTATTAAAAAGGACTCTATTAGGAATTTCGTATACGCGTTTCGACGGTATTTCTATTGGGCCGTCGTGCAAACGATTTTTATAACAAAAATATTACGTCCTGTGTGGCGTGGAAATATGTACATAGAAAAAAAATTAACGGAACTTTTACATGAGGAAATGATGTCTTCAAAAATATTGTTACGTTTCGATTTGTTATCGAATATTATTTTAAACGTGTAAAAAAAAAAAAAAACGCTTTTAATAAATTAAATTCCTCAAAACCTATTTACTTCGCCCTAATATAATACAAAGTTACGCGTTTGATGAAACTTTCGAGTTTATTAGTTACGAAATTACGAACGATTATTCCGACAATCGATCTCGACGGAATCGCGTTTTTACACGACGTGATTTTTCGTACGCTTGTAAAAAAAAAAAAAAACATTGAGAATATCGAAAAATGATCTCTGTATCAAGTACCGGACTAGACGCGATTTACTACAAAACCTCGTGACTGTAATGATCGGAACGCGCACTCCTTCTCGTAGAATTTTCGGGGGGGGGAAAAAAAAAAAAGAAATATAGAAAACACCGTAAATAAAACGTTTCTCGTTCCGCGCTGCAGAATTCTAAAACCGTTATAACGATTAACCGTTAATTTTTATTCGTAATAAATCCCATATAGGGTTTAAAGCGTAATTCGATTAATTTTTTTCTGCCGTTATAACGGGAGGGCCCGCGTTGAAAATGAAAAAAGGAAAAAAGTTCAAACGCCGCGGCGAGGAGACGACTGGACCGTAAAACGTGATACCGGTTTCGTCGTTTGCTCTGCTACACACTGTCCGAATACTGCGGTTCGGTAGGGGGGGCGACGACCTCGGCCGGATAATCGTGGTAGGAGTAGGTATCGCAGTGTGAAAGTCGAATGCGATGACGGCGGCACGTTCGGACACGAGACGAAATAAAAGCAAAAAAAATTTCGACGCGGGCCTGTCCGGGATTTGAACCCGGGACCTCTCGCACCCGAAGCGAAAATCATACCCCTAGACCAACAGGCCGCTTGGAGAAATGCGTTCGACGTCGTCCGTGTTAAATCGGTCCACTAGGTGAACTAAGAAGTTGCGCAAAATTATCGCGAGCGACCGCGTCACTCCGGACGTGTGTACGCGTTGTCGTAGCGCGCCGCGCCGTGTATTACATACGGCGCGCGCATAGGCAATACGGTAGACACAACACCGGCGCGAGGTTACGTGTTTTGTTTCAAAATATTGTTTTGAAACTGTTCCACTGTAATCGTCGACATTTGCTGTAATTTCGAGGAACGATTAATGACAAATTATTATCGGTGTGTAGATAAATACAACGCGGAAGCAAAAAAAAAACAAAGAAAGTAATTTGCGTTTTAGTCGGAGAAGAAGAAATAATCCGGCGGAACACGTGTAGTAAAGACAGTTTTGCGATTTGATTAGAACTATACTATACTTCTAGGTTGGAAAAAAATATGATGCTTTAATAAAAACAATTAAACGTCTACAAAAACATAATATAATGAAAAGCGAAAAAACGACAAATTTTTCTCCTTCGAATTTATCAAAATGCAATAGGTACATTTTCAAAATGATTCCGGAGATCGTTGTTTAACTGTAGGTTCACACTATCGCTAAAGAACGCTACCTACTCGGGAACTGTTGTATTATATTGCACTGATGAAATGATGAAATCGTCACTGTAATTTTCAAAGCCAATAGAACATTGTCTGTTGAGACTGAAGAAAAATAACCAATGCGTTTCTACGATTCCCGTCCATATGAAATCTCGGCAAACACCGACGAGTTTTTTTGTTCCATACTATTGTCGCGCTCATAAACCTTAACCCACTCATCGTCTCTCTTCTGAGTCCAGCACACTGGAACGGTTACTCAGCGTTCGTTCAAGTAATACAATATCCTTTTAATGTGCCATGCGTATATAGGGTACTTAAAGGATTCAATACTGTCGTCAAAAGCCTCTCCGAAATCTCCCCCGATATATCATTATATACATAAAGTGATACCCTGGAAAAAAGAAAACTTTTAATTAAGCCGAAATAAACAATATATCTTAATTAATTAAATTTATTATTTTTAGTATCGCGCACGAGCGTACTTCGTCTTGTAATGTACGAGTACTGAATATGCATAGTAATCGTATTCGATTCATATACGTGAGTAATTTTTAAAATTAATTATCCATCGCCTGAAGATTTAAAATATGATTATTTGTCCTCTTATAAATAGTAAAAAAAAAAAAAAACGGTTCTCTGAACAAAAACTGTATAAGAATAATTTTGATATTTAAAATATATAATCATATACATCGTAATAACGCATAATACAAAACGAAATAAGGCGTCATTGAAAAATAACATTATTTTATTCATCTCTATATTATTTTACCGTTATGCAGAATTTTATAAACGTTTTCGTTAAAATTTCGACCAAAAATTAATTTCAACTATTCTGAATTCGAACGTCTCTGTTTAACGAGAAGTTTAAGTCTTAACGTAAAAGCACGCGGAAATTTATTTGACGCGTGGACAGTTATTTTTATCATGTGCGTGTGGAAATTGTTTATTTTTTGTATTCTCTTTATTACAATTGATTCAGAAAGAAAAAAACAAGAACGTTAAATATCGTTTAAGCTTACCGGGCCTGTTCAGTGCGCAAGGAACGTCGCAGATTATATTTTCATTTTTATTTTGATCAAAATACGTTACATTTTTTTTTTTTCTAACGCCAACGTATTTATATATTATTTAATAGACTTTGCGACTATCGACATTTCGTTTTGCTTGGCGGACGAGACGCCAATATAACATCGAAACGTTTGCTTATGTGGAGCCAAAACGATATTGGAAGGACACGCGATATTATTTCATTGGTGTTTTTTTTTTTTTTTTAATAACTCATTCCTATTAAATTGCAATTTTCGCTAGAACTGTGTCACTTGAAGATAATATTGTAACGTCCCGATTGCGTTAAATAGGTGTATGTAGTTTATATCGTACGATGTATATATGAATACATTTATCTATATATATATTCATATATACATAATGTACATGTATGCATACAATGTATATATATTATGTAAGTTCTTAATCACAAACGTCTTCGCGTGCAACGCAAATAAAGAAGTCACGCTCATATTATATATGTTGGTATACCGGGAAAAACGTTATTTAAAAATTGACATTTATTTCTCGTACGACGATTGAGTGCGTCCCGCGAGACAATACGAAATGGACAGACAAATCCTTTATCGCATAGCCCGTAGGTATATGAATATATACGCGTAAACTGAGACAAAGCGCAGGAGAAGCATCAGAAGAGGATACTGCGCGGAGCGTATAACGTTGTAAGAAGTCGCGCGCAATAACGTGGTAAAACACTCGGACTAAGTGAATGAAATTCTTCGATTTGATATACTGGATAACCGTACACTATATACGGTGAGTGTCGGCCGATGAATTTGAATAATGCAGATCCTAGGAGAGGAGGAAAAAACAAACATTTTAACGGAGGAATTATGGGTACGACGTTTGAGAGACAGTATACGAATCGTTATCATTAACATTGTCATTATTATTATTATTATTATTATTATTATTATTATTATTATTATTATTATTATTATTATTATTATTATTATTATTATTATTATTATTATTATTATTATGATCTCGGGAGATGGCAATTTACAGAAATAAAATAAATAAAACAGCAGTCGTCAGTTATAATACGTGGTCGGATGTCCGAGAAGTTATTTATTATTATTATTTCTTTTAAAAAGAACTTCTTAAAAGAAGTTTTAACTTCAACACCAAACCCAAATAGAATGTCTAGTGAAGAAATAACCGGCAAAATTCCAGGGTTTACGCGGGGTACAGTTTTTTGTTTTTTTTTTTTTAAGACATAAATTAATCTGTTAATTTTGATTTTAATAGGCCGCATAACGCTCATATTTGCATTTTTCGCACCACTCGTAAGCATACAAAAGCGTATGTAACTCGATTCCGTACACAGATTTCACGACCTAATGACGATGTTAACATCTCATTTCATTATTAAAATGTTCTATAGCGTTGTCAATGAATGGGCTTCTTTCTTCAAATTCTTGCATATGTATTTTAAATATTCTTAACACGTACAATTTGTTGTGCTTACCAATATAAGCATATATTAATTAAAAAAAAAATTATCATCATTGTACACAAATGTATCGTGAGAAGACATTTTTAGACCCTGCGCAAACGGGGTTCACCAATTTAAACACGATTTATGTGTTAGCTTAAGAACTGCTGCTACAGTACATTATTATAATATTGTATTGTCTCGCATTGATCGGTCAAACTTAACACACTACGTATCTAATCTATTAATAATAATAATAATAATTTTTTTGTTTTGGACGTCCAAAATAAAATAAAATCAATCGTCCTCAGTATGGTCTACAACCGTACATCATACATTATTGTAATATAAAACTATTTCGTCATAACGTTTCAGAGACCGACGTTTTTCGCATAATAGCCGACATTTTCCGCGTTTAAGTACTTTATGTATAAATATATACGAAATAAAATTTTATGTTATTACACAAAAACAAATGTCGGAACGTATTGGTTTTATGATGACATGCGTTTTTTCCATTTTTGAACAGTAAACGTTTTCCATATCCTTTCATATAATATGACACCGTGTATATGAATAAAATACGTATTATATTTACGTGATTCGAACATTATATTATATTGTTCGCATCACGTAAATTCCGTATTTACTGTGTTATTTTACGAAATAGACAAACGTCGAGAGAACATCCGATTTGCATATAAATACTATTATCTACGGTAAATAAAAGTATATATTTTAATTCATCGATCTCTCATACAGTACATATGTCCGGGTGTAACGAAATCGCGGTATAGTCGTATTGGGAAATATAAAAACGAAACAAGTCTGCTCGTTTCATAGAGCGTTTAACATATATAAATTATTGATTTTACGACGGAAAATGTCTGTCGGATAAAAATTGTTGCTTTTCGGTAAATATATGTTTGAATTTAAATTATTTCGATTTATATATAATCAGTTCAAACGTGATTTTATATCATTTCGAAGTTCATAGGAACACTACGAGGTGCTAAGAAATCGCGTACTCTTACATCATAGTTCGCTCGATGTTATTTGTTTCGCGAGGAAAAATACATTAATAAGTCGTTAAAATAAATATACACGCATTGCGTATACGCATTTATAATATTCGAATGGATATTGGATATGTAAAACAAGCAATTTATATATATATATAAATCATATTATATTGGATGTTATGTCGTTCGGACGATGATCTCCAGAGAAATATTTAAAATTGAGTCAAAAGAGTAAAACGTGACTGGAGACAGATAACAGATAAATATTATTGTTTGTAACATACACTATGTATTCGGTCTATTTCTGCTGTGAACGTTATATATTACTCAAAAAAAAAAAAAAAAACTATACATGGCTTGAATATAAGATAATACAATAAAAACTTTGACGTGTACTTACAATAAAATGTCATTCCAAAACAAATTAGTATTGATTTCGACGACACTCTGTAACAACTTGATCAATACGTTAAGATTTTAAATGTCAATGGGATTTTAATAGTTTACTTTTATAAAATAATTGAATGTTTTAATGTTATTGGCATTATGATGGTGGTGGTGGACTGCGTGCGATTAAAACACAAAATTGATGTGATCATTTTTGTTTTATAGAGAAAAGTGATAAGCGCTATCATCGGAATTTACTCGGGAATGAGAATCTGTGCATATAGAGTAGTAAAAAAAAACCTTTTAAATTGAATCTCGAGATGGTTTTGCATAAAAATAACAATACGCGTTGCCTATACACGTATGAAAGTATGTACCATACTATTGCTATATATATATTGTCAAAAGCACGCATATATTTATATACACACTTATGAAAAACTTTTTCAATTCTTGTGGCTTTCTGTACGTACGCATTTCGAAAATTATATACGTACTATTACTATAGGTATTCGTTCAACGTAACAATGACGCAATTCGCGCAGCTGAATATATAACAATATACTGCTGTATAAAATATAATAACGATGGTAAAGTATTGTACAATAATAAGAATAATTAATTTTATTTTATATAATTAATATTTATATAATATTATTATAAGACGTATTAATGTCTGTATACGAGGAGTATTTTTTTTTCAAAAAGCTACAAATACTTAAATTAAAATAGCTCAACAATTACAATTTTGAAACACATTCAGGGAAAATTACAAAAATAAAAATAGAATAGAAAAAGAAAAAAAAACAATACAACACAAAATATATGAATAATAAAAGTAAACTTACACTAAACACTCAGTATTTCTGATAAATTTAATTGTTTCATTAATAACGGAAGGAGATTTGTTATTTAATATACTTAATGGATTTATTATAGGAAAATTATTATTATGAAGGCATTGAAAAAATTGGAAACGTAAAGCCAGCAAGAGAAGGACAGTCCATGATAATATGAGTGAAGTCGCATATGAATTCATCTTCGTGACAAGTTCAGAAGGGGGAATTATTTAGTGAGAGACGGAATGCATGCGCTGGGAGTAAATTATGTCCAGATCTGAGCCTCGAAAACGTTATAATTTGAGCTCTGGAAAGAGGTAGACCGTGAAACCATGGATGAGCTGGAATTACCGGCGAAATATTTCTTAACCAGGAAGCGAAATCTCTGGCTAAAGATGTCCATTTATTTTGCCACATTTCATTATAGTTTTTTTTCAATAAAGTAAAAAAATCAGAAGAAGGAATTTTAAGTATAAGAGTTATTCTATTGAGAATTGTAGACACAGCCAGAGAATCGGCCATCTCGTTGCCTGCGATGCCTATATGGCCTGGAATCCATAAAAATTTAACAATAATGCCGTGTGTATGTAGATAAAAAAGTTTAGATTTTATACGAAGAACTAGAGGAAAAGTATCTGCCTTAAAAGAAATGGAATTAATCGATAGCAGAGCTGACTGAGAGTCTAATACAATTTAGATATTTTTAAGGTTTAAATGCTGGAAATAGTCAAGAGCCATTAGAATAGCATAGCACTCCGTGGTAAACGAATATGAATGCCGGGGAAGATTATCCGAAAACTTTACTTCCAGCTCTGGTGTATAAAATGAAAAGCCAGCGGAGTTTTGGGAAACTACCCCATCAGTAAACACTAAACAACAATTTGGCAAATTGAATTTTACATATTCAACAAAAATACGATTAATAGGGAAATAACACATGTTAACTCTAGAATTTTTTATTATTAAATCCTGAAATAAAGGAACAATATATACTTGAGGAAGAAAAGTTAGCGCATCATAAGGAACATCATAGCAAGTCAACCGGTTTTGAGGTAAGAGAATTAAAGATGAGAAGGGAGTGATTGTAGAAGCGATGGATGCAAGAATGGGAATTTGTATTCCAAAAGTATTCAGAATATCAAAAAAAGTATTCGAATACTTAACATGCCTGTATATATATAATATATATTACATCATATTACATACATACTTGTAGTCACACGGGGATTAAACATATTGTCAGTAGATTTAACCAACTAAAACCCCGAGAAATATTTTAGGGACCGTGTAAGTTAGTTCTATGCAAAAGTTATAAAAGGGCGGCTATATCGATCAATTAGGGAGGGTGACCGTTGCAGTGAAAGGCCAAGCCAAATTAAAACCGATGGTTTTTCGGAAGATGTACGGATTCACGCAATAAATCAAAAAATTTTCGGTAAATAATTTGTTACAATAAAGTAATAATAATAATAATAATAATAATAATAATAATAATAATAATAATAATAATAATAATAATAATAATAATAATAATAATAATAATAATAATAATAATAATAATAATAATATTGATAATAACAAAATTTGTGATTTTTTTATTATTCATTATCACAGAGTTTTGAATGCTCGTAGAACATTTTAAAATTCATGACACCTCAACTGCAAAAATTGAAAACGAAATTCCGTTAAAATTTTGTTATCAATTCGTAGTAATATATTACTAGTAGTATTCTATTGTAATTGCAGCCAAGCTTTATGACGAATTAATTTTTTCAAATGATTTAATTTTTGCACTTAATTTGTACATACATACTTTACCGACTTTTTTACCAAAAAATTAACAATACTATTTTAATTTCTCTGAAACACGCATACCATATCTCGTGCGATTTCCCGGATCTGAATTTTTGTTGTAATGAATACTTATTGAATATAAGTTCTAAACGACTATATTTAAAGGCAGTATTGTAATACTAAAATTCGTTAAATACGTTTACGAGAGATAATAACATTTCTGTAACTCTTCTCAATAATGGTTATATATAAAGTTCAAGGGAGGGCGAAAAATGAAATCAACCCGTTTTGCTAATGAAATATCCACATCAAAGGAGGATAATGACCAAAGAGAATTGTTTAGAAATTCATTGAGACGAAATGAAGATGTAGAAAAAGGAAAAACAAAGTGCATGAATCGTAAACAAGATAACAATAAAACGGGAAGAGAAAGTATTCGTTAGAAATAGCGATTCAAAATCATTGGACTGCACAATGTAGGCGCGGTGGTCAACGAGAACCCACACACACAGGTTAGGTTAGTAACACACACATAGGTTAAGTTAGGTTAATCACACACACACACAGGTTAGGATAGGTTAGCCACACACACACTGGTTAAGTTAGGTTAGTCACACACACACACGCGCCTCATCGCGTTTGCCCGCCGTGGCACGACTGAGCGTTCCGCCGGTTTCGGACTGCTATTTATACGTCTGTGTGAGTACTCCCTCTTTTTTTTTGTCGTACCGCTATCTGGTGACTACTTTCTTTTCCGGTTTTATTGCGGTCATCTGACGCGCTCTGTCGGTATACACCGGGTGGTTAGTTTGACGCTGACCGAGCGATCAATCGTATGCGCGTTTGGTATATTTATTATTTTTTATTTAATTTATTGTCTTTATGGTCGATTTGCTGCCACTCCTTAAAAATTGCTACCCGAGGCAAAGACATCCTTTTGTTATGCATTCTTGCTATTAGTTATTAAATATTATTATACGATATTAAATGATTATATTACGTGCGTTTTTTTTTTTTTTATATAATTATAAGGAAGGAAATTTGACTAAAAGTTGTTATATGATTAAAATCCGTGTTCGATAGTAGTTTTATATATATATATAAAAAAATTTAATTAATTAAATTTTTCTAATTCAATCGGAATTTCATATTTCTTAAACGCATGCGAATAACAGTATTAGTAAAACAAAACAAACAAAAATAATCGTTCGAATTGCCTATGCGAATCTACTTTAAAGTACAGAGAGTGCGTAGCGTCACTTTTGCAAACGGCGGGCGTTTAACGCGTTATCGAACACGTGTTGCGGACGCGGAATGATGTCTCGTGTTCGCCAATAATTATGACGCGAATCCGTTTGAATATAATATTGTTGTTTTATTGAGTCCTCTTCCTTTAAAAAACCATCGAGGACCAGGTATTGAAATGTGTTTGAAAACGATCGATATTATAGTCACGGTGTATACATACACTCACTGTGTATCACGTGACAGTAATTATATAACACTGTATAGTAATGTTGCAGCGCCGCGCGTTTATATTGTGCGCAATTAATTTTAAAGTGATTACTTACGACTCGACACGCTCCGGAGAATAGTAATGGTGGGCAACGGTTTTCGTTTATTTGCATATAATGTGTCGTGCGTTCCCGTCGCGACAAACAACCATCGTATTATATTAGGTCGTCGCGTTAATGTATCTGTAAACATATTATTTATAGGTACACTCACGCCTATTATTTTTAAATAGGAGAATGATTATTGTTTGGAATTGAAAATCTGAAAGTCCTCTAAGAGAGAGAGAGAGAGAGAGAGAAAAAATTATGTCTGAGCATTCGAATTGGACATTCTATTTTATTTTTTTCAGTTTCTTTGGCCACCAAATTATTTTATTCGTTCTAAAATACTGGTATTCGTGTAAAATACAATAAATGAGTGACAAAACGGAACTGACGTTCTATTGTTGAGCCGATAATATTTCTTATGATGCGCGGCAATTATTCCGTACTCGAGTGAACGTTAAGTGTAGAACCATCGACGATTTTAAATAAACGGTACTAATTAATGTATAATAATCGTGCGCGATATATTTTATAATGTTTGTTTTCTAATTTTGCATACGACGAGTTATGAAAAATAACAAAAAAGATTTCAATTCGAATTTGTTTTCTCGTTGATTATATTTTTAACTATTACATAATATATTAATCGAGAACATTGCCTAACATAACGGGCAGCCGTGTGATTTTCGAAAACAATTAATATTTTCCAAAATACTGCTATAGTTTTTTTTTTACTGTAATTTTAAACGCGTCATTTAAACCCAAATACTTTTGTACAGTGTATAAAATATTTTTCAAAGGCTTTCAAATTAACAACGAGAAATAGACAGTTTTGGATCCCAATGTCTTCCGAATACGTCTGTATACAATAGATGATCACCGCGTTTCGAATTATATTTTACAAACCGTGCCGAAATGTACACTAAAAATACGTACACACATAATTTTCAATATACACTCGCTGCTACAACGTGCTATACGTGTACTATAGTGAAATATGTTTTCATCGGTATAGTCTCCCATCTACGTCTTATTATTTTTTAGAGTCATAAGGGTGAAAGGTGACAAATAATTCGCGTTTTATCCGCGCGTGTTTCGAATATACTTATTGTAAATAACATTATTGGAATGCCCTCCGAGGGAATGAAAATGACTTTTATTCTACCGCGCAACGTAACCACACATATGCATTGTAATTGCGAATATGTTATTTTGTTTCGCGAAAATTTTGTTTTTTTTCCCCCCGTTTTAAAACCTACGGTTTTGTCAAAAAGTATAATCAGTAATATTACTTTATAAAGTAAATTAAAAAATAAATAAATATTTAACTGTATCAGTCTTAATTACAAAAAAAAAGTAATCGAATTCATATTATACACGTTATGGTATTAAAGTAATTCTGTTTTTTTCTTTTAATCGATCTGTCGCGTGAGAAATTGATAAATAATTTGTACAAGAATACTGTGAAGTAAATCTCTTTTTTCTTCATATAAATCGCCAAATAAAGTAAACGCGATCGCTATACCCGTATTGTTATTATTTTAAGTATAAATCAAAAATAATTCTATTAGTACGAAAATACTATTTCTAAAATCAAATTGTTTTATATTTAAAAAACAAAAATGTTTCAAACGATAATATAATATTTTTTCAGATACTCGGATTATTTCATTGTGGCTATGTTACAGTCGATTTTGGCAGTTTGCATAATTTTTCACACGTTCACTTCAGGTAAGAATTTATTACTTATAATATATATATATATATAATATAGAAAACGTTACTTGACGATTATGCGTATATACCGACAAAACGAAACGCAGTTACGTTATATATTGGCACTTTATCATTTGCCAAGGCAAAAGGGGGAGTTTTTTTTAAAATTTTTCTGTCAGACGACGCGTATAAAAATAACGAAAAATATATAAATTACCTGTAATACTTTTGGTATTTCTTTTTTAAATAAATTCGTTTAATTTCACGTTTTTTTTTAAAAAAAAAAAGAAAAAATTTATATTCAAAATATTATTTGAAATGTTTATTTCGAATTGTACATACTATTTCTTACTCATATCACAATATTATATTTGTTGGTAAATAATAACTGGACGTGAAATGTTATTTAAAATTATAAGACAGCTTAGGTGTCACGCAATTATAATTATTATTATTTTATTTAGTTCAAATCTTTCATTTATGTTGAAATTACTTTCATTATTAAACGTCCATAAAAATAGATTTGATTCTAACAATAATAACAATAATAATATATCGTGTCAACTTTGCAGAGCTGAATCCGAATTTATATAACGCCTAATTCGTTTTGTGAACCCCGTTCCCTGCAGTTAGTACACGCGTTTTCCAGTATTGTCACGTACTTTAAGGACGAAAAATCCGTTTTTCGTCATTACGCGCGAAATGCGTTCAAACTGAATAAACACAGGTTTATAATCGTACGAGTTTACCGCGATTACAAACGATGATTTTTTTTTTCTTCTTTAATAAACTCGGCGTGATAGGGTCCGAAGGGGTTTAATATGCCGTCATTGCGTCGTAATCGTATAACATCATCGACGTTGTCCATAAATTCACGTATAATATTTAAAAAAAAAAAAAACAATTATTCGTTTATATATATATATTCGATAATATTTTATTTCAACAATATGACTTCCATTATCCCGAAGCATGGCTGCTGCTAATAATTTGGACCATAATAAAAGTAAGCGGTACGACGGCACACCCTGTTCCCTACTCCCTCAAACGTGTACAGGGCTTGTGGCGGTGGAACTCATCTCGGACACTCGCTGTGCGCGCACCAATTTCTTAACCGGCAGCAATTACCCAAATTGACGATACTCGTCCTCGTCGTCGTCGTAATTGGCATTGCCAAAGCGTAGTCAGTTATCTGGACGGCGTGTACCTGCTTCGCGTATGTTATCATACACATAATTCACGAATTCTCGCGAGATTAATTCTATTAAAACGATTTTATACGGTCTCGAACGGCACGGATTTCACCGTCACGTTGTGTTATCGTGTTTGGACCACTAGAAAACCATAACGGTCCTCGGTACCGCGGCGCAGGCGCGCAAAGAGTTAATAAAATATTATAATTCATATAATGCCTCCTCCTAACGACGGTGTCCTTGATTGTTATGGTAAAGACGATCGGCGGGAAAGTGAAACGACAGTGGGAAAATAACAGACTCGTGTAGCGTTCCGAATACAGCGTTCGGAATACGGTATTTTAAACATTTTTTAAAGCCTAATCGCGTTTTAGACGATATTTCGTATTATTTTCGTTTTCAACTATATTCAATAGAATAATAATGGTTTTTCCACTGTTGCACCAGCAACAACATATTACGATGGTGTAATAAAAAAGTGACCTCGTTCTGTTAATTATCATGAAAATGTTCGTCTTATTCTATACACACGGGTATATCAAATATTTGCACGTCGTTAAAACTGGATTGAGTATTTAAAACAACGTTTATTATTTTATCAAATAATCTTGTTACTACATTTTGGTACATTCGCTTTGTCTTATTCAAATAATCAAGTATATATATATGACTTCGCTGTTATAATGTCGTGTCGTATTTTCTAATTAATTGGTGTTATTAATTTACTTCTTAATAGTTTTTATTGTTAATTTATAAACACAGAATTAAAAGAGAATTATTAAACTTCCCAACTATATACTACCTAACATTGTTTATACTCCGTTAAACAGTACTATATAATTACCGTTTGATATTCGTATTAAATACTGAAAACTAGTAAAAAATAAAAATATTCTCATAGTATTTAGAATACCGTTTTTGAAGTATTCCAAACACTTTTAAAAAGCATTTTACCCGAGTCTGGAAAATAATCGAACGACGATACGCAGTGATTTTGAAACGGAAACGGCGGACGTCGTCTTTTATCGTTAATCGATTAAGATCTAACATATTAATATGTGTGTACGCTATACAATACACGTGTAATAATAACAACAATAATACGTGTACGCCAAAATATTTAATATTATTATTGTTGTTGTTTATGACACGGTACCTAATAATAATAATATTGTATCGTTGTAATACAACACGTTCGCCCGCGATAGTCGTAATATGTTTTATAATTTTCTCTCGCCGTGCGTTCTGCGCCGTTTGTGTAATGTTGTACACACACTAACTGGGTTTCCTTTCGCACTTTTCCCACTATATTTCCCCGTGGACGACAGACGACGAGTTTTCATTACCAGCTCTCGGGCAGCAAAACCCGCTGAAAAAATAAGAAGCTGAAGGAAAAAAAAAAAAAAAAAGAAAGAACTGTGCCCGGCATACGGACGCACGTCTATTGCGCCGCAGTATATAATAATAATAATAATAATAATAATATATCGCGTACGTTATGACTGTTCTCTTGTTTTTCGTCGTTGTTGAACGCCGCTACGCCGCCGCGCGGTAACCGAGGAACGCAGCGGCCCCGGGTTAGGTCGACTGCGAAATGTCGTATTACATAATATCTGTCCGTGTGCGCGTGTTTCGGAAGAAAATATTATTAAAGTCCCCTTCCCCGCGGTGTGGACGTTTTGTTTCCTATTCATTTCGCGCACCGAACGCGCCCGGACCGTGCGCGGAATTTCAAATATAAAAACGTTAAAACGATAACACCTACGCTGCCGGGATGACATCGCTTGTGCACACTTGTACGCGTGGTATATAAAAAAAAATTAATAATACACCGCGCGCAAGTGTATTAATAACAAAATAAATAATAATATATTATTATTATTATTATTATCCTAAATTGAAATTTGTACGATAATAATTTCTTTATACAATAAAAACGTTTGGTTTATAATATCAGAAGTGAGACGAATGCCGTTTGTTTAGATGATGCGTGATAATTTGCATCTTGTGTTTTTTTTCTTCGTCCATAAGTGGTTTATCATTCGTTTTGGTCGACGATTGCGGTCCTCGATCGCGCCGGAGATGCTGCTATACGCTATCGTCATAGATGCACGACAAATAATATTAATTTTTTTTTTTATTATATATTAATATTGATCGTATTTTTGCGTAAAGACTGATTTAATTTCATATTATAGAATCATACTGCCGTGAAAGAAAAAAAAAATCGATTTTATTACGCTATAAAATGTTTTCAACTATTTTCACCGCGTGCTATATATAGATTTGCCCGAATGACTTCGCCGTCGCATTTAGTTTCCCGCGTGAAAGTCGACATTTCACGATTCGTCCAAAATTACTCTAAACGACAAAATAAGAATAAAATTAATTCGTAATGCGTATGACGGGTCAAGTGTAGTGCGTTTTCTTTTTTCTACTCATTTCGTCGAATTCTTAATATTAAAGAGAGAGAGAAAGAAAGAAACGTTTGTTTTGAGCCGAATGCGTCGGACTGCGAAAACGTCGCATGCGTTGAACTGGAGACGAAAAAATTCTGCGACGTACTCTCGCACTCGTAACGCTGCAACAAGATTTTATGTTTTTATTTTCAAATACATTATTAATAGGACCGGGCTGGTTGTCGTCGTGCGGATAAGTAGAGCGCCTGCAGGGTCCAAACAATTTCAAATACGGCCAAGATCATATTGTGATAGTGTACGTTATTATTATTATTATTGTTGTTGTTGTTGTGTCACATATACGCGAGATTATAAAAAATTGTATTCGAGACGTTTTCGACGAGAACTCGTTCGGTTCGCGCGTTAGACGACGACGAAAGCAAAAACGTTTACTCGAAGTAAATTACAACGAATAAAAAAGAAAAATATATATACGGCCTTACGACTGTCTATTTATATATTATATGCGCGCTGCATATGTAAAAAAAAAAAAAAAAAAAAAATGCGTTCGTATATCGCAATAAGACATTTGTATTGCGTATGGAGACGGTACAATAATTGAATCGTTTTATTCGTTCGAAAAAAATAATAAATAAATAAAAATCGTATTATTATTATTTTACTCGTTTGCAGCCAGTTCCCGCATCCATCGAGTAGTGGAACGTAATATTTTTTACTTGTATTAAAGCATACAACTCCTTTGAACCGTACGAAATGTACTGACAGACTTTATATTATAATATACGAATTATGTGATTGGAAATGGTTTTTTTCTCCACCACCATCCGTTTCGTCAATATTATATAACACGCGAATTTATTTAATTATCTTATTACAAACGAATTTCAAGTACTTATTGATAATTATTTTAAAGCGCGATAACATATATGTATATAGTAATAATACCAATAGGAAATTACTCGCGAAATCGACTTTGACGGATGGGGTGGGAATGTCGAACAACCGTCATCAGAAAATACTACCGACATACTGAAAACGATTGAACGCATGCGTTTGAATGATAATCGCGTCGTAATGATAATTCACTGCAGTTATCGACAATATTCGTTTCTCGAATGGAGGCCGTAATTTTAATACGTACATACGAAATATCAGTATGACCGGATGATAATTTCGCGCTTAGGACACCGCGATGGTTATTACATTTTTGGTATGTCTCTCTATACGATTCTCGAAATGTATTTCATTGAGAGTGTCGGCCGAAAACACTTATGTACATACATATTATATAAAAACGACGGGTTGAACGTAATGACGATTGTTTTTCCAACCACGAATCGGCAAATTATCGTTTAGATTTTTAGGGAATGGCGTTAGGTTTGCACAAAGTATTCGGAATAAAAGCGATTGGTGTAAATATCGGTTTTTTTTTTTTTCGAAAAGTTTAGAATCTGTAGAAATTGTACTCCGCATATAAATATAACGCATTCCGTTCGAATGGTATAATTCGGAAATACGTATTTTTTTCTTTTTTATTCATTCGCGCAAATGTCGGTTTTTTTTTGTTTTTGTTTAACGATTGTTTTTCTATTTCGTTCTTATAAAATATCGTCATCACGGCGGCGGCGGCGGCGGCGGCGTAGGGCAGACCGCGAAGGCCGCGGCACGCGCGCGCGCGAATAAAACGGTTGTCACGGCCGCGGCGTGTGGAGGGTAAGCCCGGAGGTATTCGCGACGACCGCCACGTTTTTAGCGCTGCACCGACGGCGAGGGGTGTGGAGTCGGGGGCAGCGTAATAAAATATGTTTTCATGTGCGGTATCTTCTATATGGATAATATGTTTTCGCGGCGGCAACGGGCCGATATATAAGCGCGGCATGACTTTTGAATTTCAAATGATGGAAACCCGCCGTGTGGTTTTTTCCTCTCTCTCTCTCACACTTTTTTTTCCTCCCCGAACGCAGTTTATTTGACTGTCGAGCTCATGTTTATGAATCTCTCGGGGACCGTCACAATCATAATTTCGAACGAGTGCCGCCGCCGCGTCGCGCGCGCGCCCGGGCTTCGACCGGCGTACGTAACGACGACCGTTTAAAGTTTTCGGCGTGCGCGCGCGCGCGGAGAACGCGAGATAAAAATACAAAAATAAAAAAGAAACGAACGAGAAAATGCGATATTCTCGAGGCTCGAATAATACATACATACGTTCACAGCGTTATCGTTACGGTTGTTATTATCGTCTTATTACACAACGATAGCGGTTAGCGCAGCATACGTATTTTTTTTCCCCTCTCATAACGCGACCGCCGATCGCGTATATTGTGTTCATGACGTTCAAATAGGAATTTTCGAAATAGAAATATTCCGTATACGCGTAGTATATTGGGATTTTCAAGTAATTATTATTTAACGAAAGAAAGCCCCCTCGCCGCTATATATTATAGAAAACGATTGTCGATTATACATTTATACGGTGTTGGCAAAGAGTAGATTTTTCAACGCGTACTTATTAATAATACAATTATTGATATACTCGACTCGGTTCGAGAGTGAGAAAAAAGAAAAAACTATTCGAATTTTCTCGTATACCGCGTAATCTTTTCGCGTTTTCTCATACGATCGAGAGTATGGATTAGTAAAAACAAAAAAAAATCTTAAAAAGAAGAAAAACGCTTTCCTCCTCTCCCCCGCTTTCTTTTAATCGAACGGGTATTAAAGTGCGCGCCGGTTGTGTTGTCCTGCGCCTATTCGCCAATTTATTGTTTTATTGTATACCGCGCGTGTACGTGTTCTTAAAATGTGCGAAACTCGTTGTCGCCGTCATTTTGCAGACAAGACTTTGCGCCGGCCGGAGTGTTACGAGCGAATCGACCGTTTCCCGGTTATAACACAGATATTATATAAAATTCTTTTTCTTCTCCCTTGGATTCACATCCGCACGCGCGATCGGCCAAAATCTCTATAAACAACGATCGATCGATATACACGTGTATTATATATCACCGCCTTATATATTTATATATTTCCCTATATATAATATACAAAATATAAAATAACGTATATTTCTATTGGCGGTCGACAAGTGCGTTGAACGAAATGATGCCCTCGCAATTTTCCTACGACGTACAGGAAAAGTAATTCCTGTAAACAATATAATATATCGTCAACGTATAACGTGTCATCGTATATTATAGCGTCTTACAACTAGCGGAAAAGTATTTAAAATTTCGAGAATTTTTTTTTTTTTTTTTGGACATACGCAGACGTCCTTAAATAAATTTCTGGTATTACTATTATTATTGTGCGGTGTATATCAATGCCGCCAATTAGAGTTTTTTCGGGCGGCCCAGAACAGAGAAAAATCAAGGGGATCAATATTGTGTATGGATAGATCAAAACAAAACGAAATTTTGAAGTCATATGACATGTATGATATAACACGCAACGACGTGTTCTAAAAACAATATTCGTAGCAGTAAAAGTTGTTTCCAACTGTTCGCTACACAGTTCCATGCGGTTTTCTTGAAAAAAGAAAAAAAATAATATATATATAAATAATGAGACTTTTGCAATTTCAACACCACAATACGACCGAAGTACTAACTGCTGCAAATACGTCCTACTTTCGATTTGGCGAGAAACTTTGAAGAACTTTTTTTTTATCCTTAATAGTGTTTAGAAAAGGAAAAAAAATATATAGTAATAATACAACAAATCATTATAAAACTATATATTTAGTGTACTTTAACAACGTGTAAAACTTCTCGAGATCTCGTTAAAATTTCTTATATAAAACATTACATAAATAATATCGTTTATAATGATTATGTTATATTGAATATTAGCAATTTACGTTTATATATCAATTGTAGCTGAACGTGAGGTTGCGCTTCGGGTTAGTGTATTATATAAAAATATTAGTGAAATTACAATACCGCGTGTTGGATTATTCAGTGTGTACTTGTTACCGTAGGTATTCCATATCTCTCCTTAAACCTCAAAAAAAGAAAAAAGAATCATATTATAATAAATAAAAATGAAATACTCTCTCTTGGAAAAATTAATAGTGTTTTAGATTTTTTTCTATTTTCACATCAGATGTATGTACTCGAGATACTGATTGTAAAACCGCAAGAACAATAATTACATTGATGATTCGATAGTCGTTCTCGTTAACACACTAAATTTCGATTTTACAATGTACAACGTGTCTTTTTTTTTATATCCTATATAAATATATACATTTAATAATAGATATTTCGATTCAAATTTTTATTTACACGAGTAATTATATAACTGCTTTTTTCTCATACTCAGAAATCGGAGGTCATCAAGTGTCACAATGACGATATTTAAACTCGTGAGGATTGTCGAGTTCAATTAAATTTTTTCTAAAGTCGTAATGAAATTTGTCAAATTAAACAATGTGAATTATAATATATACAGAAGTTTTTTGAGGTTTTTGAAAATCGTGTTAACTCCCACAAAATCAAGTCGTCTTATATTATCTGGTCTTCTTTCGCACCGTTGTTATATATGTAATAACGCTTTCGCCGCAAATTACATTGTTTTCGCCGAAATAGTTTGTTACATCGGGAAAAAGTGTCTCGATAACGTTTTCCAATTTGCTAAATGGTTTGAAAGCTATCACGGGTATTTAAGGATTTTTTGTTTTTTCTACATCGATCTCTATATATTATATTCCGCCTATAAATATACCACGCCGTAGTGTTTTTAAACACTAAACTGCATGACGCCATTTTACAAGTCATATATTTTGCTCTTATTTATATCAGTAAAAAATGATGTTAATAAAGTTCCGAATTATATGTGTAAATTTATATATCCACAGTCAAATATAACGAACAACAACGACCGTGGAATTCGTTCAAATATCGTATACGGTTTCTAATTCGCGGTTTTCCATACGCTTTTCTATTTAAACGTTTGGTTTTTTTTTTTTTTTTTTTTTGAATACTGTGTAAAATTAGAATTCAGTACTCGAACGATTTGCGGCGTGTAATTTCAAGCTCTCGGACGCCATAAAACTATATTATTACGTGTCACGCGTATTTTTTACGTGAAAACGGAAAGTGGAACGCTTAAGAATTATTGTAAATCAAAATTCGAAATACGCGATATTATCGTAAATTAAAAGCGATGTATGATGGCGTCTTTTAACGAATACAATTGGTATTTATTTGATCCATTGTGAAGTACGAAAAAACAGAAAAAAATTTTCGAATCAAAAAGAAAAAAAAACGAAAATTAAATTTTATGAAAATCGGACGAGTGTTTCCGAAATTTTTCGTTTCGCCGACGAACAAAGCGACGTGACAAATCGAAAAAAAAACATACAAAACTGTTAAACAAATGTTGTACATTTGTTGAATTTTAATTGGTACCTACATTTCATTATTTTTCTACGTTTAAATAGACATTTATACATCGCATTATACCATTGACGAATAAAACGTCTCGTAATATTTTTAAGTATTAAAGCGTTTGATTCGTATTCTGAATGAAATTCGATCGGACATTACGCGAGCTACAAACAATTTCTTTGAACCAATATCAGCCGAAGAACGACTGTTTCTAACGATTTAGTTACATTCCTGTAATATTTCATTTCACCAAACAAATTACAATATAAAACTACAAACGTGACATTATTATAAATTTATAATGAGTTTTTATTACGAATAAATTCAACACATCGTATTAGAAAATCGAAAAATGTATACAAGTCGAAATTCAATATTATTGATTTCTCGATTCGTGTTATACTAAAAAATTTGGTTTTTTTTTTGTGAACTTTATAAATTAGAAGTTTCAATTAGGAATCCGTAAATACTACGCAACGCAATTTTATACGTAACAAAGCTGGGCATTAACGAATTAATTATTGAAATTAAGTTAATTTTAATCAAGTTAATTAACGCATTATTTTTTTCAAATTATTTTTCAATCTGAAAAGTTACTTTTTAAAAAAACTTTACGTTAACTTCTTTCAAAATATCCAAGTTAAGTTGAATTTTATCCATACAAAATGTAAGCTATTTTATAAATTATAATACATGCGCCTAATTATATTAGTGTATTTATTTTATATAAATTAACGATTATATTATATATACATATTTCAGGTCTTATAAGTATCTTGGCAACTTCCTCATTTTTTTTTTTTTTTTGTTCACAATTAAGAAAATCTCAACTTTTAACTAAGTTACTTTTTGTTCCATGTAAACTTTATACCTATAGAGTAGAAAAAAAATTATTGCTTGATTTTAAATTAACTTAACTTGAGGAATTTGAAAAAAATCTTTATCTCGCAGCCCAGTTTCGCTACGTAGTAATATTGAAGAAACTATTGCAAAATGACGACTACGGTCACAAGAATAGAATCGTCCGCGCGTCAACCACGCGCAAGACACTCCATTTGACATAAACTATTTGTGATTTGTGCCCCAGCGTTCACGTAGTAGGACACAGTCAGGGACGTAGGTAAGGTGGAGGGAGGAGGTTCAACCCGGCCCTGTTTCACAAATACCGATTATAGTAGATATCGGTAGCGCAACCAGACCCCCCCCCTCTTGAGTATTTCTAAAACGAAAAATTGAGAAGGTAATTTTAGTGATATTTCTAATTATATTTCGTTTAGCGACTTCAAAGCGTCGTTTGGACTTTATATTTAATAAATTATTACATATTTTACATATTATTATTTATACATTAACACAAAATAAAATAAATAAAATGTATCATTAACATGATTATTTACGATTACATTTTTTGTATTATAATTTTCGACCCCCCTCCCCCCAGGAATTTTTTTCTGGTTGCGCTAACGATAAATATAATTTTTAAAATTTTGATACACATACGTGTGGGTGCTACGCGATGTACAAAAAGGACTTTCCAGTCGAATATTAAAAAAATAAAAATATACTCGTAATTGTGTAGACTGAAGACGAGAACGATTTGTCGTCGTGATAGAATTTCACGAGAAATGTACACGATTGACATTTCCATTCAACTCGCGATTCACTCCTAATCACAATTCGTTCTTCTCTCTCGTGTCGGCCTTATTACACACTGATAACTGACTATCCGAACCCTTTCCCTTAAAAATAACTAATCTACGGACACAGTTTTTATCAGTCGACAAATGTCTCGGGCATGACGCCTGACATCGTTGTCGTCCACGAAATCCTCCGCTCTGGATGATATCGGTACAGTTATTATATAAAGCCGGCGCGTGTTATCCCGACAAGATAATTGAGATATCGCCGCCGAGACGTAGACTACATTACGAGTGCGGTGTATAGGTACACGGAGGCTGCAGTGCTGCTATAATCTCTTATTATATACATATACGTAGAGACAATCGTCTCCGCGGTCGTCGACGTCTTGTCCCGCGCACATCACACTCTATTATACGCAACGGGGTTTTAATAACAATATATATATATATATATAATAGTAATGATAATACCTATATAATAATATACTTAGTCCGCGGTCTCCTCGCGCGTTCCGTCGTACGATGCACGCGCACATGTGACACGAGGTACACGCGTATGCTGCAGGTCTCGTCTTAAAATCGAATCCGTTAATTGAATTTGGTACCGGCGCAACCGATGCCGGTGTCACAGGATATTTCATATATATATATATTTTTTTTTTTTCGCCCTCTAAAATAATAATCGCAAGTGGTTCGGACCATATTTTTTGTCCTACAATATAGATTTATATAAAACGGCGTGAAAAAAAAAATTATTATTATTATAAAATATCGGGGAAAAAAACAAACAAATTATAACATTTAAGCAGGAGTCATTCGCGCACGCTCCGATGATTTTCATTGAAAATAATTTTCATCGCGCTGGAAACAAAACCCTGAAGTCTACGGGGTGTAACACTTTAGAGACGCGAAATAAATATTACAATATTACCAGCCATAACGCAATATAACGTAGTGCCATTTTTTTTATGTTTTTAATATCTCGTTATCCCTTAAAATGTCGCGTCTCGAGTCAACGACTGCGGCTGCGGCGGCGTTTCGGGCGGGGGGGGGAGGCTCTTTCCTCCGTGAAACGATTTTATCGCAAACGTTATTCAACTTTCGAACGCATTATCTCGTTGACTAACAACACAGAACGTGGATAGTGTTAAATAAAATGCAATACCGTGTTTAGGACATATTGACCCCTAGGCCCCTCTGTGCCGCGGGCCCCTAGGCTACAGCCTTCGAAGCTTGCGCTTAGAAAACACGGTACCGATAAAATGACTAAACCATATCTAAGATAATATTTTAGTAAATTAATTTTTACACGCGATTAAAAGTCCAAATGGCAATTGGACAGACCCGGCCTACTCTGTAAACACTGCCTAATTCGCGTTTCCTTTTAATAATAATAATAATAATAATAATAATGATTAATATACACACGTATTGTAAATATTTCTTTGCGGTTCCGCGAGTAATTATTATTGCTCATAATTACCGGCGCTCCGTGGCCGTTAAAGTTTGGTGAACCGTTGCGACCTATTAATCCAACCGCGGTAACGTCGGAACGACTGAATTGTAGTGGTAGTCTGGTAGAAACCGCTACCGCCGCGGCGGTAATCGGGGCCGCATACACACCGGCGGCGATCGCGCCCGTCTGCGTCGTCGCGTTCTATCTGGGCGACGCGACGCGCAAAATATCGCATTCTCACGGTCGACCGGCCGGCGAAGCGGCGGAATTTCGATTTAGCAAAGTAAAACCATAAATAAATAAAACGGCCCCGTCCTCGAACCGGCCGCCTCCGGTTGCTGTTACTGGATGCTGTTGTAGTATTACTCTGTGCTAGTCGAGTTTATATTGCAGTGTTGCGGGGAATTAATACGACATTGCAGTCGCAAGTATTCGAAAACAAACACTTTTCAAACCAGTGGCGTACTCAGGACCGAAATTTTTTTTTTTTTTTTTTGGGGGGGAGGGAGTTTAATTTTTAAGAAAAATTACATAAAACGTAAATATTGCAAAGTTATTTTAAAACGCGATCGCGTTTATTTTATTATGATGGGAGATTTATATCGTTATACCTATATAATACGATTAATTAGAATGTGCGTATTACACGCATGAATTTTAGTTTTCCGTATTGATTGTGTAAATATTATTACATCTCGTGAGAAATTAATTCTCGTTGAAAATTGTTGGGCGAGAGTGAAGGGAAAAGCGGACACTAGGGAAGAATGAAAGACGGTCTACGGATTAAAACTGTATGATATATAAATAAAAAAAAAATATATATATATTTATATAGAGAGAAATATTTTAATAACAGATCGTGTGTATCGTTTATTTTATTATAAGACGTTCGTTCGACATTCAAGTGTTCTTTATTATATCGAATAATCTCGGGCACCCGTTTCGGCAGCGTTTATTCAAAGTCATCGCGCCGAGGTGAGGATTTTTGTCTCGTTCTGCTTTAGCAAAACCGTTTGATCTCGGCGTACTACACGTCGTTATATACGTTTTATTACATTATTTCGTATCACGTTTTTCACGGCTCTTTAACGCGTTATTATTATATATATATATATATTTATGTACAACGGTCCTTTTCGTTAAGTATTCAAATTGTTTGTAAATTTAACGACAAGTTTTCTTACGCACCTTTGAATCCAATTATTACTTAGAGTATCTGGAAAACGTAGCGTAAATATTATAGCATTAAGTTTTTGAAAATTAATTTCAAAACGTAAACACGATTAGAAAACGTGTAGCGTTTTAAAATCAAATACAACTCGTAAGTTTTTCGTAAATTCTAAAAAGTTTCTTAATTACTAACTTCCAAACAAATAATAATATGTACTGGCTGGTGCGTATCACTGGTGAATGCGAACGGCGATTGAGAACGTTTTATCCACGTTTACGCGATCATACGCATTACAATACTGTTATATTGTAATAACTATAGATGAATTACTCGGCTTGGCCCGTGCGCAATTTTAAACGAAACTGTTTGTTAATGTTTACTTTACACGCATTCAGATATTATAAAATCATGATACAAATATTAACACGGCACGTCTACGGATTTTTATTTTAATATCCGAAAAACTCATTCAACACCGCGATTTTGGAGGAAACTGTTCGATATTGCTAATTTTTTTTTTACAATTTTGATGTATTTATTCCCTTATCTCCTCTCCCTTCTTCAGACAAAAAAAAAATGGACAACACGGGGGACGCTCGGAGAAATGTTTAAAACAAATCTGTGAAAAAAAATCGTAAGAAAGTTTAATAGCGTCGTCAGAAACTTGGTATATTAAAATAAAAGGGTTGTTCTTTTATATATATATATATATAAATAAAGATAGTATACCCGTGGTACATTTCAATAGACAATAAATCTCGTATAATCTTCGACACACGTATTGAACTACGATCGATTTCGTAATAATATATGCGAAAAATTATTTGAACACTTATCGTGCCTATTACAAAACGTATATATATTATACATTGCGTTATAATTTTTGGATAAAAATTACAAAATTCGATTGAATAAATTAGGTTTTAATAGCAATACGAGTGTATTGTAATTGTTAGTGGCGCGCAATATTTGTCTTTCTGTGTTTTTCGTGTTATAAACATAAGGACTTAGAGAGAGAGAGTGAGAGAGAGAGAGAGAAAGAAAAACTTTTACAACAAAATTATGGAAACATTAAAAATGCTTATTTTTTTTCCTTCGAAAAAGTAAACAGTTTTAAATACAGTATAATAAACTTTTTTTTTTATTATTATTATTATTTAGAAATAAGGTATGTTTTTACCGTGAGAATAAACAATTTTTAAGTTTCCAAAAGAGTATTTAAAAAATATAATTTATTCAGAACCGAGCGTTGTGAATAATAGTATACAACCAAATTCGCAGTTTACGGATCGATGTGAAAAAGAAAACTTAAAAATTCAATAATTTTCAATTAGTTAAAAATTAACTAAAATTAACTTTTTGAATACTAACCGTTGTGCCGAAATAGCTGTAATATAGACAAGTCGCTCGGCGGTGTTATTCAATCCGGTCACAGTTACAAGTTACGAAGAAATGCTAATTCCGCGTAAACTGATTATAATTACGCTGAATTTTAATATAGTTAATGTAATTTTGTAATTTAAATATATTTAATATTTTTTTTTAAGTTCAATGAAATCGGAAATAGCTCGTTGAATCGTTGATGAATTAATAGAAAAATAAAGCGTTAACGTAATTAATTATACATTTACCAATAAAAATATGTTATAATTACGAGTATTGTAGTAATCCGTATAACCGTTCGTATGACAATAGCGTATTTAATATAATTTGTAAGTGATTTTTGCATAGTATCGTCTATGTACTTATTCGAAATTTGAGTGAGCCAATTTTAAAATAAACACACACACACAATTACACCGCGGATAAAAATAACGATTTGAAAAGAAGTCATGTATATACAAATTAATATTAAGTGACGTAAAAAAAAAAATCGACGACAAAGGACGGCCGAGATAATTTTTGCATTTAAATCTGTATAATATACTTATAATATCGTTTCGAAAATTGTTTTTTTAGAATCGCTTACGACTTAGAATCTTCTCCTACCTTAACTTTTTCCCTTCATCCTTCATCACCACCATCCCTTCTCATCCCTTCTTTGTCCCCGAACTCATCACTTTCGTCCCATCGCCTTCATCACATCATATTTCATCTTTTTATCCATATTATTCTCTTCCATTTTCCGTCCTCAAACAGAAGGGCAGTAGTAAGTTAGATATTAAGATATTTAAAATGCGGATAAATGAAAAATTCGTTATCAAATTAAAAACGAAATAAAATGTACGTAAATTATAACATTATTATTGTATCCTCGATCAAAATAGTTAATAAACGTTACAATAATTGAATTATCATTAATATTATTAGTAAAAATCTTGAAACTTTGTTAAAATTTGCCACTACGAATTTCTTAAATTAGAGCTGCGCAATGATGTGTTAAACACACGTTACAATAAGCGCTGTCGTACTGAAGTCGAGTGACCGATTTTGAGGACGAAGACACATTGTCGTCATGGTTATAATAATTTTTGTCATGTTACGTTACCAGTTTACCACCGTCGGTTAGTGACCGTACACGCGTTTTATGTAATTATTTATATATACACACATATAATTTTTTTTTTACAAGGGCGCGGTCAGTCGTTCTATTTATTATATTAAAAAATTATTATTCTCGTGATGTATTTGTCAAATAGCGTGATAAACATCACCACACGCGCTCAAGCCGAGCATATAATAATAATAATAATAATAATAATAATAATAATAATAATAATAATAATAATAATAATAATAATAATAATAATAATAATAATAATAATAATAATAATAATAATAATAATAATAATAATAATAATAATAATAATAATAATAATAATAATAATAATAATTAATAATAATAATAATAATAATAATAATAATAATAATAATAATAATAATAATAATAATAATAATAATAATAATAATAATAATAATAATAATAATAATAATAATAATAATAATAATAATAATAATAATAATAATAATAATAATAATAATAATAATAATAATAATAATAATAATAATAATAATAATAATAATAATAATAATAATAATAATAATAATAATAATAATAATAATAATAATAATAATAATAATAATAATAATAATAATAATAATAATAATAATAATAATAATAATAATAATAATAATAATAATAATAATAATAATAATAATAATAATAATAATAATAATAATAATAATAATAATAATAATAATAATAATAATAATAATAATAATAATAATAATAATAATAATAATAATAATAATAATAATAATAATAATAATAATAATAATAATAATAATAATAATAATAATAATAATAATAATAATAATAATAATAATAATAATAATAATAATAATAATAATAATAATAATAATAATAATAATAATAATAATAATAATAAAAATAATAATAATAAAAAAAATAATAATAAAAATAATAATAATAATAACATCAACAACAATGTCGTTTAATCACGTTGAATCTTTAACACGGAAAGATCATGTATGCTTTTTAATTACGTGATAAAACGAATTATAATAATGTAATTTTTTTTCACTCTTCGTAACGAGTCGACGATAATTGAATTGATATTTGACGTCGTACAATGCGGTGGTTGAAGAAATTTTAACGCGAATTGAACACCACTTGTAATTAATTGTAAAATTCCTACGAATTCCTGGACACCAGCGTTTCCCAGCCTATGTGACTTTACGGCACACTAATTCCAACTTATATTTAGCCGTGGCACACTTCACGCTGACTAATATTCATTTATTTTTTTATCGTATCAAATACTAAATCAATTGTTTATCAGTAAATTACTAATGAATAACTCAAAACGGCGTGTTTATTTCAGTTGGGAAAACTCGACATGTAGAGTCATATTTCAATTTAATTACAAATATTAAATTAAATTCATACGGAAAAACAGTTACTATGGCGTTGTATAAATCTAGTGAGAAATCTTGCACGGGCCGTTGTTTCCCTTTCATTATACGTTTCCTCCGGGGTCGAATAATTGACAACTGACGAGCGCCGCATCGTGATGTCTTCATCTGATGACTATCAAATGAAGTTATAATAATTTTTATAACACTATTTATCGAAATAATACGGGGCCAGGCAGGTGATTGCTGATAATAAAACCGTAAAACGTTTATTATTAATTATCATGAAATTTCTCGGCACACTTATGAATTGCTCACGGCACACCGGTTGGGAAACGCTGCTCTACACACACGCGCTGCACTCTCAAAGTTATATATTACGGTCGAAAAACTTCGATTCTCATTCAAAGTGTCTCTTTTACACACACTCTTTTAAAAAATATGTGCGCAAATATAAGTGCGTAAGTTCGCAAGAAAAAAAAATTAAAAAGAAAATTTAATTGAATAAAACGCTATACGTTTAAATTTTGTTTCTATTTTATTTTACTCGGACAGTATAATTGCGCTCAAAAAAAGAATATATATATAACATATTGATCGGAAAATACAGTGTTATTTATCGATGATTTCGAAAATGTCCTATTCAAATATAACTACTATAAAATAATAATTCTAATCATAAACGTATATGTTTTTTTTTATGTCCGTACATTATTTTAATACATAATAATAATTTCAAAATAATTTTTTTCTACTTTTTACGTATATATTTATATATAAATATTCGGGATATTTGAGTATTAAACTTTTAGTGCATGTTCGTCGTACGTTTTAGTGCGCGTAAAATTCGTGTTCTGTGGTAGTATACAATAATAAAACAATATTTTTGTAATATTATTAAATTATAGCGTCGTCGCGCACTCCATGGAATTAAAAAAAAAAAAAAAATAAATAAATAAAAGAAAATCGTCTAATATATACACATACGTATTAAGCTGAGTTTCGATTTAAAACAGAAAAACAAAGAGGTGTTGTGGACGTCGTTTAAGTGAACTTAAACTGAACGAAGTTTCAGAATTTGGTTGGTGAATCCGTATTGCATTCAATAACAAAACGATTCTGAGGTTTAGTGTAATGCCTACACTGTCGGAAAATTTACAGCCATAATAATGAAGAAAAAAAAAATCGTGACTTAGCTGGGATGGTCAAGATTTTTTGAAATTGAACCCTGTTGCATAAAATTTTTAGCACTTCAAATCAGAAATTACCACTTTTATCACTCAAGTAGGTAGCTCAATAAAAAGCCGAAGAAATTGTTTTCACGTATATATGTATTTTTTTTTTTTTTTGTAACGCGTTTAACTATTAAGTAATGAGAAAATAGTTTTTCTCTCATACGGAGTTTTCAGTTAAGTTTTTAGAGATTTCGTTCTTTTTTTTCTTTTTTAAAGAGTTTTTAGTTTTTCGCATAAGGAAATTCTATACCGAGGAAATCGAATAACGTTTCAAAGTACATTCGACTAGCCACAATTTGGTAGCGGGACGTAACGCGCTTGACCGCATCATCGGAACATTACATCTAGTCGAAAATGTGCACACCAAAAATATAGAAATAAAATGAACACCATTGTAAATTGACATCTTCATTGCTACGCTCAAAATCTAAAAACAAACAAACGCTGTTTAAATTATATAACACTTATCTCCGGAACAATAAAACAAAATATTGATGCGCTGGTTTCGATAATTGTTTAATATTGCGAAGTTAATAAAATAACGACACGGCGAGTCCGTATGTTTAAAAAGAGTTGAAAAAATAGAGAAGCACGATTTTAGAGGATACGATCATACACGTTTATATTTATTTTTTTGTCTTTTTGGTTCCGTAATTTTTAATATTTTATTGGTTTCTGATCGTTATTTGTCATTATTTTCAAAATTCTATTACAGTGTTATACGTGTGTGTATATATATATATACAGGTACTAGCACTCTACAGAATTTGCATTGTACATATAAAATATAAATTAGCATTTGCGTGTATCAAGTAATCGTGAAAAAAACCAATTGTAAAATTAGAAAATTATATTTTTATATTTACGTAAAAATGTAATAAAAATAACTGTATACGATAGTACACAATTCGGTGCGATTGGTCTTATTAAAGGAGCGTAAATTATCCGTTGTCCACTTTGGCTCTCAACCGACGTGTTTATTTGTTAGACAAAAAAAAAAAATATATATATATAATATACTAATATAACCGATATATTTGCCGGTAAAACGCGCATTATAATATATATAATGATGATTGAGTAGGAAAAAATATTATACCGAACACGTTTTTAAAAACTTTTTGAAACGCGGTCGTATCGATAACGTGTCGTGTTATAATATAACCGGTGATCGAGCATGATCGAATTAGCTCATTCATCGTCTTAATACATATATAATATTGATAATACATTTAAAGTATATTATACGCACTCTTACGTATATATAGATTCGAAGAAAAAAAAATGTATGTATACACAGGTTTTACGAAAACGAGTACTTGTTGTGTGTGCGTGTGTATAGTATGACCGTATAACCGGCTCGTATTATACCGCATCGCGTTTCCACGTAAATCTGAAATTGCGTGCGTCGGACAAAATGCGAAATTCAAAAAATAAATTAATAATAATAATGAAATCTAAATCGCGTATATCGCGGATATATTAAATTGTACGCCGAATTTCCGATTACGAGAATTATATTGTACAAATATATTTTTAATATTCGTTCCCATTACACTTTACGCACAATATATTTATGCATTAATCGTATTCGATTAGCGGTCGAGTGCGTATTTCAGTTTCGGTCGGTATAATTTTCAAAAGCAATCGATAAAAAAAAAAAATAAATATCATTCGTTCAATAAAATGTATAGCGCTTATACGATATATACCTACCGCGTACTGTCGACGGGGGAATCGTCGTGAACGCGATTTATTTTAACAATTTGTACACCGACGATGATGAATCGCGAGCCGATTGCAATAATAATAATTATAATAATAATAATAATATTTTAATACGTTTTGGGCGTTATATATTATGTACGTTATACATTTACTCGTATTAAAACGTAATCGAACTCTTCCGTTTGTTCGATAAAAATCTGTTGGAAATGTTAAATAAGTTTGAAAAACCTGAAATAGTGTTCGAAAGGGATTAGGAATCGTGTTTAATTTTTTCTTACGACGCTCGCGTCTATGTCAAATTGTTTATTTGATGGAATTCCAATAGTGTATCTATCGCATCATCGCGGTGTGCCTAACCTATATAAGTTATGATAATTATTGAAACTTGAGCGAATGCAGGGCTATACAAAGGGGGGGGGCGATCGCCCCCCTTAGACACTTGTGTATGTACCTTTATCTACTGACAACTAAAATTAATCGAACTAAAACTAAAATGTAATAAAACATTTTTTTATTTAAAACTTATTATTTTCATATAATTTTTCGATAATTCTAAGTTGGCAACAGATTCGACGGGCCGTTTTTCTACTCACTCCCCCTAAAGCATGAAGTAAATACACCCCTGAGCGAATGAAATATATATTTAAGAGTGCACTGTTAACACATACGCGATATATTATATTATATTGTATGGTCACAATATTGGCAAGAAAAAAAAAGTGATATCAAAGACAACATTAAATTACGTGAGAATGAAAATAAAATTAAAGAAAGCGCAAGTGGAGGAATTTATTGTAAAATAATCGAATAAAAAATAAAAACCGTTATTGTAACGACAGACTATGGAATAGATACGTTTGAACGAATCAAGTGCATGTCCGTGAGCTCCCTCGTTTTTCAACATTAAAATTTCCATTATGTTTTCTTGTAAATATTTAACGTACAGTAATAATTATTGTTAAGTGTATTTGCATGAAATTCGTACAGAAATTATTTAAAAAATAAAAAAAATCACTATGTGGAGCAATTAATCGAAAAGCGTGTCTACAGCCTACCTCCCACAATACACAACAACAACAACAAAAAAAATAATAATAATAATAATTATAGTAATAATAATTATAATAATAATAATATATTTTTTTTAATCACTAAACATACGAAAAATAATTTATTTTCATTTAATATCGATTAAATTATTGTTGACTTAAATGAACAGTTGATTTGATTCTTAAGACTTAAGTACATGCTGACTAATAATAATTAAAGGGGCAGAACTAGTAATAATAATAATAATAACAACGTGGTACATTCCGAACAATATTTTTCCATAGCATTCAGCAACAAGTTTTAACACTCATCCGCGAAATTCGCGAGTGCCTTTATAGTGTTTTGGTTATACGGTCGTGTAAATTATACGTGCTAGATATGTTATAAAAAAAAAAATTGGAAATTAAATTATTACGTTTGGAGGGCTGATTTTCAGTTGGGTCCGTTGATTTTTATGGTACCGAATTCTTCGGATGGCCGAATAAAATATAATATAAAAATAAAATAGAAATCACGAGACACAATCGCAGGATAAAAAAAAAATTGAATAAATAAATGAAAAGATATTATTGAATAAATATTTTAATGTGCGTGTTTCAGGGGGGGGGCGGTGGGGACACGTATACGTAAAATATCAAACATGTCCTGCAGGTGTGAAACAGCGAATTTACACCACAGATTAGATGAATCACCTAATCCCGTGTGTTTACACCGTACGCGGGATCGATGTCTATTGGAACAGGTGTTACACGCGCACCTAATACGTACGAGCATTCTCAAACGGCAAACAGAAAGCTCGTGCGGGAAACAAAACGGTTTTGGCTACTGCGTTTTGAAAACGGCGTTCGCCGGCGACAAACAATATGTATATAAAAATTTCCAACACAAATCGAAATCGTATGACAACCGATATGGGTTCGGTGTTTTTACGTTCCCGATCAAACCGGTAGTCTATCGTTGTAAATAACAATTGAGCACGATAATTTCCATAAAGCTCCGGGACACATTTTTTATTCGGTACACGCGATTTCCATAGATACGTATAAAAATCTAATATTATAATACACCCGTACACTTATGTGTATAATAATAATTATCAATCAAGCGTACACACACACACACACACACACACACATACGCTTGTGGGAGTGTAGAAATATTATTTTTTTTCCCCCAATCAATGTTTGATTATGACAATTGAACGTATATTCGTTGTGAGTTGTGTATAGGTGCTTCAGAAGACAAAAAAAAAAAGCACATAATTTATTTATGTAATTAGTAATCGGCACTGCCGTTTTTTAGCGCGCGCCGCGAATTAACGTGTATTTATTTAATGTAACGCGTAAATTGTATTACGCGATAATATAGTAAAGTTAAATTCGATAAATAATAATTCGTTCGTTTCTAGTACACTCGCGCGTTTTACACCATTAATTTTGTTAATAATAATCGTTTTTTTTTTTTTTTTTTTTGAACAAATATTTACGAATCAACGGCGGTTATATAATAATTGTCATAGCAAACGCAATTAAACAAGAATTGTCTAAACTCTTAAAGTCGAGTGACTTTAATTACGGACGAGAAGAAACGGAATTCCGTCCAGGCAGCACACACCGTGCAGTCCAATCGCTATCCATAAGCAACTACTTTCTTTTAACTGTTTTTTTCGATATCTGAATTTCGTCTTAATAGGTTTTCATACAATTCCGCTTTGTCATTATCCTTACGCGTAGACATTTCGTTGGCAGAGGGAGTTGACAACAAACAAAACGATATGAAAACGGACAAAATGTCACCGCGTTTCGAAAACCGAGAGTTTTTCGTTTTTAACGTGTGTGTGTGGTGATATAATTTTAAAAATAATTACCGTCTACACACCACACACACACACACGCATATGTATTTGTTTGATATAAAGAATAGTAATGAAAACGAGACCGTCGAAATTATAATTCGTTGTCGTTTTTTTTTTTTTTTGCTTTCGATTTTCAAAACGACGGTTTCGCCGGTCGGCCCCGATCGTTTTGCTCGTTTTATCGTGCAAATCGTAAATACGTTTAGCGTTGTGCGTTTCAATGAGAACACGTCGAGGAGTGCGATTTGCTCACGAGAAAATCGACTGCGAATAACCGGTGGTGATCGCACACACGAGCCCAGTTCTCCCTTATGGCCGTGCACATTCCGCAATAATTCGTTTGAATCTTCTTTAGTCGCGCGGTTACGCGACGTTTAACGTTATTCCGTTGTTATCGTATTCCCACTTGAACATTAAAAATAATAATAATAAAAAAAAAAAACGGTTGTTATATTTATTTTGTAACGCGCCGCTAGTACATACGTATGTATGTATATATATACAGGCATTATTATTTAAATTAAATGACATTATTTGAATGAGAAACGCGTTCGTTGGTACTTTTCGTTTTGTAACACGAATACGGTAGAGTAGTACGACGATGCAATAATAAAAAGAATTTTTTTTTACCTTCGCCGTATTAAATGCGAAATGATATTTGGATAATGACGCAGAAATAATTACGAATCCGATAAATTGTATAAACGAGTGAAATATATAGTATCAGGTCTTGTATTATTTATTTATTTTTTTCTAGAATAAAATTAATTGAAAAACAAAAATATTTTACTCAAAAACCGTTTGTATTTAATTTTTGAATTTTTTTTTTTTTTTTGCTATAAATATAGTATATATTGCGCGTTTTCTTCCGTTCCCATACAATACATGTTATAATATTGTATTTGATTATATCACCGACAGCCGCAATCCGCGGATTCGTTTACGTTCTACAAACGTATTTACGAGAAATGTTTGTAGCGCGCGCGTGTGTATTATATGTTGTTGCACACTCGAAGATAATATTTATAGGAGAAAATTTCTTTTGTTTTTATCTTCCGAGCTCGATGCTGCGGGGGAAAAAAAATATGTATAATAAAACATCTTCAATTTGAGTGCGATCTCGTTCAATTTTAACAAAAAGTACGTACCATATAATATGTATATATATATATATTGATATTCGGGATACCATTATTTTAAGCACGTTTTAAGCCTTTTTCAATATACTCAAGAGCCGTACCGACGACGCGGCCAAAGTTCTCGAATATAATATACGGCATATACGAGTGAGACGAGACCGGGAGAGATCGTGGAGGAGGTGGTGTTCGTTGGCGGCTGATCACGCCGGTACAGCGAAAAAGGAGAAAAGACTTGCGAAATCAGTGTTAAAAAAAAAATTAGGAAAAAAAAACGCTCTCGCCACCGCGGATAATAAAAGTAACGTAATTATACCGATACGATAACATACGAAAAAAAAAAAAAAGAAAGAATACGCTGCGGATGTCGGGTCAAGTGAGTGTTATAAGTGTACAGAGAGATTGTAGTGTTGCGCGTCATATTCGTATTTGAAATACGCGAGTGCGACGGTTTTGTAAAACGTTTAACGAACATTTGAAATTACGACAAAACGATTCCGAATGAAGAACGAAACGCGTTTTCTCTTTCTACACTGTCCGTATAATTTACGGCTGGTACGTTTTATTTTCCGTTTTCCCGGTAATCTAAAACAATTCAGGAATTGACGACATTTTCGTTTTGGGTAAACGTTTAAATACATACACTTTCGGCGGCATATTTGAAAAACAAACAATTCTGTTTACGTTTTGCCATTTTTTCGCTGTCACACGCCTTTTGATTACGAGAACCGCGGCGATTGTTCGATACTTCTCAATCATATTATATTAACTCTACAAAATGATTACAGATTTAATATAATTTAATTACAGATTTTATTTTGAAATAGTTCAAACGTTTTGTGTATTAAATGAAAACAAATTATTGATTTTCATTCAGTATAAAATATAATACTGGAATTTTAAAGTAAAGAATAATTTTTTCATACAACGTTAAACTTAATCACGACTGATACGGTCTAAAGCGTTTACATTTTTCTTTAGTCACGGTTGGACGACTGTATTCGTAATATTGTATTTTGTGTGCGTTCATTTCGTATTTTATTATTATATGATCAATCGCGTTTATACATAAAATTAATCATTATATTATTGAAATTTCGAATTAACACGAATAACTACTACAACGTTCTTGCATCGTCTATGACGGACAGTAATAGTTCATATGATTAAGCTTACGAGTACACCTTATTTTTCTATACAAATAATAATAATATAAAGAAAAAAAGAAATGTATCAATTATTATTAATTTTAATTTAATATCTATTTATACACAAACAATAAATATTCGAACACATTATGTAAGAAAATGTAATAAAGGTGCACAGTTGAATACGAAAATAAAATATTATCCTTATAAAATAAGCCTTTATAACATCTTACCTTAGTGTCATTAAAAGCCGTTTTTCAGGAGAAATACTTCTTCTTTTGAAATGAGTGGCTTCTTTTCGAATTTCATCTGCTATTTGCCTGAACGATAAAATCAATAGTTGTAATACTAACACGTGTATAGTTTTTAAATTTTTTTCCATCTGATCGTAATTCATATATTATGTAAACGATATACGATTACGTTGTGAGTGATGCGTTTTTTGTGCCCATAACTACTTTTTTTCCCCCGTTCTTCTGAATTGAGTAGAGTGTTGTGCCACATGCAAATCGCAACTCCTCCGTCACATGACGTTTTGATAACTCAATAATAATAATTTTAGTAACCAATAGCGGATAATAAGAGGTAAACCTGCAAACACGCGCCATGAACAGAAAAGAGCAGTGGAATTTGAAGAAGTACGGAAAACACCGGTGATTTGCGACTTGTTTCGTCGTCTCGTGTTGCCTTGACTCGACGACTAACCGGTATGCGCATATGTATATATAAAACGAATTCGTTTTTAGTTGATTGTGCAACAAAAATGACTAATACAGTTTCGTTCATTTTGGCGCGCGATCGGCCTGAGTGTCGTATACAATACGAATTGCGGGCACGATATTATTTCGTGCGCACGTTTGCGATGAACGTCGCAGATGATGAGACGAAGGCGACTGCGGGGGTTTCCGGAGGGTTAAGCAGGCGCGAAAAACATTGCGGGCGGCGGCGCGCGATTCGTTTCGACTACTTTTTTCATTTCCCCCCCCCCCCCCGGAATTAGTTCACAACCGACGAGTCTCCTCCGTCTCGCGCGCGCGTCGACGTAACTTTTTGCACGGTCGCGGCGGTCACACACACACACACACAAACGTTTGTTTCCGCGATGCGACGACACACACGTGATAAACGTCGTCGGCGACACGTCATCACACACCGGCAAACTTCGGGCGATCCGTAACGTAAAGCCTGTCGGAGTCGCGCGCGCGTGTCGCCCGTTTTTCTCCGCGTTCATTTCTCTCTCTCTCTCAGTTTCCGTCGCGGTAATTTTTTTTAACACGCGTTCTCTACAACGGCACGCGCGACGACGACGATATAGAATTATTATTAAATGAAAACGAGACGCCGGCGAATTATTATCGTCATCGTCAGCCAGGGTCCGTTCGTTCGGAGGCTCCCGTATCGCACACACGGTTTTGGAAAATTTTCAACGGTCCCCTTGAAGTTCAGATTGATTAGGATTACTCTTGGTTTTTTCGCCCCTTAATTCTTGTTCACATTTCCGTATTATTTCTAAACATTATTTTTGTTTGGTAGAAAACACGAGTTAAATTATATATAAAAAAAAAAAAATCGTCTCATTTCCCCCTCTGTCTGTAGCCCCAATACTAATCGCGTTGCGTTGTGGCCCGTGTGTAAACCCGTGTGGCCGTTCCACGGGTAGACGGAAAAAACGTCTTCGTCGTCGCACTATTCCCCAAACGCTCATGAAATGCGCAAAATATATAATACTCGCGCGCCCGTTCCTCGTCGCGATGCGATAATATCACACACGAGCTACACGATCGCCGTCCATCAAACGCGCTCTGTTACAACGACTGTATTGTTGTAGTACGCGTAATTTTGAAATTTTACTTTTACCGACATATTGAGTTGATTCACCTAACATCGGATACGAACATAATGATCGATTGGTACGTTGAAAATACATCGCGACGAGCAACACTCAGTAAGTCCACTGTCTGTGGATTTGTTTGTTTGTGATTCGTATGAAGACGTGGACGAGTATTCAGAATGTCCCGACGGAGCCGAATTCAAATAATCGTTTCGATTCCCAAACTCGATATCGAACGAAACTTTTGCTGGATTCCGTTTTGGCGTCAAACGTTTTAATACCGGAATGCGAGTTAAATAACAATTTCTTTCGTATTAAGTCCCATAAGTCTTTCGTCGATATCATTTTTTTTTTTTTTTTTTTTTGAACTCTTATAAAAGACTTTTGTCATAAACAACTGGTCTTTTTTCGACTCGAACAATTAAATTTTCTTCCGTTTAAAAAAAAAAAAGAAGAAGAAAGATTCGTAATAACATACATGTTACTTTGAAAACAAAAGTTATTTACTTCGGCGCGTCAAATCGTGATGAGGTACCTCGGTGTAGGCACTATACACTCGTATATATCGCTGGATCGTAATATCGTTATTATTTAAAACCGACGTGATTTCCACTTCGATAAAATTATTCGAAAATCAAATACGGGCGCGTTTGACGTGTTCGACTGATGGCAATTTTATATCGTACGTCGACGCGACGGACGATGACGAAAGTCATCGGATATATATTATTGTTATTATTATTATTATTATTTTTACAGCGCGCTGAACGTTCGAAAAACTCGAATTCGTTTTTCGTTTTGTCACTTTGCACAACAGGACTCCCGCACTACTAGCGCGCACGGATATTATTCCGGAGGAAGAAAAAAATCACCCTGACATTAAAATATCGTTCTATTTATTATACACCGTATCTGTTTTTTAACAGTCGGAACGAAACGGTCGAGGTTTTCGAAAATTGAATTGAAAACATTACACGTCGGCTAGGTTTAACGACGATATGATTTCGATGTCATTGAAACGGAATTAGCGAAAAATTCGAATTATCATAAAACCGTCGACGGATTTGCGTTAGACAAAAAATTGAGATATATTATTAATTTTTTTTTTTTTTAAATAATACGTAATTTTATAGTTATTTCCTATGATTTTCGTTTTCATACTTATATATTTAAATAAGAAAAAAAGATATGTATATTATATGAAAATTTTTTCAACCATTTCGGTTATAAAAAAGCCGCGTAACACAACGATTATTTGTGTGTATCAAAAAAAAAAAAAAAATTCGTGTTCAATTACTCAACTGACAAGCACACTTAACAAGAAAAGAAAATATTTTTTTTTTCGTTAATTATTTGTAGTATAGAATATATAAAAAATAAATAAATATTGGAAACAATTATTATTTTTTAATCGTTATATAAATTCATTTAAGTCCGCCGATTGTGTATTACTTTATATTATTTATATACATTTCTCATACACGTTTTGCAGTTTCTACGCCTTCAGATTTGTCTTGTCCCTTGAAATGTTTCGGTTAAACGGCCTTTTGTTTTCTCCACCGTAACCGCAAGAATACTTCTCCGTTAAATCGTACAGTGTATTTTCTTCTTTCTCTCAGCACATCCCCTTTGCGGCGCGTATCGTTTTCTCTCTCTCTCTACACACACACACACACACTTTTGTTCGTTTCCGTGACTGCAAAACGTGTCTGAAACGCGTGTCAGTATTTCAACAAACCTAATCACGGATATTGTCGAAGAAAATTCCATTAGTAATAAATGAAATAATCCGCGAGAACGTTGCGGAATTCAGTTTTTGGTTGTTCACGTGCAAATTATTATTGGCGCGTTTGGACTCCGAAGATTTATTACGAGTACATACATACACGTAAAACGTTTTATTTAATATTTTTCTGAAAAAAAATTGAAAATAATCGTTTTTCTTCTTCTTCGAATATCGCGATTATCGGAATTTCCAGAAAATACTACCGATAATCGTAATCAATAGTTTCGTTTTCAATCTCTCTTTTTTTTTCTGTTTTCCCAGTGCGACGATTTACAAATCGAAAACAATTATTATTATTATTATTATTATTATAATACACCTGCGCGCCTCCGAAAAAACACATCCGACCGCCGAGCGTCGTGATCCACTCGAACAACGTTCTACACGCGGACACCACTTCGCTTTACCAATTTTTTTCTTTTTCCCCAAACGTTTATTTTGTCCGCGAACACACATTTTCGTGTAGGAGAGATGGCGCGTTTCATTCCGGCACGGAGCGGAATCGTATATCGCGCGGCTGGTATTTTATTTAACACGTTTTTCGATTTTCCCCGCAGCACCGCCGCGATGTAGTGCGCGTGAGACAGAATCACCGAAAACTTTTTCATTTTTTATTATTGTTGTAAAAAAAGAAAAGAAACCCGTACGGTTGTTCGCAATGCGTGCGTTGTTTACCTTACATTAACCGGGCAGAAAAACGAAATTTCGGAGACGAGAAAAATATAAAAAAATTATGTCGCTTACGACAATATTTGTTTTCTAACCGGGCGATATTATATTTTGCACAGATAACTCGTCGCCGTGTACCGTTTCGTTTCGCCAGTTGCCCGGCTTTTCACTCTTCCCATGCATATTTCATTCTAATCGAGTAACCGCCGATTTCTCACTTCGCCTATAATATAAATATATTATTAAGGGCGAATAAAATGAAAATTCTGGCCGACACGCATCGGCGGAGAATTCGACCGGTTAACCCCGTTTGAATTAGTAAACACATAGGGAAAACTCTAATTTTCTACACTTTTCGAATGCCTACTCGGTTGTTTCTCTCTCTCTCTCTCTCTCTTTTTCCGTATATTATAATATATCGTATACCTATATTTGACGAGTCCGTTGGAAAGTCGGAAGTGTGTTTTTGATAAATATTTCTCAAAATTGTCAATTGAAATCGCGTATACTATTATGAAATAATCGTTAGTTAAACATTTGACGTCCCTCTCTCTCTCTCTCTCTCTTACTTGTACTTTTAATACGAGTACATTTTTTTTTTTTTTTACGCGATTAAAAACAATAATCATTTAAACTCTGCCTAACCACACCGATAAAGATTTATGTTACTGAACTAGTTTACACTACTAAGCCATAAATAATTTTTTCATATGTTATACTTTCAGATTCTGAGCGGAGCGTGGCGAAAGGTTTTTACAACGACGACGCTTTTTTTTTTTTTTCAAATTGTCTTTTATACTATTGTAAAAATAGTGATAGCCTATGATCTGGACACGCTTCGATTCGGCACTTATTATTAGACGCGTATGATTTTAATTTCAAAAACTACATTGACTTTTATCGAACTCAGATACGTCATATATAATTAAAATCAACGTATAATAATAATAAAAATGTTAAAAAATTAATAAAATATACTTATTGGCGCGATATCGTGTAACGTTTGAAATAACCGTTCCCCGGATGCCTCGCTCGTTAAACAAACGTTTGTCTTATTTAATAGTTACAATTTTTACTATACGTCTTATTGTGTGTCCATGTTTTGACATTTTTCAATTTTCAAATCATCAGTTGTATGTTTTTTTTTCTTCTTATTACGACGATGTTTGTATTATGGAGAGATCGTTTTGATCAGAGTTTTTTCCAAGCCAAACTATATAGCAAACATAGGTGGCCAATTTTTTACTCCTTATTATTTTTTTTTATATTGATAATAATTAATCCAAGACGGTTTTTTGCCTCTTAATGTATCCGCGCACGAAATTTGTGTGTTTTATTGTGCGTCGTGTAATTTTCGAGCTTCCAACAATATAAAAATTATAACGCATTAGGTATTTTTGGTAAGAATTTTAAAAAGTTGTCTACTCTTACAGGTACAAAGCACTACCGCATAAAATACTAAAAAAATAAATAAATAACTTGACTATTTTTAACAAAATCCATTTTTATTCGTAATTTATATATACGCGTTCGATGTATCACATGCGAATAAAATTACGGGTGCTGAAACGAGATGAATAATAATAATATTCATTTAATCGTGTTATTTTATAACAGTACTCGTATTAAAAGACAATTTTCGAAATATTTACACGGTTCAAACAAATTTATTGTATTCCGTATCGGAATAATACGCAAACCATGTTTGCGCGCGGAATTTCAAACGCGTTCTCATCACAGAATCGATCTCGAGATATTCTATATTATTATTATTATTATTATTAATATTAATAATAATAATAATATTATTATTATTAATTATATTATAGCGCTGTCGGCCGTTTTGTTGTTCAAAATACTTTCCTCCTGACGCGCGCGTCGTTTCAAAATACCGAATGCTGCTGCGTATACCTTTACGCGAAAATAGTGTACCGCGCGCAGTACACAAACATTAGAAAACCGCGAATATAACATTCGTTGTTCATATTAAATTCAAATTTTTTCGTGAATTTCGCTACAAAAAGAAAAAAAATCTGCCTACACGAAACCGAGTAATTCGTAATAATTTTTTTTTTTTTGTTCTCTCTGCAGTGACACACGCGTTAATAAAATACTATTGTTTATTGAGAAAATCGAATAAATCAACTCTCTGGAGTACCGACTAGGCAAATTTCGTTATAGGAGATTTTTATTGTAAAAACCACTGACGCCGTGCACTCGGAATCTAAAAACGAGCCTGTCTTGAAAATTATATCCTTAAATTCAAAATTAGATTTTCGCACACACACACTCTGAGCACGATCTGTACAGCTTAGAATTAAAAAACCCCCGAGAATCGTCTCATTAATTTTTTTTTTAAATTTAAATAAATACGATTTATTTTCGTACGAATGATTTCTCTATATATTTTAATTTATATTATCGTATAGTTTTACGCGTACCGAGCGTTGAGTGAATATACTATAATATTAATGTCAACGTATAATATACCGGTTGCCCGATGACAACTCGTACAATATAATAATACATAAATCATGTGGCTCGAAAGTCAAACAGTTAGGACAGGGAGGGGGGGAATAGAATATTATAATAACTAATTATTAATAAGAAAGCAAACATTTAACGTTGCACAATATGTTCGGAGGTATAAATAATACGTATCGTGCGCGGTTAAATAATAAACGTAATCATTACTGTCCAAGCTCGGATTTCAACGCGTCGTTTTTTTCCTCTCAAACAACAGTGATTAATACACAGCTCGACAATTTTAAATCGAAACATAAACACTGAAATAAAGAAAATTTCAATTGCGCATAAATATAGAACAAAGGCGAAAAACGCGCACGCGTAAAAAAATATAATAATAATAATAATAATTAATGAAATTCATTAAAATGCGAGTCTCCTTACCTCTATATTACACGAACAATAATAAATCTATTTTTCAACGTTTTAGTTTTGCGATTTTTTTTTTTTGAGATTCGAAGAAAATATCGACTAAAGTATATTAAACGCATTTAAGGAGATCTTCTCCTTTTTTCATGCACGCACGCGAACCATAGTAACAATATTCCTACTTCTCACGTACCCGTCGATCGATATTATAACGATTCTGAGAACAAATTTGAATTCATCGTAGATCTATTATTACGGATGGACTTTTCCACTTTATTTTATTATTTTTTTTTAATTATTATTATTTTTTTATCTTAAGTTTTCAAACGTTGAGAGTTAGAATTATATATATATATATATAAATTTGGGAAAATAGAACTCAAAAACTGTTTCCAAATGTTTTATCGCATCACCATTACACAGAACGATCGGTACGCTTCAAGTAGAAAACGTTTATTTTACCGTGTTTGCGAGAGAAAATATCTTATTCCAAATCCCCCTTAAATGTGAATTATTCTCAGGGCGACTCTTCGAGGTAACTCGAAATTCTAGTTTATTCGGAAAAAGCAAAAAAAAAAAAAATTCCTTTCAAATTACTATTCCCGCTAATATATCGACAATCAATCCGCCGTGCTATCGATACAATTATAACATTTAAAACGATAAGACAACGTATTTAAGCCAAAGGAATTATTTTTAAATTTCAGTCAAGTACCTTGTATGTAATAATAACGAAATAATTATGACATTTCGAAATGCTTAGACGAAACGGACGATTTATACCAAACACTAGGTTTTTCAGAGAACACATGTATAACAATATCGATACAAATTCAATTGAATAAACGAAACAATACATTTACAAACCAATTGTTCGATAAAAATGTGTTTAACAACAAATAAGCGTTATAGATTATTTTTTCCGAATTTTCAGAAAAATTAAATGCTTATTTTTTTTTTTTTTTTGCTTATGGTTTTGGTGATTTCGGTTTTTATAATATGTTATAAAGAAGTTAAAAAATACAAAAATCATAAACTGTTGTATAACTGATTGTCAGACGATTGCGTATGTGGACACTACGACGAGGTTCGTTTCTCCGGCGGTCTCCCGCTAACGAACGCCGTTGCGTACCGGTGGTTTGTGATACCGTGGAAGACTGTGCAGTCTTCTCTTTGAAATTCGTTCATTAAACGTTTAAACTTTATAACTGCAAATTCGATCCGAACGCCACAAGTTGATAAGAAGACGTTGGCTAAGACGATTTTCCGACGTTGTCCGCCGCACACACGCGCACATGTGAAAGCTCTTAAATCTCAAAAATCCAATCGGCAATTGAAAAGGTTAACAATGTCGTAATGGTCGCAAATTAATTTTCTTGCTGAACGTATTGCGCAGAATAAAAAGATAACCCCAACAAGTAGATTGACTGCGAAACATACGGCTTACAGCTGCTACTGTAACTTATCGACGGTATAACCAATCGCGCGGAGACGGACCACGCAAAGTCGATGCGGCAGAACGGAGACTCGATCGAGTTTCGAAATTTCAACAAAAGATTTACACGATTAAAAAAAAGTTTAGTGAAAAATCGCGGAAAAGTCCAAAGACGAATTATATTACGATGGTTATATAGTTATCGTTAAGTTATTATGGTTGCGTACGCGCGGTTTTTAAAAAATCGACAACACTTTTGGAACAAATAAATCTTGACCACGAATGATTAGGTTTAAACGCTTTAAGAAAAAAATAATTGGCCGAAGTCGGTTTTAACGAATTATCGAATATTTTAAACCCCTATTCAAGTATCATCTTTTATTTTAACTGCTTTAAGTACCAAAACGACACAGGAATTATGAATTTTAATAGATAAAAGAACGTCATTTCATGCGATAATATTCGATTTTATCAACGATTTGTACTCAAAAAAAAAAAGTTTTTTTTTTTACGATAATTTTCTGTAGAAAATATAATATATTATAATGATAAGACTTTTGTATGTAAAATGTCAGTACTAAAATTTTAAATCGTATTAATTTTTTTAATAATAAAAAAGAAAAAAAACGCGGATATTATCGAAATTTTAAAAGTATATCCCTATTTGAGTATAACTCTAATTAGATGGATTGGATCATCGGTTAACGAAAAAAAAAATTGAAAAATGTTGTTGCCAATGTTTTTTGAATAAATATTGATTCATTCGTGATTACTAAATTAAAACAATTATTAAATACTGGTTTCGTCATATTGGCTCTCGTATCCTCGAGATTAATGATGAATATCTGAATATCCCGAAATTAGGATTTGTCATTATTTGGCCATTATACGTATATTATACGATAAACTAGGATAACATATATTTCAATCGTTTTAGACTATTTTTATTATTCATATCGTATCGTTTGAATGTTGTAATGTAATCGAGTTACGAGAAATTTGAAAAGTACCGTTCGAAACGTGATAATAATTTTTATTTTTTATAAATAAATATATTACGTTTTTATTAAAACGTAACGGTATTGTTACGTATACCGATTCCGAGGTCATTCGAAGAAATAATTTCAAGTGTGTAAATCAAGCGATTCTATCGGTTTAAACTTCCGCCTTTTAAGAGGATTGAAAACGGATATTTTCACTCATCGTCTTACGCACATGAAACATGGCAAAATAGACGTTTTCTACTTCCAACGTACCGATCGATCTAGCGGTGTGATTTGAAAACGGATTCGAATTCCTCGTGGTCTACTTGAAATCGACTTTTCCCCACGTTTTCAATATTTTTCCCATAAATCCTTAAAAATTAATCGAACGGTTTTAAAATAAAATTTTATAAAAACATTGGCCAATAATCAACTTTTAAAGGTTTCAAGATTAAAAAAAAAAAAAAAATGAATAAAGTGGGAAAGTCGTTTTCTAGTGAATTTCACACGACGAATTTCAATTTCTTATCGCACCGCTAGATCGATCGGTCGCGTCGAAAGTAGGGGAAACGTCAATTTCGCCATGTAAGACGAAGAGAGAAAACGTCAGCTTTCAATCTCCTTAAATAACATTACTGTCCTCTCGCGTAGTTACGAATTCGTATTAATAATATTAGCCAACGTTTTCGGATAAGTCGTCTTCGTGATATTATATTGCAATTGTTATTAGTCCGTGCGGTTTTTCTGATACATTTTGTTTACAGGTAAATAATACGAGTTATTTACGAATATGCCGTGTAAACAGTCCTAATGAATTCCGCTACAGAATGCGAGGACCGACTAGACAGTGTTCGAAATGAGATCGAAGATGTTAACCAATAGTAAAACTGCTTTACCAATAGTTCTGTAAAGCAGTAAAGCAAACATATTATGCTTATTTCAGAATAACGCTTGGAGATGAGTCCTCCTGGACTTTTCGCAAAGTGCGTACTCGTGTAAGAATGCTTAGAACGGTGGTACGGAGAGAGAGAGAGAGCCAATAATATTTGATGATTGCTATTTTTGTGCGGTGAACGTGAACCGGGTTTAATCGATACATGAAAAAGTAAATGAAAGTATCCCGCGTGTATGAAATCGGCCTGCAGACGCGACCCGTAGCGATGACGTTCCTACACGCACTCTTCCTGATGTTTCCATATTCGAATATTGAGAAAAAAAAAAGCAAGGCTCGTGGAACGTAATGTAGATGGAGTGTTAATATAATTTCAAAAAATTGGGGCCAACCTCAACGAACCAATGCCAGAATCATATTCAGAGACTAAAAACAATCAGATATTCACTATACTATTATTATTATTGTTATTGGCAATAAAATGAGCGTTGTCGTCCAGTGTTATTTTCAAGGAAAACGACCGGTATAAATATCGTGTTTTTTTCCCCATTATTATTTTCGGGAAACCAAAATTCGATTTTATGAAAAAAAATATAATACGTCCGAAATCACACGCTCGAGCGCAATTATTATGGTTTATTAATTTCGTCTCCCCGTCGAACGCGGCGGTGTCGAGAGGTCCGCTTTTCAACGCATTCGTGTGTATGGTGTAGAGTGTTTGCGAAAGGGATGAGTGGCGTGTGTGTGTGTGTGAATCGTTACGTGTGAAAACGTGAACAAATATTCGTTTATACGATAGGAACGGAAAGGACGAGATAGATAGAGAGAGAGAGAGAGATATGGATGATGATGCAGTGGTATTATTTACATTGTAGAAAAAATACAAAAAAAAGAAGCCAATTGTGACGGAGGGGGGGGGGATAATATAACAATATCGATCACGGCCGTTTTCTGTTTTTTTTTTTTGTTATTGGCAGTTAATCGATAGATATTATTATTATTATTATTATTATTATTATTATTATTATTATTATTATTATTATTATTAATATTTTCTCCTATAAATACGATATCGTAGCGTGCGGGAATTAATATTTTCTGCCTCGTATTTACCGCCTCTCCGGAGTTGAAATTATTATTATTATTCATTTAAAAGCGGACTTGTCAGGTGCACCACACGCGCGTCACGCGTCAAAATTTTCGGTTTAGTGCGCGGTGGATTATTATTATTATTATTATTTACGTATACGGCGGAAAAGCGCGTTATTGTTGTACAAAATCGAACGGTAATGATACGCGGCGTACATTTTCGTGGACGCGCGCAGTAATTCCCCTTGTCACAATGCTTTTAACGGACGATAATAATAATAATCCGCGGTCGGCGGACGGCTCGGCCAAACGTCGTCCGCCGGTGCCGCAGAAAATCAAGAGTTGATCGCTTTGTGACCCGATGTCACGTGAGTCACTACTGCGCGTTCCGATTCTGAAGCCTACGGAGCGTTTCCTGTTGCGTCGGTAATCCGTAGTAACCTGTACTGCTCCGGTATAAATAAATAAATAAATAAATAATAATAATAACAATAACAATAATAATAACAATAATAATAATAATAATAACAATAACAATAACAATCATAATAATAATAACAATAACAATAATAATAATAATAATAATAATAATAAAAAACTCGTCCTCAGTTTTTTTTTCATGACGTCTGCAACCGTTTCTTCAGTTTTCTTTGCACGCCAATGACAACAATTCCGAACAAAACGATTGCGATGCAAATAGCAACGATATACGATAGAACGAATCTATCGGTTTTTTTTTACGCTCTTCGGTGTAGACCGCGTTAAAATGCGAATTCGAGAAAATCGACAAATCAATCGCAACGCGAGATTGTTTCAAAAAGTTTTACACGGAAAACATAACATATTATTATTATTATTATTATTGGATTGTTTGTGTCGATTTTCCGATCGTCGTTTTCCATGTCGGATGAACGCATTTCTTTTTTTCGGAAAATTTAAAATTGCAATAAAAATAGTTGCGAATTAGGACGTTCAAGGATTCTTCACATATATTGTAGTAAAGTTATACATGTCGATTAAAAAAGCGCGTGGTGATACGTACTCCGCGTAAATGTCAAGAATTTTTCTACCGTTTACAATTTTATTAGGAAACGTTTAAAAGGAAAATTTTTGAGAAAATCGAAAAAAAATAAATGACCACATTGAATTATCAACAAAATTTGTCAATATGGTGTGGGGAGGAGGTATTCGCGTGTTTATTGATCGGTGCACTTCTTCTAGTCCGAAAAGTCGTATACAGAAAAAATAAATAAATAATCATATCATTGTAAAACCAATATTCAGCTATTCGCTTAGAATGTAATAAAACAAGAAAAAAATAATCACCGTTTTCCCGATTCACCGACTGAGAATATATAAAATAGTAATTGTACATGTATGTAATATTAGTCTTAATTGAAATCAATTCATAAGACGAGGAGAGTGAGAGAGAGAGAATGCTGTTATTAAATTTGTTTTGGAAACGAGAAACCAATATTGTATTGTGTACAAGTCGGAGGAACTCGAAGCGGGGTCGACTTCAAAAAAACTATTGAAAGTCGCTTTTTTTTTCTCTAAATTTTCTTTACTACCGTGTGTTTGTTTCGTTTTCCGCGGTTCCGGTTCGTTGTTTGAAAATCAATCCATTAAAACTAACCGCATAATAATTGGCCATTATATGGTTAATGTCTTCGATTTTTTTTTTTTTTTTATACTTGCCAATAATCTCAACGTAAATAGATTTGAGATTCAATTCAAATTTCATTTCGTTATCGTGTGTCGACGAATGTGACTTAGAACGTGAGGGCAAAGAAGCTGAATGGCACACACCGGCGCTCCGGAAATTGTTTAAAATATTGAAATTATAATTATTTACTATATTTTATCCTTATTTATTTATTTTTTTTAAATATACCGGAATACAGAAACGTTCGAAAACGAACACGTTCTTCTTCTCCTTTTAAATACGTCATAGTTTCTAATTGAATTCGCGTTTTTCTAATCGCCGTCAATCACCTGACTCTTGGGTTGATTTAAACCGATTTAGCCCAATCCAACTGAAGGACTATTGGAAGAAGACGTGAGCGCGGTGCTCCATCAGTTGTCAACTATTCGACTCCGGAGGAAACGTGTAATGTGTAAGGTAAACGGCCGTGCGAAGAATTTCTCACTAGATTTTCATAACGTTATCGTAATACACTGTAACTGTTTTTACGTATAAAACAAATTTAACATCTGTAATTTTATTAAAATATGATTTTACACATATCATCGAGTTTTTCTGACGCAAATAAACGCACGCCATTTTGTGTTATTCGCCAGTGATTTACCGATATACAATATTTAATACGATAAAACCCAATTATTAAATGTATGAAATGCGTTTATAAATGAATATAATTAATTTAAAAATGAAATTATTTATTAATTAATAAATAAATAAACACAGGTTTGGAATTGGTGTGCTGTGAAGTCGTATAAGTTAAGGGAAACGCTGGTTTAATGAGTTGTGGTCGAATTTTCCGTATAGTTTTACGTGTCCGAAATGATATAAGAAAAAAACAAACAAACCGGATATACGAGTATATCCGAATGAAGAAGCCGGGGAACGACGGATGATTTACCGACGATAATAATATAATAATTTCGCTTTAACGCAACCCGTTATTATAATACACACGTATAATAATAATATTATTATTTTATTATATTGACACGGTTTTGAACGTGATGATCTATATTATTATTATTATTATGCGGACGAAAATTATATGCGCGGTATTATTTTATGGGACTTAAAAAGCACTCATTGGCGTTTATAAATATTGCCGACGGCTTTTGCTGCAAAACGCAAACACTGTAATTATGTATACAAACGAAAAAACGATTATTATTATTATTTTTATTATTATTACTATTATTACGAACCGCGGTGGCCAATGTTGTGTTTTATTCTATTTGTACGACTGATAATAATATTGAACAAACTCGCGCGTTGAACTAATAACCGTTTCCGATTTGAAGATTAAAAATTGTTTGTTTAAGGTTGTCGCCGCCGCTCAGCATTAAAACACGTAATTTCCATTTTAAAATGAAATATTCTGAATAATTAAAAAAAAAAAAAATTCCGCGCCTTTTTTATTATTTTATGAAAGCTGTTTTTCGGTATGGAGTACGTACACGAAACGGGTACGCTTGTGTAACGAATAAATAATGTATTCGATTGCCGACCGTCCCGTATGTATATATATATATGCAATATTATTATATCGAAATTAAAAATATAAAAAAAGAAAACGACGAGAAAACCAGTATAAAACGCCTAATTTCCACGATTGAATTAATAATATATTATAAATTGATTATTTTTTCTATATACATATCTAAAAAATATTTAAATAATAAAGTTCAGTTCAAGGAGAAATTTATTAAACTATTCGAATACGCATATGGTCTTAATATTTTTTTTTTTTTATAATTAACATTTATTCGTATCGCAGAATATATTTTCATGCGCCAAACGAAAAGAAAAATCCAACGAAAAATGTCATTCATTTATACATTTGTATATAGTTTGTCTAAACTGGTCGACAAACTAAAAACTCTAAACAGAACAGTAGTTATGATATGATAACAGTCGAATAAATATTCGACATTAATTTTTTCTAAACGTATTATATTACGTCAAACACTTTTCTTCTCAATTTATTCGCATTAATCCGAATAATTTTCAAATGTCGAAGCCGTTGGGACATACAGGCAGCACGTGAATCTATCTATTATTTCTCTCTTTTTCTGTGTGTTTTTTTTTTTTTTTTTTACATAATAACGCATCTCTCCTTGTTAAACACGATTTTTTTGTATTTCGATATTATGAAATAATTCGTATAAAATCGAAACCTTATATGTACAGAACGATTTTATTTCACGAGTATTAATTTTGTCTTTTTGTTCGATTTTTTGAAGTTTACACTAATATAGACATAAACGAAAGTATTTAATTAAATAATTAACGGCTTCGTACATTACACGTATACTATTATTAATTATATTCAATTTTACAATACGCGTTTCTTAATACCGTCCATTTATTTTGGATTATCCAATATTTGTCTTTAAGTTTGACGACGTATTAAATTAAGGAGACTATATATATTTTTTTAACTAGAGTAATGATTACGTCTTTTTAATACGCCCATGGCACAATTCAATTAGCTGTACAAATACATATATATGTAACGGAATATACGGACGGTAAAAAATTTGTAGAAAAAAAGTATATCTATTGATAGAAAAAACCCATCATGAAATGCAACGATTCGTGTTGAGAAACGATGAAAAAGAAAAAAACAAAAGCTCTGTGTAAATTGTAAAAAAATTCAAAATTAAAAGTATTCATATTTGAATATAGCCGTACACTGATGATATGCGATTCGATTTACATAATTAATTAGAAAATTATTGCTATGGCTGCAAAAAGCTGTAAAAAAAAAAAAAAATAATAATAATAAAACGTTCGTTCGCTATACAAACTATCGCTGTCCTAATGATCAGTGTTACGTGCTATAAACGTTTTTCCGGTACAGTCAGTACTCGTATAGGATGTGTGGGAACGAGAATTTTATTTCTCCGCCCTTATACATTTTGGATTATTGGGTCGGACCGCTGTAATGAATAATTATGCGAAACCGGAATAAAAACAGTAACGTTCGAATGTGTACAAACGCCATTATACGGGCAAGTTCGAGTTTTGATAAAAAAAAAAAAATTCTTTTAACCAAATATACGTGTGTAATTGCAATACGCGCGTTGATACATATTATAAGAGCACGCGTGCATGAAATTGTTGCTCACCTATGACATGATGCCGAGTTCAAACCGACATCAGTATTTTGCAAGTATAATATGCAGGAATTTGCAAGTCCACTGGCCAAAATTTGCGAGTCATTATTTCCCAAACCGGACCAACTTCATGTATAGAGCCCACCCATGGTCTCGCTAGAGAGTCGAAGTCTGTATCAAAATAATCCTTGTGATTCGCGAGTCCATTCCTGAAATTTCCGAGTCGTCCAGATCGCCACAGTGGCCTAATACACGGGTCACATCAGTGGCGAGACGTGGGTGAGCAATATTCAGAACTCTGACGGGCCATTGTGGCGGCGGTCTGAGTGACTTGCGAATGTCGTGAATGGGAGGACTCGCGAATTACAAGTATTATTTCGATACCGATTTCGACTCTCTGACGAAACGTTGGTGGGCTACACGAAGTTCACCCGCCTTTCGCAGTTCTCTTTTTATGTTTCCTGTGCGAATACAGTGACTTGCGAATACTGGCAAATTACTTACAAAATACTCTGGTATTGGTTTGAACTCGGCATCGTGTCATGGATGGGCCAACTTCATTCACGCGATACATATATATATAAATAATTGTTCGAAAAATAGCGTGACCGTCGGCAATAGTGTAATTATATTTAGCTACAGTAGTAATACGATAATATGTGTACACATTTAAAAGTTTCGGGCGTGTCCGAGTTCACGTTTAATTTGTTGAAAAATACGTTTCTACAAATTCCGTGGACATTATTGCGGTGGTATTGTTTGCGATTCGCTGAGACGCGTTCCCCGAACGAATCGAATAGAAAATATTGTAGAATACATAATATGGAAAATATGTTTGAAGAATACACACGTTGTTATATATACGTTTCGTGTGTAATTCAAATTTATCGCGATCCGAATCAAAATGAATAAGAATATATTGTTTTGTATTTTTTTTTTGCCATATTTTTACCACATTCACGAAAGCCGCGTATTAGTCTATGAAACGATAATAACGGCTTTCGAAAACGCGGCTGGGCTTACGTAGTTCTTTTTTGTTTTTTTTTCATTAACCAAGTGTTCGTCAAACGAAATACTGTTTCTAATCGGTAAGATTGCATTATTATACAAAAAGAGTGAAAAAATAAAAAAAAACCAACGCGCTGTCGAGCGAATGTAAGCGCGGTGATATAAAAAGTTTCAAAAATCTTATAAAATACCGAAAACAAAAAAAAAAAAAACGATCGGGTCTAATGATAAAAACTGAAAAACTGAAAGGAAAAAAAAACGCGGACGTCGTGAAAACCGATAAATTTCGAACAAACCGAAGTAATAATTATTACGGTCTGGTCAAAATCACTGACCGCCGCCGGCATAAACCGATCTGAGGGTAATATATTGTATTACGTACGAAAAAAAAAAGAATAATAATAATAATAATAATAATAATAATAAAATATAAGTTATACGTGCTGCGTTGGCGTAACATATTATTTTCTGTATTCGTGGACGTAACCACGTCTCTCGGTCACTGCCTGACCACCTGCAACGAGCGAATATATATAATATATATTTTATTCGCGTGAACGCGATAATATATTATACATAATATATAATGTGTATAATAAATAATTGCGCGCTCGAGTCCATTATACGGGGATGAAATTTACGGGAGTGAAAAATATATATAAAAAAAAAAAATATATATTATAAAGGGGGTTTACAAGTTTTTTTTAAAAAAATCGCGGACGAAAAATTTCTACAGCCGTCGTATACGATATTATTAGAAGACGTAATTCCGACCGTTTCGTCCCGTAATTTCTCACGTCGACAAATTCGGTTAAAATAATTGTTCTTTTTTTTTTTTTTAACGGCGCATATTATTGTCGAAATTACGTATTCGGACCGAGGAACGATGAATTGGCAACGATTTTGTTTTTACGTCTGTACTCGAAATTTCCATCAGAAAGAGCGCGCCGATCCATATGACGTAGTCATCACAGTTCGCTTTCGCGTCCAGTCGTCATTTTGGATTTTCTCAAAAGCGTCTTAAAAAAAAAAACAACCAAATCGAAAACTACCGAAAAATTTTATCCCCGAGCCTATAATCATCTGTTTTACCAGGCGGTTAGAAATATTTTATTATGTACAGGTAAACGTCGGTTTTTTTTTTGTCATATGAAAATTATTTATCTCCGTGTTTGAAAGCGTCGATCCGCAAATAGTAAAACTTTTAAATTCAAAACAAACACAATTGCCTCGTTATTTATTGATGTATGTGTTTTCTTTATCGCTTTTTTTTTTGTTTTAATAAAATATAAATAAAAGTTATTTTTTTCATTTTTACTATGTTACTCCGTGTCAAAATATTAACGCATACGGCTATTATTGAAGTTTTATTTTGTAAGATAATTTACAAATATAATAATTGTACGCGTTTTACACGGACCGGTGGTGTTGATTCTCGGATCGGGCTCGCTCGAGTTAGTAGCGTTTTCGATGTTGAGAATTCATTGATAATATGACGGGGCCCAGTTCACCGTGTTAGCACTGAAATGGGCCGTTTTAGGAGTTTGTCGTGAAAAGGACCGTTTCCACTTGTTTCGGCTGGCGCGAGGCTCGTGTGATCGGTTTCGTTCGATCCAGTCAGTTTTCTCCGTCCGCCGACAATTTGGTGGCGAAACGGTCGCGGTGAAGTGTCCTGGACCCCTGAAACGATAATTATCTGGAGTTAGAAAAAAAAAAAAAAACAATTTGTTTATCGTAATTTTATAATTTAAAACGTTACAGGTGTCTTCTTTTATCCCTCGAATTTTTCAATGACGTACATAGAGAAGGGACCACCAGGGATAATCGTGTATATTTATGTGTGTGCGTGTAACGAGAATAACACGGTTTTATGTGATTATAACGGTATGGTTTTATGTGATAATATGTTAATGATAACGGTACGTGTGTGCGCACACGGCGTGGTCGCGAAATAATTAAACGATTCGCAACGTAAACACGAGAAAGTCGCTCAGAGTTTTACGAAAACTAAATATCAAAACGAATATTTAACCGAGCGATGTATATAATTATTATAAACGTTATTGCCCGCCGCAGTGGTGTGCAGGAACTCTGTACACCACGGGAGAGATGACAATTAGTCGGTTCATTTTTTTTCTCGTTTTGTTTTAGCGGAATCGCGTACACCGTTCTCGCGAAATATCTTCTATAATAATGAAGGGGAGGTATTGGATTTTTTTTTCCAACAAAAATATTGCCTATTACGCACATCTATCGAAACCGCGGTCGAGCAGTATATTATACTCGCACGCGTAACGCGCCTACCTACGGAACGATCAGAGAATGCGAACCGCGAAAATTCGAATTCTCATTTGTGCGCAGCGATTGGAAATCGTAAAGATCAAGAGGTCGATCGATCGATCGCTTCACGGCGGACTCGGATGACGTGATTCCTGCTCTCGGCGACCAGATCGATCACGTTGAAAACAGAAAATTTTTCTACGTCTCTTCGGTGCGTTGGACGAATATACATGTCGTGTATACGGAAAAATGTCCGCCACTCGCAATGTGTCACCACCAAGGAGTGAAATAATTTCATGGAACTGTTATTTTTTGAATACCCACGAGAATCGCCGCGGTGTTCCCCTTATGTCCGTATATCCAATCACTGCGGTGGTTATTGTTATAATACCGCCGCAATGAGCGCTTCGGATTGTACAGCCAGCGGTTCGCCGAAAATTTTAAATCGCCAAAGTACAAAAAGTCGTCGTCCCGAAAATCGTGCGCAGATGATCCTATGAGAATAAAATGAAGAAAAAAAATGTTCTTGTTATATTTTTTTCTTTCCTCTTCGGTACAATAGAAAACGGGTGTTTGTCTAGAAATTCAAATCGCGCGCGCGATGTCGTTTCGTCGGAGCTGCAATTCACAGTAAATATTATAATACGCGCAGTAGTCAACAACGTGTGTCGCGTAAATAATAATAATAATAATAATAATAATAATTGTATTATATCGTTATTGGTGACATTTTTACGTCGTTCGTTTTGTATTTGTGTGGACAAACATCACGTTACGTTTTATCGGATTAATTAAATCGGGCACGCGTTTATCTCGTATGGGGCGATCTATAATAATTATTATTTTCGTACGGCCCCACCACTCGTACACGTATATTTTATAATAATATTAATGAAATACGTGGCGCACGCGCGTGTGTGTTGATGGCGAATAAAACGACGTTTTGAATGCGTCATCGTCGCGAATAAAATAAAATATTTCGTTTTTATAATCGACGGCGTATATATACGAATATATTGCGAGGGGACGGAGGCTGTGGAGATTCGGCGGTGCCAAAATGGAATTATTCTTAACCGGGACGAACGCGTAGGTATTTTCGATGTCAAATATTAAACGAAACCGGCGTCGGTAAATGAAATAATGTGACGAATCACGGGCGTGTTCGTCATCAGTTTTATTAACATATTACATCCATTTAAGTTGCACGTTAACCGCAAACCGAATTCAATTATATCTGGTAAAAAGATCGATTTCTGTACGCGTTATTTTCGATGTAATAAAAATTACGTCGGAAAACCGCGTTAATTTCTTTTCCATTTTATAATACAATGTTGAAAGTATGAGAAAATGTTATCCTCGCAATAACGTTGCGCACGGCCATCGAGTTATCCGATTTTTTTTCTTTTTCAGAATTAAATACTCTATTCCGTACGACGGCGTTTTCTCTAGCTTTTACGTGCGTTTTTAACGCGCGGGGGGGTTTTTTTTTTGTTTTTTTTTTACTTGAAATAATTTCTTTATTAATTTCGTATCGTATTTATTACGGCGTACGAGACCGTTAATTACAGCGCGCGCGTATTGAACTCGAAATACTGCGCGATTCGACGGCGACGCGAATTAAAATACGGGCGTTAAATATGATTTACACGCGTTAAAAGGGGCAGAAAAATCGATATTTTCTCTGGTCGCGACGTGAGCGCACGAACTCAACATTTAGTGTGTGTGTGTGTGTGTCTGTATGTGATACGTGCGTTAATATTTTAATCCGTGACGAACGGGATTTATACGAATGACGTGTTAAAATAATAAAGGTCGAAAACGCGATTTCAGACCGCAGTCAATTAATTGAAATAACAAAAAAAAAAAATTCAAAATCAGTGTGGTTTATTTAATTAATATATGCACGTGTATGTAGTGGGAAATTCGATTAATTCTTTTTTACTCCGCAATCGTATGAAAACGTTAAATTTTTATTTTAACGTATTGGAATGTTTTTTTTTTTTTGGTGTGTTTTCAGAACGGCAATAATTGTGTACGCGCGTATTATCGTTTGAATGGCGAGACAAGCGAATGTTCGATAACATGACGTGATTTCGTCTCAATCGAATTCTCAATCGCTTTTTACCTCCGCATATGTGTGTCGTTTACTTCTAATATATATATTTTATGAATAATAATAAAAATTAATAATTCTCTTACTAGCCGATGGCGGGGTGTAAGAAAACAAAACGACAAAATGTGCTCTCTCTCTCTCTCTCCCTTTCCCTTCACAACTCATCCGTTGGTCACACGACAATATTCGAATTTTTCAAACACACACGCACACACATATCGTTTGTTATAGCGTACAAATAACGAATAATAAAAACACTATTTATTTGCTTATGTTTAATGGTGCGCGCGTTAGTACTGTGTTGTGCAGCAAGAGACAATATACTCGTCGACGCCAAACGCTAAAATAAATATTGTCGTTCAATAGAAGAGGCGCGCGCGTTCCGTTCAATTTTCTCGCCTCGACATCGTTTATCGCTTGTTCTGTGTAGGGGGACTGTTTGGAAATTGTCAACCTAAATTATTAAAACGTATAAATAATTTTTAAATTAACAGAATATCGTTTAAACACGCACACGCACACATAAAAAAAAAAAACACGTTTTCTTTTGATGAAATTGTCGCGTACAAACACTCGGAATTTGATATACGAGAATAATAATTGAATAACAACAAAATGTCGATATATTCCTCGTAAATAATTATACGATTAATTCGTACCGATATTTAGCTTAAAACAAACATGTCCATCGAATCGTTAACAGTTCGCATCGATTGCATAAAATATATATAAATATAAACCATTCACGTGTCATTGTTACGTCAGCGCGCGGAAAACTTGTACGAATTTTCGATTTTTTTTCTCTTTCTTCCAATACGATGTTCGTCTTTCTATATAATGAATTCGTCTTGCGGCACTAAAAATTCAATTTAAATTTGCGTTTTTACTTTTATGGTAATTTTCGATTTTTTTTCTCTTTCAATTTCAGTGCATTCTTCGATGTTTTGTAAGTGTTATTCGCATTTTCATCCTTCTTTTACGTCGGAATTTTCTCCATAACATTTTATTTTAACTACATATTATATTCAAAAAAAAAAAAAAAAAAGAAAAAGAGTAACATATCGAATTATTAATTTTTTTTTTTTACGATGTTAATGAGAATTTAATAATGCCGTTTAAAATTTAAACTCTTATTAAAAATAATTTGTATTTGAAAATGTACAACGTTATATATATATATATATATATAATATTTGTACAATTAATTGTTACGTAATGTATGTAATTACACAATTACGTGAAATTAAATCATAAAATGAGCTACGTTCAACACCGCGGTTTCTTGCTGTACAACGTGTATATGAAGAGTTGGATGGAAAAAATCTTCACGTCTGGTTTTAGTTTTAATTGTTCATATAAAATTTATAATAGTTTTCGACGAATTTTCGTCACTGCTTTTGTCGGTAAAAAAAAAAAGATAATAAAATAATTCCCATTTATTATTATTATTATTAGTATTATTATTATTATTACTATTATTTACCGCGGGGTTTAAGATTGCGATTGCGTTTCGACGAGAAATTCGCGTTTATTAAATAATGAATTATTATCAATAGTGTGGTGTGAGTACGACTTTTTGACACACACACACACACGTCTTTCTTTTTAACGATTTTTCTCGTAGGTATTTTTTTTTATGCCCGACACAATGTGGACACGGGAATATATTATTATTATTATTATATTATGTAATGTGCGCGAATGTCATTGCAGCTCCCCGTGTATCATTCCTAACGCAAAGTAAGTAGTCGCGTAGACGTTTAAGACGGTGTCTCGTTTTATCTCGCGTTGTGTACGAGACGCAATGAGAAAGACAACAAGAACAGTGCGGCAGCGGCGGCCGTTTCAATTCGACTAATTGTCTACCTCCACTACCACTGGGCCGGCGTATTTCGCGGATATAATACATATCGTATTATTATTATTATTATTATTATATGCAATAGGTACCTATCACAAGTACTCTGCGACACTGTAGTCAGGAGGAATAATGTCACTCGCTCGTGTATATATCTCTCCGGCGCGCGACCGTCTTGTCAATTACATTGTACAGACGTCATTTATTATTACAACCGTTATACATAATGAGAAAAGACATATTTTATATAAATATATAAGTTTAGTGTAAATATATATATATATATATATTGCTGTAAGTATATACGCGCGGTTATATAATATCATATATCTGGACGTAAAACGAGAGGGGAAGAAGAGAAAAAAGTATTAAAAAAAATTAATTAATTCAGAAATAATTATTACCGGTGGGGAAGTGGACGACGGAAAATTATTATACCGTTAAAACTTTAAATTTATTATATATATATATATATATATACATATATAATACATATATATGCACGCACAGAAACAAGACAACGAACAATAATTGTTATAATAAATAAATATGGCCCGGATGTCGATGCCCTGGAAAACCTACGATAATGCCTTTTAAAAAACTCAATTTATAGTCTTAAAAAACATTACTTAAATTATTCATTAATATTTAATTATTGTTTTATTAATTACAATATTAATAACACAGGCATACACGACTTATGTTTTTTTTTTTTTTAAAGACAATAAGTATATTTGTAGAACTCTTCTTAAACGTTTTATTGTGCAATGCGCATTTTTTAAAATAAAATTATGCGCACAAATGTCCAGTGATAAGTGAAACGATAGAATAATAATAATAATATAAATTAATTATTGTAAATTAACTACACAGCTATTACTCTCTTTTCCCGTTTTATCATTATTATTTCGTTCAATGCACGTTGTTTTCATCTTTTTTCCCATCTTCATTTCGACTCGTTACAATAGATCATTCTTCTTGATTATTATAATGCGATATGGTTATTTCATTAGCAGATGGGATCGTTTTCATTTTCGCTCTCTTCGCCCCCCCCCCTCTTGAACATCATGTTTAACCACCTCTGGTTGTAAATAACGCTTACAGATTTCGTTAATTACGTTGTGGAAAAATGTATTCATTGTCGTCAATTTTTGCCGATCCGAATAAAAATGACCATTATGTATAAATGTTATTAGAAAACAATAATTTACACATCTGTAAGCCGTTGACCGACGGAAAATTCGAAAATAGGATTTAAGGATAATGTCGAAATGCTTTAGTACACAAGTAAATAACCGAATTTTCTATTTTTTTCTTCGCAGAATTTAAAGTAGAAAGTCTTATTTCATTAAACAGTTACACGGCGTTTAATGAGTTCACCGTTTTGATACGTTCTCGTTCCCTTGTCCACATTAAACACGTCATCCCAAACTAATGTCATCGCTTTATATTCCTATAACGACGTTAACAATCGTTTTTAAGGAAGATTTTTAAGAATAATAATGATAATAATAATAATAATTGTGTTCTAATTTCTAAAACGTTTTGAAATATTTGTTGGAATATTTTATTCTTCTTCTGAGAAATGCTGAAAATTCTTTTTATAAAATATGTCGCGATATTTCGTAAAAAAAAAGTAGTTTCGAAAACGATTTCAATTGGTTCGTTATATAAAATATACCATATTATAACGTGTCCGTTGTGTAATATAATAATAATAATATTGTAAAATGGAGGCGGTTATTACTTTACAATAAAGTTATTTAATTTTTTCGTAAATATTCGAACCCTTATTCGAAATTCGTTTGTATGTAAAATAAAATTGTATATCGAACACTTTAAGAAATAAATTGTTCGCATTATTCGATAATACGTGAAATAAATTTCTTGAAAAGTACGTTTCGAGCGTATACCTATTCATAATAATAATAATAATAATAATAATAATAATAATAATAATAATAATAACACAACGTATAATGACACGTGTACAACTTTTTTTTTTTTTATATATATATTTTCCAGTAATTTTTTTAAGTTTTTTTTCCCCCACCTCCGCGCATGATATAACATCAAGCGTAGACTTGACGTGTAACGAGAAAGAATCGTTAACGAGGAACGGCAAACGTTTTTTTTTTCTATTTCTTTTTTTCATCCAAAAGTTATATATATACGCGCGTTTTCCGGATATCGGGCACAGGGAAACTCGCCCAGGGGAATGAATTTTTTTTTCTTCTTTTTTTATTTTTTTTTGCGCGTGTTTTTATTTATTCGCACGTTTCGTCCTCGCACAGGTCGCGAATTCGCGCGACGTATGGCGATCGGCGACGTGACGGCGAGCTCAGGACGGAGGGATGAAAACGATTTATCCGAACTATTTACACCGCGCGCGAAAACTCGTTTTCCGTACGAATAAACTGCAATTAATACGCAATTATAACGTGCCGCGCCAAAGGTCTGTCTGTCGCTCAGCCGCGTTTTTACCGGGAAAACGTATTGCGCGTGTGTTTATGTTTATATGTACGTACACTGGTGCACATTCGTTTTGTCTCGTTACAATGATAATTACAATCGGTAGGAAATTAGTGGAGTGAAAAAATAAACAATATTAATAAAAAAATAGACTTTGGGATTCGTCGGCAAACGATTGGGGATTATTCTCTCTTTCTTGTATGGAATTGTTCGTCTTATTTCGAACGGTTTGTCATTTTTTTTTTTTTTAACCGTTTTTCGTTCAAACCCAAATTGTGCACTTGGACGTTAGTATGCTTAGGTTATTTGTCAAAATCGTTTGTTACCACGGCTCCGGTTTATTGTAGCGTTAAAAATCATTGCGCTAAGAACAGCGAAAATAGCAGCTGTGAAGAAAACGGCGAAAAGGCACATTTGTTTTATTTATGAATTATAACAAAGTCCCTACCCCATCCGCTTCCCACTCGCCTATCGCACGCACTGCGATTATTTCAACGATTGAAATTAGATTTTAATATGAAATTACGTATTTCTATCATTTCCATAAGATTTCCGAGATTCGTGAAAAATACGCAAAATAATATTTAAAAATTTAACGCATATTGCATAGCGCACGCGCGCACACGCACACAAAACAGCGCCAAAACCGGAAAATAGCGCTAAAAATCTAATACTCAACGTAGAGTTTTGTACTTGGATTTTCTTTGATCTCTGCGTTCAATAATAAATTAGCGAAAATCTGTAAAATCCGAGTCCTGTTTATTGTTGCGTTTCAAACGCTTTTAACAAATACTCGTGTGTATATTTAGGTATATTCTAGTTTTTAACGCTATATTAGTAATATCTACAGTTCTAAACGTAAGGATTATTATTATTATTTACGATAATATAAAAAAAATTTTAAAATGCATTATTTAATGTAATTTGTGTGTATATATGATACGAATTTCAGACGAATTATACCAATAAATTACCCATTCCTAATATCCGAACAATAATAAATGGGTTTTCTGAGTATTCGTTTAGTATTTGAGCTTTTTGTCGTGTATGATATTCCGAAATATCTTATGGAACACTATAATGTCGTAAATTGTTCGTATTAAATTCGAAATTCTATTACTTACGTTCGAATGTATTAAATGTGAGCATTTTGAGTAACGCAAAAAAAGAAAAAACGTACTTTATCCAAAATATGCATATTGACGGTCGAACTTAAATAATTGAACGGGATCTGGTCCAGTTGTATAGACGACCGGTTTTTCTCCGAGGAAAAATTTATAACAGTTTTTTTTCTAATAATTGTCTATGAGCGCGATGAAATTGTAAATGAAAAAACGATGAACCACCGGCTGTCCGGTCGTCATCGTTATATTTGAACAAATTGAATTGGGAAAAAGACGAAATAATTTTGTTGTAAAAGAAGGAGTTCTCCCGTCACGTATAATTTTAAACAATCGCTTTTACCTCAAGTTTCATCGTTTTAATTTGATTAAACCGATTATTTAATACACACACATATATATATATATATATATAACATTTTTTTTAACACCAAAAAGTAAGAACTCTGTGAGTGTGTGTGTTTTTTTTTAAATACAAGTGTGAATATTTCGATATTCAATTTCTTAAATTTTTATTATTCGATTGCGTAAAAAAGAAAAAACAACTAGAGTTATTGTTTAATACACTTAAAAATTAGTTATCTGTTGGATAATAAAATAAAATATCTATTTGTATATTATGTTATTGGCCGCGTACTTATTAATTCGACTTATTATTATTCGTTACGTTTTATCGATTTGAATACGAAACCGATAATAATTAAAACGAACGAACTAAATTCCCTACACGTAGCGTTACATAAACCGACAAACCTTATACAATATAGCTGATATATTTTCACGCCTACTATTTCAAAAGAATTATATATTATTTTCTTTGTCGTTATGTTCTGTCGTTTTTATAACATTACAATAAACTTATCGAAAACACTACTGTTAAACAATACGTCTCTTTCTATATATATAATTATAGGTGACGATTGTCGCGTATAAAACGACAGTTGAAATATTCAGGTTTATTATTGCACAAACTCGACAAGTAATAAAACGAATAATACAAAATTTAACACAATACTGATGACAATATTTGTTACTTTTACAGTGTTCTCTACTGTCAGTTGGGAAGAATGGTGGACGTACGACGGCATATCAGGTAGGCGTACAGAATAATTACTCGATTATTGTACGTTTTTTTTTCTTTTTTTAATTTATACATATACGAATATATATATATATATTGTCTTTATACAAATTTTCGATTACAAATGGATGTTTGGATGATCTTGTCATGCGTTGTTATATTTCGATAGCACATTGTGTCTAGTCGGTGTATTTTATTTAAAACGTTTTTCGATCTCCTCAATAGTTTTCCTACGCGTAATTCAAAACAATTGAAGAGTTGAAAGAAAACATATTTTCACAACAGTTTTTTGAACGTGGAACAAAACTGACTAAAATAATAGTCCTAGAATTAAGAAATTTATACCGAATGTTACACTGGTATACTTAAAAACAATTTTAAAATGTTTCTTCTAATTTTCCGACTTTTTAATAGTATTTATTAAAATATGTTGAGGTATTTAAGTTATAAAAGATGTATTTTTTAGTTTTAAGAGATATACAATTTATAAATCCTACGTTACTTCAACTACGTTCTTAAAATGTTGACGATCCTAAGTCACAATGTTTTGTTTTACTTCTATTTTAAATTTTCCGACAAAGGATATTACACCGAAGCTTCGTTCAGAATCGTTTTATTGAATATGCAATGATTTATCATTGATATCAAAATTGTAGTAATAACAAAACTCTAAAATTTTATCCAAATTATCACTTGAGTGACATCCACAACACCCACAGCTCGCTACCCTTTTTTATATTATTTTATTACAAATGTATGACGTACCGCTTTTTGATTACCGTTTACCAATAAGAAAAATAAATCTATAATAACAAATGGAAATAGTATGTACAATAAACAATTAATAGATTATTGTTATTACACATTTATTTTCTGAATAAGAAACGGAAGTGTTCAATTTAGCTTGTAGCATGCAACGACTAAGATACTGAATGGTCGATTTTTATCGTAGTTAGTGAGAGACTTAGGGATGTGTCGATTGAAACAAAATCGAGAAGGTGTTTAAAAGAGTTTGGGATAATATTGTGATCCAAGACATTATTTAAGTCATTTTGAAGGAGATAACAATCGTCTATTTAGTTTACACGAAGAAATATTTTCATATCGACATAAAGGCGAGAAATTTGTAACGCTATGTTTGCATTATTTTTAAACAAACAGAATATAAAACTGTAGCAGATGGAAATAAATGATCACCACATTGTACAACATCAGAGGATGTATTTGTAGTAAAGGATATAACACTATGTATTTTAATTTATTATTTTCAATTCGGAATAGATAAACCGAACCCGTCATAGAAAAGATTCACGCAGACCATATTAGACAAATACACTGAAAATAATCGGGTGTTTAACTCGATCGAAGGTCTCATCAAGTGTGTTTCAATTGGTATAACTTGTACTTGAATTTTACTGAGATTAAAAGTTATCCGCCCTCTCCCTCGCCACATACGGGTCCGTACAGTGAATCTAATACAGAAAAACACGAAAGACATTACCAAAGTGTGTTACTACCGCATACCTGCGGTGCACGTCGCAAAAGTCGGCGTACTTGTGTACAGAAGAATAAAAACGAACGAGAAATTATTAAAATAACAAATTTAAAATAAAAACATTACACGACAAGTTATATATATATATAATATATTTAAGTGTAACCAAAATATACTTTCCAATTTATCATCTTTTTTTTCTTCTTTTTAACCGCATAAATGTCAGTCAACGTGTGTGTCTGTTGTTTTTCGGTTTATCCTAATATATAAGAAAAGGCTCACAGGAAAAAAGACGAAAAACAACTAAATCCGTTCGACGGTTTCCGTATATATATATATATACGTGTACATGTATGTGAATATAATACACTACTCGTGGCGATGATGTTGGAAGACACAAAATGGAAAATAATAATTCAATAGGGTTTTACGATATTGTTTAAGGATTGGCTTTTTATAAACGAAATTGCGTTATTTAAATTTTACACACGCGTTATATATAATAAAATATATACCACCGATGGTTTTGGCATATTACGCACATTGTGCGTTCCGGGGATTTCTCGAAATTATACACGGACTTTTATATATATATATATATATTTTATCGGACTAAATACACAAAATATATAGACAAATGTAATAATGAGTAACAATTAAATGTGATTAATGAGTTGGTACATGAATCTACTATAACAATTTACAAAATATTTTTTAAATACTATAATGACTATGACTCTAGTTTCATTGCGAAAGAATTAATTTTATTTAAGCAATTTTGATAACAAATACGTTGTATGAATTGTATTTTTTCACAAACTTTAAACCACAATAAGTGTATAGGGATTTGTTCAAATAATAAAATTTCGATTTGCCATTTAATACGCGCAAAAAGAATAAAATAAATATAAGGCGGATAAAAGCATGTTAAAATTTAATATTAGTATCGAAATGTGTAATCGTTTTAATTTTAAAAGTAAAAAAGTAACTTAACCAAGTTAAACGTTCAATTTTATAAGCGATGAAAAACGAGTCATAAGACTTTTCAACACTCTTTATATATATAGCTTTCAAATAGTATTATACTGGTGTTATCATATGCACTAAATATATTTCGATGATATATACAACCTTATAATGTTAAATATGGTTTGTAATTTATATCGTTGCTAATTCAACTCAACTTCGATGCTTTTATGAGAATTATTAATTCGAAATTAACACGTTAAGTTAAAAAGAAACACAGTAACTCATAAAGTTTAAAACGAAAATAGTCACAAATTTTTAACGCATTTAGTAATTCAATTAAAATTAGCCTAATTCTTAAACACAAATTTATCTACACTAAGCAATTAGAAAGAATGGGAGAGGAATTGTTTTTTGAGACAGAAAAGAAAAAATAATTTTACGTGTGTAGGATACTGGAATTAATGAATTGTCATTCCTTTTTCTAAGTCAATGTACAATTATTATAGTTCATACGTTTTTTGTAATTATTAATCACAAACAATCAAATAAAACATTATTTTATGTATAATTTCATTACTTCAAGATTTATTATTATACTTATATTTATAACGTCGAGGGTCTTCAACAAATCCGTTCTTGTAGCCGCTTTTACTTTTTCCGACAAATATTGTTGTATGGTACTTTATAGATTTTCAAGTTTAACGGAAAAAAACAAATGATTTGTTTGCTCATTTTATCAGAATGATTATGAATATTGTATTTCTGTATATTCGGTATTTTCTGTTCTTAATTTTTGAATTTTTTAAAAAAAAAAAATAATAAGCTAACTTCTGGTTTCGTGGTTATCGTTAAAGTGAATTGTGTATACAAAGGAAGTTAGATCTGATGATTTAATCAGTTCCAGTTTTCCTATTCTTTTTCAGGTCACATGTAGGTTCGACGCATGTGTTCGTACTCTTTCCTCTATACGGTTTCGTGTAAACGTGAATGCTTCATTTATTCATTTTTACTTTTGGCTGTATGCGACAAATAAATTGACATTTTTTTAGCGGGCATCATACTATACTCGCATATTATAAACAAAAGTATATATATATATATTTTATAATAATTGACACAAATTAACTACAAATCATTTTACGGGACAAATCATACTAACCTGGTAACCGACGGTTGAATCTCAAAAGTTAAGTCTCGTATTTAGTTGATCGATGTTTTTCGGAAAATCATTATTGACACTCTCCCTCCCCGGTTCCCAAACGAACATATATTTGCGTAACTTATATTAAATTTAATGCGGTCGTTTGCTGGTTACCTATAATGATGAACACACACTAAGATACACTCATTTTTATACTATATTACACACGAATAAGACGTTAAAACCAATATTTACAGCAATTTAAAAGTTATCATATGTGTATGATATAATGGAGTGTTTATATATATAGGTCTTTGAATTACAAAATTATAGTGTAGTGGATCGTGTTAGACATCACGCGCGCTCGTTATTCGTCATTAAATGTTTGGATCAAACGAAACTCTTGTTATGAATTATTTAATATGTGCATATTGTAAGTAAATATAGGTAACTCTGTTCAATTATTTAGTAAATATATATATATATATATATTTATATTATACGCGTATGGAGGCCGGCACACGGTGGTGCTAAGTACACACTTTAGTTGGTTCATTTGAGCCATCTAAATTTTTAGGGCGGGTGGGTGGTATGTTTTAAATCGATACTATTTTATTATATAAAAAAAACAAACAAACTATAAAAAATAAATAAGATAGTTATGCGAGAAATAAAATAGAATTCAAATTATCGTATGCGTAATGAAGGTTGACGAGAAGAGCCACAAATTCTATACGTTAGCTTCGAGTAGAGTTTGAAAGATGTTCGAGTTGCGTTATGTTTCGATGACGGTCTTTTCTCGAACACGATCGAATATTTTGAAATATTCAAAACGACAACCGACACGTTCACAGCACACGTCGTCGTGGCTCGTTACACATTTTCGTTTTGTTTTTTCTTTTTCTCTGAATAATTGCACGTAAATCCATCAATGCGATTTCTCACGCGCCGCCACCGCCACTGAATATTACTTGCACGCGCGCGCTCGCCCCGCCGAACCGAAATCGTTTCGAAACCGTTCGACTCGGAAAAACGTCGAGTGATTTACCCACCACCGCTGCAACCGGGGAGTGGTATACGAATATTGTATTTTTATTGCCGTACACGCAATATAATATATCCTAAACACTATTAACACGTGGCGTTTAGGTTTTGTTTTTATGTACGCATAAAATAATACTTAATGTATGTGTGTACGCGTGAAGTATACTTAATACGAACAAAATACGCGCACGCCATTTATACGTGCACTCGGATGGAAAGAAAAAGATGAACGACGGGTCTGCATCGCGTAAAAAAAAAAAAAAAAATGTTAAACCGCCTTTAGTTAGTTGGATAACGCGGATATTATTATTATTGTTGTCCGAAACGATCTCAAAGATCTTGAACTGCAGGTATTAATCGGTAAACGCCCTTTGGTAACCTGTCAGTGAACGCTCTCGTTATAAAAAACGAAAATAATAATAATAAACGGAACATCGGTTTCGAAATCCCGAGTGACATTGCAGAATGGATCTAAAGACCCTCTCCCTAGTTAAGGACCGAGAGCGATGATTTTCTATTTTCGGATAATTGAAATTTTCGACAAATATCCGAGAAATTAGCTACTGTACATTAAAATGTCGAAAAGCACGCGATATTATAAAATATAAAATTTGCTCACTACGAGTACCTACCGCGAGCACATAATAACAATAATAATAATAATAATATGTATTAATCCCGAATTGAAAAATCAATAAAAGACCGAGAATAGTATTGCAGCAACGATGGTTAGCGCGAGCGAGTGGACTGAGACGTATATCCGACGACCCGGTCGTCTATACAATGACAATAACGGTCAAGAAATTTTTACCAGCTCGCGGGGAGTTATTAAAGTAATGAAAACCATTTTTTTTTCTTTTTTTTTTACGGCCTTTAACAGTCCGCTATTTTTTTTTTTTTTTTTACGTCACGTAACAACGTAACAGATTAACAGTGTACGGTTGAAATTCGTTATTATTTAAATAAGCGGAAAATTAAAGTCACGATACACACTTTATTATTATTATTATTTTTTTTTTGATAACAACTTCGGCATTGACGGCGATCAATTCGTTATACTATTTCGACAGTGTGTCTTTGAATTGAATTTCATTGGAAATTTTTTTTTCTTATTCTCACATAAGAAGACGTGCTGGACTTTTATGTGCAATTAAAGTAGAAGCTAAATAATAGATATTATTCAGGTAGCGGTCAAAAACGTACGAGCTGCCCCGTTGGTCCACTGCAATGCTACAGAATAGTTGTACAGTACGCACGTTCCATGGTTCATCATATCTCATAGTATCCGTATAATTTCTCGTGCGCGTGTCGTGCTGTGTGTGTTTCGAAACACATTTATCTTATTCCGCGTTAGATGGGTACCGTTACGTGTGCATTATGATAACGCCGGGATGCGAGCTTGCGGATCGCATAATAAAGATTCGAAAAAGATTTCCTTTTTGGAATTCATCTGGAGGACGACGTTCTATTTTGTTTTCGGATATTCGTCCCCACAACCTTGTCTCGGCGGTTTCCGTTTTTGTGTTGTTTTTTCGTTCTTTCTTTTCAACTCCGTCGTACATACTTATACACAACGATCGCGCCCAAATATAAAAAAAAGAACGGGTAAAAAAAAAAGCCTATCCGACTGTACATATTGTATATGTGCTTATATTCCCTCCGCGACGGCGGTCACTAGCCCCGTGTGTATATAATAATATACCATAACACGTGCTACGCGTAACAAATCCACGTGACAAATCCGTTTTTCATTACCATCGCGATATTTATAAATTTAAAGCGAACACGAGACACGGGTCCGGTTAAAGCGCGTACGAAGCGTACTTAACTCCGCACTTGTACAAATGGTGATAAATAATATTTTTTTTTACTCGATTTTCCCGCGACATTATAACGTCGCGGTTTCCTCCGTTAAACGCTATAATTAAAAACAATAATTACAAAAAAAAAACAAAAAAAAATATATATATATAAATACAGAGTTTTCAGCTTTATATTTTGGATTATTGAAAGTCAGCTGGACAGAAATGAAAAGCAACATTTAAGTGTATTAAACCGAATGGGAGAAAAATGGATTCTGTTAAGTATAATGGATGAAAAAAGTGGAAAAACGGTCGGTCACCTATACCGAGGTGGCAAACGTATTTGAACGACGGACGAAAAGTTAGAGGGACTGAGGAAGACGTATATAGAAGAGATGATAAAAGAAGCTGAATGTAACCGAAACGTAGACATGAAAAGACTGGCTTTTAGCAAAGAAAAATGGAGAACCACATTCGTAACGACAAGGCGAGGCCTTCAGTAGAGAAAAAGAAGAGCTATACTTTGTTTGTAATATAAAAAAAATGAATAAAATCTACGGGCGTTCTATATTATTCTATTCTATCGTTTACATTGATATTATTTGAACGTATATTTCTTATCACATCCCCGATGTTCGGTATATGATAAATAGTATTGCCGGACACTTTCGCAAGAATATCTACTAAAAGTATAGTGTTGATTCGGCAGAAAAAATATTTTCTTTTTCTATAATACCTACACGTTCAAATTATGCGTTTTTACAGCTTCACGACGAGAAGGCGCATCGTTTTGATTTGTAGGAATCCCGTGAAGTGTGATCAAAACACCACATTATAAAACATATAAAAATACATGACATATTTATTATAACCTACAACGAACATTACTGATTCAATAATATAACGCAAGCATTACACAATACAACACAACACACGTGTAATAATAATAATAATAATAATAATACGTTGATATCATATTTATATCCATATAATAATAATTACGTATGATGGATTTAGATATGTGGTTTTGTTTGACGATCTTAAGTGTGTGGGATATCGCAAAAATTTCCATTGTACACGAATTGTGCAGAATTCTGGAAAGTTGATCATTGTTTTGTTTTCGCTATAAGCGATAGCGAATGTCTAGGCGTTTTGGATCCGTCGGTAAAAAAAAATGATTATAATCTTGAAAGTCATCGAGCAGACGGATTGAACCTCATTTCTGTACATACTTTATCAGTTGTTTCGCTTTTTCTTTTGGTAAAGCGAGATCGATGTTGGAGTGTATTTCTACAATCCGAGAAGGTGTGATAGCAAGTTCTCATGTTGAAGGATTTTTGGAGCAATATAAAATTGTGGCTTGGAAATTTATCGTATTGTCTATTGATAAGTAATATTTTTAATCGATTTCTCAGGAAGTTTTCGTTAAGCGTAATTGAAAACAAACTTAAGAACTTCAACGAAAAAATCCCCTAATAAAATTGTCGATACGTGAATTGGACAAGGACAGTTTTCCTATTAGTTAGGAACTCGAAATGTAACACGAACTTGCACGTACATTTACAACACTTATTATATATTCATTTATTATGCATAATAAACTTTTTTCTACATTGTAATATTTTAACGCCTGTTAATAATCATTCTCGTGTAATATGATCAAAACTGTGTTTAGTGACGGTTTACATAATAATTTCAATGTCCAACTTATTGTAATGTATGTAACTATATTATCTTTTCGTAACTGTAATGCGGGTTTAAAAATTTTAAATTCCAATCTTATATATATACGTGGTTTTTTTTCTACTAAATTATATTAAGCTTTCACGACTCGGTAATAGTTGTTGAAAATTAATATATATATACACCTAACCGACGCGTGAATTACAACCGATTTTTCGCTATTTTTTTTTTTTTAATTAGGAAATTATAAAAGTATAGGATAATATTTTCGCTTGCTTATAACAATATGTACGACGATTGAAATAAATCAATACATTCTCGACCGAGATAATAATGTGAGGAACGTTTCGAATTTAAAGATTATTGAATTGATTGCTGGGAAACCTATCACGGTCGTGTGTACGTGTTTTTTCGCCACTTTTTTCCACACATATTTTCTCGCAAATTACAGATTTCCATTTTCTCAAATATTTGCCATAATCTATTATCATCAATTGTTTTCTCTCCGAGGAACATCTTTTGGAACGAATGAATTCAGACTACCGATTTCCGATACACACATTCGGTTTCCAAATGAAATAACCTGCGAGTGCGCTCACGTATATGCTCGCGCGTATATTGTTAACTGTTATTATCGTTTGCCGATAAATTCCAATTATAAGTTTTTCTCGACCAAAGACGTCTCATTTCGGCGTTTCTGTGTAAGTCCCTATGTATACATAGAGAAAGAGAGAGAGAGACTCGCATTAATCCTTCGGGCCCCGTAAAAAGTCATCGACCTGTATACGAGCTGTAAACCTTTATATTTATTATTATATATAACACGCACAGACTCGCGTCGTTCGTCTCCGGACTTCACTTTCACGACGCGCGTTTTCCCCAATGTCATATTTCGGGCGAGAATGACAGGAGTAGAGTTTTACGGTAACGCAATTTTGAGTCGAAACACTGTGCCTACAGTGTTTTTCGTTTTCTATTGTGCGCGAAACGATTTTTGGAAAAGTCGTGGACCAAGTGTTTTAAACATTTCAACAACTTCCTGGTATTTTTTTTTTTTTTAATTTTCGTACAATTCGATGGAATCAAACATTTTAACAAGTACGTGATGAATGATTAATAAGAATGTGGTCTATCGTTGTGAGCATGTGATATTTTGAAAATGTTTTAAAATATTTCAAAAGTCTACAATAGTTGACAATTCGTGTTAAAATTATTTGAAGTTAAAATTCTGAATTTTCGATAACCCTCGTCGATTGTGTCACAGTCATATTAGATGATCGAAAGGAATTTTTCCAGGTACCTACAGAAACTATTATTATTATTATTTATTTAAATAAATACAGTATTTTGTGACGTGGGGATGTTTTTCCTTCTAATAGATTGAAAAACGTATTAGCACCAAATAGACGAAGATATACAACGAAACATTTAAAACGAACAATAATTATTCAACGCAATTCTTTTTAACATTTTTTTTCATTATTTCTTCATTTTTTAACGCGTATTTAGATGTGTTTTCAGTGCGTAAATGTATACATATTTATACATTTTTTTGGTGTGCATAAACGCCCTAACCCTAGTAACATCGAATCAATTTACCGTTTTTCGTTGACACACACACACACACATACATAAACGTTAAGATTTAGGTAAAAATATAAGTTTTATACCTAGTCGTGCCATAAGTTCTGTCCCTTACACAAACGTGTATATTTAATAAATAAAATAAACCAAAAATATATAAATCTGATGTTATTTATTCTTCATTAACTTAGTAACTAAAAAAAAAAAACTAAATACATTTAAAAAAGACAGAATCTATCCTCGGAATCGTTTTAATCTTCGATGTCCGATAAATCGCTGTAAGAGTACAACAATTAATTATTAACGACTCGCGAATTTTCTTGTCGTTGTCACGGGAATTTTTGTTTGTTTCTTTTCTTTCGTTTACTAACCGACAATGTGCCAACGAATTAAAAGATAAAAATATTAGTTACCATGATTTGTATCAGTCGTCATCAGACGTAGAAACGCATTTTTTACTTAAGAAAACCAAAAGTCATCAACATCCGTGGCGAGGGTTAGGGTTATATATATATATATATATATATATACTATATTATATTATAATGAATTGATATTTTGGCGTGCGCGATAAGTTTTCGAATAATTTAATGTAAAAACATTTGTTTTGGACGAATGCTCGAATCGTACCAATTATACACAATGTGTATACGTCGGCCGAGAATTAGAGACGGCGGTGTAAACGGCCGGCTTAAAGCTATTAATATTTGTCGAGTAAAACGAGCGTCGCCGAGTAGAAAAACAAAATAAAAAAAACGCGAAAACACTCGTGTATCAAACCAATTAAACACTGGTCGAAAAAGTTATTCGAATATTTAAATCGTTTTAATTAACGTTCGCGTTTAAAAAAATGCCGTTGTGTATGTTTTCCCGCCACCGCTCTGACGGTCCACGAGGGGGAGAAGGAAATCACACGAAACGACTTTAATCGTGCTCGCTTACGGTTTCGGTTTCGTTTTAAAAAGTTTAATTTTTTTTTAAATATTATTTTTCGTTATTCAAAAAAAAAAAAACAAAAAGAAAACAATCCGGTCGAACTACGGTTACCACACACGAACGTCGTGCAAATCAAAAGAACCATCGACAAATCGAAAAAAAATCGCGGTGTTTCTGTATGTATTGAAAAACCGATATTTTTCGTAACTTGCGTTTTTTTGCCGTTTAGCAGCAAACTGCCAATAACGGTTCTCTTTAATTTCACTTTTGTTATACCCGTTTTTAAAATTTATTAATAGCAAAATTCGTAACCAAAAATCGTGTACAACGGTAATAATCAAAACAATATAGTAGTCGATTACATGCACATAGGAATAAAACAATGAACATCATCGTAAAATCAATAGCTCGCTTACTTCGCTCAGAACATATATATATATATATATATATACATTACATACATACAACTTTGCGATGTTGCGATCGTCCGACTGAACTGTCAGGTAAACGCAGTTTGATTATATCTTATTCGGTCCGTGATGTAGTCCGAATTGTATAGCTTTCGACCACTAACAATAGATAATGCAGTGATCGTAGTGATTTATCGTTGTCAATAGTTTTAGCGAATGCGACTGTTCTGTTTTCGAAACGCAGAAATGTTATAAAATTTAATAACTAATGGCATTTCTAATTTTATACATTACTAACTGAATTCGCCCGTGAACAGTATTTTACCCAGTATGGGAAGTTATTAAATTGCGAAATGTTCTATTATCATTTTATTTATTATTATTATTACTATTATTATTATTATTATTATTATTATTATTATTATTATTATTATTATTATTATTATTATTATTATTATTATTATTATTATTATTATTATTATTATTATTATTATTATTATTATTATTATTATTATTATTATTATTATTATTATTATTATTATTATTATTATTATTATTATTATTATTATTATTATTATTATTATTATTATTATTATTATTATTATTATTATTATTATTATATTCATATTATATGTCAACGTCTTATTCAAACCGCACAATCATGTGTTTCTTAAAAATTTCAAACCTCTATTTAATGCCTTTAGGAATGAAAATTTCAAACATTCTTTTCTATCGGATGCCTACGTCATAAAATAGCTATCTGTATGCAAAATTTCAGCCCGATCCGTCTACTGGTTCGAGCAGTGCGTGAATAGACCAGTCAGTCACCTTTCTCTTTTATATATATATATATATTTAAAATTTCTTAAAGGAATTATTAATAAATAATGAGCACAGAAATGAAATTTAGCAAAGTCCTCTTACTAGATAATCGCTACGGTTCGTGATAAAAATACAAATTAAATCGTCCTGTATATTATGAATTGTAATACATGTGTCTCTGAGAAATCAGAATTTTCGAAACAAAAAAACTTAAAACAATCGTTGTTTTCTAAAGAAGTTTAATTGATTTTTTTTTTACTCGTACATCGTCTGTGTTATACAAGAATATTAGGAAAATCGTTAGTTATACAATTGAACAGGATAAATGTTTGAAATCCAAGAAAATATATTATGTCATATTTTATTAATTATTATGTATTTATTCGTTCGATATGATCCATTTAATAATCATTTCTAATCTAAGAACATTGAATAAAAAGAAATATTTTTTTTTCCAGTAATGCGAATTTAATTACGTATTATAGACGATCACTGAATAATTCGTCGTTTATTTCAACACAATATACTATACAAACGCTATAAATACTAAGCACAATAACAATGTACAATACGATGTCGCATGATGCGCGTTTTCATTGTAGTTTCATCGATATTAACTTTTTTTTTCTTTCCTAACCGGCGGCCCGCGCCTTTGAAATTTGAAAGCTTTTGGTTTTAAGTTTATTACATTTTGCCGTCCGTCCATTGTCGCCACCTACTCGCGTAGGATTATTTCAAATTAAATCACCGATATTTAATGAATTGTAATAAAAAAAAAAACAATTTTTTTCTTCTAAAAATATTTCTTTTAAAAAAATTCTCTTACGTGTGTTGTACCTACTCGTTTTTTCAACCGTATGAGATTTTTACGAGAGATTGTGTGTACGATTTTCCACTCTTAAGCTCTAACCATCTAACATATTATATAAAAACGTCGAACCCGTTCGGTTGTTTGGTCAGAACAGAAATGTATTTACAAAAAATAGAAAATCGTTTTTATCGAATTTTATCGTTTTCTACGCCACGCTGCTGGATTATATACACGCGACGTAGCGCGGAAGCCCGGAGATAACGAGACATTGGCAGGACATGGCAAGACCTTCTTGCCCATCTCTGGACTTCGAAAAATCAATTTTGAAAATTATGACTTTTATCTCTGTTCGAATAAACATTTCGTTGTCGTTTTGATTTTAGTTTAGATTTAGAAATTTACAAATAAAATGGTACATCCATAATGCCACCAAGACCGCCATGTCTAGATGGAATTTACAAGATTCCAAAGTATGTCAATGGAGAAATCCGTCAACCAATCAATTAGCGGTTTGAACGGAAGTCCTATTGCGGTTATCGGATTTTCAATCTTTTCTTTTTTTTACCGATATCGTCATTTATTTTAATTTTCACGTCGTTGTAATGTTCTCAACCGCTATTAAATCACATATCGACATTTGTCGGCCTACAGTTAAATGTCAAACGCAGCGTTTACGAGTCGCACAGTTTTCTTTGCGTACTTGTGCGCGATGTCATTCGATCTACGACCAGATTGAAAGGCTTATGTACTATGTTGAAAAAAGTGTTCATCGTCGTAGGCGTCCAGCCTCCGTACCCGAGTCGGAACTGTTTTTCAACGCTAATCTCAAATCAATGACACGAACATCACTGTATTGTGCAATTTATTTGCAAACGATTTATGTCCCTTATCCGCACACGAGCGCGACTGAGTGCTGATCGGTTGATAGTTTCATGGGAATTGTCGTGGACAAAGAACGCGATTTTTTTTTCTTATTTTGTTGTGTTCTGTTCAATTGACTACTATCAAGTAGAGTAGACAGCGAAATAAGTGTACGAAAAGAAGAACGGGGGAAAAACACACCTGACCTAATCTAAATTTAAAGTGAGGACAACCCCTATAACTCCCACGGATTTGCACCACTTCTTCTTCTTCTTCTTCTTTTCCAACTTTATACGTCGTCGCAAAACAAACTGCATTCCATCTCTGCCACTCTCTGTCCAGAGCTGTTTCATTAACGTTGGTTGTCTCACCTTCTCCCCGAATTCGCCGGACCATTTCTGCTTTGGCCGTCCAATCAGTCTACTACATCGATGCGACCAGTAGTTTAGTGTATATAAATTATTATCGGATACAATAATATCGCGTATTTTGTGCTTTCTAATTTCGTATTCGAATAAACTCTTTGAGTAAAATTAAAAACGCATATAAATCCCCGGTGTTCAATTATCACGGTACAGTACGGTCGTAGTTTTGAATTTTTCGACGGCAACTTCGGCGGCGGCCCGTTGACGTCGAGTGGGAGGAGGGTGCGGGGATGGGCACGGAAGCACTTATTCGCGTTTATTATAATGTCGCGCGTCGTACATATTATTATTATCCGTGACGCGTCGTATTGTACCTAACCGCGCGTGCGAATTATTATAATATGAAGGAAATCGTTAAAAAAAAAAAGAGAGAGACGAAAAAAAAAACTCGGACGTGAAATGAATAATTCGATTTTCTTTGTGCGGAGAAGACGAAACCTCCCCCAAACAAACAAACAAACAAACAAACAAACAAATCCCCGTCTCGTTTTATTCACGCGCGCGCGGTGTGACAACGAGACGGCGCGGTTCGAAGATTTTCACCACGGACCCGTACCGCTTCCCCGACAATCGCCTCGGCTCACGGCCCGCTTGATTTATACGCGCGCCGCCGCCGGGCACTCTGCCACGCCGCGACACTCTACACACACATTGTATTTTATTACAAACGGTGCATAATAATAAAGTAAAACAAAAATAAAAAGTTGCTCGAGTTTTGTTATTGTCGCTGTTGCAGGTGGCAGGCGTCGTTTGGGGGGGGGGGGGGGGGAGGGCGTAAAAAAATTATAATGATAATGATAAAAAAATAAACGGTCGTTTACGTTATTATAATATTATACGTATGCGAGGCGCGCGCAGTATATTTCGTTCGACGTGTGTCGCGCGGTTCAGTGACCACCGCGACCCGTCCCCGCGGTTTCCACCAACAACGACTCCCAAAGTGGCTTTTCCCGTTTGACATCCGATCCGTTTTAACCGCCGCCGACTGCGCGTACAGTTTGTATTACCGCGGGATTTATTTTCGCCCGCCGCCAGCAGCGAAAACGGCAACGAAATAATATTAATGAAAAAACTCCCCACCGCACCAACGCTAACGAATAAAAACAACGATTACTCGTAAACAACTTTTTGATATACTAAGCCAATTTAAATTCGCGAGAAACTCGGACGCGGCGTTCGAAAGCCGTTCACGAAGTTTACATTCCCCCCACCCCGCCACGCCCCTAACTGTGATGCCGCGCGTTCGCGTACCTGCATCGTAACGATTGTAACACGACCGTAACACGCGCGTCACGCTATTAATAAAAATTCGAAAAAAAAGTTTCCTCTTCTTGTATTCCATTCCGCGGTTGGTTAGGCGCGCGAATTTTTATGAATTATTATTATTATTATTCTTTTTTTTTTCGAACTACATCGCGGCGGTTGTTTTCGTTTCGCCGAATTAAAAATGAACTCGTCCCGTTTAAGTGGCCGGAACGACATGACGTTTTTAAATACGCCGCGCCGTCGTTTGCGTCGTCTTCGAAACGTCTCCGCGGCGTGCCGCGCGATCAGAACGTTAACACTGTGGTGACGGGGGAGCGAAACGAGGTGCCTGCGACCCCGGGCGCGAAATTCAAGAAACCCAACAATTAATATAATAAAAAACGTAAAAATATAATAACATTATTTCGGATTATTTTCAACGGTATAATTTATTCGAATTAAAGAAGAACAAAAAAAAAAAAAAAAAATCTTCGTAAAATTAATACTCTATAAAATAGTGCCGTGTTCTAACCAAAAAAACGGGCGCAATTCAATTAAGTTCGACCCCGGGGGCGCGCGTGAAATATCCGTTTGCTACGGGTCTCCCTGGTCGTCGTGATTCGTATGAAACGCGAGTTAAAATTCGTTTGAATCGCCCGAGTGTAGAACAAAAAAATTGTATTTCCATAAACGTTCGCGGACATTATTATTATTATTACGGAAAGTTTCTCGTGGAGATTTTTTTACCATTATCACCTGTCCAACGTGACGTGTATAACCAGACGACTCAACGAAAATTAGAAATAATTTTTTTCTAATTTTTTCAAGCTTTTAATTGTGTATAATTTACACAATCAATGCGAAACACTAACGAATAAGGATTTAACGCGATTATCACCGAGACATGACGTTTTTAATGTATGTATGGTTTTTTTTTTGTATTCCAAACTGTTACAAAATGTAAAAACATTATTTATGGTTTCTGAGAGAAAACAAAATTTAAATAACAGATGAGAGACGGATTGTAGAGGTCTCTCCCGCATTGTGGACGTACTACGGCAATATCTTATTTAATTATTAAACACATTCGTAAACGTTTATTATGTACACACATACACGCACCGAAGATCCGGTGCTCAGGATCGAAAGCAACGTGACGGATATTTGCTTTCGGCTTCATGCAACTTTGCAACAATAATAACAAATCTATAAAATGTTATCGATTCAGTAATTCATTTGATCGACATTCACAGCGTTTTTCTTTCATTGAATTTTGTAAGAAAACAAAAAAAAAAAACGAATGTGTCAAGCGGCCCATACACGATCAATATTATTGATCAATATTTGATATTGACAGTGTATGGATCATATTGAAGACGTGTTCAATATATTGAAACAATCAAAATTATTTTGATATTTATTGATAGATTGTCAATATTTTGTTCTATAAATGTATATATCTACGATACTAATATTATAATATTATAATAATATTCATTCATAATAAATAGACTTAAAAAAATTTTTTTTAATAAAAGCAATCGTTAACACAAAAAAATGTATTTATTATCGAGCCCTCTTCTCTTTTATACTTAAATATATTATTCTATTTTAAGATTATTATTATTATTATTGTTTTTAAATTAACTACCTACTTTAATAAAAAAAAGGTTTGGTATAATATGTAGCTTACCTTTATATAGTTTCGAAGACAATATATTATAGCTTCACAAGTATCAATCACAATGTTTCCTATTGATTGAGGAGATATCGCGCTGATAAATTTCAGGTCCTCGAAAGTGTTTCCGGTAGCCAAATAACGTAAAGTTATAGACAGTGTTTGACTTGCTGGTATAGCTTCTCGCATTGACGTATTTTGTTTTTTAATAAATGGATTAACCAAAGTTAACATTTCATCGAAATATTCATCATCCATTCTTAAAAAATGTTTGAAATCATTTCTTTCAAAATTGCGCAACTCTGTTAGTAGCTTCTCGTGAGTATAATATTACCTATTTCTTAACCACTCTTTTGGCCAAGTTCTTCGTTGTTTTTTTACCTTTTTTTTTCATCAAGTGACAAGGCAAGAGCAACAGCAATAATCGCGTTCTCTTCGCTAGACATTTTGATCGAAACTAAACAATATATTCAGAATTCTTGATCGTCTCAGTGCAAAACAAATTGAAACATTTATTGATGTAAATATTGATCAATAATATTGATCGTGTATGGGCCGCTTTAAATCGTTATTCGACGTTAAACGTTCTTAACAACTACACATTCTTAACGATTCGTTATACTTTTTTTTTCATGTTTTAATCAGAAGCAATAGTTGTGATTCGCCGCTTATACATACACATGCCGTAATCGAAAAAAAAAATGTGTAAAATATTTAAACTTTTACCGAATCTGTGTAGTAAATATTTCAATAAACTTTTATGGCGATTGGTGGAAGGGGAGGTTTATTATTATTACCGAATGAAATAAATTGAAATTTCGTCGACCGGCGAAATAAATGTTTGTTGAAAACGAGTTGTTATTATTATTATTTTATTATTATTATTTTTCGACGGTGGCGGCGCTTATAGAGTCAATTTTTGCAAGCGCCTTATGATGACAAACGCGAAGTAAAAATTTCGTTTATGTTTAGCAAACACCACTTTCAAAAAATCGTTTTTTCTGCGTAACTCGACGTCCTCCGGTTAGTCTTCCTGTATTTGATTTGTCACCGCGACCTATAATAAACGATACAACTGTACCATTACTATGTCACGTATTATATCATTATTGTGCTCATTGTGCGTCCGCGTTAATTGTCAATTCGTTTGAATATACGGAAGTCGCTTGTATTAATACGCGTAGTTTAAATAATTTATGGGGTATATTTCGATATAAGTCGACTGGCGAATGATATTGACTGTACAATAAACAGTTGTTAATAACATTAATATTTAATAATTAATACGCAGCTTCTCAAACTTATTTCGTCCACCGTCCTCCACTTTGAGAATGAAAAATTTCCTCAAACGTTTAAACTCACCCCGTCCGTTGTGCATTCCTTAGTGTTGCAATTACACAATTGTGTTTAGACACACACCGTCATAAATTCTATTTCTGAGTGAAAGACTTGCACTTTTAACGAGCCTTTTTTAATGAGAACAAATTAAACGCGTACTTAATCGTATTCAAAGGTATTTTTATTGAAATTAAAACAAAGCTTTGAACATTTAAAATGTTAGTCTAATTCGTCTAATGTGACGGATGAACACACTTGTCAACAACATTAGACGGTAGTAATTCACTTGAAAACAGCCGTATATAGTGTTCGGCGGCGTTCGGTAACGAGCAGCCGATTTCTCTTTTCAGTAGTCAGCCGTGTGTTTTTGCTCCAGCACTAAATCCTGCACGTTCAGACGAATACGATGACAAGCGGATTACATCTGTGGAAATCGCCGAATACATCGGAATCGTTGGAGTAATTATTTAATTTCTGTTTGAAACATCACGAGTAAAGTGGCGTAGAGTCTCATCGCTTTTTTTTTTTTTAACGTTATTACTGAAATGGATCCTCGTATGGTTCATATAAGAATATGAACATTAAGCAACAAACCTAACAAAATATGTAAAAACCTATAGTTTCATTCATACCTTAACCCCCCCCCCACTCCCCCGTTGCATAACCCATACGTCACTGCACGTGTACATATAATTTGTTAAAACTACTGTAGTAAAAGACGTTTTTCGAACATATTTTCCGATTTCTTCTCGGAAATGTCGCCACAAAAAACGGACCGCTTCCCCATCACTCGCCGCCACACAGCGTATTACGACGGAACGATGTTTTGCAATGGAAATATCCTGCAGTCATTCCCCGGTTATCGTTAGACTGGAGCAGCGCACACGCTGAAAAACTCGCGCACATGGTTCATATTTACGTGCTGCTCGTCTTCTTCTCGACGGTAAAAAAATAAATATTTCCTGCGATCAATAACAAACGAGACGTTGTCGTATTATCACATATTATTATTATTATTACTACTACTATTACTATTATTATTAATAATAATATTAAGTATAATATTGTATCGTGTGTCTATAATTTACCAATCTCGTTGTATTAATATGTCATGTCCGTCGTGGCGTGTGTGTTATGTATAACGAACGGCCTCGGCCGGACCGAAAGACCACACCCTTTATGGGACACCTCGCGTACAAAAATTTATTTTATACGAGCGCAATAATACGGGGAGGGAAAAATAATTATTATTATTATTAATAATAATGAATACGAGCGCGGGAAATTTATCGTAATATCCCGTCGGCACGCAAACGCCGTCGTCGATTAAGAGTTTAAATAAATCATCGAATTCGCGGTTGAGTGATAAAACGTTAACGGGGCAAACGTTAAATAACCGTCGCCGCCGACACGCGCGTCGTAAAACGCTGCAGACGATCAACTGAAACGGCATAGTAAGTGTATTATGATACGCGACTGCTGCTGTACGCGGTGAACAAAAAAGAAAAAAAAAAGAAAAAGGAATTTGTGTTTAAACGCGAAACGAAATAATATTTATGGACCGTGTGTCCATAAATATATAAATATACCGTGTGTCAGTGGTAGTGTAATGTTTTTAATGCGTACGAATAATAAAACATATACGTCGATCCCCATTAAAAGTAGGATCACGCTGGTATCGAAAAGGCTTACGCCGGCAATTGTCGCGATACGCAGCATTGTTAATAAATATCGCGTAAAAAGGCCCTGCAAGTTTTCTATCGTTTTTTCATTTTTTTTTCGTTTAATTCCCGTTATATAATATTCTGTATAATATGTGTACTACGAATACGTTCGTAATCATGGCGATTTGTTGATTACCGCACACTCCGTAATGGACGACGCGACACAAGAGTCGTTCTACGAACACGAGACGTTTCATGTTCACCACAAAACAAAAAAAAAAAAAAAAAGATTGAAAATGACGTCTATAAGAATTTGTCGATCATCGGCGGTGGTGGTCGGTTTTGGTCGGCGTCTACATTGAAAAAACAAAAAAAAAAAAATCCTACGTGTTTGTAATCGAAAATGAAACCGACGTCACGGACATAACGCGCTTACCGTTATATTAGTAGCAAAGCCAAATGTAGAAAACGGATTGTCTAATTGTTATCATATTTGCTCATAACAGCTATATAGTATAGCGCGAATAACAACTACGCGTTGTACGTGATATTATTCCTATCCGCGCATACAAATATGTACGCGACAGTGTTCCTTCACTGTTGTAGTCGTTACGTTTTATTGCTCGAGCGGAGCGCGAGAAAACTGTTGATATTACAACGACGTCTGATTTATTTATTTCCGTATGGAAAAAAAAAATGCTCGTCATTCGCAATCACGTCCCGGCGGTAGACAATAATATTTATTACAGTGTCTAGTCGTAAGTGTACTACTACTACGTTTTTTTTTTTTTTTTGTACCAAACGTTTTTCGTTTTTTTTTTTTAATATGGCCGTCCATATCGCGACGGTTTATCAAAATATTGTCGGAAATTTCGAACGGGGTCGACGACGGACGGTTTTTGCAAGTGTATAATAAAGCCTGTTTCGATACACACGCGTTTGTGTGGACAAAACGTGTCGTCTCCGGCCGGTACGTACCCGTGTACGTTTTATAAGTCGCGTGCGCGCGTGTTATATGCGCCGACGGGGCGGATGAGGTTTTCCATTTCCACAAAACCCGATGGAGAAGAAAATTGGAAAACGCCGAGCGGTCGCGGTGTTGCTGTGTCGCTACGACGAGGTGAAACTTGTTCCAGCGCCGTCGGCGGTAAATCGGTTTTACGCCACCGTCGTCGTCGGTCTCGCGTGTACATTATATTATAATAATAATAATAATAATAATAATAATAATAATAATAATAATAATTGAACTGCAAGCGTATACCATGTTATAATTTATAAAATTTATATATATATGTGTGTGTGACGATAGTTTTTCGTTTTTTTTTTTTGTCGTTTTCTTTTAATTTGATATACATTTTCTAGATTGATAAACCGCAAGGATAACCTATATTATAATATATTAAAGTATCACGGGGCGGCAGGTTCGTTGAATTTCGTAAATAATTGTCGTTGTAAGTAGTAAAACACGTCATATTTTTAATACAGTTAGAACAGAGTGACGTCGTCGCATTATTAAAAATGCGTATTAAAACGGATATATGACAATGCACATAATACCCATATTAGAGGTATTCACGATCATTTTTTTGTCGAGAAAGAAAATGTACAAAGTCGTACGTTAAAATAACGGCATTTGGAACAATCGAAATTTTAATATATTTAATAACAATTTGTAATAATTAATATACATAATAATAATATTATTGTAATCCGTATTAAATTAATAAACGCTACATTTCGCGTTCGTATAATACACAAATAAAAAACCCTAAATTATTATTTAATATGATATAAATACAGCGAACGCGAATGGAATACCATTTCCCATTTTAAATACCGCTGTTTTTCTGTCCGAAAATAGCGAATAAAATAATAGTCATTAGCTCACATTTCACTTTCACTGTCGTAACTCGTAATCATTAAATATAAACATGATGAATTTCATGTGTATTCGTTATACACGAATACTTCTTGTTATTTCGCGTTCCGTCGAAATCGTCGTCTCGTCATTATTTTCGCCTCGTTTGTTTATTTTCGTTGCGTTTTTAACTCTCTTTTAATTTACAATATCCGCGGAATTGATTTACATATTTTTGACTGTTGTCCCCGCTGGACAGCTGTTTTTATTCTTTCCATTTTCTTTGTTCGTTATGCGAGAAGAAACGCAATTGAAATACACAATATTTTCGTCGCTCGCGTGTGATAAAACTCGTTATTCCAGGTAAACACTTATAACGTGTTACATTCTATTCGCGTTTTATATTTATTTTCCATATATTATTATGTTCTTACATTACTTTCGATTCAAATTCGAATTGAATATTGTAAACGTATTTGTAGATTTGTAGAAATTGTAAGGGTTCCTCCCGCGCGTCACCGTTTTCCCGTTCATCAGAATTGATATTTCGTACAATCAATTTTCTTTCGTTACACATTAACTAGCGTGTATTAACCTTACCAAATTATATAATTTTTTTTTCATAAATTATTTATATATATTTATATTCTTTTTAATTAATTAATAATAATATTAAAATAGAAGCGTTACAATGCCTGACATCATATACGTATTTCAATTCACTCGCGGCGACAGTATATAAACCGATTGCATGCGAATACCGCGCACAATTTAAAAACATATTATACGACTGACTATATATATCGTACAGTATTATATTGTTTTAACACAGAACTAAAACCCGCGGCTACATGTATAGTGTTGTATATAGAGATTGCGCCGTTAAAAGAGAAAAATAAAAAAAAATTTCTATATATTTATATGTATAATGCGAACGCACAATGAGTATTATGAAAAATAAAGAAATATATGGCAGTCGTATTAAATAATTTTTTTTATTTCCACTACAGCGGCCTGGTTTCGAAAAAAAACACGAATTTGTTAAAAACGTTAAATAACATTCACGTGTCGCGTTCAATACTATATAATAATAATAATAATAATAATAATAATAATAATAATAATAATAATAATAATAATAATAATAATAATAATAATAATAATAATAATAATAATAATAATAATAATAATAATAATAATAATAACAACAACAACAAATTGTATTCAACAAACATTTATTTCGCTAGTCGACGAAATTTTAATTTTCGACGATTCAAACACCGTAGTACTGTTCAAAATAGGCACACGAATCAGTGTACGTTTACAGTACAATTGTTAGTTAAATATCGACTTGTAAGTTGGTCAAATTATGTTATGGTTATGCTCAGTTTTCATAGCATTCCACCCCATTGAACATCATGTAAAAGGCTGGAATAAGTGCTTGAGCGACGATCATCGAATAATATGGTATGCTCTGATCATCGGTCGTGATAGAGCGTTAGTGCTTAGTTGACGGTAAACTCTGTCGGTCAAGGAAACGTGCGAATGTGAGTAAACCAGTAAAAGTTAATAAAATAGTAAAAAGTGTAAAATAAACGAGTGACCGTGTAAACGAATGTACAACGAGGAAAGATGAATCATTACGTATAATTTTATTTCATTAAAATACGGGAAATAATAATAATAATAATAATAATAATAAACATAAGAAACGCGCGTACGATTAATCGCTCGGTCAGTGTCAAACTAAACACCGGTGTGTATACATAGCGCGTCAGTCGATCGCAATAAAACCGGAAAAGAAAGTAATCGCCAGATAGCGGTACGACAACAAAAAAAAGAGGGGGGTAGCCACGCAGGGCCGGCTCAATGTGGTAGCAAAACAGGCAGCCGCCTAGGGCGGCACTAGTGTGGGGGCGGCAAATTTCAAATGAACCAAAGTGATTTAATTATTATAATATATATAATATAATATAGTATGCTGAATTGTATATGTTCATTGTTCAAAAAAATTAACTATTGCATAGGGCAGCGTAAATTAGATTTGCCTAGGGCGGCAAAAAACCTTCGGCCGGTCCTGTAGCCACGCAGACGTATAAATAGCGGTCCGGAACCGGCGGAGCGCTCAATCGGCGGGCGAACGCCAACAATCTTGTTCGCCACTGATCGCAGCGAAAACGCCGTTTGGTTTGTAGATCACACATATATGTTTTCGCTGCGGTCAGAAGCTAACAACGTCGTTCGCGTTTGCTCGGACGGTTGCGAAAACGGTTTGAGTGCACACAATGGAGGCGGTGTGTTCGTGGACCCCGTTTCGGACAGTGATTCCATCGCGTACGGTCGGCGGCGGAATTTGCGGCCGAATGTGGTGTATAAGAAGATTTGTGCCGTTCCCGTATTCCCGTTTTTATTAATCGTGTGGCTAAATTCGTACGCGCGTTTTACAATAATAATACGACACTTCCATCTTGTCGCCCGTAGATCGAATTTATATAGCTGCGTAGCACACATAACGCGTGGCGCTCTTGTACGGCTCGATTGCATGTAACATTTTCCGGACGTCGTCGCGTCGGTGTGTGTATGTGTGTGTATAGCAAACGAACGACTTTTGTCGCCTCGTCTCTCCCGCAGGGATTTCAGAACGAACGGCGACTTTTGGAATTCGAACGAACTATATATATATATATAATATATAAGAGTAAATAAAGTCGAATAAACTACAATGAAATTCTGCTGACACACGTATAACAATATATGTGACATGTACGTGTACGCGTATTACGCGTTGATTTTATTTTATTGTTATTATATAAAATCAATGGTATATATTAGGTACCGGTCGCATTTTCGCATTCCGGGATCCGTTTCAGTACTGTTTACCCCGTGCTCTTACACGTATTGAACACATAATTTTTACAATTTCTTTTTTTTCTACTCGAAAGTGTGATCGCAATGCTCAACTGCAACGCAAAATGTTTATAAGTCTCTATAGTATTACAGATTCGAAACTCGTGTGGTGTTTTAGTATTTATTTTTTTTTTTGAAAATCGTTTTACAACTGATAATAACCGTAATTGTGATAATAAATTTTGAGGGAATTTAAAATTAACCAATCGTAGTAGAACACTGGTGCCGAGATCGACTCCATAATGTGTGTACATCACCAATCGAATTTTGTGTTTTATTCTAGTAAATTCGTGGAGGATATCGGTATGACAAAAAAAAAAAATGCCTATTCACATTTTATACATAAAAATTTGAGCGTAAAAACATTTATATAATATTAAAAAAAAAACCCCTTCTCAATTATTATACATTTGTTAATAAGTAAAAATAAAAATTGATATAATACGACACTTTTTATTATTATTTATTAAGTTACGCATAAGCGATACCACATACTCGTATATTACAAATAATATCGATTATATGAGGTTTAATCGGTCGTGAGTGGGGTAAATAATTTCACGTTTTTATGAAAATACTTGTCGACTCCTTGACTTGTCATAATTGCTGTTAACACGGCACGTGTCCGAAGAGTTATCGATTCGATCAATGGACGCTAGAGTATAGATGTATGAAAAAAAAATAACTCTTGTCGAGTCAATCTGACAGCTTATTTTTATATACTATAAATAAAGAGTATTAAATCTTCAATAAATTTAAAGTTAAAATTTACTTAATATTTAACTTAACGGATTACTTTTTTTTTGATTTAGTTTAACGCCAACTAAATCGTATTACTTCTTTTTTATTATTGTTATTTTGACCACATATTATACGTATTGTGTAGTTTAATTTTGAGAATTTCCGTTGTCGAATACGTTTGTTTAATTATTTGTCTGACGCATTCGAGACAAATGTAACACTCAGAATGAGTATAATATAGAGACAAACAATAAATTTATGATCTTTTTTTTTTTGTGATATACAATTAATTGTTTTTTTAAACAGAAAAAAAAGTTAATTTCTTTTTTTAAGTTAATTTCATTTAACTGATATATTTTTAATCGTTTATTAATTCATAATTCGATTAATACAATTTGGTTAACATAAAAAAAAATCACCAATTTGCCACCTGACTTCGAGCTATAAAAAAGGTAAAACCTGAGTCTGACTGGTGGTCTCTAACGGCAACATAATATTATTTAAGTATAAAGAAGCACAAATTGTATTCGATTTTTATCGCCTTCTTCCTAATAATACTAATAGTAATGCGATCGTACACACTATTGCTTTTAAGGCTTTTTACTAGCTGTAAATCACACGCTATATGACCTCAAATCGATTTATACACATTACTAATACATTATACGTGCACAAAAAGTCTCGCGGTCTCACGCACGGCAGCGTAGTTTATATTAATAATAATAAACTACTGTGACGGCGATCGCTCGAAACAATATTACTCAGATCGTTCGTGCTGACCAGCTATTGCTGAAAGGCTACCGTATCTCTCTGTAGACATTGATTGAGATGGACATTTATTTATATATATATATAAGTAACAAAAATTTAATAATAATCGTGTTCATAAACGCGGTAGGTTTTCGGATGAATACATTGGCCGGCCGTTGTACATTACACGCAATTATCCGCTTGTAACCATTTCAAATTTATTTGACTCCATGGAAAATGAAAAACTTCCGATTACTTCGGTGCGCCGTGACTATTAGTGTGCATTGAAAAACTCCAAGAAAAACAACACCTTCCGGACAAACCGATATGAAACGGTAGACATAAAAAAACCTCTGCACATTTTACGAGTCAATTCGACAATCATCAATTTATGAACCACATTACAACAAATAATGTATATAATTTATATTTCCATAAAAATAAAATATAAATATATCAAATACAGCTAATAGCACTAGCAACTGAAACTTTTAAATAAATAGGTAAAAAAAAAAAAAATTCTAACGATATCCCGCAGTGTGTTGCTGCGCTATACCCAGATCGACTGATGCATAGATAATATTTTATTTAGAAAAATAAGAAAACGCATTACGAAATTCGAAAATTTTTTATTCACATTATTTTATATTGGTCGTTATGGAGGATTTTGTTTTCGTTTACCGTGGAAAGTTTTTACTAAATAATATTGAATCAAGACATTTAGATATTTAAAATGTCTTTTTCGGGGATTTTTTTGTGTAGTGTACACTATGATTTTTTTTATTTTCATTTCTTAGAATATCGTCATTAGGTACGTTACTGGAATATACTGCCGTGAAAACAAAAACCCCCGTTTGTAATAAAAACAAAATTTAATTATAAATATGATATACGTTGTGTTTCATCGACGATATTATATTCAAAACCCGTCAATATAATAAATAGTTTTTTTCCAGTCAGCAAATCTCTTTAAAAATATATTTTGGATCTCCACCACTCTCCTCAGAGTTATATACCGATCTAGTTCTGATAGTTCTTCAATTTGCAGTGTGTGTATACACTTCTTTTTCCGGGTCAGTGAAAAATTCCGTATCACTTATGATGGTGATGAACACGCGCGTATGTCAATGACTATATAATATTATGCGCACTCCGTTTGTCGTTTCGGTTTTTATTACATTTTATTTTTCATGATCGGTAAATGCTGGTTTCTCGATTCCGTTTTCCTATTTGTGTTAACGATCATGTGTGCGGACGCCAAAACCGTATAAATATAACGCGGGTGATAAAAATGACGTTTTTATTTAAATACGTTTCTACGTACATAATAAATATGTGAAGCGAGAGCTTAGAGACGTTTTCTCTTTTCATTTACGAAGAAGAAAAGTTCACCGTTTCATTCGGCATAACGACGACGAGGTTAACTGCGATGTCAAGTTAGGGTTTAATAATAATCCGAGTAGAGTTCTGGTCAGTGGTCAGCAAAGACGGACTGGGAGAGATCGAGCCCACATTAATTTAGACCACTATTCTAAATCGGTCCAAATACACGGGTTCGCGGCGGTTAAATAAAAATCGTATATATACATTAAGAGAAGTGCGGAATTGTGTACCATTTTCATACTTTTAAGAATACGTCAAATACACTATACGTACAATTTGTATTAGAAATAATTAAATACAATTTGTCTGGCTTTAAACAACATAATTTGTTATTCTTTTTTTTTTTTTTTTTTGTCACCGGCCCACTAATTTTTATAATACTGGGAGGCACAGTGGCCACTCAGTGAATTACTGATAATCAGGTTAAGTTAAACGCGCGTGGAAATTGACCCCGTGTCCGTCGTTATACCTTAGAAAGCTGCAACGCTATACGATTACTAAACTATTGGTATTGGTACTGGCTTAATAAATATTTTCAGTAATGCCGGGATAATATAGTGACAATTAAAAACAATAATTTGAAAACACTATTAGGTAACACAAAGGACAAAATGAAAAAAAAAAGACGGGAATCGGGTATTTATAAAATTCAATGTGAGAAATGCGATAAATGCTATGTAGGCGGAATAAAAAGAAATATAAATGTTAGGTGCAAAGAAAATTTGGGAAATATTAAAAAACAAGAAGACGCAAAATCTCCCGTTGCGAAACACTTTTAAATACCCCGAACATAATGTTAAATCAGCAAAACTTTTAAAAAAAATGTAAATAATAATAATAATAACAACAATAAAGAATTAAACGTAAGAAAAACAATAGAAATGTCGAGAAATAAAAATAACTTGTTAAACGTGGACGTTAAAAGTCCGTTACAAAATTCATTATTAAAATTAATTTAATGTAAACTAGATAGCGACAGCGTGGACTTGTGGTGGGAGACTCACGACTAACCGACGCGATGATATAAACCGTATAAAGACGAGTGTATATAGTGTTTAACGATTTAGTAGTGGTTTGTTCACGCCGACGATGACAACTCTTTTATATTTTAGATCTCTCGAGTATCTACTCCGTGTTTTTAAGCGTTTTTCATACAGAACAAAAAATAATACATATATATACACTGCGTATAACCAGACAATCGTTTCCGATGTATTTAACAGGAGAGTCGAATCTATAAAATGTTTTTATAATAATTGGCTTGGCGGGCATTTCATTATAATTAATGAAGTAGATTGAAGTAGAAGATATTGGATGAAGGCTATCGGATCGTTTTCCGGGGAAGTGCCCGATGCGTGTGCGTACTTATTATCCAGGCGCACGACAAATATTATCAACGGTGTTCTCATCACGTTACAAAGCAATTTAGATTAAAATAATTTATAGATATTAAAAAAATATGCATTACACTGCACAGTACCTGTACAAAATTAGGCTTAACTTACAGAAGTGCGAGACCGTATATATATATATATATTATATTGTGTATAAAATAGAGGAGGATGTTACTTCGAAACTAAAACTAATTATTTCGCTAAAAAAGACAAAGATATATTGTGAGCGTACGTCTTACGAGTTCGGGCCACAATTAACCCGGGGAACTCGATGAGACCGTGCGCTCTGTTTGCCGTTATAATAAATATATTATATGTAAGTGTACACGTGGTAGACGGTGTACTTGAACACATTATGCACGTTTTAATATAACAGTATATTAAACTCGCGACGTATATACTTAATTATTCGTCCGTCCTCCTCTCATTGCACACTCCTACGCTTATGCGGTGTTCGAAATGACTTTTCGAAAACAATGTTATTTTAAAACAAAAAAAGAAAACGAAAATCTTGTAAGCATTGATAATTCGAAAAACCAACTTAAATATCTAATTGGTTCCCGTTGGAATTTCAGATTCTCCGTTATACTGCACCTCGAATTCTCATGCTCACTTCTCTTATTTTATAAATAGTTCAATTATCGTTTCGTACGCATATTTTTAAAACGATATACATTGAAATTTTATTATTATTATTGCTCTGACTTTGAAGTTATTCCTTTTTTTTTTTTTTTTTGCAGGACCGGCGTTCTGGGGTCTGATCAACCCCGAGTGGAGCCTTTGCAACAAAGGCCGAAGACAATCTCCCGTCAATTTGGACCCGGAAAAATTGCTCTACGATCCAAACCTGACCGATCTGCAAGTCGACAGGCACCGGGTAAAATAATTTATCCGTTTATATCCAAGTGTAGCAGTTGTTACATATCATTTGGGTGCTGGATGAGTGGGCACTGCTGATATAATATTGGAATAATCGAATGGAATGATAGATTGTAAAAATTAAAAGATTTACTTATTAGATTATAGTAAATTAGTATTTACTGCTATATTGTTTTTAATTTTATTCGAGAAATAATTTTTCTGCCGCGAGTGATTCGATGATACCGCGGCAATAATTAATGTTTTATAATCCGATTTATAGTAATGCTTGAATAGAAATGGTGAAATCGTGAAACGAGAAGAGATTAGCGATGACACACGTGACAAAAAAAAGTACTGTTTGTCACGAATTCGAATTTTGTGTGTAATAAATTTTCCAGTTAAAAGCAAATAATTTACACAAAAAAAAAAAAAACGTTTTTTTAAATAATTGTAATCGATTTTGTACTTTTCACATACTTATCCTCGTACAGTGCGTTTTGTTTACTGCGATTTCGTGTGTAGTGTTACTTGAAAAATCGTCCTTTCTTTTTTTTTTTTTGAACAAATACACATAATGTAAATACACGTGAGAGTGTCCGTGTGTTTACTGCCATACACATACACAAAATCTCGGTGTCCGGAAAAAACGCACGTTTGTTCTTTTTTTAATTTAAAATCACATGGTGAAAAGATATGTGATTTGTGTTTTCCTGAAGTCGTATCACGTATCGTAATACACACGCGTACAAGACGGTCAAGACGACGACGTGTCGAAAAGAAGAGAAAAAAAACAGAATCTTCTCTAATATATTTTAAACTCGCGTATGTGTATAATGACTTCGTAACTGATTTCATGCGAACTGCTACGTGCGTAACGCGCAATGTTCAAATATTTCGATTGTGCTATTGAAAAATAATTGTAATAAAAACAACGCTAAGTTTCCTAAATGTATATATATATAATCGAAATGCAAGTAAGTTTGTTGTTGCCAGTAAGATGAAATCGATTGTTTGCGGTTATCGGGGAAAAATAACGTGTTGAATCCAGCAATATATAACTGCAGCATCGGGGGCGTTTGGACCCCCGGGATTCGCGTAACTCTTCGCATTCGGACGAGACGATTGCAGAAACATTGATGTATTGTACGGAAATATATGTATATTTCTTGGAAAGCGAAAAAGAAGACCCGTTCATCAGAGTTCATTGAATTTGAGATAATTTGATTTGTCCGCAATAAAAAAAAAAAAAAAAATCAGGAATAAAAAAAATCTGTTTTCTCTTATTCATCTTCTAACGACAAAAAAATCAATGTTACATATATATATATATATATATATTGCAATTTCACTTTTATTATATAAATTAAATCGCTCGTTTTTTTTTATTATTATTAGTACTCGTCGTCGAACTAAACTTAGTAATAAGAATATATGTTTTTTTTCCACCGTAATCAAATTGATTTCCATTCAATTTGAATCAACTAATTGACATTTTTTTTTTTTAAATACTTACCCAAAAGTTTTATAGTCGCATTGTTTTTTTCTGTCTCTTGTCCGTCCTACACCGCTATTCGTTTTGATCAGAGAGATGAACAGAAAATTTACAAACACAAAGAATTTGAAATACATTTAAAAATTATTTGAGTAATACTTTACATAGTATTTATGACAACACTAAAGTCTTCAACGGAGAATAATGAAAATGTTTTTTCAAACAAAAAAGAAAATCTTTTTTATAAACGCGTGCTACAAATAATATACGATTTTAAATAAGTAAATTTTAACAAATATCACTGACGTTCTCCGTTTGTGATTAAAAAAAACCATTCCCGTTATTCTCTAGGAGACATTGAAGTGGATTCAACTGTTCTTTACGTTATTGAAGAATTAAAGTTTCCGGTGATTCTGTCCTAAGTCTTTAAAAACATTGTATATATTTTTTTTTTATCACTTTATAGAGTTTACATAATTTCATACGTTTATCGCACAGGTGGACGGTATAATAAGCAACACCGGTCACAGCGTCGCGTTTTATTTAGAGAACAGTACCAAAAACCATATAAACATCACAGGCGGACCGTTGTCGTACAAATATCGAGTGTACGAGATTCACATACACTACGGTCAGCAAGACGAAATGGGTTCGGAACACTCGATAAACGGTTATTCGTTTCCGGCTGAGGTAATAAACGTTTTATTATGATTTTACGTTTTCACTGTCTGTGCCTTTGATGGCTTCTGTATATAGTTTCGACGCTGGGGCAAATTAACTTTTTTTTTTTTAATCGTTAAGCCTAAGCAATGTAAATATACGTATACATTTGACTTCCAAACTATTGACATTAAACTTTATTCGGTTAAAAGTTAAAAAATTTTAATAAACGTCAAAAAAAAAATATAGCATGAAAAATGACGTAAAACGGTTTATAAATATCTATGTTTATGTTGTCAAAACACGATTTTGACTTTGTCTATATCGTTGCCAATTTATATCGAAATTTAAATATATTTTTTGTAATAATATCATTTACTTGAGGTAAGGTACTTCGAGTTTAATGGGGGAATAAAAACAGTAACTTATTTAAGTTAAACGTCGATTTATGATAAATTAAACGCGTTAAGTGAACCAATCCGAATTCTAATTTATAGCTCTTTCGCGAATCAATTTTCTCCTTTATTTCTAACTGTTTAAAGCTTGCTCTTAACAGCTGTTTTAGTGTACAAATAATGTATTATACAGAATACTATAATACACGTTTGAAACGATTTGATCGAATTTTGCAGGAAATAAATTCCCGTTTTATATATAATTTTTTTTGAGTGCGTAATGCCGTCAAATTTGAAATTCAAGGACCAAAGGCCAGTAAAAAATCTATACGAGAAAACATTAGTATCGAAATAGTCTGTATTTTTAGTTTGTGTACTCCAAGAAATGTCAAATTTCGACGAATTATTTTCCTCCCGACCGTATTAGAAAAATTACGCTAATATTTATCAAACCACGTATGGTTTTTTTAATCATTTCCGATTAAGAGTTGATGTATATTGAAAATTAAAAAAAGAACACCGTTTTGTGAAACCAACCGTCCGACATTGATATATAATATATTCCCGGGACGGACTCGTCACAATACGTTTAAAAATTTCTATATACGCCGCGTGTACAGTTCTCGCATGGTATTTTCATCCAGTACGATTATTAATAAAAAGTCTATAGAACCGTATGTGTAATAATATGATGGCGTGACCGCAAACATACTACCGAACGCGAGCACAATATTCCCGGAACGTTATAATAACAACGCTAAAAATTTACTCTGCGTCACGTTCTTAAAACCACAAAAAAAAAAAAACGAAAATCGTATATCCGTTTTTGTTTGTGCATGATATATTATGTTTAACATCAGATTTATTCCTATGCCGTGAGCCAGGAGGCTGTATTTCGAATAATATACATAATTTTTTTATGAAAATCAATACATGATTTTCAGCAAAAATTTACCCTCTTGGAAACGCCTTTACCGTAGATTTTTCAGCTCAGTTCTTCTTATCGACCTATACCACTACTATCACAAAACCATACCGCTATAGTAACCCATAAATACCACTCTCATAATATACACTTATCACTTGTCGTATATACAAATATTATTCATTATTATAACCTATCTATTTTACTCCTACAATCACCAACCTCTATCATCTCCGTCGGTATAATTAATTCAATCGTTTCCACCAAGTCGGCTTGCCATAAATCGTTTTTAACGTACACATTGACTTCACTTCTAACAAAATTTTTTCTAGACTATATAATTCAAACGCGGTTTCCCGTTTAGGCATTGGGTATTCGTATTATTAAAGCCGCCGCTTCCAGTTGTTCTTTGAAAATCGATAAAATTCCATTTGATACACCAGTATTATCCGCCGTTTGTGATGATGTTAATAATAGTCTTAATCTAGTTTGGCTGGATCGTCACAATACACAAAGTTATGTTTATGCATTTTCATGGAAAGCCCACGACCAGAGACCGGATAAAATTTTGCAATGATTTCTGTATAGTTATTGCCACCTTTTTTTAAATCCTTTTCTCCGTCTTGAGTCAAATGCACAAAAGTTTAAATAAGTAACTGTTTATATGTTTTCGGATTGGGCGGCTGTGTTATGGTATAACTCCTGCTCCGGTGTTAGGATCGACTTTATTATACAACTAATAATACTCGGATATCATGTATTACTATACTCGTATATATTTAGTTTATTATTGATAGTAATAATTAGTTTCTTTTAGTATATCGATTTTAAAAATTACGTAATTAATAATAATAAATAAATAAATTTTTGAATTTCCTGAATAATCTGTAAATTATCACTTATAATATATTTTCCTTCTAACCATGGACACTATATATATATGTATATAAAAAAATTGTTTTTAAGTAAATAATTTTTAAAATAATTTCATTTTTTTTTTGTTTTTTTTAAGTACACTGTAATGAATCTCAATAATATTATTGATAATGTATTTCGTTTTTTCATACAGCTTCAGATATTCAGTTTTAACTCTCAACTGTTTGCCAACTATTCGGACGCGGTGCAAAAGTCGCACGGAATCGTCGTCGTCTCCTTATTGTTGCAGGTAAGCTTTGTAATTGTAAACGACAATAATAATTGGAACTCGCTTCGCGTGAATAAAATTATTTTTTATTAATTCGACGAGTCGTATTCAACATTGTATGTTTGATCGGATGGAAATACGTATATTATGTACACTTACACTAACACTGAAACACAAACAATCATAGTGTAAAAAAAAAAACACAAATTCCGTCTGAAACATTACAAATAAATGTTAAGTTAAACGGAATATTTAAAATATTATAAACAGTGCACAAATTGAACGAATGAAATAAGGAGACTTTCGAATGTATTTTCGAGTCATTGTCAAAATTCTAAATTTTTGCGTGTCAAACAAAAAACGGTTCTGGTTATCCGATATACGTAGTACATATATGCGAACTAAAGAAATGAGTTATTATTAAATTCTTTCTTTTTCTATCCCCGTCTTTTTTTCTTCATTTCTAATACGATTAAATATTATATAATTATACGTGTTTAATGCATTGGTGTTTGGTGTGATTTTCTTCGCACGACACAACACAGACTGTGATACAGTAATAAAAACCGATGTAAATTTTTTCACAAAAAGAAAGAAGAAACAAAAAAAAATGGGCTGAAAATGCGAAGGAAAATGACCGAATGTAAACGCATACGAATTGAAACTAAATAAAACGTTTTCATTTTAATAGATTTAACAAAAAATATTAACAAAATATTATATGTATAAAAAATATAAAATTGATGGGAAGAAAAATAATAGTAATCGACACGAATAGAAATGCAATATCCCGATTATTTGTGTAGTACTTTGTTGACTATTAAAATATTTTACGAAAATTCGTATTAAAAACCAGACTGTTCCTTAATATATATATATATATTATATATATATATATACGTATAATAATCGAATAATGAAATATAAAAAATTGAAGTCGATAAAATTTTTTTCTTATTATTTAATAACGTTTAATATATGTTAGGAAATTCGAAATTACTTTGCACTGATATGTGTTTGGAAACAAGAACATTTCGAATAAAACATAATAAATATATTTGGGATTACAATCGGCATTCGTTTGGATTCGTTTTTGACGGCCCCCCCCCCAACGATTGCACGGTCAGTTTAAGCCAGGCCAAACGTTTCGTAATCCAAGTTTTAACGCGTTCAAAAGAAGAATATTGTTATGAAGAACGACATTAATTTTCTTTTATTTCAATCAATAAACCTCTTTGAAACAATATATTCAATACATACTATCGAGTGTTACGGAACTATTTATTGAAACACGCATTGTACGAGGATACACAATATCAATTTTGCGTGTACTACTTCCATTTTCCGTACTTCTTTTCCGCTTACCAAATAAAAAAATAAGTAAAACGAGTTAAAAAAATTAAGTAAGTGCCCCCATGTAAGAAATTATATAATAATAGAATGTGCGCGCGGCGCTGTCAACGGACTTTTCGCAATTATTTATATTTTCGTTTTGCGTGTTACATTATAAATGCTACTCGAATATAAAATTGATATATATATATATTTTTTTTTTTTTCTATAAAATCGAACGCCGTGGCAAATAACGCGTATCGTAAACGAGACGGTTACGTTATATTAGTACGTTTTCCTTTTTTTTAATATTTCATTAAAAAAAAAAAACACATATACGAATAAGTAAGTAGACAAACAAGTGAGTCTTCTCGATTATCCGCAGATCTTCACCATACACGCTCGTATTATTGTCAGATCGATATACAATTTTCACCATAAGCGTGTTCTCCAAAATAAAGAACTCCAATAGCAATGACGTGTGTTCGATTGTGTCAACTCTGCGTGCCGTACGATACGATTAATATTTCATAATGTTTCGAATTGACTTTTTTGTCCTGCGAACTGGCTTTTTTGACTCGATCAACGCTGTTCAAAAGTACACAGTTCCGATAGCTTAAAAAAAAAAAAAAAAAGAACAGAACAAATTTAATATATTAACGGAATGTCGTGGACGACGTTCGTCGTTTCCGCCAAAAACTAAAAAAAAAAACAAAAATCGTTCGGTTTTTGTTTAATTGATCGGGTATTTTCGAGTTTAATTGCTGCGCATTGTACAACGCGCTACGTAATAATTAACAACCGACTTGTTTCGACCGCAACTGCGGATTTATTTATTACGCGGGGGGATAAACATTATGTCGGTCGAAATCCGAATTCGCCGGCGTTTTTAATATTCAGATACGTTGTTGCGAATTGCGTGTTTTTGTTTTCGAACTCTCGAAAAACCACGACGACGAATAAAGCGGTCACGGGCGATTTGATTTCTTTCCCCCCCCCCTCAAATTATCCGTAGATAAATGAAAAACTACATGTATACGTATTGTACGGTGTATAAGGCCATTATATCCGCTCCGGTATTGCAAAAGAAAAAAATAGAAAGGATAATGTCTTTTTTTTATATAATATACTCGTATTATATGCGTGTCACTCGATCAGGGATTATTATTATTATTATTGTTATTGTATAACATACATTTAATCCGGTGCGATATCAAAAATATTCCATATAAATATTTTAAATATTAAAAAAAAAAAAAAATGTATTATTTATATTATAGTACATTTCAAAAGGTTAATAGAATTGAAATTATAACGAATAATAAATTGTATCTCTCAATACAACGCGATAAAAGTAAAATACAACATTAAAAAAATAAAGCTATACGCGAATTAAAATGATGATTGCTTAAAGGGACTTCGAATGCGTTTGTAGATTTGCAGAGTTCGAAGTTAACATGCAAATATACGATCGTCGCAGGTTAGGTGTTATTTTTTTTTCGCACGTCTTCTATAGAAATCCAAATCGGTTTGTTCGATTATTATTTTTTCTTTTATACGAGAAAAACGCGCGTTCTCTTACGGTATTTACGTGTTATAAATACACGACGGCTATTACGACGCGTTAACAAATAAAACCTATATAATATTATAATTAATATCGCACAAAACACATTAAATGAGTGTAAAAGTTTTTAAAAACTTTACGCGAACACGAAAATAACGTGTATAGACGCGGTGGTTTTTAATCTAAAATCAACAATACAAGTTTAATCCGTTATATATATATATATATATATATACTCGTATAAGAGCGCAGTCGCGTGGCTCGTCCTTGCGACGACGAAGAGAGTTTATTAATTATTAACGGAATACGCACCATATTTTTCGTTAAAATACAATATATAATTAATATATGCACATAACGGAAGAATATACAAAGATCGTTTAGTATAAATGCGCGTATAGTGGAAATTAATTATAAAATCGAAACTTTCTTTTCGTTTTTATTTAATTTTACTTTTTCTCTTTGCTTTCTTCCAAATAAATTTCAAAATTAACTCGCGTCTTTTATTGCAAAACTAAACATTTATATTTTACGTAGTGTAAATTCTGTCGTGCTCGCGCATTATATAATAATTATAGTTCTTTTTTTCAAACTCTTAGGGACATTAAGAAATTTACTTTGGTAATTTACTCAAAACGGTAACGCGTATTAAAATTCCGAAAATTACTAATGGCGTTTGGACGAAATGCGCGCAATATCCGCGAATGAAATTCATAATTAACTGTACGACAAACTATTACTGTAATACATTCGTCCGTTTCGTATATTATAAAAATAATTGTCCAGTTCGATTTCAAAGCGATATAGTTGACTCACGGATAACGGATGATATGGTGTTTGTTTAACGAATCAATAACTTATTGAAATTTGCAGTAAACGGGTTTTTCATCAAAACCGTATGTACTGACTGTTGTTTTATTATTGACTTTAAATACGTTTACTTCACTCTAAATAATTACGACGATACAGTGCCGGGGATTCGACAGAAATAATAATAAAATCATTATGGGTCATAGAGAGAAGAATTGCACCCTAACACCCACTTCTCCCCTTTCAAATCCGTCTCTGTCATGCGGGGGGTAGGTAACATCCAGTCCATATTATATAAAAGCGGTTCGAATAACTGAATATTTTATGCGCGCGCGCGCGTACGTACGTGTGTACGTGCGTCTCGTGTAACTCGGGGGTCGTGTTCTACAATAGTATTGTTTACCGTAAAATATTAAAACAATTCGTAACTTGTTATCCACCGCGCGAGTGAAGTGCACAAAGCGTATACGAAAATCGTTTTCAATTATTTTCTATGTCTAACACACTACGCAATGTTATCACAAAGAAGCGCCGAGTGTTCCCGCGTATATCCCACAATAACCGGCTGCGACTAAATGATCAGCTTGCGTACATCTAACCGCGGTAACGGGAAAATATGACGGACTTTAAGGATTGTTAAACGTATCATCACTCGGGAAAAAAAACTATTTATATAAACGCCGAAAATGAATTAAAAATAATGTAAAATATTGAAAGTCAACGTTTATATATGAATCGCGTGTACATTAACATAATTATCCGTTATTGTAATCCACCAACATAAACAAACAAATAAATAATAATAATAATAATAATTTGATGTGAATATAATCTAATGCATCTTCGAGAATTGAGTGTTGAAACATTTTCAAAATTATGAAAATTTTAAAAGTATTACTACGAGGGTACAACGGGAAATCGATGTCGAGTAGACTTCGGCGATGAATCAGTTTTTACAGTTTTTTTTTCTTTATCGCACTACTAGATCGATCGGTGTATACACGAATTGGTAATTGGAAACGCGTGTTTTTTGCGTTTTCCGCAATCACCTCTTCCAATCTTTTCGAGACAAGGGACAATGGAGTCGGAACAATAAGATCAAAAGAAAATATCGTTCACCTCGTACATCGGAGGGGACATCAAACACACTACATGTTCAAAATATTTCTCGAATTAGTTTTTAACACTATCGCGTTTTTTTTTTGTAATTTTTTTTTTTTACAATTTTTAGTAGGTACTTTGCGTGATTGAACGAGTCGTTCAACCGTTCCGCAAATCAAAAATGACTTACAGTATTTTTATTTTTTGTGAAAAACTATGGAGAGAAAATGTTTTGTTTTCTTCGCATTTTTTAAATTAATGTTCTTACAATATGCATTGATTGTATACGTCAAATAGTTGTTTTTCAGAAAATTGTATAAAAAAAAAATGAGACAATATTGACGTAATTATATCACTTTTCCCCGGTTATTTCGAAAACACTTAAATAAAATTTTGCTCACAAAGTTTTCACAAGAATTCTTATAATCGAACTCGTCGATTTCTTAAACCACGCCTATTTTATTTTGCACGATTTTCATTATTGATTTTCGTAAAATTAACTACATACGTATTGTTTCGAAAGTGCATACAATGATCAATTATCAATGATAATAATTATTGTAATAGTAATATAATTATTATTATCATAATAATTATTTTTAATTTAAATATATAAAAGTAATATTACATAGTATAACTAAAGTAAAATAATTTTTTTTTAAAGCTTTTTATTGTAAATATAGCTCAACAATTACAATAAAGTAAAATAATTAAGGCGCTCATTGTACGTGGACATCAGTTAAAAAAATAAAAATAATATGTTAAAATTATTGAATATTATTAACTAAACTTCTTTTATCTTTGTTTTTAGAACCATTAAATGAGATAAATATAGTTATGTATGTCCTTTTATAGGTGTGCTTGTAATTTCCCTATGTTTATGAAAACCGATAGGTACGTGCAAATAATTAACGAAGTAGAAACAATTTATTAACAGAACAATTTTCGAGCAATAAAACCAGCTAAATATCAAATGGATAATATATATATATATATATATATATATAAAGAGAGAGAGGCGCTTGCAACATTTAAGATCACACCACGTCGTGGAAAACTCTAATAACTTTCTTGAAGTATTTGTTGTCGTCGTCGTTCGGTTTTTAGAAAATATTATATAACCGCTTGGCTGACGACGTCCGTCGTGGAATGATACGCGTACCCGTGTATTAGTACACGTACTAGCTAACAACTGTCGCGGAACAAAAAAAGTTTTTCATTCTTTTCCTTTTTTCAAAATGATTTCCGCACTCGTTCCTGCGCAACGTGTGCGCGAGAGTCTGATCAAATCTGAAACAGTTTTGTCAAATATACGTACATATTACCGTGGTGTGTGTTAAATATTTCATGTGTTAGATACGTTAGATGTGAATTTAGGGAAAATACTAGTATTAAATTATTATTATTATTATTATTATTATTGGGAAGCACAGATTATCGATAATAATAGTTTATTATCCTGCGACATGAACTGAAACGAATTGACGAATCTCGTTTTTTTTTATTGTTGATTATTGAAAAAAAATAAAAAAAAATGTATTTATATATATTTCTTTAAAAAGAGAAAATATAAATGTCAAGAAAAAAAAAACGTTTAATCCAAATTCTAAACCAAACCGCGTAATTCACCAGTGATTTGTGAAACACTAAAATTAATTATCGAGGAAACTGCAGGGAGTGTTCATTATTGAAATGCGGGGGTGTTGAACATATGATGTAATAAAATGTCTGAATCTGTGCGAATCAGTTTTCAACAGGTTCTGAAACTCATTTAGAAATGTCATCGGCCCAGACGGTACATTTCTTACCTATTTTTTTCTTTTTTTTTAGCCGTGATTGTGAATGTCGCTTAAGTAAATTATTTGCGTAAAGGTATTAAACTATTTTTTTCGTTTGAACCTTTATTAAAACTTGATTTATTCGACAAATATAGTTTGAATTTCGTTTTCTATGGTTCAATATTCAAATCAAACTATATTTTGTGTTTAGTTTAGTTCAAAAATCGAACAGTTCGTAACATCCCTGTTGGTCCAAAACCAACAATAAATAGCCTAAAAATTAAAAGAAATATTTTGAAAAATTTGTTTCGTTAATACAGTGCAGTTACATATTAAGTGAAAATTTCAGATTTCTATGACCATTAGTTTGATGAAAATTACGGAGAAATAACGATAATAATCGATTTTGACGAAATTGCGTTTTTACCGTTTATATGTAATTTTTGATAGTTTTTTTTTGACGTTTAAAAAATTATTGAGAAAATCGAAAAAATCACCTCTCTAAAGTACCAACTAGATGCAATTTGTTACCGGAGAATAGTTTGCTACACGTAATGATCGGAGCACTCCATCTGGTAGAATGTTTCGTTTCAGATATATATAAAAAAAACCCGCATCATTTTTAAACCAATACATTCCTCGCTCTGCTCTGAATCTAAAAAAATATATATAACGATAATACACGTTCTTATATGTGTTTATTATAATATATATATATATATTTATAAACAAATCAGCCGAACAGTTTGTTCCAATTTTTGCGGTAAAAAATAAAACGTTATTTGCGACAATAATGCGTTGTACGCGCGTGTAAAATATTCATTCACCGTGTACGCGATATTTTCCCCGTCGCTGTAGTAAATCGACGTGTTCGAAATAATAAGAGTATCATCGTTACTTCACGTTGAGTCTCAGTGGTAATAAATTCCGGTTGAGTTGAAAATAATATCTCATTTAAAAGTGACTCCAGCGAATATAATATTAAAATTATTATTATTACGTGTAAGTTACGTATAATAATAGGTACAGGTACGACGTTTTTTGACTTAAAGAAGAAAAAATATTACACTACATTATAATAATATCAAATACACAACGTTTTTATACTTATAAGAAAATACATTTCGCATATGAGTCTCGCAGCGATCGGGTTCTCCGGTCACTTAATAACCGATTCATGCGATGACTTTAGGAACACGGTTATTTGTTTTCATTTCTTTTTTTTACTATATTTCTTCTCGCAGTATGATAACTACGAACGTGTGTAATGAAATGTTGTAAAAATTTTACGCTTGTATCAAATAATGGATATTAAGTTCCGATATCGCTTCTGTAAACTTTGTGGTGGAACAATATCATTGCTTAGACCCGGGGTCGGCGACCTTTTGAGACGGAAAAGCCAAAAATTACAATTTACAAAATTTTACAGTTTTTAAAGAGCCACTAAAAATTTTCGTTTCAATATTATAGTATTTACTTATATATAATATAGTTATATATTATATATATATTTGATTTTCGATTTAAAATAAACGGAAATATACAAATGGACATGGACAATGGACATATGTACATGTCCGTATATATACAAAAGCATAAAATATTTGTAACACATTAAATTACATGATTAAATTAACACGCATGCATCGTAACGTCGGCCGCGCTGTCAGTGAACGACTGACTGACGAGTCCGCGTAAATATTTGTCGTGTTAAATAAGTTATTTTAAAATTTTATATTGCGCAATATAAACAGTTTTTTTATACATATACGAGTATATATATAATAAAATTATTAATTTTTGAAACTGGAGAGTCGCAACTTTACATTGAAAGTGCCGCACGTTGCCGACTCCTGGCATAGACGTTTAAAAAAAAGGAAACCCATAGGCAATTTCATCTGTAAACATAAATTGATAGAAATATTTTCCAATATTTTACTTAGCGTTAAGGATATTGTTGAGCGCATACAGCAAGTATTCAGCAAAAAAAAGGTCTTCAGAATCATTAAATAAGATTGGTCAAGAGTTCAAATGATCATCAATACGACTTGGGCATGGATAAATTGATCAAAGACTTGGCATATTTAAAAATAATAATAAAATAAATTTATAACGTTAAGAATAATTTGTATTTTTTATCGTATTCATAAATTTTTTTATTTTCGGCCTTCGTTTATCTTTCTTTGCCTTCGACTATATCCCTTCGATCGAAAGTCATATGTATTTTAATTTTTACGTTTTAAATTATAATTCTGGATCTTAAGATGATGTTCTGTGTGTATAGCAATGTGAACCACAAAGGTTTTAAAATATGCTAGCAGCAATAAATAGAAAATTAAAAAAAAAAAAATAACTATAGACAATCTAGCATTCTCAAGTCGAGTTGTGAATTCATTTTCAAAATATACTTATATTTTTTGTACATAATATAATATACAAACGTTATTTTACATTATTCGTAAATGTATAACAAAGGAAAACTTATATTCGTTTGGAGGAGAAATAATAAAAATATGAACGGCGGCAAAATTGAATCTCGCGTACGTGTAAAAATTACTAGCGCCGCCGCGGCACTGATCACGTCTAAACTCGTAGCGTATAATTTAAAATTAGTCTGCTATAAAGAAAAAAAAAGACTACCCCGGTTCGTTATTACCTTTAAGGAATGAGTGAGACATAGTAGAAAAACAAAATAGTAATATATTCTCGACGTTATACGTGTATTTTGACACGGACATGCAGACGTGCGCTAAAAAGCAACAGAAATCACGCACCATATATAATTCACAGCGCACACATACACCACTACTGAAATGGCACGTGTGTCATTGCGTGTATTCACGACTCCTTAAAAATAACTCGCTTATTTCAACCATTCGTATTCACTTCAAATACGAAATAATTGAAGTTTAAGTATGTGTTTCATCGATTGTGAACACAATACGCAAACATTACACGCTGTTATAATATGTATAAATATAGTCTGTGCGTTCGACGCCACATTACGTACAATCGACCACGTTTATTATAAATGGAAAAAATTCTGAGGGAATTCTTACTTTATAGGTAATTCGTTTTTTTTTCTTTTACGTCGTCGTCCAGTTACGAACGCGTAGTAGTTTTTTTTTTTTTTTTGCGAAAATCCTTTCTTTGACGAAAATTATAGTTTTTTCTTCTTCTCCCTCACCTCTAATCACATTCAATCGCTTTTAACCACTTATTTTTCAGTCATCCACCTCCTCATCTTCCTTCGAAATTCATTTTCATAACCGTTCTTACCGCTTCCGAATCTTCTCGCATACCACGACCGAACCACATAAGTCTATTTTCTCTCATCTTCTTCACGATCGACGTTACTCTTTTGCTTCCTCTCATATATTCATTTATTTTCCTATCTTCTCAATATAAATAATACATAATATAAAGCGACAATATCGTATAAAATAACGTATAAGGCATATTAATTTCATATAAGGTTAAAATGAAATATACTTATGATGGTTTTATTATATACTTAGATAATATATTTCTTCTTTCGTTTTGGAATTTGTAATTGCCGTGCGATTATTGAACCGAAAAAAAATTGGTTTCAACTTCGTAAAATTAAGTAATATATATTTATGCGCATACTTGTTTTTTTCCGTATATATAGCTCGGAGACTTGTCGAATCCGGAACTGCGAATACTGACCGATCATTTGGACATGATCAAATATCGCGGTGAGTATTCGAAATTAATAATTATGTAGAGTAATATTAGTGACCTGATTTCAACGTATTCGCATCTTTTTTCTGTTAAATTTAAAATTTTTTAGATTTCGAGCTACACGAGTTAGTGCACTGCACTGTTTTATTGTTTTATATTATAAATATAATATAACACGGTAAAAAGATAAGTGTTTGAAGTTGAAACAAAAACGAATAGTAAATTCGGAGGCATTTAGAAATAAAAATAATAACTCGTTTTTTTTGTTAGAAAATCTATTTTAGAATGGTAAAACTTATATTCACTTTCCCTTTTTTTTTAAATAAAGAGAAAAAGGGTAATTCGTCAAATTTAAATAATAATAATAATAATAATAATAATAATCGAAATTTAATAGAATTTAAATAGTAATAGACAAACGTCTAAAATCCGCCGCCCGAGATTTGACCGAAGTTGACGATGCCGTTTAATATATATTGGAAAAAAAGCATTCGGATAAAAAGTATATACTCGAATTTGAAAAAAATAAGACATAATCACGATCTTATATAATATTACTAGTGCGTTTACACGAGAAACAATAAATAATTGATAATATCGCTTTGACGTATGTGTGTATTTTTTTTATATTTTTTTTTTTTTGTTACGTTATAATAAATATATATTATAATAATTATTATTACAGGCGACGAAGTGCCCGTAAAACGGTTGTCGGTAGCCGATTTGATGCCGCCCACCAATTATTACATGACGTACGACGGTTCGACCACAGTGCCGGCGTGTCACGAGACCGTTACGTGGTTAATACTAAACAAACCGATCTACATCACAAAACAACAAGTAATAATATAACACATATCATAAACACTGTGATCGATTTTTGTTTTATTTCCAATAGTGTATATTATGTATTTTTTAATATTGCCGTGTCTCGTTATAACAATAACACAATAATAATAATAATAATAATAATAATAATAAAAAATTACTACAGCGTGTTCGGAATTTATAGCAAGGCCGAGCGATTTTTTTATTTTTAACCGAAATAAAAGTTTAGGACGATTAAATATTCAAATACGTATCAGTCAATAGTTAACAACGGTGTAGCGATGTGTTGTGGATATCGCTTGAGCGAATTACTGGGCATATGAAAATATAAACTTTTAGAGTTTTGTTGTTATTATCGCTATGAAATGTTGAAATCAATGATTATGTATCATTACATTCAATAATTTGATTCCGAGTGGAACTTCGGCGTAATATATTTATATTTTATCAATGTACTCGTATTATAATAAATTTTGACAAAATTCTTCTCACGTTTTTAACGTGATTTTTTGTAATTTTTTTTGTACGCGCGTTAGGTTGTATTACTGAGAAAATCGAAAAATGTCATTTTCCTCACCTCAGGAAAGTTTTGCTATCGGAAAACATGTGTAAGAGCAAAAATGTCTTAAAAAACAAAAATTAATAAATAAAAATAAACATAATTATAAAATCAACAACTTCCTCCTCGCTCTACTCAGAATCTAAAATACTATAAACATAAATTTGTGTGTGTGTGTGTGTGTTTGTGAGAATCATGTGTTTGATTTTTTTTCTTATACGGAAAATATATCGTTTTTCTTTTTTTTGTACGAATACATTTTTCATAAATTTACTCTAAATCTATTCGTTCTGTAGGTACAATACGTTATTATTATCATTACACATTCGTCTCGAATGTGTTTAACATTCAGCAACGCAAATTCAAAATTTAATTAATTGTCCCAAAAAGAAAAAAATCTTAACGGTTTAACGTGTTCTTTTTTTTTTACTTATTATTAACTCGTTACAATGCGTAGCCTTGGAATAGTTTATAGGAAGGCATAGTGTTGGGGAGGAGAATGTAAACAACTTGTAAACACCAATGCAAAAAAAAACGTTCTTATTTATTTGAATCGACAAGTTTGACATTTTCACGCGTGACTCGTCAAATGGACGTAAACGGATTATTTGCAATATTATTATACGTTGTGCGGGGGAGGGTGGGGAAATCGAATTTCTAGTGATAAATAGCCACTATTGTTGTTATTATTGTTTGAATAGCACGTCCAGTGCTGAAAATCGTCGTAGGCCAACCGAATGCCGACACACATCGTCGCCTTTTTACCATTCGATTGATTTGACGTGTCGTATGCATAGGCGCGCAATTTGAGTTTTAAATTTATATTTATAACATTGACGTTTGTGACTACGCGATGGCGCTGAATTCGTCGTTTAATGATCCCGTCAAATCAGTGACGGTCATATCTCTCTCTCCCTTCCCCCTCCTCCGTGGGAAAAAAAATGTTTTTGCTATAGGGCAAATTAATAATAATAATAATAAAAGATGATTTTTACACAATTCGCACGTTGTGGTATATTGGTCACTTAGTGGTGGTAACATTGGGCATATCTGTTATGTATATACTCCTTACTTGTCACTATCGAGCACTATTGATTCGATACACGTTTCGCGAGTTTTTTCATTATTATTTTATATATATATATATATATACATCGTTTTATAATACGAATGTAGAAGAGACTGAATGGATTTGCCATGTTGGCTGTTCATAGGATAACACATATATCACCCGATGAAGTGATTGATATCATGGCACAGTCTTCCAGTCTTAACAATAATAATAATAATAATATTAAAATCTATTGAAATAATAATACATTAATAAAGAATATTTAAATATAATACATATATATATATACATATTTTTGTATCCCTCCCTATGAAAGAATCTAAGATACACCACTGAGTCAAATTTCAATACCTGTCTCACCTACCACCCAATTCGATTCAGGGCAGAGACAGAAAAAAAATGATTATTTGTTAACAGTTTTTCATCAAGGAGAACAATTTTATCCAATATTAAACTATATTAAATACAAATCATTTGGGGAGTGAGAAGTTATAATTGGTTTCGGGGGACTTAGCCCCCTAGACCTCCAAATTGTGCGTGTATGGTCGTGTATTTGTACACTCGTTATTATTTCTATAGGATACACCAGTGGCGTATTTAGGATTTTGCTGTCCTATGTACAAATTTTTTTTTACAATCTTTTTCCTCTCATCCGTTTTTTATAGTTGCAATTTTTCTTACCAATAAAAAAATCTTACAATACATGTGATATGGTAATAGTATCGTGCAGTATAAAAATTTATCGAGTGCCCTAGAATGTTGAATATCGTAGGTACTCTCAGTATAAATCTGTTTAAAAAAAAAGAGCTTTCATTTGATTTGATGCCTCCAAAAAAGTGCTGCCCGGGGCAATTGCTCTCCTTGCCTCCTCTAAATACGCCACTAGGACACACGCAGACCATGACTGTAAAATGGTTGGTATTTTGTTACCGTGTGAAAAAAGTCAGACAACATCGGATAAGCAAAATTAGGTTCTGTGGATGAGGAAATAAAAATAAATTCGTGTATTCCATTACTCATTTCATATATATATATATATATATATATATATATATATATATATATATATAAATAAAGTTAGATAACAGATAATTTAGTACAGGATTGAACACAACGTTGTAATGAAATTAATAAAATTACGTTGTCAAATTTCTTTTAAACATAATAGAATTAAACGAATTTATTTATATTTTCTCTTATTCCGCGACGTTCCGTTTTCTACACCCCATTTCTTTTTCTTCCCTTAGACGCAAACCTTATTTTCAGTTCAAATAAATATACGATACACAAAATTTATTATACGTACGAACGAACCGTGAATATATATATATATATATTTATATATTATTCGCGTAATCTGAGATCAGTTCGTCGGATAAACGTTATAATAAAATACGAGCGATCGTTATCTCGAGGATAACGCGGCGGGGTCGGTGTGTAGTAGGAAACGGTGATGTATACCTACGGCGACCAGTAGTGAGCCACGGGGCTAGAAAATATTATGCGAAATTAACGTCAGACACGACGACCGGCGAAGTCCGGTCGACACTTCGTGAACGTTTCGAAGTAATGTATTATGTGAAATCCTCGACCAAACCGTGTATGTGTGGAAACACGGACAGGCCCCGGTCGCTCGGAGGAGAAAATCGAGCGCGCGCGCGCGCGCGTTAAGTTGGCGTGTAAGAAGCCATTCAATCATATACGTATTATAATATTATATTGTAACCGACGCGAAAATCGTCAAGGAAACGCTGCCGGACAAACACCGGGCACCGGCCGCCGCGGTAGTGTTATACGAAAATCGAGAATCAGAGCCCCAGGGCCGTATTTACGGTGGGGAGGGGTGATTTGCTTAGGGCGGCTAAATTTTATATATATATATATATATTATTTCGTTGATTCAATCATCTCATATTGAAATATCGAAAGCGATCTATATAACTACCAGCATTAATTACGATCAAATAATAATGATAAAAGGATTTGCGGAGTCACAATTCAGGGAAAAAATTTTATTGTAAATTAAAAATATAATTGTTTTTATATTAAAATAGGACGTGGTTTTTTTTTTTTTGTCGCCACAGGACGACAAATTTCTAAATACGGCCGTGGTCAGAGCATAATGTTTTAACGGGTTTGTAACTTGGTTTGTACAATGACCTATTCTCAGATACGTTTTCAGTTTATCATTTATAAAAAAAAAAAAAATGATTGTTCATGAGTCCGCGCTAATGTCTGTTACCTCGGGACAATTTACAATGTAAATATATACTATAATAATAATAATAATAATTATTATTATTATTATTTAAAATTGTAATGGGTTATTCTATAATAAAAAAAAAAATTGAAATTTTTTGATATGCCAAATTTGATGAATTTAACGATATGCCAATAATAACATCAGCTCTATGCACAATACAATATATACATTTACACTTTTCCTTTTTTTTTTATGTTCCCTCTTCTCATACTATACACATGAAGAATATATAACGAATTTAGAACCCGCGTTTTAAATAATAATTCTATATCTCGTTTATAATAGTATTTTATGTACGTACGCATTAAACTTCAACACAATATTCCTTATAACAATTTTTTTTTTTTTTAAATGTGTTTTGTGTTTCTGGTCTTAAACTGTGTATTACTACTCGTATAAACAAGTGGTCCGTCATATACGGAGTCCCAAGGTGTTTGGCAATTGCAAACATTAGTTCTATACCGAATACTTTAGTGTTTCCTAATTTCTTTTCAAATAATTTTTACAATTTTGAACTATTATAAATATTATATTTTTTAATATTATGCTTTTTTTCTGATGATTTGTCTTTTATGGAGCATCTCTGTTCGGAAAATCTATGATCGCATGTACCGGATTCGTACTGTTCTCTTTTCTTTGATTTTTACGTATTATCAAGTCAATGAAGCCGCACGCATCAATGCATCAATGTATAGTATTTCACTTTTTTAGAATACATTCTATACGTGTTTAGGTGCGTTTCAATTATACTCGTAAGATATTTATTATATGATAAATTGTAATTAATAAATATGAATATCATTATAATTTATGTAGGTAATTACTAAAAGTTTATACGATAAATTCGGTGAACTTGAAATGTTAGTGTAATTAATTTTGAGATATGAACTATAGTACTCGTTTGCTCTTTAGGATTAGTATAATAATATATTCCAAAAGCACATTGGACAAAACGATTTAACCAAAACATCATAATGATCGAAATCAAGTTTTTATTTATGATTATTGATAATCTAGTCATATAGACCAACATTTCTCAATGTTTTTTCATCACAGAAAATTTTTCAATGTCAAATTGTATTGTAGAACTCCTTTTTTGATACAGTAGTATTAATGAAACATTCTATATGACGATTATTTGCAACAAAAATAACAATTATTTCAAATAATTGAAATTATAATATTGATTCAATATTAAAAGATATTTAGTATATATTAAAAACTTTAACTGAAAATTATTATAATAACAGGATTTTAAAATTTTAATCCTAATGAGTTGATTGGTGTTGATTTATTTTATCAAAAACAAAATTAATAAAAGTATATGTATTTATAGGGAAATATTATAATTTACACGAACACAACTAATACACTATCGTAATGTACGGTCGAATTGATACTAAAACGTCATTCTATAATTACATTTATTTATATTTAATTACAATTTAGTTATATCGATCACTATCAATATTGACGATTAAGCCCTTAGCGATGCTGACTGAAAAAGGATTGAGAATTTGAAACACATTTTATACGTATAATAAAATAATAATAGTAATATTGCCATGTACTCCCTTGCATGTAGTTGTACAGTCTACGGAGTCTGATTCAAGGCAACAAGAACCAAGGAATGGCGCCGTTGGGAAATAATTTTCGACCGCCGCAACCGCTGTACAATCGATTGGTTCGCACCAATATCGATTTTAACCTGAAAAAGGTAACTGATATTAGAACGCGACATTGGAGTATGTATCAACAGACAGAAAATTATTATTAATTCTTAGGACATGAGCGTATTATTCGGTATCCACCGCGCATATACGTTTCTCGACGTTATTTTGTTTTTTATTTATTTTTTATTCATTTAACAGGCTTAAAGGCCGTTTACATGGTGCTTCCAAGGTAATACCTCATTCACGATTCCTCACCAATACTATCGTTCATTTCTCTAGCGTTTTTAACCGCTATTTATCCATTGTCGACCGGGTCTTTTCGTTGGCCGCGTTTATCATAGCGTTGTGAACCACGCTCCTTTCCTTCTAAACACGACCTGGCCATTCCAATCATTTTACATGAAGAAACTCTCCAAAGTTCGGTTTGTTGTACGCTGTCTTTATAAATTCGAATCTTTCTTTCTTTTTTCGCGTTTTCGATTAAGATTTGGTGTGGATCCACAAATTATCCGGAGCACATTCCGTTCAAATGTTAGCAGCTTTTCTTCATTCCCTTAGATGGTGAACCATATTTCATATGCGTACATTGAGTACACATTACTATGCGGTAAATAAGAAATGCAGTCTTTCTTCTTTTGTTGTTTTTGACAACGGCGTTTTGGAAATAAGTACTTTTCCCACGGCAAAGTATGATCGATTTAATCTTATTTATTTTTTATCCATTGCACTTTAACCTTATTAGGTATCACATTATGTGAATAATTATTTTTATCATTGACATCCAAGTATTGTATTCGGTCTATTCACTTAAAATAATACTATCCCACTTTAAGTTTTGATCTGTTTATAGCCGCGTCTGGATATTACTAGGTAGGTATCTTGTTTTCGTCTATGCTAAGTATCATTTATTTTTGTATTAAACTTGATTAGACTTTCAGTGGCATTTATTATTTCGTTTTTTGTACCTCCCGGTATTATAAATGTAATTTTCATAAGCTACCGTGACAGCTCTTCCGTTCAGTATTATTTCATGATTTGTTTCTATGTTTCTGTTTACTCTTTTTCTAATATTAGTTAAAAAAGTATGGATGATTTAACATCTTCTTTTTTTAATTCGGACTTTAGCTCAAACTGATCGTATATTTCACCTTTGTACTGAATTTTACAATAGGCTTTCGAGTTATTAATTCCAGTTATTTTAATTAGCTTTGCGGGTATTTCAAAATTTTCATGGCTTTTTGTAACTGTTCACATTGTCATAAGCCCCACGATAAATATATGTGGTACCGATTTTAATCTTTCTTACTGAAAAAAACAGTTTGTGCAAGCGATTTTCGGCAATTATAAACTGTGCGTTTCTCATTATTGTATATTTGAATCATCTATTAAATATTGGTGAAATATTACAATTGTGTCTGTTGATACCGCATTTAATGCAAACTCGGTGTCAAGTAGACAGATAATATATTATTAACAATAAATCTACCGTATATGAAAATATAAAATTATATTTGGTGTATATATTTATTGCACCCAATCGTGCTAGAATCGCCAGCCATTTAACAATGAAAATGGAATTTTTTTTTCTTATTTCGAACGTTTAAAGGAAATATTTGTTTTTTAAAGGAAATCCAAGAAAAAAAAAGTGTCTCGAACCGTTTAGTACCTAAGCGCATACATTTTTACGAATAATAATTTTTTAATGTTCGACGCGTCAAGAAGGCTTGCGCAACCTTTGCATGCATTATATCTACATTGTTATTATATCATTATAATTTAACATTACGACAATTACTATGTAAATATATGCTTACAGGACAATGAAAAGTATTGCCCCAGCATGAACAAAGAAGTGTATTACAAGGGTAAGTATACATAGTGTATAGAGTGAGTATATACTGTGGGTGGCCAAATTATTAGGGACAGTAAGTTTAAATGATTTAAATAAATTCATGCATGACTCGACACCATGTCACCCAAATCCAAGAGTGTAATTGCATTCCTAGATAATGAAGATGTAAGCGTTTTGCCTTGGCCGGGGAATTATTCTGATACGACCTCCATAGAAAATCTGTGGGAACTCACAAAATGAGAGATCGCCAAAAAGCTCATTACCACCAAGCCAAGTAGCGCAACTGATAGAAACTCTTATCAGAATGTGTCATTACAATCCCAATCTCCGCGACACAATGCAATAGTCTGCATAGAGAACATGCCCTGGCGGCGCCTGTCGTAGCAAAGGATGGTGGCATTATTAAATCTTTTAGGGAGTTTTTTTTATAATTGTTCGATAATCACTTTTTATGAAACAATAAAAGATTAAGAAATTGTGTTATTTTTATATTTTAAATAAAATATTCTGAAACATTAAAAATAACTACTAAAAATGCCTAACGTCAATTATTTCCTCATTATACGTTTTCAAACTCGAAAATTACAAGAAATTCATACTGTCACCAATAACTTGGCCACCCACTGTGAATACATTAATTCAGGGCGGCGATTTTGTTCGTTTTGCGTTACACGCGTTATAAAATGGTCACTTTCTATATTATATACCGCTACAATCCCACATGACCATCCACATGCTCAGGCATCGTTTATCAAACTTTCGCCCCGCAGTAGAATTATCCTATTTTTTTTTAAGCCTGGCCACACACGAACGTTTTTTTTACCGTGCCACATTTTGTTGTAATACACGTTGACTGCCACAAGCCCACCAGCGATCCGAGAAATATTTTTTTTTAATGAGAAACCAATTGGGAAGCCGGTGATCTAAAGTCATATAATTTTTGTGATACTACTTGGGGTCTTCCAACTAAACATCTACGTAAATTGTGTTTCATTATTGTTCGGATCGGAAGTAATATGATTTTCAGTATTTTCCACGATGGCGTAGAGAAGATTATAAGCAACATTAAAAGAAAAAAATTCGTTGAAAAAATTCTAATTTTATTTATTCTATTTTAAATAAACTTTTATTAAATATATTTTACATATTCGTGTTATTCACAAACACAGTAACTTGAATAAACGCTGATTTTGGTATGAATTTCGATCGTGATGTAGATTGTTTATTCTTTTTTTTTTTTGTATGCGGTTAAAATATTGTGTTATAAAAAAACCTCATTTGTTTTCAGTACAATGTTTGTATTGCTAGTACAATTAATAAGGTTATGTCAGTGACTACCAAAAACTGTATAATATAATATTATATTATAAGTTTAAGTGGAAATTGTAGATGAGAGGCATTGGTGTTTATATAATCATTCATAGAACGCACTTCTAACTCGATATTGGCATCATAATTTGGTATAATTTACTATATAATATAATATATTATAATGGTATAATATACATGTTGTACTATATAAGTTAGTATGTTGGAATGTAAAAAAAAAAATATTCGAATTTGTTACGCGGTTTTTAATTACGATTATAACCGATTTTAACTAAGAGGAAACTTACGAATGTTCTCTGCAGCTTTGACGACGACAACAAAAATAAAATTAATGGTTTATATTTACTTAATGTATTTTTCATTAGGTGATTTAAGTTATTTAAGAGGAGCAATTATTTTAGAAATAATAATTATTAATACGCCTTTACCGTACCAAAAAGATAAAATGTCATCCACTAATCCGTGTTTATTTAAAATCCCAACAATCCACCACTCCACACGTAATCGCACAGATTTCCACGCCTATGTATTAATTAAATTAATTAATTGCGATTTCGTTTTGTTTTAGCCAACGACTGGAAACCGCATTAATACATGCGTGACGGCGATCCGACACTTACAGCCTTTCAGACGCTTCTTGACAAGCTTTGCCCGAATAATATGTAAAATAAAATATTATTTATGTACAAAAAAAAAAAACAAAAAAATTTAAATGTTCACCGATGTCCTAAACCTCTCTTCATACAGACGAGGGCTGTAGACTGATCGATTTCGCCGTTAGAAAATTTAGATTTTTTTTAATACTGTTTCGTTTTATCTTTAAATTATTATATTATATTATATTATATATATATATATATATATATATATATATATTTGTATAATAATACTCGTATTCCTTTGTATGGTCGTAATGTTAACAATATAATTAAGAATCCACAGGACTCGATGACGCTATCGCCTATTCTCGAGACTTTTTCCTGTTACTTCCCGAATTATAAACTCGTACGTTAATGAACAATAGGTATAAATCCGTTTCGTGAAAGTCGTGTACGTGTGTTGAAGTCTAAGTGTTATGTTCATATTTCGATCATTTTTCAGTATTAATTTAGTAATTTTTTTTTTAATAGACGTTAAATTCGGTGCTCTATATGTTTATCAACGTAAAATCGCACTATCATGATTAATATTGTTAAAAATTTATTTTCAACCAAAAAAATCTATTTATGAAAAGTTCATTTTAGTTAAATAACCTATTACGCGTAATAGGTATTTGCAAACGATCATTAGTGCAATTATTGGTATCATCTGTTCAATATTCTTATTCTACGCTACCAAAAAAACTCAGTAATTAAAGTATAATAAATTATAAATTATAAAAATGTTCTACATGAATTCCCAAACCCTAAATTAATAATTTTGATAAAAAATATCGTACAAATTGCATTTTGATAATGGTTGAGCTGTGAGACCATATAGTTCTTAAATTAATTATATTTAAAATTATCTTATTGGTTGATTGATGTAGTGCTGCAATATGTTACTTGTATAATAGCACAATCATGGTTTAAAGTTCAATCATTGTTTTATAATACGAGTATATTCAGACACAAAATTTTAGTTAAATATTTATATGTTTAATATATGCTGATAATGTGTTATAAAACGATCCATCAAACAATGTGCTTCAATGGTCTCAAATATAATTTAGTGATAATACTGTGTTGGGGTAAAGCTTGTTAAAAATGTCATCTGCAAGTCAGAAATTAATTACGATTTATATACCATTGAATACAATGACGTGATATTTGAGCACTAAACTATAATAAAATGGCATATTGCATGCATAAATATTTCTCGCATGTAGTAATAATGAAATTGTCGTGCTTACAGATGTACACGTAAATTTATATTAAAAAAGCATTTATTTTTAAACACCTGTTAATGTTACGACGAATATAAATTAAAACATTTGTATATACTTAAATATTATATTAATGATGTACAGTCGGATGAGATTTTTTTTCTTGTCTAGACAAAAGTTTTGTCAATGCATTCGTTTACTTGGGTATTCAAAATAATTTAGCCCTCTCACTTCCGGACATTCGACCACTATTGATTTCGCACCCTGTGAACAAAACTGTACTGAAAATACATTTTACACCCACTTTTTTGTATTTACGATTATTTATTAAATATATATATATATATATATAAGTCTCATTGACACAAAAAATAAAAACAAAACTCTATATTGTTAAGTAAAAACATTAAAATATCATTATTAATTAACTAGTTAAAAATTCTAATAGGTAAAATAAAATAATGTAATTGCTTAAATGCAACATAGTTATTTTGTATTGATCGACTTAAAGAATAAATTTAAATTATCTATATAGACTAATGGCTTTTAAAAATATAGAAATGATGATCTTGTCTAGTTAATTTTATATCGCATGTAATTTAATATTACAATTAACCTGTTTATTATTATGCTCTGGATAATAATTGTCATTATTATTGCTATAGTGTCTTTAAGTTTATCTTCATATAATTTGTAACGTATCGATAAAAATAAAAAATATTACAATATGTAGTTTTTACTATAATGCGTTTTAAATTTATTATTCTACCTTACACACATATAGAACATTATAGCTCTATCTAAAGAGCTAAACATAATTTTGTTTTATTACACCTATAAAGTATGAATGAATAACAATTAACTAGCAATCACGTGTACAAATTTTAAATCATTAAATATTTTATACAGAAAGGAGTTTGGAAATTGTTCGATCATTGTAATAACAGACGACTTTATAGTATTTACTTTATTCTTTGTTACAATAACTTTCACTTTTTTTCTTTGTACTTTATAGGGAATTTACGAGATAACATATCAAAATTTAGTTAAAAGGTAAAAAATTACATTAATATATTACTTTTATTTTAATATTAACTTAAATTCGGTGCATGTCAAATTAACATATTTATTTTTTTATAGTTTGAACCCCGTAATTTAATGTTGAATTTTCATTGCCGAAGATTGATTTTTCATCATTTTTAAAATATGTAAAATCATTATTGATAATGAAACGATGGTAGAGGCGGCTTCAAAGTTAAAGCTTTTCCCTTATAACTTATATTTTGAAAAGAAAATTTGTAACCCTCTCCCTCACAAAAAATATCATGAGTGAGCGCCTTTGCTTTCGAGTTAACCATATGTAAGAGATACCTCATAATATTAATAGTCATTAAGAGAAAACACATGAGAATATCGTCATTAAACTTGGAAATCATTCAAACACTATACCTACTATGAATCTTCCAAAATTTATGAACAGAAATAATGTATTTCTTGTGTCTCGTAAAAACATAATGAATATGTTCTGGAATGGAAAAATGAAAAAGGTAAGAATATCACGCCATATTATTACTATGGAATTATATTCGAAATCGAAAAATGTTATTTGTGTATTGTATAAAATAGATATTATATTAAAACACATTTGTAGAGGAATTACAGGAACCTACTACATTATATATTTAAAACTTATCACAAATTTTGATTTTAAATATAATATAATATTAGTTTTAGCTTTTCGTATTTATAATTCATATTCATTTTTTGCACTAGTTATCCAACATTATAACATGATATATTATCAGTATATAAATTTTCTTATAATTGTAGCGAAGACAATTAGATTTCATTAGAGTAGTCCCACAAACTATTGCACTGTTGGTGGGAACATTTCGGTGCAAAAATAAATCAGCGATAATAAAATCCAATAAATTTTCAAAATTGTCCAAAAAATGACTAACAAATACGTTAAATAGTTAAATTGATGAATACTAATGATGTACTGAATACTAAAAAGAAGTTTGAATTTAAGTTCAATAATAATTGTCCATAAAAAAACATAAGGTCAAACTTACAATATAATGTTAGAGAAATATTTATACTCACAAAATAATATGTAAATAACAAATACTATTTATTTCATTATTTGTTGACATACGGTTTTATCGTGTAGTCTAAAATAAATACATATGAGTAAATAATGTACATGGCACCTGGAAAAATAGTTTTAAAACGAAAATTATTAACACCATTTTTAACAAAATACGATTCAAAACGTATTTTGAACGATATTAAATTCATCATAGACAGTCCTCTGTTATTAGTTCAATATTTTCAGCAAAACTATTAATACTACGCATTTTGGAATTAAACAAAACAAAACAATGAATAATTTTTTCACTAAAAATTATTATCTTATATTAACTCTTACAATTTTTGTAATAATTGATAAAAAGATGGCCATATGTAAGTATATGTTTTTTATTGAAATTTTTAAATGTTATGTCAAATCTATTCCAATTTTAACACATTTAATATTCTCAATTAGTATCATTTATAAAAATGAATTATTTTATATTGTATAGCTGAAAATGGTAAGAAAGAATAATATATTTTATATTTAAAACTTATTATCATAAATGAAAAATAATTCTCCTAATAAAACTTGTATATTATTATAAATTGTATTTTATTAATAAAAAATGTTAATAAAATGATTGACAACGAAACAATCATTGTCTTTTACAAAAGATTAAAATTTTATATAAAATCAATTCCAGTGTTAATATATATAAATATTCCCACTGGATTTCACTTACAGCAATAAAATTTTTTTTCTTTTTCTATAGTACTGTGGGTTATGTAATTTAGTATATTCTACAATTAAAAATTTATTTTAGTTAATTATTATTTGTAATTCTTTTAAAAAGAACTTGTATATTATTATAAAAAGTATTTCATTATTAATAATTACTAATAGAATGTCGTATACACAGAAAATCATATATTACAATACAATAAAATTTTAAAATTATATTCCAATATATATATACAATGTGTCCCGTGGGGAAGTAACCAGCCGGCGTCATATGAAACTATACCTAAAATTATCGAGAAAAAACCTATAAATGGGCGGTCTAATTCTTTTAGTTTTTTTTTTTTATGCGCAATTTAATTTTTTTTTAAAAAAACTGATTCTACTCCACATTTTTTTAAGTATCTTCAAAAATATTCAATTGTTTAATATAATTTTTTTTTATTTTCAAGCTATTTTATTCTACTATCAAAGAAACTTACATAATTAAATTAAAATTTCATACAAAAATTTTTACCGAATAAAAAAGTAAATTTTTTTTTTAAATTACCATTTTTTTAAAAGTAAATTGCGTTTAACGTCAAAAAAACGTCCAAATAACTATCTCTTTTTTTTTGTTTTTATTATTCTAAAGAAAAAGACCTACAGTAAAAGTTGTATGCTCGTATTTTTCATAATCTCCGAGAAATACATTGTTAAACATAACCCATTTCTTAGCGTTATAATTATTTATTGCCAATTTTCAATGAGAACCAGGAGAAATAAAATTTAAGTGATACATTTATAACTTCATGTTTGTAATTAATTAAATACAAAAGAAAACTTATCATATTATTGAACTTACTAAATTAAACTTTAAATAAAAAAGAACATAACAATTAACAAATACTGTTTGAAGTAAGAAGTGAAACTAAGAACTAAGTGTTATGCTTAGTTAAACTAAGCATACCACTTAAATGAAAATTTTGCTCGTTCAGTACGTCAGTTTTTAAATACTCATTATTCACAATGGATTAGACGTGGTGGTAGTAGAATAGCTTGGCCACCAAGGTCACCCGATTTGACACCATTAGATTTTTATTTGTGGGGATACATGAAGCAGAAAGTTTATGCAGTTGTCATCGAGAGCCATAAACAATTGTTGCAACGAATTAATGTTGCAGCCGAAGAAATACGGCAAAATCGCACCGAGGTTTTAAGAACCACTCAAAGCATGACATTCACACTCACGCTTGTCTGCAGTCAGGTTTCACTACTTACTTCAAACAGTATTTGTTAACTGTTATTATGTTGTTTTTTATTTAAAGTTTAATTTAGTAAGTTCAATAATAAGATAAGTTTTCTTTTGTATTTAATTAATTACAAACATTAAGTTATAAATGTATCACTTAAATTTCATTTCTCCTGGTTCTCATTGAAAATTGGCAATAAATAATTAGAACGCTAAAAAATGGGTTATGTTTAACAGCGTATTTCTCGGACATTATGAAAGATACGAGCATACAACTTTTACTGTAGGTCTTTTTCTTTAGAATAATATAAACAAAAAAAAAGAGATAGTTATTTGGACGTTTTTTGACGTTAAACGCAATTTACTTTTAAAAAATGGTAATTTAAAAAAAAAAATTTACTTTTTAATTCGGTAAAAATGTTTGCATGAAATTTTAATTTAATTATGTAAGTTTCTTTAACAGTAGAATAAAATAGCTTGAAAATAAAAAAAAATTATATTTAACAATTGAATACTTTGAAATACTTAAAAAAATGTGGAGTAGAATCAGTTTTTTCAAAAAAAAATTAAATTGCACATAAAAAAAAAAACTAAATGAGTTAGACCCCCCATTTTAGGTTTTTTCTCGATAATTTTAGGTATAGTTTCATATGACGCCGGCTGGTCACTTCCCCACGGGACACATTGCATATATATATATATATATATATATGTATGTAATTTTTCAATGAATATCATTTACAAAGATTAAATGTTTTATTTTGTATAGCTCAACAGGGTAAGGAATTTTAATATATTTTACATTCAAAATTTATTTTCGTTAATTATATGTACTTCACTTAAAAAACGTTGTATATTGTTATAAATTATATTTCATTAAAAATAAATATTCTCTGAATGATTCATAACCAGCGAATTACTCTATTTTATAAAACACTAAAATTTTATGTCAGATCTATTCCAATTTTATTATAAATTAATTTTCTCAATGAATATCGTTTACAAAAATTAATTGTTTTATTTTGTATAGCTCAGCTGGGTAAGGAATTTCAATATATATGATAAATTCAAAATTTATTATCGTTAATTATATGTACTTCATTTAAAAAAACGTTGTATATTGTTATATATTATATTTAATTAAAAATGAACATTCACTGAATGATTCATAACCAGCGAATTATTATATTTTACAAAACACTAAACTTTTATGTCAAATCTATTCCAATTTTATTATAAATTAATTTTCTCAATTAATATCGTTTACAAAAATTAATTATTTTATTTTATATAGTTCAGCAGGGTAAGACATTTTAATATATCTTACATTTAAAATTTATTTTCTGTAAATATATGTACTTCGCATAGAAAAAACCTATATATTAATAAAAATTATATTTCTTTAATTATGAATAATAATAGAATGTTTCACAACCAGCCAATTATTACATTTTAAAAAAGATTAAAATTTAATTTCAAACCTATTCTAGCTTTATCATATATTAATTTCCTCAATGAATAACATTTACAAAAATTAATTGTTTTATTTGGTATAGCTCAACAGTGTAAGTAATTTTAGTATATTTTATATTTAAAAATTACTTTCCCTAATTATAAGTATTTCCCTTAAAACACCTTGTAAATTATTATACCTTATTGTACCTTATTATACATTTTATATCAGTAATAATAATAACAAAGTGGTGAATACAAAGAGAATTTACAAAAATAAAAAATAAAAATAATAACCAAACAAATAAAATAACTTATACAACAACATTCTTTTATTTTATTTAACACTCATTGGCTATTTTTGTATACATAAATAAATAAATATATATATATGCTGCGTGTGTGTATATTTATTTGTATTATATGTATATTTAAATGAATATTAATAGAATGACTCGCAATCAAACAAATATTGTATTTTACAAAAGATTAAAATTTTAAATCAAATGAATTCCAATGTTATTATATATTAATATTCCTATTGAGTATCAATTACAGCAATTTTTTTGTTTTATAGACCTATTGGGTATGTTATTATACACATTTTACATTTAAAAACATATTTTCGTTACAAAAGTATTCTTCTATTAAAGAAAATTACATATAATTATAAATTATATTTCACTAATAATGAATACTAATAATAGAATGGCGCATACACAGAAAATTATTATATTATACAATACATTAAAGATTTAAAATTTTATTGCAGTATATTATATATATATTAATATTATCAACGAATATCATTTATAAAAATTAATTGTCTGTAATATATAGCTCTGAATGGTAAGAAAATTTGATAAATTTTACACTTAAAATTTATTTTTGTTAATTTTGTGTAATTCACATACAAAAACTTGTATATTATTAAAAATTATGTTTCATTAAAAATGAATAATATCTGAATAACTCATAAGCAGCCAATTATTGCATATTACATAAGAATAATATTTATCGTCAATTATATTTCAATTTCATAATATATTATTTTTCTCAATAATTCACATTTACAAAAATTAATTATTTTATTTTGTATAGCTCAGTATGGTAAAGAATATTAATATATTTTACATTCAAAATTTATTTTCGTTAATTATATGTACTTCAATTAAAAAACGTTGTATATTGTTATAAATTATATTTCATTAAAAATGAATATTCACTGAATGATTCATAACCAAAGAATTATTATATTTTACAAAACACTAAAATTTTATGTCAAATCTATTCCAATTTTATTATAAATTAATTTTCTCAATGAATATCGTTTACAAAAATTAATTGTTTTATTTTGTATAGCTCAGCAGGGTAAGGAATTTCAATATATTTTACATTCAAAATTTATTTTCGTTAATTATATGTACTTCATTTAAAAAAAACGTTGTATATTGTCATACATTATGTTTCATTAAAAATGAAAATTCATTGAATAATTCATAACTAGCGAATTATTATATTTTACATAAGATTAATATTTATCGTTAATTATATTTCAATTTTATAATATAATAATTTTCTCAATAAATCACATTTACAAAAATTAATTATTTTATTTTGTATAGATTAACAAGATTAAAAACCTTAGTATATCTTACACTTAAAATACACTTTGTTAATTATATGTACTTTTCTTATTAAAAACTTGTATATTATTATTAATTAAATTTCATTAATAATAAATACTTATAGAATGTTGCAACACTGGAAATCATTATATTTTACAATACGTTTAAATTTTAAAATTTTATTAAAACATATTTATATATATATTAATATAGTAAAGAATATCATTTACAAAAATTAATTGATTATACTATATAGCTCTGATGGGTAAGAAAACATAATAAATTTTACATTTAAAATTTGATTTTGTGTAATTCATATAAAAAATTTGTATATTATTATAAATAATATTTCATTAACCATGAATATTAACAGATTGACTCATAACCAACCTATTATTATATTTTACAAAAGATTAATATTTTACGTCAATTCTATTCCAATTGTATCATAGATTAATTTTATAAATAAATATCATTTACAAAAATTAATTTTTTTTTTTTTTGTATAGCTCAACAAGGTTAGAAATTTCAGTATATTTTATGTTTAAAAACCTATTTTCGTTGAACATGTGTTCTTCTCATTAAAATACATTTTATACAAGTATTATTATAAATTATATTACATTTAAAATGAATACTAATAAAATGATGCAACCCTGGAAATCATTGTATTTTAAAATACGTTAAAATATTAAAATATTTTTCCAATATATATTATATATATTAATATTGTCAATAAACATCATTAACAAAGATTAATTGTTTTATTTTGTATAGATCAGGAGAGTAAGAAATATAATATATTTTTCATTTATAATCTATTTTTGTTATTTATATGTACTTTATTTAAAATGCCTCGTATATTATTTTAAATTATGTTTCATTAAAAATGAATAATAACTGAATAACTCATAAGCAGCCAATTATTGCATTTTACATAAGATTAATATTTATCGTCAATTATATTTCAATTTTATAATATATTAGTTTTCTCAATAATTCACATTTACAAAAATTAATTATTTTATTTTGTGTAGATTAACAAGATTAAAAATCTTAATATATCTTACACTTAAAATACACTTTGTTCATTATATGTACTTTTCTTATTAAAAACTTGTATATTATTATTAATTAAATTTCATTAATAATAAATACTAATAGAATGTTGCAACACTGGAAATCATTATATTTTACAATACGTTTAAATTTTAAAATTTTATTCCAATATATATATATATATATATATTATTATTATTATTGTCAATGAATATCATTTACAAAAATTAATTGATTATACTATATAGCTCAGCAGGGTAAGAAAACATAATAAATTTTACATTTAAAATTTGTTTTTGCGTAATTCATATAAAAAATTTGTATATTATTATAAATAATATTTCATTAACTATGAATATTAACAGATTGACTAATAACCAGCCAATTATTATATTTTACAAAAGATAAATATTTTATGTGATTTCTATTCCAATTTTATCATAGATTAATTTTATCAATAAATATCATTTACAAAAATTAATTATTTTCTTATGTGTAGCTCAACAAAGTTAGAAATTTTAGCATATTTTACATTGAAAATATTTTTTCGTGAATTATATGTACTTTTCTAAAAAAAAACTTGTATACGAGTATACATATATTTATGTGTTATTATTAATTATACTTCATTAATAATGAATACTAATAAATTGATGCAACCCTGGAAGTCATTATATTAAAAACCAGTTAAAATTTAAAAAGTTTATTCAATATATATATATATATATATATGAATATTGTCAATAAATATAATTTACGAATATTGTTTATATTATATAGCTCTGCTAGGTAAGGAAATTTAGTAACTTTTCCATTAAAATTTATTTTCTATAATTATTTCAAAATTTATTATCGTTAATTATATGTACTTCATTTAAAAAAACGTTGTATATTGTTATATATTATATTTAATTAAAAATGAATATTCACTGAATGATTCATAACCAGCGAATTATTATATTTTACAAAACACTAAACTTTTATGTCAAATCTATTCCAATTTTATTATAAATTAATTATATCAATGAATATTGTTTACAATAATTAATTATTTTATTTTATATAGCTCAACAGGGTAAGACATTTTAATATATTTTACATTTAAAATTTATTTTCTGTAAATATATGTACTTCGCATAGAAAAAACCTATATATTAATAAAAATTATATTTCTTTAATTATGAATAATAATAGAATGTTTCGCAACCAGCCTATTATTACATTTTAAAAAAGATTAAAATTTAATTTCAAACCTATTCTAGCTTTATCATATATTAATTTCCTCAATGAATAACATTTACAAAAATTAATTGTTTTATTTGGTATAGCTCAACAGTGTAAGTAATTTTAGTATTTTTTATATTTAAAAATTACTTTCACTAATTATATGTATTTCCCTTAAAACTCCTTGTAAATTATTATACCTTATTGTACCTTATTATACATTTTATATCAGTAATAATAAATATTAACAAAGTGGTGAATACAAAGAGAATTTACAAAAATTAAAAATTAAAATAATAACCAAACAAATAAAGTAACTTATACAACAACATTCTTTTATTTTATTTAACACTCATTGGCTATTTTTGTATACATAAATAAATATATATATATATATATATATATATGCTGCGTGTGTGTGTATTTATTTGTATTATATATATTTTTTAATGAATATTAATAGAATGACTCGCAATCAAACAAATATTGTATTTTACAAAAGATTAAAATTTTAAATCAAATGAATTCCAATGTATTATATATTAATATTCCTATTGAGTATCAATTACAGCAATTTTTTTTTTATAGACCTATTGGGTATGTTATTATACACATTTTACATTTAAAAACTTATGTTCGTTTAAAAGTATTCTTCTATTATAGAAAATTGCATATAATTATAAAATATATTTCACTAATAATGAATACTCATAATAGAATGGCGCATACACAGAAAATTATTATATTATACAATACATTAAAGATTTAAAATTTTATTGCAGTATATTATATATATATTAATATTATCAACGAATATCATTTATAAAAATTAATTGTCTGTATTATTTAATTTTGTATAGATCAACCAGATTAGAAATCTTATTATATCTTACACTTAAAATACACTTTGTGAATTATATGTACTTTTCTTATTAAAAACTTGTATATTATTATTAATTAAAATTCATTAACAATAAATACTTATAGAATGTTGCAACACTGAAAATCATTATATTTTACAATACGTTTAAATTTTTAAATTTTATTAAAACATATTTATATATACATTAATATAGTACAGAATATCATTTACAAAAATTAATTGATTATACTATATAGTTCAGAAGAGTAAGAAAACTTAATAAATTTTACATTTAAAATTTATTTTTGTGAAATTCATATAAAAAAATTTGTATATTATTATAAATAATATTTCATTAACTATGAATATTAACATAATGACTCATAACCAGCCTATAATTATATTTTACAAAAGATTAATGTTTTATGTCAATTCTATTCCAATTTTATCAATAAATATCATTTACAAAAATTAATTTTTTTTTTTTGTATAGGTCAACTAGGTTAGAATTTTCGGTATATTTTATGTTTAAAAACCTATTTTCGTTGAACATGTGTTCTTCTCATTAAAATACATTTTATACAAGTATTATTATAAATTATACTACGTTTAAAATGAATACTAATAAAATGATGCAACCCTGGAAATCATTGTATTTTAAAATACGTTAAAATATTAAAATGTTATTCCAATATATATATTAATATTGTCAATAAATATCATTAACAAAGATTAATTGTTTCATTTTGTATAGATCAGAAGAGTAAGAAATATAATTTATTTTTCATTTATAATCTATTTTTGTTATTTATATGTACTTTATTTAAAATGCCTTGTATATTATTTTAAATTATATTTTATTATTTATGAATATTGACAGAATGACTCATAACCAGCCAATTATTATATTTTACAAAAGAATAATATTTTATGTCATTTCGATTCCAATTTTATAATATATTTATTTTCTCAATAAATATCATTTACAAAAATTAATTCTTTTACGTTGTATAGCTCAACAAGATTAGAAATTTTAATACATTTTATATTCAAAAAGCTTGCGACATCTCGGATCCTATTCGTTCGTTGGATGAGCGTCGTGTGACGACTCCGTATGGGAGGAGGGTCGCCAACCCGCGGCCGAGACTCGATTGCCGGAGCACACGGGATTTTGTTTTAAAAAAAAATTACGACAGGAAAAAAAAGGAATAAGGTCGAATAAAAAATACTCGATTTTTTTTTTATTTTAAGTTAATGAACGTTTATTAAATGTGAAGAAAGCCGAGGGGCATAATACTCCACAGAGAAAGATTTGATAAAAGATATAATAGACTAATAAAAATAATAATGACGGAATTTACGTCACGTGTTATACATTTTCCACAGAACCTCGCGAGGGGCCGTCGACTCAGTGGAGTCGAATCGCACAATTACATTAATTTTTGTTTTCTTTTTTTTTTATTTTTTAAGCATGCAGGAAATATATGGAAACGGAATTACATTTTATCACACAGAAATGAAAAGAAAACAGTAGTTAGGAAAAACAGTATTTAGTTTAGAAAACAGTATTTACCGGTCACGTGTAAATATTATTTATTATACATTACCCATCGAAGGAAACTCGATCATCTCGCCGGGACAATTTCTCGCCGCGGGAGACGGTTTTGGGTGTTTACTCCATTTGGATGTCGGGAGACAATGTTAGCAAAAAAAATACGTGTACACACGAGAGAACTGCACGGATGAATAATAAGAATAGTAGGAATAACGCGCGGCCGGGACGAAAAACGTCCAAGTCTCGCGTTATCGATTATTATTGGACTTTAGATTGTCACCGGTACTGCTATTATAATTAAACGTGTATTATTATAATGTCTCATTACCCGTATGATAGTGGGCGATCACCGCAAGTGGTGAAGCAGGGTGGCGGAGCGGACGTGCATCGTCGCGCCGTCGGCAAGACTTACGTTATATAATATTGACGCTCGATAATAATAATATGTACGCACGCGGCCCGCAAATAAGAATACTATAAAATAATACAAGAAAAATGTATTTCCCTTTTTCACGCACGTTACAAGCTATTTTCGTTAAATATGTGTTCTTCATATTAAAATAAATTGTATATTATTATAAATTATATTTCATTAAAAATGTATACTGGTAGAATGTTGCAACACTGGAAATCATTATATTATACAATATGTTAAAACTTAAAAATATTATTCCTATATATATATATTGTCAATGAATATTATTTACAAAAATTAATTGTTTGTATTATATAGCTCAAAAGGGTAAGAATATTTAATAAATTTATTTTTAATAATTTTGTGTAATTCATTTAAAAAACTGTATATTATTATGAATAATATTTCATGAATAATGAATACTAATAATAGAATGGCGCATACACCAGAAAGCATTATATTTTACAATACGTTTAAATTTTAAAATTTTATTATAACATATTTAGATATATAATAATATAGTCAAGGAATATCATTTACAAAAATTAATTGATTATACTATATAGCTCTGAATAGTAAGAAAATTTAATAAATTTTATATTTTAAATTTATTTTCTTTAATTTTTTATGTAATTAATTTAAAAAAATATTTGTATATTATTATAAATTATATTTCATTAAAAATGAATATTAGTTGAATGACTCATATGCAGCCAATTATTATATTTTACAAAAGATTAATATTTTTTATCATTGCTATTCCAATTTTATAATATATTAATTTTCTCAATAAATATCATTTACAAAAATGAATTATTTTATTTTGTATAGCTCAACGAGGTTAGAAATTATAATATATTTTACTTTGAAAATTTACTTTCGTTAATTGTATGTACACCTTTTAATAAAGACTCGTATATTTTTATGAATTATATTTTATTAATAATGAATACTAATAGAATAATGCAACATTGGAAATCATTAAATTTTATCATACTTTAAAATTTTAAAATTTTATTCTGGTATTTATAAATTTATTATATTGTCAATAAATATCATTTATAAAAATTAATTGTCTATATTATAAAGCTCTGAAGGGTAAGGAAATTTAATAAATTTTACACTTAAATTTATGTTTGTTAATTTTGTGTTATTCATATAAAAAAATTTTATATTATTATAAATAATATTTCATTAATTATGAATATTAATAGAATGACTCATAACCAGCCAATTATTGTATTATACAAAAGATAATATTTTATGTCAATTCTATTCAAATTGAAATATATATTAATTTTCTCAAAAAATATCATTTACAAAAATTAATTTTTTTTTTTTTTTATATTTCTACAATGTTAGATATTTTGATATATTTTACATTGAAAATTTATTTTCGTTAATTATATGTACACCTCTTAATAAAAACTTGTATATTTTTATAAATTATATTTCATTAATAATGAATACTAATAGAATGATGGAACACTAGATATCATTATATTTTCAATACGTTAAAATATTAAAATTTTAAACCAATTTATATATATATAAATTAATAAATAATTAACGTTAATATATATATATTAATATTGTCAATCAATATCATTTACAAAGATTAATTGTTTTATTTTGTATAGTTGAGCAGGGTAAGAAATATAATAATTTTTACATTTAAAATTTATTTTTGTTATTAATATGTACTTCACTTAAAAAACCTTGTATTTTGTTTTAAATTATATTTCATTTATTGTGAATATTAACAGAATGACTTATAACCAGCCAATTATTATATTTTACATAAGATTAATATTTTATGTCATTTCTATTCTAATTTTATGATATATTTATTTTCTCAATAAATATCATTTACAAAAATTAATTCTTTTACGTTGTATAGCTCAAAAAGGTTAGAAATTTTAGTATATTTCACATTTAAAAACCTATTTTTGTTGAATATGTGTTCTTCTTTTAAAAAAAATTGTATATCCTCATATATTATATTTTATTAATAATGAATACTAATTATAGGATGATGCATAAACAGGAAATCATAATATTTTACAATACGTTAAAATTTTAAAATTTTATTCCAATATATATATATATATATATATATATATATATATATATATATATGTATATATAAATATTGTCAATGAATGTCATTTACAAAAATTTATTTTTATATTATGTAGCTCTACAGTGTAAGAACGTTTAGTAAATTTTGCTTTTAAAATTTTATTTAGTTAATTGTATGTCATTTATTTAAAAAAATTTGTATATTATTATATATTATATTTTATTAAATATGAATATTAATTGAATGACTCATTAGCAGCTATTTATTATATTTTTTACAAAAGATAAATAAATAAATAAATAAAAGATTAATATTTTAAGTCAATTCTATTCCAATTTTATCATAGATTAATTTTCTTTATAAATATAATTTTTAATAATTAATTAATTTTATGTTGTGTAGCTCAGACGGGTAAGGAACTTTAATGTATTTTACATTTAAAATTTATTTCCGATAATTATAAATTCTTCAGTTAGAAAAACTTGTATATTATTATAAATTATAATTCATTAATTATAAAAATTAATAGAATGACCCTAACTAGAAAATCATATTTCGCAATATATTAAAATTGTATATTCATTTTTTTCCAATGTTTATATATATATATATATATATATATATATATATAAATTTTTTTTTAATGAATATCATTTAAAAAAATTAATTTTTTTATTTTTATAGCTATGTCTGGTAAGAAAGTTTAATGTATTTTACATTTAAAACCTATTATCGTAAATTAAGAGGGGTACTTCTTGTAATAAAACTTATATATTATTATAAATTATATTTCATTAACATGGAATATTAATTGTTTGACTCATAATCAGCCAATTATTATATTTTACAAAAGATTACAAATTTGGCAAATCTATTTTATCATAATATATTAATTTTCTGAATGAATATTATTTAAAAAAATCAATTGTTTTTGGTATAGTTGAGCAGAGTAAGAGAATTTAATATATTTTATATTTTAAATTTATTTCAGTTAATTATATATACTTCTCATAAAAAACCTTTTATATTATTATCATAAATAGTATTTCATTGTATGACTCATGTCCAGTCAATCATTATATTTTATAGAAGAATATTCACATAATAGAAAGAGTATATTCACTTATTTGCTAGTCCAATATTTTGTGATATAGTGACAAATGAATTTATGTTGTGTTTGGTAATGTCTTCACGTCTGTGCGTATTATATTTTGTAATTTGCCTAATGTATTAGCCATACGGTCATATTATAATAAGTGTTGGTACCATGTCTCCCGGAGCATGTAGCCACACATCGTTAATATAATATTTATAAGGTATGTATAAATAACTTCTGACATAGGATATGTCAAGATTTTAATAACAGCGACATTAATAGCATAGTTGCGTTAAATAAAAGGTGGAATAAAGTTAAAGACATAATAAACAATTTATCTGACGCTGTAATAGGAAAATAAAATAAAACGAAAAAACCATGTGTTAACGATACATGTATGGGGAAAATTAAAACGGAAAAAAGAATGTAGAAACTAATGGCTTAGTGACCCTGAGAACGTGGGAAAAGAAAAAAACTACAGAGTATGCAAAAAAGAAGTAAACAACATAATCAGATACGCAAAGAGAAGATACACCAAAACATTGCGGCTTATAAAAATGTTCAATTATAATATTAATTAAGAATTATATACTTGTTGGTTGTTGCCTGGTGAGTGGCCAATTTGAATTGTCGCCGGTTTTTTCTGTTAGTAACTTGTGTATTGTATACGCTATTGTTTATTAGAATCTACTGTGTTTATGCCGATTGTTCTTTCTTATGTATAGACCATAGACATATAAATTAGTGGACCGCGTATAGAGAAAGAAGTCTGAGGACGATATAGTGTGAGAGAGAAAACACATCGTATGGGCTAACACAATGTGCCAATCTACCAAATTAATAGAATTATTATAAAATTAAGTCGTACAGTTGTAATATTATTGACCGGCATTTGACTTTTGCTGCGATTAACCACTTTGTTGACACACCACGATATTGGATAATATTGTTGCCCAACCGCCTATAATAATGTACTCGTTTTTACGATTTATTTTAAGACACATTTAAGTATTCTTTGTTTATTGTTTTTTTATTTTTTTGTATTTTCAATCATACATTTGTTAGATTTTAATTTATTATTCATAGTAATGATATTATATAATAATATTATGTTTATTATTATGATTATTATCTATATTTATGATCACAATAAATTGATGAATAAATATAATGTTTCGTCATACATGATATGGTCCATAAGATATTTTTTCTCTCTCTCACCATTCGTCTCCGACAACTATATGATTGGCGGTATGGAACGCGTCCATTAGTTATATGTCTATGGTATAGACTAATATAACTTGTACACTATTTCCTTATAATATATTTGTCCATTTTACTTTAATTCTCAAGAATGTATAAGTATGATTTTTTTTATTACCTTTTTTTTCTAATAAACCCTACTTAATTAACAATATTATAAATATTTATAATAATACTCGTACAAATAAAATATGAAAATCATTTTCGAATAAGATTACTACTATGTAATTAAATTTTTAACTTCATGTTTCAAACCGATGTTAGTGAGCAGCATTTGCTGTAAATTTCGTTTCAAGTCGATTATACTAGGACAGAGATTTAAAAATATATTTATTTTGAATTTCAAAATAATGATTAGTCATTGTCAACCTAACATTGGGCTCAACATTTGATTACATTTCAAAAGAGTTAGCCTATTAACGAATATTTATATAGGTATTTGAGAATTATTTTACATAAATATGAGTAAATAAATTTAATATACCACAATATAGCGTGGAATTTTAATGCTAATGTGTATTTATTCGTTTTTAATCATATTCTTACATATTTTTAATACTGAAGTAAATACATGAATTAACATAAAAATTGTTTCATAATTATAAAAAATTTATTATTATAAATTTAATATAAAAGGATCAATGTATGTCTACATTTTATACATATACATCGGTAGATGGATTTGTTTTGTAATTACTGAACTTAGTCGTCATAGGATTGAACCATTATTTTTACGTGTTTTTCGCATTCACGCTACTTTGATATTGCTTAGTAACGTCACGTGATTGATGACGTCACTTCCGTAATAGTTTTGCATAAAGTAATTTTTTTATTGATCCCTAGAGTTAAGACATTTCCATGTCAAATAAATTTATATCAATAAATATTATAGTTTATTATATTATTAAATATATTTTTTAGACCAAATCGTATTTACATTTAATAAACCTAGTAAGTATTATACATAAATTCAATTATATTTATTAAACATTTTATAAAATTATAAATCAATAAATATTATTGCATAAAGGAATTAAAAATATCAAGAGGAAACACTCATTTTGACACTATCGTATTAGTGAAGGAATATATAATACGGACGCAAAGTACTGTGGTTGAGACAGGATTTATATTTTTACACAATTGACAATGAGTACAAATTAAAACAAAAAATGGTATTCGGACACCTGCTCGCTCGGTCGGTTACGGACGGACTTCAGTTTGGTCAGTCGTCCGTTCGTCCGAGGTAATTATAATTATTATATTATTCATATTTATAGTATCGATAATACGTCTGGTGGGTAATCACCAGTATGTTTAATTACGAATCGAAATTATCGTTTTACTATAAATATGAATATTCGCTGTCTATCGCGTCGTCATCCCGATGTCGAAAATACCTCATGATCGCGCGTAATATACTTACGGCAGTAAAGTATTTTCGTCAACGATTTGCGGAAAGGTATGGACGGTTGATAATTATCGGCTCGGTGGTGTAAGCGATTCGTTTACACTTACACGAGCCGTGTCAATTTATAGATCAGAACATTACACTATTTATCAGTGTTATGTGTGTGGTAATTAAAATGTGGTAAAATTAATCAGTGGTAAAAATTATTTACCAAACCTAACTGACTGAATTCAACATTTCCGTTTATAACATTTCTCCGTATTGCTGTTGTTGTTTAAAACAATCATTTCATCATATCATCATTAGAACACGATTTCCTTTTCGTGATAAAAATTAAAAAGAATTTCTTAAAAGTTTTCTTATTATTATGATTACGCTACATTGAATATTATTATTGTTATAAGATGCCTAAAAGCATTTTTCGTAATCGTTGTGTTAGCATAATTGTGTATGGTTAAATTGTTCGTTTTACGCCTTCGCTTCGTCTTAAATGATCTTCTTTATTTTAAAGATACATTTTAATTACTATTTAATCGTATTACTATGTATCTTTATACATTTCTAATATCTAGTGATTTTTTTCCTATACACTCGATTGGTCGCATGGATATTGCTTCTATATTAATCGCTTCTTTTTTTTGTAATTCCGAATCAAATAATCATGCATACTTGGTAAAATTATATACTCGCAACATTAAAAGTAACTAATATTTTTGTTAATGTTATTCAGTTCTTATAAACAAATATTATTTTAATGTATTATTATTATTATTATTATTATTATTATTATTATTATTGAAAAATGTGTTCGATTGTTAGAACCACTGTATTACTTTGACACATATTTAATGTGTATAGTTTATTATTATTGTTTTTTTTCACATATAAAATTTTGCAAGCATTATGTTTTATACTTCAATATCGTTTGAGTAAGTCATTTTGCCATTATATTATTGTGTCAAACACCACAATTCTTATATATTTATATTTTGTATTTGATTGTTGAGCCAAATGAACCATTATTTATTGTATTTCTATGCTATATCTATTATTATTATTTATTTGTTTAGTTTCAATTGCACAATATTATCAATTGGCTTTATATTTGTATAGTTGTAAGATAACCACCACCTATTTAATTTACATTGTCATTTTAATTATGTACATTTTGTTTGAAGTCCGGGCGCGCGTAATATCGCTTTACATTCCCGTCCCGTTCACCAACATTTCCAAAACTATATGGAGTGCCCAAAATTCACAAAGAAATATCCTCTACTATCCATCGTGAATGCAATAAATTCACCAACATACAACACAAGATGATATCTAGCTCAGATATTGAAATAAAAATTTCGGTCAAACCACATCTTACACAAGAATATACATATTAGAAAATTGGTATTTTTTCAAATTATGAATGTATCCAATATTTCCGTTTATGACATTCCTTCGTATTGTTGTTTATTGCTTATTGACGCACATAAGAGGGCAATAAAATATTATTTTTCAATAACAATAATTTCATCAGAACACGATTTATCTTTGTGGTAAACGTTAAATATGTTCATTAAAAATTATCTTATTATTATGTTTACACTACATTGAATTTACATTAAATTTTACTATTGTAATAAGAAGCCATAAAGCCTTTTTCGTAATCCTCGTGTATACAATTGCATTCAATGTCGCAATTAGTCTTTTGGACCTAACAACGGCAATGAATTTAGGATCCCATTTTTTTTGCACTATATTCATGGAATGGATTTTTGCTATTTATGATACAATATAATGAATATAAGTAATAAGTTACGTATTATATGAATAGTAATTTATAGGAAATTATTGTTAATTTGGATAACTACATCATTGATTATACATTAAATATTATATAACACACCCAAATATTTTTGTTATTACATCACTTATCTTTATCATATTTTTTAATTGTTTAGTTTTTAATGGTATGTTATTTTTCAAAATTTTTAATGTTTTGAATGCAGATTACTATTAACGTAGGCATGAAGAATTAATTTTACAAAATATTAAATTTAGAAAGTGATCATCCAAAAATAATATTCGGTCTCTTTGGCAATGGGTCGCGTTGCTAGCCATCACCACCATTACAGCACTGATCACCATAATTTTAGACGAAAAGTAAAAAAAAAATAATTGTAATTTCATTCAATTGCCACAAAAAATTATTCAGGTATACAGAAATTGTATAATGTACATATAGTTATTTGACTGAATGAATGAATACGAATTTAAAAATATTATAGCGAATATGTTATTTCTTTTTTTAATTATAATTATTAATTATACTTAATAGTTAATTATAATTTAAGAACACAAGAATAATTTGTATTAATAAATTGAAATTCATAAATAAGAACTCACACAGAATAATAATTATATAACTACACCAACGAGGTTCACAGCAACACGTGTTTTGAATAATTTACAGTATATACAAGTACCTTCGTGTTTATATCAAACATCATTGATCGTTATAATAAAGTATTCAAGGAATAGAAAACATGTATTTTCAATGGATGTCATAAAACAATAACTTTTTATATTACGAAAATGACCATCTTTGCCATCAATCGTTTTTATAATTTCTAAGATCATTGTATCTCGTAATCTTATAATCATAATTTCTCTATGTAGTTCAAACTACTGGTGTCGGTGAATTTATATATGCATATTTTAATCGTGAGTAGTTTAATACAATATACTTTCTACAGTTAAATATAGAATACTTTTTTCGAATGCCGTCACCGAAAAAATGGACGTACTCTGTCAAATTACAATTGTATTAAAATTAATATATGAAATTAAAATTATTATGTATAATAAAAAAAATGGAAAACATTAAAATTTATTCATATAATTACTTTACGAATTAAAATAAAATAATGAAAATTGATTGTATGAGCTTAGCCCTTTTTAAATATATATAAATTACAACACCATTATTATCTTTGCTTCAATCAGAATCTAAAAAATTATGTTAATTATTTTATTTTTAGTCACAAAGAAATCAATAAATGAATTAGGCCAAACAGGTAATTTTTTTCATTACAATCATTACCTATATTGTGTCGTTATTATGATAATAATTAAAGTAAGTATTTCAATAATGAATTAGAAATACACCGTTTTTTTAGATAATTATATCAAAACCAATATTAAATGTTTCATAATATGACTAAATATGTTAACGAAATATAATCTTAAAAATAATAAGTATTTTTTTTAGATTATTCCGTACGATATTACAAGAACTTGTGGACCAATTGTATGTTTAATAATATTGCTGTTATTTTATCGTTATTGTTATTGTAATTTTTAGTGTTAACATTTATATATTTGTTTAAACAGTTAAGCATTTACACAATAACAATACATTGGACTTCCTTCTAACACCAGATCAATGGTGTACTAAATATTGTTCGTATTATTTTTGATACATAGAATAGTATTTATGGTTTTATTTATTTTCTCATATTCATAGATATATTTAACTATTATTATAAACTCCAACATAAAAATATTGACATATTATGTCAAATGTACCTTTGTTAAAAATTGTATGATTGTTAAAAAATAGTTTAAAGCTATAACCAAAATACTTTATATACATTATATTGAATATCCATTAAACAGAATTATTATAATTATCTTACCTATAAAATATATTCAATATATTGTTTTCTCCATACATTTTATATTCCCCTCAACAAATTCATATGATCTACACTGAGATTTTGATTAATTAGAGTCCAAAGAACTCTTTATTTTTATATGTGATAAAAAAATGTTTTTAAAATCGAATGTGTTTTATTATAATTTATAAAAATCATTATCATGTTACTATAAAGTATATAAGTAAACCATTCATAATAGTAGTAAATGAAATACACATGGCACCTCAAAACCTCAGTTGAAGACATTTTTAATGTTTATTGTATTTATGAAAAATTTGAAACTTATTATTGTGTAATTTTAGGTGCACTAGGTTTATTACGGAAATTATAAAAATACATATATTTAAACCACATATTTGAGAAACGACATAAGTCACAAAAATTGAAAAATTAAGTCCAGATTTTTCAATGCGTTTCCCAAGACCAAAACAAGCTATTTTTTATTTTCATTTCTTAAATACATACCTTACCGAGTACTTTACATCGAACCAATTGGTTTTACCGTCAAATATCTTACTGGTAACCTAGAAAGAGATTCTTATTGTATTCTCCCAATTACCTTTTTTCAGACTTATGTCATTTCTCAAATAGGTGGTTCATTTATAATTTTATATTAAACAAAGAGAAATGCTACTGTTCGAGAACACATAAATAATAATAATCAAATATGAATTATATCTTGTCCAGCATTATATAGCGATAATATAGTATGAGTATCATTAAGTGCTATGGCGGTTTCGCGGGCATGACACATCACTTTTATCTAGCACTTGCCCAAATGTATCTGTTATATGTACATAGCACTTAGCGATAATAATTTTACAACAAAACATTTAGTTCAATAAAACTCGTCAGTGCAAAATAATTTTAATCGTTGTCATTACTTTATTTTTGATGCGAATATCCATCGTCTTTCAAAACTGTTCATAACGGGATACAATTTTTTTTTAGTATTATTATTATTATTTATAAAAGTTTGTTTTTATATTTCGTTTTTGTTCTCGTTAATTTTACGACATTTATTTAACATTAGATTTGTTAAATAACATTGACATTGATGAAAATAAGGATTATAGCGGAGAAGTCGAAAAATACATGGGACAATTTTCCACACGAACAGAGGGAAATGGAAAAACAAGGGTGACCGATGACACCGAAAATACCTAGACGGCTGCATGGATTTATATTCCAAGTGTATATCAGCATGTGAAAAATTATTAGGTGAAATACAAATAAGATAACTGGTAGCTCGCTTCTGATACCATCCTACCAAAATTATGGAGAACATAGAGAACCAAATGGCAAACTTCTGACGACTCAAAGGGACTAAATACACAGATAAATATATATATATATATATATATATAAATATATATATATACATTGGAATGAGTGTATAAGCAGCATTTGATGAAATCGGTGGTCGCGACAACTGTGGTTGATTTATTGTGACGCAACCAAATTACGAAGATTCCTGGCTTTAGAGAGACTTTTACAGTCATACATCGGTTTAAGAAACGAGTATGTAAAACTCATGGATGAGCAGTGGCGTATTTTCGGGAGGGGGGGTTCCCGGGTCGAGACCCCCCCCCAGAAGAAAAAAAAAGGTTCAAAAGTCATAAATGACTTGCTATATAGGTACAGAGAAAGAAAACATTAATTTATATTATGTGTTTTTAATGTTTATATAAATTAATTGGGTTTAATTTTTGATATTTACAATAAATTAAATATTTTGTTTATAGGGAAAATTGAACGGTTTAGCGATGTTATCAATAAATAAAAACTACATAATAACACCTGAAGAAGTTATTGATGAACTGTCAAAAAAAAAAAAAAAGTTTACCTTTTATATTATAAAAAAATCTTAATTTGTATTTATAATAATAATGGAATAATGTAATTATTAATTCATCTCATATGTATTTTTATAATATTATAAACTTACCTATTTTTAGACCCCCCCCCCACAAAAAATTTGAAAATACGTCACTGTGGATGAGTATAACAAACTCGGGCATATGGAATCCGCGCGACACGCAGTATTGGAAGATGAAGTACTAATACTTACCACTCTATGCTATTCGTAAGGCAAGTAGTATGAGCACTTAATTGCGAGTATTGTTCGACGCATCGGCGAAGACTGACGAAAACACAAGTTTAAATGATCTATTTCTAAAAGATCCATATTTATTAACGCCAATTAATTGGTGGAGCTCAGTGTTCACATTTAATACAATAGTTTTAATTTGTGACGAAAACCTTTCTCAATTGAAGTGGTCCATCGGCAGAATGGTTTCTACGATTTGTATACGTTATTAATTATTATTAATTTTCTATCTCTCGCATGTCTCAATTATGTATAGAGTGCGGCAGAAATAACTCCCTAGTTTGATAAGGTTGCAATCTGGGTTCGGATTGAGATAAACTAATGGAATTTACTTTGATAGAGAGTTTTATTAAAGCCATTATTAGTATTTATCATGGCTTGGTCGGGACAACATCGTGCGTTTGTTGTCGAGGAATTTATTAATAACGGCGGTTCACCTATATCGACCCAGCGTGCGTTTCGTGTTCAGTTCGCGCATGGTCAACATAATTCCGTCCCCGACCGCAAAACTATTTAAAATTGGGTTTCAAATTTTAGACAAACAAGTTCAACACTAAAAACAAAGCCTACTGGTCGACCTAAAACCGTTACAGGATCGGAAAATGTTACTGCTGTGAAAGCTTCAGTTGATCAATCTCCGCAGCGTTATGCACGAAAACATACAGTTGCCCTACAGTTATCCGATCACAGTGTTCGGAGAATTTTATACGAAGAATTAAAAATGCACTCTTACAAAATTGTAATCACTCAGGAATTAAGTGAAAGAGGTAGGGACACCCTTACAATATTTTGGCGAGATCTCCTTCGGAATGTTCCTCTAACAGATGTTATGCTTTTTACGGACGAAGCACATTTTCACCCTTCAGGTACGGTTAATAAACAAAACTTTCAGTACTGGTCTCAACAAAATCCTCAAGGACTTTATCAGTGACCACTCCATAGTCCTAAGGTAACAATTTGGGTGTGCCATTTTAGCGTTTGGTGTATGTGGTCCGTACTTTTTTTAAAGACGGCGTTACGGCAACGGTGACCTCTAATCGTTACTGTGTGATGCTTGAAAACTTTCTTCTGTTAAAATTGAACGATTTTTTTAATGAGGATGGACAAAATAATGTGTGGTTTCAACAATATGTTGCAATCGCACACACAGCTCATCGGTCACTTAGCATTTTACAGTAAATGTTTCCCGGGCATCTTGTCTCTTTACGTGGTGACATTGGGTGGCCACCGCTCTCACCAGATATGAATCCATACGATATTTTCCTTTGGGGCTATCTCAAAAGCCAAGTGTAGAAACATCGTTCCCAAGCTGTGGAAGCCCTGAAGGAGGTAATAACCCAGGAAGATGCCGCCATCCCGCTCGAAATGACCCGTAGAATCATAGACAACTACCGAAAAAGGATCAATCAGTATATTGAAAATGAGGGTCACCACTTAAGTGGTATAATTTTTAAAAATAGTTTTAAAAAATGGCATTATATGTACAATTTATAAATAAAATATACTTTTTGATACTTGACTTGGTTTGGTATTTATAAGTTTCACAAATCAGCGAGGTTTTTCTGCCGTTCCTTGTATTTATATTTGTTCAATCTTATTCGTTTTATATATTTCATATTATTCTTATTCTTATTATTATTATTATTATTATTATTATTTTCATTGATTGATTTTGTAAATAACCTAATTAATTATTTATTTATATTTATAAGCTAAATTGTAAAAAAATATTCTTATAAGTTATTGTGAAAAAAAATGTGTTTATGGTGGTCAGTATGTTTGAAATCCGTAAATAATAGTACAATTTATCCTTATTCAGTTTAATACAGCCATAATATAGTATTGATATCATTACGGCGGTTTTGCGAGCATAATGCACCACCACCAATATCTTGGAGCTTGCCCAAATGTACCAATTTACAAATATATAATATTTACCGATCATAGTTTTATAATAAAATTTTGAATTCTATAAAACTCACCAATGCAGAAGAATATTAATCGTCGTTATTATTTTATTTTTTTAAGCAATTCTTTAGTTTCTCTAACGAGTTGTATGCGTAAGTAAAATTTCGAGTTATTTTAAGTAATACATTTAAAAGATATATAAACATTTTATTTATATATAAAATCCATAGAGAAGTTCAACTATGTAAAATAAATATATTTGAATTCTGACATATTTGAACTCAAAAACATTTTCTAGGTTGTTATCGTAATAAAAATATTGATTGAATATTATTTTCTATCGTTTTGTATACGGGAAGACATTGTTTGGTGTGCGCGCGAGAAAATACGAGTAATTATTATTTATCAGCGGTCCCTGTGATTGGGTAAATGACACGGCCACCATCGTCGCGATAAAAAGTATATGTCCGTCGTCGTCGTCACGTTTTTAATTATTCACGTTTCGCATGTTTCACGCCGTTCACGAGTTTGAACATAACCGAGTCTATTTAATACTACTCGCAGCCCATTTTTGAATTATTGTTAAAATATTATTTTCCTAAAAAAATGGCCAAAATATAAATAATTAAAATCAATTGGTATTTATAATTGTTTATAATTAATAATTATTTATTATTTCAAAATCTAACCAAATTTTTTTTTTGAAAGAAATATTTCTTTTTTTCTTTGTGATAAACGCCATTTAACTTTGAAATTACTTATAAAATAAGATAAAAGTTGAAATAATTGTTTCGATAAATGATCTGGACATTGAATTAACTCAATCATACGGCCCTTTAAACGATCGAATCGTTCAGAAAAATGTTTACTATTTCTTTCTTTCATAATATTCTCCGGCTTAAGGATATATGATTATCACCAGAGCCTAAAAAATTATAATCACATTAATTAATTCTTATAGAAATATTTAAACCAAAAGTATTCACAATTGTAGTATGAATTTATTAATTGAAAATGGTTTAAATATAGTGGCGCAACTTGGCGCAAAATGTTTTCAAATATTCAAATAGTATATAATATGTACAATAAACATCTATGAATTATACAACTCGAACGATTCCAGAAGTTAATTAAAAATATCAAATTCAATGAGCATTCGCTAAATTGTTAGATATCTTACATCACCAATTAAAAACTAATTTAAGATACATTTACAAAATACATTAACCTAACTATGAATGAAAAATTATTTACATACTTCCAGCTAAGGAATCCATTGTGTATAACAAAAAATGTATAGTAATTGGCAACAAAAACTAAAAAATAATAACATTAAATTTGAATTGTTTATTCGTTTAAATACAAATATGACGGTTAGCATAATTTCAGAGCTCTGTCACATTGAAAGTGATGCAATTAATGATATCAAAAATTAGATATTGATTTTATATTATGTTTATGAATATGTTATCGGAAATTTTCATGATAATCTTACATTTGGAATTATACTTTTGGCCAGCATTAGACAAAAATATCTCACTGTGCGCCGCTGTTATGCCGATCACTATACGTAATTCTGCCACCAAATGTTTATTGTCGCCACCGCGCAACATCGTTTTCAGTCAAATCAGTCGTCGTCCATTTTACATAGTGCACTCGAATCAGGTGTTTCTCTTCAATCTTTTCCCGGTTTTTTTTTTTTTTTTTGGTCTGGTGGTTATATGCATAGCGGATTTGAGTAAAAATTAAAAGGTGTCGTGTTGTTAAGAACAAACCATATATACGAGTATATAAAAAATCGTGTGCCGTTTCATTTAAAATTATTAGTAAACGTGTTTCAACAATGCTTGTTCGGTACGACTTTTCGGGGTTTTCATGTCGCCTGTGCATTTTGTATGTCCTGAACGGATGTCTATGGATAGGCTTGGACTCCCACTATCTGTAGACAACAAGTTCGACTGCCTCGTGGCCTTTAATGGTCATTAAAAGTCCATTTTTTTGTGTTTCTCAGAATACGAACTTTTAATTTGTCGATATACCGACTATGCACAGTTTAGTGTCCGCGCAATTGCGGTAACCCCTGCAGTAGATCATCTCGCGTATATGTCTTGTCCCGTCACAAAATATTTAAAACATTATCCACACTAATAATTTGATAATAACCAAATAACAATATTTCCTAGAATCTTTGAAACAATCAGGATTTCGTAAGTATTTTGGATATACACAAACACTCATCAATTTTATATTGATATTATAAACACTACATTTCAGAAGAATCGATCATTAACAATTTGGAACATGGATATAACAATTTACGTAAGTACATTATATTATGTTTCTTTTAAAAATAAATTATTTTTTAATGTATCTAAATATCCTAGTGAGCGATTTCCAATAAACCACCAAATGCCACATTGACTGCTTAGTGGGCTAGAGACTTTATGCCAGTATTACAGCAGCCAGGTTTCCTAGTGCACTATAGGCCTTAGTTCCACTTTGTAATTGATTATAATGACATTGTATTGATTAATTTTTTAGATGTGTTTGATTTGCTGGAAGATAATCATTACAAACAAGTCTTAAACCGTGAGTAATGAGTATTAATACAATGTATTATAATCAATTAATATAAATATGGGATTTATTACCAAAAATGTTCTATTTATTTTATTTTATTATTTTTGATTCTAAGCAAAACGAGAAACTTATTACTTTAAGAATAATGTGTTATTTTGATTTTTGATTCTGAGAGAAGCGAGGAAACTATTGATTTTACAAATAGTAAAGATTTTATTTATTTTCTTTTTGTACTAATTTTCAACTACGAAGAATGCTTAAGTGATCTAGTTATATTTTATGTTCATGAAGCAAATTGTATTTAGTTGATATACTATACTTTAAACGTTACATTGTTCTGAAAAAAAATAGGGATAGACCTATAATTACGAATGTTATCCTTATTCCCTATTTTATTCCCTCATTTAGAGAGTACCAAAAAATAATCAATATAAGAATGGTGATAATATATTTAATTTTAGTAAAAAGTTTTATGGTAAACCATCTAGGACAGTGTTTATAAAAGTGTACAATTTATCTAACTCCAGTTCAACGTTTCAATGTACAAATACAATAACTATTGTACGTCTGGAAACATTGAATATTGTTACTATTTTACCATATTATTATTAATTATATATTCAATAAGCCGATTGGCGTTAATGATTTTAAATAAAAAATAAAGTCTGGAAAATCAATTGTATTGTAATAAACAAGATATTATATTGGCAAATGGAAAGACTAACGAGATGTTACTTATATTCCTTAAAGTAAATTTTTTTTTTATTCAAATTTGAAATCTTTAACATCATTTCGAAAAATACTAATAATTTAAAATACCAATTTAGAAACTTTAATTTGTTACTTATTAGTAATGTGTGAAAACCATATTTTTATGTTTCTATATATTTTTACTGAGAGTATGCCGCTTCAATTGGATAAGCTTTCTCAACGATTCATTTTTCTATGAAGTGATATACAAATAATTTCAGCACATAAAAAGCATATTTCAAGATTAGAGAATATTTTGTGCAAAATAATATATTTTAGGAATATATTGATGCTTAATTTGAACGTTCAACAAAAAATGTAATTGTTTATAAAAAAAATGCAAAAAGAATTGTGACTTTTGTTATTTACTATACCGACACCGTGATTAGAACAAGTTACTGTTTAGGTTCAACTTGAACGTAAAATATCAATATTTATTTAATAAACATATTTGGTAAAATTAATTTTTTTTTAACACGTTATTATTAATTTCAGTCCATTAATACTAAACATTATTTTTATTGGATAACATGTCTATAATGCTTTTTTTTCGCGTACACTCAATAAAGTGAAATAAACTTACCAAATATGAATCATCGAATATAGATTAAATATAGCTCTTTAAATAATTTTTTTTTAAATTACGGTAATTAACTATCTTTTAAGTTTCATACATTTTTACTATAAATTGTTTTTTAAGTATTTAATACATTTTTATGAAACAACATAAATTTCCAAAAAAATAATATTTATGTATATAAAATATTATTTTAGTAAAATTATAGTGCATAAAAACAACTTAGTTTTAGGATTTTAAATGCATATAAATCCGACCTCTAGTCATGTGTATGAAGAATTGTAATGAATCTTAAACATTTCAATGAAACCAATAATAGTGTACACCTACATTCTAAATACTTTACAATATATAACATTCTATTCGATTCAAAAATTTTAGAAAATATTATTATTGCAGGTATGTTATATTTAAATTAAAGCTTTTATTTAAATAGTTACTATTATGCATAGATATCTGTACATGTGTATCATTACGTTTTTATTAATTACCAACTGAGATAAAAATTATGTAGAGAATATTGTACTTTTCTTTTAATAAAGTAAATAATTAATTAAGGAATAACTGTTAATTATACATTGATACAATCATAGATTATATGTAAATTGGTAACTATGATTGTGAAGATTTTATGGTTGTCTTACAATTTTCATACACAAAACAATGAAATTCAAACGTCTATTTCTTGTAACTACATACCTATCGATCTCAATTTGCTATAAAAAAAAAACGTAAACTAATTCATTGAAATAATTATAAAATTAATTTGTTATGAACATTAAACATTTCAACGATACCAATAATAGTGTAAACCTACATTCTAAATACTTTATAATATATAACATTCTATTCGATTCAGAAAATAGTGTCACACGTATGTTATATTTAAATTAAAACTTTTATTTAAATAGTTACTATTATGCATAGATATTTGTACATATGTATTATTACTTTTTTATTAATTACCACTTGAAATAAAAATTATGTAGAGAATATTATACTTTTCTTTTAATAAAGTAAATAATTAAGGACTAACTGTTAATTATACATTGATAAAAACATAGATTGTATGTGAATTGGTAACTATGATTGTGAAGATTTTACGGTTGTCTTACAATTTTCACACACAAAACAATGAAATTCAGACGTATATTTCTTGTAACTACATATCTATCGATCTCAATTTGCTATGAAAAAAAAAAACGTAAAATAATTCATTGAAATAATTATAAAATTATTTTGTTATGAACATTAAACATTTCATTAAAACTAATAATAATTTACTAATAATAATACACTTATAATCTAAATAGGAATAGTTTAATACTAAGACATAATATATTCGTAATCAGGGTCGGATCTAAGGAATGGGTGAACCGAGGCACTTTATCCAGAAGTCTTGGTCGGGGGCGCCAAATTACCAACAAATAAATGGATATAATAATAGATGTTATTCATTATATTATATTGATTATAATTATACAAATTACAATTTTTCATTTAACTTTAGCTATGAATACATCCGTTTTCTATACCAACAATAGGAAAACCCAATGGGGATTATTTGTGTATATGAGTAATAAACACTTTTTCTATACTTATTTATCGGAGTACATTGTATATTGATAATAGCATACCTATTACACACTACAATTAATTACGATAATCAGACCACACATGAGATACTAAAAACCATAGACCTATTAACTATATGGACTGCGCCTAGGACAAAAAAACATCAGATAAGCAAAAAGGGGTGATACGGAGGAGAAAACAAAAATAAATTTGTTTATTCCATTACTTTCTACAATTTGATAACGTGTGTTTACATTACGATTCGCGCAGTACGCTAACAAAATTTGAATAATAGCAACTTTATACTGTTTTACTCTTTTAATCTATTTTGTGGAGTTACGTCCAGATATCCGACGTTTATTTTATATTTGATTAATAATCTGTATTAAATTACAACGGTCAAATTTTGTTCAATTCCACTATACAAAGGTGTTGCATCGAAACAACACAATAAATTACACAAGTAATATTATAAATATATTCAATTTTATTTTTCATTTTAATCTTTTATTAATATATTTGGTGTTTAATGATAGGTTTCCTTTCCAACATCTGAGAAACCTACACATATTTGGCAAGAACACATAAAATCATTTTATCCTAATTTTAAAATTAATAACTATAGTTTAGTGTGTAGTAAACATGTTGATTAAACAAATGTTATTAAATCTGTTAGATCGAAAACATTTTCATTAGTTAAAAATGCAGTACCTTCGTTATTTTACATTGAGGAGTGTGTTTACGTCTTCAATGATTATAAGTTATTATTATTATTATTATATTGATAACACCTCTCGTGCAGCATGAACTGATAGCGTATTTCCGTTCTATACATGAATTTAACACTATACAATATAAAATAATAAATTACAATAATAATTTTATTTTTACATTATTAGTTTATTATATAATAAAATAAAATATAAGTCGAATAATTTTGAATAAATAAAATGAAAATTATTTTAGTGCAATTTTTTTATGTTAAATTATCTGTTATCTAACTTAAAAAAGTAATGAAATAAACGAATTTACTTTTATTTTCTCTTCCACAACACAACATTTTGCTTATCTGATGTTGTCTGATTTTTTCACATGACAGGAGGTGTAGAAGGCGCAGTCCATATAATTATCAGGTCTATGCTAAAAATCGATGCGATTTTTTCTTCGAACTGTAACGACTTAACAAGTTATTAATTTAGTTTGTGTCAAGATACTGTTGACTTATAACCGGCAACGGCATAAGTTTAAGTTACAATTTATATACGATATTATAAACGATTTTGCAGCCAAAAAAATCACGAAAAATCAAATTTAATAATAATTTGTTATATATGTACTAAGTACATTATACTTAACTTAATTAAAATCCCCATAGTCAATAGTCAATTTACCAAAAATTATTTTCATGTATTAGCTAAGAAGTCAAGAAACATTTGATATTTTAAGATTTAATATTTTTTATTATTTAATACACATTTATCTCCTAATCTACTATGTATGATTGTTTTCTTTACCCAATTTTTGTTTTTTTAGAGACATTAATTGACACTACAAGTAAATATAGTAGTGGAATAATAGAGGGGGCTGAATTATGAAAAAGCACTAATTTTATATTTTGTCCCGGGTAAAAAATATACTAGATCTGAAACTGCTCGTAGTAATACTAATATATACAGTAAAACATTCTATCCAATTCTTCTTTTCTTACAGAAAAATTAAATAATGAAAATTCTGTTTACTTACTGAACGTTATATCATATTTAAATTAAAACTTTCTTATAACAATTAACCATAATGCATAGCCATATAAAGATGTTCACCATCATGTTTTAATAAATTACCATTTCGATCTGAGATAAAACTTATGTAGAGAATTTTTTACGTTTCTTTTAATGAAGACAATAATTAAGAACTCACTGTTATTAAATATTGATTAAAATGTAGATTAGATGTGAATTGGAGAACTTTTGCAGTTGTGTTAGGACTTACACACACATAAACTATATTTATTAATCATTATACTTATTTATTTCAATTCGCTACAAATTCAAATCACTGATCTTTACTGAGTCAATCGGTATGTTTAAAAATAATATATTAACAAAATCTGTTGAATATTTTCTCAATTATCTAATTCAATAAAACTGTGCAATTTCGATTCTATTTTCCACATCAAATTATTTGAATTTCATAAGTGATCATAACAAGATATCCTATAATATTAATTTGAACAATTTTAATGTGAATTTTTAAGGTAAATTGTAATTTAAAAAAATTATATATTGTTGTCAAATAATGTTTAAAAAATAAATAATAATAATAATAATGTATTTATTTACTTAGGTATAAGATATTATATCTATTTGATCAAGTGTTTTTTATCAACCAAAGGATGTATGTACTATCTAAAATTATATATGTTTTTATATATACGAGTATATTATACATATATACTATAATATATATTATGTTTTTTTTTTAGATGATACAGATATAGTTACACCCGAACAATATTGTAAGAATCCTGATGAACATGATACAATTTCTGAATCAAGAAACACTGGTCTCTCACTTCGTTGCTCGGGTCAATAATGTGTCATACCAAGAATTTTTTAATAATAAATTATCGTTTGAATATTATATTGTTATTGGTGGTGGGTTTAAATGCACTATTACTAAAATATGATATACACACACGCACTCTTTTAATATTGTTTACAATGTATAAAATACAAATATTTATATAATATGTAGTTTTATATCTTAAGTATCATTATTGTATTCAAATTATATTATTTTATTATGACATAATATGACTCTTAGAATTACAACAGTTATAATTATTGGATTCTGAACCAGAACCACATTATTTTTTAACAATAAATTTATGAATCTAATGCTAGTATACGTTAATGTACATAATTGGGCCAAAGTATTTTCCAACACATACGATAAGAAGCAATCAATGAAAATACGTTGACGAGGTAGGCATGAACATGGGTAGAACAGTGGCGTATTTAGAGGAGGGGCAAGGAGGGCAATTGCCCCGGGTAGCACTTTTTTGGAGGCAGCAAATTTTATACTGCATGATATTATTACCGTATCACATGTATTTTAAGTTTTTTTTATGGGTAAGAAAAATCGCCACTATAAAAAACCGGTGAGATGAAGAGGGCATAAAAAAATATGTACATAGGGCAGCAAAATTCTATATACGCCACTGGGGTAGAGTGTGCTTTTGCACTACCTGCAGGGCCAAATGTATACTCTGGAACCCTCCTGTTGGATTTGATTTCAAATAATAAAACATTATATTTATATACACTGTGACATTGTAAAATCCTTAAACTTTAACTGTATCCATTCTTATAGAAAGCTGTGGGTACATGCGAACCGTTTACGATGAGCGTTGTTTCTTTAAATTAAATATTGTCGAGACCAAAATTAAAAAGTCGTATGACCAAAGATCGTCTTGATCCACTATTACACATATTTGTTGAACAATAAATATCTAGAGATTTGAATTTCGAAGACGTTAAAAGTTTCAAATATCTCATTCGTGGAAAGCATCGCCTTAAAATATAATTTTTTATGTTAATTACATTTATACGTTTCATTATTATATTTCATGTTAATATTGTTCAGTGCCATTTGGCGGTAGACAGCAGAGCTCGCGATACGAAAATATCAGTGTCGGGAGCGCAACGGTTACACGTGCGATGATAACGCGTTTTTATAACCTTAAAATTATTATCTCGCAATAATCACGTCACCGCCGTTCCACGCACGTTATTTTTTAATGAGATTTTCGACGATAGCATTTCAATCAACCAGATCAGGTCGTTCCATAGCTTTGTCATATACATATTTATAATTATTAACACTGATTTGTAGATTTTTAATTTGTTATTTGTTGCCCGAAATATATACCTACCCGTCATGGTCGTAGTGACTTTTTCATTTTTTCGTCTATAACTATCGCTATAGTAAATAATCTCACAAAATTTACATATTCTTATACTAATATAATACTATAACATAGTAAATATGGAGTGTTAGTACCAAACCTGTATATAAACATATTTAACCGTCCGCACTCGTATCTGTTACCTTGCGATAATTTACAATGTACATATATACTATAGTAATTATTATTTAAAATTGTGATGAGTTATTCTATAAAAAAAAAAAATAATTTGAGTTTTGAAACAAAATATGAAATTATTATTTTTTTCTATTTCTATTTTTATTTTATCATAAAAAAATTACAAATTAATATGGTTTGAAAACATATTTACATTCACATAGAAATCAATATTTTATAATTTTTTTTTCTCGCCTTTTATTTGCCGCCCTATAGATAAAAGTCATTCGTATAAAATAATATATGTATAGCACATTTTCCGTCGTTAACCACTGGTTTGTACTAATTTTTCACAAGTATTATATTTTATATATATTTATATAAAAATAATATGCTCTACGTCTAGTGATATACGAATGTTATTATTACGATATTGCAATGGCAGTTCTAGGACTCTAAGGCTTTATTTCGTGAGGGGTTGAAGGATGGAATTATCTGGAAACACCGTTATTGCAGTAAAAACCCCGTGAAATTTGGGAAAAAAAATTTTCATCCTATCTTACGATTTTCGAAAACACAAAAGAAATATAAAAAAAAAAAAAAAAAAAAAACTAATACCGTCGCAAATAACAATATAACAATATCGTAGACAGTTTGAGGAACAGTTTGAGTAATTTATTTTCTCTTGCTATTTTATTACATTGAACACGCGTACACGAAACTTTTGCAACAGGTGATTTTCAGGTAATTGTTAGAGTGCAGATATGTTTTTGTCAACGTGTACAATATGCCCATCAAATTCGGGCAAAGCTGAATCTGTTTTAAAACTTACTACATCGTCCAATAGTGTGTAGGCAATAATAATCTTAGACACTAAGATTATCTTTTTTTTCAGTTTTATCTATTTCGTACGCGTGTGTCTATTCAGTTACATACAAATATCAACGTAAGATATAGTTTAAAATTAATTAATAATTTAACGACAACTGTATTGCGAAACATGGGGACTGCGATAATATGTTCGGTACCCACAAAAATGACGCGGAGATTACTGTAATGCAGTGTAATTTTATATTAATATAATGCCTGTAAATAAAACCATAATATATAATACTATCGCATGACAATTTTATCAAAAAGTACGTTGATGAAGCAACAGTGCAAAACAAGTAAATGCAAGTGTAAAAGAAAATGAAGAATTTCTTAATGTCGTGACATCTTAAGCTGTAAAAATAAATAAATACAAATTAATGTAGTAAAGAAAACGAAAAGTGTTTGATTATTTTTTCATTATCGTTGCTCGTCGTGTTTTGGGCACTGTGTACAATGGCTGGGGAAAGTATATTATAATTTTCCACATTGACCATTGAAATAGGCTATTGTACACAATAATAATAATAATAATAATAAGATTAATTTCGTAATATTATAGGGAAGAAATTGCAATGTTTTATATAAACCCCCGTCCCCCTCCTAGTGAAAAGTTGAAAGTACGCCACTGCGTGAAGTACTCCAACACCGGATTTTAAGTACCCCAGTGGATCGAAGAGGAGCTAAGCAGATTCAGTACTATTTATGATTTTTAATTAACATTAGTATTCGGCCAAACTCAGCCCATAAATGAATAAATTCACTTTCGTGTATATGACATAATTTCCGTATCAAATACCATTTTGTGCAGCCAATCGTAAATTTTTTTTTTTTTTATATATATATATAACCAACTTGTCCGTATGATGGGCGATTGCCAATAATAGATATCTATTATTTTTGTAAAAAGTCATAATAGTTATTGTATAGAATTTCATTTATGTTTCTTTCATATTTCTCACGTATTCATATTACGGGACGTTCGTTTCTAAGTCGCGTTTGTTAAAATGATAATTTTGTGTTCACCCGTCTGCTAACAAATACAAATAATATACACACGTGTAATGTGTAATTACGGCGTAGAGTAATTATTTTTCTATGTCTGTTGCAGCGGGTTAAAGTCGTACGATGTGTATTAAGCGTAAAATAACCAACGCCACGCCACAAAATAATGTTGCGTTCTATATAACGTGAAAATGCGTCGTGACAATATTACGTTGAAACAAATGGGCTCCCCGCGCACTCGCACGCACGCCTAATGATAAACAAATTATTTAAATTGCGCGCGTCTAGTCCGGTAACGACAAGAAGTAATCGCGTTATTGCGGGCTGTGGCCTCCGCCGAATAGAACAGTTTATTATTATTATTATTATTATTATTATTATTATTATTATTATTATAATAACAATAATAATAATAATAAGTGGATATTATAATTTGTAAACATAAATCGTTTGACCTACTCGTAATTGTATTAAAGGCTCAAGACGATTTTAGTGGGAATTCAAGACTGCGTCTCGAGCAGATGTATTACCCATGCGTATACAATTAGATTAAATATATATTTTTTTTTAATTTATGTTTATGCGAATATAATATTTTCATACCTCGCGCGTCGAAACGTATCGAAACCAAAATGTACTGAAATAATAGTTTTGCGGCTAAAAGAGTCAATAATAAAAATAATAATAATAGCAATAATAATAACAATAATAATAATAATAATAATAATAATAATAATAATAATAATAATAATAATAATAATAATAATAATAATAATAATAATAATAATTGGCGATCTTTTTTACCGATAAAGATTTACTAGACAAAATTAATACACAAAATATTGGGCCAGAGGATGAAAAAATAACAAATTAGTATACTTAAAGGAAATTAGTGGACTGTATTGTATTTAAAAAATATTAATAATAATTATAATAATTGAAATATAAAAATAATACAATATGTATAGTGTATGTACGTGCATAACAAAACAATTTATAAAATATTCAAATGAATTATGATGAAAACGTGAAAAAACGACCGCGCGCGAGAACTCTTACAATTTTTGTATATATAAAATACACGAATTGACAATAATATTGACTATAATTAAGTATTATTTAATATAAAAACAAACGAAAAAATACGAGTATTATAACATAAATTAAACAAAGATTTATTGCCTCGGGTAACGAGTTTCACCACATACGGTTTCACCCACGAGACTATTTAGAAAAAATATGACTACTTTCTCGTTACCATGGATTTGATTTTGAAATGTGTCGTTTGAATATCGTTTGAAATGATTCACCCGGTGTTGTTTACAAATACTATTCAAAATGAACCGATGAGGAAAATAACCTTTAGATGAAAATAACCTTTACAACCTAACCTTACATTTTCTCTTACACGATAAAGCAAAAAGAGAAAAAACTGTCCAGCGGCAACAACGAGAGAAATATATAAATGAAGCGATTTATATATATATATATAAAATAATTTTTTTAATAATCGTGGAATTCCACAAAAAGTGAAGCGAAAGACTAAACGAGACGGTGATTTTTTCAGAGCAAGTATATAAACAAGTGACGATGAAATTATTTACGATATTAAAAAATTAAAAAAATTGATTCACAAAACTATCGGAGATTTTCACGAAAACATAATATAGGACAGCGACGAGTCGAATACAGAATGAGAAAAACGTGTAGTGTCGGCCGACGAGACTATTATAAAATATCAATTGAGTAGAACAAAAATAATTTTAATAATAATAATAATGAGCGATACAATGATTTCACGATAAAAATAAATTACGAGAATAATGTGGCATATCAAAAATCGTTAATTATTATTATTATTATTATTATTATTATTTTATTCAATTATATATAAAAACATTATAATTTACGTATTACGAACAAATAACATAATTTATGTTTAAAATAACATGATTGCCGTACTCTTTTGTACGTACATTTTTGCACAATGTTCCTCTTAAATATTTTTTATTTTATTAACATTGTTCGACGGCTTCCCCATCACTTTTTTGCTGAAAAATTTACCGTTACAAAAAATATAAAATCTATAACAATTTAAATGAACAAAAATTCAGTGGACTGTATTTAACATAAATATTGGACTAAATTAATAACAATAATTGCTCTTAAGGCTTTAGGAATAGCGGGACTGAAATACAATTATTCTAATATTCCGATAAACGCGTGATTATCGATATATATGAAACATAAGAAATACCTTATCCCCGAGTGTATCACGTAAAATGGACGACGATTGATTTGACTGATGATGGTGTAGCGGCAATGACGATAGTTTGGTGACGGAATCACGTATAATAATGATCGACACAACGGCGGTAAGAAAAATCGATTTTAACTAACAAATGCGACAGCGGCACAAGCCCGGCTAAATAAAAGCGACAATAAACTAAAAATGGCCTGCGAATAATATTAAATAGACGCGATTATGTTCGAATATGCGAAAGGCGCGAGACACGCTGTAACAAGAATAAATAAAAACGCGACTACGACGGACACACACGTCGTATCGCGACGACGATGGTCGTGTCAGTTAATCAATCACAAGGAACGTTAATAATAATACATTAAGTCCTCGTTTAACGTCGAGGTAAGGTTCCTGGAAAACACAACTTTAACCGAAGAAACGTTAAGTGAAACACTTTTTACATACACTTTATTATAATGGGTTCCGGCCAATAAACAACAATGTATGTACGTATTATTTTAGTTATTATAATTGCACGATTTAATTATGTTATTTATACATTATTAATTGTTTGTATGAAATTACATATTATACTAAAATTAACGAAAACGTATTATTGGATTTATATACGTATTTACAATTCATTTCTTAATAAATGATTCTAGTGTTGATCGTTTTTTCAGCATTGTAATAAGTTTCGATGTATTTGAATAAATATTCTGATTATGTTTGACGTTTAGATGATATTTATATGCATTAAAATGTAATATTCTGTATTGAAAAATAATCAATTTGCCGTCATGCATTGAAAACATCTAGAGTACTTTGTTAACAGTTTTGATTCGGTATTAACTGCAATTTAATTTATTATATATTGGTTTATTTTTTGATATTAAACGTTCTACTCGTATTGTTCGCAAACGTTTTGTTGTATATGACTTTAAAGTAAACGATTATACGATTGTCCCAATTGTAGGACTCATATATTATAATACATAATTTTAATAATATTCTTATGAAATTATTTCTGAAATCGATAATTGTTATTCGTGTATTGTATAAAATATATAAAAACATAAATGTGTATTAAAATTGAACATAAATTACAAATACGTTTAAAAATTTATCACAAATATTTCTTTTAAATATCTTGTAAATCAAGCCATTTATAGTTTATATTAGTTTATTTTATTGGAATACACGCCCCGAGGGCATTTAGTCCACTAGTTTATTTTATCATTTAACTAATAGTTATATAAAAACAAATACGATATTAGAACACGATTATTTTACATAACTTTTCTTAAAATTATATCGTGGGCAGTTGAATACAAAAAAATGATTAAATTGTTTGAATCCAAGTTCATTTATTGTTTTACATATTAAAATTAATTAACGTCATATTTAAAATATTGTTAAAGAAATATTTATACACATGAAATATACAACAAAGACCACGTATTCAATTATTATTTGCCGACATTAATAATTAATATTTATCATTAATGAAGAAATTAAAACATCTGAGTAATTATTCGCTACCTACAAAATCAATTTCATAAAATTCTGACCTATATTTATTATCGTGTGAGACAGTCATACCGTAATCCGTTCTACAATAATATTATTGTTGGCAAAATATTAATGCTATACATTTTCGATTTAAATAAAATAAAAAGTAAAAATGAATAACATTTCCACTAAAAGTTATTTTTTTGCATTAATTCTTATATTTTTTGTAATTTTTGATAACACGTCGGCTACAAGTAAATACATTATATTCTTATCAAAATTATTTATATTATTTAAAAATATCTATAATTATATAATATCCATTTCAGTTATATCGTACACGAATAGTCTTAAAAAAATATAATTTACAATAATGAATTGTTTTCTTTTTTTGTGTGTAGTTGAGGAGGGTAAGTGTATATATATATGTGTGTGTGTGTGTATGTGTCTTTATAAATATACAAATTTATATACATGATTTTAATAACACATTATTGTCCATTCAATTTAGACATTGAAAGATGTGTAGGTGAGATATTTTTAATCATTTATTAATAAATACTTATATTATTATGTACTTTTCTATATTAATATGAATATTTTTAAAATTTTATAAAATATGAAAGTTGATCTTGAGTAGAACGATTATTATTAATTAACATGATACTTATTAATTTTATATTGTTTGTTACACACACACATATATATATATATATATATATATATATATAAATTAGGTATAAAAATAATTATTACTTGTAAGTTGCAAGAATTGAATAAGAAAAAAACAAACAAGAAATATTGATTTTAAATTTATAAATAATAAACACAGATTTTTGACCAGTTCATGAAATGAACTTACTATGGACGTTTCATGAAATTTTGTAACTGAATGAAAAGTTAACTCGTATAATTCACGAACTGGCCTTATTATGAATTACACAATATTTCACGTATGCTGTATGACATCGTAAAATGTTAAAATTTGGGAAGTACGTTGTATACCATTTATTCCCTATGCGCTTACTTACTATTCCTTATTTAATATCATTCTATTTCATTTCAATACTGAAATACATTAGTTGTATAAAAATTGTTTCACAATTGAAATACGTTTAATATAATGAACTTAATAGTATCACGTAAAGAAATTAATTTAGTTTGTAATCGAATGTTACTTTTGTATAATGCATTAAAAATCGTTTCTATAAATGCCACATTGTCTTCTAGAAAGTATCGTAAAATTATATAATGCACAATGTAAGTATTATTTTACAGTTATTAATTTATATTTAAATATGCAATTTTGATTCAAATCAGTACAATTTTAATTTAAAAATTAACTCACAATAAACTTGTAATTAATGGAGTGAAAATAAAAACAAACTGTACTTTTCCAATAAAACCCCGAGAAAAGAATAAAAATTCATATATGTATTTTGACATTAAAATTGGATTATTGGAATAATATTTATTTTGGTATACTTTATGATCTCAAAATATAAAAATTACAAAATTTTTATTTTATGGTTAAAAGAAAAAAAAATAAGTACATTTAAATATACTACGACAATTCCTTTGAAAAATATATTTGTAAAAATTTAATAATAAAATTCTTAATACTTTTACTTTAACATATATAAGTTTAAAATTATTTTAAGAATAAAATTATTAACACACATTACTTAAAAATCCCAAAACTGGACAACATCGAATGGTTTTCTTAAAAAAAACTTAACTAATTCATATTAAACGAGTATATTTATGAATATTTCCAATACATATTTAATATACATATACTATTTAATGTCTATATTGGAATAACAATATTTGTAACTAGCCTTATTTATGATCATTTGTTTACATATAATTTTGTCTGTTTAATCTAGATTCTAGTGCAAAAAATTGTAAGACATATTTTTTTTTACATTTATTTGTAAAATATTACTATGTACTATAATATTTATATATTTATTTATATAAATAATTATTATTTATTATATTAACATTCCCTATGAAATATGAAAGTACATTTGACGAGATGTGTTTTAAAAATGTGAAATATTGTGTTTTTGTGTATTTCATAGTGAATTTAGTTAGCCTATAGATGTCGGTTTTTATATGCAGAGATTAAAAAATAGAATTATTATTTTCAATTTTAAAATAATGATTAATCGTTGTATTCGAAAAATGATTTTAAAAAATGTGTACGTTATAACGAGAATTTTACGGTATATTGTAATTTCAGTTTTGAACAAATATTTGAACAACTGTGAAACGGAACATATATTTCAATTACAAATTTTTATTTTACTTCAATAAATTGCTAAGGTAAAGCAAATTTTTCTCAACATACTTTTAGTGTTCTTCTCGTCAGAATCTTGCCTACCTAGTATATTCGGTTTTGTCATTCATATGTTCAATTCGTGTGTAACTCGTATCAGCCTATGTTCACAGAAACCGCGAATTGCTACCTATTTTTTTTTTTTTTTTTTGACATTTCATCGAGCCGGGTACAAAAATGAATATTTTGTTTTATCCGGTCACCTATTTGTTTGTTCACGTCGAAAGCTAAAAGGGTATTACAAATGTGCGCGCGTAATAACTGTGGCAACAACAACGAAATTATTAATTATAACTGTAATTTATTACTGGTGATACTATTATTTTGTAGATAGACAATTCAAAATTCAAAATTACAGCTAGTTGGTTACAAATAAAAATGGTACCTACTATATGGTTGAACAAGAATTACGTTATAGAAATGTATCTACGACAAATATTTCAATAATAAGAATAATAATAATAATATTATTAATAATTAATAATTAATAATTCAATAATAATGACAATAATAATTCCGATACTCACAAAATGGTAGCAGCTGACTGGCCAGTATTGCTGTACTTAATGTAAATACTCAAAAATACAACAGTTAATTTTGACAATATTAAATAAAACACATAATAATATAATATAATAAAAAAGAAAACAACGTAAATATTCGTTTAATTGATTTGCGGTAAAAACTAGATGGGTGCGATTTGTCAAAAATATTGCATGTGAACTAAGTGTGTAACATCGCGAATAGTAAGAAATTGATTTTAAATAATTACCTTTTTTTTTCTTTTCGTTTTTGATTTGCGAACTGTTTGTACGAACGACAACAACGTTCACAATGAATATATTATTTACACATACAGCCGCGGAGACGTAATAGTTATCTACATGATCTACAATCTACATGATCTATTATTTTTGTGTAATTATGTAATGTTTATTATAAACGTGTGTGTGTGTTGAGACCGGTGGTCGTGAAATGTACAACGGTCAATTCTAATATAGCATGATTGCTGATAATAGAGAGATGCATGCATAGTGCCTTTCTCCGTTAAACCACATTTATATTACACATACACGATTACTTTAAGGCGTTTGATTTTTTTTTCACTTAACAATTGCCCCTGTGGCATGGAATTTATACACTCAATAACTATACACTTTTTAAATACTAAAATACGAGTACATTAATAACTAAAGATTAATTTTTCAATTAAATCAACAACTAATTACTTTTCATAATTAGTACAAATTTTACATTATTATCACGTAATGATCAAAAGATATATTAACTTAATTCTAATCAAATTATAATTCTAGATATATTTTTATATTATAATTATTTATTGTCATATTACATTTCAGTATATACCTTAAAACAATATATGGTTTTTTGTAAGTATTATCGTACAGCAGTTTATGTATGTTTATTGATGCGACTTTAATGCAATTTTTCACGTACAATTATATTGTATTTATTTTGTGAATGATTATCATTTAAAAATAAACTCTAAACCTACGTGTATATTATTAATTTTATCAAAAATTGTTTTTAACGACAGATTATTCATTATACATTTTCATAATTTTATATATTTTTACGTGTAGTTAATGCAAATGCGGTATCCCCTGAGACTTATGGTGAGAGTAATCTAATACAAATTTTTGCGCCATTAAATAATTAAATACTTCAAATCATCATCTCTTAGTTATAATTATGTGCTCGTTTATAATTAAAATTTTGCAAATGCTTTAGTGTATTGATATCAAAATGTACATAGTATATACCGTTATATATATATATATATATTTATATATTTATACATATAGTAGATTAGATGATTGGGTTTACGCATGTGATACAACGCCATGACTTATAAAGTCACACTGGCTTAGTCATAGTCATTAGTCATCATTTGCGAACATTTTTATTATATTGTTTATTCCGTATTTAAATTGTATAATGTTTAGTGCGCATTGATATTGATTTTTATCAATTATTATTTTATTGATCTTAATTACGTTGTATTGTACGAATTACGTGTTCCAATACATAATTTACTGACGATTCCTGACTTATAATATGATACATGTCATAGATGCTGCGTTGTCTGATGTCTACCACATAAATATAAAAAAAAAAATTATTTCTAATCGAATAGTAATTATGTATACATTAATAATTACAAATTTTAAACCATTTTCTAGATCCAATCATAGAGCTTCGCGAAATGTCTAGTAAGTATTATCGTATATACATATGTATATATATATATATATATATATATATATATATATATATAACTCGTAACTGGTAATCCATTTTTATATTATCTAATTCCTAGAACGTAATATTAGAGTAATGCGATTTTGATAAAACTTTAGTACTTATATTATGTGCTATGGTATCTAATTAGGTAATTTATTATTGTAAGATATGCTGTATCATTGTATTCAGTATAAAATATAGAAATTTCAATAATTCCTTACAGTACACGATACTGAATTATTTTTTCGGGCAAAATAAAAAATACATCGATTTAAGTCAATTAATTTGGATATATGTACAATATTAATTATTTATTAGAACACCGATTTACTCCTTGAAATTTAAATGAGCACAATTTTTTTGTACAATTCTGCTGTATAGTATATTCAATCAATTTCATATAACAAAATTCTGTATATTATTGATTTTTTATCAATAATCATTTTAATAATTTCTAGTGTCATAACCAATAGATTATATTTTATAAACATGCATACTTCTGTATATTTTTTTCATTCAGATGATTCAACTGGTCTATATGCATTTTTATTTGCATATCACTTTCGTAAGTATATATATATATATATATATATATATATATATATATATATATATATATATATATATATGTTACATTCTATAAGTAATATAAAATAGATAAATAATTAAAATTTTCTTAATTTTGTCAATTATGTATTCAATTAACGAAATACAATCATTTAAATTATATATGGGTAAATATTATCCTGCAAAAAAAAAGAAAAGAAATTAAATTAAATTCTATTGAACTCAATAAGTGCGAAATCGAAGTAAGAAAATATAGTGTATTGCTAAAGGAAGATACCGAGACATAATCACTAATGGACGTGGTCTTCAGGTATTTCTCCAAAGACCTCACTAGAAGGTCACGTACAAAAGTTAATATTAAGATTTTGGAATTTACCGAAAATAGCGAAACAGATTTCTAGCTGTAGTAATCAGATAATATTATGGATGATCCTACAGGCATTTGGATGCACTTGATAATAATCTACACATATTCAAAATTTATCTGTAAGATGCCGCTGGAATAACAGATGTCCTTGACAATATTTGTTAAATCAAACCTTCATTAATCGAAAACATACTGTACTAAAGGAGATATTAAAAATGCTATGTATTTTTCAACCACCAATTTGAGAAATGACGTAAGTCCGAAAAAAGGTAATTGGCAGAATACAATAAAAACCTTTCTAGGTTACCAGTGCGATATTTGGCGGTAAAACCGATTGGCTTAAAGTACTCGGTGAGGTATAAATTTAAAAAAATGAAAATAAAAATTAACTTGTTGTAGTCTCTAGAGACACGTTCGACAAATCAGGATCTCATTTTTCAATTTTAATGACATGTCGTTTCTCAAATAAGTGGTTCATTTATTAGTGACTCATAGAATAAAATATTTAAATAAAATTACATGTGTGTATATTGTATAATGATATATATGCATGAAGAAGGCAACACTTAAAGTATTTCTTCTTGATCGTCAAAGTTTATCTCGTTGTTGATCTGTGCGATAATGATTTCTCATTTCCATCCGAGCCGTTTCACGGGCTGTCTCTCTTTGCTTTTGTGTTTGAGACGCACGAAGTCGGGCCATACTAACGCGCTCTTCTCGTGCGAATTCTCGTTTTTCTTCAGTGGATTGCTTCGCAATGTTCCGAAGTCTAATTGCATTGCGGCTTTGTTGGGAAAGATTAGATCTTCTGGGTCGTGGCAATGTTAATAATAATACTCGCACAACAAGATTTATTAATAACTCTCGCACAAAACAAACAAATCGACCGATAACGTTGACAACATGAAACAAACGAAATTTACACTATCACTTTTTCGATATTTTAATAGTTATTCTGCTATTAAGGGCGAAGACGAATCCAACAAATCAGATATCATTTAAATTGGTCCAGCCGTTAAGTTATAAATAGTGTAACGAACCCGATTTTGTTTTATATATAAATAGATGTATTAAAATTTCAATTTATTTCCATAACTTTTTAAGGAATTATAACCAAATACGCTTTTATTTGTTGCTCAATCCGTTATGCCTATGTATATTACAGTATAATATATAATTATATAACATTACATTCTTTATTTCGCTCAAAATTTAAAAAGTCAATTATTGTATTATTTTTAGTCAAAGACAGTATTCTACTATATGATATCAAAGGTAATTTTTTTTTTCATCACTTCATTACAGAGATTTTGTATCATAAATAAGTTAATTCATACAGTTTATAAGTTACCTAGGTTTAAAAACTAATATTCATATAAGATAGGTTAGAAGTTAATATAAGTTATTATAAGTTTGTAATACTTAGCGGATAATTTTTTTGAATAATAATTTGTTACGGATATTGAATACTATCGTAATATGAATCAAATATGTTAGTAAAATTAATCTTATTAAAAACAAATAATTTTTAGGCAATGTCCTAAATTATTACAACTATGTCATAAGAAAAGCAGTGGATTGTACGTTATTATATAGTTTATTTATTTAATTAAATATGTTTTTTAAATGTGTATACATAAATAACGATTTTAAATAAAATCATTAAATGTTTAGCATACAAAGAAAGCAATATTGAAAATCCAAAATTATGGTGTAATTCTATGAGAGGTTCGTATAGGTTCATGTTCAATGAATATGAATAATTTTTAATGTTTTATATTTAACTATTCGCATTTATGATCAATTAAACTATTATTGTAATACTACTATAGTACTCATTCAATATAAAATTATGGACATATGATAAAATGTACATTGTTCAAAGAATTTTATAATCGTTAAAATAATAATTTGAAATCTTTAATGTATATTCAAATATATTGTAAATATATTTTCCTTATTAATCATAAAATGTAACGGAACACATTGTTTTTTTTATGAATAAAATTTTCACGTCAATTATTTCTTTTAGATCTACACCGAGATTTTGATTAATTAGAATCATAAAACTTCTAATTATAAATTATGTTAAAAAAAAAAATTAGCGAGCCGCGGGGTGTTGTGAACGTTGCTTAAATGAATTACTTGGATGTTTCGGTGTAATATTTTGAATATATAACAAAAACTAACCCACTTTATGAGCTAAATAATTCAAAAACCTATATTTACTATAAATAATCCAAAATTAAAAGAACATTTTTGAAAATTTTTTTCTTAATATAATATAAAGTTACATATTTAATAAATATTTTAAGATTCTATACTAATCAGTTTAAAAAAATACGAAGTAATAAAGACAATTGATTTCGAGAAAACACGTTTTTACCGTTTTTACATAATTTTTCGATAGTTTTTTAAGTTATATTTGTAGGTGCTTTTGAGGAAATACAAAAATGACCTCTCTAAATCACCAACTAGATGCAATTTGTTAACGGAAACAAACTGACTGTAAAGAACGGAACAATCTTCCTGGTAGAATTTCTGGGTACAGACATAAAAAAAATCACATTATTGTAAAACCAATAGATTCACACCGTTCAGAATTAAAAAATTTGTTATCTCCGAATGTGTTTTTATTTATTTATTTTTTTTTTTAGCAAAAATTAATAATAAAATTATACGACATTTTAATTAATAAAAATCGGTATCATACTACCGTAAAGTAGAAAAATATACCAAATCATAAACGGTAGTTACTTAAAATATCTCAATTCATATTTTAAATATTACATTAAATAGATACATAGTATTTGTGAAAAATTTGAAACTTTTTGTTAGGTACATAAGTATTGATTCATGATGTTATGGAATTAATTACGATATTTCTTTTTATAATTCAGTTTATACGCAAATAAATTGTTTACGTAAGTTTTCAACTTATTTAAAATATTAAATTTAATATTTGTAAATATTTCAAAGTTCCATGTTTTGAACGTTACAAGTTAAACAAAAGTTCCAACTACATAAGAATTTTAATTTTTCGCATGAGGTTAACTTATAAGTATATTTTCAAGGTAATTGTCTTAATAAATTTTTGTTGAAATGTTATATTTCTTTGTTTTAGTATACTAGAAAAAAATGTTCCATAATTGACAAATTAAAATAATTTTAATCAAAATTCCATAAAACCTAGAAGAGAGGCTAACTTAATTCAATTTTTTCTTCAAATTAAAATTCTAGTCACTTTTAATAATCAAATTTTCGTCTCGCTTTTAGGTCTAACAAAAACAAACCATTAGAATAAATTAGGGATTAATGTAGTTGGGTTGAAGACGAAATATTTTTAAGAAATAATATACAAGTAATTTATTAAAGGCATTAGGTCATGTTATTTTAGCATGTGCGTTATGATGTCGTGATTCTTCCTTACATACACGATACACGCGCATACAAATTAACATTCGCTCGAAAATACATATGTGCTTGATTCTAAGTGAAATTCAAAAACTATTTCCTGTAATAAGGATGTACCTTTATTTAGGAAAACAATTTTTCATTTATTACTTATTAGTTTCCATTCTCGTTACTTTTTTAACAATAATGAAAAATGTTGACTTTTTTCACACTTATTTAATAAAATCTGTTATGTTTTACATTTTTTTTTCAAACAAAGTAAAACGTAATGGATGATAAAGTGAAATATAAAAATCCTTTAGCACGTATTCTGAAATAGACATTATAAGTAATCCGACTTAGTTTTCAGAATTAATATTGAACTATTGGAAATATTTTCTAATGTTGGCATACAATAGATTTATGTACATGAATATAACACAGTAAAGCTTCCAAACACATTAACTCACAAATTGATAAGCATAATACATTTTCACACCATTTCCGTATTATATACGACATCTATTAAGCATAAAACTGAAATTTTATATTTACTGTAAATAATCAATATGTAATTGATTGAAAATTTATAAATATTTCAATAATAATTTAAAAAATGAAATTTCCTAGACAATTTGGAAAGTACAGGATTTAATAGTAAGTAATTTAATTATACATGAGCACTGATCAATTTAATATAGGAAAAGATGACTTGACAATAATAAAATTATACATGTCGCATAAAAAAAAAAATATTCATTTATGGATAATATTTTATTTAAACAATTTTTAAATATTTCGTTTTAGTTCATGGCACTTCCAAAGACGCTTTGGAATTTGGCTATCACAGAATAAGTTAGTACCTAGATTATATATTATTACTTTTCAAAAATATATTGTGTTTGAATATAAATCAATTTATGCTCATAACGAAAATGTTATTACAAATTATAGATATAATATCTAGTATTTTTGTATTTTACATTACTGTCACTTATTATGTTTTGCTGATGACACGAAACTCTATATGCGAGTAAATAATTTAGATGATTGTCAAAAATTCCAAAATGATTTGAATAATTTTTTTAAATGAATCAATAATTTATAATTCTGATCTGTCTCTAAACGTTTCCAAATGTAAAATAATGCCATTCAATAGAAGCCGATCCTCTATACAATATCATTACCAAAATATTTTGAACTTTTGCATGTTGAATACTGATGGTTTTGTTATTGATCATGGTTTTAAACTCAGCAATTCTTTGTATCTTAGCCCACACATTCATATGCTGTAATGCTTTAAAAGTCTTTGAGTTCATAATGAGATTTGCCAAACAATTTACAAGAAAAAACTCAATTAAGACGCTATTTTATGCCCTTTCTTGTTCGTTTCATTTTGGAGTACCACTTCATAATTTTGAGACCCGTATACTGCCAACGGTTGTCTTGAACTTGAAAGAATCCATTAAAAATGTTTGAGGTTTGCGAGTTTTATTTTGGACATTCCGTGTCCTCTTCATGACCACACACCTATCAATAATAATCATAATTTTATTTCTTTAGTGGACCGTAAACGGGTATTAGGTAAGAAATTCCTGAGTGATATAATATTTAATATTATAGATTTCCCACTGCTCTTATCTCATATTAATTTTAAAGTACCTCAATATTCATACCATTCATTTATGCCTTTTCATATTCCACAATGTTAGAGTAACGACAGGAAAATGAACCAATAAGACGTATTATGTCTATCGTCAAAACGGACACCACTTTTTTAATATATTTTTTTTTCTTGTGAAATAATAGGGTTTATATAAAATATATTATAATAATTAATAACTGTTGGTGATTATAATAAGCACTAATTAAAATCAAAACACATGTTCGTGCACTTTTAATATTGTATAAAATGTCATCGAAAAAAATTTGACTGATTGATTTGATCCCTGCCCTCCTAGAAAAAAACCGTCTAGTGTCGTCCCCGAGTAACCACGAAAATTTACATATAGTCTACGTAATTTCATTGATTATTTATTATCTATCACGAAAGAAATGTGTATCACCATAACTTAAAACAATTAATATACAATATAAATAAGAATCAAATTTACAAAGAAAATAATATAATAATTGGTAATTTTAGAATTCATAATAGTTTACAAATGTATTAAATTTTCCAATTTAGAAAATTCTGTTTATTATCTATTACTTACTTATTAATTATTAATTGTGTGATAAGTATACCGAGAATTAAATGAATCTCAAACATTTCAACGAAACTAATACTTATTTTAACTATTACTTATTTACATTTTACATAGATTAAAATATATGCCTAATACTTTATTCGATTTTTTTGTTTTCTGATGAACCAAACAGATTCTATTAATGGTAAGATTAATAATGTGTTGTATTTAATATAACATTTTGATCTAAATATTATTTTTATAGTTCTGAATGTGATAAAAAAAATTATATATCTTAGGTATATCACTCCATTACTATTATTACTTGATGCTAAAATATTTAAGAATAAATAGTGGTATGTATTACATACAATTGTAATTAAATTAATTGTTGATATTCATAACATAATAAGAACTGCCTTTGTGTCTTTTTTTAGATTCTTCAAGTATATCAGGACCCAAAAATTATTGCGAAGACTTTTATAGATCTATAAATACAGCATCTACTTCTGGAACAAAGCAAAAACCTAAAACAATTTTAAACATTTAAAACGCAAGTGTACTGTGTACACAATAAAACTTTTTCAATGATAATTTTCACATAAAATATATTATAATAATTAATAACTGTTATCGGTTATAATACGCACTAATTGAAATAAAAAACACATGCACATGCACTTTCAATATTGTTTTTTTTTTATTGATAATAATTGCTTCGGCGACTGGGGCTATTAACTACAAAAATTGTATTTAAATATTGTATAAAACATCTAAAGTACAAATTGCAATATACTGTACTGCCTAATATATTAAGTAACGTAATTATATGTAAATTATATTATTCAATAATGACATAATTCGAACTGTTATGGGTTACAACACTGCTTTAATAATAATAATAATAATAATAATAATAATAATAATAATAATATAATCACGCTTTCTTTACGCTATCAATTCGAATTATGTTCGAGAAATAAAAACGCGTAACCTTATGTTATTATATATTAATGCATTTAATTATAATGATACACATTTCTTTCGCAAAATATAATAAAATAGTCAATGAAATTACGTCAACTATATATACATTTTCATGTTTACTCGGAGACGAAACCAGACAGTTTTTTTCTAGGAGGGCAGGAATCAAATCAATTAGGCAAAATTTTTTCGATGAGACTTATACTAACTTGTATATTAGTGCCCCTTATTTAAAATTTTCATAATGTTAATATTTATATTATTAGAGCTGATATATCTATATATCTGCTAAAGGCATTTAGTATACATTTTATATAAATTAAATACGTAGGTAGACAAATAGGAAAAATAAAAAAATTTTTAAATAATAATAGTACAATTTCATAATAGATATATGGAATAATTTAAATTATTATATTGAAAATCATATGCATAAGTACTTTTATATATTATTATAAATTAGTATAATGTACGTATACTCAGTTTATTAGTCATTATGTATATGATTTTCACTCTTAGCAATTTAAAAGTTTTCCGTTAACTTTAATATATTTTATTATTATTATTATTATTATTATTATTATTATTATTATTATTATTATTATTATTATTATTATTACTCACCTAAGACATTTCAATAAAATTAGTATAAAAATTAAAACCCAATTTCTACAATAACAAAATTTGTTTTTATTATAATAAATACACGTGTTTCGAAAACAATGTTTTCATCTATCAACTCAAAACCAAAATAATAAAATTAATATTTAATGTATAAATAATTGTAACAAAACTTACACTTTTGATTCTTTTCCTATGCTAAAAACTAAATGTCTGAAATAATAAACCTATATTAAGTTATAATGCTTTGTATATGTATTTAAACATTTTCAAATAATTGTAATAATAAATTATAAATGTGGAATATTAATATTTATGTTTATTATTAATGTTCTAAATAACGCAACAGGCGTGTGTAAGACAATTGTTTTATAAATTTATATTGATTTTTAAAGAAAAAAAAAGAAAAATATTAAATTAAAAATTCCACCACGTATTTCAACCAAATCACAAATATAATACCAGTATAATGTGATATATTTTACACGAGTGTAGTATGAATTATTGAAAGACATGGAAAATGCTTTATTATTAGAGCATTTCATGATAATATACATATAATAAAATTAAAAATCTAATTAAATGATTGTTATTCTGGTGGTGTATTATTTAAACGAGCGCACATAAAAAAATATAAACCGTGAAACCGAACAGTATTAAATCGACAGACGAATGTTGTTAAAACCACCCGGCCTAGTTGGTGAAAACAGCCCTTATCAGGGCTACCCCTCTGATAGGAAGGCGTGCTCAGCACGTAGATGAAATAAAATTTTTTAATCAAATTGTAAGTAATACTATTTTGGAAATCAAATGGTCTTTTGCTACTGCAAAAAAAAAATACTGTTAATACCATAGACGGAGTAAAACATAAATGAGTATAATATAATATAATATGTGATATTACAATTAATTATTAATATAATATAACTAAATCAATGCGGAAAATTATATTTTATGGATTCAATATTGTAACACTGTCAACGGCGTAATAGTCAATTACTTTTAAGGGGATTAAAAGCGGGCATTTTCTCTCTTTGTCCTACACGGATGAAACATAGCAAAACAGATTTTCCTACTTCGAACGTACCGATCGATCTAGTTGTGCAATAAGAAATTTGAAAACAGATTTGAATTCGTCGTGAATTTTACTATTGAACTACGTTCCCACTTTTTTCATTTTTTTATCTTGAGATCTATAAAAGTTGATTATTGGCCCATTTTTTTTTTTATTTTAAAATTGTTCAATTAATTTTTAAGGATTTATGTGAAAAAATTAAAAATATGGGAAAGTTGATCTCAAGTAGACTTCACGACGAATTCAAATCTGTTTTAAAATTTCTTATCGCACAACTAGATCGATCGGTAAGTCGGAAGTAGGAAACGTATATTTTACTATGTTTCGTGTATGTAAGACGAAGAGAGAAAATATCCGCTTTCAATCCTCTTAAAAACACTACGTACCAGTATAATACTCGCATGGAGGGCGTGGTTATAAAACGTTCGATCGATGTAGAGTTTTTCGTTTACGTGAACCTCTTAAAGGCGACCACGTATTTAATTATTATTTATTGACATAAGGTTAATGAAAAATGAAGAAAAAAATGTATCTGAGTAGTTCACAGCTACTTACGAAATCAGTTTTATTATATTCCGACCGGTATACTAATACGCATAGTGTCATTCACGTTCTACAATAATATTTTGTTAACAAAATTATTTAATACTATACATTTTCGATTTAAATAAAAGAAAAAAATGAATTTTATTTCCATTAAAATGTATTGTCTTGCATTAACTCTTACATTTTCTGTTATTTTCGATTACACATTGGCTATAAGTAGGCACATTATTAATTTTACCAAAAAATATTTAATTTTTAAACTATACGTATTATAGTTTTATCATATAGCAATAACCTTGATTTATAGATAGATACCTATTATTTCCATTAATGAATTGTTTTATTTATTTACTTATTATATGTGTAGGCGTAGAGGGTAAGTAATTTAATATTATACATTATAAAAACTATATGAATTACATTCATAGAGATATGAATTACGTTGTTAATACATATTAATTATAAATAAACAATCATTGCGTATAATAAATGTGATGGCAATTGTTATTTTTTTACAATACATTATAAGCGCATTACATAAATAAAGAATATGTATTTATTCACAGGAAAATAATTTTGTGATATAGTGAAAAATTAATTTAAGTAGAAATATATGTCTTATATATTTATTAGAATAAAAATATTTGATGTTGGCCATTAACAAGTTATAAAAAAGAAATAATTTACGCGATACTTTTTTCCAAATATATATATATCAAATTTAGATAAATTAAACAGTAATTTATTTAGGGTATTCTACCATATACCTTTAAATGTAATTTACATGCAAAAAAATTTTTCAAAAAAAAAAAAAAAAAAAACGGGTCTTGGTTTTTTTAGTACAATTGCTCGAAAGCCATTCAATATGTTCACCGACCCTATTAAAGTAGTCCTTTTCTCCACTGTATATGGCAATAATTCTCGACGAATATCCGGTGCACGTTATTTTTTCAGAGTACAAATATCGAATTACTGAACGAATCATATATCGTCGGGAAATTATAATACGAAACAAAATAGGTCGATAGAATGATACGACAAACGAGATGAAATGCGGAAAGTATTATACCATCACCAGACAGTGACGTCCAAACATTTTCAATGATTCCGTGCAATCTAGGTTTATAGTAAAATATGTATTTACAAACATAAAATAAATATTTACATCCTTTATAAACACATATATTGTTTGTTAACGAATTACAATACAAAGAAAAAACCATCATTTTATGCAAAGTTTATTGAACTCTAGACTAAACGCTTAAAAAACGTGTTAGGGCCCCTGAATTCTAACAGATGATTTATAAAAATGTGCTATTACAATTAAAATTTCAAATTAATTAAAGAACACACAATGTATTTATAATGTTTGCATTGGCGTAATTCCACATATTTATTAATTAACGGTAGGGGACCATACTAGTTTTTATAACTACAAGCCTAGTTATATTACCGAAACGTTTTTCATAAAATAAATTAAGACTGTTGGAACATAACATTTTCTAAAGATTAACATTTATCTAAGCTTAAAACCTATTTCAGATCTTAAGCTTTTTTCTTATTAAAATTTAATATGAAAATAAAATCCTCATTATAAATAAAAAAAAGTTATGATATATGATATTAATTTTGATTAGTTAGGTTTTTAGTTGTTGTTATGAATTATAAACAACCATGTTTATGAAAAATATATATACGTATACAAATATAATTAGGTCATTCATTTCTAATAATACATTTTTCATCCTTTATACTTGATTCTCAAGATTGTTTGAGTAAGTTTTATTATTATATTTTTTTGTTTCTGTTTTTGTAAATAACACTATATACACAGTATGCTGTATTATAAATATATTTATATTTCATTATATTATGTATTTCAATTAAAAATTCTTATTTTACTTTTATAAGTCGCTAAAATAAAGTACAATTAGTAAAATTTGCTCATCATACATATGATATTCATCTCGTGTTAAGTTTCATCTATAACTGGTACATTCAGTTGTATGGAATTCGTACGTTCAAATATTCCAATATAACCAGTGGTCAAAGTGGATTAAAATAAATGGAGAATGAAAGTAGCGTTGTCATTTCAAGTTTTGAAGAGTGCGAAGTTATGAACGGTCCATATTGTTTGAAAAATAAGCAAAAAGAAAATCTTTTTTTAAATAAAACGCTCTAACACCGGCCTTATGCCTTAGGCCTTATGCCCTTAACTTTGATGGCAACTATATTTTTTATGATTATAATGAAGTGACGTTTAGATCTACTGAATGTTAATATTTAAGAAACGAAATAATTATTATAAAAAAAAAAAAAATTATTCAAAATTATTTTTCTAAAGAAAATATTAGGCAACATAACATCTAAAAATTATAAATAAATTTTTAGAAATCCAAGAGGATGGATAATTTTAAACAAAATAAGTGATGGGGGTGGAATATGCTAACTAAAAAAAGTGGAGGGATGGCATCTCTCATATCCATTGAATACCATTTGCTATATGAAAAATAAATAAATAATTGAATACCATTGAACACAACAATAAACTCTCTATTTTGGTAACTCGCATAAATCGATGTCTAAATAATCTATGGCAGTTTTCTTTTACTTTCTTCTTTTTACTTGACAATGTTAAAGTTGTATCGTAATATTCGTAGTTAAAAAATTATTTACTTTTAATTATTCGATCAATTATGTTCATATTATTTTAAATTCAACACAGTACTTACAATACCTGAATTACAAGTCTCAAAATTTAATTACATTTTACTTGAGTCACTTGATGACAAATTCGCATTTGAAATTCCGAATTGTGTTCGTCAACAAACACATTAGAGGTGATACGACCACATGTTTTATAGAAAAAAATACTAGACATAGAAGAAAATCCTCAATAAAATAGGTAAATATATTTGATAAACATATGATACAGGAAAACGACCTGCGCACAAATTCGTACATAGGTGCACCAGAAAACGTTACACTGCCATTCAATTATATATAAATTTTGATAATTATATATTCATAATAATAATAATAATTTTTAATGTAATTTAGATATGTTTGTCGAAATTAGCAATCATTAATTATAAATAAAGAATATAAAATGCAATATTTATTATTTTAAATGTATAAATATTAAAAATTGGTTCATAAACCAGTTGAAATGAAATATTTTTGGCCATGCACGATTACGTCTCTAGTGTAACGTAATATATTCAAATATAATTAATAATATACAAGACATGGACCGTGCGTTTTATGTTCCTCACGCATGTGAATTATGTGTGTATCCAATAAAACATTCTTATTTTAAAATATACTTGCCTCTCCTTATTTTTAATATTGAAATACATTAAATAGTTTAAATATTTTCTATAATTACCATAGATCTTATGTAATCAACTTAATATCATATAAAGATAAAATAAATATATTTAGTTTGTGTCAAATATGTAACCATATCTGTAAATATTTGTTATTCTAGATAGTATCAAATATCATTTTAATAATTATTGTAAGTATTAGCATTAGCCTACAGTTATTCATTTATGTTATTAATATATAGAACTTAATGCAATTTGTATCCAAATTAGTATAAAGAAATGTATTTATTAATTTTTTTAAAGATCATCATGAAATAAAATTCTATGCTTTAATGTATTTATATTGTTTTTCGTATCAACAATCATTTTAATTATTTATATGGACAGATTACACATTACGAACTTTTACAATTTTCATATATTTTCTTTGTATGTAGATGAACAAAATTTTAAACGTTTTGATACTCAGGGTGAGTAATTTAATAAAAATATTTGGACGATTAAATATAGGATAGTTAAATTATTTTAATAAATATCTTTTTGTTAATGAAGATTCTTAATAAAATAATGCAATTTCTTCGGTGTGCTGAATTTTGCATATTTTTGTTGTACATAAAAGTTTTAATTTCCATTATATCCCTCTAATAAACAATTTAACAGCAAACTGATTTATTCGTCATATGAGTATATGACTAATGATTTATTCGTTTATCGATAAATGTTTTTTTTTAATTTTTTTTTTGATGATGACTTTTTGTCGAAACCGGTAGTAATAAAATAATTTATACAACAACCTTCTTTTATTTTATTTAATACTCTTTGGCTTTTATTGTATATTTAGGTATACATTTTGATATATATATATATTTATTTATTTATTTATTTTATATATATATATTTTCTTATTTGTTTTCTTTTTAATTTCGAAAAATTAATATTTTTTTGTCGACTATGCGGTATTATAACATAAAATTAGCTAGAGTTACAGCTGAATAAGTACAATATTAATAAAGTATAACATATTAGAAATATAGTAAATAGTATTAAAATAAGTACAATTAACACCGAGGCGTAAAGAGCGATGAGCACGCCACATTCCTCACGCCTGGATTTCGTATATATGTATAAATATAAAATCTTATGAAACCTTAGACATACACAGTACGTAATTATAAAATATCGTTGTATAACGTAAACATAAGACGATTTAAAATTTTGAACATTCGTTTAAAAGAATGAAATTCAGAGAAAACTCTCTAAAATAAATATGTTTGATAAGTAAACGATCATTGAAAAACTACCAGTATTCGTCGTATGCTGCAATGCATATATGGATAATTTACATTGCGTTTTAAAATAATATATATCAACCTTTCGCATATCATTTTTAGTCTTTTATTTATTTAATTTTTGTTATTGATTTTACTATTTTATAATTTAAAAAAAAACCAATTAGTTCTATTAAAGTAGTAATACCATTTATAATTATAATTTATATATATAAATTTTAAATCACCGGTTAGGAAAATTTAGTGTTATTAAAGAAATATCTGGTAAGTATTATTATAACAATAATTTTCTATATTATATTGTTATATGTATAAAATTAATACGTAACATTAAATAATGCAATTTTAATTCAAATAAGTACATAATATGTTACGGTCTAAGTTGAAAATTGGTAATTGATAATAATAATTATAATTAATAATTGTAAGATATACCTATCGATATGCCATATGGTCTTTATCATGCACCAAGGTAACATCAGAAATGTTCTACAGTACACAATGCAAAAATTATATTTAATATTACACTTTTTTTTATTATTCAAGCATCGAAAAGTCAATAGTATTTATACATATATTCCTTAAATATAAAGAATTAATATTTACGAATTTTAAATATCTATATAATAAAGTACCTAAATAAAACAAAATTTGTGATTTCTGAAAATTACAAGTAAGGAATTGCATGTTACTTGCTTCGTCCTCATAACCATCATATAATATAATGATACATAATTGATTTTTTTATCAACAATCATTTTAATAATTTCTAATAATATTAGAATCTATATATCACAAATGTTTATACTTTTGTTTAATACTTTATCTATCTTTCTTATTGTAGATAATACAACTGGTACAGAAGCATTTGAATTTGCATATTACTTTCGTGAGTAATTTAATACGATATTTTCAACAATTAAATATAGAATATTTTAATTAAATATCCCTATTACAATAATAGACGCATTCTGTCAGTCGCCAAATACAAAAAAATACAATCATACGGAATGTGCTATGTTATAAGAAATATTTGTATCTCACGAGTCGAAGAACCCTATAATCGGTTCTTTTCTTTTACAATAGGATTTTAATTATAACCCAGACATTATTGATTAGTTTATTATATTGGAGGTTAGATTAAATATTGGTTATAACATTATAAAAGTTCAAAAATTAAGTGATGGAATTACAGCTTTCATCATGTTTTCAATATAAAAATTAAATAAAAGTATCAGAATTGCTTATATTTTTCTATATTTTAATAGGAAAACAACACGATTTAATTTAAAAGTCTTCAATTTTCAATTTAAATAATTTTAATGACCGATTGTTGAGATTTGATTAATATGTATCGAGAATCATATGATATATACGTATATTGAATAAAATCATCAGGCAATTGTTATGTAATTTCAAATTTTATTTATCTGTCTATATAAAATCTGGAAATAATTAAAATTGTTATAATCCTAACTTCAGCCAAAATTCGTGAAATCGTTTAAATAAAGTTTTATTTCTGTTGTAATTTAAAAAAAAAACTGGAGAACATTTGATTTTTTTCGTATAATTATTTAGGGAATTAAAACGAAATATAATATTATTTGTTGTTTAGACTCAACTAATTTTGATACCAATTCATTTTTACTTCATTCAGAATCTGAAAAACTAAACGCTTATTACTTATCTTTTTTTTTTAGTCACAGAAAAAGAGGTGAAAATACCTGAACAAGGTATTTTTTTCATAATATCATACCGATTTATGTTTTATTATTAAGTTAAATAATCTTTAGAACCTTGTTTAGTATTCAAATAGTTTGTTTGTATTATATGGTGTCTATTGACACCAATTAAGCGTCAACTTAAGGTTTGTTGCAGCGTTCGGCCGATAATACGTTTACATACTCAAATTATTATTATCATTATTATTATTAAAGTTATCTTAATATTAATTACGCTTATTTATGTAAATTTTATATTTGTGGTAAGTGGCAAACGCCGTTGTCGTAATTGTCATGTAACCATATTCGCGTATGGAAGTAATAATATTGTTCGTTTTACGCTGCCGCGCCGTTTTAATACGGTCATTTCTATTTTAAAGAAAAATTATAATTATGGTTTAATCGTATAACCATTGAAATCTGCATAAAAGTTAATATCTAATGTTTATTTTTTGTCTTATACACTCGATTGGTCGCATTGACATAGTTTCAATATTAATCGCTTCTTTTATTTTTATAATACCGAATCAAATAATCGCGCAAATTAGGTACAACTATATAATCGAAACTCTAATAGTTACCAATATTTTTGTTAATTTTATTCGGTTCTTATAACCACAATAAGTAAATACAGACAATTGGTACCATCCGTTTCCTATAGAACCTAGTTTATAGATTTACAACTAAGTAGACATATAATCACCAAATTTTCTCGACTACGACTGAGTCATAATAATCTACCTAAACATGCATTTAGAATGGGGCTGAACGATAGTCCAGCCTGCATTTTTTCTAATTGTCTTGACGATATCTGCGACTTAGACCACCTTCTTTTCACTCTCCTGGTATGTCTAATGAAAGGGAGGCTTTACGGGCTATTTGCGCATCCTTTCATGTTGATATGATTTGTTCTAATTTATTATTATCCAATAGTTCCATTATCATTAAAGCTGTAATTAATTTTATTTTGTGTACCGGCCTCCTGATTTAACTTTGAATTTTGTTTATATATCCTGAATATTTGTGCATGTATATGCATGTCTCTGTAATATTAGTTTACTTTCTATTTGTTTTTTTTTTCTTTTCCTTTCTCTCAAATATGTAATTGTGTCCTTATATTATCATTTTATTTTTTATTGTACACGTTTTATTGTATTATATTTGTAACATGTATATAATTGTTGAGATATATAACTTATAGTTAAAATTTCAATAAAAAAAAAAAAAATAACTACAATATTTTTATTTTTTTTCTACGTATGTAATTTTGCTAGAAACTGGTCAGACATCGCAAGAATTAAACTGTAAGTCACTTTTTCATTCTATTTTTGTGTTGAACGCGACAATTTGTATATATTGTTGAGCCAAAACACAATTATTTATTTGATTTTTATACTATATTCATTATTATTTACATGTTTAATTACAATTACACAATGTTATCAATTGGCTTTATGTTTTATAGTTGTGAATAATCACCGCCTATTTTATTCAGTTTGGCATTTCGAATATTACGTTTAGTTTTGGTGTCCGGGCGTCGATAATACCGCTTTACGCTCCGTGATTCCATATTTCAATAAAAATTTTTATTAAAAAGTTTGCACTTATTCATTAATAACTTAATTTCTAAATGCACAATTTTGATGATTCTTACAAAAGAATCATCTACACAATATTTCTGATGTTTTGCAATTTACTAGGAATTAGTTGATACAGTAGAAAATTAGTTATCCTGTCTGACAAAAACGCCAATATATTTACTCGGTTTAAATGGGCAAATCCTGCTTAGAGATAATATACACAGTCATAAAGCCGCTATTTTTTTTTTTTTTTTTTTTTTTTTTACTTAACTTGCGCCACAATTGTGGCGCTGGATTAATAAAAATATTGAACACTATCAAACGTTCAAATATGTATAACCACAATGTTATTTAAAAGTATTATGATTATTATTACTTTTTTTTTGTACGTACACAATTTTTCTAGCAACTAATCAGACTTTGCAAGAACACAAGGGTAAGTCACTTTATCATTCTATTTTTGTGTAAAACGCGACAATTTGTATATAATTATATTTTGTATTTGATTGTTGAGTCAAAGAAACAATTATTTATTTTATTTCTATACTATATTTATTATGACTTATATGTATAATTACAATTACACAATGTTATCAATTGGCTTTATGTTTGTATAGTTGTGAGATAGTCACCGCCTATTTCATTCACATTGGCATTTTGAATATTACGTTTAGTTTTAGTGTCCGAGTGCGCATAATACCATTTTACGCTCCTGGCCGGTTCAGTGTTTGTTTAGTATATTAATATATTAGTATTATATTTATAAAAATATTTAACATTACCATATATTCAAATATGTATAAAAATACAATATTGATAAAAAATAAATATATACTTTTTCTAGATTGTGCCCAAAATTATTTCAATTATCTCATTAATCAAGCAATTTATAGTATGTTATTTGATAATTTATTTTAATTTAATTAAATACTTATATATTACGTGATATATATATATATATATATATATATATATATATATATATATATATATATATATATGTATATAAAATAATTTTACTATAAATAAAATCACCAAATATTTAGCAAACAATACGGAATTAATTAAAAATCCAGTGCAATGGGCTGTAACTATGAACTTCGGTTCGTATTTATTTTTAATACATATGTCTCAATCTATTTTTAAATAAATGATATTATTATTAAAAACCTGATTCCAAATTCCTTTTATGTGTTTAATAACTGGTAAATAATATTTTATTATCTATAAAATGTAATCAACATATTATTTCTCTATAAATTGAATAATCAATTATTTCATCCGATCTTATTTTTCGTCTACGAAAGAATTGTCAAAGAATTTTTATCTTCGAATGTGTTTTTATTTTTTGTTTAAATAATAACTAATTTAACTGATAACAATGCATTACAATTCATAAAAATTAATATTAAACTATCACAAATTATATAATTATACCAATCATAAACACAGTCCCTATAATTGTGTATAGTACGACACACTTTGTGTAGTACGAAAAATTAAATGTGTAGTACGAAATTTAAAAGTGTATTATTCAAAATCACCAATTTATCATTTTAATAGCTATAATTTTAATTAATTTATTTATATTTTGCGACGAAGTGTGTAGTACGAAAATTTGGATATTTTAGGGACTGCATAAGCATTACATGAAATACATCAATTCAATTGGTTATTAATGTTTGTTGTAACTGTGAACAATTTGAAACGTTTCTTTTGCGTAATAATAGGTTCATGAAAGTTAAGTTTGTTAAGAAAATTAATAATACAAAGCTTGTATTAATGATCCTAGAGCATAATTTTCAACCTCTATTTCTTAAAGGTAAGTTTTTAGCTGATTTAATACAATAAACTTAAATATTAATAGTTGAAAATATTTAATTTATTACTAAAAGTTTGATAAAAATTCAAATAAGTAGAATACATACCTACAATTACTGATGAATACTGACGAAAGATTTGAACTCATAATTTGTTTTCAAAATTATTTTCGTAATAAATTGTTGATAAAATATTTCATATTTTTGTTTTAGTTGTAGAGCAAATTTTCGAAAATATAGAATTTAGCATCATTTTCAACATAGTTTTAAATAAAATATCAAACATTGATTTCTATATAACTTAAAAAAGAAGCTTATAAGTTAAAAATATTTTATAATTATAATATTGGGCCTCTTTTAGGTGTAAAATGGTATATAATATTATTGATATAAAATATTTTAATATTAATAATCAAACGATTCAATTTCATAGAACAATTAACTGAAGCAGGATTTAACAGTAAGTAATTTAATTATAGAAGAATACAGATCAATTCTATATTGAAAAAAGAATTCATTAAAATAAATTAAAGTATTTATTTATATGAGTATTGGTTATTATTTTATCGATAAAAGTTTCATCTATTTATTTTTAGCTCTTCAACCTTCTGCAATTGCTTTGAAATTAGCATATGAAAAAATAAGTGAGTAGATTATATCGTATAACTTTTCCCCAAATAAATTTTATTTGAATGTAACATAATTCCTAAATATAATAATAATTCCACTTTCCTATTTAGAAACTTCAATTTGTTACTTATTAGTTGTGTGGTATAACATTTATATTCAATGGCGTTATTTAAACTTTTTTTTGGGTGATGAGGGGAGGGAAAGGAAGATTTAAATGATAAAATCAAGTTAAAAACCAAAATTTATTTAGGTACTACAAAATTCGATTTATTAAAAATCATAATAAATATTAATACCAACTATAATTCATATTTTAAAAATAAAAGTTAATAATACCATTTTATTATATAAACATTAACTAATTTGACTACACCTAATTTAACTGCACAATCATAAGTCAAAAATTCAAAAACATCAATAGGTAAAAAATTTTCATATATTTTATACTGAAAAGGTTTAGTTTGCCAGTTATACAAAAATCTCTATAGGTGTAATTGTATCATTTGAATTTATGGATAATATTACAAATATAATATATTATAGAAAATATTAAAATTAATAATTTAAATCTAAATTTGTATAAACTTTTATCTTTTTGCTTGACTCCAAGAGGGTAAGAAACCCAGTACCTGGAACCCTCCCATTCCTCGAAAATACATCATTGCCAATATTTTAAATACACCAATATTTGTAATATTTTATTCAATTCTTTCGTTTTTTTTTTTGCAAATCAAACAGGTGTTTCAAATTGGCCGGCTGCCAATCGTAAGTATTTGTATTTAGTTTAACATTTTTATTTCAAAAATCACTATTATTTTATTATATTTTTGAATATGATGGGTAAAAAATTACTGTTTAAAATAAAAATTATATAGAAAATAATATTATTTATTATATATTTCTTATACAGAGTAAATAATTCAAAACCAACTGTTATCTGAATGTTGGGAAATACAGATATAATAAGACTATTTAAATGTCATCAGTGTTTATTATAAGAAATTCTATAATTTTTTTTGATTTTTTTCGTATGGCAATTCTATAATTTTACTTTGTACATACATGATGGATTTTTTGTCTTATATTACAAAATATCTAAAAAAATGGTCTATAATTATATAATAGTGTTGTATAAAATAATATAAACATAAAAACAATAATACATTATTATGTACGTTTCTTTAGATATAGCAGACATTTACTATCAATACTTGATACGAACATATTTATTGCAATTTAGTAATACAAATTTAATTAAATATCATAAAAAAATATAGAATATTAGTTATTCATCGAAGCAACAATCATTGGTCTAATTTGTTTTTTTTATTATTATTTAGGTAATCCATATTTATTTGGACCCCAAAACTTTTGTCAAATGTATTGTAATATTAGTAACTCGAGAGTAATAGCACCATCACCTACATCAAGTGCAACACCACCAACTGATGCACAAGAAGATCCTGACACAACTCTCAGACTTTAAAACACGAGTACTATGTAATACCAAGAATTTCTAAATAACGATTAACAATTAGAATATTTTATTATTATTATTACTACTATTATTATATACGAGTATAATTATTATTAGTTTATAATACTATTTGTTTTTTTTAAATAAATCGGCAAAATTTTAAACGTGACCCTACAAGGGATGGGAAGTTCATGGCAATTTTTTTTTCGATGTAGCAAATATATACTTGTATATTATTGCTCTTTAATTTGTAGGGTTTTTTATAATGACAATATTTATGTTAATGGAATTGATATTTTTATATACCTATATCCAGCTGAAGACATATTTTAGTAAAATCATGCAAAGTTAGATATAGATAAGCAACTAGAGAATAATGGAAGTTTTAAATAATAATCAAATTTCGTGATAAACGTACGAGAAATAATTGTCATAGTATTGAATATGTATTTGATAATACATTAATGTTTTGAACACTTTGTGATAAATCGGTATCACGTATAATCAATTTATAAATTATTATATGTATACATATATGATTTTGACTATTAATAATTTAAACATTTTCCAATGTTTGAATATTTTCTCTTACTATTCACCCAAGACATCATAGTGTAAAATTAGCATTTACTATATAAATAATTCTAACAAGACTTACACTTTTGACTTATTTCCTATAGGTGAAACAAATGAGTAAAATGGCAATAAATTATAATAATAAATATTTGAAATTTAAATTTCGTCTTAAGGGTAAAATTGGGACAAAATTTTATTCTGGTATGGGGTGCGAATTATTATTGTTCCCGAATTCCAACAGATACACGGCACTGCATGTTCGAAATGAAATAAATGTTCGAATCTCGTATGGTAAAATATAGTAACGTCTGTAGAAAACGCGTGGAAAAATATATATATAATAATAATACGATACACATATAATAAGATGAGCGTTGAGTAAATATATAGAAAAAAATAGGCGTATAGCCAGTAAAAAAAAATAGTAAGTACTGTGTATGTTACAGCGAGGAGGAACGGCACATGACAAATACAAAATACACGACGCGCGCGCGAAAAGCGTAAAAAATCCAGGCATGAATGGATATGATGAGAAACATTTGACATGAAAATATTATGTAAAGGTGTCGTGTCGAGTAGAAAACAAAAAATAAATAATAATAATAAAGAAAAAAATGAACTCGAGTTTATCCGTATAGATAAACAAATCATATATGAAAATGTGCAGGTAATGAAACAAGATGATTTTAGACGACTCGGCGAGCATTTTCTTTCTCCGAGTTCTCTATATAGGTGCATAATCGAGAATTACGTGGACATAAATCGTTCCGCGGGAAAACGGGCATTTTATTTTCATTTTCCTGCACAAGAAACACTGCGCACATCGCGTTTAATTTGCCACGTATTTATACCTATATAAATAAATAGCTTTAAAAAAAAATAACAACAAGGCGAAAATCATCTGAAATGTCGAAAATAAAATTAGCATTTTAAATTTTATAAAAAAAAGTACTTGCTTGGCAATTCGCGATTACATTTATTAAACCATTTGCGTATCGCTATTGCAGTGTTATATATATATATATACATACATACGAATGATTTTTTTTTTAAGAACGTTTTGTACATCGCTTGTTTTAAAAAGAAAAGCTAAGAATTTTTCATTGTCCACTAAATATTGTTACGGATGATCTTTTTTTTTATAGCCGTTTGCGTATAGCTTCTGTTAAAAATTACCTTTTTAAAAAAAAAATAATAATAACTTTTTCGAACGATGCGTAAACAGCTTCAGATATCCTATAAAATATAATATTATATGATATTTATGGTAATTGTTAATTGTTTGTTCTCCCGCATTTATCTTTATGCGTCCGTAACATAATATATATATATATTATATAGTCCAGTCAAATTAGAAATAATTTTAATAATCTAATAATTTAATAATTTAGTTTTGAAATTTGGTTTTTTTGATTGTATTTTTGCATTATTTTGTAATATCAGTAAAGTTTCCCTGTTCTCCGATGATGGCTCGCCATAAATCCCTTAAAAATAAAAAAAACCCCTCTTAAGTAGATCGGTTTTTTTCTTTTACTATTTCCTCATATAAACAACGCATTTTACAAGAACTCTTGTTCAAAATACGAAATACTGTTATGCACTTCCATATGTATGGTTCCGTAGTTAGTATGCGTGTGTGTATGTATCAGTGGCGTACATAAGGTAAGGGGGGAGAATGTCAAGGAGATACGCCCTTAAATAGTTTTAAAGTATCTTTTCAAATTGCGTAACGATGACTAAAAAAAAAGAAAAGAAATTTTCCTGATAAACCATTACAAACATTATCATTATCTTATTAATTTTATTGATTATACTATTATAACGTAATGGGAGAAGGAGATTTTTTAGAGTGATGAACAAAAAAAAAAGTAATCTTCATGATGTACAATACGACACTCCCTCCCCCTCTTGGAAAAATCCTGCGTACGCCACTAGTGTGTGTGTGTGTGTGTGTGTGAAAAGTCGCGTTGAAATTTTCGCATTTAGAGCGGAAAACAATATCCGGCGGCGGGCGCGTAACCGCTGCGGTACACAGTATATTATATTACGAACATTATTATAAAGCGTATTTTATATAATACAATCTGCACATCAGTCGTCGTCGTCGTTGTTGTTATTATTATTATTTTAATAATAGTAATAATAATAATAATAATAATAATAATAGTACGGTTGATTAAACGTACGGCCGACGACGGCAATGATAACCGGTAGCGGCCACACCTCCCATATCGCGCCGCGTATAATATAGTACATATTATTGTACCTATATACGGTGACGTTTGCAGACTTGGCTATAAATTTAGTTGAGAAACGCACGTGCGCCCTTGCTGTATCACACACACACACACACATATATATATATAAGTTTAATCTCATCTCCTTTACCCGAGAATATTGTTTTCTTAAGGGATTTCACCGTATATAATATATTAATTCGAAGCCGGATGTGATATTCACCATTTTATATGTGAAGAATATTATTACAATGCACCGAGGCCTGCCGCAAATATTCCTGACGAACATGTTTTCCTCGACTTGTCGGCTATAGTTTTAAAAACGGTGTGTATAAGTGTACTCAAAGCGTATTGGATTCGATTTGACGTCAGGCTTTTATGACCTACACAGGAATAACGTGTAAATTCTCAGGTTTTCCACAGTATATTGCATTATTATCGTAAGTAACCGCAAGAAAGTGTTGAAGGTTTAAATGTTTTTTTTTTTTTTTTTTAATCGTCAATTCTCGAATTATCTATCCTACAACATAATATTCGTTAAAAAAATTATACGGTGAAAAACACGTTAGAAATGTATAAAACAACAATACAAAAATTGTGTGTATTCGTATATATATATATATATATATATCCTGTTTATATATATATATATATATATACACACAGGATAATTGTGACCCGTGCAACATCCCGACGATTCACCGTAAAAAATTTTACCGCCCTGTTCCTCCAGTAACTCATCGTTGGAAAATAAATGACACTCTAATATGAATTAGCATTTCTTAACTTACTTCAACATTTCTTTCCGGTAAATTATATCAACTTTAAAATAACATACGCGCAATATGCCTAAACAAATTATTGTAAGAAAACATATTTTAGTCCACGGTATTACAATTGCGTTTAGCCATTACAAATTTACTACGGTTTTTAAATGCCGAAATTTATATGTATATAATGTACTCCTCTTTTAATAATTTTACGTGTTTGTGAAGTGTAAAACTTCCGAAATGTATCGTTCGATGATTATTATTATTATTATTATTATTATTATTATTATACACTACATGGTGATATGATGAGTTTAATCGCGAAATGATTATTATCGCTCGCTATTGTTAAAATGTATTAAAATATTTTTTTGTTTTTACCTACTCGATGCTTAATATTTTACACATCGATTTTATAATACTTTATTATATAAAATCATCGTATAGTGCAGTGTTTCTTTTTTCTTTTAATTGTCGTGAATAAATCGTTTATATTAATTGAAACGTTATTTCGTTTCCGGTATTTTTTCAAACGACTCGTTTTATTCGAGGTAAAAACTTGTAATTGTTTATTCATTTTGCATTATTATTAAACGCGTGTAATTCCATTTTTATTTTATATTACAATCTAGTCGAATCTCAATCAAATATTGTTTAATCTAAGTATATTGTACATTAATTATAATAATATAAATTATAATCGGGGCCGTTTTTCCTCCGTTTTCTTAATATCTACCATAATATTTTCAACATATATTATGCGTAAATTATATTATTTAATATATACGTATATATGTACTTAAATTATTTTTTTTTTTTTTTATACTGTCTACTAATTACTATCGACTGCTTCTAAATTGTTGATTATACCTCTCGCTAATCTTTTTCCTTCATAAATTATTTTTACTTGATTTTCATCTTTGTCAGCAAGTGAGATAATCAATTACAGGTATTGGCTCTTTTATGCGCGCCTAAGTACGGGCGTCTTGAAAATAACAATCCTCCGTGCATAATTGTCGTATTTATGTTTTTTTTTTATTTAAATTATCAACGGATATAACATTACAAGAAATATTTAAATAGTCTATTAATGTATAAATGATTCGTGTAGATCGATCAAGCCACACGCCCTTCGCGATGTATGTGTATGTTATTTAACGTTCATTGTTTTTCGCGTATTTGGATCACTCGAAACGGCTTTGCTCGAAGCCTATTATATTGCGCTCAATATATTTCGATAAAACCAACAACTCGAATTCGTTGCTGCGAATTTCGCCTAATTTTTTTCTTCGTTACACGTGTATACGCGCATAATTCAAATAAAACTAAAAATATACAATAACGCGTGAACACTGCAATTCATATAGAATGTAAAATACAGATAAACTAAAATTTCGCCTATACTGTAATAGAAAAAAAACCATTTCTCTCTCTGTCTCGTCCCTTCAACAACCGGTGAGAAATTCAAAATATACGCCATTATTGATTATATTTGGATTTATTTATTCCCAAATGAAAATATCCGAAATCAGTATACGATTAATACGTACCACCTATATTGATCGTAATATCACCGTGCAGTAGCCAGTATATTTTGGTAAGAAAAATTACGTAAAGTTCAATGTACATTTTTTCCTTTGACCGCAGTCGGCGAGTTTCCTACAAAACGACCCATTATAAAACACCAGAAATCTATATATATATATTATTTCGTCTCGACCGTATAAGGAGGATATTTTGTTATTATTATTTTTTTTTTTTATGATTTCTCCACGAGGTCCACAGCGCGTATACTTGTTGAGAAATAGAATTAAAGAACAGTAGGGAAGGGAAGGAGAAATAAAAAGAAAAACGGTGGATTATACTCCCGCGCAAGTCCGTCGTGGACGACGAAGAAAGGTGTATAATACGCCACTGGGTTTTAGGAGTGCGTGCGGTCTCTCCGATCCTGCAAGACGTACGCAATACAGGGACACTGCGCGCGGGTGAAACCGTCTCTACGAATCCCCTCTTCGGCTTCGTAACGACTAGTGATTGCAACGGTCCTGTGGGACAGATACCAGTGTCGCGACATCGTACGCTCGTCGGTATACACACACACACACACACCGCATAATAACGTAGTTCGGTATCGTCGTCGGCGTCTTTCCGCACTGCCCACTCAGTCACTTTATACACTGCGCCGGGGCCGTATACACCAGCTACGTGCGTAAGAAGAACTTATAACGTCACACCGCGTTTTCCGCACGTCGCGTTTTATGGACTTTTATTAACCCGACCCTCGTGCGAACAATACCGCGCGGCCGAAACAAATTTTTCGTCGCCGTAAATTACAATTTAGTGAGAGAGAGAGAGAGAGAGCAAGGAAAAATAATAACAAAGAAAAAAACAGTATTAGACCCTACGCGTTTACACGACGTAGTCAGAGATCAGAAATTATATACTTCTTACCCCGGTATTTCGCCATTTCTCTCTCTCTCTCTCTCTCACACTCGTCCAGGCTTACGCCATTGCTGCACTGTGTCGGATTTGTATTGCAGTGTACTACTACGACGCGCAGTGGCGGCAGTGTCGGTGGTATGGCTTATGATTGGGGGAAGGGCTCCCGGAGCAATAATTTTATTTCATTTACAAACGATTTTTTTTTTTTCTAAATTTCTGTAAACATATATATATATATATGTGTTAAATATATATAACAGCGATAATTTTGGCCATTTTTTAATTCCCACTAGGAAATTTTCTTCCGAATAAAAACTTATTTAGTACACGTCGATCATTTAATATTAAAACAAAATTTATAATTTTTTGTTTTCAAAGTGTTTTTGTACTTTTATTCGTGGGTTTTGCTTTTATTCCTTCTCTTTTTTAGTCGCAAACGGCGTTTGCAGGTCTTATCATTTTTCCCGCTGCCTTTTATTCGTATGGTTGAATTAAGTCGGTTTTGTTCGTATGAACATGCGTAACAATAATGAAATCGCGGGGCGACACAGCAGAGAATTGTAAAAACATCCAGGTGCACCGCGAATTCCTTGATTCCGTCGCACACTTTTAAGATTTCCAAGTGTTTATACGTGTATGACAACAGACAAATCGTTAGCGTACGCGCGCGCGAGTGTGTGCATTTTTCATTCTCCACGTAAATAACATTGTACGTGCAACGATATAAAAGTCTTGATATTTTTTTTTTTCAAACACTTCTTTTTGTATTCGTTTCCTCGTAAATGTCATTGTAAACCGTGTACGACGATGACTGCGTATATTGGGACGAAAACAATTCCAATATTTGAAAAAAAAAATCGAATTTTATTTATGTATTTATTAAGATACTAATTCGTAGGTAGAACGGGGTACAGGTCTTGTGAAACACAACTGTCACTAGTTTGTAGGGAAACGGAGAACACAAGAAAACGCTTTACGCTTAAGTAACACAACAACAATAGCAGGGCCATTCATGCTCGAATATATATATATATATATATATATATATATATTTTATGATGTCTCAAACTCAAATCCTTTACGCGGAAGATTCTACGATTCCAGAATCCTCGAAAACCTTTCCAGTAAAATATTTAATTGGCCCAATATTTTGAGAAAATAAAAGAGAGATTATTTTTACTCACACATTAAAGAAAATAATAATACCAGTTTTTCAGATACCGATAAATATTACGACAATGACAAAACTCGAATACAACCGTAATGTTACGGTGTTGTCCTTAATAATATTATTATATTAACACGATCGTATACAATCAGAAACGTTAATCAGTTTTTTTTAAAACTATTATTGCGTTTAACGAAAGAACACTGGGAGCAGTATCTTAATAAAAATCCGTAACAGTATCAGTATATATCGCCGTTTCCCAACCGGTGTGACGCGACGTATTGGCGTGCCGAGAAATGTCGTGATTGTTAATAATAAACATTTTACGGTTTTCTTCTCGGCAATCACCTGTCCCTTATTATATTGATAATAAAAATTATTGCAGTTGAAGGACTATTGAAAGAAGACATGCTTGTCAGTTGTCAACTATTCGACCCCGGAGGAAACGTATAATGAAAGGGAAACGGGGCAAAATTATTTGGTGTTTCCTGATTAATGTCTCCTCTGTGTTCTCGAAATGGAAGACCCCATTTGTCGAAAGTAATAACAATTTAAGTCGATTAACCGTTTTGTGTGCCTATTTTAAACAGTACTACGGTGTTCGAATCGTAAGTAACATTTTCATGGCAAGGTTAAACCCGTATAAAACTTCGGTATTCATTTTTGTCGAAAACACGGTGCTATGAACCAGATTTGCACCGTATCTTTAACCATCATTTATCGATGATTTAAAACGGCGTCTGCACCCAAAATACTACTCGATTATGATTATACCTACATTGTTTTTTTTTGTTTAAATTAATGTAAAATCTAAAAAATCTATTCGTATTGTTTTATTTGTTAAGTTTGATTTAAAAAAAGTAATACCTACACTTATTTAACTTAAAATTAGTACTAGCTATGTTCCATATTCTGAATAGGATTATAAATTTTCTGCAATAAAATGTTTTACATGCCTGGTTGTTTTAATACAATAGCCATTTATCTCCAAGTGGTTTCTTTATATGCATGATCACTGTATTTTTTGATACTCATATATAAATAGAGTCGTTCTCTAACCAATTCAATTAACATTTTTGTATTCGTTTTTCAAATTCAACAAATAATTCAGTATTAAATAAAAATTAATTGCAATTGATTGTAATTAATTGTAATTGTAATTGAATAATAAATTGCAATAAATAAAATATTGCAGACGTCATTCGTTTTTACAGTCTTCACTACAATTGCACACAAATCACAATAAATGAAAAATATTATTAATTATCAGATATTATTATTATATCAGATAACACGATTCATTGGGTCTACAAAACCAATGGTTTTATTTCGGTACGTACTAGGGATTATTATCTGTTTTGAAAATATATACATCATATTATTTATATTATTATATCATGATGTATTTTATGGTTCAATTAGTTTGATATAAGATATAGGATTTTTAGTTTACTTTTATTATAAAATCCTTTATAAGTTTTTTTTTCATTTTTAATCCATTTTTTGTTTTACGTATTATTTGATTACAATGTACACATATTTTTCCGGTCTATCGTATAGCTAATATAATGTAATAATTGTCGCATTTATAATTCAATTTGATTATATAAAGTGGAAACTAATGTAAAACTAGTGATATTTGGTAATAATATTGAATGCACTTAGATAACAAAAATTTTTAATTTATTAAATACCTGGAATTATCTGTGAAAGTCTAAAAAATCAGAATAAAAAAAAAGTTTTAAATTTTCCAACTCATCGTGTTTATTAACACAAAAAAAAAATTAAATGCCGAGTTGCTGCAATTGTGTTTTTTTTTTTATATATAATATAATATAATGGTTAGCTAACTCGTAATAATCTCGAAATACGGATTTTGTTACATATATTTATTTTCACTTTTACTCCGAAATTGTAATTAAAATAAATGAAAATCACGAAATTTCACGTGAATACCTTATAGGAATTTTATCAATTCCTAAAATAAATACTTTTCGTATTTAAATGACGAATATCTAATTATAATATTATGGTACACGGCGATTTCACCGGAAATTTAAACCTTATAACGAAATACAGTTTTCGCGGTATTTAAAATTCCAGTTTCCCGAAATATAAACTATGTATACATAATATGTGCATGCATATTTCAATCGACAACATGTGTAATGTATTATACGGCCAGTAAGTCTCGTAAAACGCCCCAATTACTTCCGCAGCAAACAGTAATATTTTTAAATGTCATTTTTTTGCGAATGGTTATCTATCGAAAAAGAAATTATATATGAATTTAGTAAAAATTGACCGAGTTATAGAGCGGGAAAAAGATTGGATTATCGATAAAACTAAGGAAGCGTTAAAAAATAAACATCGCATTCGTTCACGACAACTTTAAAATAATTATGATTGATAAACGCATCCGGTTTGCAAAAAAACAAAACGAATTAACACGATGTTTTAAGTTTACTCGAAATTACACAAAATTGAAAGCCGATCGAATTTAATGAATTATTTTGAAAATTTGAATTAAAATTGATTTCAATAAACGGCTGTTTCTTATTTTCATCTAATGTAAACATGATCTCGAAAACTGAATCTCCATTAACTTTTTATTTAATTGGAATTTTTTATTATTATCATTACTGAGGAAAAATAATTCTGTTCATACATTTACGTTATCACATTGGAATCGTAAGAAAAAAAACCAATCAGAAATACCGCATTCGAAAATGTTGTCTTTAAAGACACACTTATAGTATTGCCGGATAAGACTTACTACAGTGTACAAAAAACTTTATAATAATTTCTAAAAAATGTGTCATTCTAGGAAAAACGAATCATCGTTAAAATGGTAACTTTGTCATCGCCATCGTTCCGCATGGGAGTATAAAAGATAACACGTAGTAAGGAAATTGATTTTTGGGATTTAAAAAAAAAAATAACAACGGGTTTTTTTTCTTTTATATGATGAAAAAAGCTGAGAATAAAATTGTCACTAGAACAAAGACTCAAAGTCTATTGGTCCCGAGATTAGTCATCGAGACGCTCTCGAACACTTTTGGTACTTGCATCATAGAAAAAATATTTGCTATTCCGAAAATTTTTTTTCTCCACCAAATAATTCAACGCACCGTACTTTCTTCGCTTGTAAACTATAGTGGAATTGGATTCACCGTTTTTTGTGCGAAAGAACTCCGTCCTCTTCTCGTGTACCAGCTAAATAAATGGAATGAAAACTAGAACATTTTCATGCGCACGCCGATCAAATAGTTTAAAAAAAAAAAAAAAAACTTTAAAAACAGTGTTCAACTCGTGACGAGAATCTCTTTTGATCGATTCCGATTTCGTTCCGAGACCACTCTAAAACCTGTAGATCGAGAAGAACGCGTTCGGGTACGAATATGGTCTGTTGCAGATGGACTTCACATGCTGGTCCGCGATTCTGGAAAAAAAAATAATAAAAAAATACATAAGATTTCTTCGTCGTCAAAGTCACGTATTTTTCGCGTATACACTTACGTTGTCACGAGGTCTAAAAAAATTGTTGTGTTTTTCGTTTGCACGGCAATCCATTGCAGTCTCCGAATGGCGAACGGCCGGTCGGCAAACAATAATAATAAAATCTACCGTATTACATTAAAGAATCACGCGTTATATACTTTTATTTTTTTATTTCTCATTCTATCAAATAATAAAACGATCAGCCAGCGATATATAAAATAATAATAATAATAATGCGTAGAAATAATATCGCGTACTCTCGGTATATTATAGCAGTATATTGTTATGCTCATACATTTCGTACTATATTTTTCTAAATTACCTATGTGATATAGATTTTCAAAAATAAAAGAAAAGTGTATACGACCCAATGCGTGCATGTATGTGTGTACACACGGTGTATGGTATCGTACGTAGTCGAAATTATACAATCCCAGAGGTCGAACGGTTGTGTCGAGTTAATATTGTTTCGGAGATTTTTTTACGAGCGTTTTATGTTTCTCGTTGAAAACTGGGTACAAATGTTTCAAGAATTTTACGTCGAACGTATGCGATAATATACGACGGTGTTTTCGCCATTTGTCCATTGCGAAAACGCGTAACACAATCTTTTACTATATTACATAATATAATATTTGTACGAAAAAATAAAATATAATAATATCGTTTAACGTTACGAATATATATATATATATATATATCACTTATATTTACCACAATAACGTCATGATTCAAAATTCGTAATTGTCGAATTATTTGAAGAAATTTAATTTATTGATGGTACATAGGTACAATAGGTACTATCCCAACGCTGCCACCAAATTATATACCGGGGTTAGTGTATTAATGATATACGGTTTTTAATGAATTACGAAGTTCTGTTAATGCTATTGGATTACTTTATTATTTAGCGAACAATAAAATAAAACAAGACGCTCTGATTGAAATTACATGATGCTCTGCTAGCCATTACCTGACTGACTGTCTGACGCTACCGTGGGAACCCGCACGGTCGTATAGTCGTTGGCATCCGCTAACCAACCGGATTCCTTCCACAGTCACATAGACCCGACAGTTTACAATATTTATATATTTATTACTACAGGGTACAACAGTATCTTTGAACTTTAATTCAGCAATAAGCCAATGTAAGTTAACATTTCTAGTGCTGAAATGCACTGAATATATATTTTTTCTCGCCTTCGAATGTTGTAATATTAATTCATATCATTTAAATAGATTTCCTGAAAAATCAGATGTTTTTTTATGCTTTCGTTATGGCAAACAAACGGTATAAATATATCTGTGTGTGTATGTAATAATCAAATTTTAAAAAATTTTTTGATCTAGAATTCACGATGTCTGTAATAAAACCCAAAGAAAAATTGAAAAAAAAAAGTATTATTTATTTATCATAAATTCAATTTGTTCTGTACAAAATATCTACCCTAAATCTTCCTGAAAACAATATATATACATATACATATAGCTACGCTCGGTGACGTAAACTTAAAGTCCTAAAGGGTCGTACTTTTATTACCGTAAATAGTGTTTTCGTCCGGAAACAGTAACAAAAATGTATACTGTAAAATGAATAAATCAACATTTGAAAGTTGACGAAAAATCGTATGTGTCTTACTAGGAAACGATTGGCAAATTAATGTAAACAAAAGAGAATTTGAAAGTGATTAAATGTATATATATATCATGTCATATTGAATTGAGTTGACGTGTTCGCGAAAATATTTAAATGATTTTTTGACATTTCAATTACGCATAATTTTTATATTTTCAACGTTTTATATATTCTGTAATACTCACTTTACGATTTATATCATGTTATATTATTATTGTGTTAAATTAAACGTGGAATATATAGTAACGTAAATTGGATGAGAGGAGGAACATTTATCATATCGGCGTAATGAAAGTGAGAAAAGTTAATTTTTTGTAATGTAAGGCGCTGCAGGCGAAACGTTTCTACAGTCCCTTCGCTGAGATTTGCGAATTCCTTTGAATTCGTACAAATTATAGTAGAAGTATAAATAATGAATAATTGAAAAAATATGAAAATTTTTCTGAAAATACGTATGTAGGTTAATGATGGAGAAATGTATGTAAAAATAACACCACTACAGATTACGATTGCATTAGATGCAATTATTTGTATAGTCAATTGTCAAATTTTATTTTGTATTTCATTCTGTTATTTATTAATTTTGTTTCTTTTTTTTAAAATCACTATTTAACATTGATTATTTTATATAAACCATAATTCAGTCTTATAGTAAAAAAAAAGTAACCTACCGTTACTTCAACCGTATTCCAGAAAATCTTGACAGTCCAAAATTACAATCTTTTTCATACTTTTTAAATTCTTCGACAAAGTATATTATCGCCTCTTGCAAACCTTAGCTCAGAATCGTTTTATCGAATGCAATAATTTGTCGCAGTACTTTCAAATTAATAGTAACATCAAAACTAAAATCTTTATCCAAGTAATTTATTTAAGCAATTCACGACTACCTTTTTTTACGCTTTAGTTTCTTTTTCTCCCTCTCTCTCTCTCTCTCTCTTTAGCAGTATAACGTGAATTTCAAAACAAATCCAAAATTTTTCTATTTACGAGGGTCACAAAGGAACCCTCCAAGCCCAGGGCCCCGAGGCATTACTCCTATCCCACCTTGTTATCCCGTAATTACGCCACTGCAGGGCATAGAATAAATTGTATATATTTGATCAAAAGTATTATATACACGTTTAACACATAATATATTATTATATATACGAGTATAAGCATATATATTTTTTTTAAATAAATGTCCGATTCAGTTCTACTCAATATTTTATTGCACATACACACGGTTAATATATTACTTATATAAATGAGTTATTTGTACGTTTTATTTGACGAATAATAATTAATCATTTCATGAATGTTTTTAATTTCTCGCAGAACTCGAGTCCCTTAACTTTTGTATAAGTAATTTTTGTAGCATAAACGTATTCTCTACACTTCGCTCCGTTACGAACGGATAGATGAAAATGGTCGACGAATAAGATGAAAAAAGGTAAAGACCACAATAATATGTTATATTTTTTTCAAACTCTTTTCGGAAACAACGAGCATTTTCAAATGCGGATAATCTACGAATATAAGACAAAGTCGAGTAGAAAAGATTGTTTTATATATTTTTCTATTTTTACGGGATTGGCGATATTTTTTGATATAAGTGTGTGTGTTTATATATATATGTATATACAGAAAATACATTTTAGGTTTTCAAAACATTCACTTTGCACTAAACGATTTTTTCTTATTACCACACATTTTTCTCCACTCTCTTAACCGAAATCATTTTGACTTTTCGACCGCGGTCGCCTGATCCAACTACTGTAATAATTTTGACAAAAAAATTTCATCGACATCGTTTTATATGGTCACGTTATACGTAAAGTGCGTCGTGTCGCGTATTTTCCTCGTTTCGTTCTGGATCTTTATCGTAATAACAATTTAAATTACTTATATCGGGCCCAAGGACGTACTCAACAAAAAATTTTGGGGGGTGTTTTTGAAAATCAGTTATTGAATATTGGAAAATTTTTTTTTAAAATAAATATACATTTTGTTCTGAAAATTAACTATACTTATAACATTTTTTTTTATATAACATAACATAGATGTAACAAAAAAATCACAGAATTAAATCTAATTTTCGTGAAGTTGTAACCATTATGATAAAAATGTACTGCTTAAAATAGTATACTGTAGTATACAGAACAAACGCATTTACGATAACGTCTATAATAAATTATAAGAGAGACGTTATTATTTTTATAATATCAGCAGTAATTGTCCCGTCATGTATAGCTTATGTTTTCCCCTGTCTGTGTATATTTTTTTATACCCACGTCAATACAAAATACGTATAATTTAATTTTATTTATAAATCGTGTTTAAATATTTTTTTAATTAAATTAAAATTAAAATTTGTTAGGTATTGTAAAATTTTTATTTTCCTTTAGTCCCACAACCACAATGAAATATTACACCCGTCTATTAAATTATTAAAATATAACATTAAAATTTCAATAAGTTAATAACCATTCAAAAAAACCAAACATTTCGGGGAAGGGTGTTTGAACACCCAAAACATCCCCCTGCGTACGTGCCTAGTCGGGCCATTTTGATCGGAGGAAGATGGAAAGGAGTTATAGGTTTGGTTATACCATAGGTTCATAACCATTTTTTAAATCGCGCGGACCCCTTTCAAGTATAAAGAATGACCACGGACCCCCAACCCCTCCAAAAACAAACAATACAATCCTTTATTTTAATTATTTTTCAACGGTAATATGTTAAGACTTAGTTAAAACATCGTTGTGAATAATTATCTTTACGATAACATACAAATGGATTTTTTTTCAATTTATTTAAGTTCCAGTGAGATATTTGCTTTTGTGGGGAATTCGTTGCGGGAAATAAAACAAAACAATATTTAACTAATAATTTTTTATATATTTGTCGTCTGAAATTTAGCAGCAATCCTTATTACTTTTATACAAAATTCTTCAAAATTTCATTCCAAGTCTTTTGTGTCATACCGCTATGTGATCACTACTTTCTTTCCCGGTTTCATTGCGATCGACTGATGCGCTATGTCGTCGGTATACGCGGGTTTTAATTTGACGCCGACCGACCGATCGATCAATCGTACACGCGTTTATTATATTTATTATTTTTACTATAAATAATATTATTACGCGTATTTCAATGAAATAAAATTAACATAATGATTCATCATTTCTCGTTGTACACACGTTTACACACGTTTGCTCGTTTATTTTACACTTTTTACTATTTTATTAACTTTTGCTGGTTTACTCTCATTTACACGTTTCCTCGACCGACCGAGTTTACCCCGTCGGCCAAAAGCTATGCCCTAAACGCTCGATCACGACTAATATCATATGTGACGATGGTCGGTCGAGCACTTAGTCCAACCTTACACATGATGTTCGAAGGGGTGGGGTGCTGTGAAAACGGAGCATAATTATAACATAATTGTACCAATTTACAAGTCGATATTTAACTAACATTTGTACTGTAAACGCACACTGATTCGTGTGCTTATTTTAAATAGTACTAGTGTTCAAATCGGAAGTAACGTTTTCATGGCACGGTTAAACCCTTATAAAACTTCGGTATTCATTTTTGTCAAAAATACGGTGCTATGAACCAGATTTGCATCGTACCTTTTACCATTGATGATTTAAAACGGCACCTAAAATGGTACTCGGGTATATTTGATCAAAACAACTCAAATAACTGAATTAAAAATACATGTAGCTTAGTGCTGACTTTTAATTGAGGGGGTAAAATCCACGGGCATTGAATTCGTCACTGACAACGCTCTGCAGGATCCGCTAGTTTTTTATATATATTAAAGTAGCGTTACTTACATATATAAATGCTTTAATTATTTATATGTTGCTGCGGACAAGATATAATAATATATATATATATATATATATATATATATATATATTGTGTGCTTTTTTTTTTATAGTCGAGGAGAAGATACGGAATAATAAATGAAAGGAAACCGATTAATTGCCGGCGAGAATACTTTGTTCACGTCTCCCGTTCCGCAATGCAATAGGTACGAGCAAGAGACTGTGTTGGTATTTTTTTATGGCTAATAATTTTGGAATATTCAATTACACGAGCGAGATTAGATATGCATTAAAAACCGAAACGAAAAACAAACATAAAAAAAAAATCGTGAGCACTTAACTTGGATATAATATATTATTATTATTTTTTTTTTATTGTGCAGAGATGGTAAGATGAAAATTAAATTATTTAAAAACTATAATATAATGTACAGTAATAACATATTATTATAATTCATTGCAATGTGGATTGACGAATAGCGATGTGTGATGGTGTTAGATGATGAAACTATATTGGGGGGAGGTCATATTTCGAATTCGTGTAATGTCGACTAATTTGAAACAAATCTCAACTCAATTTTTATTTTATATAGAGCAGTCCTTTGCATGTATCACAATATAAACGATCAACAATCTTACGCATGATATATATATATATATATATATATATATATTGGCCATAAAAAAAACAACCAGACAGTTGTTTACGATTTAACAATATAATATTAATAGATATAACAACAGAATGATTTTGTTATTACAGTATAAGAAATACTTTTAATTGTAGATAATATTTTAAAATATCCACGGGTTTGCGTATAAAACAGTTGTACAGGTCCTCGAATCGGTCACTGACTCTGCAGAAGCGTTTTTATTCACACGCATAAGAACGCTCGGAGTCCGATTGATATATATATCAAAATATCGAAAATACATTCAAAATCCAAGGTATTCCAACCTACCTTATTCACTATCGGGCAACGTAACGTAATTATCTATCAACACTAACCAAACGCTCATAACATAATGATGAACTCAATCGATATCAATGGATGAAAACATACAATCGTGTACCTACTTGTTACAATGGAAATTATTCGTTGGCTTGGTGAAATGTGCGGATGAAATTTCCTATGGATATTTAATAGATATTTATTATTTGGCTACTTTAATATTATTGTTCAGTACCCCCCATTCAGGGGTGTGAAGTTAACAGAACTTTTCAAAATCTATCGAACAATATTCGTTTTGATTTGTTGGACATTGTTGGAATTTGTTGGAACCCTCCCTTCTAATTATCCTACGTTAAACTTTGTACTGCTAACTTCACACTTTGCATTACATTTTTAATAAAACCGTTCAAAAACCTACCAAAAATTTTCAAATATACTTGTTGGAATTTAAAGAAAATTAAAAAAAATTGATTTATGCCTAAAATTGTGACACATGGAAAAAATTACAAAAAATATATGTTATTTATATACAACATATTTATTTAAATATTTGATTATCAATTTTTAAAATACATTTTCCAACTAACTACTACTGTTTAATGTGTGGATTTAGCACCTTTCATAAATAACTTACACAGCATTTTATAAAAATTCATACATATAAACTTTCTAAAATTAATGTTAGAAAAAAATTACTATCATTTATAATTAAATAAAAATAACTTTCGAACATTTATTTGAAAATTATACACTTGCCCACTATTTAAATTAAAATTAATTAAACAAATGCTTAATAAATATTTGACATTTTATTATCAATGTAAAATAAACATTTAATAAATATTAACTTGTTGTGTGGGAAATTTATGACTTAACTTTTATATACTACATTAGGATGAAGATACCTGTAATAATGTAACTAAAACTACTAAAATAATATTTTGTAATTTATATTTTACTCAAATATAATCAGTAAGAACAAAGATAAAACATTAACCTGAATAACTTTTTATATATTCATATACTTATATAAATATTTAATATATGAATGAATTTCAAATTTAAGAAAAAATATAAAAAGAATAACACACTTTAAATAAATATTACTAATTTTTTATTATTTATATTTTTATTAAGTAAACTTCATTTGGAATATCACATTTGAAATTAATATTTTTATGTTACTTACTATTATTTTTCTTAAAATACTCGTACCTTTCATAAATAAAATTAAAATTAATACACTCGTATTACAAAGTGTAAATTCATAATAATTTTTTTTATATATTATTTTAAATACGAGTATATTATGGATAGATTATATTTAATTGTAATAAAATATAAATTATATCATTGTGTATAAAATAGTTTATGGTATGACCAAAAATCATATCAGTGGATTATAATAAATATATGCCGAAATGTGTTTTCTAAATATAAACTGCGGGTAACCTGTATTTGAATTTGTATAATTTATCCGGTATTGATCAGATTTGAATTATTTAATATTTTTGATCATTTCATTTCGTTTCTTATTACCTACCATAAACATGTCTGTAAGAGAACGAAAAGGAGAAATAATTAAATTGCTATTAAAATATAATTTTATTGGGAAAAATGGTGAAATTCCACCGTGGACTACTCATTTATATAAAGAAAATAGCTGATGAGCTAAACAAGTAAGTAACATAACTTTAATTAATTATAAATCAATAATTAATATTTAACTAGTTGGAAATAATTATTTTTTTCGGAAACATAGAATGTAAAAATATTAGTTCTGATTATTTATATACAATTTAAAAAAATAATAGATATGATATATTATTAATTTTACGGCAAACTGTTTTGGGTAAAGAGGTAGCTGAGAAAATGGAAATAGAAACAAAATCGTTACAAGGATGTTACGCTAAACAGAAGTTATACCAAGAAACCTCAGTTACCACGTAAGTAATTTGGTTTATAATATAATTAAATACAGGGGCGTCATTTAGGGGCAGGGTGTGCAACAGCACCACTAACTTAAAAAATGTTAATATTTTATCTAATACTAATATTTTATCGTAATATATATTTTGTTTCGCGATTCCTGTTTTGTTGTTACACTAACCCTACAGTGGCACAGCAATCGAATGGGATGATTTGAGTATTTGTGACGTATTTAAAGGGGATAAAGGGAGATCGTATCTTTCCTATTTATTTATATATATATATATATATATAATATAATAAATTATATTTTATATGTATTGGTTCTCTTTATATTGTGTTTAACGCGATCTAACAATGAGTTTTTCTGGTGAAATATTTTCAATCCGCTAATAACGTTAAGATGTGTTTACACCTTATCAATTCAACTGACCTGCATAACTACATTGATTAAATATACAATAGATAGCCCACGTAATGTTAATATACGGTAGTGGTTTCTATATAATCCATTGCAGTGGGTTATCTATTATATTATATTTAATCAATGATCACTATAACGCATTTAATGATAACAACTTCCGGAATTGAGAGTTGAAACTACGAGACAATTATTCATTTGTGTAATACGAGTATTTTCATCATTTATATAATAATAATAATAATAACAACAATAACAATAACAATGTTGTGACTCCCTCGGTTGAGCCGTTTAGGTCTGTTGTTAAAGTTCGTCTAATGATTAAAGCCGTTTAGACAAAGCTTGAATTTGGTAGAATGGGTTCGTTCAGAAGGATTAACTCCGTTTAAAGTATTCATTGGTTTATTGAGTTGGTTTACAGATGAAATAATATACTTATTAACTACTACTAAAGAATGTACGTAATTATATTAAACATGCGATGTGTTTATGCATCGAAACTTGACTGACGTCGCTCATTCAGACACGACCGTGCGACGGCAGTCAAGAATGCTTAGCTCAGCAAAATACCCCCAACTACTTAAACATAAAGAGAGGGTTTATAACAACAATAACAATAACAATAATAATAATATAATAATAATAATAATAATCATATAGTGCCAGTTATGACAAATAGTCTGAACACATAATAGACGATAATATTTAAATATCAATACGCGTTTTGTAGCATTATAATATTCGTGTAAGTTAGCGAAATTCGGAAAAATGAGACTTCGTTGGTTTTTGTTACGGATTGCCGTTTGTTTCTTGATAGTCTTGCGTCTTAGCTATAAACGTTGAACTAAACTGGATACAATATGAACACAATAAATTCCATCATGGACAGCAGTTATATGGTGTTGAATCATTGTTGCCATCTCATAATGTTGTAGATTTAGTGATTTAGTGAAGAGCGTCATACGTTTTGAAATTCAGTTGTTTTTTGTAACATTGCTTTTATATATCATCTCACTATAATATCTTCTGCTTCCTAAATTATATATTCCAAATTTTTCGGTTTAGATGGATATAATCTTGAAAATAATCTTACAACGTTACACAAATTATTTCAATGGATATAAAATTATTCAACCATTTAACACTTACCAAATCTTGGAAATGAGAATTCAGGTCAAGGAAAGCTTCTTCCAAAAGGAATTGTGCTGCTTCGTCTCTGAGATGTAGAAAAGTTTTTATTATCGTTTCATAGGCAGTATTTGATTGGTATTTAATATTGGTTTTCCAGTAATGTTGTTTCATTTCCAATGCTAACTCAATAAATTGCAGACAATTATTAAAAACGGTAATTATGGAATTTGTGAAAAATAGTATTTTGCTCCTATCTTCAAAATGTTTTTTTTTTAATGTATAACTGCGTCTCTATACGATAGACCATATAAAATAACGCTATTCACACTGATTATCAATGCTTCTTGTGTTAAATGATCAGAGATCGTTTTTGTGACTTGCAAATTCTGATTGATCATTTGAAAAGTTATGACTGGTACGACTGAATTAAAACAGTCATCAGGACTGATTTCAGGCGAAGCTTTAACATACCAATCGTTTTTATCGGCATATCGTTTTTTTCAACATCCAATCTTTAGAATTACTTCGTATATATTTTAAATATTTTGACTGTAAATCGTTCATTATTGATGGTTTTAATAATGGACCGACCCTATCAATATCAATATTTAATTCCGGATGTTTCATTAGTTCTATTCCGGGATACGTGTTGGACACCCAAGAAATGATTGTAACACATTCACATTGCTTTCCAAGCCATTCGATATAATAGATTCTAAATTTTCCAAAAGACTAGTGATACATGTGAACGAATTTATCAAATATGTTATATACAGGAGGAAAACACGGTACGCACAGTATTTTCACTACTCTTAAGTCTTCAAGAATCAATTGTCGATAGAGTTCCAGGTACGTTACAAGCCACATTTTATTATCGGATCTCTCGTTGACCTGAGTACCTTCTATTCTTTGATCAACAGACTTTTGAAGTACATCGAATGCCATATCTTTCCATTTTTTCGGACGTCCAGGAGGTATGAATCCAACTGTTTTTGACGATTTAAAATGACCATGTCGGCACGCTCTTCTCGTTCAATTATTCACAGTACAGTAACGATTGCCATCGGCTCTTTTCTGGCGGTGTTCAATGTTCGGCTCAATACCAATTTGATTTGTTTGGCTAGCATATGTGACACGACTTCGACATCTTTAAAATATGCTTTTAATAATACTTTATCGCTGGGCATTTGATTAGGTAATTTGTGCATTTCAAATAAGAGGTCATCTCTAAAATTTTCCAGGTCTATTAAACACTAGTGAGCGTGTAAGAACTTTCCGTTGTCTATCCATTGTTTAGTTTTTTCTATGCTTTTTGTTACTGTGAACAGATGCTTCATGTTTTCGTTGGCTGTCAAATACTGAGAATGTTGCATGTGTTTTGTACGTATGTCTTGTAATTTATACTCGAGTGATGGTCAATGTATAAATAAGCATTTCGTTTCGCTCAAATTGGTCATAACTTTATTAATGTCATCTAATGCAATTTTAAGTTGTTGGATTCCGACCGTAACGCCATCTAATTGACTCTGCATCGCTGTTTTCAACATTGCCTCCATAGACGTTTACTTATGTGATATACGCGTTTTCAACTGTTCGACTTTTTCCAATTGCCCCGGTTTTTTTAAGCATGTTAGTGAAATAGTTAGTCGCAGTTATTTTAGCATTTTTACTTAACTGATTGGTGACCATGCTTAAGAATCTATAAATGAAAAAAAACACAAATAATACAAATTGTAGTGTTTAAAAAAAAAAACTGATATCGTTCAAATACTCACTCGGCTATTCCTAACGTACGTGCGAAATCAATATAAAAAAAAAGAAATCAAATTCCTTTTCAATTGTATATTTTTAATAAAACACCCGACGAAAATAATAGAACAACATCGTTTTAACGGTTTAAACCTTGATATACGCGCGAAAAATAATAGAATTATATTATGCGTATTATTACGCGAATGTGTAAAATATATTTATTTTTTTTTTTAAAGAAAAAACAAAATTTATACAAACAGTGGCACTGACGACGACGTCCCATCGTATTTCTTATCAAACTGATTACTATTATCAGTACGTTTTAGTGTTATCATCGTCATACGGTGTTGCACACTGTGCGCGCAGTTTTGATAACCGAACTTAGTGGCGACCAAGACGACGAGAAACTAGCGCTAACCGTAGTGGACAGCAGTTACCACCTCCCACCACGACATACCCGCGCACAATACGAGTACGCACACACATATAGACTCGCGCCGGCGCCGCGCGAGGTTTCTGGTTAGTGCTGTGAGGCGGTCTCTCTTTTTCTCACCGGTCGTACCTTTTTTTATTCGTTTTTTTTTGTTTTCCTTCTATAAATTCCCGAACGAACAGTCGCGCATTGATTGTCGCCCGTATTGTACTGTACGGTTCGCTAGTGTGTATTTCATTTTCCTTAAAAAAAAAAAGGAAATTTTCTTGCTCCCGCGGAACCGTTCAGTACGGGGTCAAATAAAATTCCAAGTGTTCCCGCCTCCCAGGACGTCATGTACCCGAGTTGACGGTGCGCGCGCTCTTCCCCCGTAGTTGTAACGTCGTCATCGTCGTTTTCGGTGGTCGTTCACGCGCTTGCGGCTCACTTGTCCGTGTTTACCCACCGTTTCAAATAATATTTAATAATAATCGCGTTCGATCGACGTTCGGAACGGATCCTCGTGACCGTAAAACGATGAAGAATGTGCACGGGCAAAAAAGTACGTGGGCGATCATTCTGTTACTGTTACGAAGCGTCGTCGTTACTTTCGCGTTCGAGTCGTTCAAGTCGTATAGTGGTTCTTTGGTGAATTCCGTAAAAGTGGTTAATCGCACGGAGTTCACCCATGGCGAGACTTTAGGTGTTTACGTCAAGCTAACCGTGGGAATAGCGGGTCATGGTCTTAATGAAAACACAAAAATCAAGTCAACGTCTACGGTCGGGTTACGTGGGTCGGAGTGTTACGACAACCCCACTGCCAACAAGGACATTGATTCCGACAACAAGCTGGTCTTCAAAAAAGTAATTGATTTTTTTATATAATAACATAACGCACACCTCTGAAATGTTTTAAACATTACGTTCGACTAAGAATAGATTTGTTATTCTTTATGTTGTTTTTTTTTCTTCCTTTGTATTTTAAATACTGAAATTTACCAAACACATTCATACAAGTAACATCCGAGTATTATAATTTGTGCGATGTTTTTATTTGATACTTTTATTAATAATCGTGATTATTTTGGTTTGCTCATTGAGTATAGTAATGTGAATTTAAATTGTTTATTCTGGTGAATTTATATTTTTAAGGTCTTAGGTCTAATAGGTGATAATTACAAATTAATATTTTAATTTTTATTATGTGTAATTAAGCAAATGCCCGTTGGTAATGTTGATTCTAAAATTCTCTTTAATTATTATTTATTATGTAGAATATGTTTTATATTTATAAATGTGCTTGTTAATTAATTTAATTAAAAGTAAATACTTACCTCAGGATAAACATCATTATACTTGAACACAATTTTTATTTTATTATTATTATTATTATTATTATTGAAAGATACGATAAATAATTCATTCCTGTGCGTATTCTTTATATATATATAATAATTATTGTTATTATTATTATTATTGATAGAAAACTGAAGTGGAATACTATTGGTTGTCTCTTGACAATATATGCGGGATTAGACACATTGTAGAGTATCATCTTGTCCTTAACATCTGGTCTAATCCTTTATAAGTATACACTTGTATACTTTTGTTTCTTAAAGACCCTGACAAAGTGGTTTATAGAAATTAATGTGTGATTTTAACTAATGATTTATGATAAAAATCTAAATCTGTTTAACATTAAAATATTTTCAAAAATAAAATCTATATTGACATGCCAAATGCATCTATGGATATTTTGTAAATTTTAGAAACATATATGTAAGATATGACAATGTGAAAGTTTTTAAAACATTCAAAATATAGGCAGGTACTTATATTTCAAAATATAAATTTTCATTACCAATATTAATAGTGTTCTAACAAGATAATTTATATTAAAAAATATATTTAAACTATATTACAAATTGAAGCTTTTAAAATCTGAATTCTTATAAAGTTGTTTTTGTTAATTATTTCAAAGAAATTTCACAAATTATATATTTCTCCCTATTTTTTATATCTTCTATATTATGTATAAAAGGAAAATGTGACTGACTAGTCTGTCTTTACACAGCTCGAACCACTGGATGGATCAGGCTGAAATTTGGCATACAGATAGTTTATAGCTAATAAAATCTTAAATACATTTTTCAAAAATACTTTGAAGACTATGTGTGATTTTCTTGTGAAAGTCTGAAGCATGAACTTTGTGTGTCTTGCATATATATATATATATTGGATGAGAATAGTTTTTGAAATTTTTTGTATATTTTTGAAGTCTTAACAACAAAAATTAAGTTTTGGAAAATATCATTGTAGTATATTGTACTACCTACTTATTCTTAAAAATGTTCTATAAAAAAATGGGATTAAAAAGACTCATTTGTGAGTACTAAAAAATAATTCAAGTAGTACACTAACAGTGTTAAAGTTATACAATCTGTGACATAATAAAGATAATTTAAATTTCATACAAGGGTGTGGTCATTACAATGACCGATTATGTTGTACACCCAATATTAATTTTCGGTATTATATTTTATTCGTTGTGTGGTGCGTGTGTGGGAATTACACAGACAGTCCTACATGACAATGGAGAACAAGGAATCCGCTCGATCAGCGGATTCCACTATCGTAATAGCCAGGTACTACCACGGTGTTAGACGGGTAGTCAGTCGGTCGTTTGGTCATAATACCACACACACATATTACACGACTCCTCTTGTAATTTAGTAAGAGATCCTACTCTGGTACCTCAAGTACCAAATCCTTCCGTACGTCAATACTATAAAGTATTAAATCTATCTTTGTAATTTACATCATTGAACGTAATTTAGTCTGTTAATAAACTATTTCTTTTGTAAGAAGTTAACTTTTTTTTTACTACCACATATTTGGTATTACGGACATACCACGCAGAGCATGATGCTGTATCATTGGTGGCTATGGTAGTCACCCGGATACATCAATTATAATTATATTGTTTAATCGAATGTGTATCTGTTATCGGCCAAAGTAGGTCATTATAGTCTTAATATAAATTTATACGTATACTCACTTTCCTAAAACTCTTGGGAGAACATTACACGTATATCGGTCTCGCCGACTTTCTTGTTCGTTTTCTTATTCATAGTATATATTTAAAATACATTCATTCTTCAAAAAATGGAGTTGACCACAGGGATCTATTACCCGGGATGCGGTGATGGACAATGTATTCACACATGCGTAATATACACGTTTTTTTATAAGTTCAAATACCTTGGCTGGTGAACGAGCATAATAGGATTTGTTCTTTTTTTCACTTAATAAATATACTTATATATATATATACACGTGGATATAAATTTTTTTTAAAATATAGTTTTAACGTTAATTTGATGTTTTATTTTATTTTATTTTCATTAAAAATTCCGTGGACTCTGATTCCTTTGGTTAATATGTCTTTAAACATATTTCCATTTGTAGTGTTTCATATATCCATAACAATGATTGTTCTAAATTAAAAAAAAATATATTTAATAACATATTTATACTAATATTTACACGTTAGTTAGATGTACCATTTCTTTTTTTTTTTTTTTGTTATATTTATGTTAAATTAGCATTTATTATTATATTAATTTTAATTGTCACGTGTAGTAAATGGATTGTAGGTTTCTTAAAAGGAATATTATTTAATACAATTATTGGTGTCGATCTGTATGTATAAGATATTAAAAATGTTTAGATTTTTTGTATGTTGAATTTTTAGGGTTTTTCATGATTTCAAGTATGCTTGTAATACGATTAATCGATCTTATTCGTTTCGTTCGGCACTCATTACAATATAAAAAAATATCGTAGTTGGTAACTTTTATGAAGTTTTGAATTTGAGTAAACAATTATTAGAAACCATTTAATCTCTTCAATGTTTTTTTTTTTTATTGCTAATACGTATTCAAATCTTTAAAATGTTCAAATTATTATCTGTAAAATACGCGCACCTCATTAATTATTAATACAAATTGTTATTAAAATAAAATTAATTATATAGAAATGATAAGATAAAAAAAATTGTGAGTTTGATATTTAGTTTTAAAAATAGCATTTTTTTTTGTTTTCTTTTTTATTCTACTGATCGACCGACACCGAGGAGTGTTTACTTGTATAAATTTATCACAAATAAAAATGTACACTGTGTTATTATTTTTTGGTAAAAAGAAGTCTCAATTGTGTTCATTATTTATACTTGGTAATCGTTTAGAAAATATTCTCGAATTGGGGTTCCTCCATATAGTTTAAAAAAGTTATTTTTTAAGTACATTAGATGTCCCAAAAATATTTAACAAATGCCTTTTGTTCCATCATAGAATGTTCTTAAATTTTTTATTTTATTTTTATAATAAAGGCCTAGAACCCTGCGCAATAAATTATTGTATTTTATTTTAATTTTTCGCAAAATCTAAAACAGCCATTTATGAATTTCTATTAAAAAAAATTTTTTTATGTTAGGAATTTGTATTCGAGATTGGAGTCATTGATTTGTTGAACTTTTTAAAAATGTCAATTTCTTTCAGCAAAACGAGCAGTCTATGTATAATACGCATCATTTTTCAGAACGTTCTGCATTTCAACTTGTATACCATTGTAATGTAAAGAATAATTGACTTTTTTATAAATTTCGAAAATTTGTAAAAATCAACGTCTTATCTTTAATAAAAAAAATGTAGCACCAAAAAAATTGTATTTTTAAACAGCTATATTATATAGATTCGTAAAATCTTTTTTTACTGAATACATTTTTCCCGCGACCCGCATATTAATTAGAGACTATTCTAGTTTACTCATAAGAAAAACAAACATTTATGTAATGAATTATTATTTTATTATCATGAAAATGTAATTGTATTCCGAACTCAGTGGCCAAACATAAATCGCAATTCAATTTTAAAACAGACATCGGTCAGAGGAAGGAATCATTATTTATAATATTATAAACGTGCACACAACTTGACAAATAGTAACTATTTCCGTATTCAGATTTGACATTCTAATTACATATTTAGAATTAATAAAATAATTTCAAAATAAAATACTTTTTTTTAAATTTTAGACTTCATGTAATAATAAAAGATTTGCGCACTTCCTTAGTCGTCTACCAGGCCTAAATGTCCGTCTTTAATCCGACCCGATTTGCTCGATTTTTAAATTCATATTTTTGTTATTTATAGTTGTGGACAAACGGTACGTACGCGTTGATGAGCGTCACATTCAAGTTCGATCGGGCGTTGGTAGCACAAAACGTGTTCTTGTGCGTGTATGAACCACGGAAATTCACCTTGTCATCGTCGTCAAACAGCTCTAGCGACAGTGGTCGATGGGTAAACCAAGGCGATTCGGTAACTATCAAATTCGCCGACATTTACTCGTCGTCGTTCGTTGAACATGCAAAAGATTCACCGCTTCTTAGCAGGTCAGTGCTTATTATTGTGGCGTATAATATACAATGTCCCTGTCAAAGACTCACGGGACTATAACGGACATTTTCCGTATTAACTAGATAAAACGAACACGTAGCGAACCCTTTTGTTAAATAATATTACCCGTTATGAAATTAACGTTCGCAACTATCGAGAAAGAAAGATAGAGGAAATTTAATAGAATAACTCGATATAGGTACCGAAAAAATGGGCCAATAAGCACTACAACGAACATATAATTAAAATAGGTAATTAATGACCAAGTAAAAATACAAAATACAAAAAAAATACGGACGCGTAATATAAAATATACAGTGGTCGCCGCTTATTGGACTCATGGTTAATTGACTCATTCGCCTATTAGACTCAAAACGGCTGGTCCCGATTTGCACATATACTAACACACAGCAAAAAATTCGTCTATTCGACTCATACACCGGTTAATAGGGTCATTTGAAAATTAGATAAATAAAGAAAATATGTATATACATTGAACAAACGTGTTATAAATGCGAAATAAGTCGGTACCGGTATTTTGCTTTTATCGCGGAGATAAAAGCAGAAGAGGAACCTGATGATAAACCACCATCAATTAAACAAATGCTAAAAGCGCTTCAAATTTTACGTAGAGGGATTCAGCAAAGAGGCGATTTTGACGAATTCGAGCAACATAAATCCTATGAAGATATGATTATGAAGTTGGCCGAAGAAGGGAAAATCCAATCAACCCTAGATGGATTTTTATCAAAAAACTAATTAGATTTTACATACCTATACATTATTTAATTTTTAATTGCGTATAACTAGATTTTTATTTTTATACATACCTTGAATCTCAATAAATATTTTTAAAGTAAATAAGTTTTTAAATTTAAGCATTTTTAAAATTTTTTTTGGGTCATTCGCCTTAATGTCTCATTCGATTAATGGACTCAAATGATCAGGTCTCAAAGTGAGTCCAATAAGCGGCGATCACTATAAATAATAACAATGATATGCCCGACTTGAACTTTGATACCGGGACCGCAAAACTTGAAGTCATAAATTACTGGATAAATCAGTATTTGTCAATATTTTACATATTTCAGTATTATACCTATACATCAATATATTTTAGAAATTAAGAGGACACCCACCCAGTAGTAAGTCGAATTATTGGGGGTCCATCTACGCCAGAGGTTCCCAACCTATGGTCCGCGGACCACTGGTGGTCCGCGAGACATCGTGTGGTGGTCCGCGAGCCATACATACAAAATTTAAAAATATTTCATTTTTCCTTTGGGGGGCGTGATACAAATAATATATATTATTGATATATTGTATAACATTTTTTCAAACTTGAACAATTTTAAACATTATTACATTATAGGTTAACTATAAGGAATTGCATAGTATTTTATTTATTTATAATCTAAATATTCTAAATTCTAATATGTGAGAAAAATATGATTCTTGTTTATGAGAAAAATTAAAGTCTAAAAATTATGGTGGTCCGTGACGTATTGAAAGTTCTCTGAGTGGTCCATAGTGTCAGAAAGGTTGGGAACCACTGATCTACGCTGACTGATTTTCTGTCCAAGTTGACACAGAAAACCTCCTTAAAAGAATGCCCTGCCGGACTGTTATCTTGTTCGCTGTACTGCCATGGATGACGGTGCTTTCTATATTTGTCCTGTGGTCATCATTATACTCAATTGGCAGCATATAACGTGATAACGCGTAATAAATGTCGCGCACAAAATAATAATAATAATAATAATTGTAATAATATTATTAAATATGTAATTAAATCTCGTAGGTAATTCAAAACCGAATTTTATTTCATCTTTTTCGCCTGACACTCTCACCAACTAGACACGGACCCTTCTTAATACACCTCCATAAAACATGATCTCCTATAATCTTGTACACTCACAAAAACGAAATGACCCCAACCATTTATTATTAATTAAAGGGAACTTATATTAGTTCCGCGTATAAATTGTTCGTATAAATTAATATGACTTAATAAATGCAGCATTGTTTTTATTATTCGCGTGATCGCTATTTATTTTTAATTGAACGAAATGTTTTAAAATAGTTTTAATTAATTTAATTTTTTTTGATTTTTCTGGCGGCAGACGGAGAAGGCAACAAGGAGCTACATTAAAAAATGTAACTCCATTGGGTACAGCTTTCCTATCTCCAGTTGAACTGTACGGTTTTCGAGTGGAGTTCTCGGAGTCAGCAGTTGATTACGACGAACGAGGCGTACCTCAGTTACTGATCCAACGAAACGCATCGTTTCGTTTGTTTGGCACTGGCTGGACAGATAAAACGATATTTGTCTTAACCGATATAGTTGGTGAAAGAGGAGGTCCCTGCGAGTTCCCAGCTGGCGGGCTTCAGGAAGTACGTAGTATTATAATTTTGTTTTCGATTCATTGTCTACTCTAATACGTAACAATAATTACAAAAAGTACTTTTACAATTATAAGATAATATTATCAGTATATGCATGTTTAGAGTAGTTGTTAGATTTTGTTTTATCGCGAGCGTCATTCAAATGGAATCGTTTTATTATTAGACATTTAATATTAATACAATTTTCTGAAATTGGTGTCTTTAAAATCATTTACATAATGAAATTTGAAAAACTTGGCACGTTTATAAAATGTAAAAATGTATTCACTCATGTCAAATTTATTTATGCGCATATCATCTTTATTCATTGCCTGTGGACATTGCTTGGGCTAAAATAGTGATTTTTTTTTTAGGTTACCGATTTTCAGCCTGACCAAAAAACCATTAAAATAAATATTATGTTACCGCGAGCCAGTAAAGCTGGTACAATATACTTCTTCTGTTCAAAAGAGAGTGATAAGCCCGGTGCTATTTGGACACATTTGGGTAGCGATTATTATAAACAAGTGGCCGTTTATGAAAAAATGTTACCATTCTGGCTGCAGGTGACTATAATCCTCACGTGCTTATCATTCTCGTCTCTATTTTCCGGTTTAAACTTGGGACTAATGTCGTTGAACCGAATGGATTTGAAAATCATCTGTAACACGGGTACGAACGCGGAACGTAAATACGCCAAAGCCATTCTTCCTGTGCGTATACACGGTAACTACCTATTGTGCAGCATTCTTTTGGGAAATGTCATGGTCAATTCGATATTCACAATTCTGTTGGACGACTTAACATCTGGCCTAGTAGCCGTTATCACGTCTACACTAGCCATTGTGATTTTTGGTGAAATCACTCCACAAGCCGTTTGTTCGCGTCATGGACTAGCAATTGGTGCCAAGACTATTATGGTGACAAAGACGGTTATGGTACTGACCACTCCGTTGTCTTGGCCTATCAGTAAGGCATTAGACTGGGCACTCGGTGAGGAAATTGGTAGCACGTACAACCGGGAACGTCTTAAGGAATTGGTCAAGGTTAGTGACATTTATTTTATAAACTATATTTACATTAGTTTTGAATACCAAACATTAGATTAGTAATAATGCGTGTTTAAACGGTACACTTTACGCATAATGTGAGTTGATAACAACTTATAAGTGTATAATATAAATACAGTTTCAAGGGTTCATGGAACCCATGAGATTTTTTCACAATTGATTGTGAATAATTTATTAACTTTTGATTAATATTACCATTGATTTTATAATATAATATTATTCCCCTGTTTTATTCATCAGCGTACATGGTTATTAATGGAATATTACATCAATCAATAATTTATTAGTGATCACACTTTACGATTGTCATTTTAAGAAATATAATATTGTCTGTACATTATAACAATGACATCTATCGATCATCTGTATAAGTGCAATTTCAGTTGCCAAATTCCATAGCTTATTCCATGGGCTATCTATATATTATAAAGTCAGTGATTATTACAAATTATAATAAATTGTATCACGCGTTGTAAAATTCATTATGTTCTGATTAATACTCGTAATTGAAAATTCAGTTTTATCGTTGTTTAAATAATTTACTTTTCATATATATAAATTCAGTAAATATAATTTAAAAATTAACATTAATGCATAATGAATGGTTCCATAAAAAAGATAAAAATGCAATACTAATTTTCATTAACACTTTTAAAACAGTGTGTTTAGTATGTGGCTTCGTAAATTATTCGTAAAAGAAGGGAAAACAATACAGTTTGAATTCCTTTTATAATTTTTCCATAATATGTACGAACAAGCTTTTTGAACGGCTCACGAAATACGATTGCATAAAAAAAAGATATAATTTCTTGCAGAGCTGAAGTATATCGATATCGATTTGTACAAAATAGATGGAAAATGTATCTTATAATATTATGACCGTAACCGATGATAAGCGATAGTATATCTTTCCCACGTAACATACCGCCGCCCTTAAACCATCGTTTTTAATTAATAATCGGTTAATACATAGATAATTTTAAATAGTATTAAACATACACAAAAAAAAAATTAATAATAATAAAAGCAGAAAATAATTTTTTTTGCAATTTATACGAGTATATAACCGTGTGACCAAAGGCGAAAATATAAATAAATGAATTAATAAATAAATACGTATAGATTAATACAATTTTTATCGAATGATGTTGACTTCAGTTCAAATAAACGCTTTACAAAAGAAAAACAAAATTACAATATTATAATAACTACTACGCGGCATTTCCTTCAAACGGTAGAGGATACGGCTTTCGAACAGTGCATTTCATTTCTTCAGTTTCGGATTTTATTATAGCAGTTCTAATTACCTAATCATCACCGTAGATCAGTGTTTCTTAAACTGTGATCCGCGAAACCCTGGGGTTCCGCGAAGATCACTTAAGGGTTGCGCAAAACTCAATTGTCATGTTTCCTCCTTTTTTGAAGATAATTTTGATAGGGGTTCCTCATAAAAAAAATATTATTGTTTGGCGTCCCGTGATTTCAAAAAGTTTAAGAAACATTGCCGTAGATTACTTTGCTTACACGACCAATTTTCCATTTTAAAAGGGAAAGGTTTTCCTCTTGTATTAGGACCACTGTTTCAATGTCTAACTTTAGGTTCTTTTCACCAGCCCATTTGACTCTCTCAACCAATTAGTGCAAATATTCACAGCTCCAACGTTTCCATAAAATTTTAGAATATTGCTTTACGCGTCGCCAACAGTCTAAACGGTTTAAGGGGACGTTGGTCTGATCTCTCTCCAGTATTGCCATTTAAGAGTCTCCGACGATAAGGAAATGACCAGTTAAGTCGGATAGATCGGAAGACATTGTAGTTATTTTTCATTTTAACCGATTTTCTTGCTAAAAAAATGAAAAATTGTTATGATTAATGGGTTGGTATTTAAAAATGATCAAAAATTTATTTGAAAATATTAATTATTAAATATATTTTATGAAATTGCATGCTAAGCTATTATTTATATTTTCATGAAACAAAATTTATATTATTATAACTTACAATATGTAAAACAAACTGAAAATTCATAATACATGGAATTTTGTATGGATTTCAGTTTTAATCAAATGCATCCATTTACTATTATTATTATTATTATTATTATTATTATTATTATTATTATTATTATTATTATTATTATTATTAACAAACGGATTATCCAAGACAAAATTTTAATTAATTAAATTAAATAATACATTATTTCATTTAACATCAGTTAATTATAATAAAAAAATGAATTAATCATGCATGGCAATTAATATGAATACTGTTACATTTTTATTACTGTTGAATTACATTTCTATTATAATTTTATGTGTCCATCGCTGGCATACGCAGGAAGTATGAGTCAAAGAAATATGATACCCTCCCTTAAATAGTTTAAAGTAGCTTTTTTTAAATTATGAAACGATGAGTAAAAAAAAAGGAAATTTTCCTGATTATCATTATCTTTTATTGATAATACTATTATTACATAGTGTGAGATTTTTTTTTGAGAGTGATAAAGTGAAAAAAAATAATTAATAATTATATTACCGTATGTCACCGTATGCGGTGTTGTAATGTTTTAATGTATGAAAAAAACTGAGGTATACTTATGCATATGTTACATATATATATATATTTATATATAGACATTTGATGAGTGTATGTTTGCTTCATATTCGTGTTTTGTGCGAGTTATTTTCAAAACGATTGGAAATCCGTCGCATCCTGCATACATACCTCTGTATTCTCTCGTACACACGCGAGATCAATGAATTGTCGTCGTTGTGCAGCGGAGATTTCAAGGTCGCATATTATTAAGTTGCTCAGTTGTGAAATTCTATTTTCGGAATTAATAATATTTGTCTGTACAACAAAACGCAATAATTTATTTATTCCCCCGCAGTTGTGTGCGCGAGCGACGCTCTACGTATTTCTCACAGCCTACACCGGGACTTATATAATATTGTATGTTACGTGGTGGTTTTTACTGATTTCGTTGTTTAAAATAACAACGAATTTCTAGTCGAATTTTTTGATCTTTTTTTTTGTATAGTAGGAAATCGCTTTTCCTCTCTTTTTATACTATATTTTTGATTAGTTTTCTGTAGAATAAAAATGGTTTTCATTTCGGATACATAATCAAAACTTTGTGAGAGAAAAAAACAAAAAATTAAAAATTATGATTTTCTCGATAATGACGGCATGTACAGATGTGTTAGATAATTTTTAAATACAATTTTTTTTTTTTAATTATTACGCATCATAAAATATAATTACTACGATTATTGAAATGCGATAAATAGTCCGTTATTTAAATATTATATATATATATAATACAGTGTTGTAATAATAAAATCTTGAACGAAAATCGTCTCAAAACGTTAACGTTGAATTTTTTTTTCTACTCTACGAATATTTAAATGTTTATGCGTGTGTGATATTATAGAAACGTACTTGTAACGTTTTTCAAAAAAATTCATGCTATCTTCAGTAGTAATTTATTGTACCTAGTGATCAGTGACTGCAGTATACATAAATATATATATATATATATATATATATTTATATGTATATATAATATCAATTTTAATATAAATATAGGTTTTTTTACAAATATATTTCCATTTCAAACACCTCTGTGGATATTATATACCTCTTACGTGTCCGTCGAATCTCGCCATAGCGTAATATTATACGTATAGTGAATTCATTTGGAAAACATTATTATTGTATATCGTATTTATATTGTTATTTTCTTTTTTTAAACGTATCTACATACGCATATAAAATTATGTAATATTGTTATAATACGTTGTAACAGTTCTGCGTATAACGTCGTTAGATATTGTACACGAATGAGAATGGAAAAAAAACTGAATATAAAATAATAACAATAATAATGATAGAAAATACAGATAAAATTGTATAATATAATATACGAGTATAATGCATTCAACAAAGCGCGCGTTATTATACTGCGGTATAGTTTTGAAATGTGTTTATTAATTTTTTTTTTTTTTTTTTTTTGCGCACATTGAACCTATATAACTCGTAAATTGCAGTATATGAATAATTTATCGAATAGCTGCCGCGTATTTCTCGGTAATATAATATAGAATTTTTTTTATTGGATCCAATTATGACGTACAAAATGCGCGCGGATATTATTGTTTTAATTGAATCGCCGAATACGCGCGTATTTAAATATTTTGTAAACGATATTATATTATGACGATTGTTTGGTATAGATATCGAGCATCGTGCTATACTTGAATGTTTTCCCATGACTTTCCAAATTTTATTATCACTATGAGTGAGTCAGTATATTATCACAAACATTGAGCCGTTCGGGGTATCAATTGTGGCGTATGTGTTATATTGTGGTCGAAAATTTGACGCCGATCGGTCAGTGTATAACGTAATATTATACGTTTAAGTTTTTTTTGTCTAAGTTTTTCGCGTTGGACTCGCAGCAGCCGTGGTTACAAATCGTGTGCCCGTGCTCGTACCCAGATGTATATTTATAGTACGCGGAGAGTGCGTACTATTTTCACTCGATGCGTTTTCTTTAGACTCGCATCGTACACGAAGCTGCTATTGTAAGACGACGGGTGGGCGATCAGTCGAGGGGGGGAGGCGAACATTTCCATAATGTGTCAGTTAATGATCGAATAAGTTTTAAAAAGTCGGTGAAGTTTTATTCGTCATTCATAGATCGTCATGTGTTACCTTAGCTGAGCAAAAAAATAATTGAATATAAGTCAAACGCAATAAGTGCGAATGAAATGCGCGAAATATTATATTATTGTGTTGAAAATAAAATAAAAATCAAAGTTAAATCTTTTTTTTTTCAGTTTACCTTATACTGAGTATTGAATAGATAACGAACAAAATTTGTATCATATAAGAGGTGGCATTTTTTTATGGGTAACCAAGTACATGGGGGACAGCTAGTATGTAATAATTTAAGCCCTGCAGATTATAGATAAACAGGTTGCCGTAACGTCATCTCATTTATATATATATATATAAATAAATATATATATATAAATAAATATATATATATATAAATAAATAAATATATATATATATATAAATAAATAAATAAATATATATATATATATATATATATATATATGTGTGTGTGTGTTTATGTGTAATGCACTGAGGGCATAATCATCCTGAGTGAGTACGTTTATACGTGTATTCGCCCGTATTAATGTGTATTGTAATTTAAATGATGACGAGAAGCTGCTATTGTGTTTCATCTGGTATATGAATATACAAACACGCGAGAACGTCAATGGTTCAGTGTTTATTTAGATATTTAAATTTCTCGAATTCGAACGAGATAACTGTTTATCATAATAATATATTTGGTATTATACTTCGTGCCTGTTGTTACAATAGTTTTATACATTATAATTATTATTATTATTATTATTTATTTATTTTTTTTTTTTTTGCAATTCTCGTGATATATTAATACACCTTATTTTTAACGATTAGTGCAGATAATATATAGAGTTATCCTCCACGAACCAATTACCGTCACGCGTTTGTGTGTACATATGAAATGTGTATATTGAAATATGAAAAGTTTCCTGTAGAGAAGAAATTTTCGCTCGTTATATATTACGTATATACTTAATATATAACGAGCGAAAACAATACGTGTATATACACCGTGCGCGCATAAATAACTAAATAGCTGTGTGTACCCCTGGTTTCTGGACGGGGTAACGTTAAGTTCTCGTCGGCCTGTAAATTATTCGAATATGATATAGTGCTTGTGAAATTGTACATATATATACGAGTATATATATTAATCGAAAAGAGTTTACACAAGAGAAAAACTGTATAATATGTAATAAATATGAATCGATTTCTCGTTGTTATTACGATACCATACGTGGTGGAAGGAAGGAGGAATTGTGAAAATTCATATTCTGTTATCGACAGCGAGTTGGTTATTATTTATTCATTTCGAACGAGCTTCGATAATAATATAAATATACATATGTGTTTTTGAATACGTATTTGAATAATCATACTGTATTTACGCGGTTAGGTATGTATTATACGTCGTGTATACATATATAATACTGCATCTGTATTGACTACAAAATAAAAATAACGGAAATAAATTTATATAAATAAAGAATGAACTAATCCGTATTTCTTTGTATAAATAAATCATTTTATGAACATATGGGTACACAATGTTTTTTGTATCTATACACCGATTATATAATTTTAAAATCCGATATATTTTTTATTCGACGAGTAAAAGAGAAAAATACATTATACATTTTAAATAATAATATTAACAACGCGCAATACGACCGACGATTATTATAATGTTTATGTTTGTGCGCGTAAAGCGTTTTAATCGAACATTCATTTACGATGACTATAATATATTATATACATTTTGCTGAAATAATATTATTCGATATTTCCTGTAATATTAGTTCTATAATAATTCGTCACAAAAAAAACAAAGCTGTTTTCCATTTTTTTTTTATTTTTTAAAAAGAAGCGTAAATTAAACAAATATTTGCCTGGACATAAATGCGAGAAATAAAATAGTTTATTAAACAAAAATAATAAATACAGAAAAAAACTACGAGTACAACACAATACCTTAGAAATGAAATAATTTAAAACGGAATGAATAAGTAAAACACCGGTTGTTTGAAAGGTATGAGGAAGAGTAAAAGGAATGTTATTGGAAACGAATAAACTTGTTGCAAGAATGAGTCGCTTATGGGAAAGGAAAGGGCAGTTGAAGAGGAAAGGAGAGGAATTGCAAACAAAGGATCCATCATACAAGGTACAAAAATGAGAATCATTTAAGGATAAATAGAAGGAGTGAGCCGGTAGACGATTGTGGCTAAAACGTAAACGGTTTATACGTGAAGGAAAACCGTCATTAAAAATAGAAAAACCATGCGAAACGATAGAATTATATAAAAGAACACCTCTAGAAGAAGATTGAGTTGGATTCCACGCAAGATGATGACCATTGAAATCACCAGCAAATAGGAAGTTGGAGAAGGATAGAAAAGAAAAAATACGATCTGGGTTTACACACGAAAGACTGCGAAGCTGGGTGGGATATAAATCAACCATAAAGATTATGGGACGGAAATCGAATAATTCTTCAACATTCACTAAAAAATTAATATCTAATGTTGAACTAAAGAAGAAGTTAAGAGAGTGAAATAGGAAGGGAGATAGCGCAGGATATTGAAAACCCTCGAGAATGGCAATTGCGGAATTACCATAACCGTCGGGGCGATCGGAACGAAAAATATGATAATTATTTGACTTAAAGTGCGTACTAGAAAGAATATACGAAATGTAAATAACGATAACGTACAGCACTACTGATCCTATTTGCTGAAGAATCGCCGAGACGGCTGTTCTCCTATATGAAAATAGAAATTTACAAACGCGCTACGAAATACGGCCCAATACCTTGCAGCGGACACTGTATTAGGTAGTCTAATTGGCGTTCAATATAAATCTTGATTGGTGGTTTTCTTTTCTTTTCTCTTTTTTTTTAAACATATTAGCTTATTTATAATTCATAGAACGATCAAATTTGATTCGACGGAAATAATAAACATTTCGACGACGGTTTGTGGTGCGGCTGGCGATGATTTGTGGTGGGGAGGTTAGCGCGTGCTTCTTCTTCCCTTCTTGCGGAAAATAATAATAGCCCACCGCGACGCTTCCGAGGAAATTATTATCCGTGTGTAAGCGCCGAGACTTGTGAACCACGACGATTGTGGTGAACACGGTAGCTTACAGACACATTACGAAACCGAGATAGACGAGATTATATGAGGTCGAATGACGACGTTATGTAATGTCACGAATATTTAATAATATTATACGCTGTGTGTGTGATGCGTACACATTTATATTCAGTCACTCTTAAAGTGTAATAAATAATAATAATAATAACAACGCGGGTGTATGAAACGAGCGCAATACTTATTGTTATAGAAAACCTGCGTTGGCCGCGCAGCTGTAATATTATAGACCACAATGTCTTCTATATACGTTTTCATTTTGTTCTTGTGAACATTTTACTTGTCTCTCTATAAAACGTTTGTATTTTATTCTACATCGTATAGCGACGTTTAAAACTACAAGCGTCGTATATTCTTGTAACTATATTATTTGATGTATGAAAGGGATGGATTTGAAGTAATATTACAGAAAATATTCTGAATTTGTTCGGTTTCAAACGGAAAGGGAGGAAAATAAATGAATTTTGAAACGAGTGGTGGCTAGTGGACTCTGCTGATTACGATGTTAATAAATAAGGACAGTCCTAAATATAAGACACGGAAAACGTACGGTTTTATATGATGTGGTGAGGGGAAATTAAAGGAGAACATGCTGCGGGAACGAAACCGACAAAGCGTGGACAGACTGCACTTTATATACAAACGCGAATGTCCCCATAGAGTTCGATGGAGTTCAACGGATGCCGCGTCGAATGGATAAAGAATTTTGTAGAAATTTTTAATTCGATTATATATATTGCCCGAGAAATTCATATATATATATATAATTTTTAATACCACATTTTTACTGTTGCGGCAAAATATTAACAGTAACCATTCGATACATATGCATGAGGTGTGTCTATATTATAATAATATAATAAAGCTGAAGTGTTTTTTTTTTTGTTTGAACGCACTAATCTCTGAAACTATCAGTCGGATTTGAAAAATTCTTTTTGCATTCGATAGTCAAATTCTCGAGGATGTTATACGCTACGACTCACATAGGAATCAAGCAAAAAGTGTGAGAAAGATCGCTAAACGAAAACGAATTAGCAGCCTACGGCGAGCGGTCGTTGTGATGCGGTGGGTCGGGTAGAGGGAGAAGGCTGACAATGTCCACAGTATCAATGATGAAATAAGTTTTAAAATGGTGATAATTATATTGAATCATAATTAATATAAGAAAAATTAATATAATTAATAATAAAATGAATAATATAAAAAAGATGGCATTTTTTACGGCCAATGAAGTGCACGAGAAGTTGGTTGCTGCTAATAGTTAATAAAATCGAACGTGATTATTCAATTAATTTGATATTGGAAAAATTTAATAATAAATGTGTGTAAACGGACGATGAATGAGTCGATTTGCATGTATACGACGTATCATATAATATAGTTGGTATACTGTTTAACACACGGTAATATTACGCATATTATTATCTACTGTTGTATAAACTATATGTACACAGTTAAATATTACGATAATGTACAGAGAAATAAAAATACAAACTAGGTCAGTGTGATGAAAATCATTAACTTATATCCTACATGGCTATACGAGTATAGATGAATGAGACTTGTGTTTAATTTCCTTTTGCGGCCATTTTGATCGCCGTCGTATACTGCACATTTAATGGTATGACACGGTTTCAGTTGTGGAGGGGGGAAGAATTATTGTTTTCAACATCGAATCGCCGATAGATGTAATAGAATTTTTACGAAATTTCATCGCATTTTTATTTCTATTTAACCGAATTTGTTTCTATGTAAATACGCGTATATGTATATACTCTATATTATTCGAGATAATTTTATTTCGCAGCATTAATCAATTTTATTTCACGGGACTTCTCAATTAACCGTTTTTATCCCCGGAAGATTAATTTCCAAATTCGTGCACTGTCACATCGAAGAGCTCTTCGACTTCTCTTACAGGACAGCACGTATAATATTATATTCTATACCGGCAGTTTTAACGATTCTGAAAACACAATCGGAATATTAATTTATGCGAGCAATCGCTCTGCGTGCGCCCTTTTAATTTTAAACGTCCGAGTTACTATGTGAAAATCACAACGATATTGCCAGTTATATTGCCAACGATATGCCAGTTTTCATCTGGCAGGAAGTCGTTTGATGACGAGCAGAGATGTGGAAGACCAAGCACAACGAAAACTGACGAAAACATTGCTCGCGTCACAGCTGTTTTAAACGAACATCGAAACGCTGGTTGTAGGTTAGTTGAAGAGTTAACTGGAATTCCAAAAACGATTGTTCAACGAATTATTAGAGAAGATTTAGGGAAAAGAAAACTTTGCGCGCGCTTTGTTCATCGACTTACTGCCAGATGAAAACTGACTATGCTACAGAAATACAATAGCACGGGACATAACTAACTCACCATAAGCTTTGGTCATCATTTGGAACGTTTCTGTAGCACTTTCTCCTAACTTAACACAAAATCGTATCGCAATTCGTTGTTCAAGTTTTTTTCCATATTGAAATTATAACCGCGATCACAAACATACATTTACGACAGATACGATTATACTGCCGAAAATGATCCGATACACGTGAAACTTTGTACGAATGATTATGAGTGTTATCGTAATAACTTCTCAGAATTTCATAATTATTTAGATACTAGTATTGATTTTAGAATGGTTGTCTCAAAACTTATGGGACGCACTGAGTATATTAATAGTTTTTTTTTATGTTTAGAAATTTCTTTTTTTCCTAAATAAAACCAGGGAGAAATATGATAAAAAAAAGGTATATCACGTCAACGTACGACTTTTTCTTATAACGGCCAGATAGTTTATTATTAATAATTCGGTATACAATCTTTTTCCCCAAGACCAATACTGTTATTATAATTATAACGAGTTAAAATATTTTTTGATATTTTTTTTTGCATTTGTGGTGTTTCTCTGCATATATGAATTTATACTGTTTTGTAATAGTCGAACTCGTTTTATAGTGACCGTATATAGTATATATATTTAGTTATACTTTCAAACGTAGTTATTCGCCTGGTGTACTGTCCATTTCTCTACCGGAAGAAATCAATACAAAGGCGTTTTCCTCCGTATATAGGAATGCGTATTAAAATAAACCGCGTCTAAAATAAAAAAGTCTATTTGTACATAATAGACAAGGTCGGCGTAGTATTATCCGAGTAAATAGTGCAGTATATTATATATATTTTTAATTATCATTTCTCATCGTCGATTGCAAAGTTTTTTTTTTTTGAAAATTTTTCGTCTTCGGTATACGACGTGTACCGTTTATAATTTTTTTTTTAACAAATTTTTCTCCAGTAGTATATAAAATTCTATATACTGTTCGAACGGTCGATTAAATTTTTTTTGTTAATTTTAAAAAAAAATCAAACCCGTCCTCGGGAATTATCCCGTTTAATAATAATAATAATACTTATAAAGTTCTGTCAGTCGGGCGTACTATCGTGTTATTAATTCAAATGTTTCCATTTTTTATTGAGGATTACCACCACACTCAGTGCTTTATTATTGTACAACTGACATTTAAAATGGAGAAAAAACCACGTTTTATTCATTCCTACGCCGTCTTCAAAAAAATTTAAAAAAATATAAGATTTGTCCGCGGTATATACGCGTGTATACGAAGCGTTATTTTCGTAAACTTATACTCGTTATTGTTATTTACACATACAGAATAATTACGATTTGTGTAAAGAAATAAAATGTTTAAATAACCTGTCAATCCGGGTTCAAATGCTGCATGTATTTTCAAAGATTTAAAAACTAATTACTAAAACTTTTTATTATTTGTTTTCATTTTAATATTTAAAAAAAACGTTATTAAATAGCACCGCATACGAAATTATATATTTTAGATTCTAAAACGAAGCGAAAAATTTATATTTAGTTTACATAGTAATGTTTCTTTTTCTTCAATATTTTATTACTTATTATATACATAGCTGTTTTATAATTATAATAATAATAATAATAATAATAATAATAATAATAATAATAATAATAATAACGTAAACAAATCTGTACTCGAAAGTTTCACTGTATAGATAATAATACGAATTTGTTCGAATATTAATATGTAAAAATAACTTTTTTAACGAAATATTTTGGTTATTTTTCGTGTTTGAAAATAAACAGTACATAAAACGTAATAATCGGAATAGCAGCTAACTGTTACACACTATACTTAGTGTTTATTATAATTCGTAAGTTTAATATTTCAAAAAAATCCACAAATCTACGGTAATGGGCGAATAACAATTAATAATTTTCTCTGTACGTAAGGTGCGAATGGGTACAAATTAGATAAACACAAATTTGGAGGAAGTTTATGTTTTTTTTTTTTTTTGTGCAATATATCCAACGAGAGAAAATATTTAGTATTTCTCGTTCTAAAGAGAGACGAGCGCGGGTGCTGTTTTACTTGTGTTGCTTACTATACTGCTGACTGACATGCAAGTTTTCCCTTATCCTCTTAAAATTCGTACGTCTCTTTTTATCTCGTGTAAATAATGTACGCCGTTCTGTCACGGTGCAATGCTGTGTAGAGTATTTATTATGTTCCACACAAAGACGAACGTCGTTGTTTCCACTGGAAAATAAATATTAAACGTTAATATTAATGGTTTTCTATTGTTGCAGTACCGTCGTCGTCAACATGGACTATTAAATACTTAAAACGATCGATTGTATCATGCACAGATGCGTAAAATAATATACTGAGGGGAGGGGAGATGTATCTTCCAAATCATGCAAGCTTCCTTTTTTTACATTATGTAAATTTACACTAAAAAATAATGAATTAATCTTAATTCGATTAAGAAAATTTATTTATCATAATATTAAAAAAACTACAGGCCAATTGCAATTCAAAATCTTGTTGCTCTCAGTCACTTCTATACTAATTGATGAACAGCATGGATTTAGACGTAATCAATCTACCACTACGATGATCCTGAGAATGTTTTTAATAATTCCATTTTGTAGGCCATTGAAAATTGAATCCAGATGAATGTTAATTTTACTGACTTTGCCAAAGCCTTTGATCGAGTTAATCATAATATCCTAATTGAGGTTCTCTACAAAACTGGATTCGAAGCCTATTTTGCGCCGGTTTAAATCATACTTATCGGATAGAATCCAGTGGGTTAGAGTTCTTGGATTCATATCTAAAGTCGTCTGTGTTCCTCAAGGTGGGTATTTACCCTCGCTGCTGTTTTCGTTGTTAGTGAATGGAATTAAATCGATAATGCCTGAATGTATGTTTCTTATGTTTGTAAACAATTTAAAACTTTTCAGAAAAATTGAGTTTATTAGCGATTGTATTACTCTCCAGAAAGCTTTAGATGGTCTTGTCTCATGGTTTAACTCTATGGGGTTAAATTAATTAGATATTTTATGTTATTTTATATGTTGTATTCCCCCCCTCTACGGCTATTTAGCATATGATATCAGAATATCAGGTGTGTACATACTCGTATATTGTACGAGTTAAGAATCGGAGGAAAAATGGGCAAAAATCATTATTATTATTATTATTATTATTATTTACACCTTATATACGACGATTAGATATTATTTTGTTATCTATTCGTCGTATATATCTGTTGACTAGCCTGTTGTGTTTTAGTGCGTTGTTATACGCGAGCGATGTATAAAATAAATAATATATTGGTCACACGTCCGTTATTATGTGTTATAATTCCTATATTATGTGTCCTATATTGTTTGTTTTTAATGTTTTTAAGTCAATACACATTCATAATGTGTGTATGATATATAACCGTGATTTCGATCGACAGCAATCCGTCAGAGCTGTGGTATGTGAGAATACACTACGAGAAAGCTCTACCAGATTTCTGTTAATCGGGTGTAGTAATGATAATATCAAAAATCCTATCGTGGTCTACACGTACATACGTCGACAGGTAGGTAGTAACCGTCTTTCTGTCTTTTCTTTGACAGACCTCTTTATACCATTCATAAACTGTATGGTACAGGCATAAAAACTTCACCAAAAGCCTTCTTTTTTTGTCTTTTTTCCATTATTTGCATTAATTCGTTACGTTTAATTACAATTTTTATGCAAAAAAAAAAAAAAGAAAAACCACTATATGAATGTAATTTAATACTTTATTCCTTAAAACACGAAAATTGCCAAATGACGATCGGTATATATAACTATCATGAAAACTCACGTCCGTCCAACACACACACGCTGTACGTGCGATTAACCCGAATTATTAAATACACATTAGGATCTTTGTCTTCAATAAGAGAAGAAAAATTTGAAAACTTACACAAATAACACCGCGATTAACGAACGATAAATAATATTATCGTTACTTTTTAATCACACGCCTCGTATATACGAATAGGTTATAATTATTAGTCGTTACGATATTAATATAAAATATATTTATCTTAGCAGTGTTTTAACGTTCATACGTTTTGTACTATTTAATTTTCAATTTTACGAAATTTGCAAATTAATTTCGAATTTATACAAAACATTTGCGTTAAATGTGTTTATCGGGGGCACACAACGTGTATTCATTCGTCTCTTGCAGCAGCATCCAAATATCACGCCATTCGATACAACGCGTTTCAACACTTTGTCATTGCCTTCGTACAGTACAGTGCAGTGTAGTGTACAGTACGTACAATATGATTTTACACTAGGCGATTTCACTCTGCGGGTATTAGAGCGCCGTGTTAGGACTTATAGACGTGTAACAAATGATCTCGCAGACTAATACACAGATTATTATTACAGATTAATATAATGCGTATTATGTCGTTTTGTCGTGATGATGTATTCGATTTTCAGAATCCAATAATTTTCGCATGTATGTTGGGATCAGTCCGCGGTGTCGGTTACAATACTTTACAATACCTGTACTCAAGCCGACAATCGGCTTACCGAAAACCGTTTTGTTCATGACGGATGTTTTAGAACAAATAATATAACATATACCTATAGGCGTGAGCGAGTGAAAAAGGCCGTGTAAATTCTGTAATTTCTGTAGGAAAAAAAACGCCATCGAGTTTTAAAAATAAACATGTCGTGTATATACTTTGCAGAAGAAGTATAGTTTCAACAATTACATCGTATTGAACGAAACGATATCTCGATATCAGCCAACGCGCGTCGACATGACGTGAGTTTGTTGTTGTATTTCATTAGGTGCTCGTTCGGGTGGTTTTCAAACAATTTTCTCGCGTACCTACCAATTATTCTACGAACGACGAGAGAACGTTTTGTGACATCGCCGTCATCCGTTCGGTCGAAATCAGCGTCTACGTCCTTTTTTCCTTATTCTTACTCCGTATAATAAAAATTAAAAATCATACAAGTACAGAATGACAGTATATTAGAAGTATATTATAAAACACGCTGATACTGTGCAGTGTATCCCCGGGTAATAAGTCCGAGTGTGATCGAACATGTACACATACATATCAAAACTAAAAACAAATATTGATAACAATGAAATTTGTAACAGAAATTATTAATATTGGATACGATATTGTGATGGTAAAAATATAAGTTATTATTGCGGAATTTTTTGAAATAAACGATCGTATATAATAATATTACTTTCGAATGAAACTTAACGTACTCGATATGATAGTTAATGGCGAATTTTGGATATTTTACAATATTCGAAGTTTATAAGAATTTAGCTATTATTTCAGTGTGTTATAATTGCCATATAATATTCTTGTGTGAGGTAGTAGCTTCTTTTTTTTTTTAATCATTAAACAAATTATAAAAAAAATGAAAAAAGAGGGGGGAAAAGCGAGATTAAGTCGATAAGGAATTCAGCTACCTTGTTCAAAATTTTTCCACGTATAACTAATCTTAACTAATCTTCTCGTTAATTGTTTTTTATTCCTTTAAAATAAATTGTCGTAAAAAAAAAAAAAAATAATGAAATGTGTTCAATTACATTATATATAATATGAGAGAGTTTTAAAATCCGTAACTGCTGCACAATGTATGCATTTTGTAAAATAATAAAATGTACATAAAAAAAAATATAACTTTATTTGAGCGGGGTCGAATCTAAATATTCTGCTCTGCCGATTAATTATTCGAACATTAAAATAATTGTTTTCCACTCGCGTAGAATTAATCGCATTTTAATAACCAAAATAATAATTTTTTTTTTTATTCAAACAACGGCTTTACTAATTACAATAATAATTTCGATTTATTTGTTAAAAAAAAATTCGTATTTTCCGTGACAATGTACTAACTATATTTGAATTTAAATTTAAGAATATACTTACTACGCAGTTTAACGCGTGAATTCGAATTATATACACTCAGTAATTTTTTGCATATATTCTGACGACGTTTCGGTCCAACGTTTTCTCAGATAGCAAAACCCTTTTATAAAACCAAAAAACAAGTACTTTATATAAAACTATAAAAAAAGAAAAAAGATTAGAGGTGATTATCAGCACTATTATAATTTACACACACGTACGTTGCCATTATTTTATCGATACGCCCACGCGTGCGTCTCTTTCCTACAGTTTTCGATAATAATATATATTATACACTTTTTACATATTTTCACCGTTGATTATTAACACGTATATTATTCATAGTTAATATTATATACTTAAAATTGTTGTAATTCATAACCTCAAGCCTATATCGTGATCCAGGTAACGTACCACCACAGTACTATTGTGGATGTTATATGTACGTATAAATAACATCCACTGCACAATAATTATCGTCGGCAATATATATAAATATATATATATATATATATATATATATATATATATATATATCTTTTTATGACTCAGAAATTCGCGTTCAAATGATGAAACTCGTTATGTGTGTGTGTGTGTGTGTGTTAGCAACAACAGCAGTAGCAGAATTCAACGCATAAAATTTAATCGATACGTATAACGCAAAAAGCGTATAATGTTAACGTTTTTAAATAAATTATTGTCATTATATCTTATTTTATAAGAAAAAACAATTAATCTATTGATTTATATTCATACACAAAATAATATATAAATGTGTTTTATAAAGTAATTGCTAAACAATATTATTTATGTGTATTGTGTAAATTAATTAATTAATTTTAAATTATAATTAATTCAGTAATGGCTAAAATAGTGTTTGATATCTTTAATATTAAAAAACAAAAATTAGTTGTTCCTGATTCCTCATCAACAACAAATACTAGAATCTGTAAATGGACAATTAAATATTGGTATAAGAATTGATATAACTGCACAATAAAGTATTTAAAATACTGTAGATGAAAACAATATCATTTTTGATTTAAGAACTTTAATAACAGGCCCTGTGCTACCAATTTTAACAGTAAGTACAAATGTAAATAAACAGAGTTAAAGTTATTATGTTATATTTAAATTATATAAATATTGCAGTTATCTATGTAAAATAAACGAGTAAACGAGTGTAGAACGAGAAAAAATGAATCCTTAAGTTCATTTCATTGAAACACGCGAAATAATAATAATAACAACAATAATAATAAATTTAGCATACGCACATACTATTATATGCCAGCGTCAAAATAAACACCCGCGTATACCGACATAGCGCGTCAGTCGACCGCAATAAAACCGGAAAAGAAAGTAGTCACCAGATAGCGGTATGACAAAAAGAAGAGGGGGTACCCACGCAAACGTATAAATAGCAGTCCGCAACTAGCGGACCGCTCAGTCTTGCCACGACGGGTAAACGCGAATAACTTTGTTCGCCTCTGCTCGCGGCAAACATACCGTGTGTGTATGTTTAACATACACATACAACATATACACACGGTGTTTTTGCCGTGTTTAGAGGTGAACAACGTTGTTCGCTTTTACACGCCATGAAGTGCGCGCGCGATGTATGTGGGTAATGTAGGAATAGCCACTAGTTAGTAAGTAGGTTGAAGCGTCTAAAAATGTCTGTTTAAGCTAATAGATAAAACAAAAATGTTAAACTCCACCACGGATGTGACCAAATATCCGCCTATGATGGTGCAGGTGATTTATTTATAAGACTTACACACGGAGGATTGATTTTTTCGCGTATACGTATTTCGACAATTATCACATAAGTTTGTCAAAAATTTAGCGCATCTCAAAATCGTTGTGATCGAATTTATTTTTGGTTCGAGCCATCGAGCCAGTTCTCTCTCACCACGATGGTATAACACCGTTTTCGTACAAACCGCATATACGTTTCAATGTAAATCTATATTGATAGTATATCGAGTGTACATTCTAGACAAGAACGATGTGATGTGATGTGATGCCTTTTGTTATAATATTAAATGCATTTGCGTTTAGATATCAGATATTTGGGTTAAAAAAAAAATCGAGATGCTTGTCGTGTAGATTTCTTTGGATTGTTTTTAAATGTAAGGGCTATATTCATTTTATTTCCCTATGTCATTGTGGTGCGTGGTCGTCCAGACTTCGGTGTATTGGCGACGGTACTCGTGGTCTCAAAGTTGTCTTTGATACGGTAAATCGTTAGACGTCACAGCGTGGGCAAATGAAATTCATTTTCCCATATCCTACGCGCGATCTCTGCATTTTCATACTTCTATAGTAGGTCTGTCGGTGCTCCTCGCTCAGATTACCAGTCATAGTTTACACTAGAAACAAAATAAAGGGCACAATCAGTTATATGTATATGTAAACTGTATACCTACTTTTGAACCGCCCTGTATTATTGATCTACGCTTTTAGAATATTGAAATAAAATGTATTACAATACTACGGCGAGCAGTGTACTTCGGACGCTTTTCTTATTATCCCCGAATGGACGAAACGCGAATTGCGTGTACAGGACGCATTGCGCATTATTGCATTGGCACCGGTGCGTATCACGTACGACTCCTATCGTCGTAGTCTATCTCGTTGTCCCGATAAACTTCGAAACCGTTAAAAAAAAATTCCCTCCCCCCCCCCCCGTTTATTTTTCCGTATTTTGTTCGTGATATAAATAAATGTTATTTCGAATAAAAAAAAATGTAATAAATTCGCCGAGTCAACTTTTTTTTTTAAATATCTTTGGCCGTGTTACGCAGAGTTAGTTTTATTTATTAATGATAACGGTAAAAATAATTTTATGACCAAAAAAAAAAAAAAAATGTTTAAAAAAAAAGAGGTCATCTAATTTTATGACGCATTTTAATTGTTCACATATATGAGTGTGTGCGTACGCACGCGCGCGTGGAAAACTAAAGTCGTCTTTCTGAACTTTTGAAAGCGTTGTTTTGTCGTATATGGCAATATTACTACGGAATGTTCGAAATTACTACTCGTGATGTTTAGAGCAAATATTCAAGAAAGTTTAACATATTTTAATTACGAAAATAACTATTCTGAATTGAATCCGGACGAAGGCAAAAAATCGCAAAGTACACGAGTGGAAAAGTATATAGATATAAATAGTCGAAAATTATTATTTAGTTATAAATAAAATAAATTATTTTTCTCTCGCCCTGGCGGTGTTCGCGGCAGCGGCGGTGGCGGTGGCGACGAGTCATCGTCGTCGGCGTCATCGGGGGGCCGTGGCGATGCGTGCGACGCCCGACGAACGATGGCATCGAGTCGTGCGCGCCGAAATAACCTTCGATATAGGTCAATAACGTGCGGCGCGTGCGCGCTTTTGTCCGCTGGGTACGCCGCCGCCGCCGCGGTACCACCCGCCCAGCGAGCGGCCGTGCGAATGCGTCCGGGTGTGCGCACGCGCTCGGTCTGAGGTCCCCCGCGGTCGACGGTGGTGTATGCTCCCGGGAAGCGGGTTCGTCGTCGTTCATTTCACCGTGCACGCGTGCCGGTCGTAATATTATTTTTTTTTAAACTGCGGCGGGTAAAATACGATTTTTTTTTTATTTCTTCAGCAGCGGCGGTTCTAAAGAGTGGCGTGGGACAACTTCTGTTGGGGGTAAAAAGTTTATTCAAAACGTTTTTGTAATTTTATTGCTGGTCCATGTATTATTTTACGTTTTTGTGTTTGTGTAGAGCATAAATAGAGACTATAAAGGAAGAGAGAGAGAGAGAGAGAGAGACAGTTTGTTGTTGTTGGGTTGTTCATTTGATGCGCAGAGCGTGTGGCCCTTCAAAATGTCCTTTTAAAATCTATTTTTACTTGAATTCCTTGTGTTTCCCGCCCCCTCCCCAGTAAATATATATTCGACAGTCCTGGAGGATCAATTGCGCCGGGTCAACTGACATTATACTATAAAGGCTCCCCGTACAAATCGGAAAACGACGATTCGTATTCGTAATTCGGTAGATGTTATTGGTATATGGTGAAAATGTGTATTTCTAATATGTGTATGAATGTTGATAAATTGAAAAGTCAGTGAACCGAATCGCATAGCCGAATATAAACGAAACTTGCGTACACAATAGCGGCAATACTAGAATAAAAAAATCAAACGAAGCCCTTCAAATACAGAGTACTTTCGGGATAATACGCATAAATAGTTTTAGAAAAAAAATCGATTTTTAACGACGAATAATTTTAGAGATTAAACGCGTTTTTGTTTAAAACGAACCCGGTCCGACGAAATCCCGGGAGAGGAGGCAATCATAATAATTATTTTTTCACTGCTTGAGAAAATTGTTATTTAAGAAATCGCGTAAACGTCGTCAAGTGGTTAGACGTTCTTTTTTCTCAACGTGTGCGTATCCCGTATGGCTGTTCTTTTGTATTTATATAATATACATTTCATTAATAATGATTAATGAGTTATATAAATAAATATTACGTATCACCGCGTGTTACGCGCGTATTACTCGACGGACACCCGTCCGAGTGTCTGACTCGTCAAGAAAGTTTTAAAAAAAAAATTAAAGGATTTCTACACTGCATGCAGATACATCGGTGGTACATGTCTATGTCTTGTATATATCTCAATGACATCATCTATATGAGTCGGCTTCATGACGTCATGGTAACGCTCTTGGTGTTACACAAATTTATAGAATGATCCCAGCCATAAGACATATACATGTCAAAAAAAAGTTTTACGCGTCAATCAAGTCCTCTGAGTCAAATACTACGTGTATATATTATATTTAATAGTAACTTTTTCAATGAGATCACGTCGAAGGAAAAAAATTACGCTGTTTTTCACAAAAAGTCGATTTAATTATGAGTTTATGACCTTTATAATTTATAGTGAATTAATTGTACTTTACATTAGTTTCCAATCTACTGTAATGCGTATTATTTTCTCCTTAAACTCTTACATATTTAAAAATAATTTTAAAAAAATGACTAATAAACTCAAATCGGTTTCATCTGGAAGAAGACGTTGGTTTTGTTTTTTCTCGAGACCGGAAAGTTCTCTCAAATTCCGGGACCCAAAATATATTGTAAATTTCCTATCGCCATAGTTTAGCTGGCCGTGGTATAATTTATTTTTTTTTAGATCGATCAATATTGATCGTCCGTTATAGCTGCGATTGTTATGGAACTGTCTCGTTTTCGGATCTGAAAATATTATACGGTTATATCGCGTGTGCAGGGGTGAACAAAAATATTCCGAACAACGACGGCGGGGATTCGACGCGAGAACAAAATCGTTAGTTTAATGTGGCAAAGAGCCCCTCACACACACACACATACACACATAACGCGTAGTATGGAAATTAAAATAAATAATCAATAAAAAGCACAATTTTTCACACTCTTTATCGTCTTATATCAAGTTGTTTGTTATAATTTGTTATTCGCGCGATATTGATTTACTAGGCGTTTTTTTTTTTTTTTTAAATAAAACAAAGGAAAATTTAACTTTGCTGTAACGGATTTACATCGTTTCATAAGGTATGTCTCTCGAATTTACCACCGTCACAATTGGACGATTATATAGGATTTTTTCCGTTCTCGTTTTGATAACAAAAATAATAATAATATTATAATCAGATAGAAATAGTTGTGTTTGTGTGTGTGTGTGTGTGTGGAGTTTTCGACGTATGAGTAAATCTCTCGGTGCTTTTTGATTATATTATTATTATTTCCTCGAGTAAACCGCAGATTTAACGGCCTGTTATACATTTTTAACATGTCCAGAGAAGGTTTCCGTAATACGATAAAAGAGTTTAAAAATATGCGCTGTGTAATATACACACATTTTTACGATATGACGTGGAGACTTCCGATATGCGTTTACGCGCATAACGCGTCCGTAATCTGTAAGGTTATCCAATAACGACACTCGAACCTATCGGACTGTTTCTCTCTCTCTCTCTCTCTCTCTCTCTCTCTCTAACCCCGCGCGTTAATCCGAATAATCTGAGCTTTGGGCGTACGCGGATTAAATTTCATAATATTGTATTGTAAATATATTATGCATCCCCTTCGGTCCGTATTTTATATTGTATATTTATTATTTTTTTTATTTCAGAAAAATAAATTTTATACACCGACAAATATTATTTTATACGATTGATTTAAAAGCATAGTGCATATTAATTCTCCCGGCCTGTATTATTATATTTCAATAAATCAGCAGCATCGGCGTATGTAGTATGGAACATTGAAATTTTCAAGCAACCTATTGCCTCATAAGATATACAATTTTCCTCCAACGCCTTTTATTATTTGTTAGGCGTTCAGACCAAAAGTTAAAATATAGTCTCTCTTAACCTGTACAACAGGAGATATATACGAGTATATGAAAAAACAAATTTTGATATGTTTTATTTTCTTATGAATCGCACAATGTTTCATGTAAAACATTTATAAACGTCAGTATTTTATATAGTTCAAAAACTTTGAAATGTTATAGATATCAGGGGTAAAATAAAAAGACTTGACATAAAAATTCCATAAATTATTTTTACAAACAAACGGTTTCCGTTCTAGATTACAAATTCTGTTCTACTCACACGTACAGAAAAACAACAAATCACCGAAACTGTCTAACCTAAAAATTTACACGATCCGACATCATAATCTCGTAAATGTCTTGTTTACTGATATACGTATATATATTTCGAGTACTCCGAAAATACACGCATCGCGTATATTTTCTCATTCAAAACATAAAAAAACAATCCCTCCTCATCCGTGCCTATACGAAACATGAATGGGCACCTAACCTAACCTAACTTAATCGCGCGTACTGTTTTATCTGGTCTGTTGATATGTTTTAAAGTTTAATATCCTAGAAGTCTTATAGGAGAAAATATAGTTTAATACGAATATTATACTTCAAATTATTTATCATGAGAATTTGCAAACAAATTCATTTTTATTAAGAAAAAAGATTGATATTAGTACATGAGGTTTTTTTTTTGGGGGGGGGGCTCTCGAAGAATATCCACTTTTACAAATTTTCACATTTGAAAACGTTTCCTCTTCAAAGATTTTACTGCGTTTTTATCGTCATTGATTAGTGTAAATATTGGTATTATTATAATTCATAAGTTCACTGATGTGTATACGGTATACGAAGCTCTGTGAATTTTGCATCATGACACTGCGCCGCTGACGGTGATTGTAAACGGTAATACAAGAAATGTTCCGTTTACTTTTATTAAAAATCAAATACGTTTCACTCTTCTCACACGCGCGCTCCACGTAGAACAATGTTGAGCAAATAATGATTTCAGTCTTCAGTCTCGGGAACAAAAAAATAAAACAACTTTTCGTCACACGCCCACTGCGCTGCTATTGTGGTCTATCGATTAAACGTTTCGGCATTTGAATCAGTCGAAGCCGACCGAATTTTTCGTAATTATTTTCATTCTTATTTCGTTGTACCATTAATAAAACGGGTGAACATGTATATTTCTGATCGAATCCCATGTAAACTATAGAAAATGTCAATATCGTATAAACGTGTATAATTTATGTATCGTTTTAAAAACATAAGAGTGCAGGTTTAAAATATTATAAAAACTCAAAATCATAACTATATGCAGTTCTCGTGTTTTGAACGCACTATCTTTTAATCTGTGATATGTTACGTGTATGTAAGATATTATAAATTGTAACGTAGTTTATTAAAGTCGGATTAAAAACGATTCTTACGTCGATCCGTTTATGTTTGTTCGAAGTTATTATTGGGTTTCGCAGCATCGATTTTGAAAAAAAAAGATTATTATATATTTGTCTTTCTATAGTTCTTTACTACGTGAATATTTCAACTGTGCGAGTATTTTGTATGATATTTGTACGTGTATTATTACGTAAAATTTATATATAAATATATATATATATATATATATAGATTTACGGTTAAATGCAATCAAATATGCTTCTATATACGATCAACACTGTAAATCAAATAGCTTGTATGCAGGTTAAATTGTATACTGCAGTATACAAAATTGTAACAGATAACTTAAAAAAAACTTAAGCAAACAAAATATTATTAAACTATTAGTAAACGTCACGTCGAAATTGAAATATTCCATCACCCTTCTTCTTGAAATTGTTATAGAGAATTATCAAGAGAAAATGAAATTGTGCGAACAAAACTACAAAATGTATACATTAAAAATACAAATAATGTGTGGTACGCACATTATAGTTAAGAAATTAAAATTCACCACGGTTTTCTACCGTCGTTTATATGTAAATATTTTTTTTCTTTAAAATTTAAACATTTTATAGTTGTTTTTTTTAGATTGGTCTGTAGGGGATGGGACAAAGTCGAATTCACACAAGAAAACATTGTGTACACTCGATGAGTGTGTATTGATTGTCCAGAGATATTTTGTATATAAAATTTATATATATATATATATATATATTATACGCCATAATACCGAAATAATAAAACGACATCATAGCTTTGTACTATAAAAAAATAAAAATAAACGAATAAAATAAAATAACTCGGATAAAATATAATTATTTTAAGTGGCGAAGGAAGTGTGCATTTTTTTAATATTTAAAATTGAATATTCAATGTAACTCTGGTATAATCTAGGAGTGCATGTAAATGTATAATACAACAGCTATATATATATATATATATATATATATATATATATATATTTATATATATTATTATTAATAATATTATATAATAATTATAATAATAATAATAATAATAATAATAATAATAATAATAATAATAATAATAATAATAATAATATTAACGTGGATATTAAATCAATGCAAATGTAATAATTTTATTGTTTGGATTGTGCGCCGTGGTACAGTATCAGTACACAGTCGTGGAATTTACACTGTGGGAAGATACTTATTTACGATTCTGGTATGTATGTATGTATGTATGTATATATATAATATTATAGTAATACGAATAAAATTTATTGCGGATATATTATAAATACTAATCGGTATTCAAACAATAATAATAATAACTTAATTAATTAATAACATACAGAACCAGATGTGTTGTGGTGCATTTTTCTCTGTGCGCATTATTTTTTTATTGCAAACGCGTTTACACACACACACACTCACACAGCTTTCCGCGCGATATCTTATCTTCCATAGCCCACAACGCGTATATTATTATTATAATACGTCCTATTGTTCGAATATTATATAACCCCGAGTCAATGTATATACGTAGTGAAATATAATAATATTATTACGTTCCGTTGTATGAAATAATATTCAAATATTAATATACCCATCTTAAGAAGGGTTAACTTTTGCCTCTATTTACAACAGGTTTACTCGAATTTAAGTTGAACACACACAATGTCAATGGAAAATAAACAGATTTATGAATATTATTTTTTTTCTTATGTCTGAGCGCGTGTAATAATATTCAGCAAGTTTTTATCGCGTTTTATATTATGCGTTTAAAATATTTCCACATTTTTTTTCTATAATGTATCCTATAATAATACTGTCAAATTAATGAAAACTATGAAACAGTTTTAATTCTATGTCTTAGTATATGTATATATATATATATATATGAGTTTTAATATTTCTAATAATCTTATTGGTTTTATTTTTCTTTTGATTCGTTTTAAACCAATTTTCATATTTAATTTCACCGAGACAAATATTTGAGAATTTATATAAAAAATATAATTAATTTAATTATTATTTTAGGTCTGAACAGAATCATTGTTAAGATTTATTAAAATGTAATTCATATTTCAGAGTTGTTATTCCAATCGGGTTTTCAATTTTCATAGTTAAAACGGATATATATTTTTCACGACTAACTATATTTTCATTTTACTAATGTATACGCTATATGTTTTAAAAAAAAAATCAAAAAATTAGCGCCACAGAGAAAAATGTATATTTTTATCAGTAAAAATAAATATTTTGTTCACGGAAAAGCCATTTTAATATTCAAAACAAAATTTGTTTGATGTATAAAATGAAAAAAAATTTAACGTGCGTTTTACTTGATTAATCATATAACGTTATTTATTTTTTTTCATACAATATCTCGTGCAAAATATTAAATTCATAACATTGTCCCGTGTGCTCATTAATCATTGTAATATTTTGGGTCAAAATAAAAACTGTTATCATCCACCGCGCATGAAAAATAAACTACATTGAGTACAGATGCTGCGAGAGTTTCATAACGTTAATTATTTAATTTTTGCTTAAAAAAAATGCATTAAAATATGATTAAAAATATACCAATATATTTTTGTTTGCACAAAATAAAAAAAACCCTAAAAAGATTAATACTAACACCGCGGGTAATATTATGCGTTTCCTTGTATAGTATTTAATAATTTAAAATAAATGAATTTATTAAAAAATTAATTTGAAATAGTCTTCCGGATAGTCTATATTTTTTTTTTTTTAGTTTGTTTAATTAATATTTCTTTTTCTTTTACTAATATAATAACTATTGGTTTTTACAATAAATATGTATAGATAATAGTTCAGTAAGTGAATATTAATAACAATACACGTTTTTAAGTAATTAATGGGATTATAATTCTCCATATAAGTTTATATAAATAATCGTTTACACACAAACTTTATAATACTGCATACGTGTTATATTGTAATCCAAACCGAATGTTTATTTTATTTTTTTTGAGTATTTTCAGTTTTAAAACTTATATTTCACTGCTAATACGTCGTATTATAATGTTATATAGTCGGCGAAAAATTGATTTTCTAACAGTTTCATTTTTGACGTAAATCAGTTTTTGTGCCAAAACACACGCACACACACATATTTATACAAAATTGTTTAAATATAGAATTGTTTCCAACACCATTGCAAGAAGAAAAACGGAAGGTTTTCTTTCGCCAGTCTCTGTAGTTGTATAATCGCGTGTTCGAAAACAGTGCTACATAATTTTACCAACCACAGGTATGGTGCATCTGCATAAAAGACTTATATGTCCGAATCTAAAAATCAATATAAGCTGCTGCGAGATCGGCGTGTATAAATAAATACCTGACTAATACTATTTTATTTGCCAAAAAAAAAAAAATATTTGACACACATTATTTTACTTGTTATTCATATATTTTTAGACTAATTGAGAACAGTTGTACCGTACACGTATATTGTATAAGTAGACATTTTATTATTTATATCCAATTATTTATTAAGTATTACATGAAAATTACAGTATTTCATTCATTCGACGTTCTCTCTTGAATAATCTATATAATACGCGTATATCGAATACAGCTGATTATTTGATTAATATGATTTTAATAAATGTAGCGTGTAAACGAAACAAAAAAAAAATCAATATATAAAAACCCGACTCTATTCACTCTGTTGCTGCCACAATATTGTATTACTCGATAAGTATAAAACATATTTCGTTTTTCTTTTATTAGTTCTCCTTGTGTATGATTTTTTTTTTTATTATTATTATTACTATAATAATAATGTAATGTTACCCAGCTATTTTCATATTTTTGATTATTACTTATTTTTCATGCAGTTGCGTGTAACAAAAAAATAATAATAGTATAATACAACGGGTACCTAAAACAATAGTTACGAATGAAAATCGATCACATATTTTATAAAATTTAATTTGAATTAAATAAATTCACAAAAAAAAAATTGCAATCCAAAAGTCCTTGTATACAACGCACATTATGATAATAGTTAATTGTAATAATAATGGATATAATATTCTCGACCTGTTCGAAAACGTTTAATATATCATGAATTTAGATTCTTATTTATTTCTAAACTAGTCAGTGTTTTTCTTTTTTTCTTTTTTAACCAACAGAATCACGTGTGGTTACATTATACAATAACCATTGTAGTCGAGGAGAGCCTGCAGTATAACGATCCACAGCTATTAGGGATATATTAGTTACGTTTTAAATTCTTTCAGCATACGACTTTTAAAAACACATTTATTTTTCAAACTCCTCTCCGATGACGATCTGATCTTTTACTTAGGTCCCTGAGGAACTTCCTGGAACCTCCGAGTTCCCTGATGTTCTCGTTCATCGTTCTTCTTCCGTCCTAGTATCGAGCGGCTGGAGGGTCATCGTCAAGAGAAACTGGCAGCGAATCATTTGTAGTAACTGTACTCAAAATTCGTCGTTTTTGCAGGTCGTAATCGTCCGAGAGTTTTATTCCAGTTCATGGAATAGTATCTCGTCGGAGGGAGCAAAGGGCCCCTCATTTTTCACGAATGCAGTGTGTCCTGAGCTAATGTTGTACGGTACACGCGTTATGGATCGTGAGCTCTCTTAAACTGTGTCGGTATATACTTGGTCGAAACGTCCAAGTCCGAAGTGTGTGATAATGATCAATACTTGGGGCAGATGAAAATCTGTCATTGTTAAAAATCATTATATAATAATTAATTTACAGTAATATATTTGATTTTTGCCGCAAAATGTGTATTGATAACGCATGCATAATGAATTCAATATTATTGTCAACGACATTTGTCTGTTTTGTATATTATAATAAACAAATGAACTCGGTACTGATCGTGTTGGTCTGCCGCCCCCTGCATATATACATATATATATATTTATTTTTAAGTTTATTTTTTACCGAGATTATTAATTATTATTATTATTATTATTATTATTATTATTATTATTATTATTATTATTATTATTATTATTATTATTATTATTATTATTATTATTATTATTATTGCATATCGGTTCTGCAGTTGTTAATACAAATCAATGTACAAATAATATATAACTTATAAAAATATGTATATTATTGTTTCGTGTGACAGCGCTGGTATTCGAGTACATAATTTTTTGAAACAATAATGGGTAAATGGGTAATCGAATTACCCATTTTGAAACGTACAATGTTTCATACGACGGAAAATCATCAGAAAACTCATGATTTCACGAAACCTTCTTTTATTTCACTTTCCGAGAATTTTGTATTTTATTTCTCTCTCTCTCTCTCTCTCTCTCTCTCTCTCTCTCTCTCTCTCTCTCTCTCTCTCTCTCTCTAAACATATTTTTACGGTATCGAATTCTGTTCGACGACGCCGGTGGCGGGGAAGAGTGCTCCCAAAGGAAATCGAAAAATGTGGTCTCTGCGGTTTCCGTTTCGTTATCGCGTCGTGCGCATACACGTCAACGATGACACGGCACGACACCGCGTAAACTAATAGGAAAGTGGAAAAAATAAATAAAATAAAAATGTTAATCGCAAAAACTTCTTTTTTTTTCTGCGCTATAAAACAGAGGTTCCGTTTCGGTTTCGTCTCTGCATTGTGTTTCACCGTATGTTTTTCGAGAATGAAAAAAAATCGCAATTTTCCGCGTATGAACCGCGATTTTTCTTCGCATAATTTTCCCCTCAAAATTCCTATCGTTTCGGAACGTAAACGAACTTTTCATCGCATTAGCGTTTCATATATTATAAAACTCGCAGACACCGTCATAATATAACGGTTATACTATATACATATTTATAATAGTCGAAACGAATTTTTTTTTCTAAAATTTCCGAGTTTCACAGATGAATAATATAATATGAATAATAATAATCGCTATCACACATATTATTTTATTTTCTACATTACGAATGTTGTACGTAGCGCGAGGCCTGTGATTTGCTGCGCAGCGGCTAACGTTTCCGAGAGGCGTTTTCCGTACGTTTATTTTTAATATGTATGTATATATAATTTTTTTGTTCTGCTCAAGTGCAATCGGGACATGACGTCATCGCATTTGTATAGAGAACATTCGCCGCGCGTATAATAGTCGTCTAGAGAGAGAATATCGTTATGCTCCTGTCACGCAAACGAACGTAAAAAATAAATACGAGAAACGTCTGTCATGGGGAAACTGAAAGAAAAAACAAATAGAAGAAAAACACACACAAACGCATTTTTCACTTAGAATAAAAAAAAAGACCATTACAGAAATCTCCTTTGGCCGGATCTAGAAAAAGAGACTAAGGCAATCCTGGGCATCGTACACTGCACCTGGTGCGTTCAATCGTCATCTCGTAGGAGTTTTCGAATTTTACGAAATAAAATTACCGAGAAAAAACAAATAATATTCACATTATGTGTTTTCTTCCACCTCGTTTCAACTATTGATTTTGTACGCTTCCAAGATGATACTATATATATATATACGTTATAATATGAATTCTTTATTGATTCGTGTAATTAAGCAATTTTTTTCCATGTAAACAATATTATATTGCTAAAATATTCGTAGAAAAGTCGTACGAATTTAAGTAGAAATTTCTCGAATTGGAGATAAAAATCCGATATTATAATAAAACACCGTTAACAAGCACAATTCGTCTTGAACGTGTCGTACAAAAAAAGAAAAGAAAAAAAAGCCGCTTTTTTCACGCGTGAAATTCGAAATGAACGCTTAAAAAATTGGTAAATTGCTCTCAAATTTTAAAATTCGAAATACAAATTTATGTAAAAAACGACGACGTCTCGGTATATATTTTACATATTTTTTTTTAACCAAGTAGTAAAAATAGAGAGAAATTTACAAAAAAAATATATAAATGTATAAAATATACATTTTGATATACATGTGTATATTTGTATATTTTATATTTTTTTATAAACTTAATAATGTGCATAATAATAAATATCAATATTTTCACGCTCACATTAAAATGCGAATAAAATGTTGATAAAAAAATTGTTTGGTATATTAATAAGTAATGGCGGTAAATATTTTTTATATTATATACCCCGGGTGCTATAATTTGTAGATCCGGTACTGCGTATAAGCAAGTAATATATAAGAGAAAGATTTTTATTTGTAAAAAATAAATTTATAAAAACATTATTTTGTTTTTTTTTTTAAATAATAAACGAAAACAAAACACGACGATATGCTTACAGTCACCGCGTGCGCGTATGATGCGTACGAGTTATTTTTATCAAAATCATATTTTAACTGATAAAATTTTGTCATCGGCGGGTTGTATTGGAAGGATATGTGTAGTCAATCTTTTAACTCTTTACATTTATTTTTTTTCCAATTTCATAATATTGAGCGCTCATCTTTTTGTTCAAATCAAATTTTCTGTAAAATTTCTCGGAATTGATTTTTTATTCAATCTATTACCTACGTAAATACGATATGCCAGTGTCGTAGAATTGTGGCTTGTTGTACACGAACATGCAAGCGAAGCTTTTACTGCTGTTTAACTAAGAAATTCGTTCAGAATTTTCGTCCGAGATGCTGCATATTTCACACCGGGCAAACATAAATACTGTTGATGATATGTGTATAGAGTTCACTAATACTCTATTTAGTGAACGTTTCTTCTACGGTGATTAAGCTATTGTTGTAGGAGGTAACTATATAGTAAAGAGCATAAGATTTTCGATCGGTAGACATAGTTTAGTTTATTATTTATGTGTATATTTTCTATTTTTTAATTTTTCGTCGAGTGATACTCCGATAGTATTTGAGCAACTGGTATTTTTTCCCCCTTAAATAAAATATAATATACTACTCATCTGTCTACTTTTATATTTTTTACGACTTTATCATCGACCTGATTAGAATATATCAAATAACGCTGATAATATAATAATAACCCGTGGACCGGAAACCATTGATAATGCGTTTTATTAACAAACAAACAGATTGAATTCCATCTTATTGTTTGTATACGATATAGAAGGCGATATATTTTCCAAGACGTATTTATATACGTTGTTGTTATGTTATTATATCAATACGCAATTGATTCAATTGTTCACTCGTTATTTTTAATAGTACACTATTATATCATTACTATCATTATTATAATTATAATTATTATTATTATCATCATCATCATCATCATCATCATCATCATCATTAATACGTTTTCGTAATTTCTTATACTTGACAATTTTAAAGAAGTTTTCAAACTAATCGTCACATAAAATGGATCTCAATTTATTCGTATAATGTATTCAAAACGTAAGTTGAGAGTATAATCCACAAAAAGAAAATGTGAACACACATTTCTATTATCTTTTTGAAAGCTATAAAAAAGTAATATAAAATATTTAAAATCCAATTTAGTAATTTTCCACGTTCATAATAATATCCATTTTGTTTTCGTTAAGTTATAACCTGCAATGAGTTTAAACGTATGATTAAACGTTTAATGATATTTCTATTAAATTTCATAAATTTATAAACTTTAATATTCGTTTGATCCATTCGCATTATTATTTTATACGAGTATATATGTTTTATAAAATAAACTTAAAAGGTTTTCGTGTGGCAGGCAAGTGATTTTTCGTGTAATCGTAAGTGTATCTCGTGATCAAGTTTTCTACACAACGTATGGATGGAATAGCGCCTATAACACGTATTTTTCGGAAATGTAATTAACGGATTATGTTACCGGAGTGTACTGACGATGAAATTTATCGACCGATAAAAACAAAACTCTATCTCGGAACTGTCCGTGATGAAGTATTCTCATACATAGAGATTCTTATACAACGGATTATAGACATGGTGACCAGATATTAAAAAGAAAAAACAGTACATAATATAGGCTAATATATTATAAGTGTATATATATATATATATATATCAATATAAATACGTAACAATATAACATCAATTTAAACTCATTAATTTATTTTTATTCTTACTAACAGTGAAAAATAAAATATGTGTTTTTATATAACTAAAGTCATGTGATTTTCATGAATTATTTAATTTTTTAAACAAGTTATTTGTACCTTGTCTATTTGGTCCACCAAAATTTGTGTTGGTGTTATCAGCATATAAACCAATACATTTAGATACAATATCTACTTTTAATAAAGTATTAAAAATATATTCATTTAATATTTCAGATGATTCCTCTGACAAGTCTTTAAGTTCTAATAATTTGACTTGTATACCCATATCAGAATCAAAATATCTTACAAGTAATGGTACAACTTTTATTTCACGATGATTGAATGAATCTACCATTACACTAAAAAAGTTAATTTTTTGTAAAGCATTATTCAGTCTTGACTGGTCCTCTTTAGCAAATATATATTTAACAATTATTTCAGATTTAGTTCTGCCTAGAGTAAATTTTCGTTCAAATAAAATTGCAATTAGTTTTGAAGTATAATCTAAAGACTTGAAGCTTTGCATGTGATTGATAGTGTGGTAGGCAAAAGTTCCTTCCTTTGTCGCAATTAGTAAATTTTCTGAGCTTAAAGTGTTATCTCTAAAGAATTTAGTTACCTTCCTAGATGAGGCAGCATTTAGAGCTAATTCATGTTTTTTTTTTTTTTGCTAAATGATTTTTAATACTACTGCGACCACTATTTGAAATATCAACTTCACTTTTACATATTTGACAGTAAACAATGTAAATGGATACTAAAGTTGGCTTCAAAAACGGGAACTCTTTTTGTAAATCACTATTAAAATGACACTTTTTGCAAGGCGGACTCATCTAAAATAAATATTAAAAGAATTTACAAATACAAAATCGCAAAAATAATTAATTGTAATCATTAAAATTATTATCAATAATTGAGATAACAAAGACCTTGGTAATTGAGACACCTGTGGTGTGATAATAGTTCCTTGGTTGTGGCGGTAAGAACCATGAACTAAGATAATATCTATCTAGTTATACATCTTAGGTCATGGTAAAAACCAAAAAGTGCAGCTCATATCATTCCTACATTATCTTTTATTACAATATTAACACTATATCACAGTATTAATACTTTTTTTCTTATAACAGAATTCTTTTAAATCCCCTAAATTTGAATTTAGGTAATTTTTAACATTATTCCATAATTCATTTCCATTTGTAGTTATTAAATTATTAAAAATAAGTACATTTAAGTGTACTTCAACCATTTATTTAGGACAGTAGGATATGTTACCAAAACACAATACTGTCCTTATAAAATAAGTACGTCTGGTCACCATAATTATAGACCATCACGCAGCATATTATTTAAAATCTCTGAACCATAGGGTAATACGCCAGTTTTACTTTATCGTAACAGTCGAAAATTTATTTAAAAAAAAACATTATATAGAAATAACAATTGTGTAACCATCAAATAATCTGTTTGAAAGATATTAGACTAAAAATAATAATAATTGTACCTAAACACTATATATATATATATATATATATAGTGTAAAGGAGGGGACCAAAACGTTATAGTTACGCCGTTATATAATGTTACACTGTTACACTTGGTACGTTCCACTTTTCTTTGACATTAATATATATATATATATATATATATATACTGTATCTCTACTATAAATTTTATATACTGTATCTCTACTATAAATTTTAGTAATTCTGCGTATAAATTTCTATTATCTATTCGAAATGAATGGATTCGTGGAAATAAAGTTTTTGAACCCTTTCCAACTCATGTTATTTATTTAATTGTATAGAAATGTACCGTAAATAGAAATTCTCGGTATAGGCGGCCATAGCTAGCAAATAACACACTACATTTGAAGTCCTATAACCGCTTAAAATTAGTTGGGGTTTATATTACAGGTAGTATGTAGGTTAGTTTTTTTTTATTTTATAAGCTCTAATTATTTATATTCGCATTGTTGACTTCACAAGTATTTTACAACAACAATAATAATAATAATAATAATAATAATAATAATAATAATAATAATAAACGTTATTCAAACTATTCCAATGTAAAACGTGTCTTCGATGTCTCTTCTGGGAGAAAGAATTAAAAACACACGTGTCTTTGATGTGCTGGTATATAGACTATACCGTTATGAGTAAACATTTTTAATTTAATTTAAAAAAAAATTCCGACGGAGAGAAAAATGCTGTACACATTTATACTTGTATATATTTAAAAATAAGTGTAATTTATGAAAATTAAATATTTAAGATAGATACGTAGTTATATAATATGTTGTCACTCTTTCGTTATTTAATTTTTTTAAGTATAAACCGGTGTACTACTACTGCTACTGCTGCCGCTACCACGGATATTTTGTAATATGAAAAATTAGGGAATAAATTTCCCCAATTAGTGTAAAGGAAAAAACAAAATCGAACAATCAGTTTTGTTTACTTTTTTGGTATGTTTCGTTCGATTTATTTGCTGTCTATAATGCAAGGTCGGAAATTTGATGCCTCTATGGGAGAGGGAGGGTATTACATTTTCCCGCAAAATATTTTTCACATTTTTTATACATCTTATTTATATACGAATTAAATATTAACCGAATAAAAAAAAAGTAACGTTAAAAACAATTGAAAATTATTATTGATTTGTATTACGACGAATAACGTTTATAAATACACTTTATTTAACAAAGTAGTGCAAACAAAGAGGAATTTATAAAAATTAAAAATAAAAATAAAAACCAAAAGGATATGTAAAAATAAATAATCAAAAAGATAGAAATAAAAAATTATAAGTTAATACTTGTGATAATAAATAAAAAATATATATAAAATAAATAAATAAATATACACATATATATATATATATATATATATATATATCAAAATGTATATTTAAATATACAAAAATAGCCAATGAGTATTAAATAAAATAAAAGAAGGTTGTTGTATTAGTTATTTTATTACTACCGGTTTCGACAAAAAGTCATCATCAAGTAAATTAAAAAAATACAACAGAAAAATATAATAAATGAAATTGATTGAGAGAAAAAAAAATACATAGAGAAAACAATGAATATTACAATAAAAAGAGAAGGAGCTTAATAAAAATAAAAGGAGCTTAAAATAAAAAATTATATAATAATAAAATATTATATACTAAATAGCAGAGAAATTATGTATATGATGAAATGACCTATGGCATGATATTAATAGTGTCTAATATATATTTAAAAAAAATGTTATTTTTAAAGTCTGTTTGTACATTTAAAATATTTTTAAATTTATTTTGTTTAATTTCTTTATAAATATATAATTCTTCCAAAACAGAGTTGATATAAATATTATGTTGTACATTTAAAATTTCTAAGTCATTATTTATATTAAAAGTAACAAAATGATTATTTTCTAAAACGTGTTTTGCAAAATTTGAATTTGGATTAGATTTTTTTTAATCTTATTTCAGAAATGTGTTCTTTATATCTTGTATTAAAGTTTCTATTCGTTTTATCAACATAAAATGTATCACAACTACATTTCAGTTTATAAATGCCAGGAAAATTAAATTTATTAAAATCATTATTTGGAAATTGGTTTTACTTTATAATTTATTTGCTTGATTAAATTATTATTATTATTAAATGCAGCCTTTATATTATTTAAAATTTTTGCGAATATTTCTGATATGATATTCTGATAATTCATACTAAAATAATTAGTTGCTTTATTTATTTGTTTAGGCTTTTTTAAATTTTCTTTAATTTTTTTATATATTCTATTGATTGTGTTTAAATTATATTTATTTTTAAGTGCGATATCATATATAATATTAAGTTCATGTTCATAAATACATTTATTCAAAGGTATACGCTCAAGTCTATAAAAAATAGAATTAAAAATGCAATATTTTGTGAAAAAGGATGATTGGAATCATAAGGAATAATGGAATCAGTTTGTGTAGGCTTTCTGTAAATATTAAATTCAAATTTATAATTAATTAAACTTACTGTAAGATCTAAAAAATTAATTGTATTATTTAATTGTGTTTCTAGGGTAAATTGAATATGTTCATTAATTTTATTTAAAATATTAACCATATTTTCTGCTTGTCTATTAGTACCTCTGAATAAAATGAATGCATCATCTACATATCTGAAATAAGCTTTAATAAATGGACTATATAATTTATTGGAAAGTATATTATTTGTTTCATAATCAATTAAGTACAATTCTGATAAAAGTGCACTTAAAGGACCACCCATTACTAGACCTTCTTTTTGCGTATATAATTTACTGTTGTATTGGAAATAATGTTGGTTAATAATAACATTAATTGATTGTATAATTTCACGAACTTCATTTGTATTAAAATCACTATTAAGAATAAGCCTATTTTTGAGAATATTTAATGCGTCTAATAGGAATAGATGTATATAAATTTTTTACATCGAGGAAAATCATTCTACAACCAGGTATAATATTAATATTATTTATTTTTTCAATAAAATCATAAGAATTTCTAATAGATGTCTCATTATTAAACTTTAATTTCTGTTTTATTAGTTGATCTAAAAATTTAGCTAAATTATATGAAGGAACAGTTTATTTATTGCTCGAACATTGGCAAAATTGTCTGTGTTGAGTGGATCGCTGATTTTTCACACTCATCGTTATTAAATATTATGTTCTTTTTTTTCACACGTATGAATTAATTTTTTTTTTCGATATTTATCTTTCCCTGGATTTTATAAATTAAAGCCTGCTTATTACTACTAAGTAGTAAAAACCAGCTGATGATAAATAACGATATTTTTCCCCTCCGCGGGCTAATTTTTTTCCTCGCCAACACTGAACTTTCGCCACCGTCGTCATGTATGCGTATAGCCCTCAAACGTTCGATCGGTTTTAAATCATTTTCCAAAAAATTTTTTTTTCCTAACTACTAACAAAAACAATGGCAGCGCCGACAATCGCACACAATATTATACCAACTATTAGAGACCAAGTACTATACTCGTGTGTGTGTGTGTGTGTAATAATCGCCTGTATGTATTTCGCCCTCTCTCTCTCTCTCTCTCTCTCTCTCTCTCTCTCTCTCTTCTGCACAGTAATAGCATCTGCTGCAATTGTGTGGCACGCGAACGACCTGACGTCGTATCATTTTTCCACTGTACGGACGGAGAAAACGAATCGGTATTATTATCGAATCGTTATTATATTATGTTTACTTTTGTATTACTTATATTTCACTTACTACTTATATTATTGTATGTGTACGTTCCTTACAACGTGCCACCACACGAAACGCGCGTATTTAAACAAAATATTTATTACGGCAGAAACGTCGCGGTTTTGGTATACAATAATAATAGCTCAGTCGCTCTGCTCGCGGATTTTCGGAAACGCACGCGTTCCACACTAATCGTCGTCGTCCCGATATATTATAGCCTGCAGCAAAAAGGTAAGTCGCCGCGAACTTGGAGCGGCGAGATGCGAGTTTACGTTTTTTTTTCTGTCTTAGTTTTAACTAAAATAAACTAAATTTTATAATTTTAGCGTACAGTGTTCGAATTTGTAGGATGGGAAGGGCGCAAATAGGAACGGAGTTAATACTTTAAGTAGAAAATACTTAAAGGATTATTATACTGCAGTTATAAATCAGATATTACATTGTTGTAAGTAATAAGGAGTGTAGGGTGCGGAACGAGATGATGAAGTAAATAACTGAAAATACAATTATTTTACTCAAAACCTTTGTAATGAATCGTGCACCATACTCGTTGAAGATATGTTGGCGAATTTGTTGAGAGTTTACAAGATACTTTTGACTTTCGAGTTTGTATATATCGTCAATAATAACACTAAATATCAAAGAAAATCTCATCCAATAATTCAATTATTGTCATCAATTCGTATTCAAAATCATTTGAAGAACCGCTTATATAATATAATATTCAGGTGTTTAGAAGAAATAAAAATGTTTTAACGGTTTTAAAAAAACTAAAAATATAGTGCTTATGTGTAAAAATCAGTTCTTATTTCGAAAATTCTAAATTTTAATTTGGATCTGAAAACTATGAAACCCAATCCCCTAAAAACGAACGATTACAATTTCATCTATTATAAATTGCCGCGATTATATAATATGTATATTTATTAAAAATGTAGAGTTATTTCAAAATCAGCTTCTCACACACGTTACCGCGTGTTGTATAAATTTTGTTCTTTTTAAGCTTATCTTCTCTCTATCATTTTCCCGATTCGCCACTAGCACTGAGATCATCACCGCCCCATAACGCATATATATATAATGAAACGAAGAAAGTTCTGGTACGAAGAGAAGGGTGCTGTATATATTTAAATACACACACGATAATAATAAAAGGTTGGGTAACACTTTAAACTAATTATAATGGATTTCGTATAGTCAATTATAACGAGTACCATTCAAGAGTATAAACTAATCGCAGCGATTATTTGCATCTTCATTACCAATTATCGCAATATGTCAGCTCTCAGTGGTTTTTTTTTTTTTGCTCTGTATTGTAAAAAGTAATTTGAAACCTGCGCAGGAGATGAGCAGTTGTTGATGCGCAGAGATTGTATATAGGAAATCAAGTTTTGCACGTAGTAGTAGTCTGCGAGGAAATCAATGTGTGTGTGTGTTCGTTCAGTAACGATTTAAGAAATTTTAAAAATCTAAATTAAAAATTTTATATTCATTCAATGTATGTGTGTGTGTTGTAAATACTTTAACGGGTAGACCTATATATATATATATATATATATATATATATATATATATATATATACAGTGTGTAAACGCTAATTGAAAACACTCAATATTTTTGCGTAGAGCAATGCATTTTGAATTCTGTTTTTTTAGATGGAAGTTGTACTTAATAATACACATTTTTATGGTCTCTGAACTTAAATCTGTTTATTATATTCGCGCATGCGCAATGCAACTTTTTTTTCTTAAATGGCAACCCCCACTTTTGAGCACAAATTATTTTTTTTCATATTTTTTTATGAATTTTAGTGGTTCAACCAACTTTATATGTCCAAAATTGATTGAATTACAGCAATCTAACGAAAAATATCGAAAATTTCGCGATTTTCATTTTTGTCCCCTATTACTCTGAAAAAAAACCGTCCTAGATACTTGAAAACTACCCCATCTAATTTATTAAAGTTTTATTTCATTTCGAACTACCCATTGTTAGGTCCATAATTAGCTGAGTTACGGATATTTCAATTTATTTGAAATTTTCCGCAAGAATTTGTAATAATTTTGCCGTTACATGGACATTTTTTAATTACAGAGGTTGATTCTGTCACTTTACCATTTATTTTATGTTCTACAATTGTTTTTAACTTGTGAATGAATAGTGCGACACTGAAATGTCTATTCAATATTACTTTTCACAATTATACTATTGAAAATTGCAACAGAAACTTAAATAATTTGTTTCATTATTATCTTTAACATTGATCATTAAATTTTATCGGGCCTTCTACAGTATCTTTTGGATAAACTTTATCTTAATGGCCTCATATCAAAAATGTATTTGCTTTGACACTAATTTAAAGAAAATAAATGAAATAAGCAAATAGTTCAATATTTCTCACTGTTCATTTATATTGTACAACATTTTGTAAAATTTGACTAAAATGCAATATTAAATATGAATCATTCGGAGAAAGTTGATATGCTATTTACTTATTGGGAGTGCCGTAAAAATTCACGTCTTACAGCACAAACTTATGCTCAACGTTACCCAGGTATGCTTAGTTAAATTTATTATTTTTATTTAGAGAATTTTCTAAATTAATTTTTTTTTATAAATTACTCCAGATAGAGAACACCCTTCTTGCAGTTTTTTTTTCAACTTAGAAAAAAATCTTAGAATTTTGGGATCATTTTCAAAAAGAAGTAACAATCCACAACAAAGACGAAGTGATTCATTAGGTGAAGAGGTCGAGAACCAAGTATTAGCGTACGTCAGATTAAATCCTCGAGTATCTACACGTCACGTTGGTAAAGAAATTGGAATATCTCATACTATGGTTCATAAGGTTTTAAAAAAGTATAAAATGCATCCGTATCGACCTGATATAGTTCAACATTTGCGCGAGGGTGATGCAGTTCGTAGAATTACATTCGTTGCTTGGTTGGTGGACAGATTAGACGAAAATCCATTTATTTTAAATTCGATATTATGGACAGATGAATCTAAGTTCACCAATAATGGTGTTATTAATAAACAAAATAACCGTTATTGGGACGATCAAAATCCACATTGCACATTTGAAACTAACAACCAAACCGTGTGGGGAACAAATGTCTGGTGTGGTTTAATTGGTGGTAAACTGTTGGGACCATATTTTTATGATGGAACACTTAATGGTAGAAAATATTATAATTTTCTAATAAATGATTTACAAATGATGTTTGAAGATATTCCGTTAGCTATTAGACAAAATCTAATTTTTCAACAAGATGGCGCTCCAGCTCACAATGCAATTATTGTTCGAAATTATTTAAACGAAACATTTGTAAATCGATGGCTAGGAACGCACGGACCCATTGAGTGGCCACCAAGATCACCTGATCTTACTCCATTAGATTTCTTTTATGGGGTCACTTAAAAACTATTGTGTATGCCGATCCTCCTATAAATCTTCAACATTTAAAAGATAGAATAAAAGAAGCATGTAACGAACTGACCGAAGCACAAATTACAGCTGCAACTAATAAAGAACTTATACGGCGTGCTGAAGCATGTATTGAGCACAACGGACAACGATTTGAGCAGTTTTTAAAATAAAGTTATTATAATTAAATAAAATTGTTACTAGAGTTAAGTTTATTATCAATTAAACTGTTAATTACCTGTTAAAAGTAAAGTAAAATACATAAATTACATACCTACATTTTTTTCTTTCCTAATCCTATTTATTCAAGTAAAATTATGACAAATCGACATTTCAGTGTCGCACTATTCATTCACAAGTTAACAAAAAATTGTAGAACATAAAATAAATGGTAAAGTGACAGAATCAACCTCTGTAATTAAAAAATGTCCATGTAACGGCAAAATTATTACAAATTCTTGCGGAAAATTTCAAATAAATTGAAATATCCGTAACTCAGCTAATTATGGACCTAACAATGGGTAGTTCGAAATGAAATAAAACTTTAATAAATTAGATGGGGTAGTTTTCAAGTATCTAGGACGGTTTTTTTTCAGAGTAATAGGGGACAAAAATGAAAATCGCGAAATTTTCGATATTTTTCGTTAGATTACTGTAATTCAATCAATTTTGGACATATAAAGTTGGTTGAACCACTAAAATTCATAAAAAAATATGAAAAAAAATAATTTGTGCTCAAAAGTGGGGGTTGCCATTTAAGAAAAAAAAGTTGCATTGCGCATGCGCGAATATAATAAACAGATTTAAGTTCAGAGACCATAAAAATGTGTATTATTAAGTACAACTTCCATCTAAAAAAACAGAATTCAAAATGCATTGCTCTACGCAAAAATATTGAGTGTTTTCAATTAGCGTTTACACACTGTATATATATAATATACTCGTGAGAAAAAAATGTGCAGTGCACTCGTGAAATATTCGCCACTATAAAAAACTATCGCGTTTTATTATAATTAATACGTACGTCGTAATTTATTATCTTCAATTCACGTTTTTTCTATAAATCCGATAACTGCAGCGAGAGGAGGAAATTTAAGCCCAATATTCCAATACCTCTATACGAATATATATTACCCAGTGTGATTTTATATATATATATATATATATATATATATATAAGTCTCGTACATTCTTAAAAAATGTAAATAATATTCGTTGTATTATTTTTTTTTTTTTTGTATACACATTTCAATCTATGTATTTTTCGTAAAATATTGTGTACAAATTATATAAAATGTAATTAAATGATAATTTAAATTAATGATATGAGTGCATATCATTACACGTGTATAGAGATTGGTTTTGTTTTAAAAATTGTTCGTAAACAAAATTCAATAACGAACGAAAAACTGGGAAATAATTTTTTATATTCAAATTAAAATCTTGACACAATAATCGCTGGTTCACGATAAAAAAAATCACTGTATATTTCGTAAGTATTTAATGGTATTTGATTTTATTATTATTATGTTAAAAAACGTCCAATGTTTTCGTTCTTCATCGAAAGATGATGTTTTCCGATAATTTATTAATTCACACCGAGTGTTGAAACGACATATACCTATAATATATAATATATTATTATTTGTACACTACTATATAAATATATATATATATATATTATATAGTCGATCACCGCGTAATTCAAAATGTTTATAGTGTCAATTACAATACGTTAGTGATCTATGAGGAGGACTTAATCCATTAATTCGGATTTTATTTGCATAACTTCTATAGTACCACACAGCAGCAGCAGTAGTAATAATCGGTATAGGTAAACTTTTCAATGTGTTTCGGATTGAACTACTTCTTTTCTTTCTTTTTTTCTCGTCGTCTCGTACGTTTTGGGCAAATAAATAATAGTAAAATGGATATTTCGCGTTCTTACAATTATTATTATAAATATATGTTCTCAAAGACAGAAAAAAAGACACGTAATGTTCATATAATATTTTTTGTATATATTTTGATATTCGTTCGAGGTGTCAGAAGAAAAATTCTCGCTTACGAGCAAAAAAATTAACTTTTTTAAAGTAACGTCGTCTATTTGTCGAGTAAATCGAATCCATACGAATTAATAAATCGATATAGCGTCACATTTATATATTTATATATATATATATATATATATATATATTACGATTCATAATATTTCTAAGAGAAATCTATTATAGAGAAATGAGAACCGATTTATGCGACTAACGCGTCTTTCGCAATTACTAATTAATAATTATTAAACTTCTTTCGTATTTGAATAATAATAATAATAATAATCATTGACACATCTCCCCCCACCCTCATAGAGAAAAACTTAAGGACTAAAGCCGTTGTCTTACTCTGATCGATTTCTAAAATCCTTCTTACGAGTTCCGAATGTCCTTAACCGACGGGAAATAGTCCGATAAATGAACCAATTATTGAGTTTTATTTTTCGAACTTGAGTAGAAGTATACAGCTTGCTGAGAGATTATCGGTTTCCACCACTATCACACTACTCTGCAAAAAATCGAAACCTATCTCAGAAATAAAACGGGCTATAGTGTCGATAAATATACAAATTAACGCGAATCTTAAGTATTATCATTCCTTTTTTTAATGTATTTAATCGTTTACTCAACTAAGAATTCATTCCGTTATATATTTAAATATTTTTAATTTTATTCCGTATTGACGTTTTGTAGCACTTTGTAATTACAATATAAATTATAATAAATACTATAACCAATGTAATAATACAAATTTAAAAGAAGAAAAGAAAAAGAGAATGGCGTTGGTTGTGGTGCCTCTCTCTTTATTTCTATTCTTATTTGTATTATCACCTTACTCCTGTTGACGGACGGAAAGGAGCGTTCCGGAGTCGTAGGTACGAGAACTGTTAGGAGTATGTTATTTTAATAAAATAGAAAGAAGAACAAAGCAAGAAAAATAACCAACAAACGGGTTAATACAAAATGCCTTACCTTTAATGCGATATTTGAGACTTCCAAAATAAGTAAAAATGGTTGGGACGCCGACTTCGTGTAAATCGAAGTCGTCGACAATAATCAACAACTCAAGACAGATTGAATCGTATGAAGTGCCAAACTTGCCCTCATAGAATGCCGATTGCCTGAGTCGTTGTCACTTGGGAGTGCGGCCACACTCTGCTGGGAAGATGAGATCACCGAGAGGACCAAGGGTGTAGACTTTTTGTTATTTAATATTAATTAGGTCGGAACGCTGGTGGTGGTGGTCCGATCAACCAATGGCCAAGTCGATATCGACGTAACAATGTGTGTTTTTTGTTCTTTTTACATTTCTGTGGCGATACAGTGTGATTATTCATGATATGCCTCCCTATTTTTATATACATATTCCCACTTATACTTTATTTTTTATAAGACATTTTTATATGCGTTATATATGATTTTATTATTATTATTACTCGTAATTATTATTATTATTATTATTTAAGGTTTTCTTTTTATATAATATCGGTTTCTTGTCTATAGTTAATTTATGTGTATAGCCTTGATGATTAGCATTTCCCGCATGTGTTTAATATGAAAAGATAGTGTTATTATTTTTTTCGGGTCCAAGTAGGACCGATACATGTGTTAGTATTTAAATGTTTTTTTTATTTTATAATATGATTGGCATTCCGAGAGAGACAAACGTTGGTATATATTTATTTGAATAAAATGTATAAGATAATAAAATATAATAATAATATATAAAAATATATAAATTCCAAAATTAATACTTTTGGCTTGTGTTATAATAGAATACATATATGATATGTGTGCATATCATTACACCAAATAATAATAATAATAATAATAATAATAAAAATCATAATAATAATAAAAGTAGTTACAAATTCATATACGCGCATTTATATTAATAAAATACTTTAATAATTTACATTTATTATTCAATGGTGAAAAGTCGGTACACGTATAAACTTCACATTACGGAAAATCGAACCCTCATCCCAGTAACAGCGCTGAATTAAATGATACTACCACAACAAAATTCAGCAAAATACTTGGGACGCATACTCTCGACTCTCGACTAAATTATAAACACCAAAAAGATTACAAATTAAAAAAAAAATGCGCAAACTATCGAATAGTCGATCGCCATTCCGAACTATCTATATATAGAAAACAAACGTATTTCGTACGTGGCCTTCATCAAATCGATTTGGACTTATGGAATGGGGATGCACCACCAATATGTCAAATATCGAAGTCACCGGTTTCAAAGGAACGGCGCTATTATACATCGTGCTATGAGATACTTCCTACAGTTATGGAAGAAATCAGTAAGTTTGCCCGCAAACATGAGACAAGAGATTAGAACGAAACATACCAATCCAACAGCAATTCAATTTCTTGATAATTATTCGGAAGACATCAAACGTCATCTACTATAGTCATACGATCTAGTTTGATATGATATTAGATTAAGGGCAGTAGTAATTTAAAAAGGAAATTAAAGTCCACACCGTACTTGTTTATAATATATGTAATTAATTATAAATAATTAATTAGATGTAAAAACAATTGTGAATATTTTTGATAAAGACCAAATTGATTGTTTCAATATATTTTATATATATAAACATAACATATGCAGTTATAATTTATAAGTAAATAATAATACACGAATCAATATTTGATATAGGAATTATTTTTAAAGGGAATAGTAGCGGAGCAGGAAATTTTGTAAACCCTCTTCCATTAAACAAACAAAAATCCCCTAGTGCACGTCAATTATAACAACAACAACAACAACAGCAATATAAGAAAAAATAAACTTCCTTTTAAAATCATAACCATAGGTTGCCATTTTCGAAAAAACTTCTTCAAAACCTCAGTTTTTGAACAGTGGTATCATTTTTTATTTTACTGCAGTAATTAAGGTAAAAAACTGCGTTTGAATTTAAAAAACATGATTTTTTTTCTATGGAATCGAAAACTATGTTTAGAGGTTTTCAGAAAAAAAATCAAATTTTCCAAAAAGCATAATTTTTTGTATTTAAAGGCTGAAAATAATAAAAAAAATTCTTGATCGTATGTTTACAAGCAAACTATAGCACCTTACAGAAAATTCGACAACCTTTCCACCAGTATAATTATTTTTGATTTTACACCATTAGTTAGGAAATTATGGCTATTTAAAGGTTATAAGTTCAGAAACACGAAAAAATCTTAAAATTGAAAAAACTCTAAAAAAAAGAGGGTTTTCAAAAAACTTTGTAATGAACTTCTTACCTGATACTCAAATTACCTGTGATTTTTGACCCCTTGATTTTTGACAGTCAAATCTGATACACTCTGTATATATATATAGTGGAGGTCAACTGTTAAATGTTAGGAAAACTAACACTGCGCCAGTGTATATATATACATATACATATATATGTGTGTGTGTGTGTGTGTGTACAAAGCAGTTTGCAGGTTTATATAGATGGTAAAGTTATTGATCTTACCTAACCTATGTGTGTGTGTGTGTGTGTGTGTATTAACCGTTTAATGATTTGTGCGTGTACTATCCGTGGTGGCCCGAGGGACATAGTTTTCGCCGCGTGGGTTAGGTAGTAAAGCGTAACACGTACAAAACGTCATTAACGAGAAAAAAAATGTTCGGAACATATCCTTTTTTGAAGAACGACAACGACGACGACACATAATCGCTAAATACGTGTATATACACAACCACATTTATTTATAAATAATATTTAATTTTAGCCCGTGTTTAATATAACTTTTGAAATAATCGAATGAAATTGAATTGCCCTTGTAGGTTTATTTATTCTTTGTGTGTGTATGTGTGTGTGTTTATTATTTATCGCGTTTCGCATGACATTAAATCGTAATTGGACAATTTTAAATAATAGTGGTAATAAAAAAAAAATTGTAAGATTCAGAATTGTTTAGATTTTTTTTTTTTTGAATATACAGTTAAAAGTATAAAATTTCAGCACTTAAATTATTACTCCCTTTTATGACTTAAATAGCTCGCGCAACGTTTGCTGCTATAAATACAGCTCAACATTGGCGAAATCAAAAAAGAAAAAAATTCTTAAAATTGTATTATAATGTAAATACATTGTAAATTTCAAGACTCTGGGTCCATTTTGTTTTTTGGCAGTTTTCCTCCGATTTTTCCATGGTTGTTTTGAATTGCGCATAAAGATAAACTACTGCGAGAAAATCGAAAAACATTTCGCCATTAACTATATATAGATATCGGATTTGCTACCGCGGAACGCATAACGAGATGATCCAAGCATTTTGTCTAGTCGAAAATTTCTATTATTACACAGAAATATAAACATTTTTTTTTCTTTTTGAATATTCGCGTATAGTCCGATGCGGAGCAGTAAAATTTATAAATGCCACGCACAACAATATTACTGTAAATAATTGCCGAATTAAATTTCTTTATACGTAATAACGTGTGTTACAAAAAAAACTATTTCTGCGCACGCAGTTTTGAGAAAAACATTCGAAGGGGAGTATTGAATACATACGATAGTTGAATCTCAGTGTAAATATAATTCGCAATATTGTGTTATTTTATAAATAAATGCGAAATAATAATTTATGGAAAATCGTTTAAAACTAAATATATAATAAGCGATACCGACTACAGTCTGTTATACTTTTGCAGTTTGCTATAGTAAATTTTAATATTCTCATAGTATTCCTGGGTTAACTTAACACCTTATTTTGCCTCGTGGTACAGAAATTTAAACCTCTTTATCCCCTCTCACTCTTGGTTTCATAATCCCGCCAAACGATCACCTCTTTTTCTCGTTTTCGCTATGGCTAGGGTGTGTTTCTTCTCATTTTTTTTAAATGTCTCTTAATGACTCTCCTCTCTGTACTTTTCATGATAGAAAAGTATACTTTTAAGTAAAAGTTTACTTCCCTGCCATCTGCGACATTAATCATATCTTTCTCAATGGTGTCCCTATTTATCCATTGATCACTCACGATTCCATTCTTTATTCAATTCTCTCAAAATTCCTTTTAATGCCCATCACAATCTCCTACTGTCATCCTCGCCACATTATCCTTTTAACACAACTCCGAGTTGCTTATATAAATTTTATAATTGCTACTTCATGTTTTTATTAACTATTTTGTATTTGATATCTTATTATAATAACTGTTGAAAGTAATTGTTTTATTGCACAATGTTTCAATAAAAAAATTTAAAATATATTCTCATATATTACTCTCACACGCATGCGCGCACGATTTTGTACAAATTTTAAATACTCGTACATTATAAACGCAATATTTGATGTATTTGTTTTTTTTTTCAATTCAATTTTTTCTAAATACGAGAATATTACAACGTTACTCAAGCATATTAAATATTTTAATATTGCAGTATTTCGATCGCGTTTAAAAACGACTGTAAATATTTTATAAGTGTTGATTTATAATGATATAACGTAATTACAATAAACTCTATATGTTTTATGTTTGCATTAAATACAATTACGTTTTTTTTCCGTCTAAATGTTATGTCATTTATGTTATGTTTTTTTTTTTCATTTTCCAGATGACCGGTGACGAGTACAACGATCTGGAAAAGGACGAAGTCAACATCATCTCTGGAGCTTTGGAACTTCATCGCAAAAAAGTTGGCGATGTGATGACCAAATTAGAGGACGTTTATATGCTGTCGTATGACACGATTTTAGATTTCGAAACCGTCTCAGAAATCATGAAATCTGGTAAGTCGAAATAAGCATTGATTTTAACATAAATAATACATAGAAACACGCGGCAAAATTCAGGAAGGACTCCTGTACTGTAAAAAAATTGTTTAAATTGCGTAACTGAAAAATTAAACATATTAATAAAAAATAATATCCAATAAAGATTATTATCAAGGATTAAAAAAAGAAAACAATATTACATATTTTTTATCAAATATTAATTATTGTTATAATAAAGACAATCGCTACGTATGGCTGCGACCTGTGCAACATATGGAAGTCAAATGAGGAACTAAAGAGTCTGTATACAAAAGAGAATATAATTGAGTTTGTAAAAAATTCAAAACTTGCTTGGACTGGTGGTGGTGACACGTAAAGGTCTGATTGCTTTCTTATTAATATGGTAATGGTGAATCAAATAGATCGGAAAAGACTAAGGGGACGTAATAGACAACGACGTGGTTAAAAAAGACCTGGAGGAGTTAAAACCTATATTGGAACGGAAACTTGGACCAAGCTCATCACGACAAGTATGGGGTGAATTGGTTTTAGCAGCAAAGAGCCTAAATGGCTCATAAAAACTTTAAAAAAAAATTACCGATATTTTCTATTAAAATATCGAATTATAATCTTATGTATAAATTTATTTATTACTTTGCTTGCAAATGCGATTTGTAAAATTAGTTATTACAATTTAATGTGACTTTTTTTCAATTCGTTTTTAACGGACGTTTTCTACTTACTACTGTTTTCAAATAGGCTTTTTTTTTCTTACTTCTGCAGAGTAGTGGTGCACTATTTGGTTTTATGTGTAACTTACCTGATACGTAAATTGTGTTTTATAATATATTGAGTTAGATACACTGATATCTCTTACTGTTAAATGGATAATCAAATACAAAATTCAAAAATGTATTTGATTTTTTTTTCTTCATAATGTTTTCTTTATAAATCTATAATTAATAACTCGGAATTAGGATAAAACTGCATACTGCCATATGGAGATGTCTTATGCGCGTGTAGGTTAGACGCGTAGACTACCTATTTCAGTAGTAATAGTAATAATACAAAAAAATCCCCGCGAGATATTTTATTTATTTTTATTTAACTCGAGAGGAGTAGTAGTGTGTTTTATACGTTTTATTATAGTTATATTTTCAAACGCGTCTCGCCACTTAATTTACGTATATACTCGTATATATTTTATTTTTCTATACCAATATAAATCGGCGAACTCATTCCAGAAACATAAGGTGGTTAGGCGCGTAGTCGTCATTGCTCACTGTAGTTTATGATAATCGCTGCCAAAAGTATTAGGATGCATTTGTTCGTTTAACACGAGTCCGTGTAATACGTGGTTGAACTATTTTGAGACATCTGCCGCGTATGCAAGGAGCAACGGGTTAGGTTTATATGTGATAACCGTTGTGAGGAAAATAATTGATTTATTACAATTGTTTGAGTTAAAGATGACGTATAATATTAGAATAATGTTGACATTTTTCGTAATTTTACCCGCGCCCCACACGTCAAAATATTCATCATCATAAAAAAAACCCGCCTCTTTATTTTTCTATCATTTCTACCCCGCAGGATACTCGAGAATTCCCGTGTACGAGGGAAACCGTCAAAACATCGTCACCATGCTGTATATCAAGGATTTGGCGCTGGTCGATCCTGACGACAACACGCTACTCAAAACGCTGTGCCAGTTCTATCAGAACCCGTGTTATTTCGTCTTCGAGGACACCACGCTCGACGTGCTCTTCAAACAGTTCAAAGAAGGTATAAAAGCGACATATGCGACATAGATTTTCTGATTGATTTGTTCATTAATTTTTACTCCCACCTTCTGTTTTACAGAAGGATCTTTTAAAGCTGTCATGTTGAAAAATAGCTTTGTCTTCCTTTTTATCTTCTTGAGTCTTAATTTTATGACATCCACCAAAGGTGTGTGATCAGACATAATGTCCCTCACCTGGGTATTTTTTTACTGAAGTGATGCTATTTCTGAATCTTCATTCACTATCATAAAATCTATTTGGTTGGGGATAATTTATTCTGGTTTATCTGTTGGCGATTTCCATGTGTAAAGTCTTCTTGGTGGAAGTCGAAAAAATGTATTAAGCACTACAAGTTCATTTTCTTCCGCAAACATTTCAAGCCGATCACTTCTTTCATTTCTTTCTCCAAGTCCATGAGGACCGACGAAAGCTGTCTTCACTCCTTCAACCAATTGAATTGAATTAATGATACGCATTAAAAAGAATAATGTAAGAAAAAAAATAAAAACATAAAATATGTTTTATTTATTTTCCAAAAATGTTTTATATTTTACAGTGTAATATTATTGCTATACAAATTCAATTTCGATTAGTTCTTAGACGTTTTTGCATTTTAATATTATTTTTACTCAAGAAACTTTGATGCGATAACACAAATTTAAAATCCACTGTAATATAATGTAACTTCAACATTATTTTCTTATTTCGAAAATGACAGTATATTTTTAGAATATATATTTATGTTTTATATTTTTAAGTTTTATTAGATTATAATAAATTTAATTACTCCTTTAAGTAAATTTAATTTTAAACATACCATAAGTTGTTAAACGTTTTATTAAATTTCATCGAATTCGATTATTAAATTAACTTTTTTGATTTTTATTAAAACTTTGTTGTACAATTAGTCCTGACAGTTATTTACAGAGCGACTCTATATAAGCAGCCCAGAATTTAAAATAAAAGCGATAGTTGTAGTGATGGCGCGAGGTGATTGGGAAGAAAGTATGTGATGGGGGTTAAGAGGAATGTTAAGGGAGTGAAACAAGGTAAAAAGACGTTGGCGCTCAGTCAACAAGGCAGGACAATGAAAAAGAATGTGGTTGAAATCAGATGGCTGGAGCGTGATCAAAGACACAGAGAGGACTTACTTGACCCATTTTAATGGGTGCCATAAGCCGTTTGTGTTAGAAATATTAACGAGTTCGATTACAATGACTGGAGTACCAATAAAGTTGTCATCAAAATGTTTCACGTATTCAACTGAAGTAGATTTTGTGTAAGTGTGCCCGGGTACAGTTGGTTGATGAGTAATTAAATGAGAGTTTGGAAGTATACTCCCGGGATTATAATCTGATATAATGACTGTTATCGATAGACATACCTGGCTCATTATCGACGGAAGCGTTATCTTCCACCTCATTACCGCTGATCGTTGACCTGTCCACGACGAAATTAAATTTCGTAAAGTTGATATTATTATCAAGACCTAACCTAGATGTCAACATATTTAATTGGTGTGGATTATCAATAATTGACTTTAGGTTTGGAGAAATCGCATTAACCGTATTTTTGGGTTTACCTTTTTGGAGTATGTAGAAAATTCATTTTCAACTGGCTGTCTTCTTGTTGTAAGAACTTTAAGACTGAATTTTTCCGATCAGGAGGTTTGTTATTGTCGCCTCCCAAAGAAGACGACATCGTCGTATACGCGAATTTATATTATATTAATACGAAAAAGTCGCGACCGATAACAAAAGCCGCACTGATAGAGGATCGAGACCAGAGTGATTTAATTAACTTAATAAAATATATTACTTCGATTTTTTAAAATCCACTATAATGTGTTCAAGATGGGATTATTTTTCATTTGATGATAAATGTTAAAATACACTCGACAAAAGAACTTTTGATTGTTTATACTATTAGAAATTAACAGTCAATGGTTGGTGCTAAAAATGATTATAATAATTCCTTGATAAATGTTATTTGACATTTACTTTCTTTTTTTTTTTTGAAATAGGCATCAAAGGACATATGGCTTTTGTACATCGTGTAAACAATGAAGGCGACGGTGATCCATTTTACGAAACCGTTGGTATCATCACATTAGAAGACGTTATCGAAGAATTAATACAAGCAGAGATCATGGACGAAACAGATGTTTATAGTAAATGACCATAATAAAATAAAATACAAATTGACAATTTTTAGTCACTAATTTAATTGTTTTTTTTTTTTTATTTTAAGCCGATAACCGTTCAAAACAACGTCGACAACAGCGTTCGCTCCGAGCTCAAGATTTCACTGCATTTGCCGAACGTAATGAAAACCAACGCATCCACATTTCACCACAACTTACTTTGGCCACATTCCAATTTTTGTCTTCGAGTATATACAAATTATTTAATATTTATATTATGTTGTTATTAAATACATGCTTCATGCTTAAAAACCACAATAATGTGGACAATTACAATGACAAAAAAAGGAATCGCTATAAAAATTTTACACATTAAATGTTTTTATTTGTAAATTTTTGTTCTTGTCCATGCCCCGTTTGTCTAAAAACGACGTACAACTAAAGAATAAAATTTTGATGAAGTTCATCTAGATTTTTCATGTATATTTTGTGTCCACGGCACAACCTCAGTTATGTTATTAAATTATTCTATAATCTATAGTATACGCAATCACAAATTCAGTTATGCTGATAAGAAACTGTACAAAATTTTTCGTCTGTCGTTTTATTATTGGTATTCAAAATAGTTTTTTCCAAAGAAATTGTAAAAAAAAAAAAAAGAGTATACCGTACACATCATGTTCACCTCCAGAAATATTTTCAACTAATGAAAACGCTAAATGATTTGTCAGAAATAATATTTAACAATTATTACATGCCTAATTATCTATTGAAATATTATTGGAGTGTCACTTCTTCTGTTTTTATCAATACTGATACTAAAAAATGTATTATTACCAATACGAGACACCTAAAGTGAAACTTTGTGCAATTACCTGTTTAGTTTAATTTCATTTTTTTTTCTTTATGTAGGCGTCGAAGCTTTCAAGACGGACGTGGTGTCGGAAACGATTTTGATGCGTCTACTAAAACAGGACGTAATATTCCACATAAAAATGAAAGATAAAGAACGTTTCAAATCCGACCCGGCGAGTGTTATTTATCAGCAAGGTAAACCAGTGGATTACTTTGTTCTCATACTAGAAGGACGCGTTGAAGTCACTGTTGGCCGTGAAAATCTTGTGTTTGAGAGCGGCCCGTTCACATACTTTGGTTCTCAAGCCCTGCACCAGAACATTGGAATAGGTGAGCTCGTTTTGTATCGTCGTTAGAACAGTGCACTAATATTTTTGAATGAAATACTTAAAAAAACGATATTTTAATATTTGTATACTGTTAATGCTAATAATTATTTACCTTCCTCATTACTGATTGTATGTGGGCCAGGAGCATAAAATATTATTATGTACGCCCGAAAAAGGGTTGTTGTATGTATGTGTACGATAAATGTTAATACAGTTGAATCCGCGTATTACGATGCCGTATATAACGATATTCCGGATAAAACGATTTCAACCATGTATTTGGTTGGTTTTATATCAAATGTGCAGTAATATTGGTCGGATATGACGATATCGGTTATAACGATAATTCGGATATAACGATGTTATTTTGAAATGAAAATTGGTTTTTTTATTCGCCTATAACAATAAATTGATTTCGTCCGGTGCGATAATTCGTAATCTAATCTGTAATCAGATAATATACGTGTACAACAATAACATGTATACGCGTTTCGTGTACGACACGTATCGGTATTGTTTCAGTCACCGTTTTGATGTCTACCCTTTTAAACACTTTTGTTTCGTTAAACAGCGATATCAATACGCCAGAGATATCTATGGCATTAAAAAATATTGAAAATTTTGTTAAGAAATCGTATTGTTCCAGTTATAGACAAAGTACTATAACTGAGTTTTTTTTAAAATATTGATAATAATGTTAAAAAATCGTATTGTATTCCAGTTATATATAAAATACTATAGATAACCGTTTTTTTTTCAAATTAATATTACATATATCATACAAAATACATACATATGTTTGTTTAATAAATTAATTTTTCAAACAATTTTCAATTTTTTTTTTTTTATCTTCCGGATACAACGAAGTTCGGATATAACGATTTGATTCTCTAGGTCCCTTGAAGATCGTTATAAGCGGATTCTACTGTATATATATTTTAAGTAAAAATGATAACAAATTTAGTAATTATATACAGTTGCTGGTATAATTCATAATAAATAATATACAGATGTAAATAAAAATCATAGAAACATGCAAATAAATAACAATATAAATATGCAAATCAATAAATTAACGAGTAAATAAATAATAAATCAATAAATGAATGACCCCTTTGGTCCAACAATACTAAATAAAATTCAATATAATATGTAAGAAATAATATAAAAACCTAGAATTTTAAAGAATAAATAAATCAATAATCACTAAATAACAATAATATCGGCATATGAATTAATAACAATTTGAAACAAATCGAGTATAAAATTAGAATATAAATATATAAAAATGTAACTCCTTTAGCTTTACAATAATATCTAATAATAATTGTTATCAAAATTAGTACTTACAACAATGAATTTGTAATACATCGCAGACTGGCCAGCCGCAATACCTAAATTTAAATCGAATAATTGTACGTACGCTTACAATATAAATAATTAAATAATAATTCAATTCGCCGTACACAAAACAAAAAACAAATAATGATATCTACTAAAGACAAAATATATTTATATAATATTTAGCTATTAGAGCTTAATAATACATCATATGCTATTAGAGCACAAAACAAATAAATTGCGGTTATTTCGAATAATTATAAAAAATCACAAATTTAATATAATAAAAATATTGGATGTATTTGACGACAAACTTCTTAAAATGATTTGGCTATTCGAGCCACTAAAATAGACGAAGACGATTTTTCCACATAAAAATTGCATGTAATATTTTAACACGACGACGATTTATATATTTTTTGTGTACGTATGTCACGTTGATCACGGTACGACGGCGTGAGGAAATGATACTAACTTTAAATATAAATGATAATAATAAATCACAACGCTTTGCCCTCTAACGTAATATAATTTATGAAAATCGATAATAATATTATAATAATAATTTTAATTATAATTATGCGATTATATGACCATTGACTTTTCGGCACCGATAATAATATTCCTATCAATGGTTACGGCTAATCAACGCACAATTATGCACACATTATTATTATTATGTAATCCACAATTTTATTGTACTTATTTATAAGAAGGCAACGCCTTTGTTATTTATGTTTTTCGTTGTCGTTGTTGTTCCGAGATCGTCGTGACGTACGTACACGCAAAATATATATACCGTCGTCGCTCATTACGTTTTATATATTTATTTTGTGCAAAAATTTCGTTTTCGTTTAATGGTCGTCGTCGAATACGCGTCGTTTCAAATTATTTTTTATAATCGTGTATTAATTCTCGCATGGCTTGGCCTTCATATTTTGTTTATATAAATTATAATTCGTTATATACAGCTCGAATAGCATAACGTATTGTAAAGTTTGTCAATCATAAGGATTGTACACATTAAAATATTTATATAATTGTGCATTATTTAATTTAGTTTCTGTCAATATTATATTAATTTGTTACCACACTCGTTAGGTATTGTGATATTATTTTAGTCTCTAAGTTTAGGTAAACGGCTGGCCAGTCAGTAAAATGTATATTTACGTGAGTATTCATTGAATTTTATTATTATCTATTAAGAGTATTATCTGAAAGTGTTATATAGTATGAATTGTTAAGCACTTTATATTATTTTCTTTACTTGCATTGTGGCGAATTTTATATTATTTTTTGTTATACGTATTACGAGTATTATTATCGGACCGGACGGGTCATTAATTATTTATTGTATTATTTTTGGGTCAGAAGGGCCATTCATCTATTTATTTTTATATTTTTTGTTAAATTGTAACTTTTTATTTATTTTTTATTTACTTTCATATATATCAAAAGAGTCAATTATTATACATATATTTATTTATTTATTTGATTACAAGTCAGTTAGGCAAACAAGCTATATATATTGTTATACATTAATTTATTTACCTCCTAGGTGACGCGGGTAAGCTATATATTATTTATCGCCCCCGGCCCTAACATATACTGTATAAACCATTCACACAATGTTCTATTTATTTAATTTCATGTCATCTTGATATTGCAGGAGAATCACCCCCGTCCGGCGCCAATCCAACAATGGCTAATTCGACAGTTAACAATATGGGCAGTATTCAATCGGTCAACATCGATGCTATGTTACGTTATACATTTGTTCCTGATTATACGGTACGTGCTGTTACCGAGGTGATGTATTTGCGTGTAAAACGTTCATTCTACATGGCAGCAAAACGCGCTACACTCATGGAACGTTCCAAGAAAATGTCAAACGCCGGAGAATTTGATGATGAAGTTGACAAGGTGATTTCCATTTCAAAAAACAATAGTGTAAAACTTGTAAATTAATATGTTATTAATTGTTTATTATAGTTGTTCCATACATACGGAGACGAAGATCGAAAGAGTATCCAAGGATCTCCAGACGTCACAAGAAACGCATCTCAAGTAAGGACATTCATAATCGCATAAAATACAATTGAACAGTGTATTGTATGATCATGTTACACGGAAAAAAATTTCTCAACTTAGATAATTTGAATATATATAGTATAAACGCGTTTCAGCCCAATATTTCAGATTTTGCACTTCGTATGTAGGTGGAATTGCTCGTTGTATCCGGACCCCGAGCAATTTACTGTACTAATAATTTGTAAACAAAAAAATACACACACATATTTTTTCTTTTTATAAAACTGATGGGGTGTTATAAATTATAGTGAAAAAATAGAAGCAAAATTTTACCTTTGCAATATCAAAAGCACACTTTATACTGTTACGTGTTGATGCAAAGTCGTTTTCAATTATATACTGTATATAAATTGATTGTAATCATTATATTAGTCGAAACAAATATAGGTATCAATTGCTCATATTAATTTTATTAGTAATAATTTATTTTAACTAAACACGTATCACTTCATAATTATATATATAATAGAATATTATTAAAGTTTATTCATACATACTATATAAATGCATACTATTGTATGATATTTTCTTCACAGATAAATCGCAGGAAAAATTCAATCGTACCTCTCAAGTTTGAAGGGTGTTCTAATAAAACAAAAAGAAACAGCAATGAGCTGTTTATATGAGGTAGAAATATATTGCCCAAAGGTTTTCACACTAACTCATTTATTTAAAATTAAACATTTTAACATCAGTTTGATTATTATTACCGTAGACGCATATATGATTTCTAATATTGTCTCACTTTTATGATCGAAATACAACTTATTTAAGAATTATGTAAACTGTCGTATTTTTTTAAATTAATAAAAGACATAATTTGTATAAAAAAGTTAAATTTGTTTTCTTTTTTGAGTTGTTTTTAATAATAATATAATATGCTTTTAACATTTTGTGTGTAAATCATAATCTTAAGAACTTGTTTTCATTTTTAATTACCTATTTTACAGTCCAGGTAAATTTATTTATAACTTATAAACATTTAGAAAACATAATCAATTATTATATTTTGTATAATGTTATAACAATATTAGAAATATATAATAGTGTTATATATTATTATATATAATAATATATAATAGTGTTAGGTTAGGTAATATATAATAGTGCTGTGCCTATCTTAGCCTATATTAATTTTAATTTAATTTCAATTGACTAGCAAACAATGACTCTAGTCGTGTAAAAAGTATCACATACAAGCAGTGTTTTTTTGTTGGCGTCTTAATTAGAATAAAAAATAAAATTGTTACAAATATATACACAGTTTATCCTAAAAGTTCCTGAAATGAAGCTATAGAAACAATATGATGTAAAAAAAAATTATTTAATGCATACATTATTCAAAGTAGTTCCCTCTCACCTTTTCAATGTAACGGAGAGACCGTGTTTTCAAATCTTCTATGGCCTTCTGAAATGCTTCAATTATTGATCTTTAACTTGTTGGTTACAGTTTTCTGTATGCTCTCATCAAATCTATCCCCTTCCAACTCTAATTTAAGCTTTAGGAATGTGAAATAATTTGGGGAGGGGCTTAAATATGGTGGTAGGTGATGGATAGTTGAAACATGTTTATCAGCCATGAACTGTTAGTTGTGATGGCGGTGTTGTGTGCGGGTGCATTGTCTTGTAAGATGAAAAAATCACAATCTTTGAAGTTTTCAGGACAGACGCGGGCAATGCGTTTCAAAAGTCGTTCCAAAACACCTTTGTAGAATGTACTGGTCACTGTAGTACCCTATGGCACGAATTCTTTATGAACAACTCCTTAGTGGTCGAAAAAAAGAATGAGCATTGTCTTAACACGTGACTTTTGAAATTGAAATTTTTTTAATCATGGAGAGTTTCGTCCAGCCCATTGTTCACTTTGGCATTTTGTCTCAAGATCATAAACAAAACACCTAACTTTCGTCTCCCGTGATGATTTTTTGAAGGGGTAATTTTTATTGGCACAATGAAGCATTTCTAATAAGTCTTCACATGCCCTGATGCATTGCTTTCGCTGTTCATTTGTTCGCGAATGTGGAACAAGCCGACAGTAAATCCTCCGCTTGCCCAAATCTTTCAAAATTCGTTGAACAATTGATTTTGAAATGTTTGACCTGTCACAGCAGCTAGACGATATGTTAATCGACAGTCTTCCTTCAGTAAAGTAGCAACGTACACAATGTTTTCATCCGTTCGTGTTGTGGAAGGGTGACCACTTCTGTCGTTGTCAACCACACTTTCCTGACCGTCCCGAAACCGACCAAACCCACTAATAAAAAGCTATTTTTTTTAAACACGACTCACCGTATGCTTTTTGTAACATTTCAAACTAATTTTTCGCATATAATGCGGCTTTAATACAAAATTTGATCGCCGTACGTTTAATTAAATTATCAATGTTCAATTTGTTACCGATCGACATTAAATATTGTGATTTTATTTATTCGTATGGCTTTTAGAAACATTAAAAAATAAATTAAATTAATACATAATTAGGGTAGATCAGTAAAAATGTTAGAATATAGATTATAAATTATAATTTATAAATAGCACAAATCATAGTCATAGATTGATATCTAAATTCCATAACCATTCGATAGCGTTTGGAGTTGCGTTGGCAAAGTCCTCGAGCGTTCCATTGAATTTACGATTTGAAGCACTCGCTTATAATGTATGAAATAGTCTGGTTAAATGGGCCACAGTCGCACTCTGGTACTAATGTTAGACCCCATTTGTGCATCAGATATCCACATTTTCCGTGTCTAGTCCGGATTCGATTAAGGGTGGCCCATCCTTATGTGGTAAATAGTATCCTGAGATTTAATCACTACCGATTTTGTAGTAGTTTTGAGGATCCAGTTGTGATGCTAACCAATCTTCTCGACACACATTTAGGATGTTAAAATTAGAAATTTCGAGTTCTATGGCGGTTTCCTTTATTTGAGCCTTTGTGTGCCTATGAGAGTGTTGCCGTAGGAGTGAATAGGTAGTAAGGGATCAGAATTACATTTCCTTAAATTCAATAAGATTAGGTCATCAATAATGTGCTTTATACATATTAAATTGTACTATTTAAGCGATCGATTATAAGTTATTTACAAATATCTTTACTAAAATCACTGTCACACTGCGACAAATACAAGTAAAACATTGAACTGTAGCACACATAATTCTCAGAATTCATAGATATTGCGCCACTAGTACAATTTTTATCGTTTCATTTCGGGATCTTGGGACAGACTGTATATATATATATATATATATATATACAGTGTAATTTATTAATCCACTGCAGAATATTTTTTTGTATCATAATCAAGAACTCAAGCTTTTTTGTCACTGATTGACAAGTGTGTCTATAAGATGTAAATCCAATTGAATGTATGTATGCTATTTATAGACAACGGTACAGCAATCAACTACAACAGTGAATGCAGCGTCCCTGAACAACGGAGAACTCAGCCAACCCATGTCTGTGACATATTCACGAACACCTCAGGGTATCTCGGACGCTTCAGCCGAAGAAAAGACCACGCTCTTGGGCATGAACGCTTCATCTTCTGCTACAAAATCGGATGCTAATGAACCGTCATCTTAGGGTTTTACTTGTCCATAAATAACAATTAGATAGTTAGTCATTTTTTTTGCTCCGTGTTAAAAGTTAGACGTTTTATATAGATTATATATACTCGTATATATAATAGTCATTATTATAATATATTATGTATATGCAATATACACATATAGGAAATTTAATTGTTAAGTTTTTTTATTATTACTATTACGTATATATGTAATTCTTTTTTTCAATGATAGGCAAACACTCAAGAGCGATCTCATAGATATTTCATAAATAACCATGCACGCATAGTTCTAGCGTTTTCTCGTCTCAGACCTCATTACATTTAACAAATCAAATGTGGTTTAATTTTTTTTTATTAACAAAATCAGTCGTGTTATTTATTCTTGTAATCCGCTGCACCTTCTCTCGCGCTCACTTATAAATAAAAATATGATCTTTCATGATTTGGAAATTTTAGCATTTTTCTTGTTGAACCGCTGGATTTACACACGTTGGTGTAGTGATGTGTTATACTTTACTCAGGTTACTTTTGAGTAAGTTGCTTTAGTAAGTCACCAGTTCTAAAAAATATAAAGATTTTACACTATAGAAAAAAATAACAGCACCTGTTACTTGTGTATAATTAAATATTAGACACTACTACCACCTGATAGAATTTTAATGTAGAAAAAAACGAGATGCCAGTAAATGTATTATATTGTACATATTATTTCGGAGTCATAAAATATATGAATTAATAAACATATTTGCAGGAAAAAAACTACATCAAATACACAATATTTAAATATATATTAATATATGTGGATAGCCGGGAAAAAATTTAATCCTTAGTCCAAAAATACTGTTTACAGCTTTGCTCGGATAAATATATATACACCCGTATATATATATATATATATATATATATATATATATATATATATATATATATATATATAGGTCATGTCCATAATATATCATTATTATTATTATTATTATTATTATTATTATTATTATATAAAATGATTAATTCATTTTAAAATTTTTAATTTAATGTCCAAAAATAATATGTTGTTGAGTAGTATATTAATTGTTTAATGTATATTTATTGCCGTGTTATATTATTTAAGAATATGAAAATGTACTGTATTTATTTTATTAGATACGCAATACATATAATTATAGTCATTGAATTTTTTGTTTTTTAATTTTAACTACCATAATATTATGCTTATTAATAAATGTCTGTATACATTTGTGGTACGATTAATAATATTTATAATACACATATACGAAAAAATAATATACCATGGATTATCATATTTAGTCTATTCAAATATATTACGTACTGCTATTGTTACATAGAGTAGACGTTATATTATTTATTTGTATTTAAATAATAAACGTTAATTTTAAGATTAAAAAAAATAATCACAATTCTAGCATTATATATATAGCTTTTATTTTACATATTATGTATGTAACGTATGTAAGATGAAATTTACGTTTAACTTTTTAAATCTATTAAACTTATAGTTAGTTGTACTACGTACACATAATAAAAAATATTATAGAAATATATCAAATGTATTTTGTGCATTTGCAAATGAAATTTCAAACAATTAATATATTATATATACAAACTGCTTTCGATTGTGAAATTATATGATTTTTTAACGATTTCCGCATTATAAATCAAATTGAAATAATAATTGTGTAGAATACGCTGCATACAGTCATGTGTCATTTCTATGTTAAAATAATATCTGTTAAACAATTTTATAGTATTTAAAAATAATATATATATATATATATATATATATATTTTTAGTTTCATATTATAGCATGTATAAAATTGATATTTATTTTCAATTATTAATATTAATTATTACGATTAAAAACTACTCTGTTGTTTAATAATATAAACATTATGTAATACATTTATTATTATTACAATATTACAGACAAATAGAAAAATTACTTTAATATGATTTTCGACTTGAAATTATATAAAATATTGAAATCTGTAGGATTTTTATTATTATTATTATTATTATTATTAATATTAGTGAGGTACCTATTTCTTTAAATTTTATTTTTATATCATCATTGAATAGAGCGTCTTATTTGAAAAAAAAATTAAAGAATATTACTTGAAATGAATTACACACATTATTAAAAGTAAAGAACTTGAAAAATTAGGAAAGAAGTCACACATGTGCAAAAAATCACAATGTGATTTTTTAAAATTCCGATTGTAAATAAAAAAATTATAGAATTTAAAAAAGAAAAAAATGTTCTTTCTAGGGCATCCTTTATATATAATGTATTTAATTTTAAATTAACTAAAATATTATTTATTTAATTAATGTGATTGTATTAAAAAAATAAATAAGAAGTTTAGCTGCGAAATCAATAGAACAATTAAACAAAATTAAATTTCATTCGACCAATGGAAACGTTCCTCGTAAAACTTAATGACCATTTGGGGCCATTTAATATTGGCATCTTTAAATAAAACAAAATCTGCATTATCTTCGCCTTTCCATTTAATAAGGAACTTGTATATCCCATCAACATTTTTAGCGCCTACGATGTAATCGGGTTCATGAGTTTCCAGTAAACATTCAAAATCATCAACCTTTTCCTTGCGCTTATCTGCTGTACATACAACATCAGAAGTATTTGCCGAATCAGAACTAGCTTTATCATTTAATGTACTTGTGTTTGCTACTAAAACAGTATCTGCAGTCACAGCAGTAGTGGTAGAAACACAATCAGAAGAACTTTCGTTCTCTGGTGGATTATGGTAAGAACACTTTTTGGTATTTTTGTTACGAATTTTGTTATTGTATGCATCAAATAACTCCGAACAATTCAAATTTTCCAACGATTCCCAACTGTTGTATTTCATAGGGTAGCCAGACCACTTGACCAAATAATAGTCTTTGTGATTACACGTTATTTTGTGTAAAATGTCCTTGACCTCATACTTCTTTTCCTTGTCTGAGTCACCGTACGATTCTGTAGTTTTGGAAGTTTTGTTACTAACGATTGAAGGCCTGTAATAATTAATTAAAATTAATTATGTTGTTCCTACACATTTCAAGACAAAAAAAAAACACACTTCCATTAATTCAACATACATGACTTGTCCATTCTATCCTTTTCTTTCTAATGAATAAACTACATTTTCTCTTTTATACAGCTGTTTAATATGTTGTAACTTATTACTAAAGACCTGATTTAATTGCATTGAAAACACAAAAAAATAGCATATTAAAATTGTATAATTGCACCAAAAAATATGTAAAAATTACATAATAAATTACACTATATTAGCAGAGTTAAATATTTTGTTCATTTAAACACACAAAATTGTAAAAAATCATAACGCATAAAGTATACGAATCACTAATTACAGAAAGGGAAGGGATATGTCCACTTTTTGACGAAATTTAAAACATTACTAGATTTTGGAGAACAATTTATGAGTAGCCTACTCGCTAGCAACACTATATTAATAATAAATAATAATAAACTAAAGAACACAAATTTAATTGTTTGAGAGAATAAAAAAACCTGTTCTTATTAATTTATTTGTATTTTAAATGAACTTTTAAAGTTAAAACATGGTTAACTGCAGGAGATTTGTCCAACAAATTTAAATGGCTACAAAAGGTACATTTATGTTAATTTTTAGGAAATATTGGGATGATTTATTTTTAAAAAAGGTAGTATTAATGTAATGTATTCATTTTTAAACCTAGCTTTTTCCAAATCTTGCCTAGACAGATTTATATGTCTCCTGTAAAAATAGGTTTTATGAACATGTCCCCTTTCTGCAATTAGTGATTCATATATCCACTATATATTTGATCAGATTTAGTTTATCTTAACTGCAAAAAAAAGTTACAATATCAATTAAATCCAGTCTTTACTTATTACTAATAAATTAAATATTTTAAATTAATAAATGTAAAAATATAATGTGTGTATCAATGTAAGTCTGTTAAAATCTAAAAGTACTCAAGGTGGGGAACAAGAGATAGGATCATAATCCAGACTTTTTCTTTTATTTGGGCCACAAACAAATTTTTGAAATGTGACGCGGGTTACACGAGTCAAAACGTTATAATATTTTGGTCGCCTATTATCAGGAAGATTTTGAAAAAGAAAAAATTAAAAATACATTTACATAATATAATATTAAACGACTTATATAATAATTAAATATTAATTTTACACAATTTTTTTTCAACCGCTTGTGTTTTTTTTTTATTGTTCATCTGCTAATATACACAATACTGACATTTAAACGATGTCTGTTGATCGCATCACATCGCACTGACATGCACACATACACATACACACATATTAGTTCGTTCTTACCCAACGCCGTCATTGGCGACTGCAGAAATCCGTTTACGTTTGCGTTGAGCACCAGTGACTTTCGATTTCAACGAACTGCGTTCCATAGCGTCCTCTATAAAAATGCGACAACGGTGACCCTGTCTGTTGTGTAAAAACAAAACAAAAAAACCAATAATTTTCAATAAAACCGTAACGAGCGCGCGTTTTACCTCGCACAACTACCACGTCGTAAACAGTGAATAGTGGCGGTGACGACTTGAAAATGACAAACGGCTACTGTTCTTTAGACACAAACATCCATTTACCCTTTTATTGACACAAAAGGGGAGTGATTTTTTTAACAACGGACACGCTTACAACGGACGATGATGACGTAATATAAATGTCTTTCTAAAGATAATGACAGTCATACACACCGGTAGTAGTGAACCTAGCGCTTCTGGTTTCACACGAATATTACGAATCCGTTACGGTAACGCAGTGTCGGCGTCCAGTATGGGTAGGATTGGCAGCCCTGAGTCCTGCCCAGTCACACGATTAATATGCCGTTTCGCGACATTAATAATTTATAATGATTATTCGCGCATATGCGAAATAAAAAATTATTCGCGCAATACACATTATAAAATATATCGCCCATCCTAGAACGCGCGCTCCGTGTTCAATGTCTTTACAATGCGTTCAAAAGAAAACTTCATAATTAGGCGAATGACTCCCAGCCATTCCTCCAATTAAGGATTAAGGGGGAGGACAAGGGGGCATGATACTGGGGCCTATTTATTTTAGGAGCCCTCTTCTTTTCACAGGACTTTTTTTGATACAAAAAATGTTAAAGGGATTTAAAAAAATCACACGTATTTTTGACAAGTCACCATCGGCCTTGAGCACGGCGTAGTAAGGAATAAAATATCGTCCCGCTTCGGGGGCTGGCACCATATGTACCAATGTTTGATACTCGGTCATAAATTTATGATAAACCGCATATAATTCTGGCTCCTTATTTAGACGTTTTTAAGATTGTAAAAACGTCTCAATGCATTCGTTTTAGAATCACCGAGACTGTGAGACGATGTAGAAATAAGTTGCACAGGAGCGGTAAATAGATTGCAAAACGGAAGAGCGACGCAGAATCGACAGGACGAATTTTGAACTGTAGACAAAATATTCTTCACACTACTGGCCCTCAGTGGCTGGTAATATGCATTTCCCGCATACCTATGTTTGTTATGAAATGATGTTATTTTTTAGAATTGATATATTGTGTTAAAATCTAAATGTTTTTTTTTATATAGTATAATCGGCATTCAGAGAGGAGCAGTTTAGGTATTGGTACATATTTCTTTAAATATAATGGAAGGTTACCTAACAATTGTGTGTAAAAAAATAAAAAATAAATGAATTCCAAAATTAATACATTTGGCTTGTATTATAGTATTTAGCTTACATAAATGATGTGTGAATATCAATATATTATTATATAATACTTTTATTTTAAATCGGCTATGTTATAATAATAATAATAATAATAATAATAATAATAATAATAATAATAATAATAATAATAATAATAATAATAATAATAATAATAATAATAATCATAATAATAATAATAATAATAATAATAATAATAATAATAATAATAATAATAATAATAATAATAATAATAATAATAATAATAATAATAATAATAATAATAATAATAATGCGTTATTTACGATATCATTCACTCATTGTTGTTATATAAGATCTCGAGGAGGTGTGGCTTTCTATAACGCCGATAGTTATCGTCGGGCGGGTGTACAACCGACACGGAATACGTGTGACCCGCAATCACAGCAGTTGCTACCGCCGCCGCCCGAGTTATTAAAAAATATTTACGCTTGCGCAGATGTTTCCCGTGCGTGCACAGCTCTTCCATCACCTCCGTAAGGTGTCGCGAAATACAATACATATTACGTTGTGTTGTACACCACCCGTAACATATCATATGCAGCAGCGGCTCCAAATTGGTTGTCGCGTGTGATTATATTGTGTGTCGTCCGACGTTCGACAGGTTCAGTTTTGTCGCGTTGATAACAACGTCGCCGAGAGTCGTCCGGTACGTCGTGTGTGTGTGTATTGTCGGCGACTCGGGGCTGGTTTTCGTCGTATGTACAATACACCGTCGTGTAAGTATATTTTGTCACCGGTATGACCGGCGCGGACCCGTTCGATTACAACGCTGTCCCCTTTACGGCGGCAAATTTGCGATTTGCCACTTACCGTCGTCTGTTATTTGTCCAGAAAAACATTATATAACGGCGAATAACGGAATGTGTCGCGTAGTCTGATCATCGGTGCCGGGTAACCGTTTATTTTTTTTTTATTATTTAAATATTTATTCATATTCAAGTTTTTTGTATTTTCTTTACTTTCTACGTGTTCTGGTACCGCGTCAAAATCTCATGATGCCGGCTGTTGGCTACAGAAATGCTGTGTGCTCGTTCTCTTCGGTGTCTGGTGAAGTGGTGTAACGTCGTGTGGAACACCCCATTGTATAACAAGGCTGCCGTCCGTTCCTGTTAAGGGTGCATTGGAGTCTGTAACACCTGCGGCATACATCGATCATGGCCGAGAAGTGTGTTAAGCTACCAGCCACCGGTACTCGACCTGTTCCGATGAAACTCTTTGCGACATGGGAAGTTGATCGCACGCCATCAAACTGTGTGCCCAGGTAATTTTCTTCAAGTAACTCATTCTTTGTTACATGCGTACTAATTTTAAAGTAGTTGATGTCTATGAATAACATTTACTCTGGATGAAAATTGACCGACAGCACCTGTGGTATAATAGTTTTCTTGTAACCGATATGTTAATTTGTTTAATTGTTAGAAACTGCTTTGTAAAATGCAAAATTTTAAATATAATTATTATAAAAGATAATCCAAAACGCTGGTATATTATATATGACTAGCTGTACAACTGTCTTGGTATGTGGTTAGCGATCCTTGCAGATTATCATAGTACAGACATTGTATTAAAGGAAATGTTACATTACAAGCTTAAGGCGGATGTCTAGTCCTTATTAGTGTGTTTTCGTAATCAGAGATAGCGCATCGGACGATATATCACTACTCCCCCTGACTCATAGGCCTAATAATATTTGCAAGTCGCATAAATGCGTATGCGTAATAATTATCTCGTCGCTACGCTGAAGTGCGGGCAGCTACTGTCATTCCCATTGTTATCTGTATTATGTTTATTTTATTTATATTATATACAAGAACCGATATTATTATTATGTTATGATTATTGAATTTGAACTACTATGACTAGTGATTACTAATACCATTGATTTTATAGTACCCATATAAAGTTTAGTATATAATATTATTATACTATAAAATCAATCCGTCGGAAAATGTATGACTACAGCAATCAACAAAAAAGAAAAAAAACGAGATACAAACAATACGAGTATTTGATCGTACGATTTTTTTTTGTTGAAAGAAAAATGTGTTTTTGAATCGGAGTCTAGCGAACACATTGCGGTACGTGCTATACACCGACCAAAATAAAAAAACCTGTAACATGTCTACATTTCTAACGTACGATATTTTCACTGCGTTTACATATTATGTTTTCTTCGCGTTGCTGCGTTTATACAAACATTTTCGTATATTTTACATTATAATAACCAATTAATATATTTTATAATTATATAATATATATTATAATATAACATAAAATATATTATATATATATAATATTATTGCACTATAATATAATAATTTATATATATTATTATATTGACTTCAATGTATGAACTTCTGATATAAAATTCACCAAAAACCAATCAACCATCGAAAATAAATATTTTTATGTAATACTTTCACTCAATAACACTTTTTTTGTAAACTTAGATTCATAGTTTTATTATTATTTAAGTAAAATTTACCAAAATTTAAAAAAGAAAACAAAGAGCATACTACAGTCTACTACATAGCCTCAATACGTACGATGCGAACTCGTTTGCACTGCATTTCTTTTGAATCCACCGGATTCACATTAGAACACGGCGTTAGGCAAATTAGGCCGTTTTCACAGTCGCACGGTTTTCGATTTACATTATTTAAGTTCAACGTGTAAGGTGTCACATTCAAAGGAATTTCACCCGGTAGCCCGGTAGGTGTTGCCGATGAAGCTAGTAATTAAATAATCAAATATTATTTATATATTATCATCAGTAACTTATTTATTAATTATTATAATATTAAAAGAATACAATTAACTACATGAACATTTTTTTTTAATGTATTATTATAAGTAATTTATATTTATGTAAGATCTCTTATTGGCATTTTTCGACATAATCTAGGATCAACTATTTCTGGCAATAGAGCTTCATGGTAAAATTTTACTAAATATGTTTCCATTTTAAACTTTCATCATAAAGTACCAACTAGAACAAATTTTCTATCAAAAACCTCTTTTCCCTAAAACTGCTATTCAACTCTTTCTACACGATAGTATCTCAAAAAAAAAAACATCATTGTAAAACCAATACATTTTTTGCTCCGCTCAGAATCTAAACATCAAAATCTATACTTTATATATATAGCTCAAAATTTAGAAAACATTTTTGAAAAATGTTTTGTATTAGTACAATAAAAATGTACATATTTATTGAAAATGTCAAGACTTCAAGACCATTATTTTCGAGTTTACGGAGAAAAACTACGATATTTTTAGAATACAGATAACGATGACGGCGTGATTATGTAATTTCAGGTATACAGAATACAGATTATAGATCTATGCTGGGGCCGAGGTATATTATTTTTGACGCGCGACAAGAAATAATTTTACGAATAATAAGTCTACGAATGCCACGCCCATAATTTGTTTATTTTTGAAACCATTTTCGATATTTTGGGTTAGGTTCAAGTTAGGTAACTGGCTGGTACAGGATTTTCTTGGTCTAAAGCCAGATTGTTCTATGTATAATTCTTTGTCTGCTACTGGCATAAGTCGGTTGAGCAGCATTTTTTCATATATTTTATAGGTATGGCACAGTAGTGAGATTGGACGGTAGTTCTTTGGGTCGTTTCCTCTTTACCAGGTTTCAGTTGGGCGATTATTTTTGATTTTCTCCGTATATTTGGGATTTTTTGTACAGTGTTTATGTAGTTAAATAGATCTATTATCCATTTTTAGCCCCTGGTCCTAAGTGTCGGAGTTGTTCTGTACATATATCATCTAGTCCGGCAGCCTTGTAATTTTTCATTGCATCTATAGCTTTTTGTAGTTCAAGCGAGTTAAACTGTTTGGATAGGTAGTCTATTTCTTTACACGATTTTGTAGTATAATATATGTTTTCTGTAATGTTATATAATATACATAATGTATATAAAGTTATATTAATACACACATTTGATGTAAAAATGTGATTGTCATTTCAGAGTTTGTTCAATGAATTTGACAAAACTAGTGTTAAAAAAACCTTTGGGATCAGATATGACGTCTTCGTCATTAACTATTGCCGTGAAAATGCAGGTATGTAAAACAAATTTAATCGAATCAAAATCGTTTCATATTTTAAAATTTAATTATATATAATGAACTGCATCGATAACTGTTTGTTTACTGGATATTTATTTTATTTAATTAAGGGGACAAAAAGAAATTTACGAACAAATGAACTCCCTTTAACTGTAAATGGATCATTGGAAATTGAATTTCAGTTGAATTTTTGCCTTCAGGTAAATAAATTCTGTTGATTAAGTGTATGCATTTTAACTGTATATAGTGCAGTGGCGTAGCCAGGATTTTCAAATAGGGAGGGGCGAATAAAAATTCTTCAAAATCAAATTTTTACCTTAGTAGACAAAACATAGTGATATTGTTGTGACCTCCTCGGTTGAGCCGTTTAGGTCTGTTGTTAAAGTATTATACTGTATTATATTGTTAATTTCAATTTAATAAATTACCAATTGTTATATTCAAAACACAGATCAAAAGTGAGGCCAGACATATCTAAACACACTACTGCATAAGTGTATTCATATACGAGTAATTGTTGTAATATAGAGAAGTTTAATAAATTAATTATATGACTAATATGATGTAATGTAATATTTTGTTTTATTTAGTATCCACACTTTTTAAAAAAAGACACCAACAAGTTATACATAATGCTTCAACGTCGAAAAAAGTACAAAAATCGTACTATACTTGGTTTCAAAACATTGGCTGAAGGCGTCATTAATATGTCACTTGTAATTTTTTTTTTTTTTTTCTAGATATCTGATCAACACTAATTGACGTATAATAGTATTTTCATATAATTGAAACATATTTTTAGGTATTACAAAGACCTCTTGATATTGAACTAGAATTACTCAGTGATTCCAAAGATCCTAAATCTCTTATTGGTCATGTATATATCTCTTGCTTGAACAGTCAACCTGTAGATTATGAAGACCTCACTAAACCTGTTACAGGTGACTTTTAACTAATGATTACATTAATTATACATAACATATGTAACGAAAAAAACATTTAGTTGATTTGATAAAATGTTTAGATATACCATATGATTCATTTTGAATGTTTAGGAAGAGGACAGGATTATTCTGATGAAGATGAAGAATATATTAGCAGTGGAGAAGATGGATCCGATTCCGAACCTACTTTGGAAGATAGACGACGAAAAAAAAATATTGCATCTGGAAATGCTAGGGTAATTTAAATGACTATTATAATTTTACTTTGCAATTGTAATTTTTTCTTCTTCTGGCTTTATCTACTCTACAAGAGTTTTTGCCACCATCACAACTTCATGCCACATCTCTCGATCATGAATTATATTCCTCCAATCATTTACTTCTATCCTTTTTAGATCTTCCTCGACCACATCCATCCGTCTTTTCCTCAGGCCTTGTGGTCTCTTACCCGTTGGTTTCCAAGACAGTACTGTTTTTATGAATTTATCGTTACTTCCACGTATAGTGTGCCCAAACCACTGGATTCTCTAGTTTCTTATGTAATATTTAATTGGAATCATTCCTGTTTCTTCAATTAGTGCTTTGTTAAACTTTCTCCTCCATATACCAGTGTTTTCATTTAATTTAGGTCCACATATATGCCATATCTTGTTTTCGAAGGTGGTAAGTCTTTGTCCTCTTACACTTATAGAAGTCCATGCTTCACTTTCATATGTTACTACAGCTCTCACTATTACTGTATAGAGTTTAACTTTCGTTTTCTTTGACAACATTTTAGATTTGAATAATTTGGGTAATGCAAAGAACGCCCTCCCAGCTTTTATTATCCTTATTTCAATCTCTTGTGACCAGTAATTTTTTGTATTTATACTCATTAACTTTTTCATATATCCAGTCATCCAAGTCAGGGTTCGTTAGATCTGTGTCAGTATCTAATAGCTCTATGATTTTTGTCTTTTCTACGTTTATTTTTAGTCCTATTCTATATGCTGATTTTTCTAGAACTTTCAATGCTTTCTCTATATCATCTCTGGTATTGCCTATAATGTTGAGATCATCAGCAAAACCTATGATTTGAATATTTCGCTGGTTTATTTCTACACCTGTTGTTTCTTTTTGCATCTCTCTGACTGCCTTCTCTAGAGCTAGATTAAATAATATTGGAGATCCAATATGTCCATCCCCTTGTTTTAGTCCTGTTTCCACTGTAAACGTTTCAAAGGTTATCTGATCTACCTTGATTTGATATTGCTATTCTCAATTAATAAGTGATCAATCTGGTTGAGCGTATTTCCATCCAGAGACTTCCATGTAGCTTTATGTATATTTTTGTGAGGGAATGTCGTACTATCATTGTCGAAGATGTTACGTATAGATAATTATTATTAATTAATTATCTCTCGAAATGTATAAATAAATATAATATATAAAAAAAAATTCTCTTGTACAAAAATCAACCCTTTATGTTTAACAAATAATATAATAATATATAAGAAAAAAATTAAATACAAAATGTAAAAACAGCAAATGATAAATATACACAAAATTGAAATAAATACTCACAGTATAAATAATAATACATGAACGCCGACTGGCCAGCCGCTACCTATACTTAAATAAAAGTGAAGAATTCACACGCATAGTGATTATTTGAACTTAAATACTAAAAATATTAATGTTGGCAATTTGAGCCACAGAAAACGAAATTTATAAACGCGTGACAGTTGTTTAATGTGAAGGCGAACGAAAAACCAATACAAAAAAAAATATAAAATAAAAACAGATTATTGCAGCTAATTAATATAAATTGCATACAACGTATTATTAGAGTAAACAAAATACAAGTACTACGGATTAAATTTTACAAATTAAAACGCGTGATAATATGTACGGAAAAACAAACGACAAAAATTTCGAAACAATTTTATACGAACGTGTAGATGATTTTTCGACAACGGTATGACGACGAATAATAAAATACGCGACAGTAACAAACGTAATATGATAATAATAATAATTACGAGCGATGACATATAACGACGATTATACAAAAATACATGACGACGAGTGAAATGCGATAATAAAGGCGTTGGATATTTAAATAAAATATGATTATATTCTGGCGTAAACAATCATGTTATTTGATGCTGCGAAGGAGATAAGTCGTAATCCGTTTCTATTATGGCATGTAAGCTTCCCTTTCCAATTATCGGAGCATATTGTGGTTCTCTCCCACATTTAGCATTTAAGTCTCCCAGCATAGTTTGACTATATTTCCTTGTAAACTATCCCATGTTTCATCCAATTTATTATTAAACTCATCTTTAACTATCTTCACTCGTTTCCGTCGGGGCATGCACGCACACACTAACATTATGTTAAGTCGTGTCGTATTTAGTTTTAGGCATGCCATTCTCTCCAATACTGGGATAAACTCCTTGACATATGGTTCCAACTTTTCATGTACTGCGAAGCCAGTTCCGAAATGATGTCTATCTGTTAGTCCTGAAAAGTATATTATATAATGTCCGACTTTCATTTGTCCTACTGCAGTCCACCTAACCTGCTCTTGAAGAGCAGCTATATCAATAATGTATGTATCTAATGTCTCCACCAGATTCAGGTATGCGCCAGTTATAAAAAAGGCTTGTTGTGTTCCATATTGCAATCTTTATCTCCACTGACCGTTTTCCATGTCCAGTATTCAAACCATTAATCCATGTCCGAGGCTTGGTTTGTGATGGTATCATAACAAACATTGTAATTTAATATGGTTAAAACATCAAATTTTAATGCTGTTTTATTTGTGGGATGGGCGAAATAATAATAAAAACAGCAAAGGAATCTAAAACAAAAGTTTATCGCTCTACTTAAAAGGTTTAGAGTTAATGAAGATACCTTAGAAAATGATCGGGAGACCATTAATCAAAAATTTGCAGGTAAATTCAATAAAATATTTTTGTTTGTTTTTGTGTTCAAAGTACTTATAATATATTAAATATTTATAATCTCCATTATAAATGTATTCTTTTAGAAGGTGACATGGATCCAGCTTATATCGAAGATTTATTTGATGAACTTGACTTGAGCGACTCAGGGCCCGATTTAGACACGTTATCTGTTTTGTCTACACCAAAGCCATCACTACGTCCATTTTTTTCAAGTTCCCGGACAACCATGATACATGAAGGCATTTCAGGTTTGTAATCGAAAATATAATCACAAAGTATGTCAAAACATGATATATGTTGTATATATACTTAGGGTTAATTGTATATTTTTGTATTATATTATTGATTACATTATATGTTTGTGTTCTTGTTATATGTATAAAAATATGTGAAGATAATTTAAAACTAATTGATAGTAAACTTAATTTTGGCAAAGTAGTAATAACAAAGAGGAATTTACAAAATTAAAAATAAAAATCAAAAGGATATGTAAAAATAAATAATCAAAAAGATAGAAATAAAAAATTATAAGTTAATACTCGTGATAATAAATAAAAAATATATATAAAATAAATAAATATACACATATATACATATACATAGGTTGTTGTATATATTATATATTACTACCGGTTTCGATAAAAAGTCATCATCAGGTAAATTAAAAAAATACAACAGAAAAATATAATAAATGAAATTGATTGAGAAAAAAAATACATAGAGAAAACAATGAATATTACAATAAAAAGACAAGGAGCTTAAAATAAAAAATTATATAATAATAAAATATTATATATAGCAGAGAAATTATGTATATGATGAAAAGACCAATGGCATGATATTAATATTGTCTAATACGAGTATATATTTAAATAAAATGTTATTTTTAAAATCTTTTTGTACATTTATAATATTTTTAAATTTATTTTGTTTAATTTCTTTATAAATATATAATTCTTCCAAACAGAGTTGATATAAATATTATGTCGTAAATTTAAAATTTCTAAGTCATTATCTATATAAAAAGTAACAAAATGATTATTTTCTAAAACGTGTTTTGCAAAATTTGAATTTGGATTAAATTTTTTTAATCTTATTTCAGAAATGTGTTCTTTATATCTTGTATTAAAGTTTCTATTCGTTTTATCAACATAAAATTTATCACAACTACATTTCAGTTTATAAATGCCAGGAAAATTAAATTTATTAAAATCATTATTTGGAAATTGGTTTTACTTTATAATTTATTTGTTTGATTAAATTATTATTAGTATTAAGTGCAACCTTTTTATTATTTACATTATTATTTAAGATTTTTGGGAATTTTTCTGATATAATATTCTGATAATTCATACTACAGTAATTAGTTGCATTATTTATATGTTTAGGATTTATTAAATTTTCTTTAATTTTTTTAAGGTATTCTATTGATTGTGTTTAAATTATATTTATTTTTAAGTGCGAATCATATAAATATTAAGTTTGTGTTTATAATTAAATTTATTCAAAGGTATACGCTATACCTATTAAATTTGAATTTAATATTTACAAAAAGCCTACACAAACTGATTTCATTATTCCTTATGATTCCAATCATCCTTTTTCACAAAAAATTGCATTTTTTAATTCTATTTTTTATAGATTTGAGCGTATACCTTTGAATAAATTTAATTATAAACATGAACTTAATATATATATATATATATATATATATATATATATAATGATATCGTACTCAAAAATAAATATAATTTAAACACAATCAATAGAATACATAAAAAAATTAAAGAAAATTTAAAAAATCCTAAACATATAAATTGTAACGGTCCAACCCGCGTCCAACGGACAAACGGACGTTAAAATATAATTTATAAATACATAGTGGTTCAAATCAGAACCACAATAAACAGAATACTCTGACATAGAATTATTACAGCAAAACGTAATATGTGCGATCATCTAGTGGCGTAATGTCACACTCAGGCGCAACAGACACACACATCACGTTCATAGAGCGCACTGTCCACTAATAGTATTAACACGCGGAGTGTTCACCATCAATTTAAAATGATCAAATAGATAAATACGAGACTTTAACATGAAAACATCAATCAAATAACCAACGGCGTAAAGGAGAAAAGACCAGAAGGAGATCGGACCAACGGTTCAATAAAAAATACAAAGATTGTCAACAAGCAAAATCCGGATAACTGCACCAAAAGACCGTACATGACATATATACGACCCGATCTCAAGGTATTCAACACCCCATTCTTGTTCCCCGATACATTGGAAATTAAAATCGGAATGTCTATTTTGCGTCTTACACTCCTAATAGTGGACTCCGGTTTACTGGACAAATGTGTGAAGATGAACGCAACTCCCCCACTCTTTCTCTCTCTACCCCTCCACTGGCCTCTACTTCTACGAGGTACGTCATATCCGATACCTCTGGGAATATTACTTCGTCTAGTCGTATTCTCCTTCCTCTCTCGACCACTACTTCTACGAGTTACGTTGATCTCTCTCCGTCCCACAATCCGAATATCGAAAACCTTCGATATTCTTCACATTAAGTCGTCCGTCGGTCACAGAGGAATCCAGTGCACGGAGCCGACAGACGTCGGACACACATTAACTGCCCGACCATATTAAGCAGCGCGTCTATGCAGACACTGCCGGCGATAGGACATCGGCATATTCGAGACACCCCCCGGCGGCTTACACCAGCGATCCAGTCTTGATCACTAATTCCACAGACGAGGACATCGCCACCACGAGAGGACGACGCGTAGTTCCCCGGTTCGCCGGGACACCGAGGCTACATCAATTGCGGACTACCAGGTCGCGCCACAGGAGGAAGAACGATCAACCGGCCACGGATTGAAACGCCCGCCACGCGGACATTCCGGGCGCCCGGAGGGCAGCGCCATCCGACGGAGACCCACTCCCGCATACGATCCAGCCACACGACGCTACCCACCTGGGAACCGCCGTATACAGTGATATAAACCTCTCTGCATTATTATAACTATCATTTGTTTTGTTATATACATATATGTTATCTTGTATGTTCGACCTTCCCCTACGAAGATAACGCACTACCCAACACATGTTGGAAGATACCCCTTTCCTGGGTGTTAGGCTTAGGCAACCCGCTTCTACTAGCAGAGTTATAGGGAACATCCCTGTCGGATGTGGGGCTCTAGGATAAATAATTATTGTACTTGTTCCCCGGACCGGTCCCAGTCCACCACTTGTAATTTATTTTTTTTTTTAATTGAACCGAGGGCCTGGCGGGAACCGCTTTCGCATTACTTCCGCCAGGCCCCCATTGTTTATTTAATAAAAAATACAAGACACAGTAGGATGTTGACAGGCTAATCTCCCGCCAACTTTCCTTTATAAGAATCATGTTATACATACGTTGACCTCCCGACAGTGACCGCGCAATTAACAATAGATGCCACTGACGAGAGGACCCGCGACATAAATACAATGCTGGGTGACTATATTTCCAGTGGAAATTTAACTGCGGTGGAGATTAACCGTAGAAATTAATCGTTCTGGCTTTTGACGCTGGCGCTGAAGGCAGCCCTCCTAGTCGCGCACGCTCCTGGGCCTGGACGGTGCGCCACTCTGATGAGCCCCATGCGGTCGCAAGTGACGCAATTATCCTCTCCGGCGGTGCATGTTTTCTCCAGGTGTCCCGATTGGCCACATCTCCTGCAGAAGCTTGAAAGGTCCGGACCGGTGCATTTCCGTGAACCATGGTCGAATCCGTGGCATTTGAAGCAGCGTAGGAGCTGATCCCTGCGTGGTCGGACTCTGCATCGTAGCCAACCGATGCTGATGTGAATGAGCCTTCCGGCCGCTACGATCGGGACCGTTGCTGTGGCCATCTGTTGACTGGACCTGGTCCTCCAGATACCCGTGACTTTGACTGCGGGTCCGTCTGCGTTGATTCTTTTGACAATTGCAGCGTGCACCTCTTCTTTGGTTGTCACCTCGTCAAGGTCGACAATTTCTACCTCTGTGGTCAGCCTTAGGCATCTGACGTTGGATTCAGGGATAGCGACCGCTATCTTATCTCTTAGTAGGTCGGCTGCTGTTAGGGATTTGCTGCTTTTTGTTAGTTCCACAGGTTCTGTAGGTTCCACCAAGTTTCACAGGTTTCATCAGGTTTCTTGATGTAGTTTTCCTCATAGAGGTGACTTTGGTCCCTAGGCTGTCGAAGTCGACTTCGGTTTCCCTCACTTTCCTTAGCGTGTCGGCATAGGTGAGTCCTCCTCCTACTTTGACCAGGACTGCGGCTGGTTTTCGGTGTATCCTCTTGGCTGCTCTTGGTGCACCGGCTGAGGGTCTTTGACTTGCGTTGGATGGTGCTTCCTGCTGTAATGTGGTGGTGCCTTTCTTGCTGTTATTCCTTATCACTTGCGTGTAGGGCTTCTCGCCTGATCCCTGGCTAGTTGACTGCGCCCTTGCGGCTCCAGCTGGCTCATCGCCCTTCTTCGCCTTTACCCCGTTGTGCCGTTTCCGTTTTGAAGTGACTAAAGCTCAGGTGTCTTCACCTGCGACGGCCGCCCCTGATGTCAAAGTATGTTCAGCTTGCACCGGCCTAGCAGTTGCTGCGTTGTTCGCCCTCGCATCGGTGTACGGCCACCAGCAGGGGGTCTCGGTTGACGCGTCGCGTGATTCCATGGCCTTCGTCACCGGGCGTGCTGTGTCGTCCGCCTCCGGTCTCCTTAGTTTTTTTGCTAATGCTGCTGTCCTCAAACCACTTGTAATTTAACCCGTTGAAGGTCAACACTTTTATTATTTGTATGTAAATAATTTTATATTGTAAAATAAAGAATATAGATTGCTTTTTACCACTACATCGAGTCAACACTCATTTACGTGACGGTCCACCGTAAGATACACCCTAGGACCGTTACAAAATAATGCAACTAATTATTGTAGTATGAATTATCAGAATATTATATCAGAAAAATTCCCAAAAATTTTAAATAATGTAAATAATATAAAGGTTGCATTTAATACTAATAATAATTTAATCAAGCAAATAAATTATAAAGTAAAACAACTTCCAAATAATGATTTTAATAAATTTAATTTTTCTGGCATTTATAAACTGAAATGTATTTGTGATAAATTTTATGTTGACAAAACGAACAGAAACTTTAATACAAGATATAAAGAACACATTTCTGAAATAAGATTAAAAAAATCTAATCCAAATTCAAATTTTGCAAAACACGTTTTAGAAAATAATCATTTTGTTACTTTTAATATAGATAATGACTTAGAAATTTTAAATTTACAACATAATATTTATATCAACTCTGTTTTGGAAGTATTATATATTTATAAAGAAATTAAACAAAATAAATTTAAAAATATTATAAATGTACAAAAAAATTTTAAAAATAACATTTTATTTAAATATATACTCGTATTAGAAATTATATTAATATCATCCCATAGGTCTTTTCATCATATACATAATTTCTCTGCTATTTAGTATATAATATTTTATTATTATATAATTTTTTATTTTAAGCTCCTTGTCTTTTTATTGTAATATTCATTGTTTTCTCTATGTATTTTTTTTCTCAATCAATTTCATTTATTATATTTTTCTGTTGTATTTTTTTAATTTACCTGATGATGACTTTTTATCGAAACCGGTAGTAATATATAATATATACAACAACCTATGTATATGTATATATGTGTATATTTATTTATTTTATATATATTTTTTATTTATTATCACGAGTATTAACTTATAATTTTTTATTTCTATCTTTTTGATTATTTATTTTTACATATCCTTTTGATTTTTAATTTTAATTTTGTAAAATCCTCTTTGTTATCACTACTTTACCAAAATTAAGTTTACTATCGATTAGTTTCAAATTATCTTCACATATTTTTATGCATATAACAAGAACACAAACATTTAGTGTAATCAATAATATAATACAAAAATATACAATTATATACCATATATACCTTATATATATATATATATATATATGGTTTTCACCCATCATCCACTGTTTTCTAGGAATTCTCTTCACCCATTTTTATCATTTGGAGGTTTGAAAAGAATTATTTTACCCTTTACATTTGGGGGGTTACATTTGTAATGCATAGCTAAAATAATCCTTTTTAACCCTACAAATAATTAAAAAATGATAAAAAAATAGGTGAGGGCTTGTCTGAAAATGGTGGTAATAGGGGAAAATAGAGGTCATATTTGGATTTAGGAGGTCATTTTATATAAGAATTTGTAGGAATGGTGTCGGGGCTTGAAAAAAATCTTCAAACAAAAATTCAATAACTTGTGTAGGTTTGCCATCTATAGAGCGCAACATTGAAAGATTCAGTGATGAAAGTTCGAAAAAAGCCGATTCAGATTCATATTTAGACACTTGGACGGATAGTGATCCTATACCACCGAAATCGGGGAACAATGATGACAAAAAGGTTTTGTATACAGACTCATAACCTGTAAAAAATATAATTGCACTTCTTCTTTGTATATTTTGAATGTATTAATAATAAAAATGGTTTTACAGGAAATGCAAGGCGTTGTAGAAAAGGAAAAAAAATCAAGAATATTCACTAGAGACCGCACTTTGTCTTCAAATAAATATAAAAAATCACCTATGCCAAAAATGAATGAAAACGACAATGGTCATTATGGAATTACAGTTTCTGGGGGGAATTCTGACCCAACAGAAAATTTGGACTCCATAATTGAAGTATGTCAATTTTGTTATTAATACAATATATTAATGCAGGAAGACCTCAACTGAATATATAATGAAGAATTGGTCTTAATAACAGAACCTCGTCTTTGCTTTGGTTACACTCTGTACTTTTCATAACTTTTTTGTGCAACGCCCTTTTCTATTGCGCTCTCAGCGTTTCAAAAGGGTGGTTGATTTTATACATGTTCCATAATAGTCCTTAACTGCTCCGGTTAAGAAGCAGTCGCCTGGTTATTTCCTACTACACTAATTGGTCTTGGTCAAAATTCCTTTTTATGCCCATCACATTCTTTCTTGTCAATCTCTTACTGTCATCCTCGCCACTTCATACAAGGTTTCAAAAAAAAAAAAAAAAATAGAGAAATTGCAAACTTGTTTGTTTTCATCGTATTATTTCATTTACTTCCTCAATTATAAATCGTAAAACAAACATTAATCCTAAATTATTATTTTTTATAATTACAGCCCAGAAAAATTTTTATGGATCAGTTGTTAAACGTGTTACCTCCAGAAGATAAAATGCCAGAAACATTATGTCTTATACATTATTTAGACTCATTGAGTTGTAAACTTGCATCAAAACTTGAGAATTATAATTTTAAAGTCGTTACGCCTGCTGGATTAGGTGACGTTCGTGCAACATTTCTATGTATTAGTAAAAAAATGCAAAAATAGTGAGAAAAATAAAGCAATCATTATTATGAAAATAAATATAAAAAAAAGCATTTTTCATTGTTTTCAGCTGTAATTCTAATCCTAAACCTCCAAATCAAATGAAAATATTGCTTGCAGGATCTGACAGTTTTGTTAATTTTGTATTACGACATTATGTAGAACAATTATCATTCAAACCACCCGACTTGGTGAATTATATAAAATTCTATATCATACCATTGGGTAATCTATTTTTAAATTTGTGTGTATATGCGTTGTACAAATATTAAATAGCAGTAACATTTATTTATAGGATTAAACACTCTTTCGAGATATTTAGGCACAATTGACGGTTATTATGGTGCCACATTTTTATTCAGAGAAAATTTGTGGAAAGGGCAATTAGAAGGTGATGATTTAACAGACATAATTTTCAAAATACAAAATTATTTGAATGAAGCCTCGAATACAATTCAATTACAAATTGCTGAGGCAATGATTTCATATAAAAAAAGAAGGTATGAAATGAAACGATAAACTAATGTTATATTCTAATAATTACTTTATTTCCATTTTTATTTTACAGTTCAGACGATGAAGCTTTACAAACTTTTATACCATTTTTAAATGCAAGTGTGAAATTAGTTTAAAATTGTTCAATTATAATTTTTAGATTATATTTGTTTTATAATAAAGAAATGTTTTATTTTAATAATGTAATTTTCTATTTCATAGGATGTAAGAATTTGTTCTAGCGATACTGCGTCTGGTTCAAACGATACAGATGATCAGTCTTCGATTAACATTGATCGTAAATTTATGTTGGACAGGACACCTCCTAATTCTCCAAACATCGATGTTCAATATTTACAAACATCTAAAAATGTTAATTGGTAAATTGAATTAAATTATGAAAAAAAATAAAAAGTTTTCATGAATTGATTATTTAAAAGTTTATTTTTGACAGGGAATTATCTGAAACTTTAGAATTACAACTCGATTACTGGCTGATACCCAAAGATAATATTACACGAAATGATTCAAATAATAGGCGCATAGATACTACTAAATTTACATTGAAGTCTGGATTCAAAAGTTTAAACATTTCAAGACTGTTTTTAACTAATGAGGAACCATTTTTTACTGTAAATTATGTTAAAGAAAAAAAACAAAAAAGTATGTAAATTTATGTCCAATGTATAATAATGTTAATTTTTATATTATTGTCTAATTGACATATTGTAAAACTTGTAAAATTTAATTAGTTGCAATTTGTTAGATAATATTATAGTTCTATTTTATAGTAAATACATATTTAAATATTTTATTTTACTTTAGTTATGAGGTTAGGTAAGAAGAAAGAAAAAGAGAAGGTTAACTCTGAAAATTTAGTTATTGATGGAGTTATGAGATTGATCTGTTCACCAAAAACACAACATTGTCCTTTGACCAGTATGTAATTTTCTTTATTTACTTAGTAAACTATTTTGATTTTCTTTTTTCGTGTGTTTGTTTTTTAGTATCTATAGATGGACATGAGTGGAGTGGTGTAAAATTTTTCCAATTATCTTCACAATGGCAAACACATGTTAAACATTTCCCAGTAGCTGTATACTCGCTGGATTATCAACCTACAAAACTATTACATATAAATCAGGGACTTTAAAATTATGTACAAAATAATGAAATATGCTATAAATACAGTTTTTAGTATTGAAATGACATTTACTATATTTAATATTGTGTAATTAGAAAAACAAAATATAAATCATTTTAATATCTAAGTTTTGTTGGTTTTCTGCAAATCGATTAATAACTTCTCTTAACATAATGTTATAATTACAGCGAAACTATGTATTTTGCAGTCTCTAGATATCAATGATGGACATTTGAAACTTAAAATTGATAAAATTAAATTTTAAAATATTTCCATTACAAAGCAAGAGGGTCATTTTATCAACATTTATATAATAGTAGAAAAAAAAGGTGTATCCAATTATGTTAAGAAATTCCTTCTATGGTAAAAAATAATATACAATATAAAAATAATAATCTATTATAATATTAGTGGTTTATATAGGAATTATTTTCACTAATTTTATTATATGAATTAATTATAGGACTATAAGTTAAACAAATGTTTATTTAACAAGCAATAAACAGCATTGGTCTGTATTGTCACTAATAAGCAATAGTTCATAATTTTAGCTTTTATTGTAAATATTTTAATTCAGTTATTGTTTAGATAGAATGTTGCATCACTTATTTACTGAAATTCATATTAAATGCAGCTGCAATTTTTTTTTGTAGTACTTTGATGTTTACAAACACGGACATTACACTTCCTAAAAATATTATATTCCAAAGAAATTAATTCATTCTATTCATTGAAATATTTTGTATTTATTTGTTTCAGATTTCTTGCGTACCACTAAAAGTAAAAATGCCAACATCTATATAAATTGCCTTATATATTATAAATATATAAAGAAATCGTCATGAACTGCTTATTTATATATAATACGTCTTTTTAAATTTATTAGTCTTTAAACAACATTAACATGAAAAGGGTTAAAAAATAAAATAAAATTATCATGTACATGATGTACTGTTTGATTAACCTTAACTGTCAATAATAACATGTATGTGAAAATTTGATTTTATTATTTAACCCTTTTCATGTCAATGTCGTTTACGGACTAATAAATTAAAAAATTTATTTTTAAATTTATAAACCTCAAAATCAGTAGATATAATCAAATAATAATAATGTTGAAACAATTTTATAGTTTTGTGATGTATATACAATGATGTTCCGCCCAGAGACTCCCGGAACTATATAACGCACATTGTCCATGGTAACTGGATAGAACTTACCTACGTAGTGAACCTGTTAAATTTGAAATAGTACCTAGGTACGAATGGGTACGATTGCAAGTATTGAGAGAGAGGAAACTTGACAAATAACTCAATATGTACAAGAAGGGTGGGCCGATAGGCACCACAAAGAACATATAATGCAATAATTCAACAACCGTGTAAATACACAAGAAAAAAAATAAATATATATAATATTGAAAGGGGTGGACACCCATATATAATTGTATATCAAGAGAATACAGATTACATTGGCACGTAATATAACAGCGAATGAAAACAATAATACGTACAGTTTTCTCGACAACTCACACTAATAATAACTGCATATCCATAAAAATTGATATTATGGCAAATTGCCGATATGTATCAAGACGATTAAAAATATCGTAATCGATCGCATGTGTACATGTGTCTCGAGCAAAACGCACCGCCGAGACCGACACACCCGAACACGACGACTGGTGAATAACAGAGTGACAACTTTGTACTCACAAGCGGTGTGGCTATAAAATTTACTCGACGGCTCATAATAGCTCGTCGATAACAGTGCAAATTGATAAACGGCGAGGAGCATTCGTATGGATGCATGTATTAAATAAGTTTTTTTTTGTTTTTTACTGAAACCTGAGTTAAATACATAGTTGAAAAATAAATCTATTTCAAAGACATATATTCTAAAGAATTTATTTTTAAATAATTGAAATCGAAATATAAATTACATTAACATTTATTAATCCATTAATTATTTTTTGATTTTGCATACTTCAATATAATATCTTTTTTCATGATGTTAAAATGATTCTCATAAACTTTAATCGTGGACTCATCGTAATATGTATTATATTTTTTCCATTGTTTCCTTCTAGTCGGATCATTTTTGCTGTTTTCCGGAGCCAAGTTGCACATTAAACCTATAATTTTAATTTTTAATATTAATATACATCGCATGTTTCACAGAACGATATGAAAGGATTACCTCATAAACCACTAAATTAATTAATTTAAAATATCACTTATACCAAAAAATTATTACATTTACAAAATAACGATTAAAAGATTTCTATTTTAATAATTGTTTTTCTCTTTGTTAATTATATTATTTTTATACATGATTAATAAATGATGTGCTCCTGACGAATAGAAGGTTAATAAAATGAAATCGTAAAAGCTTAAATTTTTTTGTGGAATTAGCCTAATTCTCTTGCAAATCACAGATTATTGCAGCGGTTGGCCAGTTTGTATACACAATATTTACATGTAATATATTATTGTATACCTGCTTTATGGGCCATGGACACTAATTTAGACATTATTTTCTGTTGAGTCCTACAGAGACCAGTGATTCGTCGAGGTAACATACATCCGTCGGCTCGAACAAATTGACTGATTATTAATACATCCTACAATAACAAAAATAATTTTATATAAAATCATTTTAAATATAATTATACATAGTAATTTACCGTGTGTTTAATGTTCAAATTCAGACTGCACAACGAACAACATTCACTTTTGTTTTTAATGAGAAAATCTTTTCTGGGTGAAGGTACATTGATTCCTTTAATGATAAACGTTTTTCCAACTTTTTGCGTTTGGACTAGAAATGAAAACAAAACGGAATAAAAAGAAAGGTGACACGTTCAAAATTAACAGATAGGCGCGGTTCATGTTGACAAAAACGAATGTGCTATATACACATACTTTCTTTCAATTGTGTTACGGCAGTACGGTGGAAATTTGCACTGGCGCACAAGAACAATTTCGTGGCTAATTTGTTCGTGCCCAACAAACCGGAAATTGCTGGTAATTTAAACATAATCGAAACGTATTTAACGCAAAATTCAATAAATCCAACGAATTATAAACCGAAAATTATAATAAAAAATATTTATGTGAAAACAACGAGCGCATTACATTTCGTTTGTTCGACACGATTGTGATAAGAATATTTTCATAAGTAGATAATTCGTTATCTTCTATAACGTGATCGTGGTATAGTATTTATTCTATAATTATGATAGTAATAAATATTTTGGCTAGCATACATATAATTTATAATATTTTACCATAATACGATGGTACCAAGGATAAGATTATAAGGGAGAGTTTCACCACTACTAATAATTTTATAACAAGTCAGTAATTTATTAAAAACCAAAAGTCAGCAAAAGTACTCAATCGACAATTATGAAAAAAAAATTAACTGGGCAATTTGAAAATAATTCACCCTCTCCCCCCATTATGTTGGTCATAGGGTCAGTTTTACAATTCGTGGTTTAACTCGAATCCAGCTGAACTTGGCTGAGAAACTGATCTTAGGTTAACTTATTGTCAGTTTTACAATCAAAGATTTGATTTAGTTTTGCTGAAACGTGGTTATTGGAAATTATTTGTGATAAAGGAATAGCTGGGTGATAGTGTGTGTGTGTGTCACGGCTGTAGATATCTACAGCCATGGTTTAACTTACTGATATCCGTGAATCAAGTAAACTTCAGTGTAACCTAGGTTCATTGAATTGTAATACGCATTTTAACCGAAGGTTAAACCACTATTGTAAAACAGGCTTGTCTCTGGATGATACTTGGTCCGTGGCCATGACTTTTTGATTTTAAATTTGTAAATTGGAGGGAATTCAGTTGTTGCCAGATAGATTGAGACGGCTGCGCGATAACGAAAAACCAGGGGTTCTCCTTACTTGAATTTTATTACCGAAAATATATCAATAAACCAACAATTGTGACAAAACATTTTAAAACTGATTTTACGTTAATAATTTAAAATCAAATATGACATTAATCTATTATATTATCAATGTCAGTCGAAACATTTATTTTTATACATTTATAAAAAACAAATTGGTGAAGCGACTGAGACGCGCCGCGCGGTCGAAACACACTGCGACTAGTTTGGGCTACACCTACTGAAAAACGTCGCCGCCGCTGTCTCAATCTATCTAGCAACGATTACAAAATAATATGTTGATGCATTATCAAAAGAAAAATAATATGTAAGCCACACCAGTAGCATTGAAACCACAAAAACACTGAAAAGTAGAAGACGCATTTGCAAAACATCCCGTTCGACACCATCCATTGTATCGGTGCCAATTCGTTAACTACTAAACCGGATAATGCGTGTATGTGCATTTGCTGTCCAAAACTTAATATTAGGTATGTACGTCCATCTGTCTTACAAATGTTTCTATCATGAGTTATGATGACTAGAAAACGGGTTTCATTGTAAATACATATTTTCAATAGAATGAGATGATTTTTGTATGTTATGTACGTATCTTTTACATTAGTTGATACATTTTCATGGTAATTCCATTATATTAATGGCATTTTTCATATTTGTAGTATATGATTATGTTTTTCAATAAACTTGACATTGTCTAGACAATTGAGATATATGCTATTCATAGTAGGTATGTATACTTTTAAATATAATTATATAAAATTACCCGAAACGTTGGTATATAGATAGAATAAACGATAAAAATGATAACCATTGGTTTTAGCCCTTTATATAACAACGATATTGTTGTGGCTTTGTTTTATTTGTATCATGGACATTCAAATATAACAGTCCCATAAATTTTTCTTTCCTTCTCTGTCCAAAATATTTAAACATAATGGACTAATTTGTTATATCGATCAAAAAAATACAATGAATGAAAACTTGAGTAATGTTAGATTCTTAAGCAGTTAATCGCTGCTCTGACATTGGCTATTTCTGTTGGCAACAGTTGGTATATGACAATTTCTGACAATCAGAATACCAATAGAATTTCCCCTATGCGAATATAAATCAATTTTCGTCTGCTGAAATTAAAGATTGTAAAAATAAATTTCAACAAATTAGTTTCATATTTATTTAATAAAAATAAATACGAATCATAAATAGTTTATTAATTATGATGAAATCCATTACTTAATCATGACAGAGCTTAGAATTTATTAGAATAGAATTTTTAATTTTATTTATTTATTTTTTTTGCAGTTGTAGTGAGGAAAAATGTAATGGATTAAAAATAAGTTACTCATATATAGTAAAAGTCAAAACACTACATTTAAAAGATTAAAATAGAATTTGTACAGTACAATGTTGAGTGATGGAAAATTTAGTTCTACAAATTTGCGTTTGAAAAGAATTAGTTGTGATAAAGATGAAATCAATTTTGAAGAACCGGCAAGTAAATTACAGCGTTTATGTGACGATTATTGTTCTCAAGAACCAGTTACTGATTCTGAATTTGAACATTCTGAAATTACTGAACTCAACTATAAAAAAATTTCGGCTACTTCTATTTTAAAAAAACTCCAAATATTAGAAATTCGTGATAAAATTGAACGTTCGAATTTTGCACAACCGATAAATGAAGTAAGCATTAGAGAGATTAAACCAATGGTAGGTACTTGTTATGATATGTGTCCAGAAAAAGAACGTCTGCTTCGTATCCATGGTAATATGATTTCGCAATTTGAATCCAAAATGATAGATTCAAAATTGGAACCAGTCATTGAAATAATGGTTAAACAGTATGCAAGGAGTTCTGCAGATCAAGCTAATCCATTGTCATATGAGCTTAGACCAACACCAGTACTTGTTAAAACCATGAATTACATGCTCAAAAATATCATAAACCCTATTGAATTTAATATCAAACAAGACTTAACTAGTTGGTATGACTTTTGTTGGGATCGATTTCGTGCAGTACGCAAAGATATTGTACAACAAAATTTACAAAACTCAGAAGTAATAACTATACTGGAACAAATTGGACGGTTTCATATTGCATGTTATGATCTTATGCTTGGATATACAGGTTTCGATATTAAATTAAACACTGAAAATTTAAATAATTGTATTCAGATGTTGATGCCAATGTATAGAGATTCAGAACAACCATGTACAAATGAAGCAGAATTTATATCTTATGAGTTACTAATGTATTTGGGCGGTCCACAATTTTATTCTGCATATAATCTATTACCTATTCACATAAAACAATCGCCTCAAGTAAGATTTTGTATTGAAGCTCATAAAACTTATTTACAATCCAGTAATACTGTAGATTTTTTTAATTTACTGAAAAAAACAACATACATGAATTGTTGTATTCTTCAAAGAATTATTCCAAGTGTTAGATATTATAATATAAAAATGATTAATATTTCCTATACAACAGCAAAACAAGTTTATAAACTCGAAATAAAAAAATTTATGGAAAAAATGTGCTTTGATGACATCCATTCAACACAAGAGTTTTGTTCTGATATTCAACTAAAATTTGATAATACACATGTGGAGTTTTTACGTAAAGCTATGTTCAGTGCTCCTGAAAATGGAAGACAGAAACAAGAATTGATAATTGTACAAAAAAGACAAAACTTAACGTTCTTGATCTCTGGAATGCAAACTCTACCTGATGTCATAATTAATTCAGTTCACAGTAGCTTTGATAGTAATAACCGGTTTAACAGTCCAACATGTACTGAATTGAACAAAGATAAATCACTGTCCAATGAAATGTCAGACTCTCAGATGGAAATGGATTCATATTCTTCTTTAAATTCAAAAGACAGTTTTTCATCATTTAATTACAAACCATTATCAACTATAAAAAAATCACAGATTTTTGAAATACCAACGCTTACTTTTAAATTTCCTCATTTTAATTTTGAAATACCGTTAAACTCGTCATCACCTTTGTCTGACAATGATAATGATTCCAATTTGAATCAGTCAGTCAGTGCAGTTGTTTCGTACGATTTAACAGAACCTAAAATATCTAACCAAGATTTATTTGTAAAATCTCAAAGTCCAATTCATTCGAGAAGTAGTCAGTCACCAAATGAACTCGATTTGAATGAAAAACTACCGTTTACGCAATTGACAGATTACCAAATTATTCTTGCCAAAAAGTATTTTTATAATTGGCAAAATTACATTACTCGTAAAAAATCAAAATATATCGAAGAAGTATTAGCGTGCAATGATTGTATTTCATCGTTATCATCATCTCCATCTTCGGTGAAGTCAATGAAGGATAATTTTAATGATAGTAACGTGCAAGAAAAGTCAAACATATGGCAACACAAACAATTTCTTTTAGCAGAAAAATATTTCTATATTTGGCTACGAAAAATTCTGCGCAGAAGAAAATTTGAAATTGATCCTGTCAATAGTATGCCATGGGCATTTTTTATGCAGTTACATGGTACACCAAAAGAAACATTACAACATATTAATTCAGGTACTATGAAGAAAGGATTGATATTCCCTTTGTGGAAAAATAACGAAAATGAAGAGTATGTTAGTAATAAAATAGCCCATTTTTTTATTAAAAATGTTTTAAACACAAAAACAGCAGAATCTATTATTGGGAAAAAGATATTTTGGAAGTTGGCAGTGAATTATGGAGATTCATTAGAACCGTGTTACATACAAGATAAAGTGCAAACTGTTATTTATGGTAAATTAGGCTACAGTAACAATATGGTACAATGTATCCATACTGATAACAATGTGTGTTTCATAAAATCAGTTGATAGTCGTATCGGACTACAAGATTGGAAAAACAGTGGTTTGAATGCAGCAATAGTTTATACGAATACTAAGAAAGAAGATATTGAAACATTATTTAAACGTATAGAATCAATTTTGAATTCAACACCAAAAGTTATACCGTTAGTCTTAATATTTTCTTCGGCTTCGGATACAAATGAAATTGAAAGTTATCAGTTAGTTTTAGATGCGTACCGTGAAAACAATTACATAAATAATTACTCAGTTTATGTATGGGATGGACCAAAAACTATTTTAGATGCTATAGAATTTTTTTCGAAACATTATGTGGATATTACACCAAGTATGCGTTCAGAAAAACTCTGCCATAATTTACTGAATTTTGCACAAACATTCTATTTAAAAGTACGTAAATCAGTATATGACAATCCAAATATAATCATTAATAAATACAATACATTTTTGGATGAGTACGTTAAGCGCTTGGGTAAATGTAATTTAGTGTTAAAAGACTGTGCACCTGAATTCTTTCCATATTTTGTCCAAAATTCTGATGAGTTTTCAAAAATATATTCAAACTTAAATTTAGAATATTTTGAAAGCATATTAAATGATGCACATCTCCTGCCATATAAATCGTGGCCTCCAGAAAACGTGGACGATTTAATCGAATACGTAAAAAACATGTGCCATTTTACAAACCAAAGATGTCGATGTTTAGACATTTTACAAATGCTTCATTTACATAGAAATGCTAACTTAGAGGATTGTGTCTCAAAAGGAAATTGGTACAGTGCAATCGAACTTTGGATTCAAGGAGCACTAGAAAAATGTACTACACGAAATAACTTTATAGTGTTCTTTGATGGTGAGCCAGTTAGTGAAATTCTAAAAATTGTATTTCCAAACCATTAATAAAATTATTATTTATGAATTTGTTATATATAATACATTTTGTATAATATATGATTAGTTTACAGTTTTTTTATAGTATCCATATCTCTTAATTGTAATAAACTAATAATAAATGGTATTGATTTTTCATAAAAATCAACTATTAAAATAAAAGATTTAACATTTTTTTTATTGTTTACATTATGGCATAATTACTTTTGATGTATGAATTGTTAAAATTATAATAATTTTTTTTTTTTTTGTAATTCTGATTTTTCAATATTTTGTTTTCACCAAACAAAGATTTGTGTAACTTTTAGAAGTTCTGTTTAAATATACGATTTACAGAAATTTAATAGTACCATAAAATGTAATTTTTAACAATAAAAAAGGTTAGAATTATTACAAGAAATAAGTTTTTAAAGAAAAATTTAAATAAATAAATTTATTTTAAAATGTATCTTAATAGTGTATTAAGGGAAATCGTGTTAAATTGTTGGTGACAGAGGTTAAAGTGGAAAAAAAAGGTGATAATTGATAATTCAATTGTTTGAAATTGACTTATTTGTACCTAACTACTGTTTAATGGTTTCACTCCTTAAATTATCATTAATGTTATTACTCATATAACATTATAACTAATATATATTAAGAAATGTGCTTAAAATTAATAATAAAACACTAATTAGTGACTAAAATCAAAATGTTATCATAACAAAAACAAATATAATTATTATCATATGTAACTAAAATAATATAATTTTTATCACAAATGAAAAACAGTACACACATGAAACAAACAAAAAACTTTTTTCATTAAATGTTTGAAAATTTTAGGTTGGCACCTGAGGGCAACTTTATTTTTTCGGTTTCAATCTGTTATCAAGTTAACCTATATGTATAGTCGGACGACTCCCATCCACCATAACAATATATTCGACCACTCGTGTTGATCACCGTATGTTATTAAAATAGTATATGCCATCTATAGTTCTTTAATTAACTAAATATTCGATTACCAATTCACCCATTACCTAGGTATATATATAATCTATGGACAAGGTCACTTGTTATCATAACCATATTTATGACGACTTATACGTGTTATGAGACGTAACAATAGTACAGAATAATAAATGATTGTATTTTGTTTTTCGTGCATTTTGAAATCGTTGGAACGTCGTCGTACACTTTTCGTCATGAAGAATACACTATACATGTTTAGAAATTGAATAAAAGTACGTATACGTTATACATATTATGTTGTGCGTTTATTGGTTTTCAATCAATTTAGTATATAACTAATGTTTTGTTTAATTAACTTGAAATATTTCAGACACTGGATTTGTATAATAGAGTTCTGCGTTCCTGTTAAACGTATTTGAAAAAAACAAAATAAACATTAATGAGTAATTTAATTGACATAAGCAAATGTGAAAAACAAGCAGTCTCGCTGGCTGTGAAATTAATTAACAACGGAAGTATTGTTGCACTGCCGACAGATACTGTTTATGGTTTAGCAGCTGATGCTCAGAATCCATTTGCAGTAAATAATCTATATAATATTAAGGGTCGTGATTTTAAAAAACCAATTGCTATATGTACTTATTGTGTAAGCGATATTTGTAATTGGGGAAAAGTTTGTAACTTACCATTTGGCTTATTGGAAGATTTATTACCGGGGCCCGTAACAGTAGTACTACAAAGAACGCCTACATTGAATTCCGCATTAAATCCTGATCAATCAAATGTTGCCATACGAGTGCCAAATAGCGGTTTCGTTTGTAAAATAATAAGCGTTCTAAGAAAACCTATCGCACTTACCAGTGCCAACTATAGTGAAAATCCTAGTACATTAAAACCAATCGAATTTTCAGCATTATGGCCAAAGTTGGATGCAATTTTTGATGGTGGTATTATTCATGCGTCACGTGAAGGTTCCACGATAGTTGATTTGACAATTGATAATCATTATAGTATTATAAGGACAGGTTCTGCACTCTTGAATACATTACATATTCTACACAAATTTGGATTAAAAAAATTATAATGAATAAACTGTTGAGAAAAGTTATTATTAATAGAGAATTTAAAGATCATTCCAACAAATCTTTTATTATCAGTAATTTCGAAGAGAAACTGAATGAATTTTATTTAGAATTCTCAAATAGTGAGATGAAAGTTACTAATTCTAACTCTATTACTGATCAAATATTAGCTAACTTGGAAGCGTTATTTTTACATGGTCTTAAAGAAACTTTCATTAGTCAGTTGTCAACAATTATTGGCAATGACGTAGATCAAAGTGTGGATATCAATTTTTGGCACTTTCTTCTTGTGCTTTCTCCAAATGGTGTCATTGATCAAGTGAGTAGTATAATTTGTGTTTGTATATTGTATATTTGTTTTAGGCAAAAAGTTTAAATTTATTATTTAAATGATTTTCCAGATAAATTCTTTAAAGCATGTTACGACTGATGTAGGAAAATGCAGGGCTTGGATACGCTTAACACTTAATGATTGTGTATTTCGCAGTTACTTAATGTTAGCCTTTAAATACCATCAATACATCATGAAGTTTTATAATAAAACTGCGATTATTTGTGATCAAGAAAGTTTTGGAAAAATAATCTCCCTATTACAAGGTATAGAAAAATATGATTTTGACCTTACTTTGAACTCAAGCCTTTTAAATACATGGCCCAACAGTACATTGGTTTTGGCTGGTTATTGGACATCAGCTCTTAAAAACAATCCTTTATATAATCCTCAAGTAGTTGAAGCAATATGCACCAATCATATTGACCAGCCGATAATAAATGATTATAATAAATCTGACGAAAGTTGTACATCATCTGTCTCATCATCATTTGTAGACACAGAATTTATACACAAACCACCAGTATTGTATGAAGACACAGTGTGGGATTTTATAATAAAATAACCTTCCATGAAAGTTGTCAAAAGTGATTTTATTTCCATTAGAACATTAAAAGATGACATTTCTAGTAGTAAAATTATAACCATAGAACCTTTTAGTCAAAAAGAAGATGAACAATTACTTGAAAAGTTAACAACTGAACAGAATGAAGCTGAAAACTCACTTGAAGAAGAGTGTACTTCTGTAGTACCTATGAATAATGATCAAAGTTTTAACGATTTATTGGAGTCATATAATTTCAAGGTAAAAATTCCAATGGCTGTTTCTGTAATAGAAGATTTATATAAACATTCAACTGCTCCCTCGATAATTATTGAAAGACAATATTATAATGATGCCCATGTGGTAGACGTATGTATAAAAAAATATTTTAAAATTACTGTTATTTTATAATTTACGACATAACAAAATATTATATCACAGGTCAATGAATCTTTTGTCGATGTATCTATACATCCTGAACATATGAATTTGGATGTAATTATTACAATTATTATTATTATTATTATTAAAATTTTATTTATTTTAATTAATAAAGTTAATTATTATTATTATTTTTTTTTTTTGTCATATAATTTAGGTTCTAAAACAATATTTGAAATATTTGTTTAAACCTCCAAAAGAATTTGGTTTGAATAATCAAGGTTATACATGTAAAAATTGTGATGAAACAATTGGTATTGATTTTGGAAATTATTTGTAAGTAAAAATAAAAAAAAACTTATAATATGTGAATATATAGTTATTTTTTATTGTTTTTTTTTTAGTAAATGCAATTTTACTGCGTGTTATTATTGTATAAATTGTTTTGGGACAGAAACGTGGCGAATACCAGTAAAAATATTGTTTGATTGGGATTTCAACCAGTATCCAGTGTCAAACAGCGGTTCAACATTTCTAAATGAAATACAATATCACCCATTATTCAATATGAAGATTTTTCATAGACAATTATACAGAACTAATGAAATGAAAAAGTGTAAAGTAAATGGTCTTAAATATTTGCTTTATTTAATTAAATTCAGTATTTAAATCTACTAATATAACCGTTCAATATTGTATGTTTTAGAAATTACGTTGGCAAATATATTTTTTGTTTCATTACTTGTCCACTTGCCAGTTTTATAATGTTGAAAAATTATCTAAAGACTTATGGCCACGAGTATATTTTTTAAATAACATTCATTTGTATTCATTTGCCGTGAGTGTTTTGGACCTAAAAGGGTAACCTGATATTTAATATTAATTCACTTTTTTTTTTTCCAGGATCTACAAGAGATCTATTCTGGTACCTTGTTTGAATTTCTTGAACGCAATATAATGATTGGCCGAGAACACGTTTACCAATGTGTAGTGTGTAGTCAAAAAGGCTTTGTTTGTGAAATATGTCGTGATCCCAAAATAATTTATCCATTTGATTTAGATAATAATTATCGAGTAAGAAATATTTCATATTTCATAATGCCTATTTAAACCATGTCCATATCAATGTGACAACTATTAACACAAATGTTATAAATTGTTGTCACTATAAATATTTTGGAGGGAATTATAACTTCAGGATCAGACTACTCCAACCAGTTAAGGTCAGAGTAGAAAGCATTAAACCAACTAATTAAAGTCAGTTAAATTCAGAGCTTGAGGCCCCGGATTTGCCAAATCCGTCACACTAATTAGTGCTCCCCTGGGGAAATGATATGGATGGTCATCATATAAATGTGAAAAATAACAATAGTTTTGTGTTTTAGTGTTGTCATTGTAAATTAATATTCCACCATAAATGTTATCAAGATGTGGAGTCGTGTCCAAAATGCAGGCGTAATAATATCCGAAAAGCTAAAAACCCATGATGAAGGTGATATAGATGAAAAAATATAGTAGTTAATTTATCTTATATAACTATTATTTTTTAAACATATATAATTATAAATATTTTTATTATATATTAAATAGTTTATTTTGAATTTGTATTAACGGTTCCTTGATCGTATATACTTCCTCGAAAAATTGATTGTAATTTTATTAAATACTAAGCGAAATTGACCAAAATATAGAACAAATTGTGAATTAAAGAAATGAAAAAATGGATTGTATTAAAAACAACAATAAATAAATAATTAACTATCATTTATAGTACCTACCCATCATATGAGCGATTAGGGGAAAGAGCAAGGTAAGATTTACGACTGTTTCCCCTTGGAGTCGTTTTAGCTGGTACAGTTAAAAAAGTTTAATAATTAATATTAAATAAAAAATATATATAAAATAAATATATATATATATATATATATATATCAAAATGTATAATTAAATATACAATAAAAGCCAATCCATTTTTTAGGACTTTTCATCATATACATAATTTCTCTGCTATTTAGTATATAATATTTTATTATTATATCCTTTATTTTGAAAAAATTTAAATCATTTTTTCACGGAGGTCCTTTAATCATTTTATTTTATATCGTGTTACAGTGCATGTATCCATACACGAAAAAGTTATTTCTACATAAACATTGTATAATTTACAAAGGAATTATATTTCGGTATAAACAAAATAGACTCACATTTCTTTAGAACTAAAATTTTATAATCGATTAGGAAAAAGTGTCTATTAATACAAAAAAAAAAATATGTATATATATTAATTTTTTTTTTTTTTAATTCGTTCGAAACATTATATTATTTTAGTATTGATAAATTTGGTATCTATGTGTACGTCACTAATGGAATTTGTCAAAAATTCAAGAAATTTACTTTATTATTTAATATTACAATGTACAATATTGATATACTTACTTTTCTTTACTTTTAAATTAAAATAAAACAACAATTCATTACTTTAAGAAAATACAAAACAGTTATTTAATTATTACAAAATCATTTGAAGTAGGTGTTGAATATTTTATAATGAAATTTTCTTTGTAAATGTAAAATTATACTTACACTGACTTAAATCTAAAGTGTTATTAGAAATACAATATCAAAGCTAATACAAGAGATTAATCTAAGGTAGAAAAAAGTTGTTTTTTTAGTTAACTCGAACCGGAATATTATTTATAATTTTAATAGCAATACAATTGTGGAGCAGCGAGTCCTCAACCGTATTCTGCAAGGTCCTTGGAGTTCCGCCATTGTTTCTCAAGGGCTCCATCCGTTTTACGATAAAAATATATTATGTAATAGTTGTTTGTTATTTAAATCATAGAACATATACTTGTCATTAACAAGACGTCAAAACCAACAATTTTTAATGTGGCAAAATAAGAGGTTCTTATTGATATTGGTTTCGGACAGTTTGCACTAATAGGCTTCATTTAAAGAATCAAAGCAATTTCTGAATTTTCGCCTCGGTTAGCGGAACTAACTTTTCCATATTATATTCAAGAGCTGAGTTGCTCTGTACTGTCTCTTTTGATACTACGTATTTTTATGAAACCTGTTTTTCGGCGTATACAGCTACAGAATCCAATTATACAGCACGTTTGGACGTAAAAGCGTATTCACTTGACTTTTATGACAATAGATATATTGACAATACAGTTCAAAAAATGGGCACATTGATCACCATTAAGACGTACACTTCAACACGTGTACGCGTAACATATTTTTTTCAATTATCTTAACTAATTTTATTCTCATTTTGTAGATATAATTAATTTTTTCTTCACTTTTTTTAATATTATTGTTTTTTTTATTAATTCCGTTTTTAAACTGTGTTTAATATGCTTCACACAAAATATAGGTAGATAAAACATGACGTTAAGTATATCTTGTGAGACTCCACGAGAAAACACCGCTTCAAAAAGAGGCTTCGAGGCTGACAATGTTTGGAAACCGCTGCTATAGAGCGAATAACACATTTTTCCAATTCACTTTGTTAGTCTTCAAAAATTTAAATATTGTGAATTTGGGTTTTCAACAATATTTCATGTTATTTCATTGTTATTTCAACAATATATCTTGTCATTTATTGAAATTTCACCATACACTTATGAAAATAATTGAAAAACATCAAATAACATTGCATGTCATATAATAATCCTAGGAGACAAATATTATATTTATAATGTTTCGTTTAAAATTTATTGAGCAAGGAATTGAAAATATTAGCTAAATTTGGATTGATTGAAACTGATGTGTAATTTTAAACATTAGATGAATTACCATACATATAAAAAAGTGTTATCGAACAGATTTCCAAAACAACAGGTAAGAAACTTCCTTTGAAGAGGTTCAATATATTAGGAAAATAGAGTATGCTATAATGTTACGAACGTTCAACTATGAGCTGATTTATTATCATAATCGTTAGAAGATGTGTATTTGAATAAATTAAAAGCAAATAACGCATCGTTAAATGAAAATGTGATACTAAATTATGGGTCATATGGTAACTGATCATTAAAACATATACGTAAATAATAAATTTAATTCCAAAAAAATATTTTATAATTTTTGGAAATTTGCAAATTTTACCTTACACTTAAAATTACGATTGAAACATCGACAAAAGTTATTCATAAATTATATGACAAATTTTCTGTATGTGTATCAAATGACATGAAACAATCCAGCGTTTTATAGAATAATCAATCATTTTACTAAATACATAATGTAATCATATTTTATTTACTACATATATTGTTAATTTATTCTATTTATATATGTGATTATTTCATTTAACTTAAATACGTTTATTTAAAGTTTGCACTATTTTAATCAGAAAAACATAACGCTCGAAAAATGTAATGTTTTAATTAACTTATTCAATTAACTATAATAATAATAGTAAGCATATCTTTCCACATGATTATTTTTGTATGTAAATTACTAATCTACTTACTCTCATTCTCTTTATGTAAAAAGAAAACTATTAATTTCTTTGAAGAATAATAGACGTATTTAATCATAGGCTTATATAACGGGGTTTTGATGGTTCAAACTCCTCCCCCATTGAGAACTAATTTTACATTAGATATAATTAATCAAAACATATAAAATGGTATCTAACTAAAATATATTTATTCATTTATTTAATTTATCATTTTAATACTATTAGTGTATTGAAAAAATTTCTTTTTTTCATAATGTACGTAGATAAAAAGAAATAACCTAATAATTTATAATTTATAACTAATAACATAATATATGCATTTTTGATCAGAATTAGTAAAACATAACTTTGAAATAAATATTCTTATAAAGTCCATTATCGCCACTATCGGAAAAATCGTCAACAAATCAGTTATCATATGGGTGCTACCTATTCATGGACGACTACAATTTCACAGCGTAATGCGGGCCAATTATTGTTGTACGTACCAATTTATTACTAACCTTCAACTATAAAATGTAATGTAGATATTCGTAATTTTATTTATCATTTGTTGTGGAAGATTGCTGCAACACAGCCATTTAACTTTTCAACTAATACATGTATTATTTTTTTAAATATTTTAAGAAATTGTTAAATTAAGTAGATAGGCCAATATTGACTTAGAATTTGATAGTATTCACATTATTATATTATAATATATCATTTACATTGTCCTTGGTACATTATCATTATGAAGTAGTAATTTATATTACAATAACAATTAATACCTATAAGAAGACAGTGGAAAAAACAGTAATAAATATCAGGGACATAGAATCTATTTGTGGAATAACATATGTGGTCTTTAGTAGGGCCAAGAAATTAAACGATATAATTATTGATCCCGCCTTTAATAAGCAGAAAATTGATTCTATTAAACGGATGAAACAACTAAGGGAACGTTTGAAATTTCTTAATAATGCCTGATTTGTCATACATTTTCACAATAAAAAAAAAATTATTTGTTTTAAATGCACTAGCCTTTTTACAATAACGAACCAGCCCCACGCTCAGAATACAAACGTTAACCACGTTCGACATTAACATTTAATATTAAAATATACAATACTGATATACTTACGTCCTTCCACTTTTAAATTAAAATAAAACAACAATTCATTACTATAAGATTATACAAAACAGCTATTTAGTTATTACAAAATCATTTGAAATAGGTGTTGAATATTTTATAATGAAATTTTCTTTTTAAATGTAAAATTATACTTACACTGATTTATCACTAAAGTGTTATTATAAATACAATATCTAAGTTAATACAAGAGAATAATTTAAGGTAGAAAAAAGTTTTTTTTTTAGTTAACTCGGAACGAAATATTATTTATAATTTTAATAGCAATACAATTGTGGAGCAGCGAGTCCTCAACAGTATTCTGCAAGGTCCTTGGAGTTCCGCCATTGTTTCTCAAGGGCTCTGTCCATTTTACGATAAAAATTTATTATGTAATAATTGTTTGTTATTTAAAACAAAGAACATATACTTGTTTTTAACTAGTCGTCAAAACTAACAGCCATCAAAATCGCAAAATAAGAGGTTCTTATTGATATTAGTTTCGCAGGGTTCGCACTATCAGGCATCACTTAGAGAAGCAAAGCAATTTCAGAATTTTCGCCTCAATTAGTTCATTAATTATATAAGTCACTTAATACTTATTAGTGTCGATCAATTCTTGGCCGTCAGCTGTTATACAGTGCTGCCGTAGAGAGTCTCTAGTATACTAAAGACGCCGTCAACAAAGGGGTACCCCACCACCGATCAACATATTGATTGACGGTTAATGGTAGTAAAGTCTAAGAATTGGCGATAAATCTTCAATTTGTTAGCTATGGCTTATGAGAAACATCAAATTATTCTCGGAAATATTTTTTCACCATTTTTTACCGCCAACACTGGAGACTCAGTGTAAACAGTTCGTCTTCAATTAAAATTATATTTCGTTTTCAGAATAATAAAGTAATAAAATTTATAAAATTAATATGATATTTAATATATAATAAGAATATTCATTTTTTTGTTTATTTTAATAAAATTCTAGTGTCCCACAAAAGACTCTGATCGGCACTAAATTTATAAGTGTACAGGGAAAATACTAAAAACGTATTTCCCACACCTGATAGGTTCACTCTCGTCGTTTGTTATTTAAGAAATATATTGTTGGGAAAGATTCAATTAGAAGTAACATGGAGGATAGCCGCAGAAGATAGAGATAGATGAAGTGACGGAAAAAGGATCGAAAACCAAAAAAATTTGTTTGTGCACTAGATGGAACCGACATTTATCGACCGTCAATATAAATATAAATTTAGTTGCCAAATATCTCTATACAATGGTTTTCTGTATATTACAGAATCATTGGTTAGGGGAACTAATTTTTCGATATTATGTACAAAAGCTGAATTGCTCTTACTGTTTTTCTTGGTACACCGCATTATTTTGTGAAACAGTTTTTTCAGGTACACAGCTACAAAAACCAAATATTCAGCACATTTGAACGTAGAAACCACGATATGCGCCATAAATTGACTTATGTAATAATTGACATAATGACAAACGCAGTCATAAAAAGCACATACATTGTTCACCATTAAAACTCATACTCCAACACGTGTACACGAAATGTTGGATTTCTTTTTTTCAACATTCTTAACTAGTTTTATTCTCATTTTCAAGATTTAAATAGTATTTTCTCCAGTTTTTTTTATATTATTATTTCCTAAATCAATTCCATATTTCTAATTGTGTGTAATATGCTTCATAGGGAACATAGGTAGATAAAAAGTAACATTAAATATATCTCACGGCACTCCACGAGAAATCACCGGATAAATAAAACGCTCCAACAATAAAAAAGTTTGGGAATCGCTGCTGTTGAGCAAATAACAAATTCTTCTAATTCGCTTTATTAGTTTTGAAAAATTTGAATATTTTGAATGTTGGATTTTTTGATAATGTTCCATGTTGCGTATCTTATGATTTAGTGCAATTTTACCTTATACATAAAAATAATTGAAATACATTGAATAACATTCCATGTTATACAACTACAACTTCAGGAGACACATTTTTTACTCAGAACTAAATCTAGTTGTAAAAATTGAAGTATATGTGCTTAATGAACAGTGAAAAAAGATTTGAAAACTAAATAAATTTAACATTATTTAAACTAAAATCAAAATTTATAGTCAGACAATACATCCAGCATTTTGTATTACTGTTTGGAACGCGAGCCAATGAATAATTATTGGTTATTATTGGCGTTTCCTGTGATTAGATAAATGTTATGACCACCGTCGTCGTGTTTTTAATAATTTCATTTTCACATGTTTCGTGCCTATCGCGAGTCCGGGAATAACAGCATCTATATTATTCGAATATTACTGTTATTCGCATCCAATATTTCAGTTATTCAGGCTTTGTCGCTTTCAATCATTCTGGCATGTGTCGTTGTTGCATTCCTCAGTTAAACTCTTTTTTTTCTTCGTTACTGTTGTGCTGATTTTTTAGCTCTCATCGCAGTACATTAAGACACATATAAATACAATATATAAAACGTATATAGTTAATTGTGCCACTATACGATCGTTATTGCCGCCACCGCAATAACATCTACAGTCAAACCGATCGTCGTCTATTTTACATATTACAATCGAGGATCAGGTCATCATATGTTTATAAATGTTTTGTACGTATCGCAAATTGCGCATTTATCGAAATATTTGATTATCTAATTATATTTAATCCCCTATTCCCTGCATAATTAAGTACAATTATTGTATTTAATTTAGTCCAATATGTGTTAATACAGGTTATTGAATTTTTATACTTAATTTTTATATATTTCCTTATTTTCCAATACATTCCAAATAGGTTTTTTGTTCCCGTAACAGTCAATTTCGCGCAAATATAAGTGGCAAAGAAGCAGTCGAACATTTAGTTTTCATGCCGCATAGGATAAACGTAAAATTGTTGATAGGTATGCTTTTATTTTGTAAGTAATGTAATAGAAAATAATTTTCTTTTCTTTAGAAGTGTGTTTATTTCAATTTATATGGTGTTAGGACTGGCGCACTTCATAATAAGAAAATTAATATAAAAGATTATTTGCTCCACAATCTTGAATTATAATAATTATTGTTATACGAAATAATTATCTACATTAAGGTCCTTAAATCTTTAATACTTCTATGTGCAAGCAGTACTGGGAACGGGATCGATTAAAATAAAATGACCGAAACCGGAGAGAACTTAAAACTTTTATTTTGTGAAAACCACACAGCACTAAATTAGTATAAAATTGAACTGAAATGGGACCGAGCTTTTTTCGAAATCAATTGATTAAACTACACCACATATTTGATTCATATTTATTCCTTCGGCCCAGATCAAATTAAACCATAGTCGGAAGAGAATATTATATGATGTATTAAAGTAAGTTAACGAATATTTAATTTGTTAATCTACTTAAAATATTTAATTTGTTGTGATCACGAAATAACCGAGGACAGGCAACACAAAAGATACACAAGGCTACACAGCGTGAAGGTTCTCGAATCTAGATTATCCGGTTAAACGAAACATGTAGAACTTTATAGAAACTCCAGTGAGATGATACATAGCGGCGGGAAAATTCCGTAACGGTAAGTAATTTTAGCTCATTCGAAACTGTATATTATTTACAATTTCAAATACACCTTTGATTTATAATGAATGTAATTTATCAAAAATACATGTATTATAAAATAATACAATATAAATATTGGATTATGTAAATGTGTATTTTCTCGCTAATATAAAATAGTGCATCCTATTTGTAAAAATTGGGAAGCATGTGCCTTACAAAAATCCAAAGGGATTTTCACAGCCAAAGGTGGGATATTTTGGTATGTTCTGCATTAAGGGCGATTTTCCTTTTATCAGCTTATGGGTCCTATCTGTCCTAGATTCTTATTAGTGATAACAAATAAAATTATTATTAAGAACTATGATTAGAGATAACAGTGATAATATCAACGATAATACATTACTTTGATGATAACAACAATGATAAGAGATAACAATTAATAAGTGTATAGGGCTGATAAGGGAGGGTCAGGAGTTTTGCCCTTGTGCCAGAACGCTTATTTTTATCCTACTGCCAAGGAATTTAAAAATTAATATTAAAAAACACAAAATTGTTAAACCAAAATATATACGCCATATAGGCATACATTTACGATAAAATCTTTTGGAAACTAATTGGCCACACTGGTTTCCATTTGTGTGGGATCTGAGGATACGACGAGCACGGAAAGAGCGACATCTGGTTGTCGTTTGCGAGCATTCGACCAGCGTATTGCTGTCGAGCGTTCTCTTGAATAATTAATTATATTGTGTATTTTGTATTCGGTTTCATTGTTATTGCTTTTACGTACTTAATTATTATTGGTATGAGTATTTGACTTACCAAAACCTAACGGTATGAAGAATTTGTATATTTTAATAAAAAGACTATATTGACGACACAGATAATTGTGAATTCTCGCGGCCCTTGCCAATCCGACTACGTTCTAACTATATTATTTATTTATTTATGTATTTTATACTGTTTTTTATTGAGTTTATAACAAATCAAATCGATTTCGTTATTGTATTATTCTGAAAGAAAATATTTCTTGTTATAGATAAAAGTATACTTACATTCAGCTGTTACCTTATGAGAAATGAAGGAAAATATTAGATTGAATACCAGAAAATTACTAAAAATAAAAAAAGTATTCATTTTTTTTTATATTATTTTAATGAAAACTGTAGAATTTTACTGACGATATATACTGTTACAGTAAAACGAATAACTGAAATGATCGACTCATAGGGTATTTTTCATCGTTCAGTACACACTGTTGTGTATAAAGTCACATGTACAGTATTTACTCAAATGCAGTTTTTTTAGTCTACACGTGTCTAAAATGTATGGCAATATACAATTGAATACGTGGTCTTTGTAAATAACAGAACATATGCCGCATTTAAAAATATTTTCTAATAATATTTTAAATATAATAATATACGGTTATTATTTTGTTTTGTAAATAATCATTGGACTTAGGTTTAAACCTAATTAATATCCATTTATTCCACAGTAATGATAAAAAAACCTTTTTAATTGTATTAGGTTGTGTAATAATTTTCGTTAATTTGTAGATATTTTTATATATTAATAATAAATAGCCACATTTACATGGTATTTAAAAGCTGCTTTTGTGTAAAATTTCCTAAAAATACACCAAACATTTAAATGTTTGTTATTAAATTTTTGTGTAGTCAACTAACTTCTAATGTAATATTTTATATAATTCATATTAACATTTATCAATTTTGAAATCAGGGCATAACTTTCCATTGTCATTATTCAGATCGGCGTATTCATTATGTTATAATATTACATATACACGTATACAACAGTATTTTAAATGAATCGTTGTAATTTGTATTTCAACTCGAGTAAAAATTGTAATAAATTTTAATACAGTCCGCTTAATTACACATATGTATCTATTACATAATTTTTACTTTGTTTTAAAATTATTTTACGTAATATATCGTGTTTGTTCACGTTTTTGGACATCATTTCAACCGGTCATAATAATGGCTGGCAAATAGTATAATCAATAAGCGTCAGTGGCATACCAAAGAAAAAATATCAGGTCCTTTCCCCCTATTGAAATTTTAACATTTAAAAATATTTCGTATGATTCAGACACTAATAATTAGGCTGTAGAAATTCACTATACATTGCCTAGAGTGAAGGTTTGCCCCAGGATTGGCATAATTAGTAGGTTAGGTTAGGGTAGGTAGGTTCAACGACCGCATTGAAAGCATCATCGACACGGGCGACGACAGTCGAAAAACGTCGGCAGCCGTTCCACGTGCCGCACTCCGTCCGCGATCACTAGTTTCACGCGGACCGGTGTTCAGCCGGTAAGCCGGTTAAACTACCGCATTAAAAGCATCATCGACACGGGCCACGACGCTCGAAAAGCGTCGGTAGCCGTTCCACGGGTCGCGCTCCGTCCGCGATCACTAGTTTCACGCGAAACGGTGTTCAGCCGGTACGCCGGTTCAACGACCGCATTGAAAGCATCATCGACACGGGCCACGACGATCGAAACGAGTCAGTAGCCGGTCATCGGGCCGCCCCTTGTCCGGATCCGAACACGTTCGGTGGCTACGACGACGCTGAACGACGTTCGAGTAGTCGCCGTATACCGTGTTTGCGTTGGCCGCACACGGGGCCGTCATATAAAATTTACCCGTAGTCATTACTTTTATACTCGTAAACCGGCTGCGGCGTTCGTAGTTGCCGAGAATATTTCTCGCCGTTTGTCCCGTTGGTGTTGAATCTACGAGGTGCCGACGTCGAAAACTGACCCGTTGTCATTAAAATTATTTTCCCACTGCGGCGTTCAGCGTCGATAGATAGGTCGAGTCGTCTTAATTATTCAATGTTTGTCATCTGGCTTTACTACTCCGTATATTCGTAAAAAGGCGTCGCGTACAAAAATATTTTGTGCGCGGCGCACACGTTCTGCAGAAGCGACAAGGTCGGTGTACGATCGGTCTAGCGCGCAGATGGCAAAGTTCCAGTGACTCTTAGAGTCCCGCGTCGTCGCACGGGTGTATTGCTATAAGCTGCCCGCCCGACGATGTGTGCAGCAATAACGACCGTTCAACGCGCCGTCCTCCGTCCGGATCCGATCACGTTCGGTGGCTAACATTTTATTCCCGCTGCAACGTTTACGAGGTTTAAATTTCCACTTTTTTTTCACGTTCGTTAGAAGGCTACGCCGGAATACGACCGCATGAATGTCGACACGGGCGACGACGTCGGCCTGGTAGCCGTTCGACCGCGGCCGCTGACTAGTTTCACGCGGACCGGTGTTCAGCCGGTACGCCGGTTCAGCGACCGCATTGAAAGCATCATCGACACGGGCGACGACGATCGAAAAGCGTCGGTAGCCGTTCCACGGGTCGCACTCCGTCCGGATCACTAGTTTCACGCGGAACGGTGTTCAGCCGGTACGCCGGATCATCGACCGCATTGAAAGCATCATCGACACGGGCGACGACGATCGAAAAGCGTCGGTAGCCGTTCCACGGGTCGCGCTCCGTCCGGATCACTAGTTTCACGCGGAACGGTGTTCAGCCGGTACGCCGGATCATCGACCGCATTGAAAGCATCATCGACACGGGCGACGACGATCGAAAAGCGTCGGTAGCCGTTCCACGGGTCGCGCTCCGTCCGGATCACTAGTTTCACGCGGAACGGTGTTCAGCCGGTACGCCGGTTCAACGACCGCATTGAAAACATCATCGACACGGGCGACGACTATCGAAACGTGTCGGTAGCCGGTCATCGGGCCGCGTCTTCTCCGGATCCGAACACGTTCGGTGGCTACGTCGTCGCTGAACGTCATACGGGTAGTAGCCGTATAACGTGTTGCGTTAGCCGCACACGGGGCGGTCATCTGAAATTTACCCGTAGTCACTAACATTATATTCCCGCTGCAACGTTTACGAGGTTTAAATTTCCACTTTTTTTTGTTCGTTAGAAGGCTAGAATACGAATGAATATACAGACGGTCGGTCTGTAGTTCGACCGCGGCCGCTGACTAGTTTCACGCGGACCGGTGTTCAGCCGGTACGCCGGTTCAGCGACCGCATTGAAAGCATCATCGACACGGGCGACGACGATCGAAAAGCGTCGGTAGCCGTTCCACGGGTCGCGCTCCGTCCGGATCACTAGTTTCACGCGGAACGGTGTTCAGCCAGTACGCCGGATCATCGACCGCATTGAAAGCATCATCGACACGGGCGACGACGATCGAAAAGCGTCGGTAGCCGTTCCACGGGTCGCGCTCCGTCCGGATCACTAGTTTCACGCGGAACGGTGTTCAGCCGGTACGCCGGATCATCGACCGCATTGAAAACATCATCGACACGGGCGACGACGATCGAAAAGCGTCAATAGCCGTTCCACGGGCCGCGCTCCGTCCGGATCACTAGTTTCACGCGGAACGGTGTTCAGCCGGTACGCCGGTTCAACGTCCGCATTGAAAGCATCATCGACACGAGCGACGACGATCGAAACGAGTCGGTAGCCGTTCCACAGGCCGCGCTCCGTCCGGATCACTAGTTTCACGCGGAACGGTGTTCAGCCGGTACGCCGGATCATCGACCGCATTGAAAGCATCATCGACACGGGCGACGACGATCGAAAAGCGTCAGTAGCCGTTCCACGGGCCGCGCTCCGTCCGGATCACTAGTTTCACGCGGAACGGTGTTCAGCCGGTACGCCGGTTCAACGTCCGCATTGAAAGCATCATCGACACGAGCGACGACGATCGAAACGAGTCGGTAGCCGGTCATCGGGCCGCCCCTTGTCCGGATCCGAACACGTTCGGTGGCTACGACGACGCTGAACGACGTTCGAGTAGTCGCCGTATACCGTGTTTGCGTTGGCCGCACACGGGGCCGTCATCTAAAATTTACCCGTAGTCATTACTATTATACTCGTAAACCGGCTGCGGCGTTCGTAGTTGCCGAGAATATTTCTCGCCATTTGTGCCGTTGGTGTTGAATCTACGAGGTGCCGACGTCGAAAACTGACCCGTTGTCATTAAAATTATTTTCCCACTGCAGCGTTCAGCTTCGATAGATAGGTCGAGTCGTCTTAATTATTCAATGTTTGTCATCTGGCTTTACTACTCCGTATATTCGTAAAAAGGCGTCGCGTACAAAAATATTTTGTGCGCGGCGCACACGTTCTGCAGAAGCGACAAGGTCGGTGTACGATCGGTCTAGCGCGCAGATGGCAAAGTTCCAGTGACTCTTAGAGTCCCGCGTCGTCGCACGGGTGTATTGCTATAAGCTGCCCGCCCGACGATGTGTGCCGCAATAACGACCGTTCAACGCGCCGTCCTTAGAAAAAAAATTTTTTTTTTCTACCGAATTCAAACTAAAATTATTCACTGATTTGATATGGAAAACCACCTAGAGTTACTGGAATGGGCATATTAGGTCTATTAATGAAGGAAAAAGTCGAAAAAAAATGCAAAAAATCACTTCCGGAACACGGCATCGAACCCTGGTCCGTAGATTCCAAAGCAACGCACTGATCCACTAGACTACAAGAAATGCCCATATCGTTCTTCTCACTCCTTATTTGCAAAACGTCATAACTTCTGAACTATTTCGAATTGATCGACGGGGCCGAATCATAAATCAAATTTGACCCCCCCAACACCAAAAAAAATTTTTTTTTTCCACCGAATTCAAACTAAAATTATTCACTGATTTGATATGGAAAACCACCTAGAGTTACTGGAATGGGCATATTTGGTCTATTAATGAAGGAAAATTCGAAAAAAACTGCAAAAAATCACTTCCGGAACACGACATCGAACCCTGGTCCGTAGATTCCAAAGCAACGCACTGATCCACTAGACTACAAGAAATGCCCATATCGTTCTTCTCACTCCTTATTTGCAAAACGTCATAACTTCTGAACTATTTCGAATTGATCGACGGGTTTAACTGCATTACGTTACTAGTACCGAATTCTATCGGAATCCGTCATAAAAAAAATTTGACCCCACCACCAAAAAAAATTTTTTTTTTCTACCGAATTCAAACTAAAATTATTCACTGATTTGATATGGAAAACCACCTAGAGTTACTGGAATGGGCATATTTGGTCTATTAATGAAGGAAAAAGTCGAAAAAAAATGCAAAAAATCACTTCCAGAACACGGCATCGAACCCTGGTCCGTAGATTCCAAAGCAACGCACTGATCCACTAGACTACAAGAAATGCCCATATCGTTCTTCTCACTCCTTATTTGCAAAACGTCATAACTTCTGAACTTTTTCGAATTGATCGACGGGATTAACTGCATTACGTTACTAGTACCGAATTCTATCGGAATCCGTCATAAAAAAAATTTGACCCCACCACCAAAAAAAAATTTTTTTTTCTACCGAATTCAAACTAAAATTATTCACTGATTTGATATGGAAAACCACCTAGAGTTACTGGAATGGGCATATTTGGTTTATTAATGAAGGAGAAAGTCGAAAAAAAATGCAAAAATCACTTCCTGAACACGGCATCGAACCCTGGTCCGTAGATTCCAAAGCAACGCACTGATCCACTAGACTACAAGAAATGCCCATATCGTTCTTCTCACTCCTTATTTGCAAAACGTCATAACTTCTGAACTATTTCGAATTGATCGACGGGGTTAACTGCATTACGTTACTAGTACCGAATTCTATCGGAATCCGTCATAAAAAAAATTTGACCCCCCACCACCAAAAAAAATTTTTTTTTTCTACCGAATTCAAACTAAAATTATTCACTGATTTGATATGGAAAACCACCTAGAGTTACTGGAATGGGCATATTTGGTCTATTAATGAAGGAAAAAGTCGAAAAAAAATGCAAAAAATCACGTCCGGAACACGACATCGAACCCTGGTCCGTAGATTCCAAAGCAACGCACTGATCCACTAGACTACAAGAAATGCCCATATCGTTCTTCTCACTCCTTATTTGCAAAACGTCATAACTTCTGAACTATTTCGAATTGATCGACGGGGTTAACTGCATTACGTTACTAGTACCGAATTCTATCGGAATCCGTCATAAAAAAAATTTGACCCCCCCACCACCAAAAAAAATTTTTTTTTTCCACCGAATTCAAACTAAAATTATTCACTGATTTGATATGGAAAACCACCTAGAGTTACTGTAATGGGCATATTTGGTCTATTAATGAAGGAAAAAGTCGAAAAAAAATGCAAAAAATCACTTCCAGAACACGGCATCGAACCCTGGTCCGTAGATTCCAAAGCAACGCACTGATCCACTAGACTACAAGAAATGCCCATATCGTTCTTCTCACTCCTTATTTGCAAAACGTCATAACTTCTGAACTTTTTCGAATTGATCGACGGGATTAACTGCATTACGTTACTAGTACCGAATTCTATCGGAATCCGTCATAAAAAAAATTTGACCTATCCCCACCAAAAAAAATTTTTTTTTTCTACCGAATTCAATCTAAAATTATTCACTGATTTGATATGGAAAACCACCTAGAGTTACTGGAATGGGCATATTTGGTCTATTAATGAAGGAAAAAGTCGAAAAAAAATGCAAAAAATCACTTCCGGAACACGGCATCGAACCCTGGTCCGTAGATTCCAAAGCAACGCACTGATCCACTAGACTACAAGAAATGCCCATATCGTTCTTCTCACTCCTTATTTGCAAAACGTCATAACTTCTGAACTATTTCGAATTGATCGACGGGGTTAACTGCATTACGTTACTAGTACCGAATTCTATCGGAATCCGTCATAAAAAAAATTTGACCCTTCCACCACCAAAAAAAATTTTTTTTTTCTACCGAATTCAAACTAAAATTATTCACTGATTTGATATGGAAAACCACCTAGAGTTACTGGAATGGGCATATTTGGTCTATTAATGAAGGAAAAAGTCGAAAAAAAATGCAAAAAATCACTTCCGGAACACGGCATCGAACCCTGGTCCGTAGATTCCAAAGCAACGCACTGATCCACTAGACTACAAGAAATGCCCATATCGTTCTTCTCACTCCTTATTTGCAAAACGTCATAACTTCTGAACTATTTCGAATTGATCGACAAGGTTAACTGCATTACGTTACTAGTACTGAATTCTATCGGAATCCGTCATAAAAAAAATTTGACCCCCCCACCACCAAAAAAAATTTTTTTTTTCTACCGAATTCAAACTAAAATTATTCACTGATTTGATATGGAAAACCACCTAGAGTTACTGGAATGGGCATATTTGGTCTATTAATTAAGGAAAAAGTCGAAAAAAAATGCAAAAAATCACTTCCGGAACACGACATCGAACCCTGGTCCGTAGATTCCAAAGCAACGCACTAATCCACTAGACTACAAGAAATGCCCATATCGTTCTTCTCACTCCTTATTTGCAAAACGTCATAACTTCTGAACTATTTCGAATTGATCGACGGGGTTAACTGCATTACGTTACTAGTACCGAATTCTATCGGAATCCGTCATAAAAAAAATTTGACCCCCCCACCACCAAAAAAAATTTTTTTTTTCTACCGAATTCAATCTAAAATTATTCACTGATTTGATATGGAAAACCACCTAGAGTTACTGGAATGGGCATATTTGGTCTATTAATGAAGGAAAAAGTCGAAAAAAAATGCAAAAAATCACTTCCGGAACACGGCATCGAACCCTGGTCCGTAGATTCCAAAGCAACGCACTGATCCACTAGACTACAAGAAATGCCCATATCGTTCTTCTCACTCCTTATTTGCAAAACGTCATAACTTCTGAACTATTTCGAATTGATCGACGGGGTTAACTGCATTACGTTAGTACCGAATTCTATCGGAATCCGTCATAAAAAAAATTTGACCCCTTCCACCACCAAAAAAAATTTTTTTTTTCTACCGAATTCAAATTAAAATTATTCACTGATTTGATATGGAAAACCACCTAGAGTTACTGGAATGGGCATATTTGGTCTATTAATGAAGGATAAAGTCGAAAAAAAATGCAAAAAATCACTTCCGGAACACGGCATCGAACCCTGGTCCGTAGATTCCAAAGCAACGCACTAATCCACTAGACTACAAGAAATGCCCATATCGTTCTTCTCACTCCTTATTTGCAAAACGTCATAACTTCTGAAATATTTCGAATTGATCGACGGGGTTAACTGCATTACGTTACTAGTACCGAATTCTATCGGAATCCGTCATAAAAAAAATTTGACCCCCCACCACCAAAAAAAATTTTTTTTTTCCACCGAATTCAAACTAAAATTATTCACTGATTTGATATGGAAAACCACCTAGAGTTACTGTAATGGGCATATTTGGTCTATTAATGAAGGAAAAAGTCGAAAAAAAATGCAAAAAATCACTTCCGGAACACGGCATCGAACCCTGGTCCGTAGATTCCAAAGCAACGCACTAATCCACTAGACTACAAGAAATGCCCATATCGTTCTTCTCACTCCTTATTTGCAAAACGTCATAACTTCTGAACTATTTCGAATTGATCGACGGGGTTAACTGCATTACGTTACTAGTACCGAATTCTATCGGAATCCGTCATAAAAAAAATTTGACCCCCCACCACCAAAAAAAATTTTTTTTTTCTACCGAATTCAAACTAAAATTATTCACTGATTTGATATGGAAAACCACCTAGAGTTACTGGAATGGGCATATTTGGTCTATTAATGAAGGAAAAAGTCGAAAATAAATGCAAAAAATCACTTCCTGAACACGGCATCGAACCCTGGTCCGTAGATTCCAAAGCAACGCACTGATCCACTAGACTACAAGAAATGCCCATATCGTTCTTCTCACTCCTTATTTGCAAAACGTCATAACTTCTGAACTATTTCGAATTGATCGACGGGGTTAACTGCATTACGTTACTAGTACCGAATTCTATCGGAATCCGTCATAAAAAAAATTTGACCTATCCCCACCAAAAAAAATTTTTTTTTTCTACCGAATTCAAACTAAAATTATTCACTGATTTGATATGGAAAACCACCTAGAGTTACTGGAATGGGCATATTTGGTCTATTAATGAAGGAAAAGTCGAAAAAAATTACAAAAAATCACTTCCGGAACACGGCATCGAACCCTGGTCCGTAGATTCCAAAGCAACGCACTGATCCACTAGACTACAAGAAATGCCCATATCGTTCTTCTCACTCCTTATTTGCAAAACGTCATAACTTCTGAACTATTTCGAATTGATCGACGGGGTTAACTGCATTACGTTACTAGTACCGAATTCTATCGGAATCCGTCATAAAAAAAATTTGACCCCCCACCACCAAAAAAAATTTTTTTTTCTACCGAATTCAAACTAAAATTATTCACTGATTTGATATGGAAAACCACCTAGAGTTACTGGAATGGGCATATTTGGTCTATTAATGAAGGAAAAAGTCGAAAAAAAATGCAAAAAATCACTTCCAGGACACGGCATCGAACCCTGGTCCGTAGATTCCAAAGCAACGCACTGATCCACTAGACTACAAGAAATGCCCATATCGTTCTTCTCACTCCTTATTTGCAAAACGTCATAACTTCTGAACTTTTTCGAATTGATCGACGAGGTTAACTGCATTACGTTACTAGTACCGAATTCTATCGGAATCCGTCATAAAAAAAATTTGACCCCCCCACCACCAAAAAAAATTTTTTTTTTCTACCGAATTCAATCTAAAATTATTCACTGATTTGATATGGAAAACCACCTAGAGTTACTGGAATGGGCATATTTGGTCTATTAATGAAGGAAAAAGTCGAAAAAAAATGCAAAAAATTACTTCCGGAACACGGCATCGAACCCTGGTCCGTAGATTCCAAAGCAACGCACTGATCCACTAGACTACAAGAAATGCCCATATCGTTCTTCTCACTCCTTATTTGCAAAACGTCATAACTTCTGAACTATTTCGAATTGATTGACGGGGTTAACTGCATTACGTTACTAGTACCGAATTCTATCGGAATCCGTCATAAAAAAAATTTGACCCCCCACCACCAAAAAAAATTTTTTTTTTCTACCGAATTCAAACTAAAATTATTCACTGATTTGATATGGAAAACCACCTAGAGTTACTGGAATGGGCATATTTGGTCTATTAATGAAGGAAAAGTCGAAAAAAAAATGCAAAAAATCACTTCCAGAACACGGCATCGAACCCTGGTCCGTAGATTCCAAAGCAACGCACTGATCCACTAGACTACAAGAAATGCCCATATCGTTCTTCTCACTCCTTATTTGCAAAACGTCATAACTTCTGAACTTTTTCGAATTGATCGACGGGGTTAACTGCATTACGTTACTAGTACCGAATTCTATCGGAATCCGTCATAAAAAAAATTTGACCCCCCCACCACCAAAAAAAATTTTTTTTTTCTACCGAATTCAATCTAAAATTATTCACTGATTTGATATGGAAAACCACCTAGAGTTACTGGAATGGGCATATTTGGTCTATTAATGAAGGAAAAGTCGAAAAAAAATGCAAAAAATCACTTCCGGAACACGGCATCGAACCCTGGTCCGTAGATTCCAAAGCAACGCACTGATCCACTAGACTACAAGAAATGCCCATATCGTTCTTCTCACTCCTTATTTGCAAAACGTCATAACTTCTGAACTATTTCGAATTGATCGACGGGGTTAACTGCATTACGTTACTAGTACCGAATTCTATCGGAATCCGTCATAAAAAAAATTTGACCCCCACCACCAAAAAAAATTTTTTTTTTCTACCGAATTCAAACTAAAATTATTCACTGATTTGATATGGAAAACCACCTAGAGTTACTGGAATGGGCATATTTGGTCTATTAATGAAGGAAAATTCGAAAAAAACTGCAAAAAATCACTTCCGGAACACGGCATCGAACCCTGGTCCGTAGATTCCAAAGCAACGCACTGATCCACTAGACTACAAGAAATGCCCATATCGTTCTTCTCACTCCTTATTTGCAAAACGTCATAACTTCTGAACTATTTCGAATTGATCGACGGGGTTAACTGCATTACGTTACTAGTACCGAATTCTATCGGAATCCGTCATAAAAAAAATTTGACCTCTACCACCAAAAAAAATTTTTTTTTTCTACCGAATTCAAACTAAAATTATTCACTGATTTGATATGGAAAACCACCTAGAGTTACTGGAATGGGCATATTTGGTCTATTAATGAAGGAAAAAGTCGAAAAAAAATGCAAAAAATCACTTCCGGAACACGGCATCGAACCCTGGTCCGTAGATTCCAAAGCAACGCGCTGATCCACTAGACTACAAGAAATGCCCATATCGTTCTTCTCACTCCTTATTTGCAAAACGTCATAACTTCTGAACTATTTCGAATTGATCGACGGGGTTAACTGCATTACGTTAGTAGTACCGAATTCTATCGGAATCCGTCATAAAAAAATTTGACCTCCACCACCAAAAAAAATTTTTTTTTTCTACCGAATTCAAATTAAAATTATTCACTGATTTGATATGGAAAACCACCTAGAGTTACTGGAATGGGCATATTTGGTCTATTAATGAAGGATAAAGTCGAAAAAAAATGCAAAAAATCACTTCCGGAACACGGCATCGAACCCTGGTCCGTAGATTCCAAAGCAACGCACTGATCCACTAGACTACAAGAAATGCCCATATCGTTCTTCTCACTCCTTATTTGCAAAACGTCATAACTTCTGAAATATTTCGGATTGATCGACGGGGTTAACTGCATTACGTTACTAGTACCGAATTCTATCGGAATCCGTCATAAAAAAAATTTGACCCCCCCACCAACAAAAAAAAATTTTTTTTTCCACCGAATTCAAACTAAAATTATTCACTGATTTGATATGGAAAACCACCTAGAGTTACTGGAATGGGCATATTTGGTCTATTAATGTAGGAAAAAGTCGAAAAAAATTGCAAAAAATCACTTCCAGAACACGGCATCGAACCCTGGTCCGTAGATTCCAAAGCAACGCACTGATCCACTAGACTACAAGAAATGCCCATATCGTTCTTCTCACTCCTTATTTGCAAAACGTCATAACTTCTGAACTTTTTCGAATTGATCGACGGGATTAACTGCATTACGTTACTAGTACCGAATTCTATCGGAATCCGTCATAAAAAAAATTTGACCCCCCCACCACCAAAAAAAATTTTTTTTTTCTACCGAATTCAATCTAAAATTATTCACTGATTTGATATGGAAAACCACCTAGTGTTACTGGAATGGGCATATTTGGTTTATTAATGAAGGAAAAAGTCGAAAAAAAATGCAAAAAATTACTTCCGGAACACGGCATCGAACCCTGGTCCGTAGATTCCAAAGCAACGCACTGATCCACTAGACTACAAGAAATGCCCATATCGTTCTTCTCACTCCTTATTTGCAAAACGTCATAACTTCTGAACTATTTCGAATTGATTGACGGGGTTAACTGCATTACGTTACTAGTACCGAATTCTATCGGAATCCGTCATAAAAAAAATTTGACCACCCCACCACCAATAAAAATTTTTTTTTTCTACCGAATTCAAACTAAAATTATTCACTGATTTGATATGGAAAACCACCTAGAGTTACTGGAATGGGCATATTTGGTCTATTAATGTAGGAAAAAGTCGAAAAAAATTGCAAAAAATCACTTCCAGAACACGGCATCGAACCCTGGTCCGTAGATTCCAAAGCAACGCACTGATCCACTAGACTACAAGAAATGCCCATATCGTTCTTCTCACTCCTTATTTGCAAAACGTCATAACTTCTGAACTTTTTCGAATTGATCGACGGGATTAACTGCATTACGTTACTAGTACCGAATTCTATCGGAATCCGTCATAAAAAAAATTTGACCCCCCCACCACCAAAAAAAATTTTTTTTTTCTACCGAATTCAATCTAAAATTATTCACTGATTTGATATGGAAAACCACCTAGAGTTACTGGAATGGGCATATTTGGTTTATTAATGAAGGAAATTGTCGAAAAATATGCAAAAAATAACTTCCGGAACACGGCATCGAACCCTGGTCCGTAGATTCCAAAGCAACGCACTGATCCACTAGACTACAAGAAATGCCCATATCGTTCTTCTCACTCCTTATTTGCAAAACGTCATAACTTCTGAACTATTTCGAATTGATCGACGGGGTTAACTGCATTACGTTACTAGTACCGAATTCTATCGGAATCCGTCATAAAAAAAATTTGACCCTTCCACCACCAAAAAAATTT